>CM077013.1:91946239-93196239 GCA_039090855.1 Macrothele yani
TCTCCCAACAAGCTCTTCGCCGCCTCAAGCTCCTCTATCTCCAGCCAAATGACTATCTATGTGAACAGGTTCAACAACTGGAATTCCACAAACGTTCTGCTCATCACCTCCGTAATCTGAAGTTACCCAATGGAACTGTTACTAATGACCCCACTCTCATTTGCTCCGGTGTTAGAACATATTTCCAGTCACGTTTTGCTCAGTTCCAGTCAAGTTCTCCGCATGCTGATTCGATTCTTCGTGCCTTACCACATATTCCATCGCATCTTGTTACATCTCTTTCTATGCCTATCACCCCAGCAGAAGTAGTACAGTCACTTGCCTTACTTAACTGTCACTCGTCACCTGGTCCTGACGGGTTGACAGTTAATTTCTTTCGTACGTTTTCCTCTTTCTTACACCCTCTCCTATTGCCTTGCTTTACAGCTGCTTTTTCCTTATCTGTTCTTCCCCCCGCTTTTACTCTAGCTCACATCATTCTTCTTCCAAAGAAGGGGTGTCTGCTGGAGTTGGATAACTGGCGTCCTATATCCATCCTTAATGTTGACTACAAGATTTATACTAAAATACTCTCTCTTCGATTGAACCCTGTCCTTCCCACCGTCATACATCCCGACCAAACGTACACCATCCCTGGCCGAAGCATTCATACTAATATTAATCTCCTCCGTGACTCATATTGCCTTGCCCACCTTTCCTCCGAACCTTTAGCCTTCCTCAATCTTGATCAGAGGCAGGCCTTTGATAACGTGAGTCATCAGTGGCTTGCCTCTGTGCTCTCTGCCTTCGGTTTCCCATCTGTCTTCATCACAGCCCTCCTTGCCCTGTACCAGGACTCAGTTGTCCATATCCGGACGGCCTCCTTCCTTACAGCCCCCATTCCGTTTCGTAAGGGCATCCGTCAAGGATGTCCTCTTTCCGGACAACTTTTCTCTCTAGTCTTTGAGCCTTTTCTTTGCTCTATCCGTTCTCTTCTACAACCTCCCCTCCACCATTCAGCATAGCACCAGGCACCATTCTATCGTTCTTACTGCCTACGCCGATGATATCACAGTTCTCATCCGAGAAGAATGGCAATTCACAATTGTTCTTGCATGGTATCAAGTGTATGCTGCGGCTTCCGGCGCTTCGTTAAACCTTTCAAAGTGTACAGGCTTATGGTGTGGCTCCTGGAGACATCGCCCAGATACACCGTGGGGCGCTCATTGGACTTCCACCAGTCAAAAGATACTTGGGGTGCACAGCCGGGTCTCAGCAGCGGCTGCCACCTGGAGACCCCTCGTCAGGAAACTACGTCACACCGCTGCTTACTGGTCCAAGCTCAAGTGCTGTTTGACCTACCACAGTCGTGCACGGCTTTCTGGCACCCACATCCTCTCTTTAGTTTATCATTCCTGGATTGCACAACCGCCACCAGCCTACGTTCAAACTGCAACAACATCAGCAATGCTCAGCATTGTTTGGTCATCTACTCATTGGTTATCTTCCTCAGTATTGTCTCTACCTTCGACTTGTGGTGGCCTCAATATGCCAGAGATTACCGTACGTTATAAAGCTGTAAGAATTTTCAATTTCCTCCGTTTGACAGTTCAACCAGACTCTTCCGCTTCCATTCTTCTGCTTAATGTTCTGACTTCCCCCTTAATCCCTGCCTCACCGTCCATCTTCTTCTCAAGATGGATATTCACACTGTCATTCCCCCCCGTTTTCCTCTAGTCTACCATGAAGCTGTTCAGTTCCTTCGTTCTTTACCGCTCATTCGTTTACCCCCTTCTTCCACTCTTGATCTTCTTTTCGAGCCTCTTTTTTCTCCTCCGTCCTCCACCCCCCTACTGCCAACTTTTTCTTTTTCCCCGCATGGCTACACGCTGGTGTAGTCTCCGTTTCCCAACTGGTCCTCCCCGATTTTTCATGGAAACCCGTTTCCGAACTTTTTCCCACCCTACCACCCTCGCCCGAACTCTCTGATAACTTCCTCCAACTTAAACATGATCTTCAATCACTTTTTCCTTCCCTAGTCGACTCCTCTGGCCTCCTTTCCGTTTCCTCTGCCTCTCTCCCTTTTCCGTTCTTCCTTTCCTTTTCCGGTGATCTCCTCCCTCTCCACAGTCTTTCCACCCGCACCCTGTACCGTTTTCTCCGTTCTTCTTCTGCGGTACCTTGCCCTATTCCCTCTGTTCCTTCTTTTGCACTAACCTCAGTCTGGTCTACTGCCCAACATTCACCGGCCCTCTCCTCAGAACTTAATGTGCATTGGAGGTTTTTGCACAATCGACTGCCTGTCCCTTCGACTTTGTTCCGGAGAAATATAGTATCATCAGATCTCTGTCCTTTTTGTAACGTCGTTGGAGACGTCTTACACATGTTTGTTTACTGTCCGACGCTGCTCCCACTATTTCACAGTATGTTCCAACTTGCACATCCTTCTTGTACCAGTGATCTCACCCTAGAAGATTATCGTTTCCTCGGCCACAGTTCTACAAGTTTCTGCTCTATTTTACCAGTTTGTTCGTATTTATTTATTCTAGCTAAATATATTATTTTCTCTCACCTGCTACAGTTACAAGATCCAGATCCTATTACATTCTCTACCTCCTTGGTTGCACACTACCGCAACAGGGTTAAAGCCAGACTCACCCTGGAATATTCCTTGGCGAAAGATACGGCACGGTTACCTGCCTTCTTCGCAACATGGTCGCCGTGTCGTCCCTGGTTTCAGTTTTCTAGTGCCCAGACTGTTCATCTGCTGTTTTAATAAACCTACGTCGGAACTTTCAATTTTTACTGTTCCCTCACCATGTTTTCTCCTGGAACTGGATTGTGTTTGCTTCCTGCTGATGTCACCTTTTGTACACAGTTCTCTTCATCCGCACAGTGACTCTCTACCACCAGTGATTCACATGTCACTAGAACTGCACAGATTTTTTTTTCTGTAAATTTTCTCGCTCCAGTGATGTTCCAAGACTTCGATGAACATTTATCCCAGAGCTCCTGCTGTTTACAGCAAATAATGCAATGCCTGTCATTGCTCATCTGTACAATTATCATTTCATTGTAAATATCTACATTTTGTTTTATTTCTCCCCTTCTCTCACACTGCGTGTGAGGTTGGGGATGTTCTGTTGTAATTCTTTTACGTGAATAAAAGCGAATATTGAAACTAAGCGATGGCCTCTGATCATTCGTCCGAAAGGGGTCCGGGTTCGAATCCCGGTGAGGTATGGATGTTGTGTTTGTCTTACGGCACTGGCTCTCTCCCTTCCCTGGAACCAGTGACCCTAAATTAGGGACGGGCGACTGCTTATAGCCCACTGAGTTGCTCACGGTGGTCGTTAAACCTCCAATCAAAAAAAAACTTTAACAAAAGGAACATGGCAGAATCACTAAATTTCCGAAACACCAGTTTCATCATCGTACCAATTTTAGCATCAGCATCTTAAAAATTGATATACACACGTTTGTGCATTGAACATTTGTAATACAGACCCTTAAAATGGAAGTGCAAACATGTAAAAACAGTTCATATTTTTAACTTAAAAAAAATAGAGTTCTGGTTTGTTATCTTAAAAGATACATTTTCCTGCGCATCCAGCTTTTACTACCTGGGCAAGTAAATAATTTCTTGCCCAGGTAGTACTGATATATTTCACCTAATTTTTAAGAAATTGAACGGTTTTGATAAATTCCCATCCTACCACAGATAGAGCATACACACTGCTCACACGAGAGTTCTTCAATGTCTTGGTTTGTAGAAAAATGCTTCAAAATCTTTAAACGGACATTTTAAAGGCAAACTTACTCCTGAACTATGTGTGAACTTCTGTTTTTGTTCATTCATATCTAATTTTTGCTGTCTATACTTGATTCAGTGTTTGTGTTCCTTTAGTAATAAATATTAAAAATGATAATTCAATGCAATTCTCTATGTCTGCAAACACAAAAGATGTATTTCACATGGCAACAAGGCCTTAGCATTTATATAAAGGACATAGGCATGTTAGATGTGTACATGACATACATATATTTCGTATAGGATATAAGTATTTTACAAGCATTTGTGCCCAGAAATAGGGACCCCAAAAAGTTAATCTGACGCTGCCTAAACACTTAAATAACTAAGTACGAATGTATCAACATATTACTCTTGGGATCAAAAACATGCAACCCTTATTATTCTGTGTCCATAATAAAAAAAAAAGTTTAAAATCCCTTCCTAAATATACATATTTTACTTTGAACTTATTTGATACATTGGCAAAAACATGTTATGGGTTTCTATAACAACACAAGTAATCTATTCTTTCCATTACAAACATAAATTTCATTTTTCAAAAATCTTTTCAGTGCTTTGACTTCCCGCTGTGAGATGCATTAGATTATAAAATTAGCCAAATTTAAATTTTCTAGTTCAAAATTTTTATTTTACGAGTAGTTTAAAATAAGGTTAACAAAAGGTTTCCACGTACCTTAGAGTTGAAAATTTTCACGCTTTATTGCTGTAATCCATTTTCTGAGAACCTCCCCATTAGTAGGGAATTTGAATACTTTTAATATTCCTCTATGAAAATAAATTTAGTTGACAATTTGACAACAACAACCACGCACATCCGTAGTCACACTTACACAGAGTGAGCAAGCTCATGCATGCTCGACCACTCACCACGGACATTAGCCTACTCTCCACTACGTCACGCAGCTTCCGGCGTTCGGTGCGCGGGCCTTCTAAGCTATTAGGGGGTGATGGCTGTGGGTGGCCCTGTAAACGGAAACAACATGACGTAGGCAGCGATCCGACAATATAAGGAGTGATGCGACGGGAATCAGTAAGGGGGCCGCGGGTGGCCTTGTGGGCAACGTTCGTGACTGCCACGGAAAGGACCTCAGGTTCGATCCCCTAAATATCCGCCGTGCGTCGGATGGGCACGTTAAGCCGTCGGACCCCGGGTACTGGCCTCCCGGTAATAAATAAGGGCGTCTTCCTCTCCCTTTCTACTTCGCTTCCGTGTCACTTTCCTATCGGGCGCTCTAGCTCAAATCTCCTAGTTTCCTATTTCTAAGGGTTGTTTAAGACGTGGGGTCAGACACTCCCTTCCTAAAATCCTCTACATGTGATCATATGATCATTTGAATCAGTAAGAGTCGTAGGCAGTATGGGGAAGACGAAGGATCTACGCGCATTTGATCGTGGGCAAATTGTCGGGGCCGACAAATGGGTCACTCCATCTCGGAAGTCGTGCAGGCACTGGGATTTTCACGAGCCACTGTGTCACGGGTGCACCGTGAGTACATCGAATCCGGTAAAACCATCCCTGCAAGGGCCAACTGCCGTGGACAACAGCGCGTGGATGAGTGGGATCATCCTCGGCTAGCTCGGATAGACGGGCCACAGTGCAAGAAATCACTGGGCAATTTAACGCTGGTGCACAAAAACGTGTAAGCAGCCAAACCATCCAGAACCATCTCCTCGCTATGGGGTACAGAAGCCATCGTCCCACGAGGGTACCGCTGCTGAGGCACATCACAGGGTGCAAATATTAGCATGGGCGCGGGAACATCGCCACTGGACCCTAGACATGTGGAAAAATGTTGCCTAGACTGATGAGTCGAGATTCACGTTGGTACATGCGGATGGCAGGATACGAGTACAGTGCAAACCACATGAAGCGATGGATCCTTCTTGCCAGCAGGGTACTCTTGATTCTCGTCTGGGGACTGTTTACGTGGACTGAAATGGAGCCCCTGGTACGTGTGACATCGTCCCTCACAGGTCAACGTTGTCGGGATATCCTGGACGACCATTTGCTCCCGTTTGTGCGTCTTCAACATCGCACTGGGGACCTCGCTCCCGAATTGTATCCGAATGGTTGGATGAACACTCCACCGACGTGACCTCGCTTCCTTGGCCAGCTTGGTCACTTGACCTCAATCCCATCGAGCAGATCTGGGATGGCGCAGTGGTCTAAGCGATGGCCTCTGATCATTCGTCCGAACGGGGTCTGGGTTCGAATCCCGGTGAGGCATGGATGTTGTGTTTGTCTTACGGTACTGGCTCTCTCCCTTCCCTGGAACCAGTGACCCTAAATTAGGGACAGGCGACTGCTTATAGCCCACTGAGTTGCTCACGGTGGTCGTTAAACCTCCAATCAAAAAAAAAAAAAAAAGATCTGGGATGCCATCGAGAGAGATGTTCGAGGCTCTGATCCCCCTCCATCAAATCGTCGTGAACTGTGGGAGCTTGTTCAGGGGTCGTGGATCCGTATGGCTTCCCAACGCTTCCGGTGTCTTTTCGAGTCCATGCCGAGACGAATCGCCGCCGTCATCAGGGCGAAAGGTGGTGCTACACGTTACTAGACAGGTATCTCTAATTCAATTGCTCTTCAGTGTAGTTGGCAAATATGTACAATAAATATTGCAACCACGTAATGAAGTTCAACACCGAAATGTGTTACAACTAATTGAATAATAAATATTGTTTTCGGAAAAGTAAACAGCCTATAAATACTATTGACGCTGCCATAATGAAGGAAATATTTACTTTTGTGTCTCACATATCTTCTTTTTCACTGGTTTAACGACAATAATATTCATGAATCCACCTACCTAGGTGCCACTCAATGTCAGGAATTAGTAAACCTTACTGTTTATTGTTATGATTTAATTCCACTTAGTATGAACCGGACTGTGGCTCGGCGTGGTCATGAGTGACGCGAATAAGTGCAACGTGTAGTAGGAAAATGAATTTTACGCTCTCGAATCCCTAGCTTCATTTCTCATCCACAAAGATCTAGAAAGAGGGCCAGAGCATTCTCTCGACTTTTTTAGCACGCCTTTTGTAAGAAAAGTTCGTGCTTATGTTATCGGTTTGTCCGTCCGTCCGTCTGTACCCACGATATCTCTGCAACTAATAGACTGATTTGAAAAGTACTTTTTGCATTGGGAAGCTTCAAATATAAGAATGATGATCCTTTATTTCCTTTTTTTTTTTTTTTGTTTTTTACGATGTACAATTTCGCCGCTAGAGATGTCGAATTCAAAAATACGTTTTATTCCACATATTTGCTTCTGAACATCCGATTGAAAAAATTATTTTATCTTTCGATTCCATTTTTGTCGAAGAGTATTTTGGAGATAGTTACTTTTTCAAATTACGCATAGATTTTCCGTTAGGGGGCGTGAAAGTAAATTGCATTTTTCCCGATAACTCTTCTTCTAAAACTCCGATTTGAAAAAAAAAATTCTTTGAGCGGGTACATCTCCTGATGGAAAATCTTTTGCATATAATTTCGAATTTTGGTAAAGAATATTTTGGCCACCAGGGGGCGTAAGCGTTAATTTTCGCTTCTGATGTATTTGCCATAAAATCTGAGCTTCTAAAATATCGATTGAAAAAATTCTTTCGTGGACTGATGCCACTCACATCGATAAACCTTTTCGGATTATTTTCTTCTTAAAATATTCCACAGTTTCTCCGCCAAGGGGCGTAGACGTATATCTTATTTTTGTCAATATATCTACTTCTAGGAGTCCGATTTGAAAAATGCCTTCTGTGTTGGATAGTGTTTTCAGTGTGACATGTTTTTCATATAGTTTCAAATTTTTCAAGTAATTCATAGACTTTCCGCTAGGGGGCGTAACGGTAAATTACGTTTCCCCCTATATCTCTGCTTCTAAATCTCCGATTTGAAAAATTCTTTCTGCACCGGATACAGCTCCTGGTGGGAAATTCTTTGCACACATTTTATAATTTTCGCAAAAAAATGATTTGGCCACCAGGGGGAGTAAATCTTAATTTCCGCTTCTGATGAATTTGTAGCAAAATAGGAGCTTTTAAATTCTGGATTGAAAAAAAACGTCGCTTGTTGACCGATACTGCTCATATCGACAAACCTTTTAGAAACATTTTCTTCTTAAAATAGTGCATGGTTTCTACGCCAGGGGGCGTAGATGTATATCTTATTTTTGTCAATATCTCTACTTCTAGGAGTCCGATTTGAAAAATTCCTTCTTTGTTGGATAGTATTGTTCCCAGTGTGACACGTGTTTCATATCATTTCAAAATTTTTAAGTAATTCATAGAATTTCCGCTATGGGGCGTAAGGGTAAATTGCGTTTCCCTCTATATCTCTGCTTCTAAATCTCCGATTAAAAAATTCTTTCTGCACCGGATACAGTTCCTGATGAGAAATCCTTTGCACTTAATTTCCAATTTTTGTAAAAAATGGTTTGGCCACCACGTGGCGTAAGTTTTAATTTCCGCTTCTGATGTATTTGCAGCAAAATATGAGCTTCTAAAATCTCGATTGAAAAAAAAGTGGTTTGTTGACCGAACTACTCATGTCGACAAACCTTATAGGAACATTTTCGTCGCCGCCCCGGTGGCGCAGTGGTCGTTGAACAGACAAGTCGCATTTTTTTTTTCGGCTCCTGCGTAGAAGTCAACGTTCGTTTGTTTACTTGTTCTTTTTGTGGTATTTCGTCGTTTTGTGTTTTGGTTGCAGTGTTTCGTACCCTCGCTTCACGAGCAGTGAGGCTGAGTGCCGAGTGGGTGCTCATTTTTTGTTTGTTTTTTTCATTTTCGTGTGTCGTCAGTTACGACGCATGAGTTTTGGTGGGCCAGTGGTCGAGAATGTCCACTACCACTGTGAATAAGTCACTGTCGTCTACAGCTGCTTCGTCGATTGCTGATATGTCTTCGCTTCTTAGTTCTGTGCCTTCTTCGGGGAATGTTGCGTCGACAAGTGCTGCTGGACTTCCAGAGACTGTGCTTCTGGCCACCCGTGTGCGGGCTGCGTCTAATATTCCTGGTTCGGCTAGTTCTACTTCAACGTCGTTCGCACAAGCTGTGGGAAGTATCTCATATATTTCTAGTGATTCTGCGCCACATTTCAAACGTGTAGCTTCGGCGTTGAAAATTATTCTTCCAAGTGATTCACCGCAAGGTAAGCAATTGTCGTCTGCCTTATTATTAAGTGCTTTCATTCCTGCTTTGCGTGACACCCCTCCCCCATTATCTGCATGCTGTGTCGAAGGTCGTTCCAGCCGAAAGCATTGTGTCCATTATTCGCTTGGGTGGAGGGGTGGTTGTTCACTTCACCCACCAGCAAGCAGTAGATTTAATTATAGTTCATGGGGTTGATGTTGGGTCCTTTCATCTACAACCTGTCGCTGCAGCCCAAAGACCAGTTACGGTGACCCTCTCTCCTGTACCAACGGCTGTTCCTGATTCTCTGTTGATTGATGCCCTCAACACGATGGGTCGTGTTGTGGGAGTGACCAAGATTCTTCCAGCTACAGCCCGTGATTCCCCCTGAAACATGTGCAGGGTGGGCGCCGCCAGTACCGGGTTATTTTTCCAACTTCTCAGTCAATTGCGGAACGCTCTGCAACTCTGGAATTAGTCACTGATACCCGGACGTATATTTTTAATCTTTTTGAAGGGGTTCAGTGCTTCCGCTGTAAAGGGAAGGTCATCTCGCTTCTGCTTGTCCTCATGCTACTCCTGGTGCTAGATCTGATTCTTCATTAGCTACTACAGTTCCGGTGGCCGCTGCCCCTGCGGATGTTGTGCAGGCCGCTAAGGCACCTGCTCACATCCTACTTTCATCAATTTTGAATGCTGTTTCTCCAGTCGTTCCTTCCCTCCCGGTTCCTGTCGTCGTACTGGATGGTTTGGAGCCCTCCAATGAGGATTTTCCATCGCTGGAAGTGTCTGCACCTAAATCACAACGTAAACGCCCCAGCTCACCTGGTGTTTCTACTCGCTCTTCCCGTTCGTCTCAACGTCTTCGGTCCAAGAAACCAGCCCATTCTATCTCGGGTTCACCTAGCCATCATGAGCCAAATTCTGAATTACTAGTTTCGAACAGATTCGCATGTCTTCAAGATGATGATGTTATGCACACGGTCGCCCCTGATCCTGATGACACTGCAATGGTTGACTCTGACGATGATTCTCCTTCTCCTACACTTCTTGACATTTCTACTATGTTTGAAGAACTTGCGGTGTCTTTGCACCCTCTTACCTTATCTGATCTGTATGCATTGACCACTCGCCCGCGTAAGGCGAAGTTGATCACACTACCTTGCATTAAGAGTAAGCTTCGCTTGCTGCCTGAAATGATTGCACAGCTAAACCAGTTCCATGCATTTATAACTAATGTTACTTTGCCTGGCGGGACTGAGCAATATGCTCGCCGTCTGGGATACTTACTCAAGATTTTGAGGGCTGAACTGGATGGCTGGATGCAACCTACCAGTAATGTCCTTGTTAACACTACTTAGCTTTAATTGTAGAGGGCTTGCGTCTTCTGCGGCGAATGCTTTGGTTTACGAGGACGTTCGTTACCTGAGGGCTAATATCCTCCTTATCCAGGAGACGAACTCTTCCTTGGATGCCGGGTGTTCCCACTGGAGACGCTGGCCGTACATTTTTTATCATAATTACCGGACCCATATCAGGTCTGGTACCGCTATAGCATTTCATGTACGTTTTCATTCTTCCCTTTCTGATCTTGTTGAGTCACAGAGTCAGCTGGGTTCTTTTCAACATATTTCTTTTTGTTTTTGTTCTAAACGTATTCATGTTTTCAATATCCATATTCCGCAATCTGCTACGGATGCAGAAACTCTCCTCCAACATCTGTCTTCTATCCTTTCGACCCTCCATCCAAATGATACAGTCATTGTTGCAGGCGATTTCAATTGCACTTTGCAACCCGGTTTTGACCGAGATGGTTCAACCGAAAGCCGTTCCGACCTTGTTTCCGATCTCACTCAACTCGTTGTTAATTTTGATTTGATTGATGCATTCCGTTCCCTCCATCCCCGGTCCAAGGAATTTTCCTGGTTCCCCCCGGCTGCTTCACGCTGTGTCGCAGCACGCCTAGATAGATTCTATGTTTCCAGTTTTCTCCATTCCTCTCTAGTTGAAATTACTCATCATCCTTCCGTTTCGTCAGATCATCGCCCCCGTTCTTTTAAAACTTTTTTGCATTCTTCCTCTGTTCCCCCTTCCCCAGTCTGGTCGCTCGACGATTCAGTTTTAACTGATCCTCTTTTCTGCGCTGAAATTTGCTCTATGATCTCGTCTTCTGTGCAACAACTTTCTTCGTCTGACGACCCAGTGGCTCTGTGGCTTTCCACGAAAATTTCGATTATTTCTTTCGCACGTCAGTTTTCTTTCTCTTCCCGTACTTCTCGCTTTCAAGATATTGATGTTCTCCGTCGTAAATTGCAGACTATTTCTCCTTCTGATCCTTCTTTTCCCGTGTTTCAAGCTCAACTTCGTCGTATTCTGTTTACTTTTGCTTCAACAGCCCTTACTCGTCTGAAATTCACTCACTTGCGGTTTCACAACGACCCCTTTTCTAGTTTGAAGTCCCTTGAGGAGTATCATGTTAAAAGCAACACAATTTCCTTTCTTTCACTACCTGACGGATCTACAGTTACCGACCCTTATCGTATCTGTGAACTTACTTTTTCCCATTATTCTGATCGTTTTCAACACCGACTCCTTTCTCCTGCAGATACCTCCCCTCTTCTTCACGTCCTCCCTCAGGATCCACATTGTTTTTTTTATTCTCTTGTTTCTCCTATCTCTCCTTCTGAAGTCCGCTCTGCAATTTCCAGTCTGAATGACCGTTCTTCCCCTGGCGCGGACGGTCTTCCGCTCTCATTTTATAAGAAGTTTCTTCCTTCTCTCCTCCCGCTTCTGGTTGCTTGTTTTAATGCCGTTTTTACTTCTTCAAATTTTCAGTCTTCTGATATCACTTTTGCTATTCTCCGTCTCATCCCCAAAACCGGAAACCTTGGCCTTTTTTTCTAACTGGCGTCCTATCTCTATTCTTAATACTGACTACAAAACCTTTGCTAAAATTCTCGCTTTTCGCCTCAATCCCGTCTTACAGCATTTAATCCACCCCGATCAAACTTACACTACTCCCTCCCGTTCGATTACTACCAACATTTCCACCATTCGCAACTTATATTTTCTTGCTTCCCATCTTTCCGAACCTCTCGCAATTTTTAATATTGATCAGAAACAAGCTTTTGACTCCATTAATCACTCTTATCTCTTTGCTGTTCTTCGTCATTTTGGCTTTCCTACTCTTTTCTGTCAAGCTCTTATTAATCTTTACTCTCACTCTTCTTTCCGTATTCGCATTTCCACATTCACGAAAGCTACCATCCCCTTTGACAACGGGATCCCGCAGGGTTGTCCCCTTTCGGGTCAACTTTTTACGCTTGCATTTGAACCTCTCTTAATTTGTCTGCGTTCTCGTTTGTTTTCTGTGATTCCTCGCAGTATTGCTCCTACTCCTCACCACCGCATAGTGTTGTCTGCATATGCTGATGACCTCACTCTCTTTCTTCGCACTGAACGTTCTTTCGGTGTTGTCCTTTCTGCTTATCGTGAGTATGCTTCAATTTCCGGTTCCGAACTTAATATGTCTAAATCTGTCGGTCTGTGGGCCCGATCGTGGGTGGCACACGGTGATCGCCCGTGGGGTGCCCGTTGGTCATCCTCGGTCATAAAACTTCTTGGTGTGTACGTTGGAAATCCCGTGGCGGCTGCTGATGCCACATGGATTCCGTTGGTTCAGCAGCTCAATCGCCATCTTGCTCCTTTTTTCCGGTTCAAACCTTTCTTGTCCTTTTTTAGCAGAGCACATCTGGTTTTTTCCTTTCTCCTTCCCATTCTGACACATTCGTGGTTCGCTTATTTTCCCTCGCCCATTTTTCTCCAATCCGCTCAACGTTTGATTACTTATTTCATCTGGAATAAAGTTCACTGAGTTCATCGTTCTACTCTCGTCCTTCCTCTGTCCTTTGGAGGTCTTGCCCTCCCAGATCTTTTTCAAAAATCTAATGCTATTCATCTTCAGACCTTTCTCCGTTCTTTTTCTCATCCTCAGATTTCATCGATTACTATTGCTGATTCTTTACTTTTCTCTCGCAGTCCGTTTCTCACTCTCGCTACTTTCCTCCGTATGGATCTGTTCCCCCTCATTCCAGATCACTTTTCCGATACTTATCGCACCGTTTTTTCCCTCTGGCATTCCTTATGTCCCGTCCGTCTCCCACCTACCTCAACTAATGATCTGCTTGCGGAACCTCTCTTTTACTCTTCTGCACTCCGTTCTCCCTCTTCACCGTACTTGTGCTTCTCCATCTGGTTCGCCAGTGGCGTGTACAGGCATGGTACAGGTCTGTATAGCTCCAAGTCGGCTTCCGGGGTTTGTCAACGCGCGACTTCTTGTTCTGAGTATGAAATTTGAATTGAGTGCGATTTTTTTTGTGAACCTCGTGTGCCTGTTTGGCTACATTTATTTTGTGTGATGCAGCGGTTTTTCCCCTTATTATCATGTATTCTTCTGTACAGTGTTCCTTCTGACATACATGCGTCACTTCGTATTTCGTTTTTAGTTATAGCGGTTGGTTAACACCCCTCTTTATGTGCACGGTTTTTTTGTTTTTTATGTTCTTCTTGTACTAATGTTTTGGCCGCTGCTGCATGTTTTCAGAAGTACAGTTTTGTTTCTCCTGTCGCTGTCTTGCAGTGTCAGTCAATTTTTGTTGTGTTGTATTGTTGTTGTGTTTTTTACCTGTCACCTTTGTGTTCGCGCTGCTATGTACTAGTTTTTGGAATGTGTTTTCTTCCCTTACTCTGGGGTTTGGATTTTGTAATGTGTGTGTTTTTTGTTTTTGTTTTCTGTGTTCCTTTTTTATCTGTATATATTTTAATCTTGTTCTGATGTTACCAGTTTTCTTTCCTCCTTTCTTTTGTGTTGAGACTTCTTGGCCTCGTCTCTTTTAATACAGTCTCATGTGACTGAAGCGTATCACATGTTCCTTGCTTTTAGACTAATGAAGGTTTATTTTGAAGGCAGTGGTCTAAGGCGATGGCCTCTGATCATTCGTCCGAAAGGGGTCCGGGTTCGAATCCCGGTGAGGCATGGATGTTGTGTTTGTCTTACGGCACTGGCTTTCTCCCTTCCCTGGAACCAGTGACCCTAAATTAGGGACGGGCGACTGCTTATAGCCCATTGAGTTGCTCACGGTGGTCGTTAAACCTCCAATAAAAAAAAACACATTTTCTTCTTGAAATAATGCATGGTTTCTACGCCAGGGGCATAGATGTATTTCTTATTTTTGTCAATATATCTACTTCTGGGAGTTTGATTTGAAAAATTCCTTCTTTGTTGGATAGTGTTTCTGATCCGAAATGTTTTTCCTATAAATTCAAAATTTTCAAGTAATTCATAGACTTTCCAGCAGGGGGCACAAAGGTAAATTGCGTTTTCTGCGTTTTTTTCTGCTTCTAAAACGCCGATTTGAAAAATTCTTCTTGTATCGCATACAAGACCTGATGGAAAATATTTTTCATGTAATTTCTAATGTTTGGTAAAGAATGGTTTGGCCACCAAGAGGCATAAGTGTTCATTTCTGCTTCTGATGTATTTGTAGCAAAATCTGGGCTCCTGAAAACTCGACAAAAATATTTTTTTCTTGGGCCGATTGTGCTCATATGGAAAACCCTTTTGAAAATACTTTCTTCCTAAAAGAATGCATGGTTTTCCCACCAGGGGACGTAAAGTCACATCTTATTTTTGTCGATATCTCTGTTTCTAAGAGTCCGATCTGAAAAATTATTTCTATGTTAGAGAACGTTTCCGGTGCGAAATGTTTCTCACATAAATTCATGTTTTTCTTAACGCACAAGTCTGCAACCAAAGGGCATAAGCTCACGATTCCGTTTACAGCAATATCTGAGGGATTAAAAACCCGATTGAAAAACTTCTTTCTTCCGTCAGACATTATTGTTTTCCATACCGGTTCCACTGACTTTGATAAATTTAATTTGCGTCAGAACGGATTCAAAAGACGCACCAGAAAATTCGGTGTCATCTTTCTTGTTTACTTTTGTTAAGGGGTCCAACGATCACCGAGAACGTCTAAGGCTATAAGCAGTCGACCGTTCCTAATTTAGGACCAGTGGTTCTGGGAAGGGAGAAGAACCACAGGTGTAGAGCTAACGCTCGATCCATGCCTCATCCGGGGCACGAACTTGCCCCGGGCCCACCTGCATCAATTAGCCATAGACTCGCGGCTCTGGCCACTCGGACACCAGGGATGTCCATAGTACTTTCACCTTAGTACTAAGAGCATAAAATCTGTTTCGGCGAATTTAAACTCAACGGTGAGCATTTTATGGCGATAGAATTTTTGATAAGTTTTTAAAGGCATTTAAGAAGCGTTCAACGATGTAACGAACTAAACATTTTAAAGAAAAAAATCACACACACACACACACACACACTGCGCATCACATACGCTGAAGTGGCAAATTAGTAGGAACACCTACCAAATAGCATGTTGTTTGTTTGTTTATTGGAGGTTTGACGACCACCGTGAGCAACTCAATGGGCTATAAGCAGTCGCCCGTCCCTAATTTAGGGTCACTGGTTCCAGGAAAGGGAGAGAGCCAGTGCCGTAAGACAAACACAACATCCATGCCTGACCGGGATTCGAACCCGGACCCCTTACGGACGAATGATCAGAGGCCAACGCCTTAGACCACTGCGCCACCGGGGCGGCATAGCATGTTGTGCCATCCTTGTTCTTAAAACAACCTCAATTCGATACGGCATGGATTCAACTGGGTACTGCTTTTCTGAACCTACCATAGGTAGGTTCGGAAAAGCGAATGTGATAGTGTCCGTCAATTACGGAATGGTCGCTAGAGAAGCATCTCTCTTACGAATGGCTCTCTCAAACTCATCCTTAAGGTATCGTTACGTGCATAATTAATTCCTTTTCTTATGGCCAAGTACGAAAAAAATCACCTCAAGTGTTTTGCTGATGATCTGTAAACAGCAGTTCGTTTAGCAAACAGGCGTTTGCAGCTGTCGCCAAGCGCGAGAATTGTTATTGTTCTTTCTATATTTTGCCGTGAGAAAATTTCTTCCAGAGGTGAACTTCAACCTGAGTCGGCCACGTGGTATGATCGTGTGGGCAGAGAAAACCAATAGGTTGACGAGGTGAGAAGTGCGTGTTCTCATTTGGCAGAAATGTGCGTTCTTTTGACGATGTCAGCGAACGTTTGTGTTATTCTGTGCTCGTGACATACTTGTGCTCATAAGTATGTGTGTGTGTGTGTGTGTGTGATGATCAGAAACTTCCCGGATTACCTATGCAATCATGGAACTAAGTAAGGAAATATTTCGATGTCCGCGACGTCCGAGATGTGAGTGGTGATACAACAAAGATGTATGGCGCATAAATTTGTTACCTGCACTAATTAGGAACAAGGCTTGTTTGCAGAACTTGCTGCCAAAAGACAGTCGAGTCCGGCATACTGTTTGACATATTAGTCATTTAGTTTTCATTCAGTGTATTTGTGCATTATCTATTCATCTCGATCTTGTATTTGCTTTTGAGTTATTAAATATAGCTGTCATTTTTGTTAGTTAAAAATGCTCTCTAGAGGAAGTTTTTATGTGCTTACTCTCTTCTTTACTGTTCTCTGATCCAGAGATCGAACTCGACCTATTCGGTTTCATTCTGTGCGTGGCGTAGCATCTTGGAACTGGTTCGGGGCAAAAGGCCACCAGCGACGTAACAGTATTCAACTGGGTTACGTTCTAAATACTGTGAGGGCCATTTTAACATTTTGAAGCCACTGTTGTGTTTTTGAAACTACTACTTGACGTTCCAATCCTTGTGATATGGCACATTATCCTGCTGGAAGCCCTCTCCATCATGAAACAGCATATACATCTACAGGTGTGCCTGGTCGGCAATGATCTTAATTTTTTTTTATTTGAGGTTTAACGACCACCGTGAGCAAGTCAATAGGCTATACGCAGTCGCCCGTCAATAAGTTAGGACCACTGATTCTAGGGACGGGACAGAGCCAGCGCGATAAGACAAATACAACATCCATACCTCACCGGGATTCGAACCTAGACCCGTTCTCAGACAAATGGTCATAAGTCAGCGTAACATCGTTGCCACGCCACTGCGCCACCGGCGTGGCAACGATGTTAAGATACCTCGTGGAATTCAAATGCTGTTCCAGAGGTATTAAAGAATCCAATGGCAACCGTAAAAACAGACCTCAAACAATTACACCGCCACCACCAGTTTTTTGTTTCGGGGTTTAACGACCACCTTGAGCAACTCGATGGGTTATAAGCAGTCGTCCATTCCTAATTTAGGGTTACTGGTTCCAGGGAAGGAACACATCCAGTGCCGTAAGACAAACGCAATTTCTATGCCTCACCGGAATTCGGATCCCATCTCAGATGAATGGGCCAGAAGCCAGCATTTTGACCACTGCTACAAAGGCGTGGCCTTTACCAGTTTGAGTGAACTCTAGGCAGTTGGGATCTATCGATTCGTGCTGTTGACGAAATATTGTGGCCCTTCCATTGGCGTGAACTTAAATATGATTCGTCGGACCACGCGACCTTTTTTCCAGTCCTCAAAGGTGCAGTTTTGATGCTCCCTTGCCCTCGGCAGACGAATTTGTAGGTATTTAGAAGACATGTGGTACACGAAAGGGACATTTCCTGTTATTGCCCATTCGGGCAAATGTGCTGAAATTATCGCCTCGATGCCATTGTTGAACTGCGCAGTTACTTGACGCTATGGAGCTAGAGCTCCCCTTGAACGGTGGTGGTATGACATCACCAATAGTGGCGTGCCATAAATGTCATATGTAGGCAGGCACGTATTTACCATTAAGCAAAGTAGGCAGCTGCTTGGGGCGGCAGGTAACAAGGGGCGACACATTTCACTCAAATTATTATTTTTTTTCATATGAATAAAATGTTACAAACATTGCAACTCAAATAAGACCTGAAAATTTCGCTAAAAATGTTTTTTCTCAAAAAGTACGCGTGCCTTTTTTTTTTTTTTTTTGTTCACAAGAATAAAACACTAAAAATATTGTGAACCCGTTCCGCTGTATCCGTCGTCCCTTTTCTTTTCCCTGTGTGCGGTGTCTTTCTCTGGGACCACTCTAAAAGGCCATCTTTATAGATGGAGCCTAAACAATACCCAACACCCCTTATACACATGCGCACGTTTTCGGCTTGAAAAAACAGTAAAGTTCTCATTGACACATCTAGAAACGTCGAGAGGGGGGTGGCGATTGTGGGCTTGCACGTTGGAATATCAGTAGTAAGGGAGGGGCGTGTAATCCCTCTTCGCGATGGGTCAAAATATTGGATAGCGCTTGCAGTTCCGCGCCCAAAAGAGCAGGAACGTACTACCGGAACAGTCCGAACAGAAGCGCTGAATCATCCAGTTCCCTAAAGGCGGTCGTCTGTGATGTAAGTTGTGTATTTAAATTTGTTAGGGTAATTAATAATGTAGAAAAAAATTATGCGTTTGATGTACTTTTTTTTTTTTTGTAGTCTTTAACGCTACTCGACTGAAAAATATTATCACATGTAACATTTATAATTTCAGTATTTTTTTATTTCGCTTCTAAGAAAAGGGTCATATATGATGAGGATGGAGGGGAGGTGTTAAAACTCCCAAGTGCTTGGGGCGGCATGAAGCCTGAATCCGGCCCTGTATGTGGACATGCAAAGATAAAAAAAATACGTCATTTATAGCGGAATTCTGTTCTGCGACTTTATT
Source organism: Macrothele yani (assembly GCA_039090855.1). Lineage (NCBI taxonomy): Eukaryota > Metazoa > Arthropoda > Arachnida > Araneae > Macrothelidae > Macrothele > Macrothele yani. The sequence goes on from CM077013.1 coordinate 91,964,891, forward strand.
TTATTTTTCCGTTACTTTGTCTTAAAGCATAGGCTTCGACATCAAAAACTTCAGAACTTTTTAATTGTCACTAATTTTTTTTTTTTTTTGATAATATGACATGTTATTGCACACATTGCGTGAATAGGTTTTTATTCGCACAACTTAATGACGCAAGGTTCCCTCAAGCATTTATCCAAACCAAGTTCGTGCGAAGCTTTGAACAATTTGTAGATTATTTTACTGCTTAATCTTTTTAACCTAACGAAATCTAAACGAGTGGGAAGTTTCTTTGGGTGAATTCATGCTCTATTCGAGAAACTTTTTGTATCACAATTTTTTGAGTCAATAAGCTTCCCATATAGGATAGTTATAGGGGATGATTATGATTTGGAAACTACCAGACGGAAAAACTTTACCCTTGGGGGTCTATTTTCCTTGAAAAAGTCATCTGGTTGATGTGGAAGAGCTTGGAAACTTTGATTTTTGTTTTACGCCAATAAATTCCAATTACGTACTAGTATATTTTCACTGTTTTAAATCTGAATTTTGACGCTTGAATTTTGAATTTTTTTTCTTTAGGAAAGGATAAACAGTTTCATTACAAAGAAAAAAGCACGGCCAACAAAACAGCGTTGGAATATGTAATAAGTTTGTGCACTCAGTCATAAAAATCCGCGCACCAAAAAAAAAAAAAAAACGTGCGGTTAACGCGAAACTCGGCGAATAGCAACGGGGAAGGCAGACATGAAAATGATTAAAATTTCGTGCAATTCCGCATGCCCATGCGTCCAAGACCGGCGCTGCAATCGCAATCCTTGGGGCTTATAAGGCACCGCGCAGAAGACTCCACATGCGTGCCGAAGTGCACGGTAAGAGCCAGGTGAGATCTCTGAGCGATAGACATGACGAGGAGCCGCCACAGATATGCGTACCGGCAGCTGACGGAGTTAGAACGAGCCAGTGTCGTCGGGATGAGAGAAGCAGGGTGGCCGGCGCACCGAATCGGCCGCCATTTGGGCGGGTCGGACAGTACGGTGCGATCGTGTTGGGAGCAATGGACACGGGAAGGCACCTGGATACGGCGGACTGGATCCGAACGACCTAGACACACCACCAACAGAGAGGACCGTGGGATCGCGAGAGCGGCACGCACCGACGTCCTTGTCTAATATCCAGAGACATGTGGCGGCTGCACAAGGAATTCCTGTGTCAGCCAGGACCACTTCCAGACGCCTGGCAGAGGCGAATCTGCATTCTCGACGGCCCTTACGTTTTCTGCCATTAACACCAGACCATCGTCGGCGTCGATTGCAGTGGTGTCAGCAGTAAGCAACATGGAATGCTACGGACTCGCGACGTATATTGTTCAGCTACGAATCCCGCTTCTGTGTAAGAACGAAAGACCTCCGTGTCAGAGGGTGGAGGACCGCAGGTGAGCGCTTCAACCTCAACCTCTCTGTAGAGCGGCACACGTCCCGAACTGCAGGCGTGATGGTCTGGGGAGCCATCGCGTATGATAGCCGGACTTCCCTCGCAGTGATCCAAAGAACGTTGACAGCCCAGCGCTATGTACAGGAGATCCTGCGGCCCCATGTACTACCTTTCCAGGCGGGGCGGCCCGGAGCCATTTTCCAACAACATAACGCAGGTCCGCACACGGCTCGGGGTTCCCAGGACTGTCTACGTCATGCTCCGACGCTTCTTTGGCCTGCCAGATCGCCCGATCTCTCGCCCATCGAGCACGTGTGGGACCAGATGGGACGCCATCTTTCTCCATGTTCCAGTGTTCTGGATTTAGAGCGTCAGTTGAAAGAAGTGTAGGCCAGTCTGCCCCATACGGCGTCTCTTTGACTCCATGCCGGACCGTATCACCGTACCGTATATATCCGCGCACGAAGCGGTTCGACGCGGTACTAAGGCTGACCGGAATGTGTATCGTATGTCCGCGGGAAATCGTCTTACTGCTGTGATATTGTAATCACTTCCGTCCTTTGTATGTACCATCTCACTACTAAAATCTCATTTCAATCCAATGCTTCCTTCTTGGTGCGCGGATTTTTATGACAATGAATGTATGTTTAATCGGTGTATTTAACAACTACATGTATGTTAAGAAACTCAGGTTTGAGGTTGGTGTTTTGTTGCTTACACATTCGGACTTTCCAGCAAAACTTACGGAATTGAAAGACGTTAATTTTGCCTCATCCGTTTCTTTATTCCCCTTTTGCAGTTTACTTAAATTATCTTGAAGCATTTTAGTGCTTCAGAAAGGCAAAGGGTAAGCAAAAATGTACCAGTACAATTTTCGAACTATTCTGAATAAGAAAGGATTATAATGTAAATATCTCTCTGAAATTACGCACCGGCAGAAGAAAATGAGCTTTCCATTGATTGATGCAACTCTGTTTCGCATTTCGACAAGTTTTCAATGGCAGATAACAAAGGATCCAACCTAAGTGGGAATAAACAGTGGGGGGCACAGGGAACAGATTCCGGTTTTCTGGGCAGCCCCGGTGGCGCAGTGGTCTAAGCGCTGGCTTCTGATCATTCGTCAGAGTTGGGTACGGGTTCGAATTCCGGTGAGGCATGGATGTTGTGTTTGTCTTGCGGCACTGGCTCGCTTCCCTCCCTCGAACCAGTGGTCCTAAATCAGGGACGGGCGATTGCTTACAGCCCGTTCAGTTGCTCACGGTGGTCGTTAAACCAAAAAAAAAAAGTTTTTTTGATTGGTTGACTGCCCAAGCTCTGAATGCAAAATTACCTGACAAAGATACACTCACTCCAATAGCACTATCTTACAAGAGTACGGGCATACGAAGTTGGGTTCGCATTCTCTCTTCCAGTTCCGTCTAAAATGCACACAACACACAAATATCAATTTTGTTTTAAATAAAGCTCTTCTAAAATCAGGCATTTGGTTTAAATTTCCTCGTAGAAATCTGCAGCACAAAGCTTTTCTTCTATAATAATAACTTTTTTTTTTTGCATGTAATTAGGGCATGCAATGCATGCTTTGCATACAACGACCGCATGTCAGTGATCACCAACCATCGTGTACGATTGAGCACCTAAATTCTAAAACGAACCCAAAACTCTTCTTCCAATTTTGGTGAATAAGCGTTTGATCTTTCTTTTACCTTGAACAACTTTTGATTTTGAGAACTTCCCTATGTATTGGACTAACATATATCAAAGTCAAATGTTCTGCTATTCATGAAATACACAAGTACCAACAAAACTAAAATTGTAACCTCATCGAGAAAATGTCTGTAAATTTGAAAGAACCTTTTTTCTCATCATCTCACCTTTAATATACATGTACTTATAATGTAAATATTCATCATACATCATCTGTATATATTGTATTAATGCTTTTTTATCGTAGAATAAAGAATATTTGCACTCGTCTGTTACCTCGTACAATCTTTGTCAAACGTCGGCGCCCTCGAATGCTCACTGCATGCGCTCGCTACAGTTGTTACTGCAGAGCCAAGGTTTGCCGTTTCTGATATGCTTGCACCTGCCTGGCTAGCGCTCACTATCATGCTTCTAACAAAGCGCCAAAATCACGAGTTTTTCCTATGTTGCCACTATCTGCGCTTTGTACAGGTCTGAATCCTTTGCAGTGAGCTCTTCATAAAGTCATCTCAACATCACAGTAGCTTACGTAAGTGAAAATAGCACGTGTCTGACGGCTATTGGGTGCTCCTAATCATTCCGTAATCTGCCCCGATTCCGGAAATCCTGGCAACGCCACAAATCGACCTAAAATAATTTCTAATGAAATGTCAAAAATCCCAACAGAGCTGCTTTTTTTATTACTTGAGATGAAATAGGATAAAAAGACAAGCACATTTTATATTTTTTTATGAATCCTCCATAGACCAACAGCAGTCCGTTTTTCTTATATGCACTAAGATATGTTTTTCTGTTTCGCAGTTTTAATTGCGTCTAGTTAAGCACTAGAGCACAAAACGTGTCTCTTGTCGTTCTACTCCAAATTTCAATTGCCGCCCCGGTGGCGCAGTGGTCTAAGGCGCTGGCCTCTGATCATTCGTCCGTAAGGGGTCCGGGTTCGAATCCCGGTCAGGCATGGATGTTGTGTTTGTCTTACGGCACTGGCTCTTTCCCTTCCCTGGAACCAGTGACCCTAAATTAGGGACGGGCTACTGCTTATAGCCTATTAAGTTGCTCACGGTGGTCGTTAAACCTCAAAAAAAAAAAAAAAAAAAAATTTCAATTAGACTCCTGCCCCTTAACCCGATTCATGGCTAATGCTACGTTTGAATAGCCTCTCTATAATGAAATTCGGCAACTTTACCAGGACTTCTAAATTCAATTTTACCTCGTCTTTTCAAAAAAAGAAAAAACGTGCTCACAATATCACGATGTCCGTAAATCCATTTAGTAACATAGTTCTGCACCTGTTAGCTTCACTTGTAAATCTAAAAATGATTAAGTGAGAACGATGATGCTTGCATTTAAAGGTCTTTTTCCGTTGCACAACTTTGCATCCACACGGAGTAAATCTAGTTGCTACTCAAAATATATTTATTCTAAATATAAATAAATATTAAACAATCTAGTTGCTGAATTCAAAATATATTTTATTCTAAATCATTGCTTTTAAATCCGAACGAAACAATATTTTCCCATTTCTTTTTTTTTTTTTTTTTTTTTTTTTTTGATTGGAGGTTTAACGACCACCGTGAGCAACTCAATGGGCTATAAGCAGTCGCCCGTCCCTAATTTAGGGTCACTGGTTCCAGGGAAAGGAGAGAGCCAGTGCCGTAAGACAAACACAACATCCATGCCTCACCGGGATTCGAACCCGGACCCCTTACAGACGAATGATCAGAGGCCAGCGCCTTAGACCACTGCGCCACCGGGGCGGCTTTTCCCATTTCATATCTTTTACCAGTTACTTCAAATAGTGCATAGTTTTCCTATGAGTGAGCGTAAATGTGTATCATATTTTTCCCAATACATCTGCTTTTAAAATTCCGATTTGAAAGCTTCTTTTTACAAGGGATAGCTTTCATGGTGATTGTTTATTTGGGAGTTTAAGGATCACCGTGAGCAATTCGAAGGGCTATAAGCAGTCACCCATCCCTAATTTAGCGTCACTAGTTCCAGGAAAGACTCAGTGCCGTACGACAAACACAACATCCAAGCCTCACCGGGATTCGAACCCATCTTGGATGAATGATCAGAAGCCAGTGCTTAGACCTTTTTTTTTTATTATTGGAGGTTTAACGACCACTGTGAGTAACTCAATGGGCTATAAGCAGTCGCCCGTCCCTAATTTAAGGTCACTGACTCCAGGGAAGGGAGAGAGGTAGTGCCATAAGACAAACAAAACATCCATGCCTCACAGAGATTCGACCCCGGACCCTTCTGGGACGAATGGTCAGAAGCCATCGCTTAGACCGCTACGCCACCGGGCTTAGACCACTTTGCAGATAATTCCTAATTTTTTCATTTCACACAATTTCGCTATTAAGGAACATACAGGGGTTGGACAGAATTATGTGAACACCAGAGACGTGACTTTTAATGCAGCTGCATACGTCGCAGTACGCAAAGACAACCACCACTTTTTAGTTGTAATAGCTTTGTTTAGAACCTCGAGGTCCTGTTTAAGTGCATTTAAGGGACACGGGTGGCCTAGTGGGCAACGTTCGTGACTGCCACGGAAAGGACCTCAGGTTCGATCACAGGCAGGTACGAACGTTCGATCCACTATATATCCGACGGCACGTTCAGCCGTCGGACCCCAGGAACTGGCCCCCGGTAATAAATAAGGGCGTCTTCCACCCTCTTTCTACCTCGCTTCCGTGTCACTTTCCTATCGGGCACTCTAGCCCAAATCTCCTAGCTTCCTATTTCTAAGGGTTGTTTAAGACCTGGGGTCAGACACACCCTTCCTAAAATCCTCTACATATGATTTAAGTGCATTTAGTGTCTTGTTGCAAAATTTCCTTCAGGGTGACGACGAAATGAGCGACCTAACGGACTTCGAAAGAGGGCTAATTGTTGGTGTCCGGCTAGTTGGTGCCTCGCCAGGGTAGTGGGGGTATCGAGAGCTGCTGTGTCTAACGTCATGACATCATACCTTGTTCGGGCAAAACCTCGTCTGTGAAACCGGAAAACGACCCTGATTGATAAAGACAGGAGAGCATTAAAGAGGATTGTTGCCCGTAATAAGATCACGGCGCCGAGAATTAGTGCGGAGCTCAATCTGCATCTCCAGACCCCAGTATCAACAAAAACAGTGCGCAGGGAACTGCATAAACAAGGTATTCGTGGGAGAGCTGCTATTGCAAAACCTCTGGTGATCCAGGTGAATGCCCTACCACGACGGCAGTGGTGCCAGAAGCATACAACGTGGACTACCGATGCATGGAAGCGTGTAACGTGATCGGATAATCCACATTCATACTATTTCCCCCCGCAGGACATGTTTACATATGGAGAACACCGTCAGAAGCGTACTACCCAGATTGTCTGCTCCATCACAGAACCAGCATGGTGCTGGTTCTGTGATGCTCTGGAAGGTCATATCGTGGTTTTTAGCAGGTCCCATGATCACCTTGAAAGGACAGATGACTGGCAGGGCGTATGAAACCATTTTGGCAGACCAAGTCCATCCAATGGCAGGGTTCCCACTAAAAAAAAAAATAAAAAAAATTCCCTGACTTTTCCAGGTGGTTTTTAAAGTTTTCCAGAGTGGCATGTTGCAAAGAATTGTTACATTTCATTCCATCCCATTCATTTTTCTCACCAAAGCACACACTTGTAAATACTTTAAGTAATTTGTCTTTATAAAATTACCTGCTTTTCATTAATAACTGTGCACATTATTTTCTGTACCAAAGTTCCGTGAACTTTTGTGAATACTACCCACACGGAATTTGCAAATACATTCCCATAGAAACAGATCATATGTAAGAAAAAATCTGTCAGTTGAATAGTTTCAGTTTTTCTATAACAATGCAGGTAAGCTTAATGATGGAATGGCTCTGTTCAAAGAAACATGTGTCAAGAGAACCAACAGACAAAGTACTTTGATCCATCATTTGGTTGGTTCTCTTGTTAATTGTTTCTTCAAGCAGGAGCCATTGTGCCTAATTGTTCCATGTTATAACAACTGTCTGCAGAACTTGAACAAAAGCTGGTAATTTTAAAAATTCAATTTTGCATCTTTTTTTAGGGAATAAAGGAAATACTTAATATAACTGAAAGTAAGATCTACCAAATTCTAGGCAGGCAGTAATTGCAAGCAAAAGTTTGAAATCTTGAAAAAATAAGTTGTTTTTTAGCAAAATAAAGTATCCAATGATTTAAAAAAAAAGGGGGTAATTCCCCCTGAGTTTTCCCTGATTTTTGGAACCATTTTCAAATTCCTTGAGAATTCCAGGTTGAGTGGGAACCCTGAATGGCTCAGGCATTGTTTCCTGCAGGGGATGCCATCTATAAAGATGATAACGCCCCAATTCACAGAGCTCAGAATGTCCAATCATGGTTTGAGGAACATGAGGACGAACTTTCACACCTTCCTTGGCCTCCCCAATCACATCATAGAGCCACTGTGGTCTGTGTTGGAAAACAGAGTAAGATCCTGTTATCCTCCTCCTGCATCACTCAAGCACCTAGAGTAGTTTCCACATGAAGAATGGTGTAACATCCCACTAACCACTATCCAGGATTTGTATGCATCCATTACAAGGAGGATTCAGGTTTTGAATACCGAAGGTGGTCCCACACCTTATTAGGTATGTAAAACCTTCTTTTCCTATGTGTTCACATTATTCTGCCAAACCCCTGCATGTAAGTGCATATTTCTGTTTATTTGCAGTAGTATGTACGCTTCCAAAAGCCCAATTTAAAAATAAAATCTTTTGTTTATTTATTTTAGCAAAATACCACAAACATTTCCAGCATATCTCCAGACAAAAATAATACACAGTTTTCATGCTAGAGCATGTTAACATATCTTACATTCTCCACCATGACTTTACTTCTGAAAGCCCAATTTAATTTATTTTTTTACATCAGATGTCATCCACTTCAGGGAACATATTGCATACATTTTTGAATTTTTCATAATGAACAGCTCTGATGCTGGCAACTTGTGCATTTCTGTTTCCAATTTTATTGCTGCTTCTAAAAATTCAATTAAAAACTCTTTTAGTACTGCATGCCATTTGCTATTGTGAAGAATGAGAACACTATGCACTTTGTAGTTTTCCTGCTACAGGTGTACATGCATTAATTATTTTTGTGCTATCTCTGCTTCTACAAGCTGTATTTGAAAAAAAAATATTTTGTAGTCCCCATGGTCAGTGGGGTAGGTTTCTGACTAGTGGGACAAGCAAGGCCCAGATTTGAGATCTGGATTAGGCATTAGTTTTATGGCCCTGTCTCAATCCTGACACCAGCAGCCTCACAAATTTGGGATGGTGATAGCTTCAATTAAAAATCAATTACATTCAAATTATGTAAAAGAGGCTGTTAAAAAATGCTAATTTGAATAATTTTTGCATGGTGTTATTACATATACAGTAAGTGAATGAAATTGTCAAAAATTCATTGTGTCAAGAATGTTCTTTTATTAAAGACAGCAGCATTTTAACTGCTATTCACATCTGGAAGAAACTAGAAGGCAGCTTCCAGGGTGAAAAGCTTGATGAGCCACGTATATAACTTTTGGGTTATTACCCCACATTACACTGAAAGTTGTTTAACCGCTGAGGGAAAAAAAGGAAATCCTTTATTTTGCTAAAGTGAAATATTCGTTATCCACGATCCCTGTCTCAGTGAAATTTATTAAAAAGAAAAGGGAATCTGTATCATGATTTTCTGCTAGAAACAGATTTTGTAGCTCCAGTAAGCCAATTAGGTTCATGGAAAATACTTGTTCAGAATTGATAACATCATTGATAATGATATTCTTGAAGTGGTTCAGCAACTCTATTTGCAGCAACTTCATACTTCTGTGGAAAGGATTTTTTTGCATTTGGTTTAGTACAATCAAAACTCAGGAACTGCTAAGAATTGAGAATGCAGCAAAGATTGTATCTGTTTTAAAATGTTCAATTTAATTTCGTGTAGGTGACTAGCTGGTTCCAAGATGTTACACCTTTTTAGTGCTGTGGTACAGAATATGTCCATAGTCAATAGTGTACCTACACTATGTGCCACAATTGCACATGGTACAGGTTAAAAGTGGATATCTAACAGCAAAATACCTTCATAAAGAAACCTTTATTAAGGTATTATTAGGTACTCTTATTACAAATTTTCTGAATTTAGTTTTTATCACCAGGTAAATCTTGATTTCTTGTTTCCCCTTTCATTCTTTAAGCAGGTTCAGTAACAAAATGATTTACATTTTTGAGAATTACGTACAACTTAAGACTGCGTTTGTGAGTTTGGCAAATTATCAGTAAAGTAAGGCCTGCTATATTTCCAAATCTGAAATACTTGACCCCCTCCTATTCAAACACTTGCAACCTGTAAAGATATTACATAGGCCACCAATTTAAAATTTACTCTAGAACAAATATGATGCAGGCATTGAAAACTGCTTTAAACATGAAATTATACTACTGGAGAGAAATGAGGACTCAAATTATAAAGACGATCTGTTTACTTAACATTTCAGAATAGCAATGTGACTGCATTTTTATCAGTAATAGAAAAATGATCAATTTACTACATGTTTATAAAAAAAAAAGGATGATTTTAATTTTTTTCAATTCTAATTTAAATAAAAAAAAACAGATTGCTTTAATATTTGTAAATAAACAAAAATATTCACAAACCCTGGTTAATTATCTCTTCGATCAGAATCATTTTTTTTTTTTTTTTTGATTGGAGGTTTAACGACCACCGTGAGCAACTCAATGGGCTATAAGCAGTCGCCCGTCCCTAATTTAGGGTCACTGGTTCCAGGGAAGGGAGAGAGCCAGTGCCGTAAGACAAACACAACATCCATGCCTGACCGGGATTCGAACCCGGACCCCGTTCGGACGAATGATCAGAGGCCATCGCTTAGACTGCGCCACCGGGGTGGCTCAGAATCATTTGTATAAATTACTTGAATTATAACTGCACAAATACAGTATCACATCCCCAACTGTGTTCGCATTGTTTCAATGTTTTCACATCATAATCACTAAAACAAAAAAGTTCACTACAACCAATCACGGCAATCTTTAATCAGTGATGACTGGCATAATATATCCTTAGAAACAGTTCAGAAATCCAAAACAACTTCAGATGAGATGTTATGAATTGTTTGAGCTTCTTGTCTCTGAAAACCTGGCAGTGATAAACAACGCAGCAATGAAAACGACAAAACAAAAGTGATAGGAAGAAATGATCAAATTTTGTGTGTGTATGTAATCAGAAAATAAACATTAAACAATATGCAAATGAACACGTTTATTTTTTATGAATTTGCAATTCTTTGTCTAATTCACATACGTGTAAATGCAATGAGTGCATCTCTGGTTTGAACGAAGATGTATGAAGAGGGTGTCTACCAAATTTGGGAAATGTAATTTCATAACAACAATTTTCATGAAAATTAAAAAAAAAAAGCTATCTATCTCTCAATATATACATGGCCCTATCCCAAAGCAACGGTATATGCATGCACACACATACTGTATATGTAGAAGGTATAATGAAAGAGGGGACACTCCAGCCCCCTTTTTTTTACATAAAAAGTGCCCCCTACCCTTCTGCTAGTAACAAAAAACTGACATCATACTTTGACTGCCTCTAAAGTAAGTTGAAATGCTAACCATTGTGTATATGCACACACACACACACATAAAAAAAAGAAAAAGAGGGGGAACTCCCCCACTTTTTTTTAATGTAAAAAGTGTCACTGCCTTTCTGTTAGTAACAAAAAACTGATTCATCATACTTTGACTGAGACTAAAATAAGCCTAAATGCTCACTACTGTGCTATATGATTTCATATCACACCTTTCTTTTAACATTTATACTTGGAAAATATCATAAGCAACATAACTTAAATTGCCAAATTGATTTCAAAATTTTGTACATATATTTACATGCTAAAAGGTTTTTTGCTTTTAACATTGTTTGTGTGTGTGTGTTTGTGTGTGTGTGTGTGTGTGTGTGTGTGTGTTGTGTGTGTGCGAGCGCATAAGTGTCCTTTTTTTTTATACTTAGATCATAAGATGAAACAACATTTACATCTTATGTGTTGAGAATTACTTAAAACTGTCACCAGAAAATGAACCATTTTTAAAAATAAAAAGAAATTCATGACCTGAAAACAAAATTCGTGACTTTTTCATGACTTTCATGACCCTTTTCTGAATTCGCGAGTTTTTCATGACTTCTATGATTTTCAAGACCAGTAGACACATACCCTGGTGAAGTGTGGTGCTTGGGCTTCACATGGGCAACAAAAAGTTTCTACTGACAAAGTTTGTAAAAATAATTACAAGCATACAAAGGTAAACTGCTCTTTCTGACAGTTTGTAAAGAACACAAAAATATGGATGTGATGCTATCACAGTAGACGCATCAGCATCTTTGAGGTAGATCAGATTTGTGATTAAAAAAAAGCCCTTTTACAACCTCACATTGTTGATTGTGATCATATGGAAATTTGACTGTCACAATTGATAACTCCATTGAGCTTTACAGTTAAAATAATTATTTTCTTGAACATGCAACCTGGAGAAAAATTCTCAGTTGTGAATCACACCTTTCATGCTATGTTATTTTTATAACTCAAAACTTTGTGCACCTTTGATTTAGAATGCATAACAAAAAATTACTGTATATACTCATGAATATGTCAATCTTGTTTGTAAGTGAACCCATTTTTATTTTGGTCGATCTCACACATAAGCCATTCCCCAATTTTACAGAACAAAATCAGATGGTTTTTTCCTATTCTGTACACATTGGGGGCCAATTCTCTCCAGGTTAAGAACACACAGAAACTGGTGTATGTGCAACCCCAATGCACTGCATTCTCGCACCACTTTTGGCACTACACACCCTTACTGGTCGCCCACGCGGCACGATCTGGCTTGATCTGCACTGGGCAGTAAACATTTACTACATGAACTTTATTAGTGCATACTAACTATAAGCATGTTTACTAAGAAGCTGCATTTTCTTTCATTCTTTTTTCTATAATACTCCATGGTGTGAGTTTGGAAGAAAAAATAAGCAGACTGTGTCCACAGATCAGGAGACACAGAATCAACAGGTTGTCAATGACTGCAGGTGAATTTTGAAAAGGAAATTGGGTCATAGTTATGAAATTTGGTTCATTAAAAGCTTTCTTTTCTATTTTTCATTCTACTTTGGGTGTGACTTTGAAAAGAAAAATATAGATACATACTCCAGTTCACTAGACAAAGAATGAAGCAGACTGTAAGTTGTTGCACATCAGATCAGGCTTGAGACAGCAGCTTTGAACCATTTTACTGTTAAAGAATGCAGCTACAATTGTGAAAGGAAAGGTTTGCTGTAACTTGAGTAGGAATAAAAAATTGCCAACAGTGGTATCCCTCTGTTTGTCATCAAAATTAGCAGAAAGGCACATTTCAAAATTACATGCTCATTGTTGTAATCATGACAATTTCATTGTTTGGCAATATGATTCATGATATATGGTGATAATGACTAGAACATGTGAACCCCAATTTTGGAAGAACTTCACGTGGCTAATAATTTTTCCTACGTGCATTTTTATTTAACAAACCAGAATATTTTCTGGCATGAATTCATGATGTGATAAAAAGTATAAAACTGACAATTATATCATTTAACAGTGCAGTTTTGCAAACAAATGTATTACTATATTAAGATTTCATTTAAATAAATTAAAACTTTGATAAAATCAGTTAAAACTTTGTAAAAATGAATTACAACTTGGTTGAAACAAATAAAAACTGAATTGAAATCAATGAAATGTGCAAAGTTAACTAAGTAGTCCAAAAGAACTATAAATAATACATGTACAGAGGTAACCACACTTGCACTGTTTTTGTAAAAGAATGAAAAGTAACAGATTTTCAAAGAAGTGTACACAAACACATCTAAAAGTTTGAACTTGATTCAAGAAAAAAGAGCAAACAAAAATGGTGTTTATGTATATTTTTTTTAATTATGGACTAGCAAACTGCACAACAGAGCTAAGATATAAAATTCTCTATCATATAGTTATATTTGTACATTTGTCTTAAGTATATATAATATATATAATAAGTATCATCACATCATTTCTTACTTTATCATGAAGCATTAGAGATTATCCACTCTGTTAAAATAATACCATGAAACAGAGCTTCAGACATTCACCCATCAGCAGAGAGTCATGTTTGATTTTCAGCTGATGTACAGTGAGGAAGGGAAATTATTTAATGCAAATAATAATATTAGTAACAATAATCATATCTCCTGAATAGAGGTGCATAGATCCATTCCAAAACAACCATTTGACAAAGTTAACAAAAAGACATAACAACAGCTACACAAATATTGTTCATAAAGAATATTACAAAAGCTGATTTGTCCCTAAATCAAAGTACTGTTGCATCTATGTCTCGTTAATAACACTGACCTTTCCTGAAAAAACTCAAGCAAACCTTGCAAGGAATAATAATTGAGGAAGACACTCGTGTCATTATTGTTGCATTCTTTTCTGTTTCCTTTCTTAAAAAATAGCTTATTTTTGCCAGTTTTCAGCAACTAATTCACTTTGCTATGCCACTTCAATGAATCCATTGGGTCTAAACAAATGCTGTTTGGTCCCCTCCTCCACCCCCTTTTTTTCGAGGGTCAATTATTATTGACTCTCGAAAAAAAGTGCCACCTGGTAGGCCCCTAGTGGCTGAAAAATATAAAGTGCCACCTGGTAGGCCCCTAGTGGCTGAAGATTGTCATTTACATACACAGTTTTGCATCTTGTCATCTCACACACTTCTTTGGCTTGCTAGGATGTTATTTAACCGCAACCACTTTTCCGATTTAGTATATATTTGTGTTCTTGTTGATCATCAGTCTAGTGTTTAGCCTTCATTTGTGATGTTGACCTCTTCGGTCTGCCGGTAAGCTTTTTTTTTATCACTTTTTATTATCATTGTTTACATTATTGCTTTATGAGTTCTTAGGCCTGTTTTGTGTTTGGTCTGGTGGCCTAGGGAGCATAACCAACCGACATTTTAGGTTCTTGTCGTTTGTTGGTACTAGAAAGGCCACTCCCACAGGTTGATGCTCTCTGACGACGGCAACCTGTTTTTTGTTTTATATTTTTAGGTTTTCAATTCTGAACTTTAATTTTGCATTTAATTTTGTATTTTCTAAAAACAATTTTAATTTTATTAATTTTTAACAATTCTCTCTGTCTCTCTCTCTCTCTCTCTCTCTCTCTCTCTCTCTCTCTCTCTATATATATATATATATGCAGGAGTATCATGGAGGAGACTGGCACAAGACAGACCATTGTGGAAAAAACTTGAGGAGACCTTCATCCAGCAGTGGGTTGATAATGGTTGACAACGATGATGATGATGATGATATGTATATATATATATATCCAATGTTTTATAAAAAAACATTTCATAATGGCTTCTGTCCTTTTTGTGCTTGTGTTTGACCCCCCCCCCCCACACACACACTTAAGAGTAAATATCTGGAACTGCCCCTGCTCACAAAAAGGGAGCAATGCAACTATCACACATAAAAACTTATGTGAAGTGTATGGGAAAGACACTATTGCTGATCACATGTGACAGCGATGGTTTACTACATTCCATTGTGGTAACTTCAGCTTGGTGAATGAACAAAGGTCTGGCCGTCTCTCCATCATTGACAAAAATAAACCACAAATCATCATTCAAGCAGCTACTTACCAAACATCTACAGAAATTACCTTGCAACTTTCATTGTTTTTAATTATCTAACTTTTGCTCACAGTAAAACTTTTTCATGAAAATAATATTATCGAAGTTTTGTTACTGACTTTTTACTATGCCTTTCTGTGAAATAAACATGAAATGAGGCACTCACATACTTTTTAACAGTACAGAATACTGCTAGGCTTTGAAATTTCAAATTGTGGTTGACCTCCTGCTGCAAGTCAAACCTCATCCCCCAATGCGGCACAAAATGAAAATGCCAAACAAGATTTAAAAAAGTACCAGGTCAGTTTTTATTTTTTAAGAATTGCACTACTGCACTTAAGGTAAAGGATAAGATATTAAAGTTACACATTGCTGCACTTCCCAAAAATCATAGTATGTGCTGTGTTTTCGGAAAAAGACACACAACTTCTGTTTATTTTCATATTGTTCATATGCAAAAGGTACTTTAATTAAACTCTTAACACAGGATTCAATTACTTGCATTCAATTACTTTCGAATAAAAGCTGATTTGTAGCGGCATTTTAAGGAGCGCAATATGCCCTGATCCATCGGCTGAAGAGAGAGGTGCAGTTAGGTGGCAAGTAGACAACGCATACATTATCCTTCATGAGAAGCTTAGCATCACGATGTGCTGGGAAGTTATCCAAAGTTAGTAAGATTTTGCAGTCATCGGACAAACCAACAGACTTACAATGTGCTCTGACTTCAGGTACAAACTGGTTTTGGAACCAATCCATGCAAAATTCTTTTGTGATCCAGGCCCATTTATTCGCCTTGTAAATCACAGGAAAAACTTTAACACTTTTAAAGCATCTGGGCCTAGTACTTTTTCCGATCACCAACAATTTGCATTTGTGAGTTCCAGCTGCATTGGAACATGCAAGAACTGTGAGACATTCTTTTGAGTCCTTTACACCAGAGGGTGCTGTCTCTTCTACTGTAACAAATGCTTTTTCGGGATATATCTCCAAAATAGGGAAGTTTGGTCCACATTACAGACCTGTTCAGGCAATAACTTTTCATTCAAAATCATATCAACAAATTCTCCCACAAAAAACTCTGCACTTTTGTGGTCGGCAGAAGCCTGTTCCCCGCAAATATTCAGAAGTCGCAAACCATGATGCTTCTTAAATTTACTGAACCAACCCGCTGAATAATCACAAGATGTTTGAATTGAGAGTTTCTCAGGAAAAACTCTGGCCTGGGCCATGATTATGGAGCGATCCAGATGTATCCTTTCGCTACACTGCTGCCTTATCCATTCCATTAAAACCTTGTCTACATCCACATTCTTTGATTGATGTAAAGTTTTTTGCTGGCTCATTAGAGTAGGCACATCACTGTCTGCAAAAAACTTTAATGCTGATGCCTTTTGTTTTATGAGGTTGTAAATTGTGGATTTTCCAATTCCATATTCTTCGATCAATCTTTTTACTGATGTACCGCTGTCCAGCTTTTTCAACAGTTCGACCTTTTTCTGGATATATGTTTCCTCCTGCATCCTGATCTCCTGCCCTTTTTGGCATTACACGCGAGATTTTTGCAGCACCGCAGAACAAACATGAACCCCAGAGCACCAACCAACAAAACAAAGTGACTGACCTAATTTTCCGAAACAAAGTGGGTCTCCGTATTCTTTCTTCCTCTCTTCACAGGGAAGTCGAAAGTATTCCCAACTAGCCTATGATGTCGCATCAATGATCAACAAATAGTGTGATGAAGATTTTTTGGCTTTCTTCCAAAAGCAGGTTCGTGGAGGTCACCAGCGCAAGTGAGAATAGCAATGTCATCAGCTGAAAAGGGAGACGCTTCTCTTTTCTCTTGAGGAAACCGGCCTTCGATTTTGATGTGCGCTCTAACAGACAATAATGCCTCCGTTATTCTGGAAAGAGGCTTTGGGTTTCTGCTGACTGTTCCTTTGGGGGAAAGAAAGATAGGGGAAGGGAGGAGGGTGAAGTTGGATGTCTACCTCAAATGGTGGGAAAGGAAAATGCATCTTGAATTGTTCTAGAATGCTGTTTTGAATATGTATATGTACATACGCCCTGGGGAGATTAATGGGTATGAATGGTCAGCTGGGGATTACTGAAATACAAGGCTAAGCTTCGGCATGGAACACCTGGACCTCAAGGTCAATAAATATTGCAAAAATTACAAATATACAAAAAGATCCGGTTTTTAGGAGTCCGGATAATTTGTTCGATACTGTGTATATTTGTGTGTATATATATATATATATATATATTTGGGACAATAACAGTGTTTATACTATATCACAGCAGTGTAGTATGATACCTTAGGAATATATACAGTATAAATAACATACAGCACAAACACAAAAATGCTCAATGAAATATAACTACACTAGCAGTGGTTGACATGAACATAGTGCAGCACTGTGGGTTGTTCAGCTAGAGTAAGTAAGAGTTAGGCTTCTTTGGTGTACGAGTCAGGTGTTGCCAACTCCAGGACTAGTTAAAAAAAGTGATTTAATATAAGATTTAAGTAAGCAGTTGGTTTTGCTCTCTAGGAATGCCACTATGCTATGAGCTAATTTACCAGCTGGTCTTGAGGAAGGTGTTTCAGTAAAGCATTTTGTTTATTCAGGAAGCATTGGTAGAATTTATTATATGACAGCTGAATACCTGCACAAAGGCATGATAGAAACTCACATCTTGTAAGAAGTATTTTCATGTTGTTCTTTATCCTTTTAAAATGGTTATAAAAAAAACATATAATATGAGTATCACCTTTTCTCCATATAAGATAGTAGTAACTCTGAGTACTGCTCTTGGCAATTCAGATCCTTGAAATCTATAAACATTGCATTCGAGAAAGACACTAACGCTTTCTCAACACCTATCACCTTTGATGCCGGTTGAACTACCTCACGCTTTTCGGGAAGTCATATATCTGCTGAGAAGCAAGAATAATGTTTTTAACAGTCAAGCACAGATTGGACTGATGTGACACTTACTACTTTTCTCAAGGGCAACTGTGAGGTGAAACAAAAAAACCCCTAAAACTCTGAGCCAAGTGCCATAGCATTATACACATATTGAGTTGGAAAGAAAGTAATGTCCAATAACGAGGTACCCGAAGTTGAAGCCCTGGCCACGGTGCACATTGGCCACTGAGATTGAGCAGCACACTGGCATAACATCAGCAGGTAGGTGGCTTAAGTCAGTTGCAGTTAGGCATCAGAAGGCAAAAAGTGTAAGTGCCAGCCAACATGGAAGTGGACAAGGAGCACATCCACCACTGCATGCTGTACGAGTTTCGTTGCGGTAGCACACTCACAAGTGCTGTAATGAGCATTATCAGTGTGTACCCCAATGCCATAGCGCATCGTCAGTGCTGTCATTGTTTTGAACGGTTTCGAGAAGGAAATTTTGACCTGTCAGATAGACTATCTTAAAGTCGGAAGACCCGCAACACTAAATATAGACATGGTGAAGACCTTAGTGGAGACTCATCTGCGTGTGACCATGCGGGACTTGGCCGAACAGCTGCGGACTATCCACATGAACATTATCATGCATCATCAACTTAGGAAGGTGCACAAGAGAGGAGTTTAGGTACCCCATCATCTCACAGTTGAGCAGAAAACAAACTGCATGTGTGAGTGCATTTCCCTGCTTGCACATGGCCACGTTGAATCATTATTGAACCGCATTGTGACAGATGATGATAAATAGGTCTTGTGTGATAATGTCATCACCTGGAAACAGTGGCTGGACCAAAAACAGAAGCCCATGCTAACCGTTAAAGCCAGCTTACACCAACGTAAGGCCCTGCTGTCTGTTTTGTGGGGTATGCTAGGTGCCGTGTTTTTTGAACTGCTGCCGGACAACACCATTATCACCACTGATGAGTACTGCTATCAGCTCAGCTCGACGATGTGCATGCATGCATCGCTCAAGTTGAAACAACAAGCACTGCTGAACCGCAAGGGCGTCCTCCTACAGCAGGATGGTGCGACACCTCACACAGCACAGGTGACCTGTCACGAGAACAGGAATGTAGGCTGGGAGTTGCTGCCACACCTAGCCTATTACAGGGCATTGCTCTAAGTGACTACCGTCTTTTCCGGTCTTTGCAGAATTTGGTGGACGGAGAGCAGTTCACCAACTGGGACGATGTTGAATGAGCACTTACCCATTTCTTTCCACCCAAGTTGCCACAATTCTACAGGGACAGTATCCAACAGCTGCTCAGACGATAGGAGGTGATGGCAAATAATGGTGACTACATTTTAGACTCATTTATACTTGTATATACGTTAATTAGCACTTTTCTGCTGCCTTGCATTTGCAGACATTACTTTCTTTTCAACCCAATACAATGAACATTACTTTTACACAGAATGGGTAAATTACTATATACACACCAATACCAACATGCAGAACAGAAGTATCACATCCAGTCACGTGGTATGCTGAAACTGGCATTGCTTATAAATAGAGCAGGACTCTATGCATTGGAAACCAGTCGTGGAAACGTAATCATGGGTAAAGGCAGCAAAACGAGTGAGTTTGACTCTTTTTTTTTTTTTTTTTTTTTTTTTTTTGATTGGAGGTTTAACGACCACCGTGAGCAACTCAATGGGCTATAAGCAGTCGCCCGTCCCTAATTTAAGGTCACTGGTTCCAGGGAAGGGAGAGAGCCAGTGCCGTAAGACAAACACAACATCCATGCCTGACCGGGATTCGAACCCGGACCCCTTACGGACAAATGATCAGAGGCCAACGCCTTAGACCACTGCGCCACCGGGGCGGCGAGTTTGACTCTGGCCAGATAGTATTGGGTTGTCGGAAAAGCCATGACGTATTTTGGCACCCGATGGCGGTTGGTCAGTTTTGGAAGTACTAGAGGCACACGCAGCTCTGTTATCGCTATGGCATTCGACAGGTGCCAGTTCTAGCTGCAGTCTAAAAGGGATAGTGAGAGATTTGGTAGATTTGCAGAGATTTGACATCAAGTTGAAGATGGAAGACCAAACTGCGCATTTTTGCCATATTTTACTGTTTTAATTCCATAAAGGGAAGAATGCGCGTCAAGCTTGTGAAAAGTTGCGTAAAGTGTACAGTGATAATGCTCTACAAGAACGTCAGTGCCAGCGGTGGTTCGCATAATTCTGTGCTGGTGACCTCAACGATGCTCCTCGGTCCGGTAGGCCAACCAAGGAACCGAGGTTGATGACGACCAAATCAAGGCATTGATCGAGTCAAACCCACGTTACACAACACAAGAGATTGCAGACACATTGCACATCCATCATTCAAGCATTCACGACCACCTAAAGGAGCTAGGATATGTAAGCAAGCTTGATGTGTGGTTTCCTCGTGAACTCAAAGAAGCTCAATTGACGGCGCGTATAAACATCTGCGATATGCTCCTTAAACGTAAGGAAAACGATCCGTTTTTTGAAGCGACTGATAACTGGTGATGAGAAGTGGATTGTGTACAACAATGTACTGCGCAAACGGTCTTAGTCCCGATGTACTGCTTTGCCTCAAACGACATCCAAAGCAGACATTCATCAGCGGAAGGTTCTGGTCTCAGTGTGGTGGGATTTTAAAGGCGTCGTGTTTTTCAAGCTTTTACCATGGAACCAAACAATCAATTCGAATGTGTACTGTCAGCAATTGGACAGTTTGAATGAATCCATCATCCAGAAATGTCCAGAACTCATTCATCATAAAGGTGTTGTGTTCCATCACGACAACGCAATACCAAACACAAGTTTGATCACCTGCCAAAAATTATTGGAGCTTGGGTGGGAAGTGTTGCCACACCCAGCATATTCGCCTGAACTTGAGCCATCAAACTTCCACTTGTTTCGCTCTCTTCAACAGTCCTTGCGTGGTATAATGTTCAATTCAGATGAGGCTGTAAATCAGCACCTTGTGCAGTTTTTCGCCACGAAAGACAGGTCCTTCTATGAACGAGGCATTCTGCAGCTCACTGACAGATGGCAAAAGGTTGTCGAACAAAACGGGCATTATATCATTGATTGATCTTTGTTCTTTTCATCAATAAATGACCTTTGCAAAACATGGCTAAAATACATCATGACTCATGAAAGAAATACGGGATTACGCCATAAAATACAAATTTAGAAGATGACAATCCGATTTTACGCCAAAAATCGGATTGTCATCTTCTAAATTTGTATACATCATGACTTTTCCGACAGCCCAACAGTTGCAAGGAAGGCCAGTTCAATCACAGCAACTGCTGAACTACTGGGATGTCCACATCAGACCGTTGCACATGTATGTCAAGACTGTGTGAAATACATATAAAAAAATTCCAACCAATGGGAGAAATATGGCTAGTTTTTTTATTTGTGTTTTTTTTTTATTGGAAGTTTAACAACCACTGTGAGCAACTCAATGGGCTATTAGCAGTCGCCTGTCCCTAATTTAGGGTCACTGGTTCCAGGGAACAGAGAGAGACAGCGCCATAAGACAAACACAACATCCATGCCTCACCGGGATTCGAACCCGGACCCCTTTCGGACGAATGATCTGAAGCCATCGCTTAGACCACTGCACCACCGGGGCGGCGAAATATGGCTGTAAATGTGCAGTTGACTCTCGTGGTGAGCGCAGACTGCCCACATTGTTATAAGGAATTGCTTGGCTACTGTGGAGCAGATAACATCAGAATTTTAATGAGGGCGAATCCACAGGCTTAGGCACAAGAACAATCCATTGTATGTCAAAAAAATATACTATGACAGTCAACATCCACACTGTGTCTCCATGTTGACTAAAAGGCACCAAAAGATCAGGCTGCAGTTTGCAAAAGCCTATCTCAACTGGAGTGTCGAAGACTGGAAACATGTCATCAGCTGACGAATCACAGCTTCAACTGTATCCCGCCTATGGGAAGGTGCGTATGTGGTGTAAACCACAGAAAGCAATGGACCTAGCTTGCCAAGTTAGGGCCATACATGTAGGTGGAGGAAGTGTAACAGTTTGGGGTGTGTTTACAAAGGGTCCCTTGGGGGCCCCATATACCAGTCGAGACCTGTATTATCGACACAGTATGTGAACATTTTCACCGGCCATCTACATACATTTGTAACAATTCTCTCTTTCCAAACTATTTCTCAACAGGACAATGCCACACCACATATTTTCCAAGTGATGACTGAATGGCTCCAGGAGAATTCAAATGAGTTTACTCAGGCCTCTATCACTGGACCTCAGACCCCTGAGCATTTGTGGGACAAACTGGAAAAGTCTGTTTGAGTCGGCCAACCCCCACTTGCAACTGTGGGTGTTCTACAATGTGTAATAATTGCTTCATGTGGCAATGACACCTCCATGTTTCTAACACTTCCTTGAATCCTTACCAACACGTCTGGGCTGCTGTTGTGAGGGCAAAAGGTGGAGCAACATGCTATTAGGTAGGTGCATATAATAATTTGTCCATTCAGTTTATATATAATGCACATTATTTATATGTTTCACACACATTAAATGGCTGCACAATAAATAGCCACTGGTATGCATATCATTTGGCTTTGCAACTCTTTCTCCCTATAGAAATTTTTTCAGTATGTTAAAAAGCCATCAATTTTTTCAGTATGTTAAAAAGCCATTAAAAACTGCATTTCTGAAACTGTATTTCACACTTCAGGTTACTTGGACTGTCAATGGAGATCAATCAGCTCTGGAAGCTCAACAGTGGTTTCTACTCAATTCTAAACACAGCTCACAGGATTTGTAGAATCTGCTACAACCAACTGATTTGATACTGATGCAGCTGCCAAAATGATGGAAAGAAAGAAAAAATATTTCAGCAAGCTGTGAAACAAACTCTCACGATGTTACAAACCACCTAAACTCACCATCCTTGTGGAATTGCAGAGTGTTTTCAATCAAACACTGTAATTCCCAAGCAAATAGAACTGGAAGGGCACTTTTAAGGCGGACGTCTGGTGATTTTGCTTCCTATACTTCCAATGGGCAAACTTGTGTGCACATTTTCTTCACAATTAATGCATTATCAAGGATGAAAATTTGAACATCGATTAAAATAACTTCATATTATAACTTGGAATACTTAATATTTTCTAAAACACAACCATAATTATATTAAAAATCAATAACTTTTCCTTTGATGGTGTTGAGACCAGAAAAAAGATGGCATGACCTGTACATTGATGACGTCAGTAGAGAAGCAAATGTTGGATTGCTTAACTATGGTTATGTTTTAGAAAATATTAAGTATTCCAAGTTATAATATGAAGTTATTTTAATCGATGTTCAAAGCTTCATCCTTAGGAACGCATTAATTGTGAAGAAAAAGTGTACAGAAGTTTGCCCATTGAAAGTACAGGAAGCAAAGTCACTAGACGTCCACCTTAATCATCATTTAGCAATATTTTCAGAAACAAAATGAATATAAGGTTCTCAAATTCTTCCAAGACTTGAAAATCCAAAATTCCAGTATACCTCTGGAGATCCAGCAGCCCAGTTTTATGTTAATATTGATAGCCCTTCATGCTACAGAACACTTTACTTTATTGATAACTTGTGCCAAAGTCAATATTGTGATTTACAAACTTTTGTGAAGTGGGAACTACACAGCACAAAAGCAATGCATAACTCAATTTGCTTATGCATGAATTTTGGGCAATCCAGCAAACCAAAACAAACCTACACCTTTATTAACACTGATTTACCAAAAAATGTTTTTTTTTTTTTTAACTCAACAATAAAAAATAATTTTGAATAAGTTACTATGCTGTACAAAAATAGTAAATTTCTAACACCAGCAAATTTCACACAAATTTCTTCACATTTTTAACATATAATAAATAATGTTTCAACACTGTACATGAGGATTCGAACCAATAAATGCTTTTTTCCCCTTAACTTTCCTGTTTTTCAAACACTAAGTCCATTACATTTTTCAACAGTAACTTCCTCTAAGGCAGGGGATGTGACATCATGTCGTACGGCCTGTAAAACTTTGTCCAATACCTTAACAAATCTATCAATGTCCTCCTTTGTAATTCCTATGGCTGCAGCAGCTGTCAAATAACTACATGGGTAAATGTTGCTGTGCAAACCCCAGTTGACAAACTTATGACCTTGAATGTCCTTTACTTCACCAGGAGCAACAACCCTATATGCAGAAATAAAACAATATTTAATATAAACGAAGAGATATTTAACCTCTCATAATGTTACAAAATATCATTTAAATACTCACACAAACTGTCTATCTGTCCTTTTCTTTAAACACTTAACTCATTAATCCCTTCCTTGCTGTACTAAATATTAAAATGATCACATTGCATTTTCTTTGTATCTCTATGTGCATGTCTCATCTGATACTCAAGCTCAGCCTAGCTTGGGCAACTAACCAGAAACCTATGCCAAGGGAGCATGTGTTTCTAAATGAGTCGTTTTAGCTGAGGGTTGTGTGTAGTTAGTAGACATTAATAAATTTAAATCAGTGATATGTGTGCTATGTGCAGTGTGTATTAAGTATTAGTGAAATAAAATGAAGAAAATCAGTAATGAACTGTTAGAAAGAACACTATTTCCTCAGTTTAGGTACGAGGTAAATGGCACATTGTGCAGAGTGGAAGGAAGACCTCAGCCAGCACTTCCAAAACTTAAAACTGAACACCGAGAAAGGAAATTGATAATGCGGAACAGTACACCAATTATGCAGAAAATAGTAACTATAATACTAGTGATCCGATTTATTGGCATAGGAATATTGTATATACACAAACATTTCCAAACTTTCGCACATCAACCAGATGGCTTTTTCAAGGAAGTTAGACAGAAACTTCAAACTGAGTTCAGTATGAGTTCAGTTTGGGAGTTCAGTTTCAGTTCAGTTCCTGTCTAACTTCCTTAAAAAAGCCATCTGGTTTATGTGTGAAAGCTTGGAAACATTTATGTATATATTCCTATGCCAATAAATCGGATCACTAGCATAGTTATTATTTTCTACCAAGAAAGGAACCGACCATATACTAGGTTTCTTAATGAAAGTGATTACCACAAATACTTATGGTTAACTGGATTGTATAGCTCAAATAACCTGTACTGTCGGCGGTGTTTTCTTTCTTCCAATGAAATATGCTCTTGAAATAAGGCCAGTTTCAATAGTTTAAACCATTTATTTAATGGCCTGTGATAAACATCAAAAATTGCTCGGTCACATAAGAGCATTTCCTGCTTTACAAACAACTGGATCTCAAAATATCAATCATTCCTTAAATGAGCCAGAGAAATTGCAGGCAATTTGCACAACAAAAAAGCAAAAGGAAACAGAACACAGACTGATTGGTAAACACTGGTGTCCAAATTATTAATATGAAAAACACAAAATCCGCACAACAAAGTTTAATGACAGTTGGAACATACATACATATATTGATAACAAGGCAATGCACAACAGAAAAGGAATGCCATCACTGCAAGAGAAGGAAGCATGAACATGACAGTATGGCAGTTCAAAAGAGATGCACCAAGTGGTGCAGGTTTGAAAAACCTAATAGCAAGTATGCACATGACAGTATGGCAGTTCAAAAGAGATGCACCAAGTGTCACAGATTTGGAGGACCTAATAGAAAGTGTAATTACCTCAAACAGTGATGCAGCTCACACAACAAGCCCTTATGCAGTTTACAAAGCTGTGAATGAGAGTTTGGGGTAATAAGTGCCACTCCTCCACCAAGGCATGTTGGAGTTCTGGGAGGGGGCTGCTGGCTTGCAATTGCTCTTCCCAGAACATCCCAGACATGCTCTGTCAGGTTCAGGTCCGGAGATCTTGCAGGCCACTCCATCTTGTGAATACGCATCCTCATTCTCCTGGTATTCACTGACTAGCTAAGCCCTATGGGGCTGGGCATTATCAACCATAAAAAAAAAAAAAAGAAACTAGGGGCCAACAACTGTCCTGAAAAGCCATACATAAGGCCCTAGGGTGTCATCCCTGTAGTGTTCAGAAGGCAGGGTGCCTCCTGGAAACACATGCATTGGGCATGCATCTGTCCAACATGATGCCAGTCCAAACCACCAAGTCCTCCATTATCATAGTGATCAATTTCCCTACTGTTGCAGGAAGATTTCGGCTTCCCACCTCTCTCCAAATGTACACACACTGAAAATTCCTGTTTAGGCTGTACAGCAACTCCCCACTGAAGAGAGCACAGACCCATTGATCAGGGGGCCCAGGGGTAATATTATCAGGCCCAATTCAGATGAACACTTACGTACAATGCAGTGAGTGGGACACAGACCATTTACCTTCTTGCATACAGATATCTCTCAAGAGTCTTCTGTAAACTGTTTGCTGTAAACTCAAGAGTCTTCTGTAAAATTGTGTTGTAATTGCCCCTTCCCCACGACTGTAAACTCAGTCTTCTGTAAAATTGTGTCGTAATTTCCCCTTCCCCACGATTGTAAACTCAGAGTCTTCTGTAAAATTGTGTCGTAATTGCCCCTTCCCCATGACTGTAAACACAGTCTTCTGTAAAAAATTGTTGTAATTGCCCCTTCCCCACGACTGTAAACTCAGTTGCTTGGCTGTTGACTCCATACGGCAGTAAGCTGTTAGAGACAAATACCAGTCATCCTGACTAGTTGTGTCTTCTGGGTGTCCTTTCTCTGGCCTTCTGGTTATTATTCCAGGTTTCTGGAACTGTCCCCTGAGATTGGAGACCATTTGCCCCAACACATTCAGCCATCTTGCTATCTTAGCTTGCAACTGCTCTGTTTCCAATCTATCAGTTGCTCTCCACCACAGAGTCTTCGAAGCAATGGTACAGAGATGTTCTTCCACTAACACTCCAACTCTTGCTTCAATTGCTGCCCACCGCTCAGAACATTTATCAAGGTCACGTGCCTTCCAGCTCGATGACGTAAGGTCATCATTTGCATATTTCCATAGGAGTTGCTTGAGAGCATCTACTTAATGATTCCCCTTGAACGTCTGAAAAATCTATACAATTGGCCGTCTCGTTTTTAAATTTGTATTTGTCATGTTAATTCTGGGCATCAGTGTAGTAACGAATTTAAGGAAACAAGACTGAGGCATTAAGGGGTCCAAATGAGTCTGAGTACTCAACGAAGAAAGACATATATGTACATAGACTTCTTAAGAGTTTTTAGCTACCTACGATTGAATTTTGGCTCATCATTTAAAAACAGGAACTGTTTGCAGATGCACAATGCCTGCAATACAAAATGACTTTACTGATGCTGAAGCTAGCATAATTACATGTAAAATTAAATGGAGAAGTGACAAAAGCATATTTTGTTGAACAACCCTGGTGTTACAAATAAAATTTAATTACTCATATAAATGTATTGCAATTTGTTAATGATAATGGAAACTGTCAAGAACAGTTTTTACATTTTGCTGATGTCAGTTCAGACCAAACAACACAAGGATTCTTCCAACACATTACCAAAATTTCTGATGATTTAAATTGTTCAGAAAAGCTTGGTACAACCTTTTGATGGGGGTAGCTGTTATGGCTAGTCATGTGCTAGACTTCAGACTTTACAGGAAAATAAGTATACAACAGCAACTTTTATTCACTGCTACAAGTCAGTCAAGGGCTGATTTTAGTTTAGCTTTTTTTTTTTTTCAAATTTTACAGATTTCGTAAAAGAATGAAGTTTTTCATTATACTCTCCAGAATACTGTTTCTTTTCTCATTATACTGTGCACACAACTCCTTTAAAAACATTTATGGAGAGGAAAATTCTGGGAGCAGCACTAACAAGGTGGAATATTTCATCAAGGTTGTCAACATCACTAAAAATTAAGGGGGCATCTCATGAAGTGTTTTTTTTCTTTGTCAATCAGAGATGAGCTTGATAACTAGACAGGGGAATGCTGCTTCAGGCTTTGTTTGTTTTCTAAGTTTGACAAGGTTTTTTCTTATTATTTTACACAAAAATATTCACATTATCTGATATTTTGTTGGATATACTGCAAAACAAGAGCATGAGCATTTCTTGCTCTATCAATAAATTAAGTGAGTTTTCTGACACTGAAAAAAAAAAAAAACAAAGATGAAGATTTTGATCAAGTACAAAGAGAAAGAAAAAAACTAGATCAGGATGAAAAAGATGAGTCATGATGAAGGCAAAATGATAATGAATCAAAACCAATATGAGAGAAAAATAATGACAATTGTTCTTTTTTTTTTTATTTGGGATTAAACAACCACCATGAATAATTCAATGGGCTATAAGCAGTTGTCCACCCCTAATTTAGGGCCACTGATTCCATGGAATGGAGAGAGCCAGTGTCATAAGACAAACACAACATCCATGCCTCACTGGGATTCGAACCAAGACCCATCTCTAGCAAATGGTTAAAAGCCAATGCTTAGACCACTGTGCTACCCGGACAGCAAACAATTGTTCTAAATACTAATATGTTTTTTATGAAATTCTGGACACTAATGACTCCAATAAAAATGAGCTTTGAGCCTCAAAGATGCCTAAAATAGTTATTCAATTTGAACTGTTTTCAAAAATTTTGTGAAAGCTTTCCTGAATGTATCTACAGTCAGAAGTCAAAAAAACTTATGTTTCCATTATTTTTTATATAATTCATCTCAAAAATGAACTCAAGGTGTTTTATTCTCTTGGTGAATGCAAAAAGAAATTAGTAAGACACATTACTTGTCACACGAAGTTGAATAAATGAAACAGTATGTTTAGCAAAATGTACAAACTGATTAAATTCTATTTTAACTTGAAGAGCTTTCAATTACTCTTCATATCTTTGGAGTTCTTTTGTGTTTTCAGAAATTAAAACAGAATTAAAATGCAATTAGTTAATTTAGAATTTAATTATTTTAAGCTGAGTAAAGTTGTCTGAAAGTAAGTGTACAAACTGGAAGAATTAATATAGTTTGGTATATAATAACACATGTGCTCAAATAACAGAGCTGATATTAACATTTCCATCAACAACTGCAACTTCCAAAATAAGTTATTCTGCATTAAGAAGGATCAAGACCAATCTCAGAGCCACAGGACACATCTCCTTGAGCAACTTGGCTGTTTTATATACAAGTATAAAGCAAATCATTCTCTCAGATATGAAAAATTACTTGGAACACTTTTAGGAAAGCATGACACTCTATCAAGTTCACCCAAAGGAGAAAAGGATGGAGTTCACGTACAAATAAAGTGATCAAAGGTAGAATTTTAAAATCCCCAATTTTACACCGATGAGCCAATACATTATGACCACCTACCTAATAAGCTGTAGGACCCCCTTTAGACTGCAAACCATCAACCACTCGGCGAGGCACTGATTCGACGAGGTAGTGATAAGTATCCTGGGGTATCTGGTACTATAATGTCAACAGCAGGTCCTCCAGTTCCAGTACATTTCGTGTGGTAGTAATTTAGCGTGAACCCACTTTTCCAAGTCGAACCACAAATGTTCGATTGTTGATTGGAAAGTCAGGTGAATTTGGAGGCCAGGGCATTAACAAAAAGTCACCAGCATGTTCCTCGAACCACTCCTTCACGATTCTGGCAGTGTCGCATGACGCATTGTCCTGCTGGTAATGGATAGCACCAGCAAGGAACACAGTTGCCATGAATGGGTGAACGTGGTCTGCAATGATGTTCAGATACCTGACAGCTGTCAGGGATTGTGCTATTGGGATAGTGGGGCCTAAAATGTCCCAAGAAAACATCACCCACAGCACCGCCGGTCTGCTTCCACCCAAGAGTGCATGCAGGTGCTATAGCCTCCATTGATGATTGGCATATTCGTACTTGGCCATCTCCGTGATGCACCGAGGATCTTGATTCATCACACTAAGCCACTTTCTTCCAATCACCCACGGTCCAATCTCGACGATCTTGGGCCCATTTCGTGCATTGTTGGCAATGGCGTGCAGTGAGCATGGGGACCAGGCTGGGTCTTCGGCTATGCAAGCCCATGTGCAGAAGGCTGCAATGAACTGTGTGCTGTGACACATTGCCCTGATCGTTACTGTTGTGGCTGTGGGTGATTTGTTGCACTCTGGCCCTGTAGTCGCTGGGAACAATGTGCAACAGTATCCTCTCCCCTCTGGCATCAATGAGCTGAGGATGACACGTGGCTAGACGACGGTTCGTCGTTTGGTCATCTGTGCACTAC
Organism: Macrothele yani; assembly: GCA_039090855.1. Lineage (NCBI taxonomy): Eukaryota > Metazoa > Arthropoda > Arachnida > Araneae > Macrothelidae > Macrothele > Macrothele yani. The sequence continues at coordinate 91,994,969 of CM077013.1, forward strand.
TTTTGATACTTACTCACTACAGCGGCTTGTGAACGACCCACAAGCCGTGTCATTTCCGAGATCATAGTTTCGAGGCACCATGCCATCATGATTTGTCCTTTATCAAACTCTGATAAATCTGCGGCTTTTCCCATTCTGACTCTGAACACTCTACTAACCAAAAGCCGGTCCTTGGGTTCTATATATACTGCACGTGAACTTCACCTGCGCCACCGTTCGGTCTCCAGGCGCACTCATTTCTCTAGGCTGGGGATGGTCATCATGGAATGCCTCATTGGTGTATTTTATGCTATGTTAGCATGTATTTAACATTACATTTTTATTGCTACATAACTCAAAAACTTCGCTACTACAATTTTCAAAAAACAATACTTGCTTGGGAAAGTAGGGGTTACATAGTGCAATATTTGGACGCAAGATATGCTACTTGAATACAATGATAGCAAACCAGCAACCAGCTTGCCAAATTGATTGGCATAAACTTAGGCCATGCCACTGAAGTGAAACCACTACACTCAAGCTAATATATGTAATTTTCAAGAGCAATATGACATTATGTCTTAAAAGAAAAGTGTTTAATCAATGCACACTCCCGGCTCTTACATACAGAGGAAAGACATGGATCTTAAACTAAAAGACATACAGAGGCTGCAGACGACTGAAATAAGCATTAAGAGATGCATGCTCTGTGTAACCAGGAAAGATAAGAAGAAGAACTCAAGGATCAGGAAAATGACAAGAGTGGAAGACATCAAGATCAGAGTAAAATCCCTGAAATAGCAGTGGGTTGGACATATCGCTGGAAGAATAAACCACTGATGGATAATTGAAATATTAGACTGTACATGGTTCATACGCTTTTTCAATCACAAAATTCCAGGACATACAGTACAAATGCTCTTACTTGAAATATAGTGAAACCATAGGTCTGTTCAATCTGTAACCTACAACAAACAACTTCTTACATGCTTAGACAAACTTAATGCAGAATGTTAAAAATGTTGTCCACTGCAGCTAATCAGAAACTTAGAATCACGGATAAATACTTGGATTTTTTTTTTTTTTTATTGGAGGTTTAACAACCACCGTGAGCAACTCAGTGGGCTATAAGCAGTTGCCCGTCCCTAATTTAGGGTCACTGGTTCCAGGGAAGGGAGAGAGACAGTGCCGTAAGACAAACACAACATCTATGCCTCACCTTGATTCAAACCCGGACCCCTTACGGACGAATGATCAGAGGCTGTCGCTTAGACCACTGTGCAACCGGGGCGGGGATAAATACTGAAATACCAAAACTGTCACTGAAAATATGACCAGGTTTAATATCTACTAAAATTTTATATACTATACAACACTGATTTTGAAAAATAAAAAAAAATCTGCTTTGGCTTTAGTTTAATTATTGAAGCAAATTACAGAATAAAAAACCCCATAAAACTCAAAAATACATAGGTATGTGGCAGTTCTCTTAAAATGCTTTCATATACCACACAATCAATACATAAAATACTATTTATAATTAATTATTTTGAAAAAGAGCTTACATTGGAAATTTAAGGGTAAGGAAAGGTGAAATATTTGGAACTTTTTCGAAGGACTGAAGGGATTGTTATATCTTAAACGCATAATCATGGAAGCAAGTATTTGTGTTACATTTTATTTAGGGAAGGAATTTTCGACATAATATTGATGCTGTAGCTATGTTTTAAATTTGTACTCGCCAGCAAACAAAGAATGCACAAAAATTTCCAACATGAAATGAAAGAGAATAACACGAAAACCTTAAATCCAAGGGCTGTGTATAACTGCATTCATAAGTGATCAAGGCAATTTAACCAAGCATGATTAGAAAACGAATTATAGAAGATGCAAAGTGATTAGTTTGTTCAGAAAATACTAAGAAACTACTAGATTTAAGTATCTGATATTAGAAAGCAATCTAATTTTTTGGCAAATTTTTATATAAAGCATTTATTGGCAAATTTCAGTAAAGGTCAAAATAACCCACACAAAAAAAAAAAAAATCAGCTACTTATAAAAGCATCAGCTACTTACTTCCACTAATGGCTAAGAAGTATGTTACAAAAATTAACAAATGACGCAAAAAACGTTTCACATAGCAGAAGGAAGTTATTAGGGACAAAAAGATTTTCAAATCGAACAGTTAAAAGAAGAGATGGAGAAGAAAACATGTTATAATTGTATGCCTTTTAGCAGAAGAATTTTGCACAATGGAAAAGTTGAAAACACAGGCTAAAAGTATTCTTCATAGCAAAAGTTATGCTAAGGAAAAAGAACTTTTCAAATATGTCTCCCAGAAGGGAAGCAGAGATAGCAAGAAAAACGTTTTGACCTTTACAACCCATAGGGGGAAAGTTGTACATTATTTGAAAAAGATCTCCTTATTGCAGCAAAAATCTTATTCACTCTACATCTTTATTATAGTGAATGGCATACAGTAAAAAAATAAATTTATCAATAAAGTTTTTAGAGGCAGAGATAGGCTACAAACAGAAGTACATAAACACCACCTAGTGCCAGAATTGTGAACCACAAACTTCTTTAAATACAAACCTAAAGTGCTCTATAAGGCAAGGATTTTTCTTTAAATCAGACATTTAGAAGTACAGATATTGAGAAAAATAGATTAAATATTTGCGCCCCCAAGCAGCGAAATTGTGCATTATTTTGGGAAGAAAACATACACAAGGAGTTTTCACAGTTAGTAGTATCTGATCGAAAGAGAATATTTTTCAATTGGGTTTTTAGTCCCGCAGATATTGCTGTAAACGGAAACGTGAACTTACGCCCTCTAGTGGTGCACTTGTGCGTTAAGAAATATTTGAAATTATATGAGAAACACTTCACACCAAAAATGTTCTCCAAAAAAGAAAGAATTTTTAAAATCAGACTTCTAGAAACAGAGATATGGACAAAAATAAGATATATGTGCACGCCCCCTGGTGGAAAAATTATGCAATATTTAAAGTAGGAGGCATTCGCAAAAAGTTTTCCGAGGTGAGTAGTATCGGTTCACAGAGGAATTTTTCAATCGAGTTTCGATTCTCAAATTTTATTGCAAATACATCAAAAGCAAAAATAAGCACTTATGCCTCCTGGCGGCCAAACCATTCTTTACCAAAAATGAGAAATTATATGCAAAACATTTTCTCTTAAGAGCTGTATCCAACGCAGAAAGAATGTTTCAAATCGTACTTTTAGAAGCGCAGATATTGGGAAAATCGTGATTTACCTTTACCCCCCCCCTAGCGGAACAGCTTCAGTCCTCCTAACAAATAAGAAAACCAACAGCCCCCCCTCCCCCCCACACACATTTTGCAGGGAGTGGGGAGGGAAATATGTCAGACATAAGTTATGTCAGTAGGAAAAATCCTCAACTACAAAACATTTTGCAGGGACAAAAAGGCTGGAATGAATAAAATTCCAGGACATGTAATAGAATTTTAGGACATTTCCAGGATTTCCAGGATGTGTATGAACCATGTATATACCAAGGAACAGAAAAAGATCCACAAGAAAATCACATTGGATATGGTTGCATAAAATTTTGAAAGCTTGACGAAGTACTCTGCAGGAGAATGGGTCAAGACAGGTAGTTGTGGAAGAAACTTGGGAGGCCTTCATCCAGCAGCAGATTAATAATGGTTGACAATGATTGTGATAAAATATAAATACATATATGTCCCCATCTTCTGATTATACGCTCCCTATCTTCTGATTATACGCTCCCTATCTTCTGATTCAAGGCTTCTTGAATTGGAAGAGAAACTACAAAGGATCAAGTGGGACATCGTGGGGCTAAGTGAGGTAAGGAGAAAAGGAGAAGATCTCATCGAACTGAAAAGTGGACATCTCTTCTACTATCGTGGGACAGATACTGGCAGAACTAGTGGTGTTGGATTTATAATAAACAAGAAACTGAAGGATAAAGTTGTAGAAGTTGAAAGTTCCTCTGACAGAGCTGCACGACTTGTTATCCAACTCTCGAAAAGATACCAGGCTCAGATTATTCAAACTTATGCACCCACCACAAGTCATCCTGAAGAAGAAATTGAAGAATTTTATGAGGAAATTTGTCATCTAAATAATAAAGGTAAGCAGCACTTGAAAATAATTATGGGAGATTTCAATGCAAAAATAGGGCAACGGCAACAGAATGAAACTTCAGTAGGTAAATTCGGTCATGGCAACAGAAACCAGCGTGGAAATACTCTCGTTGAGTTTGCAGAGGCAGAAGGGTTTTTCATCTTGAACTCCTTCTTCAAGAAAAAGCCACACAGGAAATGGACATGGAGACATCCAAATGGGACGACAAGTGAAATTGATTTTATTATGTGTAACAAAAAATTCGTCATAGAAGACTGCAGTGTGCTAAACAAGTTCAACACAGGTAGTGACCATAGATTGGTGAGATGTAAGATGCACCTCAACACTAAACTTGAACGTGGCAAGCTCATAAGACAAACAAAATCTATTGACGTAACCAACCTTAAAAAACACCATAATACCTTCAAGTTAGAACTGAAGAACAGGTTCTCTGCTTTAGAAGGCCTAACATCGGAAGAAGTGGACATCTCTGAAGTTAACAGAAAAGTAACCAAAGCTCTTATGGAAACAGCAACAAAATTAGCTGGGTCTAAGAACAAGTTGCATGTGAACAAATTATCAGGAAAAACCAAAATGTTGATGCAAAAAAGAAGAGAGATGAGGACAACTAAAGAAGATGTGACTTCCAAAGTGGAATATATAGAGCTATGCAAGACAGTAAGAAAAGGTATCACTGAAGACGTAAGGAAATTCAACTGTGAACTAGTGAGGAAAGCAATTGAAAACAACCAAAGCCTAAAGATAGCAAAGGGACATCTCAGTAAGGGAAGAAAACAGATTATGGCACTGAGAAAAGAAGATGGTTCTGTAACAAGAAATAGAGGCAGAAATTTTGACAAGAGTGAAAGATTTCTACTCCAAATTATATGAAAGGGATGATATATGCACTCCAGACATCATGAAATATACCAGTACCAGAGTTCCTCCAGTCCTTCCAGCAGAAGTTGCACATGCAATCAAGAACATGAAGCGAGGAAAAGCTCCAGGAGAAGATGGAATTACTGTAGACATCATACAAGAAGCAAGTGGAGAAATCGAAACAGTACTCGCCCAAATTTTCACTCGATGCCTTAATGAAGGAAAGATTCCTGAGGATTGGAACACCACTACAATGATCCTGCTACATAAGAAAGGTGACATTGAGGATCTCAGAAACTACAGACCTATCAGCCTCCTATCAGTAGTTTATAAAATCTTCACTAAAGTTCTTTCACACCGCTTGAAGGTAACACTGGACATGGCTCAACCGAGAGAACAAGCTGGATTCAGGAGTGGCTACAGCACAATAGATCATATCCACGTGCTGAGAGAACTAATTGAAAGAGCGAGGGAATATGAACTTCCATTGTGCATGGCTTTTATCGATTATGAAAAAGCCTTTGATTCGGTGAAACCATCAGCAGTTACAATGGCTCTGAAAACCTGCGGTATTGAAGATGCATACATTAATATTATTAATAACATCTATGAAAATGCAAGTGCAAAGATTAGGCTGTTTGAAAATACAACACACGTAAAAATTGGAAAGGGAGTGAGACAAGGTGACACCATATCTCCGAAGCTCTTTAATGCCACATTGGAGGGTGTTTTTCAGTCGCTGAGTTGGGAAAACAAGGGGATAAAGATTAATGGAGATTATCTAACCCACCTTCGTTTTGCTGATGACGTAGTCATTTTTGCAACTACCCCATCAGAGCTGCAGAGTATGATCCAGGAACTTGCTGACAAGAGTAAAGAAGTGGGATTAAAAATGAACTTTCAGAAGACAAAAGTGATGTTCAATGCTTTTACAAGAAATGAAGATTTATCGATTGATGGAGAAAAGCTGGAGATAACAGACACGTACGTTTATCTTGGACAGCAGATATCAAGTGAGGGTCACATTGATGAAGAAATTAATCGGCGTACAAAACTTGCCTGGAGAGCTTTTGGAAGAAACAGCATAATTTTCAAGAGCAATATGCCATTATGTCTTAAAAGAAAAGTGTTTGATCAATGCATCCTTCCAGTGCTTACGTATGGTGCAGAGACATGGACCTTAACTAAAAGAGACATACAAAGGCTGCAGACAACTCAAAGCAGCATGGAGAGGTGCATGCTTGGTGTAACCAGGAGAGATAAGAAGAGGAACTCGTGGATCCGAAAAATGACAAGAGTGGAAGACATCATGATCAGAGTTAAATCCCTGAAATGGCAATGGGCTGGACATACTGCCAGAAGGACAGATCATCGATGGACAGCCGAAATTTTAGATTGGATTCCAAGGGACAGGAAAAAACCCAGAAGAAGACCACATGGGAGATGGGTGGATTGAATTAGAAAGTATGCAGGGGTGACATGGAGGAGACTGGGACAAGACAGACCGTTGTGGAGGAAACTTGGGGAGACCTTCGTCCAGCAGTGGATTGATAATGGTTGACAATGATGATGATGATGATGTCCCCATCTGCTCATTGTCTAAGTGGATAGATGGGTAATTAGGATGAGTTCTTGCCAGGTTTTCCAAACAGAATGTTAGCCATCTGTCCACTTTGGCACTGAACAGCTAGTGATATTTATTTTCCAAAATTCGTAAGATCCGGAGAAACTATGGTTCCCATCAGATCTCTATTCTTGAGAGTAACGGCTGCACGTATGCTGAAGTCGGGGAGATAGTAGATTGTTTGGGTGAGGCGTTAACTCCGGGTGGCTCTGCACCGGCCCGGTGCAACATCTGTAGGTCCCGATGGCATCCACTATGACATGATCCGTCATCTCTCGCAGTCGTCTCTCGAGAATCTGTTAGTGCTTTTTAAACCGCATTTGGTTGGAGCACAGTTTCCCGGACTCCTGGCGAAAAGCATTTGTTTTACCTTTTCCCAAGCCTGGCAAAGACCCCAAGTCTCCCTCTAGTTATTGGCCAATTGCCCTCACTAGCTGTCTGTGCAAAATCCTTGAACGCGTGGTAAATTCTAGGCTAATTTACTTCCTAGAAGAACATCAAATTCTGTCGCCATCACAAAGCGGCTTCCGTCGTCATCGTTCAGCTCCTGACCATCTCCTGCTCCTTGAGACGTCTGCTCGTGAGGCATTTGTACGTAGGCAGCACCTGGTGTCTGTCTTTTTTGACATCGACAAAGCTTATGATAGAGCGTGGCGCCACGGTATCCTCTGTGACCTCCACGAGAGTGGGTTGCGGGGAAACCTGCCAACCTTCATTGCCAACTTTCTTCGAAACCGCGTGTTCCAGGTGCGCCTGGGTACAACGCTCTCTGCCTTTTTCCATCAAGAACAAGGTGTTCCTCAAGGCAGCATTCTTTCGGTGACTGTTCATCCTCTGCATTAATTGTTTGCTCAAAAATCTTCCTCCTGCGGTTTCGGCTACCATTTATGTTGACGACCTTCACATCTTCTGCTCGTCATCAAGCATGCATTTCATTGAAAGGCAGCTGCAGTCTGCAATTAACCAGATAGTTAAAGCGGCTAACAACAATGGCTTCGTTCTTTCTGCTGAAAAGACAGCGTGTGTCCATTTCTGCCAGAGGCGTGGCCTCCATCCCGATCCAGAGCTCTATTTGGACCATGCAGTCATTCCAGTTTTGTCGGAAACCAAGTTCCTTGGTTTGACTGTCGACCGTGTGCTCACCTTTCGCTCGCACGTTTGACGACTCAGGACTTCCTGTCTGAGAGCTTGAGAGCTTTGTCAATCCTTAAGATCCTTGCCTCAGTCTCATGGGGTGCAGACAGGACTTCCTTGTTCCGTATTTACCATTCTCTCATTCGGTCTAAGCTGGATTATGGCTGTATGGTGTATGGCTCTGCGCGTCCTTCCGTTCTCTGGCCGTTGGATACCATCCACCATCAAGCGCTGCGTCTTTGTACGGGAGCATTTCGCACGTCACCCATTCCCAGCCTTTATGACGACGCGAACAAACCGCCGCTTCATTTACGCCGTCTGCAGCTGTCTCTTCAATTTTACCTGAAACTCAAATCTCTCCCACACCATTCTTTATACGATGCAGTTTTTCATCCCCAACATGCTCGTTTGTTTGAGATCCGTCCCTCGTGCATTCGAACCTTCGGTCTTCGTATGGCGGCCGTAGCTCGTGATGCAGGGCTCAACTTGTCACTCGTTGGAGAGACCAGGGGCTTTGAGGATCCCCCATGGCACCCTCTTGGTGTCATGGTTGATACCAGCTTTACATCTTTTGATAAGTCCTCAACCCCTCCGTCTGTGTACCAGCAGCTCTTCTCTGAACACCGTTACGTCCATGCAGACTTTATTCCTGTTTTCACCGATGGATCAAAGGCGGCTGGTGTCGTTGGATGCGCCGCCGTCTGCGTTGACGAAGTTTCTGTTGCCCACATTTCTGCAGAGGCCACGGTGTTTTTGGCGGAGATGCATGCTGCGTATCTTGCACTTGTTCACGTGCAGTCGAGCTCTCATCAGCGTGCTATTGTGTACACTGATTCGTTGAGTGTTGTGCAATCATTGTCATCTTTGGATTTCACTGGCCACCCACTTCTTTTTACCGTACGGAGACTTCTTCGTTCTTTGCTCGAGGCTGATGTCCAGATTCGGTTCTGCTGGATTCCTGGGCATGTGGGGATCCCAGGGAACGAGTCTGCCGACGCTGCCGCTAGATCTGCCTCCTCTTTGGTCGTCACACCCTTGCCACTGTTTCACCGTGATTTTCGCTTTCTTGTTCACGATCATATCAGGCGAACGTGGCGGGGTCTGTGGGACCAACAGGTGGAGAATAAACTGCACAGTGTTAAACCTATCCTTGGAGTCCGGAAATTCATCATGTCGCCGGAACCGTAGGGAAGAAGTTGTTCTTGCGCGTCTCCGCATTGGGCATTGTCGCTTCACGCATAGCTATTTGCTGTGTGGCGACGCTGCCCCAATGTGTGAGGCGTGCGACTGTTTACTCACCATCTCTCATGTTTTATGTAGTTGTGTTCGTTTTCGTAATCATCGGTTTCACTATTTTCAGTCTCATCTGCTGGATGACGGCGCAGCTACACTGCAAAAGCTTTTGGGCGACCACTGTGACACTTTCGCAGTATTTTCGTTCTTAAAGCAGATTGACTTTTTAAAACTTATTTAAAAAAAAAAAAAAAATTAATAATTATAACAGTGAATTAATAAATTTATATATAAACCTATTTAAACTAACTAGTCTTCACAGCTTTCATCATTCTCTTTTCTAACTTTTACCAAGCCTGTCTGCTCTTAATCATTTCACCCGGCTTTTAAAAATCTTTAACTGACAGTTCTGTGTCTGGCGCTCTTTGGCCAAACCTGGCCCTTGCGCCACTAAAATCTATTAACTAACTAACTATTTATTTTCCCCATCAATTCTCCACTCATGGATAATTATTTTAGAAACAAAAAAACTGCTTACATTAAGAATCAGAAAGTTAATTGGTGAGTATATAAGATTAGATTTGGGTACATAAATAAATGAGAAATCGATAAAAAAAAAAAAAAAAAAAAAAAAAAAAGAAAAGAGGTAGAATTAGCCACGGAAATAGAAAAATTCATTCTAAATGTGGTATGCATCACTGGTATCGCAAAATTTGTGAGAACCACTTACCTTGTACCAGAAACCAGCCTCGTGAACAGCATTGATCCAATCGCAGTTGTCTTCTTTTGGCTAGATCCTTGAAAATTTTTTAGACTTAGAGCTATCAAAACGAGAGAGAGAAAAAAAAACCTTTAGAGCTGATATAAGGCAAAATACATATTTTTTACTCAGTAATATTTAAAACAGTAAAATATTTACTTATTTATCTACATACAAAACTTATCTTCCAGTTACAACATACAAACTACTACCACTCTTAACCATAAAACCAATTAATCAAAACTGCCCATAATAAAAAGAACAGGGTGACACCATGCATTAATAACATAATTTTTAGAGTAAAACTAATCACCACTGATTTAGACTTACTGCCATTTATCTTGATTTCAATTTCTTTTTTTACATATGTTATGTACAGTGAAACCTGTCCAGCAAGGTCATCCATGGTTCTGCAAAAAAATGAAGTAACTGCAAAATAGAGTGGTTCAATTTGCCAAAATATCTCCAATCCCCAATTGAAAAAAAAAAAAAAAAAAAAGGCATTCTTTCTTCCCTGCCATTTTGTTATTTAGGAATCCTATTCATTAAGTCTCTCAATAAGAGCCACAAGTATGACTAAGGAACGCGATAAGATTCACAACATATGTACGTAGTCACAAATCCCTCCAAGGAAATGGAAGGTAAGGAGATGCTGAATTCCATTCCCCTCCAAGGAAATGGAAGGTAAGGAGATGCTGAATGCAATAGCAGCACTACTGAGGTTAAACCTACTTTGAGGTCACTTTCACAATCCTTCCTCCTCTTTCTCTTCCTTAAAGTCAAATATGCATGTTCTTTTGCCATCTGGAGCAGAGCATCATGCCTGCTCAAACAACATGTTAGAAAACTAGGGTTCAGTGGAATGAGGAGGATGAATCCCTCCATGGGCTTCAAACTCTCATTTAGGACAATTGATGATCAAAGTAATTATAAAAGCATACTGTCTGCAAACAAAATTTTAAAAAGTTGATAGATCCCAAGGACCACTCACCATTTACAAATAAATGCATGAAAAGTGGTGACAGAGAGAAAAAAAAAGAAACAGGTATTTCATATTGTTACTCTCACAGTCTTTTCATTATCTTTATAGAACTTCGTGAACAAGACTTTCCTATAAGTTCCACATGTTGGTGACTGCAAAATGCAGGTATATTTTCTTTTGCATTTAAAAGATGGCTGCAGGTAGCCGTCAAATAAAGGTCTCTTATGCAATGTTTCTATAATGCAAAAAGAATTTTTCAAATCGGACAAATAGTTGCAAAGATAGCGTGGATACAGGCGGACGGACAGACGGACGGACAAACCGGTAACATAAGCACGATGTCTTTTTACAAAGGACGTGCTAAAAAATGCATGCGCGCTGAATGTTTAAAACAACTGGGTCATGAATTATGTACAAAAAATTGTTAAATTGGATCCAGGTGTTAGAAGTGTTCTTTTCTCTTGACAACTACAGCCTGAAGCTTCAAATTAAATAGAAGCCAGCCAATACAATATTTATATCTTATGTCAAGCTCCTTTACTGAACTGCTCATTACTAACACCTGATCTCCACTGAGGACAACTTGCAGTTGATTATGGTAAGATAACTTCACACACAGATTATAGGTTAATTTCTTTTTGCAAATCTCTTCATTGTTTAGGCTAATTCTGAAATAGCCTCATCATCATCATCATCATTGTCAACCATTATCAATCCACTGCTGGACGAAGGTCTCTCCAAGCCTCTTCCACAACGGTCTGTCTTGTACCATCTCCTCCATGTTACTCCCGCATACTTTCAAATTTCATCCACCCATCATCCATGTGGTCTTCTTCTGGGTCTTTTCCTGTCCCTTGGAATCCAATCTAATATTTCGACTGTCCATCGATGGTCTGTCCTTCTGGCAGTCCATCGATGGTCTGTCCTTCTGGCCCATTGCCATTTCAGGGATTTTACTTTGATCATGATGTCTTCCACTCTTGTCATTTTCCTGATCCACAAGTTCCTCTTCTTATCTCTCCTGGTTACACCAAGCATGCACCTCTCCATGCTACTTTGAGTTGCCTGTAGCCTTTGTATTTTCTTTTAGTTAAGGTCCACGTCTCTGCACCATACGTAAGCACTGGAAGGATGCACTAATCAAACACTTTTCTTTTAAGACATAATGGCATACTGCTCTTGAAAATTATGCTGTTTCTTCCAAATACTCTCCAGGCAAGTTTTATACGTCGATTAATTTCTTGATCAATGTGACCCACACTTGATATCTGCTGTCCAAGATAAACTTACGCATCTGTTATCTGCAGCTTTTCTCCATCAATCGATAAATCTTCATTTCTTGTAAAAGCATTGTGCATCACTTTTGTCTTCTGAAAGTTCATTTTTAATCCTACTTCTTTACTTTTGTCAGCAAGTTCCTGGATCATACTCTGCAGCTCTGATGGGGTAGTTGCAAAAATGACTACGTCATCAGCAAAATGAAGGTGAGTTAGATAATCTCCATTAATCTTTATTCTTTTGTTTTCCCAGTTCAGTAATTGAAAGACATTTTCCAATGTAGCATTAAAGAGCTTGGAAGATATATCATCACCTTGTCTCACTCCCTTTCCAATTTTTATGTGTGTTGTATTCTCAAACAGCCGAATCTTTGCACTTGCATTTTCATAGATGTTATTAATAATACTAATGTATGCATCTTCAACACCGCAGGATTTCAAAGCCATTATAACTGCTCATGGTTTCACTGAATCAAAGGCCTTTTCATAATCGATAAAAGCCACGCACAATAGAAGTTCATATTCCCTCGCTCTTTCAATTAGTTCTCTCAGTACGTGGATATGATCTATAGTGCTGTAGCCAATTCTGAATCCAGCTTGTTCTCTCGGTTGAGCCATGTCCAGTGTTACCTTCAAGCGGTGTGAAAGAACTTTAGTGAAGATTTTATAAACCACTGATAGGAGGTTGTATATATATATATATACTCTATAGCAAAAAAATGTGATAACAAACAAGACTTCAATTTGCTATTACCTGATGTTAAAATTGATAAATATTAGGCATTTTCATATTATTTGTGGTACAGAATTATAAAATAGATTATTAGCAACTTTCAAACCTCAACCACTCAGTTTGTAGTTACGGTATTGATTGTTGACGTGGAAGACAACAAATTTAGCGAATTTCATGTACATTAAAATACAAGAAATTTAATTTTTATAGGAACCCATTGGTGTCCCATTATGAAATTTGGCGCACAAATAGACAATTAATGTCTTTTAGACATGCATTTTTTTCAAAGAAATTGAAATTGGTGTTTTTAAGGTTTAAAATTTGTTTTATTGAGATTTTTAAAAATTACAAAATTTAAAATACCATAGTCATATTGCATATCAAATTAAAGCTCATTAAAAACAGAAGAGAATGGCTCCAATTTGAGCTCTCTAGGTTAAATAGTTTTTGATCCACAGCTTTTTAAAGATTTCCAAATGTTGTCAAAGTTGTGCGATTTTTGCTTTTTTTTTTTTTTTAAAGTCAATAGCTCAAAAACTAAGAGCCCCAAAAAACTGAAATTTTGAATTTTTTGTTCTCTTGATGGGTACAATGAATAAGCAAAAAATCTTAAAAATTCAAATCCCAAAGGTTCAGAAATGCTTTTTTATTGGATGATTTGAGATGGAATGACCCCTTCCCTTTCAGTGCTAATTTCAGCTGGGGAAACAAAAAGTAGTCAACCAGTGCTAGACCAGGCAAATATGGTGGGCAATTCAATGCAGGAACAGCTTTTAGTTCGTAGGTGTGGGATAAATTTTGAACAGATCTTACACTTTTCTAACTCCTCTTTTAAGATAATACAAACTGTTTTCTGATTAATACACAGTTCCTCAGTAATCATTCACAGAGTCAGTTGATGATCATTCACTATGAGCTCATGCACTTTTTTAATATCTTAAGGACTTTGGGAAGTTTTACTTTGAGGGATGTCTTCAACAAAGTCCCTCCCTTCGCAGAAATGTTTGAATAAGTCAAACAACACGTCAAGCTTACTGCTTTATCCGCGTAAACTTCTTTCAACATTGCATGCATTTCCTGTGTGGATTTTCCCAATTTGAAGCATAATATGATATTGATTCTTTGCTCCATTTTTGCCTACTGACAATGTGCACCTACATCAGCTGCTGCAACAAGCTATTTTGTGGCAACCCCTTTCTCAGATCTCTGTGATATTTACAGATGTGTTTGCTCATGTATTTGACTGTGCCGTGCAAGTTACCACACCTTTCACAACCTTTCCTTTTCCCCTTTAAGACAGCATTAAAAAAAAAAAAATTGACACCTTGTATAATGACAGCATATATCCAGTGAAAATAATTCAGTTTATTTTTGAAAGAGCACTGGCAAGAGTTTTTGAATCCATCAGTACAGTTTTGTGATTACATCCGTCAGTACAATTTCACGATTTAACTCCATTCAGCATGAAGCTGCATAATCTGTAGTTTGTATCAATTAGAAGAATGGTGAGGGACACAGTTTGGGTCAGAAACATTAACTAAACCATTTCAGAGATGGAAAAATTTATTGAAGAACTATTTACAAAATTTTGAATTTATTATTTATTTATAATAATAATAATAATAATAAATTCAAAAATTAGTACAGTTTCACGATTACATCCATCAGTACAATTTCACAATTTTACTCCATGCAACATGAAGCTGCATAATCTGTAGTTTGTACCAATTAGAAGAATGGCGAAAGCCACATTTTGGGTCAGATACATTAACTAAAATGTTACAGAGATGGAAAAATCATCTTGGAGAACTACTTATTAAATTTATAAATTTGCTATTTATTTTATAAATAAAGCCGCCACCTCCAAAAGCGTACAGAATGAGTATTACAAAAATGACTATTCGATCTGTTTTTCATATCTGATTGTTAAAAAAAAACTATTCCTTTGGCTATAAAAGAATATATTGGCTTCTAAGTGTTACTGATCGCTATTTAAAAAAAAAAATTGTCTACTCTTTAGATAATGATTCTACACATTTCTGCAGGAACATAAAAGCCAGTTTTCTGTTCCCCTTTCAGCCAAAATGACTCGTACTTTCTTTAAAAAAAAAAGAAAAAAAAACTAAGCCGTATTGTTTTAAAAGGCTCATAACCAAAAAGTGAGGTGAAATAGAAACACACATAGAAAAATCAAACTTTTCTCTAGATTAAATTTAAGATCTAGAATTTTCAAGGAACACTGAACATTTCTATTGAATAATGGAAAGCATTAATAAAACATTATTTCCTAGATGAAAATAATTATTTTCTAAAGAAACACACAAATGAAAACTGAATGACAGAATTTCAAATTCCAAGATATGTGCATTTCCTACTGTCATAATAAGTTAATTAGATTCAAATGCACATTGTAAGTGATGATCCAAGAAAGATTATGAATAACAGCAGCATGTGCAGAAAAAAGAATATGGATCTGCCTAGAATAACAGCACGAACTCGAAGAAGGATGACAAAGAATAATTTCATACAATCTTGAACAAGAAATTTCAGTCATGTAGTAGATTCTGCATTCACTGGCAATATAAAAACAATAACAATGTTTACTTTTCAAGTAGAAAAATAATTTTATATAATTAATTTATGAATAAAATATGTATAAATAAATGTAAAACTACACAGACAGAAAAATGAACATACCAACAGATATCGGATTGTGATTAACGTCAAGTAGCCTCTCCCCATGTTGAGATGCAACCTTCTCCAGTTCGGATTTTAAATATTTCCACATTTCTTTTCTATGAGTAAGAAGCTGTCGATATTTATTTTTTCCTAAATTGAGCAAAGTAATAAATAGATCTATAGATGGGGTGCCCGAGCCTCGTCCTAGAATGCAAGAGAACAACAAACGAACGTAATTATATATAGCATTTAAGATATTAATGAATCATATTTCTTAGATGTCAGATTTCAGGAGTATTAGAATCAGTTGCAATAAACAATGCTATTCCATACAAATACACTATATACCAACAAATAATTGGACACCCCTGCAATCAACGATATCTGCGGTCCTGAAACACGTCACGGCCGCCGCCGTTAAATATCGTGTGGGAAACAACACTGCAACCATGCAAGATGCCACGCAGTTCGGAGCTCTCTGATTTTGAGAAAGGTGTAATCGTCTCGGGTATCACAGAAATGGCCAATCCATACGTGACATATCCAGTGAGTTGAAGTACCCAAAATCGACAGTGGCCTACGTGATTGGCAAGTGGAAGATGAGAGGTGACATTCGGAATGTGCCCCGACACGGCAGACCCACAAAACTGGGAGTTCGAGACCGACGGGTGCTGGCCAGAGAAATTCGGAAGAACCGCACCAAATCGATGGGCCACATCCGTGCAGTTTCAACAGGCATCCAGGAGTGTTCTTTCGATGAATACCATCCATAAGGAAGCCCATCTGCTCAGTTATCATGGACGTGCTGCCGCCCACAAGCCTTTGATCACCAAATCCAATAGTGCTGCTCGGCTAACGTGGTGCAAAGAACGCCGACACTGGATCGTTGAACAGTGGAAACACGTTCTCTGGAGCGACGAATCAAGGTTCACCCTCTACCGTTCGGATGGTAGGGTCTGGGTTTGGCGTCTGCCTGGAGAACACCTCCTGCCGGAATGTATTGTGCCAACTGTGAAGTTCGGCGGCGGTGGAATTATGCTATGGGGGTGTTTCTTCTGGTATAGCATGGGACCCTTGGTCGCAATTCCTTTTAGACTCAATGCTGAGACCTACTGCACCATTTTGGATGACCATGCGCTTCCTACGTTGTGGCAGTTTTACGGGGTGGACCCATGTTACTTTCAAGATGGCAATGCCACCTGTCATGTTGCGAAGTCCACCATGGCTTGGTATGGTGACAATGGGGTTAATCGAATGGACTGGCCTGCGCAGAGCCCGGACCTTAACCCTATCAAGCACCTCTGGGACGAGTTGGAGCGTCGACTTAAGGGGTGTCCCCCCACCGTCCAAAATCGGTGAAGGGACCGACCTGTCTTCTCCAAGCCGAGTGGAAGAAAATACCGCTAGCCGTGGTACAACGCCTGGTTGGGTGTTTGCCCCGGAGGGTCGCAGCTGTAATCGCCGCTCGTGGAGGCTCCACCAACTATTGAAGGTGAATAAACTTCGTTTTCCTTTGCTATCACAGGTGTCCAATTACTTGTTGGTAGATAGTGTATATTGTTACACAAATGCAGGACACACAGACATGTCTTGATGAAAACTTTCACATCACACATACTGAATACATATAAAAACATTAAAACACAAAACAGGCTCAAAGAATACAATACTAACATTTACATTAAAAGGTTTTAAAAGTCCTAAATTAGTGACTGAAAGTACAGGCATAAAATCTGCAGAATTCAAGGAAATATATATACACAAGCCAGTAGTTAGCTACTGCTGTTAAAAAAAAAATTGATCTTTTGTTCAATACAATATTAAATAAACATTATAGTTTGAATTCCAGAAATATGTGAAAAAATTAAATCAACTCAGAGAATAAAATGCTATTTGTCAGGCACCCAATGATAACATAAAAATAATTAATTTATACTAGTTTCTAAAGCACACCAGAAGAGGTGCAGAAGCAGAATATGAAAAAGGCAAACAAAAGAGCAAATATGAAAAAAATAGGAGAGAAACCAAGGACACTAAAGCATATGAAATGTAGCCTACAAAAGGATGCATGTTATATACATGTTGCAAACATGAGTTGAGTTCACTTGTAACATGCAGTGAAGGTGGTGCAATGGAGTACTGGGTGTGACAGATCAGTCCCAATTTATGGAAATGTAGGGAAGGCATCATCTACAGCAGTCACTGAAATGCAGAACACTAGGTTGGACAAACAGAGGTAGCCAAATGACTGAATACGTACTGAGCCATAGAAGATATTTTTTGCTTTTTCAGGGTTTAAAGACCACCATGGGCGACACTAACAGCTGTAAGCAAACACCCATCATAATTTAGGGCCACTTTTATTTGTTTGTTTGTGTGTATGTGGGTGAGTGAGAGAGAGAGACAGACAGACAGAGACAGTACCATAAGACAAATACACCACCCACACCACACTAGGGACTCAAACCCAGGCCCAACTTGGATGGCTAGCCAGAAAACAATGTCTCTGACCACACCGCTCAGCAGATCATGAAAACATTTTCAGGACAAAAAGACATGTAATTCATGGGCACATTTAGAAGCTTACTTTGAGGGGTGGAGTATTGCTGTGATCTAGAAAAATGACCGAAACAGAGACTTGATTGAAGTCTGTCTGTCTGTCTGTCTGTCTGTCTGTCTCACTCACACTCACACACACACACACACACACACCTTACTGGCAGAACACAGCTGCTTTTCAAAAACTTTTTCCATTAAAAATTGTTCTAAATTTTAAAATCAATAGCGAGAATAACAACTGAAAAATCAGCACTATTTTTTTCTATCATTCAGTTTCAGTTGCCTTCTTCGCAAGAAAACACGCTCCGTGCTTTTTAAATATAAAGTATCGATAGAATCTTTCGAAATAAATTTGAGCCCTTCTATTCAGACAGTTAATTTAACAAAAAAATTCCCAGCTTGAATCATCATATCATTCCTAAGCAATATGACCTGTAATTCTTCTTTGAAATATTTTATTCTTTCACAATGCATGATTTCCACTTCTTTTTAAAGGAACTTCCATTTATTTCACTTCATCAAGTCATTCCTGCACCATTCATTGTCTTACTGGTGATTTTCTCTTGGAAGTTTGTGGAAAGATTAAATTAAGCAAAATACAACCATCACTTTGTGTCTATTTAATCAGTACATCAGTGTGGGGGATTGGCCCACAGCTAATGGTTCCAGTTGGTCATTCAACCTAAGTATTCTGGAACAAAACCCAGTGAGTGAGGGAAAAATCAAAGTTACGGTTTTTGAGAAAGGAACTGGTAGTACTGAATGTAATATGTCTAAATGGCACATTTATTGACCAGGTGAGCCAGTTAGTGTATTTAGGATAATGAAGCATGTTTGACAGAGAGAACAAATTGGTTGGTGAAATTAGTAGGCGAGTGAATTCTTCATTGAAAGTCATAGTTGCCTGGGGAGGTTTTCACAGGAATGATGGGTTCTCAAGAGAGTCCCGCATGGCTGAGCATGAAAGTGTAATTGTTCCTACTCTGATGTATGGCAGTGAAATCTGGGTACTACAGAAGAGACATAGGAGCCGTTCATGTGCTGGAGAGATGCATTACTTACTTACTGGGTGTTTGTGGGAAGACACATTCTGATCATGTGAGGAATGAAGATGTGTTGCAGTTGTGTAATGTGAAGCAAAATGTTATTAGCAAGGTGAAGATTAATATGCTTCGGTGGTTTGGGCATGTTAAAAGAATGAGTGATGAGATGCTTACTAAGAAATTTTTTTTTAGCCCAAGTGGCAAGAAGGAAAGTCATGGGAGGATCAGATTCAGGAGTGTCTGCATGAGAAAAAGATCATGAGGAGGAAGTATAGAAGATCTTGTGTGCGCCGTGTGATGGATGTCAGTGAAGCCCGAGTTGTATGTCAAGATCGCTGTAAATGGAGAAGTTTGATACGGCAACAGTAAGTAAATAATCAGTAAAAAATTATCTGGTAGTTTGTTTCCTCTTTGGGGAGCTAACCTCTGAATCCCAGAGAACAGCTTAGTGATATGTATGTATGTACACCCATCACTTTTAATCATCAGTCAAAATCTCTTTTCCCTTCTGCTTTCAGCTTCCTCTGTTTCTGAAACTATAGTGTTTTCCTCTCTCTCTCTCTCTCTTTCTCTCTCTCATTCACACAAAATTTTAATTGTTATAAAAACCTTCACAAAAGTATATGCATTTATCACTATAAATTTGCAGCAATAAATACATTAATTATTTACAATCTTAGCCATTTAAAAAGAAAAAGTCTGTTGGGTTGGAGTGGGGCAATCCCCCATTGTATCTGCGACTGATTTCACTAGAACACCCATTGAAGGTAGAATGTTAATTATGACATCACTGATGGCCAACACCTGCAGCTAACAGCAAAACAGAAAAGGTTGGCTATCCCTGTCACTATGGAACTGTGTGTCAGACAGTTAATGGTGTGCATGTCTTTCACCCCAGCACAAATGAGTGACACTGCACAGAACATGTGTCTGGGTGGAAGTTCAGACAGTGTGTGTGTTCTACTTTCTGAGAAGTCAAGATGCTCTCTACACTGATTTCAGACACCAACTCATCTGAAAACAGAAGGGAACATGCACTCTGCAATCAACCCTTTAACATTCATGAATAGTGTGAGCAGGACCTGGTGGCGATAGAACTCATTACACCCTTTGTTACCAATTGTAAGGGGGTATATGGTCTGTTTTCTGAGAAGATGATGTTCTCTCCACACAGTGGTTGCAGACATCAATCCATCTGGAGATGGAAGGAAACATACAACCATCACTCTAAGATTTGTTAGTAGTGTGAGCAGGATATATTGGCCACAGAACTCTTTACCACCTTACCAGTTGTACCATGACCATACAGCAGTATTTACATGAAGTCTAAGACTCCTATGTGCAACCCTACACAGTGGTACAGTATTAGGACAAACTCAACTTCTGCAAGACTCATCTTGATTCAGTCCACCAGATCCACCACTATCTTCAAGGGATGTACATCAACAGTATGGAGTGGCCAGCACATTCTCAGGGCTGAGGCCCTGAGATGCTTATTGCCTAATTAACTCTTGCACATTGCATTTGCAGGATACAATGGCACTGTAAAGTCTGTGTTGCCTCTGGAGAGGAATACATTGCCTGTTAGTATCATCTGATCGACTTTCTTATGGCATCTGTTTCTCTCATTCTGAAGTGTAATTGATCTTCAGAAGAAATTCTTTTGTTTTTCAATAAAAATAAATAAACATACAAATTCATCATCCAGGCCGCATAAAATTTCAACTGTTTCCCACAACCTGTTTCTACAATTCTGCCCCCCCCCCCCACCACCACCCAATCCACTCTGAAACTCTGAAGTTTTGAAAACCAGTGTTTTTCTGCTTTTCTGCTTAGGAGAAACAAAGGCCCAGTGGTGATGAAGTGCCTACAAGCAAAAATACGTAGTTAATCATCTAGACAAAAATTGAAGTAACATGCCTTTACTTTGTGAATAAAATAATAAATCATGAAATGCTAGCAGCATGTAGTAATCATTAGTACTTTCCTTGCAGAAAACATACAATGTAAATTGTAATCTCAATGAGTCATTGAGAAATTAAAAAATAGGTGCTGCAACACTAATTCGCCACTTGAATTACCTCACGCTTGGCGATATTGGATCGAATATGAAAACAGTCAATCTCAAAAAACTAATAAACACAGGTTCAAAGGTCATGAACTCAGAGCTGCAGAAGTTGATCAAGAAGAACATAATACCATAGATGTCGCTCTAACGGCTTGTGCAATGACGTGCAATCATCCATTGTCTGCGACAGTGAAGGTTGAAGGCAGTACGACACAAGATTGTATATCATGAAGATCACCAACGAGGACTTGGTGCCTACGTACACCTCTATGTTTCCACTGAAGAAGGCAAAGTTCTTGCCGAAACAAGTTTAGAAGTGTGTTGCGGTGGTGAATTGTGTTTTGGTCCTTCTTTTATCCTTTTTATTCATTTGGGTTTAAATTTTCATGTTTTAATTGTCATTCCTAGTGAATATCTGTACATAGGTATAGAATTTTAACTTGACGTATTATTTTATTCAATCTGTGAATCTTCTGTTCAGGCAGGTAGACTGATTTGGATTTAGTTTAAATATGTTGCCGTCCGTTTTATTGTGCAAGTACTTTATCACTGTGGCAGAATATACCTACATATGTAATAGGACTAAATTGCTGTGAGTAAGGTGAGTTTTTTACCATTAACGTTCATTCTATATATATTTTACGTCATTATTTGGACCTAACTGCTTCATCCTAAATACATGTACAAGACTATATGTGAGGAACAGTATTATTACTGCTCTTGATCGCAGTTGTACTTTAATATCAATAGCCACGTAATATTTCACCATATGCTATATTGCTATATCGCATTTGGGATTAAATGAATATGGTTAAGAGAGGTTCTATTGTACTCAAAATCCTTCATAAAATATCCAATTAAGTCATAATGGTTGAAATGTCGTATTATACTTAGAAAAGCAGCTAAATAGTCCAACCCCAAATACTATGATGGTAAGCTTGAAAGTGGTGTGTTTCAACAGCTTAGCAAAATAAAATGCATGTTGCACATTAAAATGCATATGTCATATTCCCACTAATATCTAAGATTAAAATGTATTTTAAAACTCTACAAAGTACACATAACAAAGAAAAAAATTAGAAGAACCTGGATATGTTTTTCCAATTTCTTCTACAAATTTCTTGTCAAAACCAGCAATTATAGAACCTCCAACAGGAACCATGAAGTTTTTATCGGTGCTTTGAACATATACATCAACTCGTCCAACTCTCGAAGCCTGTAAAGATATATGTACACATGTAAGAAAAAAGAACACACAAAAACTTTCAATGTATGAATAGATACAGAATACATACATTCCCACTATATATAGTGCACAGACATCTGAAATTTAAACAGAGAAATAAGTTACATGCATGGCATTTAAATTGTTATAAAAACAGAATGCAGCAGTTTGTATATCTTACCAAGCAGTGTCACTCAAGATGTAGAATCACAAAGTCTTCAAATCAATTGTTATTTACATACCAGGTTTCTTAATTCTTACATGACAAAAGAACTAATTCATATAAACTTCTACATGTTGAGCAGTCTTCATCTGGGAGGCAGAAAATTTCCCAAAGAACTGAATGTTACAAACCAACAGTACCCAAAGAAGCATTTCAGTTCACAAGTAGCCAACAGCAATTGTTGCAATTCATAGCAGATAGTTATTCAACACTGAAGGGCACCTGAGCAGTTTATAGAAATGATGAAACTGATGTTTGGCAAATGACTTCAAAAGAACTTGCACAAGAAATTAGAAAATGTATTGCATAATTGGATACAGGTGAACAGTTGACAGATGGAAGTTCTTGGTAATGCTATTTTTAGAACATCACTATTAATTTGCGCACAATAATTAAACAGTAATTTATGTAGGATTCTGAAGTAGGGTGTACAGCTGTGAAAACTTCTCTTGTTGACTTAGAATTAATGGATCACAGTAAAATCTTAATCATACAGTAATGGTTTGTTGAAGAACTTGAAATGAGGAATAAATGTTATATATGTATCACTAAGCTGTTCTCTGAGATTCAAAGGTTAGCACCACAAAAAAAAATACAAACCACAAGATAATTTTTTAACTGATTATTTACTTACAGTTGCCATATCGAACATCTCCATTTACAGCGATCTTGACACACAACATGGGCTTCACTGACATCCATCACACAATGTATACAAGACCTTCTATACTTTACACTCATAATCTTTTTCTCATGCAGACACTCCTGAATCTGATCCTTCCATGATTTCCTTGGCCTTCCTCTGCCTTTCTTTCCTACCACTTGAACTGAAAAAGTTTCTTAGTAAGCATCTCAACACTCATTCTTCCAACATGGTTAAACCACTTAAGAATATTAGTCTCCACCTTGCTAACAACATTTTTCTTCACATTACATAACTGCAATACATCTTCATTCCTCACATGATCAGAATGTGTCTTCCCACAAACACCCAGTAACTAAGTAATGCATCTCTCCAGCACATGAACGACTCTTATGTCTTCTTTATCCCAAAGACTACAGTCTTGTGACAATTATATATAGATTAAGATAATACAACGTAGTTGTCACAAATGTTTATTTTCTCACGCTGACCATGGTTTCGCTGGGTATTGACCTAGCTTCATCAGGACGAATGGCACGTAAATATGCAAATTGTATATGACATCATATACAATTGAGTCAATACCCAGCAAAACCATGGTCGGCTTGAGAAAATAAACATTTGTGACAACTACGTTGTATTATCTTAATCTATAGACTCCTATGTCTGTTCTGTAGTACCCAAATTTCACATCAGAGTAGGAACAATTACACTTTCATACACAGCCATTTGGGACTTCCTTGAGAACCCATCATTCCTGTGAAAACCTCCTAAAGCAGCTATGACTTCAATGAAGAACTCACTCGCCTACTAATTTAATCATCTAATCTGTTTCTGTCAAACATGCTTCCTAAATACACAAACTCATTCACCTGTTCAGTCACAGTGCCATTTACATTTATCTTGCATTTAGTACTACCAGTTCCTTGCTCAAAAACCATAACTTTGGTTTTGGTTGGGATAAATGTTGAAATGTCTAAATCAGTAAATAGTTCTGTGCAAATTACACATAAATACGCTCCATGTCAAACACTCAAAGATGAAAACATTTTAAGGGGGTTTTGAACATACGTGCAGCTTTAGAAGACAAAATATTCTGCTAGGAGATGTTACTTTATAGTTTCAGGCTGAAGTCCAAGTGGCTGGTTAGAGCAAGGTTAACTGAATTTATAAAATCAGCTATTAATGATGAAGGCAGCAATTCATTGCATGCAGAAAATTTTGCTACACACAAGAAAATAGGGTTTAATACAAATGAGTAGGACATTTTCTTTTCTTGTTTCTGTTTCTGTGAATTGTGTGAACAATATACCTCAACACACCTAAACACTGTAATATGATCTATACATTAATTCTATGCGTTTTTTACTGTGAGTCCTATTTTGAGAGAACGGCTGAACATAAAGATATGGTTGAGGTATCAAAATAAAGGTCTTAACCATGTACATGTGCCAGTCAAAGAGAAAAATGAGATTATGGCAATGGTTCGGGCATTGCAGGGTAGCAAAGTTCCCGTGTAAAGTATATGGGAGAAGCGTGCGATTGACTCACACGCTGTTGAAGGCGGAAGCACGGAGGGACTGAGATAGTCTGAAGTCTTCTCTTTTCTGAGCGAACCATTGAGCAAAGCAATGCTAGCAGGCATTTGTATTAAAGTTCTTCTCCTCAGAACAGCGAACTCTCTCGAAGACCCGATTGCGTTATGCCGTTGGACTGTGTGATGTATATATATATATACAATTTAATATTCATTCAATCCAGTTTATTCAAGTAGATAAGACGTTTCCCGTTATGTAAAGATGTAAATAAGCATTCCATTGACCATTGTTAGTGAAAATATTACGGCTGACTGCTTATAGCCCATTTAAAACTTCAGTCAAAAAAAATCACGAACGTGGACTATTGTCTTTACTGAAGTGGTTGAATGAATTTGTCAACCAAATAAAGTTTACATTTGTTGTTTCATATGAGTTTATTCTTTTCAAAATAAAAAACAATATTAAAAAACTAACCGTCGATTCCAATGGGTGAAGATTATTTGCAACGCGAATCTCATTCCAACAACATTTACAAACACAGTTGTGACTGAAGATGAGAGTGAAAGAGTGTGCTATCCAGTTGAATTTTTGCACATGATCGAGATGAGAGGACTTCCGCCTCACATTTTATGACTGAAAAAGGGTGCAGTCGTGATGCTCATCACGAACCTGGTCGCCCTGGTGGCGAAGTGGTCTAAGCGCTGACTTATGATGATTCGTTCGTGAAGGTCGTGGTTTGAATCCCAGTGGGGCACGGATGTTGTGTTTGTCTTATGGCACTGGCTCTCTCCCTTCCCTGGAACCAGTGACCCTAAATTAGGGATGTACAACTGCTTATAGCCCATTGAGTTGCTTGCGGTGGCCATTAAAACTTCAGTCAAAAAAAAAAAAAAAAATCACGAACTTGGACTATTGTCTTTAATGAAGCGGTTGAATGAATTCGTCAATCAAATAAAGTTTACATTTGTTG
The DNA here is from genome assembly GCA_039090855.1 of Macrothele yani. NCBI lineage: Eukaryota > Metazoa > Arthropoda > Arachnida > Araneae > Macrothelidae > Macrothele > Macrothele yani. The sequence continues at coordinate 92,020,646 of CM077013.1, forward strand.
TTTCATATGAGTTTATTCTTTTCAAAAAAAAAAAAAAAGCTCTCGATTCCGATGGGTTTTGTCTAGTCATGAGATAAAGTGTGAGCATGTTGCCCTGGATGTATAAAGTTTGTATGAAATTCAAACTGAATATAAATAAGGGAAAACCCAAAGTTATGGTTTTTAGGCAACAAAGTTAGCACTGAATGAAAGATCAGTCTAAATGTTAAAGAGATAGAAGACAAGGTGTATGAATTTTGTATATTTAGGATGCATGATTGACAGGCAAAACAGATTAGATTATTAAATTAACAGGCGAATGAATTCATCTTTGTAAGTCATAGCTACCTTTGGAACATTTCAAAGGAATGATGACTTATCAAAAGTCCCAAATGGCCATGCATGAAAATTCAATTGTTCCTACTCTGATGTACGGCAGTGAAACCTGCATACTCCAGAAGAGACACAGGAGTTGTTTGTATGCTGGAAGATGTATTACTCATGAGGGTTGTTGCAAGACATGTTCTGATTATGTGAAGAATGAAGATGTGTTGCAGATGTGTAATGTGAAGCAAAATGTTGCCAGTAAGGTGGAGACAAATATTCTGAGGTGTTTTGGCCATGCTGAAAGAATGAGTGGTGAGATGCTTACTAAGAAAATTTATTCAGCCCAACTGGCAGGAAAGAAAGATACATGAAGGCCAAAGAAATCATGGGAGGACCATATTCAGGAATGTCTGCATGAGAACACAATGAGTATGAAGTACAAAAAATCTTGGGTGAGAAGTGTGATGGATATCAGCGAAGCTCGAGTTGTGTGCTGAGATCACTGTAAATAGAGACGTTTAATACATCGATGGTAAGTACATAGCTTGCCCCAAAACAATTGAGAATGTTTTTATAAAAACTGTGCAATACTGCATTTGATCTTAGCACAAGTCTTGAAAAAATGGTAGTCGTTGTAGTTACCATACCAACTGGCCACAACTATTTATCATGCATGCGTTGTCAGTAGTGCACAGTTTATTAAACATTGTTTCTTGAACCCCACAAGTGTTTTTTTGGGCTGTGATTTAAAAAAAATGGATGTGAAAGAGGAACAAAGATGCGCCATTAAATTTTGCTGTAGACCAGGGGTGAAAGAGTTTTGCCAAAAGGTGGAATTCTACCTTCTTCGAAGTCATATGGGCACTTCCCGAGATTGATGCCGAAATACAATACTTGCAATAAAACAAATTAGATCAGTATAAATATGAGATTGACATTGTTTTGATGTAAGCGCACTGACTAAAATAAAATTCTTATTCGTTCCTAAAGAAATGTTAGAAAATTTAATGGCTTTTATATATGCATATATGATGATGCTTAGGGTAGTTAATAAATGCTGAAAGGTTAATTATTTTTGCATATTCCTAGGTGGGAAAAGTTCAGCCTTTTTCTGCCATGACCTCTTTTATGCTTGCTTTAGACTTATGAAGTCTGTCAGACAGATTTTCTGTCTTATTCAAGAGGCTTATAAAGATGAATGTCAAGGAAAATCAACAATTTACAGATTGCATAAAGAATTCCGTCAAGGGTTGTGAGTCGGCGGCTTTAATAACGCATAGAGAAAAGCTTTTATTGAGTGTTACAGAGGTAAACATCAATACAATATGTGTTATTACACGAGAAGATGGACTCCTATCAATTAGAGATATCAAAGATATGGTTCACAATTCAAAATCATCAATTCACAGAATTTTAACTGAGCATCTGGGCATGAAACAAATTTGTTCAGCTTGGGTTTCCTATCTCTTGACATAGGAACAAGTGGATCATTGAGTTGAGGTATGTTAACAATTAACGCAAATAGCAAACGAAGATCCAGAAGTCATGCATTGGATTATTACAGGCAACAAAATTTGGGTACACTATTTTGATCCACACACTAAAGCAGAAAGCTGCGGTTGGAAATCCCTGTCATCACCTAAAGCGAAAAAAGTTCGTCAATAAAAATCAGTGGGAAAGGTCATGTTGGTTGCATACTTTGATTGTCAAGGTATGATCTACCAACACATTGTTCCTCCAAAAGCTACGATAAATGCTGACTACTAGAAAACAGTGCTACAGAATCTACAGAGACATGTGACAGCAAAACGACCACACCTGAAAAAGAATTGGGTGTTACACCATGATAATGCAAGACCACATATGGCCAGTTCTGTCCTGTCTTATTTGGAGAAAATGAATATTAAGTTGATGCCCCAACATGCATATAGTCCAGACTTGTCACCATGTGACTTCTGTTGCTCCCCATTTAAAAAAAGGCACTGCAGGGATGACAATTTGAGACTGGCCAGCAATTTATTACAGCTGCACAGGGGTGCTTCAACAGCATTTCAGAAGAATTCTAGAAGACATTCAAAAAGTGGAAGGAACGTTGGGACACCTGTACTCAATGCAACAGACAGTACTTCAAAACAAATGACCACTTCTTTGATAATTAAGGTATGCATATTTTTTCATATAAAAACATTCTCAGTTGTTTTGGAACAACTCTTATAAAATCTAGCTCCATCAGTTTTAAACTTAAATCTGGCAGATGAGCTTTCCTTGAGGAGCTAACATCTGAATCTCAGACATCAGCTTAGTGATATGTATGTACGTATGTGAGATAACGAAAATAGTGATGATCACATGTATCATGATGGAGATGAAAAAAAAACTATGAATGGAAGCTATATTTTAAAGCAGCAGGCTGAAAGGAAAGAAACAGCTACTAAGCTGATGAAACAGATATTGGTGGTAACCTTAGTTGTTTGCAAGTCTTGAAATGAGCCACACAGAATGAAGAAAGCTCTGAAGGACTCTCATCCCCAAACCATTTTTGCCTAAACACCATTTCATACATAAGTTTGCAAACAACAGAAATGTATGCATGGTTACATGTGGATCAATAGATGTCTGACTCAAAAGTTTTCTTAAAAGCTTTTAGAGACTAGTACAAGATCATATAAGTACAATGTGCTCCCAACTGGCAGCAATGAAGAAATCCTGAATTCATTCAAATATGTTTGTTTACCTGACAAAGAAACATTTTTTTATAATTTAAATAATTTTCAGGTCAAGAAATTGACAAAAAAAAAAAGAGAGAGAGAGAGAGAGAGAGCTCAATACTGGTTGACATTCTGGGCCACTAACTGTCTGACAAGAGCATATATACAATAGGGTGGGCTGAAATAAACTTTTTTTCGAAATCGATCTTGGTATAGCGCAGTAAAGTTGCCTAATGCATCAGTTAGAACCCACAAGAAATGTAATCAATTTTGCTCAATATTTAGCCGTGCCCCTCTGGCATTGAAAAAGTACAAAAAAGAAACAAAAAATCGACTTTGAAGTGTTTTTCTGATTTTTTTTTTCAAAATCAATCTTGGCCTGGCGCGGAAAAGTTGCTTAATGGGTCAGTTAGAACCAAAAAAAATTAAGTCAATTTTGGTCAATAGCTGCGCCGCTCTGGCATTGGAAAAGTATAAACAATACGAAAAAATAAAAAATTCAAAAGTGCAATATTACTTCTTGCAATACAGAAATCTAGAAACTGGAAGTACAATAAAGCAAAAAAAAAAAAAAAAAAAAGGTAGAATATTTAGAAAGGTTAGGTTAGAATAATACTGTCCCTTGTTGTCAAAGGTTGAAAGTTCTCTTCTTGCTTGAATCTTAGCCCGTATGTAACCGTCTCTTGCAGTATTACTGCAAACTTTCGTTGTAGCTTCAGATATGAGTTTAACACATTGTTCGACTGACTGGGTGTGATATGGAAATTTCTGGAAAGTTAGTGCCGGAACCTGTTCTTGTTTGCACATGTCTTTAAACTCTTCATCTGTTATATGCATTGCAAGAGGTGGCTCTGTTATGGAGCAGTTTGACCAGTTTATTACATCAATGCAATCAATGGCTTTAAAGCTGAGTTCAGGAGGTTTGAAAAAGTGTATGCCTTCGGATTTCTTATTCCTGGTGTTCAGGATTCACCTCTCTGCCAATTCCTGAATGTGGCTTCGAGAATCCGTTAGCATTACCAGTAGCATGTTTTCCGAATGCGCAAAGTATGCATTGTTTGAAATTACTTAGTCGGTAATTTTCTTTACATGGTCAGGCAACTGCCTTGTGAGAGAAATCATCTTCCACATATGTCGGGCTCCATCTTGGCACTGTGGTTTCATTTTTATCTCGAACCACATTGGTGCATAAACGAGCATCACAAACTTTACGATTATACGAAGATTATTGGATGGATTTTGAGTACTGATGTATAATCGTAACATGCGGTCGTCAGCCAGCGTGCATGACTGATTTTGCCTGGATTGGTCTTAGCCAAATTTGGGGGGCAAGTGCCATCTTTAACAGCAATGCATATGCGATACAAGTATTGCTGATCAGTGCTTAGATTGCTGATATCTTTAGGGTCCAAATGCAGGAGAGTAGTATCAATTTTGTAAAATTCGACCACTGTCATGTTTTCAAATCTTTTAGAAGTGAACCAACAGGTCTAGAGCAGGAATATGGTCCTATTGTGTGGCCAACGAGTTCCTGAATGAGATGCCTTAGTGGCAACTCATTGGTAAGTAGCAAACATATGCTCCATTGCAGAGGTCTTCCACAGTGGGTTTCAAGCAAACGTATTACTCCACCCTTCCATCCTGTATTAACATTTGTCCCATCGCATCCGATGATTATCAGGCTCTGGAGATTGGCATTATGCGTTTCCGTAAAGGCGATTATGCTTTTGACAATTATTTTGGCATTTCCATCAGAATTTAGCGAGATATGGCCTATGTACTTGCCTTCAAGCTCTTCTATCAGCGCTATCTATGTGCGCTTCAGATTTTATCTCTCGACGACCTGTCGTCAGCTTACGAGTCGGATCTTTGCGCTCATCAAAATACAAGCTTTTAATGGAGGTATCTTTTACTGCCCGTAACTCATTTTCTCGGATTCGGTTTCTTTCCTTTTCTATTTCCCTTCTGATCTTGTTCTTGTCAACTATATACGTTGGGATTTCTGATGAAACTAGACTGAAATCATTTTAATGAGAGTAATGAGAGAGACTTACCCCTACTAAAAGGTCTATTCTCTCTGAAAAAATACATTTCTTCGTACGTTTATTTCCATTTTAATATCTACAATTGGTTTGAGCTGCCGGTGCGGCGGTTTTATGTTGTCTTCAACTTGTTCATTTATTTGACTGTGTGAGTAATTTATTAATCCATACTGCTGCAATGATACTTGATCCAAGAAACCTCCTTTTTACTTAAAAACCTATATTTTCACTGATTTTGAATAACCCTAACCGGTAGTCTAATTGGCTTATAAAACTTATTATTCAGTGAACTTAATTGTGTGAACATTCACAAACCATAAACTAACTTCTTATTTACAAACGCCAAAACATCAAACAAAAAATTTAAAACCTAAAATACAATTATTCACAGCAAACTTATCTCACTGCCCTCTATTTACAAACTCATCTCACTCTCTCATTCATGCACCACACCTCTGCCGTTCCCAATGTAGATTACCTCGAGCAGCTTTTTACCCGTCCAGGATCGTCCTCAGGATGCTAGATGGTATCAGCCCTGCTATCACAGTGCGAGTGAGTGAGAGAAGCGATTTCTTGCGTCAGCCAATCTCCCACGTCATATTGAATGCTTGGCCACCATGGCTCCATCTGTTAGGAACTGTAGTTAATATTTTATTTTCTTCTGCAGTATTTTTCCCCCTTTTTTTGTTCTATTTTTATTAGTTCTTTCCATTTTTCATTAAGTATATTTGGGTCACTATGATTACATACTCGATCCCTATTTTTTCGATCAGCACAGATTCTGCAATACGCAAATCTCTCACTCACTCGCACTGTGATAGCAGGGCTGATACCATCTAGCCTCCTGAGGACGACCCTGGATGGGTAGAAAGCTGCTCGAGGCAATCTACATTGGGAACGGCAGAGGTGTGGTGCATGAATGAGAGAGTGAGATGAGTTTGTAAATAGAGGGCAATGAGATAAGTTTGCTGTGAATAATTGTATTTTAGGTTTTAAATTTTTTGTTTGATGTTTTGGTGTTTGTAAATAAGAAGTTAGTTTATGGTTTGTGAATGTTCACACAATTAAGTTCACTGAATAATAAGTTTTATAAGCCAATTAGACTACCGGTTAGGATTATTCAAAGTCAGTGAAAATATAGGTTTTTAAGTAAAAAAGAGGTTTCTTGGATCAAGTATCATTGCAGCAGTATGGATTAATAAATTACTCACTCAGTCAAATAAATGAACAAGTTAAAGACAACATAAAACCGCCGCACCAGCAGCCCAAACCAACCGTAGATATTAAAATGGAAATAGATGAGCAAAGAAATGTATTTTTTCAGAGAGAACAGACCTTCTAGTAGGGGTAAGTCTCTCTCATTACTCTCATTAAAGTAATTGTAGGCACATAAACCTTTGAATAGTTATAGTGATACTGTGACTTTTCAAACAAGGATTTAAATAGACTGAAATCAGCAAGAACTGCTGTAGTAATTTTGGCCACGGCTCTACTTGAGGCGCCCGTTAAATCTGCAGCCAATGCAGTATGAGACATGCTAATCCTCATTTGACTTGATGATGGTCCGACTTCTTTCTTATAACTTTTCTCTAAAGGATAAGTCCACTGGAAGTCTCTATCTGTGTCCGTTACTGATTCAAGTTCAGTGTCTTAGGTTGTCGCTTTCAAATTGTCCCGACACCCCAGATTTTCCTTAAACTTGTAACCTATTTCCTTAACTGGAGTAACCTTGTCCTTCTGAAGTCCACTAGTACTCGGACGCTTTCTTTTGTACAGAACAATAGATCTATTGCTTTTTTGGCGTAATCTGTCCTCCCTTCTTTGCAATTGCTGTGTTGTTGCGATATCAACATTTCCGATGGTCATCTGTCTTACAGTAATTTGGTCATTCAAAAATTGTCATTCCCTGTCCAGAACTTTCTCTAAAGGATAAGTCCACTAGAAGTCTCTATCTGTGTCCGTTACTGATTCAAGTTCAGTATCTTAGGTTGTCGCTTCCAAATTGTCCTGACACCCCAGATTTTCCTTAAACTTGTAACCTATTTCCTTAACTGGAGTAACCTTGTCCTTCTGAAGTCCACTAGTACTCGGACGCGACTTTTTGTACAGAACAATAGATCTATTGCTTTTTTGGCGTAATCTGTCCTCCCTTCTTTGCAATTGCTGGGTTGTTGCGATATCAACATTTCCGATGGTCATCTATCTTACAGTCCTTTGGTCATTCAAAAATTGTCATTCCCTGTCCGGAACTTTGATTTTTTTTTTTTTTTTTTTGCAGGTACACATTGCTAGGTCATGGCACTTGTAAGCACAAATGTCAAATAAATTTTCAGTGTCTTTTTTAAATTTCTGTATTTTAGAATTCAGGAATGGTGTACATCTACTTTTTACAGGTTTCACTACATCCTTGTATTTATCGTTGTAGAATAAAATCATGGCAATCATGCGTTTTAAAGATACAACAGGAATGGAGGCACGTACCCAGATATAAATCATTTTCCTGGCAACTACATCCGCCATGCTTCGAGAAGAATGTTCCTTACTTCCTTCCCCCTTTATCTGCAAACGGGTGCTCTGGTAACATCTAATCATGTCTTCGTAAGTTGGGAGTAGAACTGCATCGTGGAGAAATAAATATTTCCCTGTACCAAATAACGGACAGCTTGTGCTTGCCTGAATCATCTTCTGCTTAGCTCCTTGTTTCTCCATTACCATTTCTCATCACAAAACAACGCAGACGCCTAACACACCGGCGCAGGCACGTGTTTCTAAACATACCAGTGACCTTTGAACATGATCAAAGGTGCAGATGCACACTGCACAGCACCGCCTGGCATTGAGGGAGGGAAGGGAATGACACAACAAGTTATTTTGCGGTATTAATCGCGTATATATTTTCAAGCCAAGAGGAGCGTGGTTAGATATTGAGCAAACTTGACGAAATTTATTGGGGGTCCTAACTGACCCATTAAGCAACTTTTCGGAACTATGCCAAGATCGATTTCACAAAAAAAAATTCCGAAGAAGGCTTCAAAGTGGATTTTTCGTCTTTTTTTTACTTTTTCAATGCCACAGGGGCGCAGCTAGATATTGAGCAAAACTGATGAATTTTTTTTTTTTGGGGGGGGGGGGTCTAACTGATTCATTAAGCAACTTTTCCGCGCCATGCCAAGATCGATTTCGAAAAATAATTTCCGAAAAGAATTTCCCGAAAAAGGCTTCAAGTCGATTTTTCATCTTTTTTTTTTTTACTTTTTCAATGCCACAGGGGTGCAGCTAGATATTGAGCAAAATTGATTAAATTTTTTGTGAGTTCTAACTGACGCATTAGGCAACTTTTCCGCCCTATACCAAGATCGATTTCAAAAAAAAATTCCAGCCCACCCAAATATACAATTCAACCACGTAAGTCCAATTACTAAGGAATACATAAAATTGGACTTACTGCATAATGGCAACAAACATATGGCACATTAAATGTGCTTTTCCTATTTCAGGGGAAATGATGCCTAGGAATTTTGCTGAATCATACAACTGTGCAAGTTTTAAGGAAAAGTAGGTGGGTTGTCATTCTTGCAGGTAACCAGCAATGATATGGTTTCTTCAGCATGATAAAATTCAATATCTAATTCAGATGTGCATCCAAATCCTTTAAATAACTTAATAGATTCAGTTTTTAATCCTACCATCAACAAAAAATTTTTATGACTAATCCTCTGAAGTAAGCATATTGTTTAAAATAGTTACTGATACAGCAGTTGTTAGGAATGACCCTGAATACACAGCAACTATTGCAGGTAATGACCCTCAATGTATCAGTATTGTCTTCTATAACTGAACCAGTCCTGTGCATATATGTGAACCCATATATAACAAAGTCGAAGGGAGAGTAAAAATATTCAATACATGTGAACTTTGTTATAACTGGACAGACAAAAAAGGGCCATTTTTTTGGCAAATTACATTATGTCATGTTAAAACCAGTCCACTGCAAACTATTTATCAATTTATCAGAGGTAAATAATACTTGTTAACTGAAAACTATAGCTAGCAAAATAATGAGTAAGCAAAACATTTAATGAATGCTGAATTTAAAGTAAACGCCAGAAATTTGAAATTTCCCCTGCTACATGTTACGTCAGATATATGAGCCAATTCTTGCTTGTTTTGAGCTTATCATAATTGCTGTTTTAAATGTTTTTCAACATCCTTGGACACTATGGTTAAGATGTTTCTAGATTCAAAATTAACTCTAAAATTTTCTAAAAAGGGATTTTAAGTGATTGAAAAGTTTCAAGGGAAGGGGATACAAGATAGTATTTGACCAGGAGATGTATGCTTAGCGAGCAGAGAGAGGGGTAGTAAAAAAGCAACTGAAGCATTCTTGTCTTCATGTGAACTGACATATCTGTATGGAGGAACTAAATTGTGTTGTCAACAGCAGGTAATTCCTTGTTTTCCAGTGAACAAAGTAAGTTTAAAAACAGGGTGAATACCACTTAATTTGTTTGCTGATAACCATGATGAACTTCAATATATGCAGTTTCCCCAAAAATCATTGCTCGTAATATCTGGTTGAAATAACAAGAGAGATATTACGAAGTCAAGGGTTCTACGCCACCCTGGTGGAGCAGTGGTCTAAGCGATGGCTTCTGATCGTTCATCTGAGATGGGTCCGGGTTTGAATCCTGGTGAGAGGCATGGATGTTGTGTTTGTCTTACGGCACTGGTTCTCTTCCTTCGCTGGAGAACCCCAGTGGCCATAAATTAGGGATGGGCGACTACTTATAGCCCACTGAGGTGCTCACAGTGGTCGTTAAACCTCCAATAAAAAATTAAAAATAAAACAAGGGTTCTACAAAAATGTCAGTTTATGCAGAACTTCATATTATGCAGCTTGTTACATGTGGGGGGTTTAACTGCACAAACATATATCACTGAACTGGGAAAACAAAGGGATAAAAATTAATGGAGATTATCTAACTCACCTTTGTTTTGCTGATGACGTAGTCATTTTTGCAACTACCCCATCAGAGCTGTAGAGTATGACCCAGGAACTTGCTGACAAGAGTAAAGAAGTGGGATTAAAAACGAACTTTAAGAAGACAAAAGTGATGAACAATGCTTTTACAAGAAATAAAGATTTATCGATTGATGGAGAAAAGCTGGAGATAACAGACACGTACGTTTATCTTGGACAGCAGATATCAAGTGAGGGTCACATTGATGAAGAAATTAATCGGCGTACAAAACTTGCCTGGAGAGCTTTTGGAAGAAACAGCATAATTTTCAAGAGCAATATGCCATTATGTCTTAAAAGAAAAGTGTTTGATCAATGCATCCTTACAGTGCTTACGTAAGGAGCGGAGACGTGGACCTTAACTAAAACGAACATACAAATGCTGAAGACAAATCAAAGAAGTTCGGAGTGATGCATGCTCGGTGTAACTAGGAGAGATAAGAAGAGGAACTTGTGGATGAGAAAAATGACAAGAGTGGAAGACATCATGCTCAGAGTAAAATCCCTGAAATGGCAATGGGCTGGACATATTGCCAGAAGGACAGACCATCGATGGACAGCTGAAATTTTAGATTGGATTCCAAGAGACAGGAAAAGAACCAGAAGAAAACCGTGTGGGAGATGGGTGGATGAAATTCGAAAATATGCAAATAACATGGAGGAGACTGGCACAAGACAGACCGTTGTGGAAGAAACTTAGGGAAACCTTCATCCCGTTGTGGAAGAAACTTAGGGAAACCTTCATCCCGTTGTGAAGAAACTTAGGGAAACCTTCATCCGTTGTGGAAGAAACTTAGGAAACCTTCTTCCAGCAGTGGATTGATAGATAATGGCTGGCCATGATATGCATACACACACACATATATATATATATATATCATCATCATCATTTTCAACAATTATCAATCCACTGCTGGACGAAAGTCTCCCCAAGTTTCCACCACAATGGTCTGTCTTGTGCCAGTCTCCTCCATGTCAGTCCCGCATACTTTCAAATTTCATCCACCCATCTCCCATGTGGTCTTCTTCTGGGTCTTTTCCTCTCCCTTGGAATCCAATCTAAAATTTCAGCTGTCCATCGATGATCTGTCCTTCTGGCCGTATGTCCAGCCCATTGCCATTTCAGGGATTTAACTCTGATCATGATGTCTTCCACTCTTGTCATTTTTCGGATCCACGAGTTCCTCTTCTTATTTATCCTGGTTACACCAAGCATGCACCTCTCTATGCTTCTTTCAGATACTGTCTGCAGCCTTTGTATGTCTCTTTTAGTTAAGGTCCACATCTCTGCACCATACGTAAGCACTAGAAGGATGCATTGATCAAACACTTTTCTTTTAAGACATAATGGCATATTACTCTTGAAAATTATGCTGTTTCTTCCAAAAGCTCTCCAGGCAAGTTTTGTACGCCGATTAATTTCTTCATCAATGTGACCCTCACTTGATATCTGCTGTCCAAGATAAACGTACGTGTCTGTTATCTCCAGCTTTTCTCCGTCAATCGATAAATCTTCATTTCTTGTAAAAGCATTGAACATCACTTTTGTCTTCTGAAAGTTCATATTATATATATATATATATATATATATGGGATGTAAGGTCAGGTGATGCGTAACATCACAGCCTCTCCTTGACAAATGTCAACCCCGCCTTCTCGTGGTGCATCCTGTTCCCACTAAAGGGGCTCTGACGACCGCAAATAGCGGTATAACTATACCATCGGGATCAGAGGAAATGCTATCCCACACTCACCAACCCGCTTGGCCAGCGTGGTGAGTTATGGCCAAACCCCTCCAAAATGACTCTACAACTTAAATCTTGGCCCTCAATCTCCGGCAGCTGGAATGTACCTGGCCAAGGCAGCGGCCAGTGCGACATGAAGGCAGAGGGTGCTAAGAATCCCCGGAGGACCGGACTAGGCTGCCATTTGATGCTGACCTTGGCAACGTATAACGGACGCTCCCTATCTTCTGATTCAAGGCTTCTTGAATTGGAAGAGGAACTACAAAGGATCAAGTGGGACATCGTCGGGCTGAGTGAGGTAAGGAGAAAAGGAGAAGATCTCATTGAACTGAAAAGTGGACATCTCTTCTATTATCGTGGGACAGATACTGGCAGAACTAGTGGTGTTGGATTTATAATAAACAAGAAACTGAAGGATAAAGTGGTAGAAGTTGAAAGTTCCTCTGACAGAGCTGCACGACTCGTTATCCAACTATCGAGAAGATACCAGGCTCAGATTATTCAAACTTATGCACCCACCACAAGTCATCCTGAAGAAGAAATTGAAGAATTTTATGAAGAAATTCGTCATCTAAATAATAAAGGTAAGCAGCACTTGAAGATAATTATGGGAGATTTCAATGCAAAAATAGGGCACCGGCAACAGAATGAAACTGCAGTAGGTAAATTCGGTCACGGCAACAGAAACCAGCGTGGAAATACTCTCGTTGAGTTTGCAGAGGCAGAAGGATTTTTCATCTTGAATTCCTTTTTCAAGAAAAAGCCACACAGGAAATGGACATGGAGACATCCAATTGGGACGACAAGTGAAATTGATTTTATTATGTGTAACAAAAAATTCGTCATCGAAGACTGCAGTGTGCTAAACAAGTTCAACACAGGTAGTGACCATAGATTGGTGAGATGTAAGATGCACCTCAACACTAAACTGGAACGTGGCAAGCTCATAAGACAAACAAAATGTATTGACATAACCAACCTTAAAAAACACCATAATACTTTCAAGTTGGAACTGAAGAACAGATTCTCTGCTTTAGAAGGCCTAACATCGGAAGAAGTGGATATTTCGGAAGTTAACAGAAAAGTAACCAAAGCTCTTATGGAAACAGCAACAAAATTAGCTGGGTCTAAGAACAAGTTGCATGTAAACAAATTATCAGGAAAAACCAAAATGTTGATGCAAAAAAGAAGAGAGATGAGGACAACTAAAGAAGATGTGACTTCCAAAGTGGAATATATAGAGCTATGCAAGACAGCACGAAAAAGTATCACTGAAGACGTAAGGAAATTCAACTGTGAGCTAGTGAGGAAAGCAATTGAAAACAACCAAAGCCTAAAGATAGCAAAGGGACATCTCAGTAAGGGAAGAAAACAGATTATGGCTCTGAGAAAAGAAGATGGTTCTATAACAAGAAATAGAGGAGAAATTTTGACAAGAGTGAAAGATTTCTACTCCAAACTATATGAAAGGGATGATATATGCACTCCAGACATCATGAAAGGTACCAGTACCAGAGTTCTTCCAGTCCTCCCAGCAGAAGTTGCTCATGCAATCAAGAACATGAAGCGGGGAAAGCTCCAGGAGAAGATGGAATTACTATAGACATCATACAAGAAGCAAGTGAAGAAATTGAAACAGTACTCGCCCAAATTTTTACTCGATGCCTTAATGAAGGGAAGATTCCTGAGGATTGGAACAATGCTACAATGATCCTGCTACATAAAAAGGTGACATTGAGGATCTCAGGAACTACAGACCTATCAGCCTCCTATCAGTGGTTTATAAAATCTTCACTAAAGTTCTTTCACACCGCTTGAAGGTAACACTGGACATGGCTCAACCGAGAGAACAAGCTGGATTCAGGAGTGGCTACAGCACAATAGATCATATCCACGTACTGAGAGAACTAATTGAAAGAGCGAGGGAATATGAACTTCCATTGTGCATGGCTTTTATCGATTATGAAAAAGCCTTTGATTCGGTGAAACCATCAGCAGTTACCACGGCTCTGAAATCCTGCGGTATTGAAGATGCATACATTAATATTATTAATAACATCTATGAAAATGCAAGTGCAAAGATTCGGCTGTTTGAAAATACAACACACATAAAAATTGGAAAGGGAGTGAGACAAGGTGACACCATATCTCCGAAGCTCTTTAATGCCACATTGGAAAATGTCTTTCAATCACTGAACTGGGAAAACAAAGCGATAAAGATTAATGGAGATTATCTAACCCACCTTCGTTTTGCTGATGACGTAGTCATTTTTGCAACTACCCCATCAGAGCTGCAGAGTATGATCCAGGAACTTGCTGACAAGAGTAAAGAAGTGGGATTAAAAATGAACTTTCAGAAGACAAAAGTGATGTTCAATGCTTTTACAAGAAATGAAGATTTATCGATTGATGGAGAAAAACTGGAGATAACAGATACGTACGTTTATCTTGGACAGCAGATATCAAGTGAGGGTCACATTGATGAAGAAATTAATCGGCGTACAAAACTTGCCTGGAGAGCTTTTGGAAGAAACAGCATAATTTTCAAGAGCAATATGCCATTATGTCTTAAAAGAAAAGTGTTTGATCAATGCATCCTTCCAGTGCTTACGTATGGTGCAGAGACGTGGACCTTAACTAAAAGAGACATACAAAGGCTGCAGACAACTCAAAGAAGCATGGAGAGGTGCATGCTTGGTATAACCAGGAGAGATAAGAAGAGGAACTCGTGGATCCGAAAAATGACGAGAGTAGAAGACATCATGATCAGAGTTAAATCCCTGAAATGGCAATGGGCTGGACATACTGCCAGAAGGACAGACCATAGATGGACAGCCGAGATTTTAGATTGGATTCCAAGGGACAGGAAAAGACCCAGAAAAAGACCACATGGGAGATGGGTGGATGAAATTCGTAAATATGCGGGAGTGACATGGAGGAGACTGGCACAAGACAGACCGTTGTGGAGGAAACTTGGGGAGACCTTCGTCCAGCAGTGGATTGATAATGGTTGACAATGATGATGATGATGATATATATATATCGCATGTCGCACTGGCCGCTGCCTTGGCCAGGTACATTCCAGCTGCCGGAGACTGAGGGCCAAGATTTAAGTTGTGGAGTCATTTTGGGGGGTTTGGCCATAACTCGCTACTTACAACGGACGCTCCCTATCTTCTGATTCAAGGCTTCTTGAATTGGAAGAGGAACTACAAAGGATCAAGTGGGACATCGTCGGGCTAAGTGAGGTAAGGAGAAAAGGAGAAGTTCTCATTGAACTGAAAAGTGGACATCTCTTCTACTATCGTGGGACAGATACTGGCAGAACTAGTGGTGTTGGATTTATAATAAACAAGAAACTGAAGGATAAAGTTGTAGAAGTTGAAAGTTCCTCTGACAGAGCTGCACGACTCGTTATCCAACTCTCGAGAAGATACCAGGCTCAGATTATTCAAACTTATGCACCCACCACAAGTCATGCTGAAGAAGAAATTGAAGAATTTTATGAGGAAATTCGTGATCTAAATAATAAAGGTAAGCAGCACTTGAAGATAATTATGGGAGATTTCAATGCAAAAATAGGGCAACGGCAACAGAATGAAACTTCAGTAGGTAAATTCGGTCACGGCAACAGAAACCAGCGTGGAAGTACTCTCGTTGAGTTTGCAGAGGCAGAAGGGTTTTTCATCTTGAACTCCTTTTTCAAGAAAAAGCCACACGGGAAATGGACATGGAGACATCCAAATATGACGACAAGTGAAATTGATTTTATTATGTGTAACAAAAAATTCGTCATAGAAGACTGCAGTGTGCTAAACAAGTTCAACACAGGCAGTGACCATAGATTGGTGAGATGTAAGATGCACCTCAACACTAAACTCGAACGTAGCAAGCTCATAAGACAAACAAAATGTATTGACATAACCAACCTTAAAAAACACCATAATACCTTCAAATTGGAACTGAAGAATAGATTCTCTGCTTTAGAAGGCCTAACATCGGAAGAAGTGGATATTTCTGAAGTTAACAGAAAAGTAACCAAAGCTCTTATGGAAACAGCAACAAAATTAGCTGGGTCTAAGAACAAATTGCATGTGAACAAATTATCAGGAAAAACCAAAATGTTGATGCAAAAAAGAAGAGTGATGAGGACAACTAAAGAAGATGTGACTTCCAAAGTGGAATATATAGAGCTATGCAAGACAGTACGAAAAAGTATCACTGAAGACTTAAGGAAATTCAACTGTGAACTAGTAAGGAAAGCAATTGAAAACAACCAAAGCCTAAAGATAGCAAAGGGACATCTCAGTAAGGGGAAAAAACAGATTATGGCACGGAGAAAAGAAGATGGTTCTGTAACAAGAAATAGAGGCGAAATTTTGACAAGAGTGAAAGATTTCTACTCCAAATTATATGAAAGGGATGATACATGTACTCCAGACATCATGAAAGGTACCAGTAGAGTTCTTCCAGTCCTTCCAGCAGAAGTTGCACATGCAATCAAGAACATGAAGCGAGGAAAAGCTCCAGGAGAAGATGGAATTACTGTAGACATCATACAAGAAGCAAGTGGAGAAATCGAAACAGTACTCGCCCAAATTTTCACTCGATGCCTTAATGAAGGGAAAATTCCTGAGGATTGGAACAACGCTACAATGATCTTGCTACATAAAAAAGGTGACATTGAGGATCTCAGGAACTACAGACCTATCAGCCTCCTATCAGTGGTTTATAAAATCTTCACTGAAGTTCTTTCACACCGCTTGAAGGTGACACTGGACATGGCTCAACCGAGAGAACAAGCTGGATTCAGGAGTGGCTACAGCACAATAGATCATATCCACGTACTGAGAGAACTAATTGAAAGAGCGAGGGAATATGAGCTTCCATTGTGCATGGCTTTTATCGATTATGAAAAAGCCTTTGATTCGGTGAAACCATCAGCAGTTGCAATGGCTCTGAAATCCTGCGGTATTAAAGATGCATACATTAATATTATTAATAACATCTATGAAAATGCAAGTGCAAAGATTCGGCTGTTTGAAAATACAACACACATAAAAATTGGAAAAGGAGTGAGACAAGGAGACACCATATCTCCGAAGCTCTTTAATGCCACATTGGAAAATGTCTTTCAATCACTGAACTGGGAAAACAAAGGGATAAAGATTAATGGAGATTATCTAACCCACCTTCGTTTTGCTGATGACATAGTCATTTTTGCAACTACCCCATCAGAGCTACAGAGTATGATCCAGGAACTTGCTGACAAGAGTAAAGAAGTGGGATTAAAAATGAACTTTCAGAAGACAAAAGTGATGTACAATGCTTTTACAAGAAATGAAGATTTATCGATTGATGGAGAAAAGCTGGAGATAACAGACACGTACGTTTATCTTGGACAGCAGATGTCAAGTGAGGGTCACATTGGTGAAGAAATTAATCGGCGTACAAAACTTGCCTGGAGAGCTTTTGGAAGAAACAGCATAATTTTCAAGAGCAATATGCCATTATGTCTTAAAAGAAAAGTGTTTGATCAATGCATCCTTCCAGTGCTTACGTATGGTGCAGAGACGTGGACCTTAGCTAAAAGAGACATACAAAGGGTGCAGACAACTCAAAGAAGCGTGGAGAGGTGCATGCTTGGTGTAACCAGGAGAGATAAGAAGAGGAACACGTGGATCCGAAAAATGACAAGAGTGGAAGACATCATGATCAGAGTTAAATCCCTGAAATGGCAATGGGCTGGACATACTGCCAGAAGAACAGACCATCGATGGACAGCCGAAATTTTGGATTGGATTCCAAGGGACAGGAAAAGACCCAGAAGAAGACCACATGGAAGATGGGTGGATGAAATTCGAAAGTATGCGGGAGTGACATGGAGGAGACTGGCACAAGACAGACCGTTGTGGAGGAAACTTGGGGAGACCTTCGTCCAGCAGTGGATTGATAATGGTTGACAATGATGATGATGATGTTGATATATATATATATATATATGTATATATATTTGGGTCTGTCTGCCTGCCTCCAATACAAAAGACATAAAAATTACAAAAATGCTACATCATATGATACAGATACTGATTTATTATGTAAGTAAGAAGTATCAATTACATATTCAAAACAAAGAATGGTAAGAACAGCTGTCTTCTTATACTTAAAATCTATACCAAGTTTATCCCATTATCTTGTACAAAGAAGTTCAGCCAAATGCAACCATGTACAAGTACCATATATGTGCGTGGATCATAAAAGTGAAAAAAAAAAAAAAAAATAGAAAAATACACACCTGTTGTATTAAATGCATACACTTGGAAGATTGGACCCCATATGCATTGTTTACAACATGGGCAATAGAATATTGTTTGCATAATTTGGCAACATCTTCTAATCTAAAATATAGATCAAGAAAATAAACATCTATGAAAAAAAAATAATCAACCATAAAAAATACTGATGTTACAACAAAATTTTAATGTACCACAAAAATGCATTTTTAACTTGGAGATAGTATCTCTGTAAGACAAGCACACGCATACACATATGCCCATGCATAAAAGCGCACCTGCATGCACACACACAGACACATCATTAAGCTGTTCTCTGAGATTCAGGTCAGCTCCTTAAAAAAAGTCAATTTACCAGATAAATGTTTAACTGGTGAAACTAGATTTTACTTATTGTTGGTGTATCAGAAATCTCAGCACACAGCTTGAGCTTCACTGACATCCATCATGTGTTGCACACAAGACCTTTTGTACTTCGTACTCACACACACAAAATAATACTAAGATTAAAAATACTTCAGATTTCCAAGAACTCATGTTTCTTTGCTTCTTCAAAATAAGAAAGGAAAAGGACAACAGACAACCTGTTGTTGAGTCATTCCACATCAGTTCATCCAATTTTTTGGGGAAATGTAACCCACCATCTCAGATTTTGATGAAATTTGGCATGGAGGTATACTTCACCGAGATATAGAAAATCGCCAGATTTTAACTTCCTGCACCTCATAGTTTCTGAGATACAGTGCTCCAAAGTTTCACTGAACACCAATCACGTACGTAGAGTGACGGTGTACCACTTTTTACAAAATGCTGCATAACTGTTGTGCTATTTAGTTTAGAAGAAAGAAATTTTGTACCCTTATGCAAAAGAGCTTCCAGAATAAGAAATCATTTTAAATTTCATTGAAAACACAATAAATAAATTAAATATAGTGGTAAAGTGAAAATTTAAGGAAAAAACTTGCTATTCTATATTAGGCTCTACAGCAAATAGCAGAGGTATGAGGGAACTCTTTTTTAATGTATATTGGTCTTTGACATATAGTCACACAACAAGAAGAAAAAATAGTGGCTTTCAGCTTGCTTTTGAAGATATGTACAAATATCTGAAATGCGTGTGGAGTTCCAATTAGTCAATTCAACCACTTTTTTTATTAATTATAATTCATTCATCTCTGACGTTCAAGAAAATTCACAATGAGATAAAACTAACAAGGACACAAACATATAAAAAATTATGCTTTCTTATACCATATAGTTTCAGATATATCATATTAGCAAATTTGACGATATGGCTAGTTCATCTGTACCGCACAACAAGTATGGCGAGGTTTTAAAGTTTTTCAGTCATTTTAAAAAATCTGTTCTCTTATTGCAGATTGCAAAAATTCCTGAAAAAAAAAATTACTCTGACAAATCCCCCTAATTTTTGAAATTTTACCCCCCCCCCCTCAAAAAAATTTCCACATTTCCACGAAAGATATAAACAGTTTTTACATGTGCATGACTGGATAATACACTAAAGTAAGCTTGCAATGAATGGGCACTAGGAAACAATTGCAACTTGTCAGAGAGCACTTTTTAAAAGAAAATGTGGCATGAGGCAAAAGGGTACAGCGTGATTCCTAAGGTCGTGAAAATTTGTTTTGACTTCATCCCAGATCCTGAGCTCAACTGACCACCAGTTCAAATGGGGTAAGTTTTATGACATTGTAAAACTCTCCAAGAGCTGAGATGAGGGTGGGGGTCAAAAAAATTTCTCTTTTCTCACCTCTCTTCCTAGGGATACCCTCCAGCTAAAGAGAAGTAAGGTTTCAGTCCCTCATTCCCAGTTAAGGAAACAATGGTTCAGATGCTCATGCTGATTTCACTGTGGGCAGGCTTTCCAGAAGTCTCAAACTTTGCTGTGAAATATATTGCTTCCAATATTTTCTTTTTTGTGCATTGGCTGCTCTGTGTTAACTGACTTTGGGACAAGTTTGTCAACCTCAATCATGGAAAAAGATAATGGACCAGTGTAGTGTTGGATCACTTGTTAATACAGAATGCAATAAATCAAGTTATGTAAAGACAAAAGTTTCTCAGTAGTGAAGAACTTTCTGTTGCTGACAAGGAGCTTATTTCTTTTAAGACCTAATATTCCACATAAATCATAATGATATAATCTCAGTATGTTTACATCACAAAAGTTATTATCTAAAGAAATATGAAAGCTGCCAAGTAACTTGTTGCAACCCTTTTGGTGACCATGATGTGTAAAAACCTGTTCAGAGGTCCCTGCATCAAGTCAGTATACAAACAGCACAACAGCTGCAATCTAAAAATATCAGTGTATGCCCAGGTCAAAAATTATGTCTTCAGTGTTGTGGAAAAGCATCTAAATTAGGACAACCTGCAGAAAATGAAGTTTTAAGTGAGACTGATGATAGTGAAACGGTCCCTGATGATTTTATTATAAAAGAATGTGCTGCTAAAGAAGTTTTGAAAGTTTATCTGATTTAGGATTGTCCCCGTTAAAATTATATTCCTTGCCATCTGATAGTAAACCAGCATATGGGAAAAGAAAACTTTTTCAAGCAAAGTTAGCTATGCAGAGTAAAATATCTTGTGTTCTGGAGTATGGCTTTACAGCTTAGTCTTCTACTAGGAACAGTGATGATGAACACTCCATAGATGAATTAAAACTAAAAGCTCATGATTTGGATAAACTTGTTGCTTAAACAAAAGAAAGGGTACCTTCCTACTGTTAGTTGTAAAAAAATAAAAAAAAAAAAAAAATAAAAAAATTGGTTATTAACAATGGCTTCCCCATCATGGTCCAGAAAAAAAGTAGCACAACAGTTTGCTGTTTCAGAATACACAGTACATCAGGCAAGAAAATTAGCAAAAGATAAAGGGATTATATCAGTTCCCGAACCCAGCCATGGTAAGAAACTTTCACAAGATACCATAAAACAGATTATAGGATTTTATGAAGATAACTATTCTAGGCGAATGCCAAGAATGAAGGACAAAGTGTCGCTAGAAACGTCCATGCTCAGAAAAGACTTATTCTGTGCAATTTGAAAGAGTTATATCAACAATTTAAGCAAAGATATACTAATGAAAAAGTAGGATTTTCTAAATTTTGTGCTCTTCATCCAAAATGATGCGTTCTTGCGGGCTTCTCTGGAACCCATTCTGTATGTGTGTGCACTATACATCAAAATTTCTAACTTTTGATTAGTACAGCACACTTTGAAGAATCACATCAGAACTTTATCAGTAGTCTTGTCTGCAGCAGTAAAGATTCAAAATGCATGCTTTGGTGTTGTTCAGTGTCCAAAAAGTACAAATCTGAATCAGTTATAGTTGCATAAATTTAAAGATTGTGATCCCACTGATGAAATCGAATATCACCAGTGGGTGTCTACAGACAGAATGGAGCTTCAAAAGTTATCTTCTTCAGTTGAAGAATTCAATGAATTATTTGTACCAAAAATTGAGAAGCTCATTCTGCATTCAGCATTCATACGTTACCAAAGCACAGTCTTCATTTTTCAGTAAGTTGAAAGAAACAATTGGTTCAGAGTCTGCCATCATACTGATGGACTTCAGTGAAAATTATGCATTTTTAGTTCAGGAAGAAGCACAAGGGTTTCATTGGACTCTCCATGCATTCACAGTTCACCCTGTTGTTATTTACTGTAAAAGAAATTCTGAATCTTTGAACTCTGCATCAAGTTACTGTTTCATTTCTGATGATTTTGATCATGATGTTGCAATGGTGTACAAGATTCAGAGTGAAATAATAACTTTCTTAAAAAAGAACTACCAACAAGTAAAAGAAGTACATTATTTTACTGATGGTTGTGCTGCTCAATACAAAAACTATAAAAACTTCATAAATCTATGTCATCACATTAATGATTTTGAAGAGACAGCTTCACGGTCTTTCTTTGACACCAGCAACGGGAAGCCTCCTTGTTATGGCATAGGTGGGACTGTCAAACGAATCACTGCAAAAACAAGTCCCCAACGTCTACTGAAAGAGCAAATGACCACTCCACAGGAGATGTTTGACTTCTGTCATAAAAATATCATGAAAATAAGAGTTCCATTTCATTTCGAAAAGTAATATGAAAGCTGTGTGCAATGAGTGTCAAGATTTTCTCATGCTCAAACAATACCTGGTACACGGAGTTTCCACAGCTTGGATGAAAATTACTATGATTTTGGCTGTCCAAATCTAGGACTACAAAGGCAGTTATATACACATTGTTATGTAGCATATTTATATGATTCTAATTGGTTTCTAGGAATAATAGAGAAAATCAATTATGAAGAAAGTGATGCATCTGTAAAATTTATGCACCCAAATGGCCCTGCAGTTTCTTTTTACTGGCCTTCATTTAAATATGAGTGCAATATTCAATTTGGACACATTTTATGTTTAATTGATGCTCTAATGACCACAAGTTCTGGAAGAAAAAATGTGTTTTCCAAGTTGGACATGAAAACCTGTCAAACTTAAGTGGCTGAATTATAAGGGCTCCATCCTCAGGAGTTGATCATGGCATATTAAGAACATCAATGTAAATATTTGTGAACAGTGCAAAACTACTTGCTTGTGTTCCTTTTTTGCAAGTCAAAACTAATTATGAAAACAGATCTATGTATCGTAGGTGAGTATGACTAAGCAGTTTGTCATAAAAAAAAGTGGTTGAATTGACGAAGTGGAACGCCACACACATTTCAGATATTTGCACATATCTTCAAAAGCAAGCTGAAAGCCACTATTTTTTCTTCTTGTTATGTGACAGTACATGTCAAAGACCAATATACATTAAAAAAGAGCTCCCTCATACCCCTGCTATTTGCTGTAGAGCCTAATACAGAATAGCAAGTTTTTTTCTTAAATTTTCACTTTACCATTATATTTAATTTATTTATTCAGTGTTTTCAATGAAATTTAAAGTGATTTCTTATTCTGGAAGCTCTTTTGCATAAGGGTACAAAATTTCTTTCTTCTAAACTAAATAGCACTACAGTTATGCAGCATTTTGTGAAAAGTGGTACTCCGTCACTCTACGTGTGCGATTGGTGTTCAGTGAAACTTTGGAGCACTGTATCTCAGAAACTATTTCTATGAAGTGTAGGAAGTTAAAATTTGGTCATTTTCTATATCTTGGTGAAGTATGCCTCCATGCCAAATTTCATCAAAATCTGAGATGGTGGGTTACATGGCCTGGATGAAGTGATGTGGAATGACCCTGTTGCTTCTTTTGACATGTTGTGCATCCAGTTCACAGTGGCACTAGTGGTTATCAAAAGAGCAAGGTATTAGGTTCTGTAACAAACAGAAAATTTTTCTCATTTCTTTCCTTTCTCACACTGATATACACGTAAAATACGGCAAGATCGACTAGTACGACTCACTCCAGAGATTAGCTGTGACCTATGGTGGCAGAGTCAGTGGTGTCTCCACCTAACACAAGCTCGATGGGTGAACTGGTTATGGTGTGTGACGTACACGTAGCGAAGAGAAAGTCAGGGACGGGCGAGGTTGGGTTGAGGGTTATGACGTAGACGAGGATGGGCGTAGAACCTCCAAGGGAGATGCTCCTCGATTCCTCTTCGACCAGAATGCCCCTCTTACCCAGAATGCATCAGGCGTCGCTGCTACTCCGAGTTTACCATAAACGAGGTACTACGGTACGAGCGTGGTTGCCGATGGTGTACTTACTTTCCAGAGTAGAGCGTATGGATAGAAAGGGAAAAAAAGGAAAATACATATTTGGAAATTTTATTTTTACTGATATTTTCTTCCATCCCGCTTTCGTCTTCGGATATTTTCAAAAGACGGAATTTCGTTCACTGGACGGAAAACTCGATTCCTCTTTGACCAGAAGAGGAATAAGAAGGCTTACACAGCTTCTTCAATTTGTGTTGAATATTCCTTCTCGTTATTGTTGCACAATATATAATACTTAGAATGATCACAAATAGACATTAAAGATGAATAAAAGAACTTGTTCCAAAGCTTGGGTTTAAAATGAAAATCAGAGTAAAACGATTTGTTCAGAAATTCAAGTTTAAAAACAAAAATTAGAGTACTTTAGAATATAGCAGAGATAAAAATCCTAGTAATTGAATCAAATATTAAAACCATTTTGGAAAAATAGGAACACATATCTCTTCAGGTAAACTCCCCATACAGATAACGTCCTTACCACCATCACTCAGTATTCATTTTAAAGCTCAGCACTTAGCTGGCATTTTCGAACTTTTGAACACAGTTGACAACATTTAAAAATCTAAACTAAATAGTGCAAAAATCGTTCATGCCAAAAACACAAGGGCTATGCCAGAAGTTTCACAGAGTGCTGGAACAATAGACTAGACTCAAGTTGAACCGGAAACTTTTGATTGGAAATCTTGAAAGTTTATGAGAGCCAGACATGCTCTACATTGCCAATCTTTCATTGACCACCTTAGTGCACTGCAAATCAAAGCTGGATGAATATTATATGGTTTAAATAACTGTTAGAAGATAAACAGACTTTTAATAATTATATTGTGAATAGCAAAGAAATAAATATTGACTCATACATATAAATAAGACATATCCAAAGCAGAAGAAACAAAAAACAGCTACCAAAAAGAAACATTAAAAAATCAAATTAATGCACGGCACAACAAACAACTACATGGTTATCAGATGCATAGACGGCAAAGTAGACAACAAAAACAATTGAAAATAGCGACAAAATGGAACTATGAAGAAAAAAATTGTAAAGCTTAATATTTGTTGTACACTTTTCCTCAAAGCAAACACTGAAAAAGTCATGAATGACAAAAAAAAAAAAAAAAAAAAATGCAGGCTAAGAAAAGAAAAAGGTACAACATTAGATTATGTATTTAACTCTTTCAGGCAAGATAGCTCAGACAGAACATATGAAACACAACAAAGTTACTGCCATTTCACACTGAAATATATGCAAAAAACTATTATTTACTTCCTGAAATTGGTGGGAGCATAAATCTGAAAAACTGCGGAAAATAGTGATGTAAAATTTTATGGGATTTTAAAATTCAGAACAGACAGAAAATTAGATAATAATATAGCTGATGTTACTCTGGTTGAAGGGGGAAAAAGCTGCAATAATAGAGGTTTTCATTCCAGGGAATACAAGAGTTGAAGAAAAAGAACTAGAAAAGCTTACTAAGTACTGAATACTGTAAATTGAAATTTAACACTGCTTGAATCAAAAACCAATATATGTTCTGGTTAGTGGAATAAGAGAAATTCTAAGTGAAGAGATTGGAATTGACAGGTTAACAACACAATTTAAAAAAAAAAAACTGCTTGCAGCTATCTATTTATTCTTTGAAGTTTCCTTGCTGATTTTTAGATTCTTGGGTAGAATTCAAATTACTGATAAGCCAAAACCACAGTCACAACATCTGATGGTGTTTGAACACAATATAGTACACTCATTTGTCCTAAAAATTCGTGCACCAAGAAAAAACTGTGCGATTAATGCAAAACTCGGTGAATAGCTACAGGGAAGCAGACATGCAAATGATTAAAGTTTCCTGCGATTTCTCTTGCCTACGACGTCCAAGACTGGCGCTGCAATCGCAATCCTCCCTGCGCAGGGAACTCCACATTCATGCCGAAGTGCATGGTAAGAGTCAGGTAAGATACCTGAACAATAGACATGGCGAGGAACCGCCGTAGATGTGCATACGGGCAACTGACGGAGTTTGAATGAGGCTGTATCGTTGGGATGAGACAGGCAGGGTGGCAAGCACGCCGAATCGGCTGCCATTTGGGCTGGTCGGACAGCATGGTGCAATTGTGTTGGGAACTATGGACACAGGAAGGCACCCAGACAAGGCAGACTGACTCTGGACGATCCAGACAGACCACCAGCAGAAAGGACCGTGGGATCGTGAGAGCAGTAAGCACAGATGCAACGACATCCTTGTCCAATATCCAGAGACATGTGGCAGCTGTACAATGGGTGTCTGCCAGCACCATTTCCAAATGCCTGGCAGAGGTGAATCTGCACTCTTGACAGCCCTTATGTTTTCTGCCATTAACACTTGACCATCATCGGCATTGATTGCAGTGGTGTCAGCAGCGAGCAACATGGAATACTACGGACTGGCGACATATAGTGTTCAGCGACGATGAATCCCGCTTCTGTAATGGGAACGGATGATCACTGTGTCAGAGTGTGGAGGACCGCAGGTTAGCGCTACAATCCCAACCTTACTGTACAGCGGCACACGTCCCGAACTGCAGGCGTGATGGTCTGGAGAGCCATTGTGTATGACAGCTGGACTTTCCTGCCAGTGATTCGAGGGACGTTGACAGTCCAGTGCTACGTACAGGAGGCCCTGTGGCCCCATGTGCTACTTTTCCTAGCGGGGCAGCCTGGAGCCGTTTTCCAACAAGATAATGCCCATCCGCACATGGCTTGGGTTTCCCAGGACTGTCTACGCCATGCATCAACGTTTGCATGGCCTGCCAAATCACCTGATCTCTCACCCATCGAACACATGTGGGACCAGATGGGACACCAGCTTTCTCCATGTCCCAGTGCTCATGATTTAGAGCATCAGTTGCAAGAAATGTGGGCTAATCTGTCCCAGGGTAACGTACAGCATCTCTTTCACACCATGCTGGACCATATCACCGCATGTAACCAAGCACGAGGCGGTTCGACGCGGTACTAAAGCTGACCGGAAAATGTACCGTATGTCCGCAGGAAATCATCCTGCTGTTGTGATATTGTAATCACTTCTGTCCTTAGTATGTACCATATCACTTCTAAAATATCATTTCAATCCAATGCCGCCTTCTTGGGGTGCAGATTTTTATGACAATGAGTATATTAGTAGTAATAATACCCATTTTTATCTTTCTATTCAGTAGTTGTGACCATTATTTTTTTATATTATTATTATTATTTTCTTGTAACCAATTTCATTCCCCTTCTTCTGGTAAGTGCTCACAGAGACAAAAATTGCAGAAAGGAAACAATGATGTACAGAAAAACCTCTCAAACATAAAGCTGATGAAAAGGAAATAATGATTTGATGAACAAAATATCAATAATCATACACAAGAATGGTAGGAGAGAAAGGGGTGGCATAAAAACTGTTTTGAGATATAATAATATATACATATACATCTGAAAATGGTATCACAAAACTCTAGAATTAAAATATTACTGCATATTGAAAAAAAAACAATAAATAAAATAAACAAGAAAGATGACACCGAATTTTCGGGCATAATAAGCAAGTCTTTTGAATCCCTTTTGACACAAATTAAATTTATCAAAGCTATTAAAAGTCAATGGAACCGGTAAGGATATTTTTCTTAACACAAAAGTCTTACGCCCTCTGGTTGCAGACTTGTGCATTAAGAAAAATATGAATTTATATGAGAAACATTTTGTGCTAGAAACACTCTCCAACACAAAAAGAATTTTTCAAATCGGACTCTTAAGAAACAGAGATATCGACAAAAATAAGATGTGACTTTACACCCCCGGTGGGAAAACCATGCATTATTTTAGGAAGAAGGTATTCTCAAAAGATTTTTCAATATGAGCAGTATCGGTCCAAGAAAAAAACACTTTTAGTCGAGTTTTCAGGAGCCCAGATTTTGCTACAAATACATCAGAAGCGGAAATTAACACTGATGTCCCCTGGTGGCTAGACCATTCCTTACCAAACATTAGAAATTTTATGAAAAATATTTTTCATCAGGTGTTGTATGTGATACAGGAAGAATTTTTCAAATCGGAGTTTTAGAAGCAGAAATAACGCAGAAAACGCAATTTACCTTTGCACCCCTAGCGTAAAAGTCTATGATTACTAGAAAATTTTGAATTTATATGAAAAACATTTCGCATCGGAAACACTATCCAACAAAGAAGGAATTTTCCAAATTGGACTCTTACAAATACAGATATTGACAAAAATAAGATATACATCTATGCCCCCTGGTGTAGAAACCATTCATTATTTTAAAAAGAAAATGTTCCTAAAAGGTTTGTCAACATGAGTAGTATTGGTCTGCAAACGACTTTTTTTCAATCGAGATTTTAGAAGCTCATGTTTTGCTGCAAATACATAAGCCCAAATTACGACTTAGTAGCACCCTGGTGGCCAAACCATTTTTTTACAAAAATTAGAAATTATGTGCAAAAAATTTCCCATCAGGAGCTGTATCCAGTGCACAAAGACTTTCTCTAATTGGAGATTTAGAAGCGGAGATATAGGAGGAAACGCAATTTACCTTTACGCCCCCTAGCAGAAAGTGTATGAATTATTTGAAAATTTTGAAATTATATGAAAAACATGTCACACTGAAAACAATATCCAACAAAGAAGGAATTTTTCAAATCGGACTCCTAGAAGTAGAGATATTGACAAAAATAAGATATACATCTACGCCCTCTGGCGGAGAAACCAGACAATACTTTAAGAAGAAAATATTTCGAAAAGGTTTATCGACGTGAGTGGCATCAGTCCACGAAAGAATTTTTCAATCGAGATTTTAGAAGCTCAGATTTTATGGCAAATACATCAGAAGCAAAAATTGACACGCCCCTGGTGGCCAAAGTATTATTTACCAAAAATTAGAAATTATATGCAAGAGATTTTCCATCAGGGGCTGTATTCGCTGAAGAAAAAATGTTCAAATCAGAGTTTTAGAAGAAGAGTTATCGAGGAAAACCTAATTTACTTTTAAGCCCCCTAGCAGAAAATCTATGCGTGATTTGAAAAAGTAACTATACTTAAAATACTCTTCGACATAAATGGAATCGAAAGATAAAAGACGTTTTTCAATTGGATGTTTAGAAGCAAATATGTAGAATAAAACGTATTTTTGAATTCGACATCATCTGCATTTACGCCCTTTAGCGGCGAAATTTTACATCGTAAAAAACAAAACAAAATGAAGGATCATTATTCGCATATTTTAAGCTTCCCAATACAAAAAGAATTTTTCAAATAGGACTAATGGTTGCAGAGATACCGTGTCTACAGACGGATGGACAGACAAACTGATAACATAAGACGAGCTAAAAATAAAGAAAGAAAGGAAGAAAAGAAAATGGCTCTGTTAAAGACATAAAGCCATTCAATAGTTTTAAATACTTTGCTATAACTGCTTAGTTTTTTACAAAAGCATTCATGTTGTTATGATAAACTTAAAAATATAAATGACATGCGATTTGGTAAAAACACTTATCACAAAAAAATGCTTAAATCAGTAAAATCGGCTTTACTTGTCAGGAGTCCTGGGAGCAAAGCATGATGTAGTAGTCAATACACAAAGAATGTTCTCAGGTTTCAACAACTCTATTTGCAGTATAATAGCATCAACATCCGTTTGTAGCTCATCACCAACCAATTTATTTTCTATTATCACAGGTGTAAGACCTAGCAAATAAGAATAATTTTTTATCACCATAAGTTCAAAGCAAGTAAAAAAATGAACTTACATGTGCAGATACTACCTCAATGAATAGCAGCTTACAGATTAATTTAGTATACAACTTTGGGTTGAGATGTGGTAAATTTCTACAGCATAGTACATCACTGTTTTAAAACTCTTCTTACGTTATAACTCTCCCAATTTTTTGGTTTCATGCCTTCAATAAAGGAAAATGTATACAATGCTTCAGCAAATTTGGTTTACAACTGTTAAAACTTTTTTGGTGAAGGAATAGTTTAATGATCTATTACTTCAAGTGTTGATGTCAGGCCTAGTATTTTCATATATGAAGTTGACTGTATGAAGTAAAGACGAATAAAAAAAATGGCCTCTGACGAAAACATCATGATGTTGGTGATTAAAAAATAATTTTGGAGTAGAGCCGAGGTTTTAAGCAAAGGTTACAAAACAAAGTCAAAATAATTGAAATAAAAACATTAAATGAAGGCAGAATGTTGTTGCTCAGAATAGGTAGTTGATGTCTGTTATTAGCTCCTATGCATTTCGAGCATCTTTATCATGCCCACTGTCAGGAAAGTTTTGCTGCACATATCTTCGGCTGCGTGCTTATTGATGTTCAGAACTGATCTGAATCTTCTCTGACAGGATATAGGTCATAGTCCTGAGAACTTTCAGGCTGGTTATTGTAATTGATAGTGCTCTTACCTGGTGTGATAATACCATCAATAATTTTTTGTTGCACTTATTTCAACTTTGTTTCGTGGCCTTTGCTTAAAACTCGGCTCTGCTCCAAAAACGTTTTAATCGCCAACATCATGTTTACTCAACAATCATTTTTTCATTTGCCTTTACTTCATACAGTCAACTTCATTTATGAACATTAGGCCTGGCATCAACACTTCACAAGAAAAGTTCCAACAGTTGTAAATCAAAATTCATTGAAGCATTATGTACATTTTCCTTAATTGAAGACATGAAAGCAAAAAAGGGAAGACTTACAACATAAGAAGAGTTTTAAAACAGTGATGTACACTGTAGAAACTTCCCATGTCCTAACCCAAAATACACTAAATTAAGCTGTATGCTGCTGTTCATTGAGATAGTGCATATATAATAGATCAGTCAACAACTATTCCTTTACCAGAAAAGTACAAACAATTGTAAACAAAATTCACTGAAACAGTAAAAAGATTTTTCTTTACAGAAAACATGAAAATGAGAAAAATGGGAGACTTAGAACATAAGTGTTTTAAAACAGTGATGCATGTAGTATAAAGTTATGACGTCTCGACCCAAAATACACCATTTTGGTATGTGGATACATTGAAAAACGGAAACTATATAACTTTCCAGTTCCCAAAAGGAACTTTTTAAAGGCTCAATTCTTTTTCTTTCACCTTTGCCCAATACTACAAGTTTGTGGCTGCCAACATACTGGAAGATCATGTTGATGTTTAAGCACATACCCAATGACATATCGGCAGGTGATTTTGAATGCTGTGTTACCACAAATGGTGACAAAAAGATGACAAAAAGGCCAATTTGGCAATGGATGACAAAAGGCTAATAACTGCTATGAACCAAGGTGCTGTTTATCACCAAATAACATCACAGTTAAAAACACTGACTATGAATCCTTCTCTGAATCCATTTCACATATTTCTGAAACTAGCTTTATGCTCTTTGGAAAATCTGCGACATGCTACTTTAAAAATGAGGATACAGAGTGAGTACAAGGATTAAAGATGATACAAATTTAAAAAAAAATGTATTTCTTTTAGTACAATGTTCAATGGCATATGACTCACTCCATTACTTACAAAGCCAAGCCAGATCATCAAACTCCTCAACAGAAACCAACCCAAAGCGAACAATAGCCAAGTACATAAATACAACCTTCATCAACAATAGAAAATATGCATCAAGTACATGAAAATTAAAGATAATGTGGCAATTGTTTAAAAAATTTGCTTAAAAATATTATTAGTAACCTTAACAGGAATTGAACAACTTATTTAAGGCTTTACTTGGATTAATATTACAAAATTTTCAAAAAGTTTGGTTACAGGCTTGCAATCAATCCTCCTCCTACTACCATCCAATTAATATCTAAAGACAGAGATCTTTTAGACTGCCCTAGGTATACTGTGTCTACTTCCTCAGATGAAAAATGTTATATTGTTAGTGCTTTTCGTACAAGTCAACAGAATTTTGGAACATAAAAATAATGTTAGAAAAAGCCTTCCTACTTCTGTACTTTCTCTTCTGACAATTGAAGATACCTCTGCCTCTCCAAACTAGACTTGCAACAGAAGGATTTCTCCCTTCTCAAACAAATTTGCATTATACTACAGGAAAAGCATTGAAATTATCTTCAATAAAAACTCTTGTAATTTGGACACACTCTTCAATATTCCTATTATTTGGAAATCTCTACTGGCAACAGCTAAAGAAATGATGCCAACCACATGAGTGCTTGCTACTAGTGTGAACAAGGCTGATGTTTCAGCCAAAATACCTTACTATTGCATAATGTTTAATACGTAATAAACCAAGCATGAAAATATTTTATTCATTATTGATTGTGTCCGCAATTTACAGTTTTGTAGTGAAATATCTTCTGGAGTTAATAATTCCACAGCTACTTAAACTGAGTTTGGGGAAAAAATGAATAAAATTTTGTTTCAGCTCAGTGTTTGAGAAAAACAATGAGAATAGAGATTTGTGTTTAAACAACTAAGAAAAAGAAAAGAGAGAGCAAAAATAAGCAACATAAAAAGCTCTAAACAGGAGACATTCAGCTTTAGCAATATAAATGAACTGAAAAGAATGTAGCATGATAACAGAATATCATTTCAATTGCAATTTATAATTATGCATTATCTCATGAAACACTGTCAATAAGGCCATGCCTTGCCAATGCTACTAATAACAGTAGCTTCAGTATGACAAATGCTAAACAAAGTCTTTGACATCATGTACAAACAACACAAGTTACAGCTAGGACATAATCTTACATGGATTGTGCAAGATCAGCCCTAGAATGTCATTACAGTGAGGTGTAATGCATTCCAGAATGGTCCAAAAACACTCTCAACAGAGAGCTGTATTTGGAAGCACTTTTACCACATACACATGTTGGCTCAGTACAGTGTGTGCCCCTCTTAATAAAAGATCATACCATTAATTTTTTCTTTCTTATTCCTAGTGTCTTTTATCCCCCCTCTATTTTGGTGAAGGTGGGTGTGAATGACTATTTTGATTAGAGGTTGATCATGTATCAACTTTGACCTAACACAGTATGAACAACTCTAAAATGTCAACATTTGAAGATGAGCTTTACTTTAACAACATGACAAAGATGGCCTGTATTTTGTAGCTGTAAGATTCTTCAACTCTGGTTCAGATATGTTCTTTCTAAATATGGATTAATATGCTTGTTTCCACATGGAATTCCTTTGTTCGCACCATTCTGGCAGAGTCATCAAGATAAATATGAATTGAGCCAGCTGGCATTCAACAAAAGTAATATTAGCAGCCTTAGATTCATGTTGTGGCAAGGGATTGTCGCTTTAGGGTGTGTGAATTAGAAATATGCACATAAAGGAAATTTACATGTAGCCAGGGATTAACTCTTGAACATATAATTAGGAGATTGAAAAAATGTTCCATAGAATAAAAAGGGCAGAGACTCTTTGTTCGAGGAGAAACACATTCAACCTACTGAAGAAGAGGACCTTACTTAATTAATCAACTATATTATTTGTATTACTTTCTGTTTTGCTGTTTTCCTCAATTGGCATCAACTGTGTTTTGAACAAATGCATTGTGGGTCTCCTTGGGGGACTGGTTATATATTGCGGCGCTTCCGAGTGCTGTATGGCACTGTTGGGTGGCCTGAGGACGGGTGCTATTGTAGCCCCGAAAGATCTTGCCCTTTAAATATTTTTAAATCATATCTTTTATTGTAAATAAAGTTTTTTATTATAAAATTAGGGATGGTGGTTTGATGAAATCGTACGGAGACAGCACGCCATTAATTTATCATGAGAAACACATGTTTTTTGGTTTTTTTAGCAGATGTCTTTAGACATCAGAGAGCAAGAGACATTCTGGAAAGCTCTCAGGTTTTTAAGTAGATGCAGACATAAGGCTGATTACGAAAAGCACTAAATGCAGTCTGGATCTATAAGATGAACGGAGATCAGATCAACAAAAAGTATTTCATTCACTGCATTACGTTAATTCCCAAGCCATGGAGTAAAACTGAATTAAACTACTTGGTGGTGTTACTGTTACAAAGAAAATTCTGGACTCAATACTTTTAAGTGTATGATTCTGTGTGTCGAACCAAGTCAGTTTCCTCAGAGGCATTAACAGAATTCTAAAGAGGAACTGACAGAATCTAGTTCGAAGTTGATCAAACCAAAATAAAAGAAATGTGATTACTCTAACAGTATCATATAGTCATAAAGAAGCAGAAAGGAATGGTGTAGCTCATTACAGTGCCAATAGATAAAGACACCAATATGATGCACAACAGAATAGGATGTACTGCAACTAACATACACAAGCAAATATGCAAATTAATTCACAGAATAGGTAGCAAATTCTAATGGCATATTCTTTAAGGAAATGCTGGTATTTAACACTACATACAGGAAAAATAACTTACAAATAATTGGTAACTCATATTTATGGGCAAACATTATAATAAGACAAGCCATGGGCTTAAGCAATCAAGAAAATGCTAAGCAACAATTATATTACTTACCTCGCAACTGCTTCTTGTATCATATGTATTTGCCTCAAACTTTATTCCTTCAGCCTCATGGTGCAAACAATACTATCCCTCCCCTGCCCCCTAACTTTTTCATTTAAAAAAAATACTATTATTATTATTCCTTTGTAAATTAAAACCATTTTAACTGATCATTCTTATTCTGTACATAGGTGTGCACACACACAACTTGTCTTTTTACTGTATTTACTGAGGGTATGGTCAGAGTCGCAGAATATAGACGTACACGCGTACACTATATGCAGATAGTTTGCAAATTATTAGCAGATTTTGCAGATAGTTTTTGCTTGTAGATTAAAAAATAAAAATGTTATTACAGCAATTAAAAAACTCAAGGCTTTACTAAGATTAATATATTTAATTCTATCTTAACATGAGAATGTTCAACTATTTTTCACATCTTCCGATAGAGAGTTCTTTTGTTTTTGCAGAAGTTTCTGGCCTCTTGATTTTATCAAGGCCTGTTCTCAATATATAGGAACTGTAACAAAAGTTTCGTTTACACAGAAAAAATTTTTTAATTTATTGCGAGGTTACTCTTGCAGTTGCCAGTTATTAAAATAAAATATTTTCCTTATGTATCTTAGAAGTACTATTTTTGAATTAAGTTGTTGAAAATACTATATATAATTTTTGAAGGTTCATTAACGGAACTGCTTTTCTAGATATAAAAACTTTCTTTAATTAGTCTCATGTTTTTATGAGGTTCATAGTCCAAAATTTTAAAGTTTTGGCCTTAAGGTCCATTTTACACACATTTTTGCAGATTCAGTCGTAATGTACTTTTGTCCTCTCTGGAATCTCTAATGTTCTAATAATTACTTACTGTTATATTGATTTTTCTTTAAATTATCTCGTTCCATTGTTATCGTGATTCGCGGGTTTGCAGCAAGTTTTCTGTTTCAATGGTTGTGTACGCAGATATATTTTATTTTTATGCAACTCTGGGTATGGTTATGGTATCTAATACAGGTAGGTTAGTTTCTTTTATTTTTAGTTGAATATGATTGTGAAAAAACAGTTGGAGTAAACTAATAAGCTTTATTTTGGCATGGAAAAATCATCAATTATTGTTCCAACTCTTCAGAAAACTTGAAAATCATATTGCCCTGAAGTGAAAACATCACCTCTCAATCTCCATCGCAGTTTACTACCATTACATCACACAGAGCAACACACACCAACAATGGAAGGATATGAATCAGAATAGACATTCTTCAGAAAACTTGAAAATCATATTGCCCTGGAGTGAGAATTAAAACATCAACCTCTCAATCTCCATCGCAGTTTACTATCATTACATCACACACAGCAACACACACCAACAATGGAAGGTTATGAATCAGAATAGACATTCTTCAGAAAACTTGAAAACCAACTCTTCAGAAAACTTGAAAATCATATTGCCCTGGAGTGAAAACATCACCTCTGAATCTCCATCGCAGTTTACTACCATTACATCACACACAGCAACACACACCAACAATGGAAGGATATGAATCAGAATAGACCTTCTTCAGAAAACTTGAAAATCAACTCTTCAGAAAACTTGAAAATCATACTGCCCTGGAGAGAGAATTAAAACATCACCTCTCAACCTCCATCATAGTTTACTACCATTACGTCACACACAGCAGCACACCAACAATGGAAGGATATGAATCAGAATAGACATTCTTCAGCAAACTTGAAAATCAACTCTTCAGAAAACTTGAAAATCATATTGCCCTGGAGTGAAAATTTAAACATCACCAATCAATCTCTATCGCAGTTTCCTACAATTACATCCCACACAGCAACACACACCAACAATGGAGGGATATGAATCAGAATAGACATTCTTCAGAAAACTTGAAAATCAACTCTTCAGAAAACTTGAAAATCATATTGCCCTGGAGTGAAAACATCACCTCTCAATCTCCATCGCAGTTTACTACTATTACATCACACACAGCAACACACACCAACAATGGAAGGATATGAATCAGAATAGACCTTCTTCAGAAAACTTGAAAATCAACTCTTTAGAAAACTTGAAAATCATACTGCCCTGGAGTGAGAGTTAAAACATCACCTCTCAACCTCCATCGTAGTTTACTACCATTACATCACACACAGCAGCACACTAACAATGGAAGGATATGAATCAGAATAGACATTCTTCAGCAAACTTGAAAATCAACTCTTCAGAAAACTTGAAAATCATATTGCCCTGGAGTGAAAATTTAAACATCACCTATCAATCTCTATCGCAGTTTCCTACAATTACATCACACACAGCAACACACACCAAAAATGGAGGGATATGAATCAGAATAGACATTCTTCAGAAAACTTGAAAATCAACTCTTCAGAAAACTTGAAAATCATATTGTCCTGGAGTGAGAATTAAAACATCACGTCTCAATCTTCATCGCAGTTTACTACAATTACATCACACACAGCAACACACACACCAACAATGGAAGGATATGAATCAGAATAGACATTCAGAACAGACTAGTCAGGCAATCTGGCATTAAACAGAAGCAATATCACTGTAAATTTATAAAATTGCTACTACATTATTACAATCTACGGAGACCATAAAATACATTTTTTTTAATAAAAATTTGAAGTACCTGCAGTCAGAATGCATTTAAAGCATGATTTCTGATCTATCCTTGGCCACAAGACATATTTAGCTTCAGGTTTTTTGTTGTGCAAATGTCGCAGGCACAATACTAAACTCATTCCAGTTGCCAAGGGAACAATAAAGCAGTGTTTAGTAGAAGAAACACCTGTATGGAAACAGAAAAGGCATCAGTCAACAGTAACATTTTATACCACAAAATCATCTTCACAGCAAACAGTTATTCCTGTACAATATTTGTTGACACCTTTCAAAAGTTACAGAAACAGCACTACTGCCATGAACACCAACAAATAGTAAATTCTGCAAGTGGTCTGATTACATTTAATTAACTATACAATACACTCCTAAAAAAAATATACAGCTTCCCTCTGACCAATATTAAAACATGTAATATAGGATCCTGTATGGTTCTGTTTTGAGATACCAAACTATATTCAACTTGCATAAATGCTACTATTTTATACTTATCACATACATGTGTGGTAAAAATGGGTGTACCTTGATAGCACAGGATGAAAGAGTGATAATAATGGGTTTCTGTGTCTTCATTGAAACAAGTAAAGAAGAGAAAGGAAGAATCCTCTAAAATATTTAGAAACAAAGAGCTCACTGGCATTTTTACTTTTTAACATTCCCTTGGTTAAAACTTAATACACACAGAAACATTGCATCTGAATCAAGCACAAAACTGAACAAATCCCATTATAAAAAGTCTAGTGAGACCAGAAATGACACAGAAGAGCTCAATGGGGTAAACAGAGCTTTACTTGGTGCCTTTTTTTTATTGGTGCCTATATCACCAGGGACTGAGTCTTCTACAAAGGAGCACTTGGGATACATAGTGATCATGCACAAAATCACTCCTCATGCCTCTTAGACTCCAACCCACCCTAAGAAATCAAATACTCACCACAGCAAAAAATGCAGAATGGCTGTGTGTCATGAGTACTCTCTCGCAGAAGACATAGTCCCTTGTGAAAGGCGTAGGTGATTTTGTGAATGATGGTTGTGTGTCCGAAGTACTCTTTGCACAAGATGCAGCAACTGGCAAAAGTGTCATCAATAAGAAATGGTGTCTAGTAACACTAAGCTTACTCCACTAAACTCTTACTTTGTCTTTTCTAGTTTCACCAGTTTTTAATGCAATTACAGGCATTTTGCTGTTCTAGAATGCTGATTGTTGTCAAATGAATTAATACGCAAATCAATAAATCAAGCTAATTGGGCTGACATGCTTCAAATCATGTTCAAGAATACATCTGTAGAGTGTGCTAATTAGTCTTTTGTATTTTCAAAATGAGCAACATCATTAAAAATGAGTGTAATGTAATTATGGGTATCAATTCACCCTACCTATACTTGTGTACAACTACATGCAAAATGAAAGAAAACACAATGTTTAATTATTTATTGATCTACTTATTTGATCCAAAAGGTTGTTTATTATGATCAAAAATTAACAAATTGAAGAGCCAACTTCCTTTTCCATGTTTTTACGCAAGTGCTGAAACAATACTCGCAGAATGACACATACTTTGGTCATGTGATGTAACATAACTGTGATGTTCTGTTAGCTTACAGATACATAAATTGCAAACAAAGATCTTCGCTCTTTCCACGTTTATAAGTGAGTCATGGAAAAATTCTCATTGGCCGTCACCGGGAGTCGAACCCAGGGTCTTCCAGTTACGTGCCGGATATGCTTCCGCTACACCACAGCGGCCTCGAATTCCTCCAGACTCACACACGCTAACTGCCAAGCCAGTTTGGTCTGTGCGTTACCACAGACCAAACTGGCTTGGCAGTTAGCGTGTGAGTCTGAAGGAATTCGAGGTCGCTGTGGTGTAGCGGAAGCATATCCGGAGCGTAACTGGAAGACCCCAGGTTCAACTGCCGGTGGCGGCCAATGAGAATTTTTCCATGACTCACTTATAAACGTGGAAAGAGCAAAGATCTTTGTTTGATGTTCCTGGTCCACGTTAAATGTCTGTACATAAATTGCTTTGTTGCTATAAAAACACAGCATTTACATGTATGTACACGATCACATCAGGAGTTATTAGATCAGGATTACTTCACAATTAGGAAAATTCTTCTGAAACCCTTCTAATTGGTCAACTGAAACCAAGTATAAATTATGACTTATTTTTTTCACAAATGCAATCTGGGAGGAGATACCAATGCAAAATAAGAATGTGGATGGGGAAGGCTGGAGTTAAAATAACACAGGCTTTACCACAGACCAAATTCAGATCATAACTCAGAAAAATTTGGAAGCTTTTTTTAGCCCACATTTTTTTTTTTTTTTTTTTTTTTTTTTTGATTGGAGGTTTAACGACCACCGTGAGCAACTCAATGGGCTATAAGCAATTGCCCGTCCCTAATTTAGGGACACTGGTTTCAGGGAAGGGAGAGAGAGCCAGTGCCGTAAGACAAACACAACATCCATGCCTCACCGGGATTCGAACCCCGGACCCCGTTCGGACCCACAATTTTGCATACTCATTAGTGGCAACACTGACAAACGTCAGGCTACATTTGATTTCAAATAGAATATTCACTGCTGAAAAAATAATGGAGGGAAAAAAAGGATGGAAGTAGTTTTTTAATGGCTGATATATTTCCAAATTTCAAAAATTCTTAACTTGTGGCATCAAAAGTCTTAAAAACTTGACCAAGAGCTTTCAAAATGAGCCATGAGAAATTCCCTTCCCCATGTTTCATATTTCCCCCTCTCCTCTCTCTCTCTCTCTCTCTCACACACACACACACACACACATAAGAATGACAAAGCAGTTTGTATCTAAAAACCCACTGCAGTATTGCAAACTTACTAAGGACTAGTAAGACACCTCATATTCAAAATTTTTAAGTTGATTCCAAATGCACTAAAGGCTAGATTTTTGTGTTTAACAGTCTCCTCCATTGATACAAACACTTAAATGACAGTCATGTTCACAGCTTGCCTACACTCACTCATAAGGGTGAAATACAACTGCAAAATGTACCTTTGTACAATCAGCAGCCTGTGTTTTCTCCAGTTACTTCACATGAAGAATTCAGCAGTGGAGGTCAAAGTTTGCCCATCCACAATGCCAGAAGATGCTGCTGCTTGTTTGAGAATTTTGAGTTACACTGTATGTTGAGCAGTTTGTACAAGAAATGATTCAATTTGAATTCCATCATAACAGCTAAGGAAATTTCAGGGAAATGCAATACAGTGGTTCTTATCAGAGCAGGTTAGGACAATGTGAGTGAGAAATCCACAGGACAAATTGATAATCCTGTATTTTACTTATCTCCCCTAATTTTTATTTGAATGACCCTCATACTGTTCCCCATAATTAATTCACTTTTGCTTTCAAAAACAATTCCTATCAAAAAAATGTTAAAAAAAAAAATTCACTGGTACTTATGGCCAATTTATCTTGAATGACATTAGAAACGTTATACTTCACAAAAAGCATAATTCGATGGAACATAGGACTGTGTGCACCAAAGATAAAATTTGGCCCATTTGTAATACACTATCTACCAACAAGTATTTGGACACCCCTGCAATCGACGATATCTGAGGTCCTGATACACTTCACAGCCGCCGCCTGTTAAATATTGTGTGGGAAACAACAACGCAACCAGTCGCATGCAAGATGCCACGCAGTTCGGATCTCTCTGATTTCGAGAAAGGTGTAATCGTCGGGTATCACAGAAATGGCCGATCCATACGTGACATATCCAGTGAGTTGAAGTACCCAAAATCCAAGGTATATAGTTTAGAGAGAGGTAGGCCCGTCCGCAAGTCTACTGGTATTGGCTGACTTCCACGGCGCACCAGTGACGTCAACAGTGCTCTGGCTCAGAGCAGGACTGGTCCGACTGACCTGAGAGAAGTTTCAGTGAAAACGTATTCACAGCACCACGCAGTTTACCACCAAGGTATATAGTTTACCACTACAAAAGTGTTTACCCCTAAAAATGTATATTACTTCTGAGTGATTAAAGCAAATTGCATAAATGAAATAAAAATGAAATGTAGTAAATAAAAATAAAAATATGAAATAAATAGGGGATGTAGTAAATAACGCCCAGAAGAAATCACAACTCGTTCGCAAAAAAAAAAACAAAAAAAAAACAGTTTCATTCTGTTGATGGCTAGCCAAAGTTTTTGATTTGATGCCATGTCTATTTAGTAAATAATCAAATGGCAGAAACAACTACTCATCGCTTTTTTAGTTAATGCTTATTTTTACTTAATTAACTTTTGGACACTAACACTAGTGTAATGAAAGTAAAATTGTAATGAAAATAAAACTTGTTTAAAGTTTCCGAAAAGTTTGAGTAGTAAACAATATAAATGGAAACGTACCTTGAATAAGAATTCTTGTTTTTCCTCATGTACTTTGCTTCTCATCCACTAAAGCTGCACTTTTCATCCACTGTTTGGCCTTTTTCTTTATTTTATTTGCCACTTGCGTATTTAAGAACTTCACTCCGATGAAAATTCGAAGCCTTGAATACAACTTTAAAGCTTTCTTGTCAACAAGAGGATGCAATTTTCTTAATTCTTCGAATAAGCATTTAACTATTCCGTTTTGTTTTGTTTTTAATTTGACTCCGTGAATTCTCATAAAGTGCTCCTCAAAATGTTTGATTAGTTCAAACCACTGATTAGATGGCTCTGTAAGTCCTCCTCTGTTCACTGCTTGTAACCATGACGATATATCTTTCTCTTTAGTTGCTTCTTTAGCCAGTAAGGGTAATTTAACGCAAAAGGATATGTATCCTGCTATGTATTTCAAAGCATCTTCCTCTTTTTCCCCAGTGCCACATCCTTAATGCATTTGTTACTTGTTTGACCATTCATATTTACAAATCCCAAGTCAGTAGTTTAGGGAAATTCTGTGGCGACGTTTTGTTTCAAGTCAGGTAGCAAACCTTTTAAACAAACAGTTGTCATGAAAGTTTTGTCGCTATT
Organism: Macrothele yani; assembly: GCA_039090855.1. NCBI lineage: Eukaryota > Metazoa > Arthropoda > Arachnida > Araneae > Macrothelidae > Macrothele > Macrothele yani. Next base: position 92,062,638 of record CM077013.1, read on the forward strand.
TTTTACGTTTGAGTGTGGAGAAAGCCCAATGAGTTTGCCACTCAGTAGCAAAAGCCGCAATCTATACTTAAATTCACTAGGCAAAAGGATGATCATATGCATGTCCCATACCTCTGATTTGTGAAAATAAATTTTCCAGGCAATTTTGGTTTAATCTAGTGGTGAGGAGGAAATGAATGCCTACACCACTTTCAGTTATATGCTCATAAAGGCTGATTAAAGATGTTATGGAAACAATAAAACCTTGCTGAAACGGCAAAAGATGTTTTTTCCCGCACACTCGCATTTGCATTATTGAATCTTTCATGCTTTCCAGAATGTTTTTCTGTTCCTGTATATTAGTACCATAAGGTCGCCTTAGATGAACACCGTCCAACTTGTTCAACTTCTGAATGCCTCAAATGAGTCATTCACAAGTTGAACGAAGTTTGCTACTTCTGTTTCATTCGGGAAAATGTACCTAATCGCTGAGGCAATGTGATGCGAAAAAAGTTGGGCAAAAAGTTGGGCGGCAAGTGAAACGTTCATTCGTTCAGCACCTCTAACATTGACATGAGTAATACTGAATTTAGGGCACAGTTTCAGTTCTCCCTTTTCTTTCTCAAGGAGAGTTTGGAAAATATTTTTATTGATGACAGTTCCCGTTTTAAGCTTTATCCCACTGTCGAGTAAGTGGTTTCTTAACAGCTTTAGAAGATGAGGCACATCAGCAAATACAAATATAGGCCCTGCATTATCCACTGGGTTCAGAAAAGAAGTTTTGTATAAGTTGATGTTAAGTGTTTTCCACAGTGACTGGTTACTGCCACCCAAATCCGATGCCGTGGCTACAATCTGGAATCCAATTTTTCGATTTCTCTAATGATGTGAAATAAGATATCTTTCGTCATTCTGCAATCAAAATCATAAAAAACAGGTTGTTTCCATGAATATGTCAAGCCCCTTATCATGTCAACTTGAACAGATTTATGAGGACCCATGACCGTATCTTCAGCATGATCATACACCATTTTTCCATCAATACTCATTTCATCCATTAATAAAACGCCAAATTTTTCAAATCGAGGTAAATTTTTAGCTTTCTCAGCCATTATTTGGAGGACCTCCCAGAGAAATCCTGGAGCAAACTTAACGTGAGACACCCATTTTTTTAAAGTACTTATACCAGGCAACGGAATATGCATTTGGCTCCAAATGAAAGAATATGAACGCTTTGATAAGCCGCGCAGAGTCAGAGCCCTTACTATATCTTCTGGAGCCCAGTTAGTTCTTTTTCTCATTAAAAGTGCTCGCACTTGGGTTTCAGAAAAACTCCCCGTAACAGGACATTTACTTTATTTGAAATTTTTTTCTTTTCTTCTGCTGAATTATTTTTCTTGGGTTTTATCTTTAGTAATTTGGAAATTCTAGAAGACATCGTACGAATCTTCATATATAAATGTTGTGCCCTATTTTGCCAAAATAAACACCATTTCCTTAAACTGCCATTGGATTTAGTGAGGTCATTTACTCGGGTATTCAGTTCATCAACTTCCTGGTTTTTCATTTCAATATCCTCTACTGATAAAAATGGCAGATGATTACTATTATCTACTTAAGGACGCACATCTTCTGTAGGTGAATATATCTTTAGTCTTTTTGGAGGAAAATTCTCATTACCTTCTACCACATAACGTTTTAGTTCTCTGTTGTGAAGCCTCTTCATTCGTTTCTTGCATTCGGGTACAAGCGGGGAAGTCGTTTTGCAAATACTTACATGAGGTACAACACCTTTCTTCAATCGTTTTGTACTATTACCTCCCAATAACTCACTTTTCAGATCTCTTATAAAGTCTTCATCCGCAAAATGCGATGAACATATTCTTGCATTTTCAACATTGAAAACATCTTCACGACGACACACGTTCAATCACACCTTTCTTTGAAGCACATCTTTCGGAAAACGATGATAGGTAACACCCGAAGCAGTTTTTTCGTGGTTTGTACAACTTGCAATGGCGCAGCCTGGCATGGCTTTTAGAAAACGTTTATTTTGTTATCCAAGCAAACACGTACTTACACTATATGTAAGATACAATGTAATTAAATATATTTTAACTACACATTAAGATAACTATTTACGAAAATGTACAAAGAAAATTTAAACAAAACCACATGCAATATCTGTGTGTTAGCAAATAATCAACACGGTAACAAACCAACGAGCAACGAGTATGACTAAACACAATGAAACAGGAACGGCGATCTTTTGCTTCCAGCGCACCGTTGACGTCACAACAACAGCGCTCCCTCACCACAAGTTGCCACTTCATCCTGAAAACCGGTTCCCTGGCCTACCTCTCTCTCTACATACCTTGCCCAAAATCGACAGTGACCTACGTGATTGGCAAGTGGAAGATGAGAGGTGACTGTCGGAATGTGCCCCGACCCGGCAGACCCACAAAACTGGGAGTTAGAGACCGACGGGTGCTGGCCAGAGAAATTCGGAAGAACCGTACCAAATCGATGGGTCACATCCGCGAGGAGTTTCAACAGGCATCCGGGAGTGTTCTTTCGATGAATACCATCCGTAAGGAGGCCCATCAGCTCGGTTATCATGGACGTGCTGCCGCCCACAAGCCTTTGATCACCAAGTCCAATAGCGCTGCTCGGCTAACGTGGTGCAAAGAACGTCGACAGTGGACCGTTGAACAGTGGAAACAGGTTCTCTGGAGCGACGAATCAAGGTTCACCCTTTACCGTTCAGATGGCAGGGTCTGGGTTTGGCGTCTGCCTGGAGAACGCCTCCTGCCGGAATGTATTGTGCCAACTGTGAAGTTCGGCGGCGGTGGAATTATGCTATGGGGGTGTTTCTGCTGGTATGGCACAGGACCCTTGGTCGCAATTCCTAGTAGACTCAACGCCGAGACCTACTGCACCATTTTGGATGACCATGAGCTTCCTACGTTGTGGCAGTTTTACGGGGTGGACCCATGTTACTTTCATGATGACAATTAAGGGGTGCCCCCACCGTCCAAAATCGGTGAAGGAACTGACCTGTCTTCTTCAAGCAGAGTGGAAGAAAATACCGCTAGCCGTCGTACAACGCCTGGTTGAGAGTATGCCCCGGAGGGTCGCAGCTGTAATCGCCGCTCGTGGAGGCTTCACCAACTATTGAAGGTGAATAAACTTTGTTTTCCTTTGCTATCACAGGTGTCCAATTACTTGTTGGTAGATAGTGTATATCAAAAAGGCACCTCACTCAACTCACAGGTTGTAAACTTTAATTCAATTGAAAAGTGTGTTTTCCTTTCTCATATTTAGTACATGATGGATTGTTCTTTTTAAAAGTTATGCATCTCTATTTATGATGACAAACACCCTTTGTGCCACAAGAAATTATGTTTGGATGGTTTCATAAGCACAATGTCACAAACAGCACAGCACTGTAATTTCCATAGCAGAAAGCTATACTGGTACAAACATTGCATTCCACTCCTCCCAACAAAGTTCCCATAGTCATTTATGCTTAGTGGTTTGTCTTGTTAACAAAGCACAGTGTGGGGGTAGTAATGAGAATGCTTATGCTCAAAAAGAATCAAGTAAAAGAAAAATGCAAGAGCTTTTCAACAGTTATGAAATTCCTAAATTTATCAATTAAGTAGTCTTAGCCTATGATAACACAATCGCTTGCAGATAGGTTACATGGAAAGCTGTATGTAAGTGCATCATTTGGGCTGTTTGCAAACTGAACATTACACTTACCTACTTTAGAAAAAGCAGACTCCTTTATAAGGATTTACATATGGAGATAAAAAAACTTAACAGAAGGAAAAATTGTAATTCTTGGGGATTTAAACAGTTGGGTGGGAAATGGCAACAAAGGAACTGAACATGTAATGGCAGATTTGGAAAAAATGCTTGGCAGGAGAAAGAAGGAGGGAGGCTCACTGTCTTATGTTAAGCAAGAAAATCATAATAAAATTACTAGCACTGTCTTTAGGAACAAAAACATCTTTAAGTCTAATGAGCAGACGTGCCAACTCTCCGGATTTAAGTGGGAGACTCTGGATTTTCAGCCATTCCTCCTGCCCTCCGGATAAATGTCGAATTCTCCCGATTTTCACCGATAATTAGCCGTTGCAATGGTCAAAATTCCATCAACCACTGCCTTGGATTGACGCAGAAGAAAAAGATTTCGGACCGCTTGTGAAATCTTTTTCTTTCTCCGTCGATGCAAGACGACATTTACAGTCATCAGCATTGTACTTTTCCTCTCCTCATATCTGCAAAAGGAAAGCCACCCCCGGTGGCGTAGTGGTCTATTTTATGTTGGTTACAAACACACTTGCGTGCCAGCTGTGACCTACTTATCTTTTCACGTCTCCCCGCTCTTAGTTGCAAGCTCTGCTTATGTTTTCTTCAGAGTTTTGTGGAGTGCTTTTCAGTTTTGCTTTACTGTGGAGATTTTTATTTCTTGTTTTGCACCATGTTAGTCTCTTTTCCCTTCTTCGTCGCATTTTGTAGAAGATTAATGTGATCCTTTGTTCATCTTTAATTGAGAATCTGTTATTGTCAGCTTTGTTTTATCTTCGTATTGTACCATTTTGTGTACACTTAGTTTGTGAATTTTTTTCTCACTCCTTTCGCTTACTTTTTGCGGGAGATTTTTCCTTCTGCATTACGCCACTTTTGCGGTTTTTAATGTTTTATTTTATGTCATATCTTAGGCAATTAGTTTCTTCTTTACATATTAGTGGTTATTGTCTTTGCTGCATAATAAAGTTTTGAAACTGAGCGCCGACTTCCGACAAATTGTCCGAGATGGGTCCAGGTTCGAATCGCAGTGGGGCATGGATGTTGCATACTTGCCAACTTTTACGGATTATTCGTAAAATTTACAGATTTCTGCTTAATTTTACTGATTTATAGATAGAAGTCTTTTTATGGATTTTTTAATATTTCGATTGCTCAATCAAAAAATTCAATCCCGTGCAACCATCCATTTGGATTTTCTACCGGACCTTACGAGCGCCGTGTTATGCGATGATATCTTTGACTCGCCGGCTTCGTGGGGAGCCATCAAGTATAGCGGTGGCTCCGCTTCGTGGCATCGTGCGGTAGCTCTCTCTCTGCACGGGAGTGCTTAAGTGACGTGTCAACCAGAGATCTCCAACATGCGTAATCTAATTACGCATCTAGTACACATGGAAATTTTACCAACGCGTAAAAATACTCATTTGGAAATTTTTCTTGACGCGTAAAAATACGCATTTGGAATTTTTCTCGCCACGTAAAAATATGCATCGAGAATTTTTCTCGACGAGTAAAAATATGCATTGTGAATTTTTCTCGGTGCGTAAAACTACTCAAAGAAGAATTTTACAAATTCATAAAAATACGCATCGGGACGGTATTTCGTCTTTCAGAAACGGAAGTAAAGAAATTAAGATTTTTTTCCGTAATTGTAATTACTTTTTCCTGTGATGTTGCCTCTGTCCAGTATTGTTGTTATATATAATTTTATTCCGTAAATATTTGTATTTCAGTTTGAAAATGGAGGAAAAATTTCCGAAAACGAAAATCGAGGGCGAAAAATTTTCGCTGTAATCTTTAGGCATGAGAGTGCAACGGCTTCGGGGAATTTCTCCTTTTCCGTCATAATTTGGGTTATCCACAATATCGATGCATAACTGAATAGAAATTTTGGCGCAATTAGTAGTGGTGGAGGATGTTTTCCGCCTGAAACTTTCTGAACTTTCGAAAGAGGAAGTTAGACGCAGTTAAGATTTCTCCTGTAATCGTAATTTTATTTTTTACGTGATGTTTCCTCTGCCTAAGTATTGTTGTTAAATATCATTTTATTTCATAAATATTTGTATTTCAACTTGAAAATAGAGGGAAATGTCCGAAAACGGAAATCGGACGTAGCAAAGATTTCCCCCGTAACTGTAATTTTTTCCACCAATGATGATCAGAACATGTATCCTGTATTCTTTAATATCACACCCCCCGGCCAAAAATTTTGCATTTCAGTTTGATAAACGGGGGGGGGGGCAAAACAAAAGTGACGAAGCTGAAAAATTTGTAAAAATTGATGCATGGTGTTCAAAAGTATTTATATTTTCAAAGTTACACTGTTCATCTTTTGTATAAAATTAGTGAAAGCTGTCATGCATTCATGATGGATAAAATTGTCATTCAAGGGCATTAAAAAAACAATAATAAAGAAATGGGAAGGGAAACAAAGATATCAGCAAATGAAAATTTTAGTTTAGTATTGAAACACCACAGGTTTGCAAGGCCATTGAACAAAATTAAGATTTTATTTTATGGTTTTTTAAATTATTATTTTAAACATAGATAATACTAGTTCAGTTACTATGGCATATGCAGAGATTTTTACTGCATATTTATTAATATCACTGTGTTTTGTTTGTGGTAAATGGTGTTCGCGCAAAAGTTTTACTGATGCACATTTTCCAAAGTTGGCAAGTATGATGTATTTGTCTTATGGCACTGGCTCTCTCCCTTCCCTGGAACCAGTGACCCTAAATTAGGGATGGGCGACTACTTATAGCCCGCTGAGGTGCTCACTGTGGTCGTTACACCTCCAATCAAGAAGAAAGCTTGACACTTCCACATTGGTTTTGACAGATACCTCTGTCTCTCTCTCTATTCCAACACTGGAAAAACTGCTGACAGTTAAGTCCAGAATGAAAGAAAAATGCTTTGAACAAAACTTTTGTAGATCTTTGTTAAAGAGAGCTAAATTGGTTACTGTACATTCACTAAATAAGGATAAAGATTAATTATGATTAAATAATGTATCAAAAATTAAGTACACATCTTGTATTAATTATTGATGTTATTAATTGTATCTGGTTGACAACTATTTTCACTATGCTTTTTATTTTACATATAAATGTACAGTCTGCATTTAGAATAACTTTTTAAATATTGAAAATGCTATGTACCAATAATACTACTTCTGGAAAATTGCTCCTCCATCTGAAAAATGTCGATAAAAAAATAGCACTCATGTGATTTTATGAGCTGTAAAAAATCTCCTGATTTTTAGATTTTGAAGGTTGGCACGTCTGAAAGAGGCTTCTTTTTGGTGTAATGTTAATTCAAAGCTATTTCATTTGGTATAATGCTAATTCAAAGCTAATTTGATCATTTTTAATGAACAAATTTGATGAAGTCTCTGGGTTTAGCAAGAGAGAGAGAAAAGCTAAGATGATCACTTTTAACAAGGCAAAATAACAAAATTTAATGAAATTCATATTTGACGCAGCAGAGGAAATCTGCCATGCACTATCCTGGAACGAAGGAATAAAAATGGTGGCATACAGGACAAAATTTCAACAGTGCAGGGAGGGGAATCCTGAGTATTAGTGGAAGAATATAGACAGAAAAGCAATGGGTAATGAGCACGTCAAATTTTCAACAAGCAAGTGAAAGATTCTGTCTTCCACCCACTCTACGGGGTTTTGCTTTGGGTGTATCACATCAACTGAGTTTTAAATGGGGCCCACCTATTCCTAGGCAAAATGAAGATGGGTGGGGCTTACACTCACGAAAGTGGATTTCTGATCGACAATTGCACAGACGGATATGATAGTGGTGGAATGGGAATGTCGTTCTACGAAAAATAAAAGATAACACTTCCAGGAATTGTGTTCGTTGCCCCCCTTTCACCTTCCAATTGAGCACTGCACTAGAAGGATCAATGTTGCTCATGTTTGGAAATATTCTAGTAGGATAATGCTTACCTAGGCATTCCGCTTCCAGTGAGGATTCACTTTTCTCGCACGTTTCAGGTCTTTGTTGAAGCTATTGTCCTATTGTCCGTTGTATGTTCAGCTACCATTCACATCCAACACACTGCTTACTTTGGGTAGATTCAGTAGATCTTCACTTTAGGATTCAACAACATCAATTCTTTACTGTTATTAATGCTCTAAATTTTTCGCCTAGTCTTTGGGCATCCTCAGGAGCGTGACGACTTTTCCACCGATGTTCGTGGTTTATTTCTCGTCAGTGGAGTCCGATACCCCATGTTGCCATTCGTCGGATACACTGTATTAGATACTTTTCTTAATCAAACCTAGCCGGCACCATCTATGTTTCACTAATTCTACCTTTTTTTCCCCTCTTCAAATGGTCGTTGATGTCGTCTTTTCGTATTCTTCTTCTTTTCATATCCCTGTTCCCTTGTCTTTTTTGTCGGTTTTTCTTTTGTTGTTCTTTTTCTTGTCTTATTAGCTCTTTCCAAAGGCTAGATAATGTATTAAGGTCATTCTGGTTACACACCCTTGTTTTATTTTTATAAATCAGGATCGATTCCTCCATTTTCATTTGTCTCTCTGATTTTTTTTATTTCTTTTTAGCATTTATCATTCCTTTTTACGGAAAGACGACATTAACGTCCATTTGAAGAGGGGGAAAAAAAGGTAGAATTAGTGAAACATAGATGGCGCCGGCTAGGTTTCATAAAGAAAAGTATCTAATACAGTGTATCCGACGAATGGCAAAGTGGGGTATCGGACTCCATTGGCAAGAAATAAATCACGAACATCGGTGGAAAAGTCGTCACGCTCCTGAGGATGCCCAAAGACTGGGCGAAAAATTTAGAGCATTAATAACGGTAAAGAATTGATGTTGTTGAATCCTAAAGTGAAGATCTACTGAATCTACCCAAAGTAAGCGGTATGTTGGATGTGAATGGTAGCTGAACATACAACGGACAATAGCTTCAACGAAGACCCGAAATGTGCGAGAAAAGTGAATCATCGCTAGAAATGGAATGCCTCTCTTTAAAAAGATCTACAAAAGTTTTATCCAACTAGAATATTTCCAAGTTTTTTAAATAATGCACGTAAAAATGAATAGTAACCTATTCTGATCGATTTCTAAGTCAGAATATGAACTGCTAATGGATTGATTGGTTGCTCATGTTTCGTGCATTGTGGTGTAGTTAAACAGCAGTCAGTCTCATGTAGCTGTCAAGCTGAACGTACTTGAAAGATTTAATTAACTATGCAATTAATTCAGTTAATTAATTAAATCTTTCATGTATATCCAATTCTTATGGAAATAAAATATAAACATATATGTATATTAATGTACACATATTTTTTTATGTGGCGGAAATTTTCACCTAGAAACAGATTTCGTGAGTACCCAGATTTAACAAGGGTTTCCATCAGTCACAAGCTCATTATAAGCAGATACTACTGTACTTAAACATCACTACTACAGACAGGAAGCTAGACAAGGAATTCGATTGAAAGGTTTTTAGGACCACTGAAAGCTTTTTAGCAATGTAAAAATGTTTTCATAAGAAACAGTTTGGTCATTGAACAAAACTGATTGTATATGATGTAGTATTTATTCACACACACATACACACAGAGAGATATTAACCCTCTTTTATGGTAATGAAAGTTGGATGGAAGTAAAAGACTCATTATCAGTAGGTGCAGATATGAGAATCATAAAGAAGAATATAAATGATAGATAGCGAGATTCAGTGGCAGAACAAAACAGTAAAGCAGAAACTAGAACTGAATTAGGTACTTCTTTTATAAAGTAAAAAATAAATAAGAGCCTACTGAAATGATTTTGACATTTGTAACACATGGGAGACAAAAGATTATCTAAACAAATACTATGTTTTTGAGACATCAGGGCATAAAGAATGGGTGAACTGAAAGTATAAATTTTACTAATTATTTATTGAGGAAATAATGCCTTAGAAACAGAAAATCTTGAAATGGATGGAGAGAAATTTATAAAGTATAACAAGCATGCAATACACATGTAAAAAATAAATTAAAATAGCTGGATATGCACGCTTTTGAAAAATACACAGATTTTCAAACCCAGCTTGGGTTGGACACCTGTAAACATTTGGAGCAAGACTGGTTGCCAGATTTGGATTTTCAAATACATCATTATAGTTGTCAAATGATAGGAGAGATTTCTTTTTTTTTTTTTTTTTTGATTGGAGGTTTAACGACCACCGTGAGCAACTCAATGGGCTATAAGCAGTCGCCCGTCCCTAATTTAGGGTCACTGGTTCCAGGGAAGGGAGAGAGCCAGTGCCGTAAGACAAACACAACATCCATGCCTGACCAGGATTCGAACCCGGACCCCGTTCGGACGAGATAGGAGAGATTACCAAATAATGGAGATAAAATTAGACCTATCGGCACTGTACTTTTAAGAGGTACATATTTCAATGCTCTCATGAAAATGTAGATCTTTTCTGTTGACAAAGGAAGCAAATTCCTACTTCAGTTGGTATCACAATTTAAATTGGTAGCACATTTCACAGTATTACTAAATATCTGGTTGAAAATCAGTTTAAAGCTCTTACATATAAAAAAGATATTACCCATGGAAGACCTAATTCTTCCTTAGCATTACTTACCGAGTACATTAGTAGTGCCTCTCTGGAAAAACACTGCAAAAGTTGCTATTTTCATCAACAAACGAGCTTTACATTTTCATGAGAGAGCACTGAAATCTCTACCTCTTCAAACTGCAATACCAATAGTCCAAATTTTATCTCTATTATTTGAAATCCCTTCTATTGTTTGGCAACAACCATAATGAAGTACTTGAAAATCTAAACTGGAAACTAGTTTCACTCTGAATTTGCAGCACCCAAGACAAGCTGAAAGTCTTAACAGGTTTTGTTTTTTTCATTTTCTTCACATAACTAGCATGCATATCCAAGTACCTTTTTGCAGAATATGTTGCAAACACATGTTAATACACACATGAATGCACATTTTTGTTTTAAAGTGGTCAGTGTCAATAACATACCTAAACATCATGATTAACATATTTCTCGAGTAATTCTGTGGAAAAAATAAATGCTCTTCTCACAATATGTGGAAATAGGTCAGAATTATTAACACAGCAATCAGACATCTCTGAATTGCTTGCATTTACAGCTCATCACATAACATTAATAATATCAGATTACATCGCCCTGGAGTGGGAATTGATCCCGCATCTCCCGATTTCAGTTCGAGCATGTTATCCGTTAAACCGACTAGGCTGATCAAGTCCCAAATATCCAAATGTTAAGAATCAGAGCATTCGCTGATTTTCGCCAGTCAAAGCAAATTCTGCTTCCTCGTACCATACTTACGTAGATCACCACTTAAATTATTTCATTATTATCGCTCCAGGGCAATGAAATTTTCAAGTTTTCTGATGTGATTAACGTTATGTTGAACAGTGAATGCAAGCAATTCAGAGATTGCTGTGTAATAATAATTCCGACCTATTTCCACATAATATGAGAAAAATATTTCTTCCTCAGAATTTACCAGAGAGACTGGTGATTTGTTTAATTATGATACAATGAAGAATTTGCTTTGACTGGCAAAAAGCAGCAAACATTCTAATTCTTAATACTCAGATACTTGGAACTTGATTGTCCTGGGTGGTGACATGGATAACATGTTCAAATGGAGATCAGGTTCTATTCCCACTCCAAGCAGATGTAATTTTCAATTTTAAATTTTACTGATGTGACTGATGTTACGTGACGAATAGTAAATGCAAGCAATTCAGAATACCTGATTGTTGAGTTAATAATTATGATTAACATACTTTTGATCCTGACAGCATCAGTTAACATACACCAATCAGCCATTACATTATGACTAGCCCCAGCCTAGAGAAATTAGCTTGCCTGGAGACCGAACAGTGAAGTTCACAGAGCAGTGTATATACACTGAAGAGCAATTGAATTAGAGAGAACTGGCGTTATGCAAATGTGGCGCTGTGACCTGCCCTGTAAACAGAAACCACATGGCGTATGCAGCGATCCAACAATATTAGAGTGATGCGACGGGAATCAGGAAGAGTCGGACGCAGTATGGGTAAGACGAAGGATCTAAGCACATTTGATTGTGGGCAAATTGTCGGGGCACGAAGAATGGGTCACTTCATCTTGTAAGTCGTGCAAGCACTGGGATTTTCACAAGCCACTGTGTCACGGGTGCACCGTGAGTACATCGAATCCGGTAAAACCATCCCTGCAAGGGCCAACAGCCATGGACAACAGTGTGTGGATGAATGGGGTCATCGTCGGCTAGCTCACACTTTAACAGCAGATAGACGGGCCACAGTGCAAGAAATCACTCGGCAGTTTAACGCTGGTGCACAAAAACGTGTAAGCAGCCACACCATCCAGAACTATATCCTCACTATGGGGTACAGAAGCCATCGTCCCACGAAGGTACCGCTGCTGACCGCACATCACAGGGTGCAAAGATTAGCATGGGTGCGGGAACATCGCCACTGGACCCTAGACATGTAGAAAAATGTTACCTGGAGTGATTAGTCGAGATTCATGTTGGTACATGTGGATGGCAGGATACGAGTACGGCGCAAACCACATGAAGCGATGGATCCTTCTTGCCAGCAGGGTACTCTTCCAAGCTGGTGGGGGTGGCATTCTCATCTGGGGACTGTTTACGTGGACTGAAATGGGACCCCTGGTACATGTGACATCGTCCCTCACAGGTCAACGTTACCGGGATATCCTGGACAACCATTTGCTCCAGTTTGTGCATATTCAACATCCCACTGGGGACCTCATCCTGCAACAAGACAATGCAGCTCCTGAATTGCATCCGAATGGTTGGATGAACACTCCACCGACGTGACCTCGCTTCCTTGGCCAGCTAGGTCACCTGACCTCATTCCCATTGAGCACATCTGGAATGCCATCAAGAGAGATGTTCGAGACTCTGACGCCCCTCCATCAAATCTTCGTGAACTGTGGGAGCTTGTTCAGGGGTCGTGGATCCATATGGCTTCCCAACGCTTCCGGTGTCTTGTCGAATCCATAGTGAGACAAATTGCCGCCGTCATCAGGGCAAAAGTTGGTGCTACACGTTACTATACAGGTATCTCTAATTCAATTGCTCTTCAGTGTACAACCGAGGACTGGCTTTCGGTTAGTAGAGTTTTCGAAGTCAGAATGGGAAAAGCTGCTGATTTATCAGAGTTTGATAAAGGACAAATTGTGATGGCACAGCGCCTTGCAACTACAATCTCAGAAACAGCGCAGCTTGTGGGTTGTTCACGTGCCGCTGCAGTTGGTACATATCAAAAGTGGTGCACAGATGGGCAAACGACGAAGCACCGTCCCGCCACGTGTCGTCCACAGCTCATTGATGCTAGAGGGGAGCAGATACTGTCCCGCAGTGTTCACGGTGACTGCAAGGCCACAGTGCAACAAGTCACTCCAGCTACAACAGTGGTAATCAGGGCAATGTGTCACAGCACACAGTTTATTGCAGCCTTCTGGACATGGCCCTGTGTAAGCAAAGACCCAGAGTGGTTCCCTACGCTCACTGCATGTCATCACCAACAACGCATGAAATGGGCCCAAGATCATCGAGATTGGACCGTGGATGATTGGAAGAAAGTGGCCTGGTCTGACGAATCAAGATTCCTGGTGCATCACGTACATGACCGAGCACAGACACGCCGATTACCAACAAAGGCTATGGCACCTGGATGCATTGTTGGGCAGAAACAGGCCTGTGGCTGTGGTATTGTGCTGTGAACGATGTTTTCTTGGGACACTTTAGGCCCCATTATACAAATCCCTGACAGCTGTCAGGTATCTGAACATTGTTTTCATGGCAACTGTGTTCCTTGCTGGTGATGGCCATTACCAATAGGATAATGCGTCATGCCACACTGCCAAAAGCATCAAGGAATAGTTCGAGGAACATGCTGGTGACTTCTGTTAATACCCTAGCCTCTAAATTCACCTCACATGAACCCAATCGAATATTTGTGGTTCGACTTGGAAAAGCGGGTTTGCGCTAAATCACCACCACCCCAAAATGTATGGGAACTGGAGAACCAGCTGTTGACATTATCAGGGGTCGATCCAGGATTTTAAAGATGATACCCATTTTTGAGAAATTCTACCTATTTTTATGAAATTTGCCTGTTTTTGTGAAATTTTGCCAAAAATAGAAGAAAAAAAAAAAAAAACCTCAACAGTATATAAAGGTTCAAAGTAGTGTTAATGCATAGGTAAAATCCTAATCAGCCATTGCCCAAATGCAAGGGTCATTAAAATGATTGATCTAGACATGTAAATAAGAAATCCAGTTGTCTGGCCGAGTATGTGAAAAAAAGGAAAAACGTGCAACAAGAATTGCCCTATTTTGCTTCCACAGCAAATAAACAATCTGAATAGAAAAATAAAAATAAATAAAACAATTCAGTATCAGGAAAAAAAGTATTGATTTTGTGTAGCTTTCAAAACATTAATATTTAACAAATAAAAGCACATTACTTTATAATATTGATTTGCTGTCGCAAAACATGTTTACACTACGCAAATTTTCTTTTTTTTTTGTATGTAAGCTTTTGAAATTTTTTCCAAGTAGTGATTACCTACCTGCTTTTGCAAATGTAAAAATACTGTTTCTGTGTGAGCCTGGGCAAAAACAGTTATTTCGAAAAATTCAAAGAAATTTTGGGTATTCTTAAATATCAGAATATTTAATACTGGCATTTTAACATTAAAAATAGTCCCCTTTTCTGACACACAGGGAGAATTCTTTTATCGACATGTCACTTTTCAAAGGAGATCCACGGCAAGACGGGAACATTCACATCTGACTGCCAAGTTCGGATGGACAGATATTTTGCAAATTATCAGCATAGTTAATTTAGCAGATAGTTGTGGCTGGTAGATTTAAAAAACGTAATCTGTGGGCTAAAAAGGTTAGGTAATTTGTGAGCTAAAAACTTTGACTCATATAAATTTAAAAAAATAAAAGTTTGATTTCTTTTTAAGCTGCACGGCACTCATTTGCGTTGTGAAAGATGTTTTACAGGACTCCCCCCCCCCAAGTATTGCTCGCTGGTGACCGAAGAGCTCCCTGGTGTCGGGAGAACGTTTATTGGTTTCAAGTGGAGGTGAAGAAGTAGCTAAGGTACAGATGTGGGTGGGAGCTAGGGAGGGCAGAAACTTTTCCGTTGCCGAGAAAGAAGGTGATCGTTTCTCAATCACCCACACTGTAACACCAGAGCCCTGCTGTACCATGGCCTTGGTAATCGTGCTGTTCGGAAAGCGTGGGGTCACACCCTCATGGGCGACTTCCTGAGTATCAGCAATTAAAAATACCAGAAATTTATCTTTGCGAATTTTTCACAAAACTGGATGAAATTTTTTCAAACTCCATATATCGTTGATAGGATTGAATTTCGCATGAATCCATGAAATACTTTTTAAACTTTTTTCTAATCATTTAAATACTTTTTAAATTTCGCATGAATCCATTAAATACTTTTTAAACTAGACATCAGAATTTTTAATCTTTTGCATGGGTGGGAATGCTCTTATGAATGATCTGATTCCTAGAAATCTTCGGGGAGGAATCTGTGGTGGAAAGTTAAAAGGTGAATATCTGTCTACTGTGCTGTATTTCATTTCATTGAACATTCCTAATCTTGTTTTAGAGCAAAACATGGGATTTACTGTTCCACCGTGATCTCAGCTGCCGGTAGTAATGATGCAGTGATTGATAGCTTTGTCTCTCTGTTACAGAGACCGATTTTATCGAAAACAACAAATAATGACCCAAAAAAAAAAAAAATGCCCACATAATAGTTTTGTTAAAATAAAATTTCACCGAAAATATTTTGTGAAGATACTGTTTGATCTAAAAATATTTTTGTGAAGATACCGCCCAACAATATCAAATTCGACCTGGATTGAACCCTGATTATGATACCAGATACCCCAGGATACCTATCACCACCCCATCGAATCGATCCCTCGCCAAGTGGCCCATCTTTTGTGGGCTAAAAAGAGTTTTACAGCTTATTAGGTAGGTGGTTATATTGTAATGGCTCATTAGTGTATTGTACCCTGAATTATGATGCAAAATCAGATTATTAAATGTATCATTTTTACAACATCATCATTACCTGAAGACTTCAAAATATCCAGAGCAAATGCATTGGCAAGTTGGCCAATCAAGCTAGAGCCTGCTGCTTTTGGTTGTATTTCAGCAATGTCTCCAGATCTCCCAATGCCATGACCCATTCTAAAATTACAAAAAAGAAAAGAAAAAAAAAAGCCAGGATTCAAAACAGTAAAGAATCTGATGCAGGGTTTTGGAACTGGTAAACCAGTTCACAATTTATGACAAAATCAACTGGTTTTGCATACAATAATTACTCAGTGATTATATTAAAAACTTTGAATTTATAAATATAGTGGTTCACTACAGAGGTAAGTAATTTGCTCATTTTATTTCAAGCACCACAAGACAACCAGCATAAAAAAAAAAAAAACTAAATGGTGAGCAATTTAGAACAAGAAAGATGACACCGATTTTCGGGTGTAATAAGCACATCTTTTGAATCCGTTCTGACGCAAATTAAATTTATCAAAGCTATTCATAGTCAATGGAACCAGTATGGAAAACAATAGTATCTAACGGAAGAAAGAAGTTTTTCAATTGGGTTTTTAATACCTCAGATATTGTTGCAAACGGAATCGTGAGCTTACGCTCTTTGGTTGCAGACTTGTGGGTTAAGAAAAACATGAATTTATATGAGAAACATTTCGCACAAGAAACGCTCTCCAACAAAGAAAGAATTTTTCAAATCGGACTCTTAGAAACAGAGATATCGACAAAAATAAGATGTGACTTTACGTCCCCTGGTGGGAAAACCATGCATTATTTTAGGAAGAAAGTATTCTCAAAAGGTTTTTCCATATGAGCACAACGGTCCAAGAAAAAAAAATTTAGTCGAGTTTTCAGGAGCCCACATTTTGCTACAAATACATCAGAAGCAGAAATTAACACTGGTGGCCAAACCATTCTTTACCAAACATTAGAAATTATGTGAAAAATATTTTCCGTCAAGTCTTGTATGCGAAACAGGAAGAATTTTTCAAATCGGAGTTTTAGAAGCAGAAATAAAATCTCAAATACTCTTCGAGATAAATGGAATCGAAAGATAAAAGTATTCTTTCAATCAGATGTTTAGAAGCAAATATGTGGGATAAAACGTATTTTTGAATTCGACATCATCTGCATTTACACCCTCTAGCGGCGAAATTGTACGTCATAAAAAAAAAACGAAATAAAGGGTCATCATTCGCATATTTCAAGCTTACCAATACAAACAGAATTTTTCAAATAGGACCAATAGTTGCAGAGATAGATATCTTGGGTATGGATGGACGGACGGACAAACCGATAACATAAGCACGATCTTTTTTTACAAAAGACGTGCTAAAAAAAATTTGTATAAGACATCCATTAAACAAGTAGATCTGAAATTTAGATTACAAGAATAATTATCACACCACTACCCCACCCCTTTATGATAAAACTAGTACAGAAAACTGAAATACAGGATTATGGATTTGTCACTAAAAGTATAATTACAGTTCTCTAGTCAAAATCTTTCTTAGTAAAAAGAGTTTCATACAGCAGATAAGATCTTTTCCTGCTTTGTTCATATTCTTGTCTACTTCTTTATTTAGCTTTTTTGTCTCAACAATAATAATCTAACTAAAATAATTAAAATCTGTTAGCTGTTTCAGCCCTTTCCCTGTATTATATGACTAATAATTTTTGAAGATTTGAATTAGAGCCTTTGACTTAGACATCCCAAAGTTAAAAAACACTTGATAACACATCTAAGTTTGGCTCATACAGAGTTGAGTGTATTAATTTAGTTCCACCAATCTTTGGGAATAAAACCGTTTTGACATGCTAAACATAAACTTGAGTACAGTTCAAAAAGACTTCTAAGTCAACACCCTATTAATACGGCATCTGTAAACTTGAATAAAAAAACTCAACATAGTGAAAACTTACTGAAGTATTACTTTCTTGGAACCAAACTAATTTCTACTGTTTATCTTCATCTGAAATTTTCACACATTATGCTCAACTCATTAATGTTATGCTACAAGTAACTTACACTCCTAGAAATTAGCATGAAGTCATTTGCATAAAGCAAACTACTGATATTAGAGCCACCTGCTTATATGTCTGAAACTAAGTTACTTTCTATTTAAGGAGTTTATCTATACCTGCCACAAACAAAATGAGAACAGCCTTCACCTTTGTCTTGTCAAGAATTAATTTCAAACTAATTACCAGTACTTTCTTCAAACCTGACTGTTGAAAGGCTTATACTGTACAGGCTCTTTGCCATAGGTTGCAAGATGAAGGCTGAAAATTAATTCTTTCTCAGGAAGTTGCCTGACTACAAGTACACATCTTGCTACACCCTCTGTCTACCTAGAAGACACCCATCCTTCAGTTGGCTGATTTTCCACCACCCCTCTAAACTTGTTACTCAAAATGCTTCAGTAAACTTTACATGGAACACTAATTAAGGAGCTGTCTTGGTGGTTATTACAATCGTTTTCCACTTTTCTTTCATTTGTATATTGCCACAACTGACTTCCACCAATCCTCTGGAATCAAAAGACACTGAAGTGGCAAATTATTAGGAACACCTATCTAATAATAAGTTGGGCAGCCCTTAGCCTTCAAACCATCTTTGATTCGATGTGTCATGAATTCAACGAGGTGCTGATATCGTTCTACAGCCAGGTATGTTCAGCCAACAAATGGGATGGAGTCTGTCAATTGCTGAATGTTAGAGGTAGAAGATTGATCTGAGAACTATGGGGGCCATTTTGGCCCTTTGAAGTCACTGTTGTGCTCCTGGAACCACTGCGTGACACACCTTATTATCCTGCTGGAAGTAGCCCTATCCATCAGGGTACACCATGCGTATACACTACATTGACAAAAGTCACCGAGCACCTCTTCAAAAGCAAATGAACGGATCCACTGCGGTGTTAACATGTGCGGTACAGCTGCAAATGGTATAAAAACAAGCCTGCAGCTGACCGCGATCATATCGCACTGTGAAGTTGAGTGAAACTGTCATGGCAGGAGAGAACTGACTTTGAGAAAGGGAATATTGTTGGGTGTTATATTAGAGGGTTGTCCATAAGAGAAACCAAGAGGCGTTTAAACATACCCAAGCCAACTGTTTCGCATGTACTGAATAAGTGGAAGACACATGGCATGCCTGAAGCAGCAAAACGCACCAGCAGACCAAAGAAAATCGGTGATAGAGGACGTGGAAACCTCAGGAGAGTCATTACAGCTAATCAACAGAGTACTGCACAAGACCTCAGTGTAATGCTGGAACCTTCGGTATGTATGCGTACCATTCGCAGAGAACTTCATTCTATGGGTTACTGTGGCCGTGCGACTGCTCGTAAGCCTTTCATCTCCACTCGGAATGCTACTCGTCATTTAACATGGTGTAAAGAACATTTATTGTGGACTGTAGATCAATGGAAACAGGTCCTATGGAGTGATGAATCTAGATACATGATCCATCAGTCTGATAGCCGTGTATAGGTATGATCGGCAGCCGGGGGAACGTTATTTAGCACAGTGTACTGTTCCTACAGTCAAGTTTGGAGCTGGCAGTGTACTTGTGTAGGAGTGTTTTTCGTGATATGGTCACAGTCCATTGGTTATCGTAGGCAAACCTGTTAACCAGCACGTCTACCTCGATATTCTGGACAATTATGCCCTACCAACTCTGTGGCAATATTATGGAACTGAGCCTTGTTGATACCAGTAGGATAATGCACCAAGCCATAAAAGCAAGGTCTGTTACGACGTGGTTTGATGATAATTCCATATCGTGTGTGGACTGGCCAGCACAGAGCCCTGATCTTAATCCCATAGAGCACCTATGGGATGCATTAAAGTGCCACATAAGAAGTTTGGAACCAAGGCCTACTACTAAGCAACAGTTAGTGGCAGCATTATGTACTGAATGGAAGCGCATACCTATCGCTGTGTTCCAAAACCTTGTTGAAAGCATGTCTCGAAGGGTCAGTGCATGCATTAAGGCCAAAGGTGGACAGACACTGTACTAATGTATGCCAATAAATACTATGTTGCGTTTCTCTTTTAGGTGTCCGGTGACTTTTGTCAATATAGTGTATATGGGTGTTCCTGGTCTGCAATGATGTCAAGATACCTTGTGGCATCCAAATGCTATTCAAGAGGTATTAAAGAATGCAATACTTGCTGTGAAAACACCTCCCAAACCATTACACCATCTTGTACAATTAACACAAAGCAGCTGTGTTCTATAGATTCATGCTTTCGATGGCACAGTCTGACACATTCATCATCATGTATTACCGAAAACACGATTCATCAGACCAAACAACCTTTTTTCCAGTTTTTGTGGGTCCAGTTTAGGTGGTTCCATGACCGCTGTGAACAGATTTGTCAGTTTTTAGCAGAGATGAGGGGTACATGAAGGTTACGTCTGCTGTTATAGCCATTCGTGTAAATATGCAGTAGGTTGTGTATGCTGAAATTCTTTTCTCAATACCACTGTTGTACTACATGGCTACTTGATGCAATGGAGCTTACTGTTACCACATATAGTGTTTTGCAGCCTCCCTTGCCTTTGAAAATCGACCAGTTCTTTCTGTCCACAAGAAGACTGCCCATTGCTTGTTTTGTTGTTTGAGTATCACTCATTGTACACCCTCAATACAGTAGGTCTTTCATAGATGCGAAGGTTTACTACTTCTGAGATGCTTGCATCTGCACGCCTAGAGCCTGCAATCATACCTCTTTCACAGTTGTTTAAATCACAAATCGTTTCCACATTGCAGCTATCTACACTGGAAAGTGAGGATGGCACATCTGATTGATATTCCTAATAATTTGCTACTTTAGTGTAGTCTGACATGTCACCTCAATGATACTATGTAACTAAGTAAATTTGTTGTTCACCTATGTTCAAATTTTGGACTAATTTCATAAAAAATAGAAGCTTCTTCATATTTCAGGGACAAAATAGCATCCTTTCCTTCAACAGCAGTTATATTTCTTTAGCTCTCCATATTCACCCCCATTATTGTATCAGTTCCAATGCTCTCACTTAAAACTAGACTACTCTAAGCTTTAAGAACAGTACCACTTTTCACTCAGGTTCAAATGCCTTCACAAAATACTAAAGGAAAAAAAAGTCAATTAATAACAAGGAACTGTGCACCAATTACACTTAAAATAGTACTAGTAATCCGAATTTCATGGCATAGAATATAAATCAAGAATTTAAGTAAATTTTAGTAAGAGATGGGTTTGCCTCCTGGGGCGCTCCGTGGTCAATGGCACTCAGAATAGCAACATGGGCCTCTGTGAATCTTGGAGAGGTGCCAGCTAATTCTGTGTGACATTGGCGAAAAGACTCCAACTCACTGAGTTTTGTTCCAGAATCCTTAGGTTGAATGACCAACTGGAACCCTCAGCTGTGGCTAATCCCCCACACTGCTGTACTTACCTGATTAAAAAAACACAAAGAAATGAAAAAAATGACTCAAGTGTGGGATACGGTGGGCCTACCACACTTGAGAAGGACGGTTCACCACAGAATAGACCTGGAAATTCTAAAAGGCACATGAGAAAGAGATCACGGTTGAGTGAGTGTAAGATTGGTGTATGGAATACTAGAGGTATAAATGGCAAGATGAATGAAATCATTGAAGAAATTAATAAGTATAAATTGGATATCCTGTGTGTAACTGAAACCAAAAAGAAGGAAATTGGGGTAGAAGAAGTGAATGGCATGGTGAGTGTGTGGTCTGGAGTATTGGATAATGTTAGGGGACAAGCTGGTGTAGGTGTGATTTTAAGTGAAAAGATGAAGAACAACTTGATCCATTACAGCTGCATTAGTGAGAGAATTCTTTGGATACATGTGAAAGTGAAACTTCAGAGAACAGTAATTGTTGCAGTGTATGCTCCTTGTGACTCAGAACCTTCTGATAGAAAGGAGGATTTCTGGAATGAGCTACAAGCTGTTTTGAGCCAATTTGGTGCTACAGAAAAAGTTATAATAGCAGGGGATTTCAATGCTCGAGTAGGTGTGAAAGAATGCTATTTCTGACAATGTTCTGGGTAAGTATAATGATTCTTTTGTGAATGATAATGGTGAAAGATTAATTGAACTTTACATTGAGAATGGTTTGTGTGTATCTAATACGTTTTTCAACCACAAGTATATCCACACATATAATTGGAAAAATCATACTCTTCGTCAAAAGAGTGTTACAGATTTTGTTGTTTACGATCAGCGTCTGAAACACTTAGTTGTTGACACTCGTGTAATGAGAGGTGCAGATGTTGGCTCTGATCAATACTTGGTAGTGTCACGAATGAAACTGAATGTTGGTTAGAGGAAAGGAAATAAGAAGAGGCCTAGGGTGGAAACAATAAAGATTGAAAGGCTTCCTGAGGATCATCAGCGGTATGCTAACTTACTCAGAGAATGACTGAAGGAGCTGAAGTCATGTGAGAGGGGTAGTAGAAAAGAAATGGGGATGTTTTAAGAACTGTGTTGTTACTGGTGCTGAGGAGGTTGTGGTACCACAATGTGGGTAACAATAGAGGTGAAGGTTGGTGGAATAGTGCGATTAAAGAGGCAGTAAAGAGAAAGAAGGATACCTATTTGGGGATGTTGCAAGGCAGAGTTTCTGTGAATGAATACTGCTGTAAGAAGCGTGAAGCAGCTAAGCTGGTTCGCCAGAGTAAGGCAAAATACAGGAAGGAGAAGGTGGAAAAGCATGAATTGGCTTTTTGGAAAGATAGAAATACTTTCTGGAAGATCGTGAGACTCAGGAAAAATAGGGGAAACAAAGTTGTAAGTTGTGTGAAGAATAGGGTTGGGGAAATGATATGGGAGCCCAGTGAGTTAAGTGAAAGATGGGGTGAATACTTCTGTGAGTTATTAGATCAAGAAAGCAAAGGTGATTCTGAGGCAAAAGCAGATAATGTCACAGTGAAGGAAGGAAGCACAGGAGGGATCACAAGAGAAGAGGTGTGTAAAGCTCTAAAATCTCGTCAGAATGGTAAGGCTCCAGGAGTTGATGGCATAACTGCTGAGATGTTGAAATATGGTGGTGACTCTGCAATTGACTGGTTAACTGAAATTTGCCAGTTGTGCTGGGAGCTAGGAATGGTCCCTTCGGGATTGGAAGGATGCTATCATTGTTCCATTGTATAAGGGAAAAGGTGATAAGACTGACTGCAAGAATGATTGTGGTATTAGCCTACTGAGTGTGCCGGGGAAAGTGTTTCGTAAGGTCATTATTGAAGAAGTATGAAGTCTTACATCAGTGAAAGTATGGGATGTTCAGAGTGGTTTCATGACTGGTAAAGGCTGTACACTAACCAAATTTTTACATTAGGCATGATGATTGAAAAGTATCTGGCTGTTGGTAAGAAAGTTTTTGCTGCCTTCATAGATTTAGAGAAAGCTTACAGTACCAAGTAAATAGGACACTTCTGTGGAAGGTATTGAATAAATAAGGTGTTACTGGGAGTCTACTTAATAGTGTAAAAGACATGTATGCTGGTAATAGAGCTTGTGTACGAGTGAATGGTGTTTTATCGAAATGGTTTTCTATTGGTGCAGGAGTCAGGCAAGGTTGTGTAATGTCACTCTGGCTGTTTCCTTGAAAAAGCCATCTGGTTGATGTGCAAAAGCTTGGAAAGTTTTATTTGCACTCTACGCCAAGAAATTTCGGATTTTTAGTATAGTTATACTATTTTGGCTGTTTAAAATATTTATGGATGCATGCATACGTGATGCCAAAATAGATAATACTGGTTTATGTCTTGGTGATATGCGTGTGTGCAGATTGCTGTATGCTGATGACACAGTCTTGTTGGCAGAGAGCAAAAGTTAGTTGCAGAGTATGTTGTCCCGGATGAACGAAGTTTGCATGAAATTCAAACTGAGTATTAATAAGGGGAAAACCAAAGTTATGATTTTTGAGCAGGGAACTGGTAGTAGTACTGAATGTAGCATAAGTCTAAATGGCACCATGATTGCACAGGTAAATGAATTTGTGTATTTAGGAAGCATGTTTCATAAAAAGGACAAATTGGATGGTGAAATTAGTAGGAGAGTGAATTCTTCATTGAAAGTCATAGCTGCATTGGGAGGTTTTCACAGGAATGATGGGTTCTCAAGGGTGTCCCGCATGGCTGTGTATGAACGTGTAACTGTTCCCACTCTGAAGTATGGCAGTGAAACCTGGGTACTACAGAAGAAAAATAGGAGTTATTTGTGTGCTGGAGAAATGCGTTACTTACGGGGGCTTTGTGGCAAGACACGTTCTGATCGTGTGAGGAATGAAGATGTGTTGGAGTTGTGTAATGTGAAGCAAAATGTTGTTAGCAAGGTGGAGACTAATATGCTTCGGTGGTTTGGGCATGTTGAAAGAATGAGTGATGAGATGCTTACTAAGAAAGAAATTTCAGTCCAAGTGGCAGGAAGGAAAAGCAGAGGAAGGTCAAGGAAGTCATGGGAGGATCAGATTCAGGAGTGTCTGCATGAGAAAAAGATCACGAGTATGAAGCATAGAAGATCTTGTGTGTGCCGTGTGATGGAAGTCAGTGAAGCTCGAAATGTGTGCCAAAATATCTGTAAGTGGAGGAGTTCAATATGGCAACAGTAAGTAAATAATCAGGTAAAAATTATTTGGTAGTTTGTCTTTTCTTTGTGGAGCCAACCTCTGAATCTCATAGAACAGCTTAGTGATATGTATGTATGTATGTATGTATGTATGTATGTATGTATGTATGTATGTATGTATGTATGTATGTATGGAAACTTTGATTTATATTCTATGCCAAGAAATTCAGATTACTAGCACCATTTTTCTTTAAAAAGTCACTCATCAAAACAAGGCCAATGTTTACACCCATACCACAATTAAAAAATAGCCCAAAATTTTTCTCATGTACAGGTATATTACATATAAACCTTTATAAATATGTAAACTATCATATAATCAAGGGCCAAAGTTACAGCACACTACACCTTGCCCTTTTTTTCTGCCTCAATAAACCAAAGAAAACTTTACATCCAGGTCATATTATTTTGGTACCAAATCCCTGTACCATCGACTAGACTTCAATTTTACCCATTAATTCCATCTTTTCTTTATAAATTCTCATGGACTTTAACAATTGTTGTGAAATTTATCTATTTCTCACTGATTGTCTCAACAAATGAGGCATCATATATTGCTATTTCTATTCAGTTTATAATTCCTCATTAATAGAAGAATTATACTTTTATTGCATAATAAAGACAGCATACTATTATGTTATAAATTCCAGTAGTCTGTTCAGAACATTTCATTCCTGTTCTTACCACAAAATTTGATTACAGTACAACCAATACAAGTAAACAGAAGAAATGAGCTAAACAGAACAGCAAAAATTATGTACTTTACCTAAGCATAACTTACGGATGCACTTTAGACTTCAGCCGCTGTCGTCTGCTTCAATGGCAGAAACGTTTCGCGATAGGTGGCGCTGCAGCTGCGTCGGCGTTGTTTGCTCTTTCGCTGCATGCATTACGTAATCAATGCGTGGCTTGTGCAGGATGAGTGTTAAGGATGCGAAATATGTGGTGTGGGTTATTTTTTAAAGGAATGGGTACAAACCCATTCCTTTAAAAAATAATGGCTGGCCCTGAAAACGGCCTTTATGGAATGTGAGTAGTTCAGGTGTTGTTAAATATTTATAACAACGGAAAAGATGTGTTTCCTCCTCACTGAGAACCTGTCTATGTAGTACAAATATTGAACTGGAAAACATCACGTGCTAGGGAAGAACTGTTTGATGACACCGATCATCACCTCAAAACAGTGTTCAGAAGAGACAACACTTTTGTTGGAATAAATATTCCAGAATGTGATCTGCCAAGTGGTCTTTGTGAATTCCATTAGATAGTGTGCATTTGAGGGGCTGCCAATTGCTCTCAACACCTTGAGTATGCGCCCCAGTAAGTGGGATCAATGAAATTGAGCAAGTGGTTGACTGACAGATGTTGGAAACCACAGGATGGGAGGTTGTGGTACGCAGCCCATTGATCCGTCATTACAGTACTTCCATGTTGAACATGTTTCTGGAAGAGCGGCAGCAATGTATGAGCAGAGCGGTTATTCTCCGGGCAGATCTTTATCCTGAATCATTCAGAATCTTGTTCAAAGATGCCAAGGATCCAGGTGCCCTCAACCAAACGACCACAATTATACTTCCACTTCCCAACCTTCGCCTCATCCACTTCTATGATTACACCAGGGACTGCAAGCTGTCCTTCATTTTGTTCGTAGGCTACCATAAACTATGCGACTAGTTCTCTGCAAGACTGATAATAGTCGCTGACTGTCGCAGAGGATGTGGAAACCCCATCCTGGGAAGATTCCTTAATTGCATTATCGTAGAACAATCCGTAGGTGAAACAATATACAAGAGTCATCACCTTATCAAGAGGAATACAAGCAGCTTCCAACTATGTCCCAAGTAAACGGGAATACTGCTCACGTTTTCCTGTAACGTGATTCTTCGTACACCTGAATTGTCCTAAACGATGACACATATCCACTCCCAAACTCATTGGATGACCTGCGGAACATCTTTGCTCGGTTGGAAGCAATCCTTTCCGCTCACACCATGCAATACACGTTTCTTCATCCTTCCCAACTTTATCGAAGAAACACCTCCAGTTCCACATCACGACTGACAGTTACAATGCACACTGGAAAAAACACAAGCTCAGCAAAGAGCGATTACGTAACACACACAGCGTGGGAACAAACACCGAGTACAAGCAAGCAGCGGCAGCGCCACCTATCGCTACACGTGTCATTTTCCCTGGATTCTATCTGTGCGTTGGTTGAAGCAGACGACAGGGGCCGAAGTCTAAGGTGCACCCTAACATACTGCCACTTTGATCTGAGAACATAAGTGAGAAATACGAAGTGCATTTACCTGCCTATAAATCATTTTACATGGTGCCATCAAAAATAATTAAATAATTATTGGTGCGTTCCATCTAAATAGACAGTCAATTTTCCAATTTTGCATTATGCTGTGTTCAACTCATGAAAATATCAGTTCAACTGATAAACTTTCATAAAACCATGCAAAAAAGACAAAAAAGTTTAATTTGTGGGTTTAACGACCACCGTGAGCAACTCGATGCACTATAAGCAGTCGCCCATCCCTAATTTACGGACATAAGCTCCAGGAAAGGGAGACAGAAGACAATTATACAACATCCATGCCTCACCAGGACCTGAATCCAGACCCATCTAAGATGAATGGTCGCACCACCAGGCAGCTAAAAAAGTATGGGTCATTTTATGTCAATTCACAGCAGGGCACTCAAACTTGACATTTTTAGCACGTCTTTTGTAAAAAAAGATCGTGCTTATGTTATCGGTTTGTCCGTCCATCCGTCTGTAGACACAATATCTCTGCAACTATTAGCCCGATTTGAAAAATCCTTTTTGCATTGGGAAGCTTAAAATAGTTACTTTTTCAAATTACACATGGATTTTCCGCTAGGGGGCGTAAACGTAAATTATGTTTTCTCCGATAACTCTTCTTTCTACAATTCAGATTTGAAAATTTTTTTCTTCAGCGGATACAGCTCCTGATAGAAAATATTTTAGCATATAATTTCTAATTTTTGGTAAAGAATACTTTGGCCACCAGGGGCCGTAAGTGTTAATTTTTGCTTCTGATTATTTAATGAACATGTTTATTTTAATGAACATGTTTATTTTAATGAACATTGGTGAAAAGATGCTCTACAAAGCGATTTTTTTAACTACCCACTAGATTGTTTTGAAAGTGAAAAATAAAATCATTAGCACTTTTTAAATGCAAACTTAACATTTACTGTATCTTTGAATACCTGATTTTAGTGTCAATAGAAAGCTTAGTATACAGGGTTTAATATGATATACAACTGCCGCCCTTCACCAATTTTAAATTCTGAAAATTTGAAATTTAAATATTTTTTTAAAATGGCATTTTAAAAAACTTCAGAAATTATATAATGATATTCATGTCTTTGGGATATGAGAAAATTTTGGGACTGGCAATTTAAAACTGTCAAAAGTTACTGCCAATAAAAGAGAAGAAAGGGAACTATTACCAATTGCGTATGGATTCTCTCATTATTCCAGAAAACTCAAACATCAACAGTTTTCACAATAGCACTTCTAACAGAAGACTAAAATTTACAATTTGAAAATTATAAATTTTAAAAGAGTTGTAATACTAAAATTTTTATATCTACAGAATCCTGGTGGAAATCAATTAATTTTTATGGATATCTATTATTATTTAAGTATTTTGTCTCAAATTAGCAGTTTTAAATATCTGAAAAGCCTTACAGCAATAGTAACTTAAATTTTGCAAACATCTTTTTAATTTTACATAAATGCTGCAGTTCATAAAAATGTACTGCAAACAAAAAGTTGAGTCTTCATGGAACTGCTCAGAAATATATGATTTCATAATTCTGCATTTTCATCATAATCCTTTTACCTTGCCTGGATTTTCATAAATATTTTAAAGCACAGATAACTCATTATCATTTGGAAGGCATTTGAAGCCATTCTTTTCAGTTAATTTTTTTATACAAGATTCGTTTATTACTACTTCTCATAAACTGAAAAAAAAATCTGATTTAGTTTGTTACTTTTAAAACTTGTAGTTTGCAAACACACACACAGAAGCCAAATTTAAATGTGTTTGCTTTTCCATTATGCAACCAGTCAGCTTACTTCACTTTTAACAGACAACTAAATTTGTCCTATGCGTTTAGTGTCAGTTCAGACTTTGTGACCAAAATTTGAGATTTGCTGGCCTGTTTCAGACAGTTGAAGTTGTATTTCCTCAGGGATATAAAAGTTTAATATTCAAGTGATTTTCTTAACACATACAAAATGTGGTTGGTTGGTGGATTTTTATGGTGCAAAGGCCATAATTTGGCCAAAGAGCACCAACAAAATGTGAAACTGATTGAAAATATTTGTTTGAACTCTTAATGGTATATATATGGATCTTATTCCTAAAAATGTAAATTGTTGCAATCCTTTCAAACTAAAAGGACACAATACAGTGCAAAAAAATTTAAGGGAAGTTCAGCAAGGACATAAAAAATCAGCACACTCTTAGCTGAAATGAAATTGTGTTCAGGTTTTACAAAAAAAACTAAGAAATGCATATTTGCTGCAGGAACATTAGAATCAAAAAGTGCAAAAAATAAAAGAATTACATTATGATGATTCCAGTTCTGCTAACAACATAGTTTATTATACCATGGAAATAACCCTACCAAAAAAATTGGAAGAAAACAATATGCAAAAAGATAAAACAGACTATGACATAAAGAAGAAAATTCTAGATTTATAATCAGATGATGAATAGACAAATTCACCATGTGAAATATTGTCCCAGTTCAAAAAAAAATTTAAATCAACCAATGGGAGAAGTGAAAAATATGGACTTTAACTACACACCAAAAGCTAGAACATAAAAAAGAATATTTTAAATTAGTTCAATGAATCCAATTATATGATGAAAAAAAAAAAAAAAAAGAATTTGATTAGTCAAAGTAAAAAAACATCTTAACACCAACTCCTACCATAACCTGGAAAAATGTGTTAATCCAAGTGTAACCAGCACAGTACAGTATATGTGTTTAATTATGATGTGTATGCTTGCCTTTAGTAGTAATGGAGACAAATAAACATTTTAGGAGAAAAAAAGTTTGTCTCCATTACTATTAAATGCAAGCATACACATCTACAGAAACAATTAGTTTTTAAGCCATTTGAGGGAAAACATATACTTATTTTTACATACGCATGACAAAATATTCAATTATCAAAAATGGATTTTTCCAAGTTTCATGAATTAAGGCCTAAAAACTATGTTTTTGTTGGTGCAAGTGACATACACCCCACCTATGGCATATCAGGTCAAGTTTAAAAAGTTCTAGTTATTTCACAACAATTTATAGAGATCAGGATGAAAATTATACTTTTTTTTTGTTATAGTTCTAGAATGCAATGACCCATTTGTACATTAAAATTTTCATTCCAAACATTACTTTTTTAGTACAAACACAATAGAAAAACATCTTTCCAATTTCATACCCATAATGCCTTCTTGCTACAATATTTGAGGCAAATCTTGCTTCACGTTCCCCTACACCACAATTCCCATTGAAATTATTACTATCCATCATTGCAATTTGATGAAGCAGAAGTTCAATAGATGCTTCACTCCATCCTTCTTCAGGACACTTTCTCTGAAAAAACAGAAAACATGAATGATATGATTGACAATTGCAATAAACAAACACAGAAATCATTTGGTCATGTGTTACTCAGATTATACATATATTAACCATAAGGCATTTGTTCAAATATAAATTATATGCAATATTCAGCACATCAATGAAAATAATTTAACTGGATACCCATGACTGAAAAGTCAGAATTTAGCCATCCATTGCAAAACAGAACTCAAGAATTCCAAATGACATAACCAAATACACATCCTTCTTGACTATCATCACACTTCCTGGAAGATAATTTCACTTCACACTGCTGCACTTGATGCCATGCTTTTCTACAACATGTATATCCATGGCAGGATGCTCTGTAAAATCATCCATTTGAAATAATGAATCTTAAAAGAAAACAAATATTTGCAATGGCACTAAGAACCTCTCAATATACAGGGTGATTCATAAAGAGGTACACAGTTTCAACGCACTATAAAACAAGAACAATGTAAGATATTTTATGTTACCTGTAACAGAATTGTAGGAGAATATTTCCAAGTTTTTTTAGAGCCAGTCACAGATGTTCCATGTGTGCACTCTTAGTCACACAACACACATCGAGCCGGTAATTCATTCCCGCCCAAACGTGAGGTAAGATATCTGAATCAAGTGCAGTGATAGTGGCTGTGATACGCTGTTTCAGCTCCGCTAGATCAAAAGGAAGGGGAGGGGTGAATACCTTGTCCTTTACGTACCCCCACAGGAAAAAATTGCAAGGTGTTAAGTCAGGACTTCTGGGTGGCCATTGGGTCTGTGGCATGTTGCAGTCCGCGGCTCGTCCAATCCATTGGTGAAGAAGATGTTCATCGAGATAAACTTGCACGACGCCTAACCAGTGCGGTGGTGCACCATCCAATTGGAGAATAAAGTTGTCACTGTCGTCCTGCAACTGTGGCATCATCCAAAGACTTAACATATCCAGTAAAGAGCCTCCTATGACAGTTTCCTCGTAAAAAAAGAAGGGGCTGTACACTTTCTTTTTGGACACAGCACAGAACACATTTACCTTAGGGGAATCTCGCACATGTTGCACTGTAAATCTGGGATTATCCGTTCCCCAAAAGCGAACATTGTGCTTGTTTGCTTGACTACTCACGTGAAATGTAGCTTCATCGGTGAAAACTAAGTGATCGGCAAAATCGTAATTTTCAAAATGGTGCTGCATTTCGGCACAAAATTCAAAGTGCTTTGTCTTGTCAAGGTCAGTGAGATTTTGCAACATCTGCACTTTGTATGGAATCACGTTCAGCTTCTTTCTCAAAATTCTCCAGACAGTGGGCTGTAAAATCTGCACTTCACGACTCACCCTCCACATTGATTTTCCCAGGCTTCGTTGAATGGCGGTGCAAACACTATCAACGACTTCTTCCGATACACACAGTCGTCCAGGACGTTTAAGTTTGCACAAACAGCCTGTAGTTTAAAATTTTTATGCCAATCATAGATAGATTTCCTGGTTGGAGGTTCTTTTCCGAATCGTGATCAAAAATGCCGTTGCACAACAGTTACAGATTCCATTTTGCTCAATTCAAGAACACAAAACGCCTTCACCACTGCAGACGCTGCCATTTGACTGACTATGACTAGTCACATGACACGCTCGCTATTGCCTACGTCACTTCCCTCAGTAGCGGGACACAAACTTTATGAGTACGTCTACCTAACGGTTTGCAGTTGTGGTTCATGTCTTCAACTGTTACTGTTTTACAGCATCTGGAAACTGTATACTTCTTCATAATCACCCCGTATCTTATATACACAGTGCGTCAAAGAATTTTTAAGACTGAGTCTGTAAAATGAAATAGAAACAAGAAATTATAATTTGTTTTGCTTTGTTATTCAAAATAAGTCCCTCTGGATTCAATACACTTGTTACAGTGATTTAATAATGATTCGAATGCCTGTTCTAGTTCACTTTGCGGAATTGCCTTCAAAGCACGCGTCGAAGCTGTTTGTATGGTCGAAATATCATCAAAATAACACCCTTTTAACGTCATTTTAAGTTTTGGGAACAAAGAAAAGTCGCAGGATGCTAAATCAGGCAAATACGGTAGATGATTCAACACACAGACGTTATTTTTTGCCAAAAATCTACGAACAAGAAGTGAGGTGTGACTGGGTGCATTATTGTGCAACAAACACCAACTGTTTTCATCTCGATATTCTGGACGAATGCGACGAATTCTGCCCATCAAACGCCTCAAAACATTTAAATAAAACTCACCAGTAATCGTTTGTCCACTTGGAACAAATTCTTTATGGATAAAACCCTTACTATCGAAGAATGTAATAAGCATTATTTTGATTTTCGATGGAACTTTTCTTGTTTTTTGGCTTGTGGCGAGTTTTTTGACTTCCATTCCGCACTTTGTCGCTTTGTTTTAGGATCATATTGAAAACACCATGTTTCATCACCAGTAACAATCGATTTTAAGAAGTTTGGATAATTTTCAGCGGCTGAAATGATGTATCTGTAATGTTCACTTTTCCTTGATTTTTGTTCATTGGTTAACGTGTGTGGAACAAATTT
The DNA here is from genome assembly GCA_039090855.1 of Macrothele yani. Lineage (NCBI taxonomy): Eukaryota > Metazoa > Arthropoda > Arachnida > Araneae > Macrothelidae > Macrothele > Macrothele yani. Next base: position 92,095,468 of record CM077013.1, read on the forward strand.
AGCACAGACTTTTGTTTCGCCCAAATCTTCATGCAGGATGGTTCGAATCGTTTCTTTGTTGATGTTTAAAGACTCTTCCATCATTCTTAGTGACGCACATCGATTGTTTGTCATGAAATCACACACTTTTTTAATAATCTCAGGTGTCCTAGATGAACTCAATAATCTCAGGTGTCCTAGATGGTCTTCCAGTATGCTTATCATCTTCTAGCGTCTATCTTCCGTCCAAAAATGTTTGTGCCACAGGGAAACATTTGATCTACTTAAACAAAACTCACCGTAAACTTGTTTCATCATTTGGTACATTTCCGAGGCACTTTTACCAAGTTTTGGGTTAAATTTAATAACAGCCCTTTGTTCCATCTTAATAATTCAACATGAAAAAAAATTTACTTCTCTAATGAACGCTCGTTTCATTTGAGTTACTTTAACAACTGCGCCGTACTTTTGGCAGAAAGCAAGCAGATGGTCACGGTTTATAACGCATTCGCGATTACACTGGTGGCACCACCGTAGGCTGAAATCTAGCGCCAGTCTTAAAAATTCTTTGACGCACTGTGTATAAAACACAAAACATCTGTTTGTCTGAAGCAGCAAAAACTCTTGAACGCCGAACTGTGCCATCGTGAAATTTGCATAGCTTATTAATACTGGAATTTCTAAGTCAACGTAACTATTTTAAGATCTCCAAGTTGTTCCGTCCGCGAGTTATGAATTAATTAATAAGCTAATCAATAAAGTCAGCGCTGTTTGCTACGTCATCATTATCTGTTCCAAATCTGAAAGCACGTGACTGCATTCACCGCCGCAGCACATCCACAGGTGTTTCTATTCTTCGAGAACTGTGCATGAAAAAACGCAAAAACAAACTTTGTGAAATATTAATCAAATGGGCTGAAATTTTTATCAACACCATGAATTGGTAATAAGAGTAGTCCCTCAAAATTTCACCGGAATCCGGTCAAAACTTTTTAAAAATAGGCATGGAATTTTTAATTCATTGGTAAACAGAAATATATACGTAGAAACACTTAATTAAATTTTGACGGCTAATTTAAAAAGTTATTTACTGATTCGGGCGAAATTCGGAGGTCATGTGTTCCTATTAACGATTTATGGTGTTCATTAAAATTTCAGCCAGTTTCATATAATATTCACAAAGATACATTTTTAACTTTTTTATCCCAGAGATTAGCCCCTCAAAGACGTCTGAAACTGAAAGCATGTGATGCATTTGATCGTCGATAACAAATTGTTAACAAATTTTGTTCAGTCAGTGTTTCAAATGCTGTGTCTGCTGGACACGTGTTAAATAATTCGTAACGATTTTGGTCCGTTTGATTCTACAGCTGTATGTTGGAATGTGAAGTGCAAAGGATCCAACAAAATTATATATTGTCGCCGATGAAGGAGAAACCAAAAATGTTGTGTACAGCCAAGTGCTAAAATAATCACACTATGAACAAATAATTTTGTAATGACCAAATTTGTGAAATCAGCTTTTTTCTTTCTTGCAAACATCAATTTTGTTCTTGATTTTTTTCAGTGACATATAAGGGAATATGAAATTAATAAGCCTAAATCCCAGGCAAAGCCAGGCAGTAAAGCTAGTTATGGCATAAAAATGCCCATAATTAATTTTCATCCAGCTCTTCAGGAAACCTGAAAACAGAAAGCTCCAGCTGTGAGGAACTGCATTATCATAGAATGTGCAACAGCAATGCACCAGGACATAAATCAGGAAATGCAGTTCAATTCCTGCTCCAGGGTAGCTCAATTTTCAAATTTTCTGAAGAGTAAACTACATGGATGAAAGTTAATTGCATCACTTCATGCCACGAAATACAGCCTTCCATGCAAAGTGGATCACATTTCTCCATTGTCCTTTAAAAACCTATAAATATTTATAATTCAAAACCTGATGAACTTTCCACAGTGGTGGCTTTTCTTGGATTGAGAAGCAAGCCTCTATGAAAAGAAATTCGAGATAATACCCTGATACTCTTTGTAGATAACTTATACTGCACATTTTTCGCATGCCGAGATCTTTGTATGTGTGAAATAAAATGAGTGATTTAAGGAATACATTTATTTATGTACAACATATTACATTTATTTTCATCACTCATGACTACAATGAGGCAATCCGGTACATACTAAGCAGAATTACATAATAACAAAAAAAAGGTTTATTGATTTTATTCAGAAAACAACATTTATTAATGCAATTTTCACAATTTAAAGCATACTATAGTCGATATTGCAGTACTCGCATCGGCACTTACACTTTCTGTTCATCACGTTATTATTACTCACATTTCAGAGGTATGCTGTATGGTCCAAGTTTTAGGTTTAATCTCAGTTGTGACAGCATACCATAAGTATCAAGAATAAAAGCATCGATAAGACTTACCCTGTTATTCTACTGGCACGAAGTTCCTCCATCGTATGCACGGCTGTTCTTTCATACTATAGTTTCGCTGAAAGCTATGGTTCAGCTTCATCAGGGCTGAGCATTTTCATTTCTTGTTTCTGATGATGTTACCAGTTTCACGTGTCACATGCCATCAGATTGCAGATTGATGAGTGCTTTTCATGTGCTTGATAAGTATGGAGATGAAGATAAATCATTTACCAGGTTATTATGGTTTTGAAATATACGAAAAGCTTCTAAAAAGTTTAGGTCAAATGTTGATTTAGGTCTATCTAATAGTTTGGTGTCATTAACTGGTCTATCTAACAGTTTTGCATCATTAGACTGTTGGGAAAATAACCACCAATTTCTGTTTAATGATGCCAAACTGTTAGATAGACTTAAATCAACATTTGACCTAGACTTTAGAACTTTTCATATAATTCAAAATCGTAATAACCTGGTAAATGATTTATCTTCATCTCCATACCCATCAAGTGCATGGAAAGCACTCATCAATCAGCAATCTGATGGCCGCATGAGGCGTTTGACCCGTGAAATTGGTAACATCGTCAGTAACAAGAAATGAAAATGCTCAGTCCTGACGAAGCTGAATCATAGCTTTCAGCAAAACTATAATAGGCTTTAAATTGTGAAAATTGCATTAATGAGCATTGTTTTCTGAATTAAATGTATAATTATGCAATGCCTGTAGTTCAACTATTTCAAGGTTTATTTATTCCTGACATTTAGTGATACTTCAGTAGATGGATTAATGAATGTTGTTGTCATAAAACCAATGAAACAAGGTATGTGAGTCATTAAAGTAAATATTTCCTTAACTATGGTGGCAGCAATAATATGTATTTTGGCTGTTTAGTTTTTCAAAAACATTTATTTTTATTATTATTACATATTATTTAGATTTAGATGAACATAAGAAATGACCCTGACACCCATGAAATATGATGTAGCTATAAAAATCCATTTGCACATCCATAAGCTAAAATCTGACCACAAGATAGAAAGAAAAACTGAATCACAAGCATGTTAGCAAAGGAGATTGGTAACTTTTGGTCTAGGATATCTACAGATTACACCTCATAGTGATACACATTTTATGCTCTTGTCAATAGCAGGTTAAAAAGTTTCATGCCTAAATGACTCCCTCAGATCTCAGCCCTTTTGCAACTCAAGAATTCATGTTACTCATACCTGGAAACTGAAAGCACACAGAAAACAAAGCTACACCTATATGGGCATCATATGCTAGCCAATCAAATTTCTCTTACCACTTACTGTAGTTACATTTTCCAGAATTTCATACTTCATCAATAGTTCTTGATGCTGTGTCAAGTTTTCTGACTCCAGCCCTCATCATGGTATAACATTATCTTTTCTTGTACTTGACTGTGGTTGAAAAAAAATCTGAAGAATCTTCATTTGACACTACAGAAAATTTACTTCGTGGCACAAAGAGCCTTAAATTTGTTTTTGAGACGTGATCTCCAGAGCAAGAAAACAAACCTGAACTGTCACTTTCACCCCACTAGAAGGGCCATCATGAGGAAAATAATTAAATAGGGGCAAAATACATACATACATGCATGCATACATACATACATACATACGCGCATGCATGCATGCATACATATCACTAAGCTGTTCTCTGAGATTCAGAGGTTAGCTCCATACAGAAAAAACAAATTACCAGATAATTTTTACCTGATTATTTACTTACTGTTGCGATATCAAACTTCTCCATTTACAGCGATCTTGGCACATAATTCGAGCTTCACTGACATCCATCACACGACGCACACAAGATCTTCTATACTTCATACTCATGATCTTTTTCTTATGCAGACACTCCTGAATCTGATGATCCTCCCATGACTTCCTTGACCTTCCTCTGCTTTTCCTTCCTACCATTTGGGCTGAAAATGTTTTCTTAGTAAGCATCTCATCACTCATTCTTTCAACAAGCCCAAACCACCGAAGCATAACACATTACGCAACTCCAACACATCTTCATTCCTCACACAATCAGAACGTGTTTTGCCACAAACCCCCTGTAAGTAACGCATTTCTCCAGCACACAAATGACTTCTATGTTTCTTCTGTAGTACCCAGGTTTCACTGCCATACTTCAGAGTAGGAACAGTTAAACTTTCATACACAGCCATGCGGGACTCCCTTGAGAACCCATCATTCCTGTGAAAACCTCCCAATGCAGCTATGACTTTCAATGAAGAATTCACTCTCCTACTAATTTCACCATCCAATTTTTCCTCTTTATGAAACATGCTTCCTAAATACACAAACTCATTCACCTGTGCAATCATGGTGCCATTTAGACTTATGCTACATTCAGTACTACCAGTTCCCCACTCAAAAACCATAACTTTGGTTTTTCCCTTATTAATACTCAGTTTGAATTTCATGCAAACTTCGTTCATCCAAGACAACATACTCTGCAACTCACTTTTGCTCTCTGACAACAAGACAGTGTCATAAGCATACAGCAATCTGCACACATGCATATCACCAAGACATAAACCAGTATTATCTATTTTGGCATCACAAATGCATGCATCCATAAATATATTAAACAGCCAGGGTGACATTACACAACCTTGCCTGACTCCTGCACCAATAGAAAACCATTTTGATAAAACACCATTCACTCGTACACAAGCTCTACTACCAGCATACATGGCTTTTACACTATTAAGTAGTTGTAAATGCATTTATGGCACCTCTATTCATAGTGATTGTGGAATAACTTTTTACGGGTCTTTTAGAGGTTATTTTTAATGAAAGTTGGTTGTCAAATTTTCGAACTAAAGCCTAGTTCGTCATCAGGACTATGTCACTGGAGTAGTTGCTGCCACTCAATTGGAAGAAACCATCCGCAATTATCGTTAATTGTGGTACTTCTTCTTCTTGCTATTTCGATCCCTTCTTCTAGTTTTCTCTTTACTAAGTTTGACTGGTGGGCGATTATTTTCACTGAGTCCCAATTTATGGAGTGTCCACTTGCTTGTACATGTCTGTCTAGCCCTGTTTTGTTCCCAATGTTCCTAATAGCTGCTTGGTGTTCTTTCATTCGGACCTTAATACTTCTCCCTGTTTCTCCTATATAGCTGAGTCCGCAGTTACAGTCGATGCAGTAAATTACTCCTTCCTGCAATTGGATGTCCAATTCTTTCTGCTTTAAAGCTGGCAGGAATTTCTTTATTTTGTTATTAAGATCTGGAGCTAGCCTGATATTATATTTTGCTCCGATCCTTTTCAGTTTCTCGAAAAGTCCCTTGTGGTACGTAATTTTGCTGGTGAATTTGAAGTTGGTTTTCCTGCTTCTTTTTTGGCACTTGTTTAAATATTTTCTCAACATATGGGGAGGGGTAATTGTTTTCTGCCAACATTTCCTTTAATTCTTCTTTGTGAAGATCTTTTTGAGAAGCTGAAGAGACCAGGATTTCAATTTTTTTCAAAAATTGTCTCGCTGTATTCGATTTAATATAATCAGGGTGGAATGAGCAGAAGTCTAACATCTTCCCTGTGTTGGTGGGTTTTCTAAAAGCTGAGTGAATATTTTCCCTTCTCTTGAGGTCAAGGTTAAATCCAGGTAATTGATGCTATGGTCTTTTTCCTGTTCCAGGGTGTACTTCAAGGTATTCTCTAGTAAGTTAAATTCTTCCAGAATCTGAGAGGGTAGAGATTGGTCCACAGTATCTACTATAATTAGGACATCATCCATGTACCTTACATAGAGAGCAAACAAGGAGGGTTGTATAAGGATTTTTGCCTCTAGTTTACTTATATAATAATTTGCTAGCAGAGGTGCTAGTGGAGAACCCATTGCAAGTCCTGAAGTTTGCCTGTAATATTTCTTTCCAAACTGGAAGAAATTATTCTTGAAGGAAAATAGGAGCAGTTCATATATGCCAAGTAGTATTTCTCTATTGTGATTATGGAATACTATTTTTTCCGCAAGGTCATCTGCAATGAATTCCAGTAGGAGGTCCAGGTTAATGTTGGTATACATAGAGACTATATCCAGGCTTGCCATTACTGGATGAATTAATTCTGGCAAGTTGTCCAGTTTTCTTTTTAGCTGCATGGAATTTTTTAGTAGGTAGGGAGGAGAAGGGAAAATATCTCTGAGGTGACCAAGCAAATAATAATTAATGTTGGAGAGTGGCGAATTTCTAGTGTCTATTATAGGTCTTATTGGATGGCCTTCTTTGTGAACTTTTATCGTACCATAGATCTGTGGAATTCTTGATTGGATTTTGGAGAAGTTTTTGAAGAGCTCATTAAGCTGTTTTTTATTTCTTAAAGAGCTGATTAATTTCTTAAGATTTTTTACAGTTTGATCTATAGGATTACCATTGAGTTCTTCATAATAAGGCTTGCTCAATTCAGCTTCCATTTTATTGTAATACTTCTCTTTTTCTACCAATACCAAAACTTTGCTCTTATCTGCTCTCAGTGCTACTACTTTATCATTGGCTTTGAATTTTTTAAGGTCAGTAATGGCACTTCTATTAAAATTGTAATCAACTTTTACTGGCTTTTTTACAAATTTTGAGACGCAGTCTGAGAATTCTTTCCTTAAAGTAACTGCTGTATTTTCATCTTCTCTTTCTACCTTACTACAGATGCTTTCTAAATCAATCAGTATACGTTTTTATCAAGTGTTGCGGAGGAAAGGTTGTAATTATATCCCTTATTGAGGAGATTAATCAGGTTTTCATCTACTCCTTCTTCCGTCAGATCCATGACATGTTTGTTAGTGGTGGATGGTATTAACTGTGGGCCAGGTGCTGTAGACATTAACTTTGGACTTAACCATTTATCTTCTTTAATTTTCAATTTTTCCTTAAACTTTTTGTTTTTATCTCTCACTGCTTTAGCTAACCAATTATCAATATTTTTCTTTTCTGCTTCCGGAATTTCACCTAATGAAGAGGTCCAAATACGAGCTTCTATTCGTTCGCATTGCTCCATAGTTTTGAATTTATTACGAATCGCGCCGTTCACCATTTTTAGTTCTATTTTTCTAATAAAATTTCTTGACAGATTTTCCGCGATGTTTTTCGTGAGTCTCAAAGAAGGTGGAACAAAATTAGCTCTTTTACATTTCTTAAGAAAATACAGTTGTGACTTACATTTGTCGCTTTTGCACTTACTCCTTTCTATCCTTCTGATGTTTCGCCATATATCCAGCCCGTATGTGGTTTTAATCCTAGTTGTAAATGCATTTATGGCACCTCTATTCATAGTGATTGTGGAATAACTTTTTTTACGGGTCTTTTAGAGGTTATTTTTAATGAAAGTTGGTTGTCAAATTTTCGAACTAAAGCCTAGTTCGTCATCAGGACTATGTCACTGGAGTAGTTGCTGCCACTCAATTGGAAGAGACCATCCGCAATTATCGTTAATTGTGGTACTTCTTCTTCTTGCTATTTCGATCCCTTCTTCTAGTTTTCTCTTTACTAAGTTTGACTGGTGGGCGATTATTTTCACTGAGTCCCAATTTATGGAGTGTCCACTTGCTTGTACATGTCTGTCTAGCCCTGTTTTGTTCCCAATGTTCCTAATAGCTGCTTGGTGTTCTTTCATTCGGACCTTAATACTTCTCCCTGTTTCTCCTATATAGCTGAGTCCGCAGTTACAGTCGATGCAGTAAATTACTCCTTCCTGCAATTGGATGTCCAATTCTTTCTGTTTTAAAGCTGGCAGGAATTTCTTTATTTTGTTATTAAGATCTGGAGCTAGCCTGATATTATATTTTGCTCCGATCCTTTTCAGTTTCTCGAAAAGTCCCTTGTGGTACGTAATTTTGCTGGTGAATTTGAAGTTGGTTTTTTCCTGCTTCTTTTTTGGCACTTGTTTAAATATTTTCTCAACATATGGGGAGGGGTAATTGTTTTCTGCCAACATTTCCTTTAATTCTTCTTTGTGAAGATCTTTTTGAGAAGCTGAAGAGACCAGGATTTCAATTTTTTCCAAAAATTGTCTCGCTGTATTCGATTTAATATAATCAGGGTGGAATGAGCAGAAGTCTAACATCTTCCCTGTGTTGGTGGGTTTTCTAAAAAGCTGAGTGAATATTTTCCCTTCTCTTGAGGTCAAGGTTAAATCCAGGTAATTGATGCTATGGTCTTTTTCCTGTTCCAGGGTGTACTTCAAGGTATTCTCTAGTAAGTTAAATTCTTCCAGAATCTGAGATTGGTCCACAGTATCTACTATAATTAGGACATCATCCATGTACCTTACATAGAGAGCAAACAAGGAGGGTTGTATAAGGATTTTTGCCTCTAGTTTACTTATATAATAATTTGCTAGCAGAGGTGCTAGTGGAGAACCCATTGCAAGTCCTGAAGTTTGCCTGTAATATTTCTTTCCAAACTGGAAGAAATTATTCTTGAAGGAAAATAGGAGCAGTTCATATATGCCAAGTAGTATTTCTCTATTGTGATTATGGAATACTATTTTTTCCGCAAGGTCATCTGCAATGAATTCCAGTAGGAGGTCCAGGTTAATGTTGGTATACATAGAGACTATATCCAGGCTTGCCATTACTGGATGAATTAATTCTGGCAAGTTGTCCAGTTTTCTTTTTAGCTGCATGGAATTTTTTAGTAGGTAGGGAGGAGAAGGGAAAATATCTCTGAGGTGACCAAGCAAATAATAATTAATGTTGGAGAGTGGCGAATTTCTAGTGTCTATTATAGGTCTTATTGGATGGCCTTCTTTGTGAACTTTTATCGTACCATAGATCTGTGGAATTCTTGATTGGATTTTGGAGAAGTTTTTGAAGAGCTCATTAAGCTGTTTTTATTTCTTAAAGAGCTGATTAATTTCTTAAGATTTTTACAGTTTGATCTATAGGATTACCATTGAGTTCTTCATAATAAGGCTTGCTCAATTCAGCTTCCATTTTATTGTAATACTTCTCTTTTTCTACCAATACCAAAACTTTGCTCTTATCTGCTCTCAGTGCTACTACTTTATCATTGGCTTTGAATTTTTTAAGGTCAGTAATGGCACTTCTATTAAAATTGTAATCAACTTTTACTGGCTTTTTTACAAATTTTGAGACGCAGTCTGAGAATTCTTTCCTTAAAGTAACTGCTGTATTTTCATCTTCTCTTTCTACCTTACTACAGATGCTTTCTAAATCAATCAGTATACGTTTTTATCAAGTGTTGCGGAGGAAAGGTTGTAATTATATCCCTTATTGAGGAGATTAATCAGGTTTTCATCTACTCCTTCTTCCGTCAGATCCATGACATGTTTGTTAGTGGTGGATGGTATTAACTGTGGGCCAGGTGCTGTAGACATTAACTTTGGACTTAACCATTTATCTTCTTTAATTTTCAATTTTTCCTTAAACTTTTTGTTTTTATCTCTCACTGCTTTAGCTAACCAATTATCAATATTTTTCTTTTCTGCTTCCGGAATTTCACCTAATGAAGAGGTCCAAATACGAGCTTCTATTCGTTCGCATTGCTCCATAGTTTTGAATTTATTACGAATCGCGCCGTTCACCGTTTTTAGTTCTATTTTTCTAATAAAATTTCTTGACAGATTTTCCGCGATGTTTTTCGTGAGTCTCAAAGAAGGTGGAACAAAATTAGCTCTTTTACATTTCTTAAGAAAATACAGTTGTGACTTACATTTGTCGCTTTTGCACTTACTCCTTTCTATCCTTCTGATGTTTCGCCATATATCCAGCCCGTATGTGGTTTTAATCCTAGTTGTAAATGCATTTATGGCACCTCTATTCATAGTGATTGTGGAATAACTTTTTTTACGGGTCTTTTAGAGGTTATTTTTAATGAAAGTTGGTTGTCAAATTTTCGAACTAAAGCCTAGTTCGTCATCAGGACTATGTCACTGGAGTAGTTGCTGCCACTCAATTGGAAGAGACCATCCGCAATTATCGTTAATTGTGGTACTTCTTCTTCTTGCTATTTCGATCCCTTCTTCTAGTTTTCTCTTTACTAAGTTTGACTGGTGGGCGATTATTTTCACTGAGTCCCAATTTATGGAGTGTCCACTTGCTTGTACATGTCTGTCTAGCCCTGTTTTGTTCCCAATGTTCCTAATAGCTGCTTGGTGTTCTTTCATTCGGACCTTAATACTTCTCCCTGTTTCTCCTATATAGCTGAGTCCGCAGTTACAGTCGATGCAGTAAATTACTCCTTCCTGCAATTGGATGTCCAATTCTTTCTGTTTTAAAGCTGGCAGGAATTTCTTTATTTTGTTATTAAGATCTGGAGCTAGCCTGATATTATATTTTGCTCCGATCCTTTTCAGTTTCTCGAAAAGTCCCTTGTGGTACGTAATTTTGCTGGTGAATTTGAAGTTGGTTTTTCCTGCTTCTTTTTTGGCACTTGTTTAAATATTTTCTCAACATATGGGGAGGGGTAATTGTTTTCTGCCAACATTTCCTTTAATTCTTCTTTGTGAAGATCTTTTTGAGAAGCTGAAGAGACCAGGATTTCAATTTTTTCCAAAAATTGTCTCGCTGTATTCGATTTAATATAATCAGGGTGGAATGAGCAGAAGTCTAACATCTTCCCTGTGTTGGTGGGTTTTCTAAAAAGCTGAGTGAATATTTTCCCTTCTCTTGAGGTCAAGGTTAAATCCAGGTAATTGATGCTATGGTCTTTTTCCTGTTCCAGGGTGTACTTCAAGGTATTCTCTAGTAAGTTAAATTCTTCCAGAATCTGAGATTGGTCCACAGTATCTACTATAATTAGGACATCATCCATGTACCTTACATAGAGAGCAAACAAGGAGGGTTGTATAAGGATTTTTGCCTCTAGTTTACTTATATAATAATTTGCTAGCAGAGGTGCTAGTGGAGAACCCATTGCAAGTCCTGAAGTTTGCCTGTAATATTTCTTTCCAAACTGGAAGAAATTATTCTTGAAGGAAAATAGGAGCAGTTCATATATGCCAAGTAGTATTTCTCTATTGTGATTATGGAATACTATTTTTTCCGCAAGGTCATCTGCAATGAATTCCAGTAGGAGGTCCAGGTTAATGTTGGTATACATAGAGACTATATCCAGGCTTGCCATTACTGGATGAATTAATTCTGGCAAGTTGTCCAGTTTTCTTTTTAGCTGCATGGAATTTTTTAGTAGGTAGGGAGGAGAAGGGAAAATATCTCTGAGGTGACCAAGCAAATAATAATTAATGTTGGAGAGTGGCGAATTTCTAGTGTCTATTATAGGTCTTATTGGATGGCCTTCTTTGTGAACTTTTATCGTACCATAGATCTGTGGAATTCTTGATTGGATTTTGGAGAAGTTTTTGAAGAGCTCATTAAGCTGTTTTTATTTCTTAAAGAGCTGATTAATTTCTTAAGATTTTTTACAGTTTGATCTATAGGATTACCATTGAGTTCTTCATAATAAGGCTTGCTCAATTCAGCTTCCATTTTATTGTAATACTTCTCTTTTTCTACCAATACCAAAACTTTGCTCTTATCTGCTCTCAGTGCTACTACTTTATCATTGGCTTTGAATTTTTTAAGGTCAGTAATGGCACTTCTATTAAAATTGTAATCAACTTTTACTGGCTTTTTTACAAATTTTGAGACGCAGTCTGAGAATTCTTTCCTTAAAGTAACTGCTGTATTTTCATCTTCTCTTTCTACCTTACTACAGATGCTTTCTAAATCAATCAGTATACGTTTTTTTATCAAGTGTTGCCGAGGAAAGGTTGTAATTATATCCCTTATTGAGGAGATTAATCAGGTTTTCATCTACTCCTTCTTCCGTCAGATCCATGACATGTTTGTTAGTGGTGGATGGTATTAACTGTGGGCCAGGTGCTGTAGACATTAACTTTGGACTTAACCATTTATCTTCTTTAATTTTCAATTTTTCCTTAAACTTTTTGTTTTTATCTCTCACTGCTTTAGCTAACCAATTATCAATATTTTTCTTTTCTGCTTCCGGAATTTCACCTAATGAAGAGGTCCAAATACGAGCTTCTATTCGTTCGCATTGCTCCATAGTTTTGAATTTATTACGAATCGCGCCGTTCACCGTTTTTAGTTCTATTTTTCTAATAAAATTTCTTGACAGATTTTCCGCGATGTTTTTCGTGAGTCTCAAAGAAGGTGGAACAAAATTAGCTCTTTTACATTTCTTAAGAAAATACAGTTGTGACTTACATTTGTCGCTTTTGCACTTACTCCTTTCTATCTTTCTGATGTTTCGCCATATATCCAGCCCGTATGTGGTTTTAATCCTAGTTGTAAATGCATTTATGGCACCTCTATTCATAGTGATTGTGGAATAACTTTTTTACGGGTCTTTTAGAGGTTATTTTTAATGAAAGTTGGTTGTCAAATTTTCGAACTAAAGCCTAGTTCGTCATCAGGACTATGTCACTGGAGTAGTTGCTGCCACTCAATTGGAAGAGACCATCCGCAATTATCGTTAATTGTGGTACTTCTTCTTCTTGCTATTTCGATCCCTTCTTCTAGTTTTCTCTTTACTAAGTTTGACTGGTGGGCGATTATTTTCACTGAGTCCCAATTTATGGAGTGTCCACTTGCTTGTACATGTCTGTCTAGCCCTGTTTTGTTCCCAATGTTCCTAATAGCTGCTTGGTGTTCTTTCATTCGGACCTTAATACTTCTCCCTGTTTCTCCTATATAGCTGAGTCCGCAGTTACAGTCGATGCAGTAAATTACTCCTTCCTGCAATTGGATGTCCAATTCTTTCTGCTTTAAAGCTGGCAGGAATTTCTTTATTTTGTTATTAAGATCTGGAGCTAGCCTGATATTATATTTTGCTCCGATCCTTTTCAGTTTCTCGAAAAGTCCCTTGTGGTACGTAATTTTGCTGGTGAATTTGAAGTTGGTTTTTTCCTGCTTCTTTTTTGGCACTTGTTTAAATATTTTCTCAACATATGGGGAGGGGTAATTGTTTTCTGCCAACATTTCCTTTAATTCTTCTTTGTCAAGATCTTTTTGAGAAGCTGAAGAGACCAGGATTTCAATTTTTTCCAAAAATTGTCTCGCTGTATTCGATTTAATATAATCAGGGTGGAATGAGCAGAAGTCTAACATCTTCCCTGTGTTGGTGGGTTTTCTAAAAAGCTGAGTGAATATTTTCCCTTCTCTTGAGGTCAAGGTTAAATCCAGGTAATTGATGCTATGGTCTTTTTCCTGTTCCAGGGTGTACTTCAAGGTATTCTCTAGTAAGTTAAATTCTTCCAGAATCTGAGATTGGTCCACAGTATCTACTATAATTAGGACATCATCCATGTACCTTACATAGAGAGCAAACAAGGAGGGTTGTATAAGGATTTTTGCCTCTAGTTTACTTATATAATAATTTGCTAGCAGAGGTGCTAGTGGAGAACCCATTGCAAGTCCTGAAGTTTGCCTGTAATATTTCTTTCCAAACTGGAAGAAATTATTCTTGAAGGAAAATAGGAGCAGTTCATATATGCCAAGTAGTATTTCTCTATTGTGATTATGGAATACTATTTTTTCCGCAAGGTCATCTGCAATGAATTCCAGTAGGAGGTCCAGGTTAATGTTGGTATACATAGAGACTATATCCAGGCTTGCCATTACTGGATGAATTAATTCTGGCAAGTTGTCCAGTTTTCTTTTTAGCTGCATGGAATTTTTTAGTAGGTAGCGAGGAGAAGGGAAAATATCTCTGAGGTGACCAAGCAAATAATAATTAATGTTGGAGAGTGGCGAATTTCTAGTGTCTATTATAGGTCTTATTGGATGGCCTTCTTTGTGAACTTTTATCGTACCATAGATCTGTGGAATTCTTGATTGGATTTTGGAGAAGTTTTTGAAGAGCTCATTAAGCTGTTTTTTATTTCTTAAAGAGCTGATTAATTTCTTAAGATTTTTTACAGTTTGATCTATAGGATTACCATTGAGTTCTTCATAATAAGGCTTGCTCAATTCAGCTTCCATTTTATTGTAATACTTCTCTTTTTCTACCAATACCAAAACTTTGCTCTTATCTGCTCTCAGTGCTACTACTTTATCATTGGCTTTGAATTTTTTAAGGTCAGTAATGGCACTTCTATTAAAATTGTAATCAACTTTTACTGGCTTTTACAAATTTTGAGACGCAGTCTGAGAATTCTTTCCTTAAAGTAACCTGTATTTTCATCTTCTCTTTCTACCTTACTACAGATGCTTTCTAAATCAATCAGTATACGTTTTTATCAAGTGTTGCGGAGGAAAGGTTGTAATTATATCCCTTATTGAGGAGATTAATCAGGTTTTCATCTACTCCTTCTTCCGTCAGATCCATGACATGTTTGTTAGTGGTGGATGGTATTAACTGTGGGCCAGGTGCTGTAGACATTAACTTTGGACTTAACCATTTATCTTCTTTAATTTTCAATTTTTCCTTAAACTTTTTGTTTTTATCTCTCACTGCTTTAGCTAACCAATTATCAATATTTTTCTTTTCTGCTTCCGGAATTTCACCTAATGAAGAGGTCCAAATACGAGCTTCTATTCGTTCGCATTGCTCCATAGTTTTGAATTTATTACGAATCGCGCCGTTCACCATTTTTAGTTCTATTTTTCTAATAAAATTTCTTGACAGATTTTCCGCGATGTTTTTCGTGAGTCTCAAAGAAGGTGGAACAAAATTAGCTCTTTTACATTTCTTAAGAAAATACAGTTGTGACTTACATTTGTCGCTTTTGCACTTACTCCTTTCTATCTTTCTGATGTTTCGCCATATATCCAGCCCGTATGTGGTTTTAATCCTAGTTGTAAATGCATTTATGGCACCTCTATTCATAGTGATTGTGGAATAACTTTTTTTTACGGGTCTTTTAGAGGTTATTTTTAATGAAAGTTGGTTGTCAAATTTTCGAACTAAAGCCTAGTTCGTCATCAGGACTATGTCACTGGAGTAGTTGCTGCCACTCAATTGGAAGAGACCATCCGCAATTATCGTTAATTGTGGTACTTCTTCTTCTTGCTATTTCGATCCCTTCTTCTAGTTTTCTCTTTACTAAGTTTGACTGGTGGGCGATTATTTTCACTGAGTCCCAATTTATGGAGTGTCCACTTGCTTGTACATGTCTGTCTAGCCCTGTTTTGTTCCCAATGTTCCTAATAGCTGCTTGGTGTTCTTTCATTCGGACCTTAATACTTCTCCCTGTTTCTCCTATATAGCTGAGTCCGCAGTTACAGTCGATGCAGTAAATTACTCCTTCCTGCAATTGGATGTCCAATTCTTTCTGCTTTAAAGCTGGCAGGAATTTCTTTATTTTGTTATTAAGATCTGGAGCTAGCCTGATATTATATTTTGCTCCGATCCTTTTCAGTTTCTCGAAAAGTCCCTTGTGGTACGTAATTTTGCTGGTGAATTTGAAGTTGGTTTTTTCCTGCTTCTTTTTTGGCACTTGTTTAAATATTTTCTCAACATATGGGGAGGGGTAATTGTTTTCTGCCAACATTTCCTTTAATTCTTCTTTGTGAAGATCTTTTTGAGAAGCTGAAGAGACCAGGATTTCAATTTTTCCAAAAATTGTCTCGCTGTATTCGATTTAATATAATCAGGGTGGAATGAGCAGAAGTCTAACATCTTCCCTGTGTTGGTGGGTTTTCTAAAAAGCTGAGTGAATATTTTCCCTTCTCTTGAGGTCAAGGTTAAATCCAGGTAATTGATGCTATGGTCTTTTTCCTGTTCCAGGGTGTACTTCAAGGTATTCTCTAGTAAGTTAAATTCTTCCAGAATCTGAGAGGGTAGAGATTGGTCCACAGTATCTACTATAATTAGGACATCATCCATGTACCTTACATAGAGAGCAAACAAGGAGGGTTGTATAAGGATTTTTGCCTCTAGTTTACTTATATAATAATTTGCTAGCAGAGGTGCTAGTGGAGAACCCATTGCAAGTCCTAAAGTTTGCCTGTAATATTTCTTTCCAAACTGGAAGAAATTATTCTTGAAGGAAAATAGGAGCAGTTCATATATGCCAAGTAGTATTTCTCTATTGTGATTATGGAATACTATTTTTTCATAAGGTCATCTGCAATGAATTCCAGTAGGAGGTCCAGGTTAATGTTGGTATACATAGAGACTATATCCAGGCTTGCCATTACTGGATGAATTAATTCTGGCAAGTTGTCCAGTTTTCTTTTTAGCTGCATGGAATTTTTTAGTAGGTAGGGAGGAGAAGGGAAAATATCTCTGAGGTGACCAAGCAAATAATAATTAATGTTGGAGAGTGGCGAATTTCTAGTGTCTATTATAGGTCTTATTGGATGGCCTTCTTTGTGAACTTTTATCGTACCATAGATCTGTGGAATTCTTGACTGGATTTTGGAGAAGTTTTTGAAGAGCTCATTAAGCTGTTTTTTATTTCTTAAAGAGCTGATTAATTTCTTAAGATTTTTTACAGTTTGATCTATAGGATTACCATTGAGTTCTTCATAATAAGGCTTGCTCAATTCAGCTTCCATTTTATTGTAATACTTCTCTTTTTCTACCAATACCAAAACTTTGCTCTTATCTGCTCTCAGTGCTACTACTTTATCATTGGCTTTGAATTTTTTAAGGTCAGTAATGGCACTTCTATTAAAATTGTAATCAACTTTTACTGGCTTTTTTACAAATTTTGAGACGCAGTCTGAGAGCAAAGTTTTGGTATTGGTAGAAAAAGAAAATATTACAATAAAATGGAAGCTGAATTGAGCAAGCCTTATTATGAAGAACTCAATGGTAATCCTATAGATCAAACTGTAAAAAATCTTAAGAAATTAATCAGCTCTTTAAGAAATAAAAACAGCTTAATGAGCTCTTCAAAACTTCTCCAAAATCCAGTCAAGAATTCCACAGATCTATGGTGCGATAAAAGTTCAAAGAAGGCCATCCAATAAGACCTATAATAGACACTAGAAATTCGCCACTCTCAACATTAATTATTATTTGCTTGGTCACCTCAGAGATATTTTCCCTTCTCCTCTACCTACTAAAAAATTCCATGCAAGCTAAAGAAAAACTGGACAACTTGCCAGAATTAATTCATCCAGTAATGGCAAGCCTGGATATAGTCTCTATGTATACCAACATTAACCTGGACCTCCTACTGGAATTCATTGCAGATGACCTTCTTGAGAAAAATAGTATTCCATAATCACAATAGAGAAATACTACTTGGCATATATGAACTGCTCCTATTTTCCTTCAAGAATAATTTCTTCCAGTTTGGAAAGAAATATTACAGGCAAACTTCAGGACTTGCAATGGGTTCTCCACTAGCACCTCTGCTAGCAAATTATTATATAAGTAAACTAGAGGCAAAAATCCTTATACAACCCTCCTTGTTTGCTCTCTATGTAAGGTACATGGATGATGTCTAATTATAGTAGATACTGTGGACCAATCTCTACCCTCTCAGATTCTGGAAGAATTTAACTTACTAGAGAATACCTTGAAGTACACCCTGGAACAGGAAAAGACCATAGCATCAATTACCTGGATTTAACCTTGACCTCAAGAAGAAGGGAAAATATTCACTCAGCTTTTAGAAAACCCACCAACACAGGGAAGATGTTAGACTCTGCTCATTCCACCCTGATTATATTAAATCGAATACAGCGAGACAATTTTTGGAAAAATTGAAATCCTGGTCTCTTCAGCTTCTCAAAAGATCTTGACAAAGAAGAATTAAAGGAAATGTTGGCAGAAAACAATTACCCCTCCCCATATGTTGAGAAAATATTTAAACAAGTGCCAAAAGAAGCAGGAAAAACCAACTTCAAATTCACCAGCAAAATTACGTACCACAAGACTTTTCGAGAAACTGAGGATGAGCAAAATATAATATCAGGCTAGCTCCAGATCTTAATAACAAAATAAAGAAATTCCTGCCAGCTTTAAAGCAGAAAAATTGGACATCCAATTGCAGGAAAGTAATTTACTGCATCGACTGTAATGCATCAGCTATATAGGAGAAACAGGGAGAATATTAAGGTCGAATGAAAGAACACCAAGCAGCTATTAGGAACATTGGGAACAAAACAGGGCTAGACAGACATGTACAAGCAAGTGGACACTCCATAAATTGGGACTCAGTGAAAATAATCGCAGTCAAACTTAGTAAAGAAAACTAGAAGAAGGGATCGAAATAGCAAGAAGAAGAAGTACCACAATTAACGATAATTCTTGGATGGTCTCTTCCAATTGAGTGGCAGCAACTACTCCAGTGACATAGTCCTGATGACGAACTAGGCTTAGTTCGAAAATTTGACAACCAACTTTCATTAAAAATAACCTCTAAAAGACCCGTAAAAAGTTATTCCACAATCACTATTAAGTAGATTCCCAGTAATACCATATTCATTCAATACCTTCCACAGAAGTGTCCTATTTACTCAGTCGTAAGCTTTCTCTAAATCTATGAAGGCAGCATAAATTTTCTGACCAACAGCCAGATACTTTCATGCGTAATGCAAAAATTTGGTTAGTGCAGCCTTCGCCAGGCATGAAACCGATCTGAACATTCCATACTTTCACTGACTTCGTATTTTTTCAATAATGGCCTTACCAAACACTTTCCCCGGCACACTCAGTAGGCTAATACCACAATAGTTCTTGCAGTCAGTCTGATCACCTTTTCCCTTATACAAGGGAATAATGATAGAATCCTTCCAATCCCGACGGACCATTTGTAGCTCCCAGCACAACTGGCAAATTTCAGTTAACCAGTCAATAACCAAAGATGGGGTGAATACTTCTGTGAGTTATAGATCAAGAAAACAAAGGTGATTCTGAGGCAGAAGCAGATGATGCCACAGTAAAGGAGGGAAGTACAGGAGGGATCTCAAGAGAAGAGGTGTGTAAAGCTCTAAAATCTCTTCAGAATGGTAAGGCTCCGGGAATTGATGGCATGACTGCTGAGATGTTGAAATATGGTGGTGACTCTGAATCGGGGCAAAAGATAAAGCAAAATAGTGCAAGTGAGTAGAAAAATAATCTGTTCTTTGGTAGTGTTGCACAGAGAAAGAGCATGTGCAGTAAAGAATTTACAGTGATGAAATCATGTTTAATTACTGCCTTAAACTCCTTCTGTAGATCTAAAGATACTATGCATATGGTGTGATGTGAAGCTTTTGGTTCCTCCCATTGCAAGCCAATTGGTGATGGTAGGTTCATTTTACAAGTCAATGGGAACTGGAACAATAAGGTGACCAGTAGTGATTTAAATCAAACATAATTGCAAGTTCAAATAAAAACATCTCTTGCCCTTATCACGAGCTGTCACATCGTCAGAGAGTGGAAAATATGCCAAAAAAAGAGCAAAAACAACTACTGAAGAAAAACATGGGTGCTATTGGGTAAATTGGGAGGTAGGAGTGAGAAGAACAATGCATTCACACTAAATACTGAACAAGGGAAGCTATTACAATAAAAATAGTAATATTTCTCACAATAAAATGTTTATTATATAGGGTGGGCCAAAAGACACGAAGGGGTTTGAAGTTGTAATAACCTGTTTGTAATTAATTTTTTTCTTCACCAATTTGATGAAGACCCTGGGGAGTAACCATGGAAAAATTCACGATTGAACAGCGAATACAAATTGTGAAATTTTATTATCAAAACCAAGGATCAATAATTCTAATCCAATGAGCATATCGTCGCTATCATGGCATGAGAGATTCTTCAAGCGACACAATAATTAGATGTTTGATCAGTAGTTTTAAAATCCAGTTGGTGCAACAGCTGAAGCCACCAGATTATGCCCAGAGATTGCAATATATGCAGTCAAATTTCAAGAATTAGCAAGGGCAGATCTCGAATTTATTCGCAAGCTGATAATGTGAGATAAAACACATTTTCATTTGAATGGCTTCATTAAAAAACAGAACTGCAAGATTTGGGGTTTGGAAAATCCTAGGGCAATGCACCAAAGGGAATTGCAACTCCCCCCCCAATGTATGGTCTGGTGTGGGGTGACATCATAAGAAGTGATCGGACCTTACTTTTTCGAAGACCATGTTGGGCATCTTATCAGTGTAACAGGATGTGCATTTCGGTCTATGATCGAACATTTCTTCGACCAGCAATTCAAGATAAACAGGAAATGTGGATCCAACAGGACGGAGCGACAGCTCACACAGCAAGGGCCAGAATCCAACTGCTCCGGCAAATCTTTGAGGGATGCATAATTTCCTGTGGTTGCAACATCAGATGGCCATCGCATTCTCCAGATCTGACAAGCCCTGGTTTCTTCCTATGGGGCTATCTCAAGGAAAAAGTGCATGTTAACAAACCTCAGACTCTACAACAGCTGAAGACCAATATTCGGGCCAAAATCAGAGCACTGGCACCTGAAACACTAAGAGGTGTCATGGAAAACGCCTTAGAAAGGGCACGCTTATGCGAAGCAGCAAGTGGACGCCATTTACAAGATGTGATTTTTCACACCTAGTGTAAATTTATTTCCTATATCTACTGTATATGATGCTATGGTCAGGGCTCGACAACCTAAAATTCGGGCCGTGGCGCTAATTTTCGTCTTACTTGAAATTTCGTAATTTGCAGTAAATACAGTAATTTCGGTTGTTTAATCCATAGATTATCTATTAAAAAATTATAAATTTAGCTACTGTGGACACCGATAAAGAAAAAAAAAAAAAAAACGGTGCAGCGTTTAAAAAGTCCGTGAGGTAATTGCCAGGAGAGGTGGTGTTATTGGGAAAGTACCAAAAATGCGGTAACAGAAAAAATGTAACATATCAGCGAAATAAAAGACCGCAAAGAGATTGATATATATGTATATATATAGTATATATTTGTACTTTAGAAGCATTTTGACAGAAAATATGACGTAAGGGAGGCACTATTCGCGCGTGCGGAATCCTACGTGGTGTGAGAATCCGCTACTCTCGGAATCCCGCAAAGCTATTCCGTAGCATGTAACCTTTCTGCGAATCGCATTGCCTAGTTTTGGTGCGCTAATTGTGTTAGTTATTATTATTATTTTTTTTACTTGCGGTATTCAGTTGAAACGTATCCAAAAATAAGACAATGCTATGGACTGTCTGCAATTTGAACGGATTTTTTTAGTGTAACTAATGTAAATGAGCTACGGTAATGCTGGCGCTAGCGAAATTTAGTTCTTTATTTACTTAAAAGTAGCACAGAAGTACTTCAAAATGGCAGTTACTTTTTCAATAAGACCATCATTTCTTCCTTACATCTTTGGATTTCTGAGGCGGTCCTGTGAATCGCAGTTTTCTGTCCGAAATTACTATTCACGATTAACATGATAGGTGCGGATTATACGACTGTCGTACATGCCAATTATTATGGAATGTCTGTAGTTTCTACGGATTTCGTTGTCTGACTACGGAACTCACGCTTAAAAATATGGATTTTACGAATCTTCATTTTGTTTAAAAAAAAAATTGCGGGGGAGGGTCATTTCTGGGGACAGTATTTTGTTTCAAAGCTTTCGAAAACAGTAGTTAAATGGAGTAAAAGAATTTGCCCTAATCGTAATTTTTTCTCCCGATGTTGCGTTTGTGTCTAGTATTGTTATTTATCATTTTATGGCATATATGTTCGTATTTCAGCTTGAAACTGTAGCCTAGGCAAGATTTTGCAGAAACGGAAGTTAGACGCCGTGAAAATTTCCCCGTAATATTCAGGCATAAGATTCTTCCGCGAATTCGAGGAATTCCGCCCTTTTCACTATTATTTTGGTCATTTACGCGATCGACCCCAGGTGAACAGAAATTTAGGTGGGGGGGGGGGTGTTCGGAGGATGGAATTCCATCTTTATGAAACGTTCGAAGACGGAAGATTGACGGAGTTCAGATTTTTTTCGTAATCGTAATTTCATTTTCTCGCGATGTTACCTCTGTCCAGTGTTATTGTTAAATAACATTTTACTGCATAAGTACTTGTATTTCAGCTTGAAAGTAGGGGAAAAATTCCAAAACCGGAAGTCGTACGAAGCAAAGATTTCTTCCGTAATCGCCCTCTCCTGCGATGTTCCCACTCTCCTGCATCTATCTATGCTGCATAATAATACTAGTACTACTGACATGGCTCTTGCCAATGTTCGCAGGTATGTATCCCCAACCGCGCGCGATGTTCCCATTCTCCAGCGCTGTTAAATGCCCCCCCCCCTTAAGTTTTTGCATTTAATCTTGATAAAGGAAGAAGGAAATTCCCGAAAACGGAAGTGACGACAATTTTATAAATTGATGCATGGTGTTCAAAAGTATTAATATACCCAAAGTTACACCATTTATCTAAAATAGTTGAAGCTTTGATATCATGCACTTATGGTCCTCAGACATGGATGGTTTTTATCAGAGGGCATAAAAAACAAGAAAAGAAAAGTGACAATGAAGTAGTAGGGAGAGAATGATATCAGCAGAAAGAAAAATTAAGCAGTGGTGCTGTGAAGTTGCAGTCAATAAAAAAACAAACTGACAGTAGTACGCATTCTTTCTGTCTGTTTTGATTTTTCACTAGTTAAAATATTCAGCTCCCCCCTCCTCCTTCTTTGGTCTAATCTTCTCCTTAAATTGCAATTTTAGGGGCTACATATGGTAAGTGGAGGTTCGTGCACTGTGCGTTCCCTTGCTTGGATTTCCTGTCTGTCAAGCATCGTGGAATTCTGAACACATCTTGCTGATTTTTAATGGTGGAAGTTTTGAACCTCGCTGGGGAATCAACTTTCTGTTTCCCACACGTTAAGTTTTTTCATTAGAGTCCTTGTTTGTTGTAACGTTTTGTTGAGGCGCATATTTGTTTTTTACAAAGAGATGGATCATTTCGTAAAATAGTCCGTGTATGCCACACAATACTAGTTATTAGTAACAAGGCTGTTGGCAATGTCGGCAGGTATGGACTGTCATTTTTTTTTTTTTTTTTTTTTTAAGTATCATGGTCTGAGACATCCTGCTGCAGATTATGTGAAGGTAAAACTTGTTTTTCTCAGAATTTCACGATCTACAGATCATATGCCGCAGCGGATTATCTTTGGATTTAACACCCTTGTGGATCTCACGAACAAATTTTTTGTCTGAATTTTATGGTTTACAGATTATACAAAGAAAAAAAATGGTACTTTGAAATAATATGTACAAAATATGACATCCGCAACAGTATTTTAATAAAATCGAAATCTGAAATTTTAATTTTTGAGGTCGTCTACTGAAAGAATGGAAAAAGAAAATTATGAAGCAAATTGGAACTTTATTTTGCAATAAGTGGTTTGGTTACGTAAAAAGAAAAAGAAATGACAACAAATATGGTTTACCACTTTTCGTTCTAGCGTCACAACCAAACATGTTTTTGTTCATGCGTTATTGACTTCGTTTCACCTGGCGCCTAAATTTTGGAGCTGGCTCCTAGATCTAAAACATATTTGTCGAGCCCTGGCTATGGTATTGTACATAAAACAAAAAATAAATAAGTTATTACAGATTGAAACCCCTTCGTGAATTTTGGCCCACCCTGTACATCGACTATAGTTTCGCAGAGCATTTGGCTCGATACCATCAGGATGAATGGCGTGTAAACATCCAAAACATTATGACATCATCAGAGTTCTGACGGTCACGGATTTTGGGGAGTTGTTTCCATGCGCTTGAAAGAAATGGAGTCGACGTCATGTCAGTGACTAGCCGTGAAGAGTTCCGGTATATGTAGAAAGCTTCTAATATATTAAGCTTGATAGGCGAATCAGGTTTATCAATAAGTGTGGCATTTCCAAACTAAAATTTATGGTTATTTTTGTGACAATGTTGGGCTACAGATGACTTCTTCAGTTCATAGTTGCGTACGTAGGTTTTGTGTTCCGTCACACAGAAACTTAAAGCCCTGCAGGTCTGTTCTACATATGAAGTTCACATTCACATGGTATCTGATAAATTCCCCAGGAATTTATGTTTTCGATGTAGTCTTATGATCCATAAAAATGCATCTTGTTTATGGATTTGAAATAACTTTGAAATTAAAACTTTTGAGAATTTTTGAAATTCTGAAGCAAATCTGAGGAGCAAAGTGGATAATCACCCAGTTTTTTTTTTTGTATTGGGAGGTCTCTTGGCGTGAGCAAGCAGACAGACATAGGTTTCCTAAATTTTTGGACAGCTTTGTCTATAATGGAAGGGCTATATTCTCTGTGTGCTGCAATTCATTTAAGAAAATCAAGCTATAGCTTGATTATAGCTATAGCTTGATTTTCTTAAACAAAATGCAGTACACAATAGCTTGACTTTCTTAAACAAATTGCAGTACAAGCTATAGCAAAAGTTAGCACTGTAAGCAACCAGTTTTTGTTGATGATGTGATGTTATGTGCCAAGAGAAGCAGAAGAAAAGCTAGAAAACAGCGTTAGAAGACAGGTAATTGAAGATAAGTAACACCAAAACTGAAAAAAATCCATTTGTGGGTGTTAATTTCTTGGAAGGAGTGATTAACCGAATAGGAAGATTCAAACACCTGAGATTAATGTTGGTAGTAGAAGATTTGAAGAGAGAAGCGAACAGCAGAGTGCAAGCAGGATGAAATAACTGGAGAAAACATCAGGCGCCATACAGTGTGATAGACAGATGCCAATGAAGCTGAAAAGCAGGTGTTTTATGGCTGTAGTCAGTCCAGTAATTCTATAAGGCCAATGAAAAATGTTTGGAGGAAAAGCTGGTAGGGGTGAGAAGTAAAATGTTGCTGAGATGAAAATGCTGAGGTCAACATGTGGTGTCAGAAAGGGCACAACTAGAAATTAGTGAATGAAGGCAACAGTTCAAGTGAAAGAGATTTCAAAGAAGGCTCAACAAACAAGACTGCACTGGTGTGGCCATATTTTGAGGATGGACAAGGAATGAATGGAACATAGAATTACAGAATTATGGGCATTGAGCTTTCTGAAAAGCAAACTGAGGGAAGACCTAAAGCGAAGTGGAAGGAGAAGAAATTGAAGAACGAGTTGAAACAACACAGAAAGAGAAGCTGGATTTACAATAGTGACCTCAATATTGTAAATCCAGCTTCTTTCTCTCCTTACATAAATCCTTTTATTTTCCTTCCTATCCTTGCATACTAACAAACAACCCTGCTTCAACAGATATGAATATTAAACGTACTGTTAACTCTGTCAGTGAAACTGCATAGAAAGCAAATTTTTCCTAACTCCTGCAATATGAACAAACATAAAGCATCCCTATTATTTTGAAATCTCTTATGGCAACAAACAAGAATTTTTTTCAAAACATTAACTCTTAAGTAACTTCTCCATTCTCAGTGTGATCAATCTAGCAAAGCAGTGATCTTAAAATCTTTCTATTGTATAAAACAATTTCAAGTAGAAATATATATCTTCTGCAATCTTTTAGGCTGCAATTAACAAGCACCAGGAAATTACCAAAACTTATTTGAACATGAGAAATTATCCTCTAACTTTTTATGTTTTTTTTTTTTTCAGTTGCAAATCAGTTATCACAACTCTTTATTCTTCCTAATCACATTTATATGTAGCTTTTTTATATACTCACATGTTCAAGCAAGGCATTTATTTTATTCCTCTGGTTGATATATGCTTCTGAAGCTTGCTGAGCATAAGAAGCTGGAAGCAGCTTCTTTGCAATATCAAAACTGTTCACATCCATTGACTTTTACCTACGAACAAAAAAGAACATAAATAGCACTCAAAAAACTCCTTTGTCTTTAGTTCAAACATGTCAAGAAAACAGAAATAATAAAAATCAACTGAACTTCTTCAGTAGCTATGAAAAAACAATGTGTGTGCACAACATATGCAAAAAAATTCGTAAATGTGAAACATTGTTTTTCAAGCCCTAAATAAATAAATGTGTGGTTATTTTTACTGTGCTTTGAAATAAGTTGTAAATAATGTCATTAGCTGAATCATCTAATTAGTTGTGAAACAGGGAAACAATAATTATAATCATTGTTTAGAAGATGTGGTAAGATGAAATTTTATTGTGCTGGGTCAAATTTTCACCATTAAGTTGACATTTTTTTCTTTTACTACTTTTGGTAGATCACCTTTTACTTTTTCTTTATAGAAAATTTGCACATCAACCATTTGATCATTTGATATAAAAAGCACAATTGCTGTTTCTGTTACAAGGTTCCCACTCAAAAGTAATAAAAAAATTCCCTGACTTTTCCAGGTTCTCCAGGTGGTTTTTAAAGTTTTCCAGAGTGGCATGCTGCAAAGAATTGTTTCATTCCATTCCATTCATTTTTCTCACCAAAGCACACACTTGTAAATTCTTTATGTAATTTGTCTTTATAAAATTACCTGCTTTTCATTAATAACAAGTAACTGTACACATTATTTCCTGTATCGAAGTTCCGTGAACTTTTGTGAATACTACCCACATGGAATTTGTAAATACATTCCCATAGAAACAGGTCATATGTAAGAAAAAATCTGTCGGTTGAATAGTTTCAGTTTTTCTATAACACAATGCAGCTAAGCTTAATGATGGAATGGCTCTGTTCAAAGAAACATGTTTCAAGAGAACCAACAGAAAAAGGACTTTGATCCATCATTTGGTTGGTTCTCTTGTGAAGTGTTTCTTCAAGCAGGAGCCATTGTGCCTAATTGTTCCATGTTATAACAACTGCCTGCAGAAATTGAACAAAAGCTGAATAACTGGCAATTTTAAAAATTTAATTTTGCATCTTTTTTTAGAGAATAAAGGAAATACTTAATATAACTGAAAGTAAGATCTACCAAATTCTAGGCAGGCAGTAATTGCAAGCAAAAGTTTGAAATCTTGAAAAAATAAGTTTTTTTGGCAAAATAAAGATCCATTGACTTTTACAAAAAAAAAAGGGGGTAATTTTCCCTGAGTTTTCCCTGATTTTTGGAACCATTTTAAAATTTCCTGAGAATTCCAGGTTGAGTGGGAACCATGTGTTACCCTATCAATGTCTGAATTTGGCTACCCTAAAGTCAAACTATAGCATTTGAAATCTACATCCACATCAGCTCTACTACCAAAACTGTCTAATTCTTTCTCAGAAATATATGGCTCTGTATGACTCATTAAACTTTTGTCATAGAACCCATCACTGCTCTCTTAAAAGAACTGTTAATTCATGGCTTAGCTACATTAAAACGTTATTGGCATGTTTTTCTTTCTTCCTAGTAATTTTGCATTTTGTAAATGAAGAGGCACCAGAAAATACAATTGTACGTACTTTTAGTTTTTATTACAATAGGGAAATATATGTATGCATAACATATTATGTGCTTATTTTAATTGGATTGGATGAACAGATCATTTTCATAGTCACATAATTAACAGAAATCTCTTGGCTGGGCCTACCCATTTAAACTCTAAATTAATAAACCTGAAAATTTGCCATGGAAAAATATTTTTGATGGAACTTTCATATTCAAATAATGAAAAAAAAGTGCTGCATAATGACAGAATAGCCACCCATGGTCAGCACCAGATGCTGTAGAATACAGTTGTAAGCAGAAAGCTTCTGAATTTTAGCAAGTTTTTCACACAGTTTTGTGTGTGTGCGTGGATTTAAAATGATTGAAAAATGTTACTTTTTTTTTTTTTTTTTTTTGACAAAATTTTGTTTGTGCTTTAAATTTTTAGGGTGTCTACCAGGTAACGGAATTAAAGTTGTAGGTAACAATTCTAGCAGGAATAACACTGTTTTGTGGTTTTTTTCATTTTTCTTTTTTTTTCCTTATGCTTCCTGATTATAACCCTCATTTTATTATTATTTTTTACTTTTCCAGTAATAATGCAAAAGAGCAATTTTGTATTCATTAGGAATTTTCCTTATGAAATACATGCTTTTCTATTTCTAATAGTCTCTTCAAAATCAAACAATGAAGAAAGTATTTTTGCCCTCCCCCTTTTCTTAAGCAAAATCTGTCCATGATGGAATCTGAACCATTTCTGTGACTTTAAAATTGTTTCCATGGTAGCGAGGGAAACAGCATTACCAATTTTAATTTACTTTTGCTTAAAATGCTTTCCTCTTTTTCCATTCCTTTGTCCTTTCTTTCTACATCAAGGAACGGAGCAAGCAGTTTCCCTTTTTTTAACGTGAAAGTAAAGTTCAAGAAATAGGACTTCACCCTCAATTTGCCAAGAAAATGAATGGCAACGAACAAAAAATGTGCTTTTTGTTTGTTGACATACATAACAAGAAATAGCAGGAATGGAAAAACATGCATTTTAAGTGAAATTAAATTTCATCTAATTGCTTTGTTTGTGATAAAAATGTTAAATATGAATCTAGCCATTTCATTGCTATACTCTCATAGTATACTTTTTTGTCATCACTGGAATCTCTAATGTTCTTATGCATGAAGATCAGGTGATGCACAAACATAATGTAGTCTATCCATTACAGATGTCAACCCCTCCTTCGTGTGATGAATCATGTTCCCGCTGATGACCTTAATACAGCAGTATTTAACTATATCATCACGTTTAGAGAAACTGCTACCCCACACTCACCAAGGGGGGGGGGGGGGGGGGGGGTGTGTGTGTGTGTGTGTGTGTGTGTGTGTGTGTGTGTGTGTGTGTGTGTGTGTGTGTGTGTGTGTGTGTGTGTGTGTGTGTGTGTGTGTGTGTGTGTGTGTGTGTGTGTGTGTGTGTGTGTGTGTGTGTGTGTGTGTGTGTGTGTGTGTGTGTGTGTGTGTGTGTGTGTGTGTGTGTGTGTGTGTGTGTGTGTGTGTGTGTGTGTGTGTGTGTGTGTGTGTGTGTGTGTGTGTGTGTGTGTGTGTGTGTGTGTGTGTGTGTGTGTGTGTGTGTGTGTGTGTGTTACAACTAAATGAAGGACTTTATTCTAGCCAGAGCCGAGGGAAAATTTTTATTAACTATTAATTACTGCAGGGGAAAACTGTGAATAGCCAAAAAATTACAAAAAGATAAATACAAAGTTTAAAGGCAGGGAATTGAGGATTCATTCCTCATGGCTTCATGAAGGGCAAGCCATGCAAAATGCACCTTTCATTTCTACCACAACCTGGAATTTGGTTTTTTGTTTGAGCACTTTGCCTAATTGTCATTTTATGTTAGAGATGGAATTGGTAGAGTATGAATAAAACAAACTTTTATGTTGGGGCAAGGAAAGACTACTAGGTAAAAAAAAAAAAATACATTGTGGTAGTGTGAAAAAAAAAATTTTTTTAAGGAGGAGGCTTTGATTTTTAGTTTCTAAAAAAACAAAGAATTAGGAAAATGGCAAAGGCTCATCATTGCCCGACTTAAAAGAAGTCTTATCTGGAACCACGAAAAAAAAGGGGAAGGGGGAGGGCTGAAATGGACTTTTGAGCAAACGAAGCAAAAAGATTATGAATTATCAAACAGCCAAAACCCAATGGCATTCCAGTTCAACACGCTTAATTTTCATTAACTTTAAAATTTATCCATTTAAAACTAGAGATTTTTAAAAACCTTATTTTAGTATTAACTATAACTATTTACAAATTTAAGGTACTTGGAAACTAAGTTATCATATAGCCACCTGAAATAAGTCAGTCACTTGCTTAAATATTACTTCAGTTGATCTGAACCCTTTGCTGACTGCTGTCTGTGTGTTGGCATTATTATCTTGTTCCTACAGTGAGAAATATATTACTACAGATTACTATGAAATTATACCACACTTTCTAAACAATTATCTATTGTTTTTAGCTTTCTAAAATTTTCTTAGTTTTTCAAAGGCTTGTGCAACTGGACTTTTCTCCTATTTACTGTATGTTTTTTAATAGTTCCACCAGTTTTGGTAATTTCTCCAAAGTAAGCAAAACTCTTAACATGTTCCAGTTCTGTGTCATCAATTTGCATGCATATTTTTTGTTTGAGTTTAACATATACATTGCATTTGTTTTAACTGCAAGATTCCCAATCCCAAGAAAAAGTAAAACCTGATAACATTCATAATTTTTCAAGGTATAAAGACCATGCTCTTAATATGAAAAGCTATTTACCATCATGTTTTTCCACTCAGCCAGTGGATAACTTTCTTCTTAGAACTGGAAAAAGAATATGACACTTTTTTTTTTTACCACCCCCTCTCTCTTCAAGAGACTTTTGAATAATAGCAGCAGTTATTTTGGACTATCTTCTTTTTCTTGACATCCTTATTTATCCATACAGTAGATATGTAAAATGCTACTTACAAGTTTAATGCAGCACAAGTGATAAAAATAAGCTAGAAATGGTTATGTTATGAGAATTGCCATATACCGTATTTACTTCAATGTAACACGCACTTTTTGTCCAAACAACTTTGTGGTAAAAACAAGGTGCGCGTTAGAATTTAGTAAGAGCATTTGCAAATACGTAAGTTTCATACGCCTTTTCATTCTCCAAGTATTCAGGGCAAATGTATTGCAGCAGGAGCGGGGGGGGGGGGTGGAAACCGGAAAGAGCAGAAGCAGATGACCTTGAGTCTACGCCCACATCTATCACTCATTGCTCCTCCCTCCTCTTTCAACCCCATTTTACCTCAGGGCTTAGGAAATATGCACCTTTCTCCTCAGAATCCAAGGGAATCTTGCTTCTTGATCTCTTTAGCAGTCATTCTTTCCGAGTCAATGTGCACAGAAAGATGTCTTCAAAAAGGCAGCATTACACAGCATGAAACTTTGTCATTGCTTTCGCAGAAGAAAATAGCAATTGGGCATGTAAATTGAAATTTGGAGTTCCTGAAGAGAACGTGCGTTTGTGGCGCAAACAAAAAGAACGATTAAAGATGTGCTCAACAACCAGACAAGCTTTTATGGCACTAAATAGGAGAAATTTTCAGAAATTGATGACCAGTTAAGGATGTTCGGAAAAGAACAGTGGGCAGGTGGATTACCAGTAACAACAGAAATCCTTAAAGTGAAAGCTAAAGAAATTCATCATCAGCTACAGCTACAGGAAAAATTTGAAGCATCCCGTGGTTGGATAACGTGGTTCATGACGAGAAAAGGATTTTCTCTAAGACGGCGGACATCCATCTGCCAAAAGCTGCTGGCTGACTTTGAAGAAGAGTTGAATGCTTTCCAAAAAAGCATTTGATTGCTATTTGAAAGCAAGGGCAACATGACTTGGAGCAGATCAGCAATGCTGATCAGATGCTGATCAATTTCGATATGCCTTCAAGCTGCACAGTGGACAATGTTGGAGCAAAACAAGTGAAATTACTGACAAAGAATGGCAATAAAATCAGTGACAGTTATGCTCTGTGTTAATGCAGATGGAAATAAACTTCCACCCTATGTCGTTTTCAAGAGGAAAACTTTTCCCAAAAAAGCGACTTTTCCAAGAGGAATCCACTGTATATTGCAGTGCAGGAAAATGACTGGATGTCTGCAAATTTGGTTTTAGACTGCCTAAGTAAAGTTTGGCTACGACGACCTTGATGTCTACTCTGAAGTTGCGATCCATGTTAGTGATAGACGCATTTAAAGGGCATGTAGCAGATGAAGTACAGAAAAAAAATGGAAGAAAACTGCAGAGATCTTGTCATTATTCCTGGAGAGATGATATCACAAATCCAGCCTCTTGATATTTGTATCAACCACCCATTTAAGGCTGCTGATCGTGGACTTTATAATGCCTGGCTTTCATCGGAAAAAATGGAACTAACAAAAACTAGCTGCGTTAAAAGAACACCCCTATCGACTGTGTGTGAATGGATTACTGCTGCTTGGGAATCCATTCCAAATGAACTTGTGTGGAAATCCTTTCTTATGTGCGGAATTTCAAATTCTGTGGACGGAACAGAAGATGACACATTGTTTGAAGTGAGCTCGGATAACGACCATTTGAAAGTAGAAAGCCCTGTTAAAGACAGTGACCGATTTTTTTTTATTTATTTATTTATATTTTTTTTTCAGTCATGTGTATTGGATCTAGTATGTATCAGAAATAAATTTGAAAACTCTACCTATTGTAGTATTTTTGCAGATTTACCTATTTGTTAGTATTTTTTGCAGCTTTTCTTTTTTACTTGGGCATGTGTGTATATTTTTTCTGATCCCTAAAAACACAGCATGGAGTTGGGGTGCGCATTACCTTCGGGGGTGCGTTAAATTCGAGTACATACGGTATGTTGCAATGAAATGAATAAAAACATTTCATGACTGTTCTAAATCTCTCTCATAATTTCATTAATTTTACGAACAGTCTTTTTTACTTGAAAAACTTTTTGAATCGCATATCATACTCATGAGATAGATACATTTTGATTCATCACTTACAAAACTTTCAAAGATGATCTGTTTATCAGTGGAAATTTATTTCTGTTCTTTTATAGCATTAATACTATTACCATATGTATAATACTGAAACACCTTACAAATAATTTCACAATTTGTCAATTTTTTTAACACAAATGTCACGGCTAACACAAAACATTTTACAATTATTTACTCATTTAGTATTTTTTTTTTTTTTCTTCTTGGGCATGCAAGAATATTTGCATATTTTAACATCTCACTGAATATTTTCTTCCTGAAAATATAAAAAACCACAAAAGTTGGCTATTGCCACATCTAGGAGAAACTAATCATGTCAGATAGTTTCAGAATTAATTTTTTGATGTTGAAAATTTTGTTTAATATTTTCAAAACTCATATATTCATACAGTATTGTAAATGTCAAATGTCATCTAGCTGCTTAATTATTCACGTGCTATTTAGACAATCGAATGTTCAGCGCGAGCACTGGAACATTCGCTACGTTTCGTGGGGGTGACGGGTGGTACATCTGTTGCGTCCACTCCTTGAGAATGGCCTGGGCAGAGGCTGAAAGTGCTTGGATGTTATGCTTGTTTCTGAGGGGAGAGAGGTCCGTGATTGTTGAGTATAATGGTTGTGTCAGGTATTTAGGTTTATTTTAATTGGGCACTGATGTGCAATTGTAAATAATTTTGGGTTACAGCTTTTAAACTTTGACGTTTTAGGAAATGTGTAATATAGGTTCTTATTGAGTTTTAATTAGATTAAAGTGTTTTAGGGAGTTCAATTGTGTATATTTCTGGTGGATTATTTTGAATCGGAATTTGGTCATAGGGAAAAGAAGCGAAGGAAAAGAAGTTTGTGTGAGTTGAAAATGGTTTTTTTTTTTTTTTTTTGGCCTTGAACCACGATGTAAATAAGAAAAATATGTGTTGGAAATGTGTAGAGACGAAAACTTCCTAAAAGATTTAGGGAATAAAGGTGAGTAACCTCAAAATATAAATTTTCAAAACTTCTCATTTTTCTGGTGGCCAGAAAAACCTCAATTTCTTTTTTACTCACATACATTAAGCAATTTGGACTTCTGATTACAAAGATGCAATGAATATTTCAAAATCTGTTAGCAATATACTTTATACTTTCTGGAAAGTTCAACTGTAGGGAGTACTATTCATCATCATCATCATTGTCAACCATTATCAATCCACTGCTGGACGAAGGTCTCCCCAAGTTTCCTCCACAACGGTCTGTCTTGTGCCAGTCTCCTCCAAGTCACCCCTGCATACTTTCGAATTTCATCCACCCATCTCCCATGTGGTCTTCTTCTGGGTCTTTTCCTGTCCCTTGGAATCCAATCTAAAATTTCGGCTGTCCATCGATGATCTGTCCTTCTGGCAGTATGTCCAGCCCATTGCCATTTCAGGGATTTAACTCTGATCATGATGTCTTCCACTCTTGTCATTTTTCGGATCCATGAGTTCCTCTTCTTATCTCTCCTGGTTACACCAAGCATGCACCTCTCCATGCTTCTTTGAGTTGTCTGCAGCCTTTGTATGTCTCTTTTAGTTAAGGTCCATGTCTCTGCACCATACGTAAGCACTGGAAGGATGCATTGATCAAACACTTTTCTTTTAAGACATAATGGCATATTGCTCTTGAAAATTATGCTGTTTCTTCCAAAAGCTCTCCAGGCAAGTTTTGTACGCCGATTAATTTCTTCATCAATGTGACCCTCACTTGATATCTGCTGCCCAAGATAAACGTACGTGTCTGTTATCTCCAGCTTTTCTCCATCAATCGATAAATCTTCATTTCTTGTAAAAGCATTGAACATCACTTTTGTCTTCTGAAAGTTCATTTTTAATCACACTTCTTTACTCTTGTCAGCAAGTTCCTGGATCATACTCTGCAGCTTTGATGGGGTAGTTGCAAAAATGACTACGTCATCAGCAAAACGAAGGTGGGTTAGATATTCTCCATTAATCTTTATCCCCTTGTTTTCCCAGCTCAGCGACTGAAAAACACCCTCCAATGTGGCATTACAGAGCTTCGGAGATATGGTGTCACCTTGTCTCACTCCTACTATTATAGTAGTTTAATGCCAACCACAGTTTAACTTTAACCAACCAAGAATTTAAACACAAATTTTTCTGTACTGTCCCATTCTCTAATGGAATGGTTCCTGAACCCCTTTGGGTTTGCAACAGGGGTAGTGTGCGCTAGAAATTCTGTAATGGTACTTTAAGCAGTAAAGAATTGTCTAGTTATGTTACAAATATATATTTCCTCTGTGCATATTTGAAACATTATAGGTTTGTTTCTGCAGCAAGTCAAAACTATCACAGATTATCATAAATATTCTGCAGAAACAAACCTTACATAACCTCTTGTTGCGATATAAAGGCTGTTTTCCAGTTTAAACTAATCTTCCGCTTACGTTACTATTTTTCTAGATGGCAGATTTTCAAATGAACTGGTTGGCAACTCTGGTTATTTGTTGTTTGGAGGTTTAATTCTTCCCGTGAGAAACTCAGTGGGCTATAAGGAGTCACCCATCCCTAATTTACGGTTACTGGTTCCAGGGAAGGGAAAGAACCAGTGCCATATGACAAATACAGCATGTATGCTTCATCAGGATCCAAACCCAGACCCATTTCAGATGAATGGCCAGACGCCAGTGCTTAGACCACCAGGGGTAACGCTCTCAATTGTGTTCTTCACAATTAGTGAAAACAAATTATTTGGCTATGGAAAAAAGTTTTGGAAATTACCTTTTTG
Source organism: Macrothele yani (assembly GCA_039090855.1). NCBI lineage: Eukaryota > Metazoa > Arthropoda > Arachnida > Araneae > Macrothelidae > Macrothele > Macrothele yani. Next base: position 92,130,908 of record CM077013.1, read on the forward strand.
TATTGTTATAACACTTCAGTTAAAAAAAAAATTATTTGGAGAATAAACTGGCAAAAACTTTTAAAAAGCCGGAGCAGCCACTGGACCACTGGGGCGATCACTGGTCATTCAGTACAGTTTCTCTGCGAATGTAGGCAGTGTGCCAGTGATGGAAAAGAAAGTCATGTTTGAAGAGAATCTTTCCTTGCATATAAAGTATTTCATAATTAGAGTTTTATCATTTTTATTTAGACTAAATTTTTGAGGTTTCAAAATTATAGGTAGTAAAATTGTATATTTTATAATTATATAATGCACATTTTAATTTGATTTTTTTTTCTTTTTTACTTGAAAGGGATTTGCGAAACAAGAAATGTTGGAAACCACCGTAATCTGAACACCTTGAGCGCATATGTAATATAGGAATCAATGGTTATCTTCCACACTGTTTCTCAACCTTTGAATGCCAGATTCAAATTACTCCTAGGAAATCTGGATGGTGCATTTAATTTTACTTACTTTAGTAGTTTCACATGCCAAAATTGGTCCACTGCCTCAACTAGCAGCCTCCAAATGGATCAGCCCCTGAAAGCTCAAAAGTGGATTTCAGCTTTACCTAGATTTTGTTTTATAGCATCCAGCGATCTCAGTTTTGGTTTTCCCAGTGGTCTTTTTCCAATGACTCTTACCTCCATGATGTCTTTATCTTGTCCTTCGTCCTCACTACAGGACCACACCAGAATGATCTTTTTCCCTACACCACTGCTAATATGTCTGACTCTGTAAGTAATTCTCTCAATTCTTTATTTTCCCTTCTTCTTCAATCACCATTTTTTCTCACAGGTACAAAAAGTTGCCTCAATACTCAAAGGCCATTAGTTAATTTAATTTTGGTGTGTTATAATGTATTATGATTCCAAAGCATCTTAACATTTCTTGAACTGTTTATGGTAAAACATTTAAATAAAAAAAATGTTTCATTCAGATCTTCTGAGAATATTGGCCATGCAGAATATAGCAAAAGAAAATCAAGTATAACCTGGACCCATCTCACACAAATGACCCACTGCATCAATAGGGGCAGCAGAAAATGAGATTTAGTTAGTAGCAGTCATCTGTCCCTAATATAAGACTAACGCTCTCTCCCAAGGGAGGTGGGTGACCTATGTCATATAAGACAAACAACTATGCCTCATCAGGATTTGTGCCCAGAACCATTTTGGACAAATGATCGCAATAGAATAAAAATAGCAACATTTCTCACAATAAAATGTTTATTATACATCGACTATAGTTTCACAGAGCATCTGGCTCAACATCATCAGGATGAACGGAGTGTAAAGAGCTTTATTTTCTTAAATGAATTGCAGTACACATAGGATGTAGCCCTTCCATTATAGACAAAGCTGTCCAAAAATTTAGGAAACCGAAGTCTGTCTGCTCGCCAGAGTTGAGACGGGCTGTGATTCAGGCTCGGGCTCTAATATTTACTGATACTAGATCATCATCATCCTCATTGTCAACCATTATCAATCCACTACTGGACGAAGGTCTTCCCAAGTTTCCTCCACAACGGTCTGTCTTGTGCCAGTCTCCTCCATGTCACTCCCGCATACATATTTACATTTTAATATTATGTGATTCAGGCTCGGGCTCTAATGTTTACTGGGCTTGGGCTGTGATTCAGCTCAGGCTCTAATGTTTTTTGTGATTCACGCTCGGGCTCTAATACACTATCTACCAACAAGTAATTGGACACCTGTGATAGCAAAGGAAAACAAAGTTTATTCACCTCCAATAAATGATGGAGCCTCCACAAGCGGCTATTACAGCTGCGACCCTCCGGGGCATACTCTCAACTAGGCGTTGTACGACGGCTAGCGGTATTTTCTTCCACTCGGCTTGGAGAAGACAGGCCAGTTCCTTCACCGATTTCGGACGGTGGGGCACCCCTTAAGTCGACGCTCCAACTCGTCCCAGAGGTGATCGATAGGGTTAAGGTCCGGGCTCTGCGCAGGCCAGTCCATTCGATTAAACCCATTGTCACCATACGAAGCCATGGTGGACCTCACAACGTGACAAGTGGCATTGTCATCCTGAAAGTAACATGGGTCCACCCCGTAAAACTGCCACAACATAGGAAGCGCATGGTCATCCAAAATGGCGCAGTAGGTCTCGGCGTTGAGTCTACCAGGAATTGCGACCAAGGGTCCCGTGCCATACCAGGAGAAACACCCCCATAGCGTAATTCCACCGCCGCCGAACTTCGCAGTTGGCACAATACATTCCGGCAGAAGGCGTTCTCCAGGCAGACGCCAAACCCAGACCCTGCCATCCGAACGGTTGAGGGTGAACCTTGATTCGTCGCTCCAGAGAACCTGTTTCCACTGCTCAACGGTCCACTGTCGATGTTGTTTGCACCACGTTAGCCGAGCAGCGCTATTGGACTTTGTGATCAAAGGCTTGTGTGCGGCAGCGCGTCCATGATAACCGAGCACATGGGCTTCCTTACGGATGGTATTCATCGAAAGAACACTCCCGGATGCTAGTTGAAACTCCTCGCGAATGTGGCCCATCGATTTGGTGCGGTTCTTCCGAATTTGTCTGGTCAGCACCCGTCGGTCTCTAACTCCCAATTTTGTGGGTCTGCCGGGTCGGGGCACATTCCGACAGTCACCTCTCATCTGCCACTTGCCAATCACGTAGGCCACTGTCGATTTTGGGTACTTACACTCCCTGGATATGTCACGTATGGATCGGCCATTTCTTTGATACCCGAAGATTACACCTTTCTCGAAATCAGAGAGCTCCGAACTGCAAGGCATCTTGCATGCGACTGGTTGCGTTTTTGTTTCCCACATGATATTTAATGGCAGCGGCCGTGACGTGTATCAGGACCGCAGATATCTTCGATTGCAGGGGTGTCCAATTACTTGTTGGTAGATAGTGTATTTACTATGATTTAGGCTCGGGCTCTTAAGAGAGAGGGAGAGCGAGATGATTTTTTTAAATATATACATGTGATTTTATATGATTTTGCAAATGAGGCACTATATAGTTGGTAAAGGGAATTTTTCGACAACTGGTTCTAGTTGGGGAGCGGGCATTCGAGATGGCTGTTTATTCCGGGCTTGGGTAGAAAACGCCATAGACAGCACATTAGTGTGTTTCTGCAGAGAAGAAAAAGCTTTTTCAAGAACTATAGATATTGGATAGTTGATAACATGCCAATGATAATTTACCCCCTATCTCCAAGCAGTAGCTACCTGCCAATTCTATTTAGCAACGTACATATTACAGCACATTATGGTGCAATAATATATAGCATTATTTGAGCAACATACAATTGCTGCACCGCCCAATCATTTTGGATGCCTAGCCGTCCAAAGCACTTCAGGTGGAAACGAACAGTCAAAGAAAATCATACATTTACACTGTAAAAATAGATAGAGATCCCTTCTCCACTCCCCATTTGAGAAATACATTGGTTAATTGCATGGGGAGGAGAGAGTGGTGGTGTGGAAAAGGAGATGTTTTTTATTAATGGTTGAACAGGTTAGCTAGTTTTCGGGCTCGTTCAGGCTCGGGCTCTATCTTGCAATATCATATTCAGGCTTGGGTGGGCCGGACTGATATACCATGGGCTTGGGCTCCAAAAATTGAACCCGAACTCAGCTCTACTGCTCGCTCATGCCAATAGACCTCCTAATATGAAAGAATTGGGCAGTTATTCCATTTGCTCCTTAGATTTGCTTCGGAATTTCAAAAATTCTCAAAAGTTTATATTTTAAAGTTATTTTCAAGCCCATAAACAAGCTGAAGTTTTACGGATCAAAAGACTACACCGAAGACATAAATGCCTGGGGAATTTATCAGATATCTTGTGAATGTGGACTTTCATATTTTATAGGACAGATCCTCAGTGCTTTAAGTTTGAAGGAACACAAGACCTACATATGGAACTATGAACTGAAGAAGTCATCTATAACCCAACATTGTCATGAAAATAACCATAAATTTTTGTTTGGAAATGCCATGCTGATTGATAAACCTAATTTGACTATCAAGCTTGATATATTAGAAGCTTTCCACATATACCGGAACTTTTCACGCCTTGTCAGCGACATGACGTTGACTCCATTTCTTTCAAGCACATGAAAACAACTCACCAAAATCTATTACCCTCAGAACTCTGATGATGTCACAATCATTTAAATGTTTACGCTCCATTCATCCTGATGATGCCGAGCCAAATGCTCAGCAAAACTGTAGTTGATGCATAATAAACATTTTATTCAGAGAAATGTTGCTACTTTTATTTTATATTAACACCTGCAAGTTTAGTAGTCATAAATCATCACAAGCCAGCACTTAGCCCACTGCCCACTATGGTGGCAAAAAATGAAATTTAGTTAGCAAGTTAGTGGCTTTTAAGCTCATTTCTTAACTTGAAAGTCAATTCTAATCAACACACACACCAGCCTGTAATACTCCTCAAAGCATCAAATATTAGCATTTAATGAAACATTTCTTTTTTTTTTTTTTTTTTATTGGAGGTTTAACGACCACCATGAGCAACTCAATGGGCTATAAGCAGTCGCCCGTCCCTAATTTAGGGCCACTGGTTCCAGGGAAGGGAGAGAGCCAGTGCCGTAAGACAAACACAACATCCATGCCTGACCAGGATTCGAACCCGGACCCCTTACGGACGAATGATCAGAGGCCAGCGCCTTAGACCACTGCGCCACCAGGGCGGCTATGTGAAACATTTCAATTCCATCTGTACATTATTTACAAAACACATTTGTTTTTATTAACTCTGATGCTGTCGCTTTACTTTTTTTATACATGAAAAAAACTGTTGGAGGGATTTTAATAGTTTGAGTTGTGACTTCATTCTCCAGAACCCAATTTTCCCCATAAAAATCTAAGTTCCACAACAGCGAGAATTTTTTGGAATTGAACATCTGCGGTCGGTAAAGGTCTACTGTATTCAGTGAAGTTAAATTAATGAGATTTTCATTGTGATAAGGCAGTTTTATCTGACTCAACCTATCCCACAACAAAAAACGAAAAAAAACAAACACTGATTTTTACTTAACTCATACATGTTAACGGAACTTTCAATTGGTGGGCGGGGGATACACTGACACAACCAATATCTTTCTCTGTAACAAGAAATAAAAAAAAAAAAAGCTATGGTCATTTTTTAAATGAAAATTGATAGCAACTGCATGTTTTAACAAATCTGTTAACAGCAAGTAATATAATAACTTTTAACTCACCTGAACACAAAAAGTTATTCAGCAGTCTAGGTAAATAATTCTGGTTTGATTTAGACACGTTATAACCAGCAATTCTGTTAATGATCAGCAGTCCATAGATCCTGCAGGATTCAAAAACTATACAAACATGAAAATTTTACGATAAACAAACAGCCACGATACAATTTTTGACTAAACCAAACTGATAGCTCTTTATACAGGTTTCATATCAGTTGAAAGCAGCTCAATTGTTTACATAAATCTTCCCTACAAGAAGTTAAAAAAACATATGCTGTCAACTAAATCTGTCAACACACCGGTTGTACCTATTAACACAGTTACAGTTAATTTTTTCGTTGTAGGGAAGCGTTCATATTCTTTGGTAGAAATGCAATGCAATGGTGCGTTTGTAAATGGCAGTTACTATAAACTGTTTGGGTGAAAAGAAGCTTGCTGCTGTACCGCGCCGGTGGCGCAGTGGTCTAAGCGAAAGCCTCTGATCATTCGTCCGAAAGGGGTAAGGGTTCGAATCCAGTGAGACACGGATGTTATGTTTATCTTACGGCACAGGCTTACTCCCTTCCCTGGAACCAGTGATCCTAAATTAGGGACGGGCGACTGCTTATAGCTAGGGCAGTAATTTTATCGCGGGAAAAAAGGCAAAATTGCGGTACGGTCGCGGGGTAATTCATGAAATTTCGCGAAAAATTCGCGGCCGATGATATACACTAAAATTTCCAAGAAAGAAAAAAGTCTACCAAGTTACGAAGCAGTAATACAAATGACCAGTACGTAACTAAATAAGTATTATAACTTTATAAGTTCTTAAAATTGATACTTGCATTTATAAACCATTCAACACTGTTACACGAGATCAAGATTTCCATTTAAGTGGACGGCATTTGATACATTATATTGTACATTAAGCTGACCAGACGACCCCAATTCTAGAGGACAGTACTCGAATTTAGTTTACTGTCCCCAAAAACGTCTGAAGCCTTTAGGGACGCAAATTGTCCTCAAATTTTAATGTTTGTCCCCAAATGTCCTCAAATTTGCACTTCCTCATTAACCCTTTAGATTTCCAATGAAAAATGTTCTTAAAAGTAGTTTCCGTTGTACTAATTTTCCAACGTGCTTTTTGTGAAAACAAATTTTGACACGTTTTTCTTCTTTCTAGGTTTAACGAACACTACGAGCAACTCTAAGGACTATAAGCAGTCACCTGTCTCTAATTTGGACACATTCGTTCTAGGGAAGGGAGATACCAAGTGCTGCAAGACAAACACACCACCCGTGCCTCATTCGGGACTCGAACCCGTACCAACTTATACGAATTGTCAGTAGCCAGCAGTAGGTCAATGCACCACTGGCGCGGTCAAATTTTGACTGTATTTGTTCTGAGTTTCATCAAAAACCTTGGCAACATGAAAAATTCGCCATACAATAACCACGGTGTGCACCCTAATTTTAATTCAGCGCATGTACTTAAGGTATAGCGTCTAGAAGACGCTATACTTAAGGTAAAGCATTTCACTCTTGCTAATATGTTCTCGCCATCATAGTTCTGCTTTGCCAATACAAATTACCAACATTATACACGATATATCTTTTTTAAACACAGATTTTAATGTGTAATATAACACTTATTGAAGCAATGCAGTTTTGTGACAAAAAAATTTGCATATTTATTTTGAGTACGTATAGGTCCCCAAATGAACTACCGATTTGGGGACTCCACGCCCTTTGGTTAGCAAATCGGTGTCCCGATATCTGGTCACCTTATTGTACGTACACAGATTTTCTTCTTTAATGCTGTGTCTGTTGTCCTGTAACACGTTTTTGAATTTAGAAAAAGATCGTTCAACATCGACACTGTGGATACTAATAGACAACGGATGGCGACCTTATGTAGCTTAGAAAAGCGACCTTTTTTTTGTATCCCGGAAGTCTAACAAACCTTCGCTGACACGAAATTCTTTTATACTCGCTTATATGAACGAAATTTGCATTTTAGTTGGTCCTCATCTTCGAACATATAGGAATGTGGTTAGAAACAACAAATCTTCTTCGTCGCCTAAAAGGCCCAAGGACTTGAATTGATCGGAATCAAACACCCTACATGCTTTGACGAAATTTGCGACTGACAGGCTGACAAAATCGATGTTTTTTTCTTCAAAAAAATAATGCTTCATTTTTTCATAACAATTAAGTGGTTTGAGCTCTTTTTGTAGCGACGTGATCGCAATCTTGACTTTTGCTAAGAAGACTGTCGGCGATGTCCAACATTTCATTATATATTTTGTGCTCGGAAATTCGCTCTTGTTCAAATAAAGTGAGCTGTTCGGAAATATACTGCGCATGAACCTCAACCTGCTTCAGATTTCCTTTTCAATCCCTATCTTGACAATACTCAATGATTTTATTCACAATACAACTGTTACTGTTTTTTTTTCTTTTTCAAAAAACTCTGCGCAGTCTTCTAAATGTTTGCTGTGAAAAAGCCTTAGACCATGAATATAGGTAGACAGAGCTAGGAGCTCCGAAGGCGGCACAAACACCTCCAGAGCAAGAAGGTTATATTACTGTAGAAACCACTCCTATCCACGCAGCATTGGCCGCCACAAGTCATCGTCCGTGCTGCAAATGACGTCATGCGCAGGCATGACGCAGCCACAGAAAAGAAGCTGCTTTGAAACCAATGGAACAAATGTTTCTAAGCGTATGAACAGATAAAATGATTAATTCAATAATCTTTATCAATGATACACAAGCTTACTGTTTTATCAACGGTATAATTTAGTTCGGTTTTGCCTGCTTGTGACGTCCAGTGGCGGCTCGTAATAAGCTGAGATGGGGGGGGGGCTGCATCTCAATTTTGTAGATATCACGATACCATTTCGAAAGTTAAGTTACTGCGCCTATGCTGACGCTGTCTGTTTAATAATAATAATAATAATAATAATAATAATAATAATAATAATAATAGTAATAATAATAACAGTAATATATATATATACTGATCGAAAGTGCTTTTTTTACAAGAAATTAATATTTAGATTTCATATTTAGCGATTGATGGGGAAAATGTAAAGGTACCGATACCTAAATTAGGCAACAGATATTAAGCGATGGCCACATTGTCACATTTATGAAGAAAATAATCGACCTATAAAACTTCGTCGGATACATTATTTCTTAAAAAGAAACTGATTAATCAGTGCATCCTTCTAGTTCTTACGCATGGAGCACAGACATGGACCTCAACTAAAATAGACAGACAGACGTTGCAGATAACTGAAAGAAGCATGTAGAGATGCATGTTTGATGTTACCTGGAATGATGCAAATAAGAACTCGTGGATCGGGAAAATGACAAGAATGGAAGACATGGTCAAAATTCTTGAAATTGCAATGGGATGGACATATTGCTAGAAGAAAGAACCACCGACGGAGAGTTGAAATATTGAACTGGATATCAAGGGAAAAAACAATATCCAGAAGATGGCAAGAGGGAGATGGGTACATGAAATTCGAAAGCATGAAAGAAACTAACTCAAGGCAGACTGTAGTGGAAGAAGAAACTTGGAGACTTTCATCCAGCAGTGGATTGATGGTGGTTGCAAATTATATATACATGCATATACTGTACGTATATATATATATATATAAGGACAAAAAAATTTTAAAAATTAATGCGTGTGCCAGTGGTAGCGGATACACACTCAAGGTCATGTACGCGTTACGCGTTCTCAAGTGTATCATTGTGACCCCTAGAAATATGACAATATATATTTTTTCTTCCGATACACTCCCTTTGAAACTTCGACTTCATACCGACCACTGCAACTTGGACGGCGATGAAAAACATTTTGTGGAATTTTGAAGGGTCTTCCAGAATTTTGCGACTAGTTGTTATTGCGATACTCACACACCGGCATTCTCTTTAATAAAAACGGATTGCAAACATATTCAGTCCAGTTTTAATTCTGAAGCCATCATGATAACAATTTAGTGTAGAAAAATTTGTTTTTCAAAATTTACCAACTTCGTAAATTTTCTAAACAGTGATATCTGATTAAATGTTCTTTTCAAAGTAATTAAGTACACTAACTCAATTGAAATGCGCAGCTGATTTTTGGGAGGGAGAGGGGATGCAGCAGAAAAATAAAATGTATCCAGTGGAGTGACTTCAATGATTTTTGGTGAATAAAAATTTACGTGAGTTTAAAAGCGAAAATTTCGCTGTGCTTGGTAAGTGAAGAAATCAATTTTGTGCAAGTATTTCGCTGCAGAAATTAGTATCTCTCTCTCTCTCTTTTTTTTTTTTCAATTTATCCAATACTGAACTCTATTTTTAACCGCAATTTGTTCACATGCCCATTTTGACCAGAAAAGAAAATATAAGTAAAACTTTTTTTGCAAAAGTTCCGGCAACTGAGTATTTGTTATTGGATGGGAGCAACATTGTTGTTAGAATTATTACGTTGAATAAAAACAGGAACAAACCAAAAATTGGAAGAAAAAAACACCCAGGTTGAGTAATACATTCAAACGTACTTTATTTAATACTTTATTTCAACATACGTCATTATTTTTTATTCATTCCCCTATTTTATGTCTTATTCGGAAGCACAAGAACCGTATTAATCAACAAAGCACACAGGCCCGCCGATGCATTCCGACCCAAAGAGACACTGCGTTCGCGAGCAACCCTGCTAGCGAGAGCTGCCATGAATGCAGTCCCCGGGGAAGTTTTATTCAAAGGAAACAAACTGATGTGGGAATAGGCAGAGTTTCCCACATGAGTTGGTTTCAATAGCCGTCAGGGCTGCAAGAAGCACAGTCCGTGACGTTCTTCCCGCTCCCAGTGGTGTTATGCAGGGAAAACTTCCAGTTGAGTGCAGCAAAACTGCAGTCGTGGCATTATGCTGGGAAAATTTACAGCGGTGTTCATAAAACTTCTCTTTCTTGGTACGGCATGAAAAGAACTGCTTTGGGTAGGCGGGCTGCAGCCCCACAGCCCCATAGCAGGAGCCGACCCTGAGGACGTCACACCACAGATTAGCTGTGACCTATGACGGCAGAGCCAGTGGTGTCTCCAGTAATATAACCTCCTTGCTCCAGAGGGTAGTCACGTGATGTGTGTCAACCACCGGCTTTCACGGTGCGTAGTTCGTAATTGTATTGAAAATCATTCTAGATTACTTGAAGTTAAGTGAACGATTTTAATTTCTGTGGTTGAAGGAAATTATAAAATACATTTGTACCATGGGGCATGTTGTGCTATTGGCTGTCAGCAAAGATTTGAATATAAGATAAGATCGTTTACATTTTATACTACATTTTATGATGAAATGCTGCTTATAGTGTGCTCAATATAACCTCTCAGTTGGGAAGGATTCACTTTACCAGTTTTAGGGGAGCTTCGCATCGTAAGCAGCGTGATTGCAAATAATCGCCTCCAACCCTCTTGGAGCAGGGCTATAAACAATGACGATACGCGGTGGATGTGGGGAGTGTTGGCGGTCCCTCCTAATGTTGATTCCCTGTGGTGTTTAGAGCTTCTCTTTCAATGGTCTTTGTGGGAGGGAAAAGAATAAGGCATTCTTGAACATCATCACCAAACGCCCCTTTCCGACTGCTGTTACTGATTTCTCAAGCTAGCTTTGTAGCAAGCAAGAGATCTTTACTCACGGTTCTTTTATCTTTTTTTTTTTTTTTTGTGATACTGATAATATTATTGCTCACAACTATGGCACTCAGCACACTGAAAGCTGGAAAGTACTGAAAAGCCAAGCTAGGGAAATTATTGGGAATGTAATAATGTTCATGGACAAAGAAAAACGAAATGGAGTTCCAAAAGTTAATGTCAAGAATCCAATGAACGCGTTTCGGAGGCTACTGGAGTTTCACTGAGAACTGTTTACAGAATTCGGAAAAGGCTGCTACAAGCGAGGTTTTGTCAACTCCTGGTAAAAGACGAAACAAGAAAGCGCCGAAACGCGAAATAGATGATTTTGGCAAATGCGTTGTGCGCAGAACGGTACATGACATGTATGAAAAAAAGGAAATCCCTACTCTTCAGTCTTTATTAATCAAATTACGCGACAGTATTGATTTTGACGGAGGTAAGACTACATTGAGTAACATACTAGATGATTTGGATTTCAAATATAAGCGATGGAATGGTCGAAAGTTTTTAATAGAGACACCCGACATTGAAGCGAAACGTAGGCATTTCTTAAAGGAGTTAAAGCGCAATGAAAATCTACCCGTTCCAAAAGCTGTTGTTTATCAAGATGAGACATGGCTTCTAACGTCTCATGTTTGTCCTAAAGGATGGCAAGACACAAGCTGTGAAAAGCCAACTGGACTCCAAGTTCCTTCGTCGAAAGGAAACAGATTTATAATTTTCCATGCCGGAACAAAGGATGGTTTTATACCAGGGGCTTCACTTTTATTTCGTTCGAAGACAAAAAGGGATGACTACCATAATGAAATGCGTTCCGAAAACTTTTGAAAATGGTTTGAATGCCAGCTGCTTCCGAATTTACCACCAAATTCAATAATCGTCATGGATAATGCACCATATCACTGCATGCTTGCTGAAAAAATACCCACGACGAACTGGAAGAAGGCTGAAATACAAGCATGGCTTCAGCGACATAATATTGATTTCGCACTTGATATGCTTAAAGCGGAATTACTACAGATTGTCCGTCGCACCAGACCCCAGAAAAAATTTATCATTGATGAAATAGCAGCAGATCATGGACATCAAGTATTAAGACTCCCACCTTATCACTGTGACTTGAATCCCATTGAGTTGATTTGGGCTGATGCCCAAAACTATGTGAGTCGGCATAATGCCTCTTTCACAAAAGGAAGCATAAAAAAATTATGGAGTAAAGCATTGCAAACCGTTACTCCGGGGAAATGGGAGGCCTGTGTGAATCATGTCCAAACTTTGGCACAAAAATACTGGATTTCTGATGGCGTCATGGATGAAATAGAGGAAAATGAGATTGAACAATCTGTAATAAATATAGGAGAGGATACTGACAGCAGTGGCGAAACTGAAGACATATCATCAGCCGATGAAGATTTTGATTTTGAGGGAATAATACCTTTACTTGATTGAATTTGATTCTGCTTTGCTGTTTCTTCAAGGTAAGAGATACACAGTCCTGTTTCAATAAAAGGAATGCCCCTAACACACACACACATACACATATATATATAAAAGGTTTTGATTCCGTGAAACGTTACCAGTTACGATGGACTGCCTCACTCATTTTCAGGCCGATGAGGACGGCAGAGTGGTTACTGTCTCGATGAATAGTGGAGTTACGTCGATTAAGATTTTCTGTGTGTATGTTTCGTTGCTGTGTTCTCTTTGGAACAGCTTCTACGATCAGTTCCTTTACTTCCTCAGAGGGGCCTAGGTTTTTCTGGTCAGAAGAATGTTAACTCATTTGTCGACAACCATAACGACCTGCTGGGCACTCGTGGCCACAAGGATCCTGATTGCACGTCTCTACGGACTTGATCAGGAATCAGCAGTTGAAGGACGTGTGGCGCTCGTATCTGCAGGTGCCGGGTTTTACCTGCGTAGGAATAACCAAGCTTCTAGGATTGACATATGTTTCTTGTCTTCGACGCTTGAGTAGGTAACTGGGGCTGAGGTCTTCGAACAGAATTCGCAGCAGCTGCATATATCTGATCATAGAGTTCTCGTGATGGACATCTGTAGCACCGAAGGAAAGAGATGTGACACTCTGGCGCCTAAACATTTCCGTGTTGGAGGATGTCGAAGCACTGTCGAAAATCCAATCGATCCAGGAAGAGGATGCACAGGCGAGATCGGTGGATGGGGACGAGCGAAAAAAGAGGTTCAGCGGGTTCTGAGTATTCGGGGGAAGCAGTTAGCGAAGGAGAAAAGGAAACTCAGATGTCTCTCGCGAATTTTATGAATGCTTCTCTTCAAGGTAAAGAGAATGCGTGCAACCTTCGCATCATTACTGAAATTAAGCAGGAGACTGCCATTTTTTATTGGAGGTTTAACGACCACCGTGAGCAACTCAATGGGCTATAAGGAGTCGCCCGTCCCTAATTTAGGGTCACTGGTTCCAGGGAAAGGAGAGAGCCAGTGCCGTAAGACAAACACAACATCCATGCCTCACCGGGATTCGAACCTGGACCCCTTTCGGACGAATGATCAGAAGCCATCGCTTAGATCACTGCGCCACCGGTGCGGCCTGCCCATTTTTACAAGACCGTTCTGAAGCATTTTCTTGTTAAAACCTAGCCGCGATTGTTTCCTTATTTGACCGCATTCTTTCACGTACACGGGTGTCCACAAAGTTTTTTGTAGAATGATGGGAAAGAAACACTGTAATTCAGTTTGGTGTTAATCTGTAATTTAGTAGGTAAGTCTGAATTACGGGAACAAGCAGCAGAATATTGGCAAATTGATACTATGCACTTCAAGTAAACTCTTCCATTAAGAGAGTAGAGATTTAGTAAAACAGATAAATATCAAAATGTAAAGTGTTTCAGGCAGTAAAGTAAATGCAGGTGTTCTGATATACAGCACTATGAGTTTCATCAGAAAACAGAGAAATATTTTTCAAGACACCTGTCGTGATCATCTTCCCAAAATTGCACAGCCGTAAAAGAAAACCAATCGGATCAGGAGATTGAAATATGCTTAATTACGGTACATATTAATATATTTGTGCATGCCTGTCAAGAAGAACCTGATATTTCCAGAAAAGCTACACTGCATTGCGGGAGAAAGCCATCAATTCAAGAAGGATTAAGTTTGTGACAACCAGTGGAAATTGAAACTTTCCAATGCAACATAACGACAGTCTCTCCAAACAAACTATTTGGAAGATCACAAACGGAAAGATAAGTGATGAAGACGTACAATAAGGACTGAACAAGGATCTTCTATCATCTTAACGAGCGAGGCACATTTGATTTAATGTGGATTCCTAAAAATCTAGACGTTCACATGTGTCTTTAATGTTCTCCCTTCTATTCATATAATGTTGAAAATATCTTTTCATATTTCGCGTTGCCGAGATTTTTTTTTTTTTGATTGGAGGTTTAACGACCACCGTGAGCAACTCAATGGGCTATAAGCAGTCGCCCGTCCCTAATTTAGGGTCACTGGTTCCACGGAAGGAAGAGAGCCAGTGCCGTAAGACAAACACAACATCCATGCCTCACCGGGATTCGAACCCGGACCCCTTACGGACGAATGATCAGAGGCCAGCGCCTTAGACCACTGCGCCACCGGGGCGGCGTTGCCGAGATCGTCAGCAAGATTTAATTTTTCGGTCAGAGCATATGTTAAGCTATGCGCCCTGGCCTCGATTACTCTCCTTACCTCACCCACTATCATCCTTACCTTTGACACTCACGCTTCAGCCACTCTCCAGAGTGTTTCAGCAAAAGTGAGTGTTCCGGTAAGAATGAGTGTTTTAGCAAGGAGAACAAACGATTAAGTTTACTCTGGCTGCCCGAAACACTGCCCCTTGCCTACGCCACGGTCTCTTTCTTCTGTCACTCTCACTCACCTCAGCCACTCTCCGTTGCCTCAGCCACCCACACTTATACCAAAATCTTCACTGAGTGTTGCTGCAAGTGTGTGTGCTTCGTCAACTGCAAGTGATTTGGTAAGAGGGGTGTTTCAGCAAGAGTTGGTGTTTTGACAAGGGCTCGTGTAGAGCCATTTGACATCTCTATGTTTACTCTCCTTAGCTCACCCACTATTACCCTTGCCTCTGTTACTCACACTTGCCTCAGTTAGTCCCGAAAGTGTTTCAGAAAGTGTGAGCGGCAAGAATGAGTGTTTCAGCAAGGAAAGCGAGCTATTAATTTTACTCTGGCCGCTCGAAATACTGACCCTCACCTAGGCCACGGACTCTTGCTTCAATAACTTTTACTTACCTTAGCCACTCTCCCTTGCTTCAGCCACCCACACGTACACGAACAACTCCACATAGTGTTGCTGGAAATGTGTGTTTCGGCAACGGCGAGGGGTTTGGTAAGAAGGATATTTCAGCAAGAGTACGTGTTTTGGCAAGGGCTGGTTTACAGCCATCTGTCATATCTACTATACTTCTCCTTGCCTTCCTCTCTATAACCCTTCCCTCTTTCACTCACACTTGCTTGAGCAACTTCCATGAGTTATTCAGCAAATGTGAGTGCTTCGCTAAGAGTGTCCGTTCCATCCGGGAGAGTGAGCCGACAACGGCAAATTTATATAGCTGTTTGAAAGCGTAGGTGACGACTATCAGCAAAAGCTTTTCTTCCTATAGGAGCAGCCGGTGTTATTCCGAAATTGAAACGACAGCTTACTCTGACGTCGAAGCACGCGAACAGCCGAAAAATAAATAGAACGGCAAGACTAACATGAGAAAAGATTCCCTTGTATTTGAAATGCACTTCAGAGGGAAATATATTTGTTTCGTTACACTTCCGTGGGGTGATTTCTAATTTGTAATATGTGTCCAAAATTATTACGGATAAACCTCACCGAATACTTTTCCTATATCTTAGAAAAGAACGGTAGTATTCTACATAACAGTTCTTGTGGCATGAATTTGTAACACAGCCGGGATGAACACATGTGCCGTTTAATATCAAGGGAAGATCATGTTCCAAAGCTGCACCGGGATTACATCTTGATGGTTGGCATTTGCAACGTACACTGGCGTGCAAAAATTAAGGACGAGACGGTTTTTCGAATGTAACGTCGTGCAGAAGTGCTCCACATCGACTCAAATCATACCATAAGATCTCCAAGATGTAAGAATATGGGACAAGTGAGAAAAACCGTCGAAACAAGGAATACAAAGGCACTTTATTGAAAAGGTAGCTTCGAGCGCAACTGGACAGAAGACAGAAACGTCCATATGACAGTCCACTGCCAAGAAAAATCCAGTCTTTAGTAGGATATATGATCACACCTGACTGCGTTGCAGGATTTACAACGCCAATCGCAGCTGCGGAATCGTTGCTGGCGGCTGGTGACGTGCTGCCAAGCGTCTCCCGAGAAGGTCCCACACGTGTTCGATTGGATTTAGGTACGGGGACCTTGCTGGCCAATCCATGCGTTGAATATCTTCACTCTCCAACATCTCTGCGACAGCGACTATACGATGAGGTGTAGCGTTGTCGTCCATGAAGATGAACTCGGGACCCACAGCACCTCTAAACAGACGCACGTCAGACAGGAGAACCTCGGTACAATAGCGGACACCAGTGACTGAACCTCCTTGGAAGATGTGGAGGTCAGTACGGCTACTAAGCATGATACCGCCCCAAACGAGAACTCCGCCACCTCCAAACTGGTTCCTTTCGACGATGTTGGAGGTGTGATTGCGTGTTCCCTGCTCTCTCCAGATGTGTATACATCCAGAATCGCTCGTCAGACTAAATCGGCTCTCATCCGTAAAGATAACTCGACCCCATTGCTGATGTGTCTAGTTCTTGTGTTCCTGGCACCATAGAAACCTCCGTCTCCGATGAGTAGACGTTAATGGCACACACCGTACTAGTCGTCGCGCAAATGGACCACCTTTGTGCAGCCTCATGGCCACGGTAAAACGCGATATCGGACGTCCAGTTGTCTGTTGCATGTGCCTTGCGATTCCTCCGGCTGCCTGCCGTCTGTCTCTTCTCGCCTGTAGGACAATATATCGGTCGTCCGCCGCCGTGGTTGCTTGTGGACGACCAATGCGAAACTCTCGGACAGTTGTTCCTGTCGTTTGAAATGCTCTCCAAGCTCGTGAAACAATGCTGTGAGCGATACCGAACTCCTCGGCCACATAAGTCACACTTCGACCTTCTTCCAACTTCCAAATAACGTGACCTCGGGTAAAGTCATCCAGATGTCGTCTACTGGATTGCTTGTTGGACATATCGCACGGTGGCAGCAACTCGACGTCGTTCAAACCGATGTACACCGTGCAATAGCTTTCACCGAATTGCTGAGCGTACACCTCCCGTGTGCTTTATACCCTTCCGACGCCCCCCCCCTACGTCATGTTGCATATATGCGCATGCCCTACCGTACCGGACCCTAGTCTATCTCCTGAGTGGTCCTTCGGTCCGTTCTGTCTGCTCGTTCCGCTGTTATGCTAATTTCTCCTCTACGTCCTTAATTTTTGCCCACCAGTGTATATACTTGCGCTAATGTGGAAATCGAACTGTTTCAATGTAAGGAAATTTCTATATGTGGGCGTAACAGGAAACACAACTACTTTTAGAACAACTAATTCACGCGGACCCATAAAAAATTAAAGGAGATTGGCCGGAAAACAGTCGTATTGAATGCAAGATAAGTCTTAATGGCACAGAAACTGGCCAGGTGAATGAGTCTGTATATTTAGGAAGTTTGTTTGACAGAGAAAACAATTAAATGGCAAAATTAGTAGGGGAGTGAATTCATTGAAAGCCATAGTTGCCTCAGGAGAATTTCACAGGAATGATGGGTTCTCAAGGACGTCCCGAATGGCTGTTTATGAAAGTGTAGTTGTTCCTATCTGATATACGGCAGTGAAAGCTAAGCCCTTATTAGTAAGCAAGTAATTCTTCACGATAAACACGCGCTGCTGCGCTGTGTACGACATCTTACTGCCTGTGGCGAGAACTGGCAAGTGAATGCTGGAACAGCTGCTTAAGGCCTCACTGACGCCATCTACTGCCATCTGAAGAAAACTTGACGTGACTGCAAGTCATTCTCCCATTATTTATCTCTCATTAATACGTAGTTACGTTACTGTTGAGTTATTAAGTCGAACGATTGACCCAATTTAAAAAGTGGGACCTCCCGCTGAAACACCATGTAGAAAGTCTTCACATAATTTTTGTTCCTCTCTGCCATATAACGCACACATATGGTTAATTATTCCAGTTAGGAAATATCTGTCGTTTCGTCACATAAAACAGAAAAATATATGTCTGAACTTACTTTGTGCACTATATCTGTGCTTGGATGTACACTGAAGAGCAATTGAATTAGAGACAGCTGGCGTTGTGCAAATGTGGCGCTATGGGCGGCCCTGTAAACGGAAACGACATGACGCATGCAGCGATCCGACAATATAAGGAGTGATGCGACGGGAATCAGTAAGAGTCGGATGCAGTATGGGTAAGACGAAGGATCTAAGGGCATTTAATCGTGGGCAAATTGTCCGGGCCAGACGAATAGGTCACTCCATCACGGAAGTCGTGCAGGCACTGTGATTTTCACGAGCCACTGTGTCACGGGTGCACCGTGAGTACATCGAATCCAGTAAAACCATCCATGCAAGGGCCAACTGCCGTGGACAACAGCGTGTGGATGAGCAGGGTCATCGTCGGCTAGCTCGCATTGTAACAGCGGATAGACGGGCCACAGTGCAAGAAATCACTCGGCAATTTAACGCTGGTGCACAAAAACGTGTAAGCAGCCACACCATCCAGAACCATCTCCTCGCTATGGTGTACAGAATCCATCGTCCCACGAGGGTACCGCTGCTGACGGCACATCACAAGGTGCAAAGATTAGCATGGGCGCGGGAACATCGCCACTGGACCCTAGTCATGTGGAAAAATATTGCCTGGACTGATAAGTCGGATTCACGTTGGTACATGTGGATGGCAGGATACGAGTACGGCGCAAACCACATGAAGCGGTGGATCTTTTTTGTCAGCAGGGTACTCTTCAAGCTGGTGGGTTTGGCATTCTCGTCTTGGGACTGTTTACGTGGACTGAAATGAGACCCCTGGTACGTGTGACATCGTCCCTCACAGGTCAACGTTACAGGGATATCCCGGATGACCATTTACTCCCGTTTGTGCGTCTTCAACACCCCACTGGCCGCCCCGGTGGCGCAGTGGTCTAAGCGATGGCCTCTGATCATTCGTCCGAACGGGGTCCGGGTTCGAATCCCGGTGAGACATGGATGTTGTGTGTGTCTTACGGCACTGGCTCTCTCCCTTACCTGGAACCAGTGACCCTAAATTAGCCCATTGAGTAAGCAGCCCGGGCGACTGCTTATAGCCCATTGAGTTGCTCACGGTGGTCGTTAAACCTCCAATAAAAAAAAATCACCCCACTGGGGTTCTCATCCTGCAACAAGACAATGCACCGTGCCATCGCTCCCGAATTGTATCCGAATGGTTGGATGAACACTCCACCGACGTGACTTCGCTTCCTTGGCCAGCTAGGTCACCTGACCTCAATCCCATCGAGCACATCTGGGATGTCATCGAGAGAGTTGTTCGAGGCTTTGACCCCCTCCATCAAATCTTCGTGAACTGTGGGAGCTTGTTCAGGGGTCGTGGATCCGTATGGTTTCCCAACGCTTCCGGTGTTTTGTCGAGTCCATGCCGAGACGAATCGCAGCCGTCATCAGGGCGAAAGGTGGTGCTACACGTTACTAGATAGGTATCTCTAATTCAATTGCTCTTCAATGTATATATTTTCTATAGATATCGATTTACTGATTCCGTATCGTTGGGCTTATGTATTGCGAGTTCCTCGGTCCGTGTTCTAAGTTTTTATTGAAACACCTAGAACACGGACCGTGGAACTCGCAATACATAAGCCCAACAATTTATAATAAGCTCAACGATTTTTTCAATAAAATATAATCTTCGGCGTCCATGCGAAAACGTAAAAGCGATTGGAAAATCCTATAATTGAAAATGTTGTCTTGAGAGTTTCCACTGTCACGCGTTTCACGAAAGAGTATTTTTTGTCGACTGCACAAAATCACCGTTTCAACAATAGATTTAAGTACAGTCCACATTTCCAAATCTTGTCTATTTTGTTTTATTAATTCGGTTTGCGACATGTTGCTGCTTTCCTTTAGCAACACTTAAAAAATTGTCAGCATACTCACAACATGTTTGGTGATACGTCATTTTAGCATGATTTACGAAGCCATCTATCATATTCTTCCACTTTGAATATGGTTTCCTTACTAAGGAACCAAGACGTTGATGCCCTCTTTTGCAGCATTGTTCAGGATAAAACACAACACAAAATTCATAAAAAATTCCTTGAAGGTGTTCGAAATATGACCACTATTTAATTGACTTAACCAGGACCGCTGAAATCTTAAATTTCTTGTGCCGACCAGTTGGGCTGGAAAGGAAAAGTTTCCAGATGGAGTTAACCAATAAATTTTCTCGAAAGCAAATGTCCATTATTGCCTGGATATATCTATCGCCTGATATCCCATTCAGCCTAATCCACTGCATCTGCAATCGGTAATATGGGTTGATTTTGAAATGTATTGGCAGCAGTCATCTTTACAGCTGTATCATTCGCCGATGCCAACAGAGCATGCGTATTCTGCGTTGTAGCGATATCAGGATCAAGCAGATGTTTTTAAAAATACGAGGGCGGGTAGAAAAGTTAGTTACACTGTTCATAAAAAATAAAGAGATATATTCAGGTAATGTACGTTGGTTTAAAGGTACAGCATTTATTCGTTTTTCGACATAATCGCCGAAGGACTGTAAACATTTATTGGAACGTGTGATTAACTTTTCCATATTTGTACAGAAAAAGTCTCCTCCAGTTTGGTGCAACCAGTTAAAAACCGCAGTTTTCACAGCCCAATCGGTTTGGAAACGTTGTTCACTAAGGTCCTGTTTCATTTTACAGAGCAAATGGTAGTCGCACGGGGATAAGTCGCGTTTGTACGGTGGATATTGCCTCACCTTCCACTTGAATGACTGCAACAACTTTTTTGTTTTCCGTGTAGTGTGAGGTGCCGCATTGTAGTGCAGCGGAATAACACTTCCGCTCAACTTACTCCGGCGTCTGTTCTTAACTGCCTACCGCAAATTTCGTAGCTTTTGGCAATATGAGTAAGCATTGATAGTAGTCCGTTTTGGCAGAAATTCTGTGTAAACAGCACCTTCACAGTTTAAGAAAACAGTTGCCATGACTTTTTCCACAGACGGTTGGACTTTGCACTCCACCTTTGTTGTAGAGGTGACATGCTTCCATTCCATGGACGATCGTTTGGTTTCAGGAGTGAAATGGTATACCCACGCTTCGTCATCTGTGATGACTCGACGCAAAAAACTGTGACCCTCATCAAAATACAGAAGAGCCAATGACGACAGGAAACGTTGGTTTCTGTGCTGGTCGGTGAGTAAACGTGGCACCCATCTCGCACACAATTTCCGAAATCCCAGCTGCTTATGAGTGATGGAATGCATAGTCCCGTACGAAATCTCTAACGTACTGGCAATTTCCTTGATTTTGATATGCCTATTATTCCTTATCATGTCGTCTAAAGTGGCAACATGCTGCTGATTACTAGATATTGATGGTCTGCCTTCGCGGTATTCGTCCGTCAAATTTGTATGACCCTTTTCAAATTGTTAGCACCAATTTTACAATGGCCAGGTGAAACATGGCATTTTCCTCGTATACAGCACAGATTTGACGATGGATGTCAGTGCAATTTAGGCGCTCATCCCACAAGAATCGAATGGTTCCTCGCACTTCCAATTTGGAATAAGATTCCAGTTGATGTGTCATTCCGAGTTGCCTCCTGCACACGCCTTACGCAGTTACTGAACTCAAACACTTCCCGTTGGCAGCTCTGACGTACTGCCTACTTCGCTCCCAAGCACACACGGTCTGACTGCAATCCCACTCCAGATGGCACTAAATGTAACTTACTTTTATTCTAAATCTTACGATAAATACGTGAAAGAAACTAATACGGGGAAAGGCTAATAGGGCACAGAGAACTACATTGAAAGATGGTGCAACCGTTGCATACCCTTCCATCCTTGGAGGAAATGATGCAACATTTCGGTGCCTTTTGCAAAGCTGGGTTAATGGCAGGTGCACAATCTCTCAGCTCTTACAACAGATAAATTTGATTTTCTTTTCGAATGATCAGATGTCGATGGGCGTAGCCCGTGAGGTGGCCATTTTGCCCCTTTATTCGCCCAAGCAGGTATATTTTCTCAACACTATACACAGAATCCCATTATTAAGAAGATTCAGTGAGAAAAAATTCTGACAAGAAAATATACACATTTTCACTGCCCTGTCACAAATAAATAAATAGATATATTTCTTTTGCAGTTGAATTGCGAAACATTTATTGGGATTTCGTAGGAGGTGCCGGTTTCGATGATCTCCCACCCCCTTGGCTACAATCATCTGCCGATCCCCCCTGTTTAACAGCTAAAAACTGAAAACAAACTCTGTCTACATACACCGATAAGCCATTACGTTATGACCACCTATCTAATAAGCTGCAGGGCTTCCTTTAGCCTCTAACAGCGGCCACTCGTTGAGGCATCAATTCGATGAGGTAGCGAAAGGTATCCTGAGGTATCTGGTACCATAATGCCAACAGCAGGTCCTCCAGTTGCCACACATTTCGGGATGGTGGTGATTTAGCGCGAACCCGATTTTCCAAGTCGAACCACAAATGCTCGATTGGGTTCATGTCAGGTGAATTCGGGGGTCAGGACATTAACAGAAAGTCACCAGCATGTTCCTCGAACCACTTATTGACGATTCTGGCAGTGTGACAAAGCGCATTATCCTGTTGGTAATGGCCATCACACGTAGGGAACACAATTTCCATGAATGTGTGAACTTGGTCCGCAACGATGTTCAGATACCTGCCAGCTCTCAGGGATTGTGCTATTGAGACATATCACGAGGTCAAAAGTGTCCCAAGAAGAGCATCTCCCACAGTATAACACCGCTGCTGTTGTCCTGTTTCCTCTCAAGAGTGCATCCAGGTGCCACAGCCTCCGTTGGTAATCAGCGCATCTGCGCTCGGCCGTCTACGTGATGCACCAAGTATCTTGATTCGTCAAACCAAAGCACTTTCCTCCAATCATCCACGGTCCAATCTCGATGATCTTGGGTCCATTTCATGCGTTGTTTGCGATGATGTGCGGTGAGCATGGGGACCCAGCTGGGTCTTCGCCTACGCAGGCTCATGCGCAGAAGCCTGCGATGAACTGTGTGCTGTGACATATCGCTCTGGTCACCACTGTTGTAGCTGCGGGAGATTTGTCACACTGCTACGGCCCTGCGGTCGCTGTGAACAATGCGCGACAGTCTCCGCTACCCTCTGGCATTAATGAGCTAAGGATGACACACGGCTAAACGACGGTCCGTCGTTTGGCCATCTGTGCACCACTTTTGATACGTACTCACTACAGCGGCACGTGAAGAACTCACAAGCCGTGCCGTTTCCGAGATCGTAGTTCCGAGGCTCCGTGCCATCACAATTTGTCTTTTATCAAACTCCGATGAATCGGCAGATTTTCCCATTCTGACTCCGAACACTCTACTAACGGAAAGTCGGTCCTCGGGTTGTATATATACTGCTCTGTGATCGGTCTCCAGGTGGGCTCATTTCTTTAGGATGGGGGTGGTCATAATGTAAAGGCTCTTCGGCGCATATTTAGTATTCTACTCTACTCCGTCACGCAAAGTTTCTCCCAAAGATTTATGATTTTTTTAAATAGCGCATACGGTGTGAGTAGTGAAATGAGAAACTAATTTTTCATCCAAACCGAAAGTAAACAAAATACCCTCCTCTGATGGGATCAAGGATCAACTTTGGCTGCACCAAGAAGATATACAACAACGCTGAGTCGATTCTCTTAAAATCATAACGTACCAGGTCAGATAGAGTTGAAAAAAACACGATAGACGCTACAGTAAAATATCGGGAATAACAGAAAATTCCGCACGAAACCTTAAAACGTGCACCGCTGAGCCATTATATTATGACCACCCCCAGCCTAGGGAAAGAGCGAGCCTGGAGACCGAACTGTGGGGCAGCTGATGTTCACAAAGCAGTATATACGTATATACAAGGCCGTAGCCAGGAATGTTTTTTGGGAGGGGACCAAAATGTTTTTATCGGTGAAGTATTCATTTCTTTTGTTGATTGAATAGAAACTTAATTTTTTCAGTTTTCAATTCAAAAAATATACCAACCCTTTCTTCCCCACCCATTTTTGGGATTAGTATTTGTAAAATTTTCCTCATAAATTTGCGTTACTTGCAAAATTTCCGCCTGTAAATTTACAATTAATATAAATCAAATACAACGGGGCCGCCCCGGTGGCGCAGTGGTCTAAGTGATGGCCTCTGATCATTCGTCCGATCGGGGTCCGGGTTCGAATCCCGGTGAGGCATGGATGTTGTGTCTGTCTTACGGCACTGGCTCTCTCACTTTCCTGGAACCAGTGACCCTAAATTAGGGACGGGCGACTGCTTATAGCCCATTGAGTTGCTCACGGTGGTCGTTAAACCTCCAATAAAAAAAAACAAACACAACGGGTGGTCATTCCTTTAGATAACTGTTTTTAATGATTTAAAAATTATGTTGAACCAATGTTTTGATACAAGCAATAAGAATTACAGTATGTATCGATTGAAAGTTTTAAATTTTAAGGCGAAAATTAAAACATTTAACACAGGTATGATAAAATTTGTACAAATCAGCAAATTCAAGAAATTTTTACATTAAGAAAAACAAATAAGGCTTACATTTTCACTCATCTTATAAAAAATTAGCGCGCCTCGAAGATTTAATCAACCGATTTAAAATTTCGTCCGGTTGCACCTCAGTATTGCAATTGGTTGCTAAAAGTCCTAATCGACTCAGTCTGTTTCCTCCCGTTGAGTTTCTTAAATGTGCCTTCAATCGTCTAAGTATTGAAAATGTCCTTTCTGGCGTAGCTGTGGAAATCGGAATTATAGCAATAATCTGTAACAAGGTGTGTGAGCTGGGAAAAGATTTGAATCGCATTGTAAAAGGGCCTCCATTGCGTTACCAGGTCTTGAATTAACATCTACACTATCTACCAACAACTAATTGGACACCTGAAATAGCAAAGGAAAACGAAGTTTATTCACCTTCAATAGTTGGTGGAGCCTCCACGAGCGGCGATTACAGCTGCGACCCTCCGGGGCATACTCTCAACCAGGCGTTGTACGACGGCTAGCGGTATTTTCTTCCAGTCGGCTTGGAGAAGACAGGTCAGTTTCTTCACCGATATCTGATGGTGGGGTCACCCCTTAAGTCGATGCTCCAACTCGTCCCAGAGGTGCTCGATAGGGTTAGGGTCCGGGCTCTGCGCAGGCCAGTCCATTCGATTAACCCCATTGTCACCATACCAAGCCATGGTGGACCTCGCAACATGACAGGTGCCATTGTCATCCTGAAAGTAACATGGGTTCACCCCGTAAAACTGCCACAACGTAGGAAGCACATGGTCATCCAAAATGGTGCAGTAGGTCTCGGCGTTGAGTCTACCAGGAATTACGACCAAGAGTCCCGTGCCATACCAGGAGAAACACCCCCATAGCATAATTCCACCGCCGCCGAACTTCACAGTTTGCACAATACATTCCGGCAGGAGGCGTTCTCCAGGCAGACGCTAAACCCAGACCCTACCATCCGAACGGTAGAGGGTGAACCATGATTCGTCGCTCCAGAGAACCTGTTTCCACTGTTCAACGGTCCACCGTCGACGTTCTTTGCACCACGTTAGTCGAGCAGCGCTATTTGACTTGATGATCAAAGGCTTGTGGGCTGCAGCACTTCCATGATAACCAAGCAGATGGGCTTCCTTACGGATGGTATTCATCGAAAGAACACTCCCGGATGCCTGTTGAAACTCCTCGCGGATGTGGCTCATCGATTTGGTGCGGTTCTTCCGAATTTCTCTGGCCAGCACCCGTCGGTCTCGAACTCCCAGTTTTATGGGTCGGCCGGGTCGGTGCACATTCCGACAGTCACCTCTCATCTTGCACTTGCCAATCACGTAGGCCACTGTCTAATTTGGGTACTTCAACTCTCTGGATATGTCACGTATGGATCGTGACATATCCCGACGATTACGCCTTTCTCGAAATCAGAGAGCTCCGAACTGCAAGGCATCTTGCATGCGACTGGTTGCGTTGTTGTTTCCCACACGATATTTAACGGCAGTGGCCGTGACGTGTATCAGGACCGCAGATATCGTCGATTGCAGGGGTGTCCAATTACTTGTTGGTAGATAGTGTATGTTGATCCATTTGTTTCGCCAAACGGACTATGAGAGTACTGCTCCCTGCGTGTATGTTTTCATAAAATCCTTTGCAAGTCGTTAGCACTTTTTCGCAGCTTAACATTGACGAGGTAGAAATATTTGAAGCGCTATGACTAATGTCTTGTGAGTCTCGAATCGATCATTAATTTGTGTTCGCATGTGGTCAACAAATGGTACGAAAATATTCTTTCGGAAATATTTTTCTGGAGTTTCTGATGAAATATTCCCTTTTTGAATCATCCTGGATGTAACTCTAGGCCTTGTGATAGCTCCATCAACTTATGTGATCAATTTTGACTCTGCATTAAAAGTAACACTGAATTTATCGATGGCGTTACTTCTTAGATGGTCGAGGAAAGTTACCACGAGAACAAAATGTTCCAGTGATGTCGTCAAATCGCAGTCAACGTTTTCAAGAGTTTTCGACTGCGGTAGTATCCACGAAAATACAAAGTCAAGGTACAAAGTGTGACTACAAACTGGCCTTGGGTAATAGCCCATAATAGCTGATGAGCTTTTTGGGAGGATTTTGTGATTTTTTATATCTTGCAAATTTTGTAACGATAGAACTACATGTATTACAACGTAGATTTCTCGGAATGTCAATACAGCTTCATGCTTGTAAATCCAAAGTGTTTCGCACATTGATATTAATGTCGTGTGCCTGGAAGCTGGTAATACTTGCTTGATAAAACCTTTGAGAACATCGTTATTTTTCGCAGATGAGCTAAAAAAGTTCCAACAGACTGAATTGTGCCTATGCAGTTCCATATACGTACATGAAATTGTACAAGGATCCCCTAATGCCAAATGTAGAGAATGTTCTCCACAATGGACGTATAAGGCCAAATAAAAAAACAAAAGCATTATTTGTTGAAGTTCAATTTCGAAAAAAATGATTGGGATTTCGGAGGGGGACCGGTCCCTAAGATCCCTCCCCTTGGCTACGGCCATGCGTATATAACCCGAGCACAGGCTTTCGGTTGGTAGTGTGTTCGGAGTCAGAATGGGAAAAGCTGCCGATTTATCGGAGTTTGATAAAGGGACAATTGTGATGGATGGCACGACGCCTCGAAACTACGATGTCGGAAACGGCGTGGGCTGTGAGTTGTTCACGTGCCGCTGTAGTGAGTACGTATAAAAAGTGGTGCACAAATGGCCAAACAACGAACCGTCGTTCAGCCATGGGTCGTCAGCTGCTTATTGATGACAGAGGGGAGTGTCGCTCATTGTTCATAGTGACCGCAGGGCCACAGTACGACAAATCATCCGCAGCTACGATAGTGGTGATCAGGACAATGCGTCACAGCAGACAGTTCATCGCAGCCTTTTGCGCATGGGCCTGCGTAGCCGAAGACCAATCCGGGTCCCCGTGCTCACTGCACGTCATCTCCAACAACACATGGAATGGACCCAAGATAATCGAGATTGGACCGTGGATGATTGGAAGAAAGTGGCCTGGTCTGACGAATCAAGATTCTTGGTGTATCACGTAGACGGCCGAGCGCAGATACGCCGATTACCAACAGAGGCTCTGGTATCTAGATTCACTGTTGGACGGAAACAGACAGTCGGTGGCAGTGTTATACTGTGGGCGATGCTTTCTTGGGACACTTTAGGCCCCATGATGTATCTGAAAAACACCATCCCTAACAGCTGGCAGGTATCTGAACATCGTTGCCGACTAAGTTAACCCATTCATGGTAACTGTGTTCCCTGCTGGTGATGGCCATTACCAACAGGATAATGCGCTTTGCCACACTGCCAGAATCGTCAAGGAATGGTTAGAGGAGCATGCTCGTGTCTTTCTGTTAATACACTGGCCTCCAAATTCACCTGACATGAACCCAGTCGAGCATTTGTGGTTCGACTTGGAAAACAGGTTCGCGCTAAATCACCACCATCCAAAAATGTACGGGAACTGGAGGACCTGCTGTTGACATTACGGTACCAGATACCTCAGAATACCTATCGCTACCTCATCAAATCGATGCCTGACCAGGGCCGTAGCCAGGGGAGGGCCAGGACGGGAGGCGCCCGAGCTGCGTTTCCTTTTGCCCGTCCTAGCCACTCACACTACAGTCCAGTGCCCGACCTTCTAGGCGGTTGGGCACTGGAAAATACATACACTCTCTTATAGAGATTTATGTAGAGGATTTTATGAAGGTAGTGTGTGACCCCAGGTCTTAAAACAACCCGTTTAAGTAGAAAGCTAGGAGATTTGGGCTAAAGTGCGACAGAAAAGTCACACGAAAGGGAGGGAAAGACAGCATTATTTATAACCGCGGGGCCAGTACTCCAGATCCGATGGCTTCACGTGCCTATCCGATGCACGGCGAATATTTACTAGTTCGAACATTCGTACCTGTCTGGGATCGATCTTGAGACTTTTCCGTGGCAGTCCCGAACGTTGACCATGAAGCCATCCGCAGCCCAACACTTTTATATCTTTTGCCCGACCTCTTTATATCCTTCGCCCGATCTCAATCATCAGCCGCCTCTACGAACTTCTCTGTCTGGCTACGGGCCTGTTCCTCACCGAGTGGCTGCTGTTTTGCAGACTAAATGGGGTCTTACAACTTATTGAGCAGGTGGTCATAATGTAATGGCTTATCAGTGTATAACCTAGGTGTCACTGTAGATAAGTTTTGGAAAGCCTCCCATGGAGTTGAGTGGTCCGAAGTGCTGACTTTTGATCATTCTTCCGTGATGGACCCAGGCCTGATCGCCGAATGAGGCACGGGTAACACCCCCGCCTGATAGCGCTATGCCTCTTTCTCTCTGGAACCATGGCGAGTACCCTAAGAGCTGCTCGCCGTACTCGCTAACCCCTGAAACAATACGAAAATTCCTCTGAAGTTTTAGGCGGTTGGGGGCTGGAAAATACATACACTATATTGACAAAAGTCACCGGACACCCCTTCAAAAGCAAATGAACGGATCCGCTGTGTTATTAAGATGCGCGGTACAGCTGTAAACGGTATAAAAACAAGCCTGCAGCTGACCGCGATCATATCGCACTGTGAGGTTGAGTGAGAACTAACTTTGAGAAAGAAAATATTGTTGGAGTGTTATATTAGTAGGTTGTCCATAAGAGAAACCGAGAGGCGTTTAAACATATCCAAGTCAACTGTTTTGTATGTACTGCATAAGTGAAAGCCACATGGCGTGCCTCAAGCAGCAAAACGCACCGGCAGACCAAAGAAAATCAGTGATAGAGGACGTCAAATCGAATCCTCAGGAGAGTCGTTACAGCTAATCGACGGAGTACTGCACAGTACCTTAGTGTACAGGTGAGTAAAAATGCTGGAGCCTCGGTATGTACACGTACCATTCGCAGAGAACTTCATTCCATGGGTTACCGTGGTCGTGCGGCTGCTCATAAGCCTTTCATCTCCACTCGGAATGCTACTCGTCATCTAGCATGGTGTAAAGAACATTTATCGTGGACCATAGAGTAATGGAAACGGGTCCTATGGACTGGTGAATCCAGATACACGATCCATCAGCCTAATGGCCGTATGTGGGTATGGCGGCAACCGGGGTAAAGCTATTTATCACAGTTTACTGTTCCTACGGTCAAGTTTGGAGCTGTCAGTGCACTTGTGTGGGGGAGTTTTTCGTGGTTTGGTCCCGGCCCATTGGTTATCGTGGACAAACCAGTTAACCAGCACGTCTACCTCGACATTCTGGACAATTAGGCCCTACCGACTCTGTGGCAATACTATGGAACCGAGCCTTGTTGGTACCAGCAGAATAATGCCCCGAGCCATAAAGCAAGGACTGTTACGGCGTGGTTTGACGATAACTGCGTATCGTGTGTGAACTGACCAGTACAGAGTCTTGATCTTAATCCGAACGGGCACCTATTGGATGAAGTAGAGCGCCGCATAAGAAGTTTGGAACTGAGGCCTACTACTAAGCAACAGTTAGCGACAGCATTATGTACTGAATGTAAGCGCATACCTATCGCTGTGCTTCGAAACCTTGTCGAAAGCATGTCTCGAAGAGTCAGTGCATGCATTAAGGCCAAAGGTTGACCGACACCGTACTAATGGATGTCAATAAATGTTATGCTGTGTTTCTCTTCTAGGTGTCCGGTGACTTTTGTCAATATAGGGTATTATGTGGTTATGTGAAAGGTTAAAAGTCACAACTTCCCCATTTCCGTCTTTAGTTTGGTCTTTTTTCTTGGGGACGGGGACGGGGGCTGGGACTGGGGGAGATTAACGTCCGGTGAGCATCTAAGTCACCACCCATTCCTGATTTGAGGAGACCGGTTCCAAGAATGGAGCAGATCCGGTGCCTCAGAATGCCCTCCCGTCCATTCCTTTCTCGTACCTCATCCGGGTCTCTGGTCAGAGCGTGATTCGAAAGATTGACCAGAGACCTTCGTCGCTGACTACTCGCCCATCTACACAGCGATGTGAAATCTTGACCTAAATGCGGTAATTATTTTTTTATTTATTTACGTTTTAGTTAGTTCTTCCAGAGGATGTGAAGCTTTAAACGACGAAAATTATTAATGTTTTAACTTTCTAATCCACGAAATGAAAGAAAACGGGTAAAAGGACGCATAATACCCTATGGGAAAATCTATTAAAGTAGCAAATGAAATCTCCAGCTGCTTCCCTCATGACTTCTGGTTCTTTTTTATCCTATCTTGCTGTTACAATCACAAGTATTAAGCAATTATTTTCAGTGAATGGCATCGTGTCAGCTCTTTACTTTTATTAGATTTCCAACCATTTATTTCCAAGTGAATATTTGATCAGGTTTTAGTTGTTCATCTATAGAATTGATAATACCGTCTTCCTCCTTTAGGTGAATATTGTTTAAATAATTATCTGCAGTCCAATCTTTAGAAACTGATTTTTCTGTTCACGGATGGAAACAAAAGAATAAAACCAAACGAAACATTAATATTTCAAGAGTTAATACATAATTAAAATTTCATTCAGGAATTTGTTTGGAACATAAATGTGATTACTGGAAATCACTATTTCCCCAAAATTAGTCTGATTCTTTGGAAGGTATATTTGAAAGACTTTTTCTTCTTCCGAACAAGAGTATACAAGAGATTATCGCAGATTTCAAAAAAAAAAAAAAAGAAGAAATTGTGCAAAATGTCGAACAGAATTATGGTGCAAGACAAAAAATGATTAATCACGACGCCACCAGAGTTTAATATGTGTTGTTTCTGAGACTACAACATAAGAAGCGACTGTCAGTTTTTTCCATGTAGTTTTACTATGAGTAATGAAGTTTTGAAGATAATTTTTTCAAGATCTAAGTAGAGTATTCAATTCCTGTTTCTACCAACTTTTTCTTTGATTATGGATAAAAGGAGCATCCATCTTTAATGAAATATTGCCAGTTAATCCTGAAGAGGTATGTCCTTTGCCGAAATTACATTTACTTTGATAGCCCAAAAATAAACAGTTCAAAATTTTGAATGGAGTTTTGCCTCTGAGAGAAAAGTCTTCTCTAAAGGCTGCACGATCTCATGAAATATTTACTAAATAAAACGCATTGCATACGAAAATCACGCAAGTTTCAAATGAACATGACGCAAAGCAATTTCTATACTCTATAAGATACTTCACAACAGCTAAATCAATTTTTACCATCATCAGTTTCTGCTACTTAATGACTATCTGAAATGAATGCTGCAAAGAAAGTAACCGTGTTCTACAGATATTAGTTTACATTTTTTTCTTGCAATGGAAGCTTCCTTTCCTTTAATAATCTTCGCTACTCAAACTTATCAAAAACTTTTAAGCAGCTGTGACTTTTAACAAACTGAAAAACTGAAAAACCTTTCATGGGAGTGAATACTTTTAAACAATTGAGTCAACTGCACAGTAAAATTTAAATGGTTCCGAAAAACATATGAAAGCCCCTCAGTAAGAAAATTGTAGAATTTGGATATGAAAATTTTTTCGTGATTTGCATGTTTCCATTGAAACTATATAACTGAAAAGAAAAATAGAAACAAATTCCTGAAAGCTCCAGTGTCGTTCTAATTTGCAATGCTAGTGCAATTGTTTTATAACCAGAAAATAGTTACAGAGCTTTATTTAAAGAATAATATTCAAATTTCAAATTGCTACAGTATATAATGCAAAAATCTAAGAAAGGGTAGAGTTTGGATAAATCTGTTGTTAGATATTCGTAATTCAAAAATTAAAAAAATATAGGAAACTTTGAATCATTCAAATTTCAACTGGCGGAAGTACATAATTAAAACTCTGAAAAAAGTGGTGAAACGTGAATGAAGCTAATAGTAGATTTTCAAGTTTTTATTTTGAAATCAAAATATAATTAAAACAACATAAGAAAGGCAGTTTAGGAGATACAAATATTCTTCATTCCACTATCTATGAATCAGTACGTACGACTGAAAAATAGAGAGAAATAAACTGAAGCCAGAAACAAGAATATATTCATAATTCAAGTTTTTCTTTCCCAAAGTAAAATCAGAATAAAACTAGTAGTTAAGACGAAATGAATGTTCATTACACTCTGATTGTTATTTATAAGTAAAATAAAATATGCGTTTTATGTAAACCGCAATATAATTTGAAAAACTTTGTTTATTTCAAATAATTTGTTTTCTTTCCACAAGGCGTCTTTTGGGAGGCAGAACTCATTCAGAATGCTGCCCGTTGTTTGGAAACATCAGATCAACAGAGTTGGATTGAACATTGAACGATTTGTCGGTTTCCGTGGCACAAACGCAGAAAAGCAAATAAAAGACCTGTTTTATCCAATACTGATACTCTTTCAAGCTGCTGGAATAAACACAAGCAAACAATGGAGAAAACAGCCTAATAACTGTCTGATTGCTTGTCTTGTATATGCGACGATTGTGCTGCCCAACCTTATGACTGTTTACATCGTGTATATTTACTCGTACATTGTAGTGAAACACGCGGAGTACAAAATACAAAGCGTAGTTACTCTACTTTTCACAGAAATCTTAGGTTTATTCCTCAGATGTCTTGTATTCTTTAAGTGGGAAAAATTTAGTATTCCTTTGCAAATCCTAAGTGAGGTTAGCTGCAACCAGTTGAAGAAGAATACAATTCATAGAATAAAGATGTTTTTATGTTTTTGGAGTTTGATTTGTTTCTCGTTACAACTGATCTCTCACGCTTTCTTTTCTCATTGGAAAGCTAAAGATACCTTCAACTTGAAGACGAATAATGTGGAATTCCGCCATAGCATTTTCAAACTGTTCCTCCCCAGATACAAGCAAACATTGTCCTGGCCTCTCATGTGCACATATTTGGGTGGTATGTAACTCTGGTTGTGATTCCTACAATCTTTGCCTTATACTATACATGCGTTTGCATTCTGCTTGTGAATGCTTTCAGGAATTTCGAAAGAGAATTGCAGAAGATGGATGTCTTAGAATTACCACTGCTTCACAAGATGTACAACCAAATAAGTAGGGCAGTAACCCTTGTTGATGAACATCTTAGAGGAGTGGCGGCTCTCACAATAAAGTTTTTGACAGTGGTTATGTTTCGGACTTTCTTCAATATGTTGTTTGAAGAAATACATGATCCATCGCTTACGGCTTTTGCAATATGTTACGTTATGACTAATACAGTAGTTACTGCAACCATGATGTTTTTTGCAGCAGCAGTCCATGACGCTGCCGGTCGTGTTCGTAGTGCTGCCCGATTGCTGATGTCAGATAGCAAGCCTTGTATTGAATTGATGCTTTTCATCAACAGGATTCAATTCGATGAACCAGCTCTTACGTTCGGAGGAATGGTGCCTTTTAAAAGGAGCACCATACTAAGCTGCGCTGGTGTGATGATCACGTATTCTGTTTTGTTCGCGACAATTAATAAAATCGATTAAAGAGCAGTTTCGCTTTTCAGGCAGTTAAAATTACTTGTGCAATTCGTTTCGTGATTTTTTTAGCTACTGAGGGATAAAAGCCTAATTCCTGTCTCTTCAAGTGTTTACTACAAAAAATAAAGTAACACTTTTTGCTGCAAGTCACCGGCCTTTTGTTAACGTGACGTGATACAGCGTGAGTGACTGACAGCAAATATATTTGTGGACTTCATTATTGACTCAACATCTCCAATTTCAGTGCTTCTGGATGTAACATCAGCTTATTATCCTACATTTTCACATTCATGATTATGTTAACACATCGCGAATGCTAATGTATTTTTTGAGAATTTTGATGTCAGCCGACCATCTAGAACATTAGCCATTTTGAAAATATAATCACAGATGTTCTTTCTGAACATGTAAAGATTTTGCCTGATCTCATCATCATGTTTTTAATGTTATTTCAAGATTGTAGTGTCACGTAGTTTTAATGTGTTTGATAATTTCAACAATTTTAAAACTCAATGTGCCTAATAGTACAGACAGGACATTTTAAACCGTCGATTTAAATTTCTTTAAACACGAAGAGCGGCTGTGTTTTGGTGAGTTTATAATTTTTATTCTAAAGGTTAATGCGATGGTGTGGTGAGTTATTAATTTTTATTCTGAAGTTTAATGCATCCATCTCTATGCTTTTTTTATTCATGATTGCTGAAACGGCACAATTTGAAAAAATTCTAATAGATCTATAAAATCCAGTTAGATTAATTGGTTCATAAAAAATTACAAAGCATAGTCTTAATCTTTCTGCCTTTAGAAGATAATTACTGTCTCCTTTTGCTGTCTGCAAAAAGGGAAAAAACAGAAAAAAATTCAGATGTTACTTTTTGTACGAAAGTTGAAAATATTCTTATTCAGAGACTGAAAGCAGAAATTCCTGGAAGCAGTTGCGTGGTATAAAGCTATAAATATTTTGAAAAAGTAGTGTATTTTCGTGAGTTTAATATGTTATTTACTTGTTGTTTAAGAACTAAAACGCTTGACAAGTCTAGATTAGGAGCGCCGGTGTTCATATTTTGTAATAACTTCAGACCAGACAAGAATTTAGAAGACATTCTTTTCACCACCGCTTCAACTTCAGGATCACATTTCATGGTTGCATGATCAATACTCACCATAACAAATGTGATTTCACATCACTTTAACAAGAATTCCCGCTAATAATGGCTGTCCGACTCAGCAGAAATGCGTTGAGTTGTATGTATTTGAAGTTTAACGGTTTTGGAAAGGGGCATGCGATAAAGAAGGACGAAGTATTCCGATCCTAATGGAAACGCCCAAGAGTGTTTTAATTACGAGTCTTTTTCTGACTTTACATCTATGAAAACGAAACAACTGCGGTAAGATTAATTAGACAACCAACCCTGAAGCTGAAGCAGCGAGGAGAAGAATATCTCCCGAGTTCTTGTACTATACTGTAGTTATTATGAAATATTATCGCAGAGACTCTAGTCTAGACTCTTCAAGCTTTTTAATGCCCAAGAAATACGAGGAAAATGGATCAACCTCATGAAAATGCATATCCACACTCTTGTTTGTTGAAAATGCAACACAGGAAAAATTGGTGCGTTTGGACTCAAATTCGGAGGATGATTTGGTCACGTAGGGAGAAGCAAATGATTACAATCGAAGCGAATATGCAAATTATTTGTGCCAGCCACGCCCTCGTAGGAGGTATAGAAGCAGGACGCACAGAGTAAGTTGCAATCGTCGAATCGTGGAAATTGTGGTCGTACGACAGTGGTAGTAAATGAGTACGTCCCACCCAAGCATACGAGACCCGAATGTACAACTAACGGTCTTAGAGCGAGTTCAATGTGGTGGATTGTGGGAAGGTGGACTTTCCTTCTGGACGTTGCCCCTCGTGTTGAACGAAACGTGAGCACAGCGATGCGAATATGCCATCAGTAGAAAGAAGAAGGTCTGATGCACCTACGTGATGGGTCTTGAGCACAGTGACACGTGAGCGGTCTTGAGCACAGTGACACGTGAGGGGTCTTGAGCACAGTGACACGTGGGGGTCTTGAGCACAGTGACACGTGGGGGTCTTGAGCACAGTGACACGTGGGGGTCTTGAGCACAGTGACACGTGAGCGGTCTTGAGCACAGTGACACGTGAGGGGTCTTGAGCAACGTGACACGTGAGCAGTCTTGAGCACAATGACACGTGAGGGGTCTTGAGCATAGTGACACGTGGGGGTCTTGAGCACAATGACACGTGGGGGTCTTGAGCACAGTGACACGCGAGGGATCTTGAGCACAGTGACACGTGAGGGGTCTTGAGCACAGTGACACGTGAGGGGCCTTGAGCACAGTGACACGTGAGGGGTCTTGAGCACAGTGACACGTGAGGGGTCTTGAGCACAGTGACACGTGAGGGGTCTTGAGCACAGTGACACGTGAGGGGTCTTGAGCACAGTTACACGTGAGGGGTCTTGAGTACAGTTACACGTGAGGGGTCTTGAGCACAGTGACACGTGAGGGGTCATGAGCACAGTGACACGTGAGGGGTCTTGAGCACAGTGACATGTGAGGGGTCTTGAGCACGGGGTGACCGTCATTTCCCCCGTATGGTGTTGGCGGAATGTACAGCCACGCCACGAGTGTTAGCACAATTGTAGAGGTCTTCATTACATCAATGGTCGTCTGCAAGCTCTGTCCAACGCCATTTACTTCACAGAAGCCTCGTCGCTCGCCTTCCGCTGCTTTGATTTCCTTTGACTCTGAACCATAGTCGTCAGCGGCCTCAATGGGGCCAAGAATGCAGACACTGGCGTGATGAATGACAGTTCATAGTATTTTCCGACGAGTCGCGGTTCAACCTCATGGCCGATGATGGACGTATCTTTGTAAGGTTCCACCAACCGTGGTGAACGGTTAGTGGAGGTATGGGTCATGCTGCGTCATACAGGCCCGACACCGGGCATTCATGTATGCTGTGCTATTGGATTCCATTCACGTTTACGCCTCCTACACTTTGCAGGAACTATGATCAGCCAGTCACACATTGCGTAAGTTGTGGAATATGAAGCGCTGCCACATCTGCAAACGGTTTCCGGTACCATCTTCCAACAGAACAATGCCCGACCACATATGGCGGGGAATGTGTTGCAGCTCCTGCATGCCCGACATGTGCCACGTCTTCCGTGGCCAGCGCTTTCGCCTTATCTGTCGCCCATTGAGCAAGTGTGGGATATGGCCACTCGATGACTGGTCTGTTAGACCGCTACCAGATGTACTTTTGGTACGAGTCGAGGCAGCATGGAATGCCCTTCCGCAGAGTGACATCCAGAACCTTTTCCAGTCGATGCCACACCATGTACGAAACTTGATAGCAGCTCGTGGTGAGAACACAAGATACTGAATACCCGTAAGTTATGAGTAAGTTATGTAAGTTAGACCTGTAAATTATGTGTTTCCACATAAATTATAGGTCTGTACCTCTGATCACTTACATCTTGTATCATCAGTAATGTACCTTTTAAATGTCATTTCAATATCCTAAGTCTTTCTCGGTGTTTCGTTTTCAACAGGCATTAGTATATTTTCAAGATATTTATAATTCAGAAGATTTTTTCGGTAATTTTACAATGAAATTCACTTTTCTTTCGCACATTCATATTTATCTACTTTTCACTATTACTTTATAGGACTTTGATACTTGTCCACGGATAAAAAGTACATTATAGCCTGGCAGTCCTTTAGCAAAGGAGAGCGAGACGGCTGCCTAAGGACTCCACTTCTAGGGTCCGAGGATCTTAGTCATAGGTCGATTTTTAATATCAACATCATCCAAATTTTAATATGCATTACCTCTGAGAAAAAAATATCTAAAAATATAAGCATTCGAAGTGCGTAAGCCTTTTCGATCTTCCTCCTGGCAAAGTGTTTCTCTCTTTCGTTTTTTTTACCGTGTCGTTCGTTGAACCTACACGAAAACAGCTTTCCCCTCTCTCTTTCTACTTTGCAGTGAAGGTTAGTGTCTTTTCCGCCGCCTTTACATATAAAGGACAATAACAAAGGAGTCAGTTAAAAATTACAGATCAAAGTTTCCTGGGTTGAGTGAAAAGCACAGCGTCTTAGATTTGGCAATTTCACAGCATTACAGTTCCCGCGCTGTAGGCTAATAAAGCTGAAAATGCTTCATATCGTAGGATGACAGCTACATAATAAGGAAGATTTTATTAGAAATATGTTATGAAAGTAATAACACTTCAGGAAACCATTTCTCTCTTTTGAATTTTCCGCTAGAGATCGCGCACCTAACGTTAAACTTCAATTATGTGATCAAAAGTTTATGCTGTCCTGTTAACGAAAGCAATACACACCGATATTTACATACTGTAGGCAGTTATAATGAATAAAATTCTCCGGCTGGACGTGTAGTGCAGGAAAGCTTACGTTAAGTCATGTTAGGGTTATTGAAAGGTTACTTCGTAGCTAAAGTGTGCTTAATCTTCAAAGTGCTAGAGTTTGTTTAGGTAAGACACGCACGTGCAATAAATTCCAAGAATGTGGAATTTATTTTTTACTCAGCGTTCCTCATTATCTTGAATATCAGTAATATAACTTCGGTTTTAGTACATTAGTACCTTGAAGGCTCCTTATTAGAGCTGTAAACACAATATACCCTGAACTTAACGTATAAACTCAATGAAATAGACTTAAAGGCCAGACAGAGGTCTGACAATAAAATGAACTAAGTAAACGTACTCACTTTTAACCTTTTATTGGGGAGCTCCTGGTATTACTCAAATACACACTCCAAAATAACACAACTACTGATAGCCCGAACTTTCGTACTATCGTAATATCGTAGAAACGTAGGTAAATCGCATATCAATAATCAGGAAGAACCTATCACATATAAAACGAAGTTCCTCGGTATACTTGAGCGCGCCTATATATATATACTGCATACCACCACGTCATGACTTACACTGGTTGCCACATATAATTCAGCGGGAGAAACAACATCTCGTTAAGTGAGAAGATAATTTGCATAGGAAAATAAAATAACAAGAGATAGTAAAATCAAAAAGAAACTGAATCTAGAGTATACGTTACACAGTATGTATAATCATCATCATCATCACCAACAACAACAACCATTATCAGTCCACTGCTGGATGATGGTCCCCGCAGTTTTGTTTCACAACATTCTGTCTTGAGCAAGTCTTCTCATGTCACTCCGTTGTGCTTAAAAATTTCATCCAAAACAATAAGATTTCCCTACTATAAGTTTAGATCCTATGTTACTAACCCTTAGGTCGGGCAATGACAACAGGGAAGCTCTGTAACTCACATGGTCTACTAATATTTGAGTAAGAGTTAGGTGTTGAAAGGAGGGAACAGGAGGAGTACCTTGACAGGACAGGGGACAGAAAAGGATATGAAAAATTAGAGTTGAAGGCGTATACGCAGGAACGTTAAGAAAGGAAATTGTAAGCTCCTGCTGGGGACATCGGCTTGTGATTCTACCGCTCATTTGGGCGCACTTCTGTGCGTGGCTAGTGGATTTGTGAGCATGTTCTTGGTTAGATGCGAAAATTAATTGTGAGAGTCAGTTAGTACAGCTAGAAATTATTTGTATGTGTGAATTAACGTGGGCATATGG
Source organism: Macrothele yani (assembly GCA_039090855.1). Lineage (NCBI taxonomy): Eukaryota > Metazoa > Arthropoda > Arachnida > Araneae > Macrothelidae > Macrothele > Macrothele yani. Next base: position 92,170,798 of record CM077013.1, read on the forward strand.
GTGCTTCTCCATCAGTTGTGGTTGCTAAACGAATTTCATACACCCATATTCTACATGGTCTTATGGGAATAAACAAAGACAACGCTCTTTCCACGTTTTATCAACACATAGCAACCAAAAAATTGTTATCCGGTCACCGCTGGGGATCCGAATCTCTTGATATCTAGCCGAGCGCGTTAGCCTTGCGCTACGGTGGCGTAAAAAATGGAAAGAGCAATGTCTTCGTTTATTCACTGACGCCACGTATTTAAAGGATTTTCACTGTGGTCTTATGGGTCTTTTCCAGTCTGTTGGAATTCAATCTATACTCGGGGCAATGCTAACCTGACTATGGAGTTAAAGTTACGGAGTGTATACTTCCACTGCATAATGTAGTTCCTGTTTAAAAGCTCGCGTTCAAGCTTGAACTGAGACCTAAAACAGCACATGGATATGTGTATGGGTTGGTGCGAATTAAATGTCCGGTAAAGAATCAGCACATGTAGGCTGCGAGAATGGAAAATTAGGACAACTTATCTAGGCAAAGTAATCCTCCTCGGCATCGACACATAGTTGTCATCTATCCGGCAAGGCCATGATCCCGGAACGAAAAAAGTCTTGTGGCTGGGACCCGAAGAAATCATCAACTGCACATTGAACCTCGTTGTCTGTCGTGAACTGTTTCCTGGACAGCAAGTGATCCAGGCCACGAAACAGATTATAGTCTGTCGGAGATAAGCCCGAGGAATAGGCAGAAGGAGGCTGTGCTCCATAGCCCAAGGCACTTAGTGTCAGCCTCCTTCCTTATGCGACATGAAGGCGGCCGTTATCCTGGAGCAGAAGAACACCATGCCTGTTGACCAAAGCTGGTTGTTTCTACAGAAATTTCCGGTGAATCTGGTGCAAATCAGCACAATAACGGTGAACTCTAGAGCCCTTAGAGTTCTCTGAAATAATACTTCAGAGCTGCAGAGTATGATCCGGGAACTCGCTGAGAAGGGTAAAGGAATGGGATTAAAAATGAACTTTCAGAAGACAAAACTGGAGCACAGTGCTTTTACAAGCAATGAAGATTTATCATTTGATGGGGAAAAGCTGGAGATAACCAATTCCTACATTTACCTTGGGCAGCAGATATCAAGCAAAAGTCACATTGATGAAGAAATTAATTGGCGTAATAAACTTGGTTGGAGAGTTTTTGGAAGAAACAGTACAATTTTTAATTTTTTAAGAGCAATGTCCATTATGTCTTCAACGAAAAGTATTAAATCAATGCATCCGTCCAATGCTTACGCACGGAGCAGAGACGTGTATACCTTAACTAAAACAGACATAAGTACAAAGACTACAGACAGCTGAAAGAAGCACGGATTGATGCATGCTTGGTGTAACAGAGAAAGATGAAAAGAGGAACTCGTCGATAAGGAAAATGACAAGAGTAGAAGACATCATGATCAGTAAAATCCCTAAAATGGTGATGGTCTGGACATAAATATTTCCAGGAGAACGGACCACCGACGAACAACCGAAATTTTAGACTTTATTCCAAGGGACAAGAAAAAAACCCATAAAAAAAGACCACGTCGGAGATGGATGGATGGAAAAGACTGGTCCAACACATTCCGTTGTTGAAGAACTTGGGGAGACTTTTCATCCAGCAGTGGATTGATAATGATTGACAATGATGGTGATGATGATGATGATTATATATTGGAATTTATAGTTCAAAGCAGATTTGTCCGGGTCGGGTCCAATTATGTGACGTCCGGGTCCAAAATTTTTGACCCGTTTTCAACTCTGATTGATATGATGCTGATGGGTCTGTAGTTCCTGAAACCCCCGACGTCCCCATTTTTATGTAGCAGGATCATCGTAGCGTTGTTGTAAGCATCAGAAACCTTCCTTTTGTTGAGATATCTAGCGAAAACGTAGGGGATATTTCTCCACAGGCTTCTTATGTAATGTTCAGGGCAATTTTATATTCCCCTGAAGCTTTTCACTGTTTCATTCCAGAGTTGATCCGTTCTAGCAATATGTCCATTCTATAGCCATTTCAGGGATTTTTACTTTGATCATGATGTCTTCCACTCTTATCATTTTCCTGATACATCAGTTTCTCCTCCTATCTTCCTCAGTTACAGTAAGGATGCATCATCTCTCCAAGCTTCTTTCAGTTGTCTGCAGCTTCTGTATGCTATTTTTAGTTAAGGCCATATCTATGCTCCATATGTAAAGACTGGAAGGATGCATGTATGAAACACTTTTATCACTTGTTAAACATTCGTACGTATGGAACATGATAAATTAATGGCGTGCTGTCTCCGTACGATGTCATCAAACCACCATCCCTAATTGCACAATAAAAACTTTATTTACAATAAAAGATATGATTTAAAAATATTTAAAAGGGCAAGATCTTTCGGGGCTACAATAGCACCCGTCCTCAGGCCACCCAAACAGTGCCACAGAGCACTCGGAAGCGCCGTAATATATAACCAGTCCCCCAAGGAGACCCACAATGCATTTGTTCAAAACACAGGTGATGCCAATTGAGAAAAACAGTAAAACAGAAAGTAATACAAATAATACAGTTGATTAATTAAGTAAGGTCTTCTTCTTCAGTAGGTTGAAGAGAAGAAGTAATTATTTTCCTCCATTGTCTAGGAACAAAAACAGGTAAGTCCAAGTTACAACAGGTAGTACCATAAGAAATAATATACAGACTCTCTGTAAAAAAGACGGTTTGTTTGTTAACAGTAGAGGAAAGTACTATTGTATTAGGCCAATCGGGAGAATAACCTCCCTGGCGAACAGCTGTAGTAAATGATGTGGAAATGGAGTCAGTTCGAAGTGCATATTTGTGTTCTGCCAATCTAATGTTCAGACTTCTAAGGGTAGAACCTATGTAGTATTTAATATCATCATTAGAGGCAGTAGGAAGCAATGGGATACGATATAATCCTGCTTTATTCAAAGTTGCGACAGGATCTCGGTCGTTACGTATGGTTGAAAAAATGTTTTTGGTGCAAATTCCAAATTTAATATTGTATTTATGACATACTTTCTATAATATGGAAACCACGGGAGGGATGAAGTCAACTTTACCAACGTATATAGGAGCTACGACCTCCGTCGACATCGTCGTAAATCTTAGTCTTTGAAATTTCTGTAGAAGTTCCCGAAAGAAGCAAGCGGAATATCCAAATGATATGGCCAAGTTCTGTATGAAAGCTAGTTCGTCCTGACGAATCTGACGGGTTGAGGAATGAGTAAACGCACGTTTAATTAAAAAACGTAAGGCTGAAGCTTTATGTTCCAGGGGGTGGGAAAATACAAAAGGTATAAGACAAGGTATGAAGGTCGGTTTTCTATAGACAGATAATTTGATAAGATTAGATGTCAAGTCACGAGTCAATAAGATGTCCAGGAAGGGTAATATACCATTTTGTTCAAGTTCCATATTGAAGGTGATAGTAGGATATTGGTTGGAAAGACAGGTGGTAAATTCGTTCAGAAGTAACATATAGTGAGGCCAGAAGACCAACATATCATCCACGTATCTTAAGAGGAGTGCCGGTTGGTACGTGAATTGGCTCAGTACTTTTTACTCCAATGACTGCAGTAAAATTTCCGCCAGAACAGGGGAGAGAGGAGACCCCACTGGTGCCCCCTTAATTTGTTGGTAGAATTTGACAGCAAATTTGAAATAAGATCGTTTTGCAACCAATTTCAAAGCAGAAATTATTGCATCGACCTCCAATGGGGAGATTGAGTAATCAGCAAGTAATTTCCCTTCAATAATCCATTGGACTACCTCAAGTGGAACGCTTGGAAACAGAGACACCACATCAAAGGAAGCCATAACAAATGAGTTTCCCTTGTGATCAAAAGATTTTATTCGTGTTAATGCCTGGGTAAAACTGTTAATGGATACTGATGAATTTGTAGTAAGTGGTTTTAGGTAAGTTGCTAAAGCTCTCTCCAACATACGTGTGGGGCTGGCATACCCCGAAATCAACAGTCTGAGGGAGCGGTCAAGTTTGTGGGTTTTGATTTTCCCAAACAACTCAGGGACTCTTGTACCAACAGGAGGTTTCATTTTGGTAGAAATGGACGCAGGCAAGAGACCCCGGTTCCTGAGTTTGCTTAACTCAGTGACAGTCGCATTTGTCGGGTCAGAGCGGAGTACTCGATGTGGAATCAAAGCTATAGCTTGGTACATCTTATTGTTGTAATCTTTACGATCTAATAAGATAATTTGCTGGGACTTGTCAGCACTGATGATTGAGAGATCCGGGTTTCGAGAAAGTTGTAATAATTGGTTGAGTTCATATTTTAAAAATGAAGAGGTTTCATCATAATTTGAAAGGGAGTCAGCTACGGCATAACGAGTGATATCTTGTTCCTTTTCCGGCAAGGCTCCAATGACATTCTCCACTTGAGGCAAAGATTGAAATGATCGAAAGGGCATAACTGGATAGCTGAACTTGAAACCACGATTGAGGGCCAAACGTTGAATATCAGATAACACTATAGAGCTATAGTTGATGAAAGAATCTGGTAAATCACGATTAGTAGTTCTATGGCTGAAGTTCTTGGGTTGGAACAGTTGGGGACGGGTAGAAACCAGATTGCATAATTTACTAGTGTGTCCTTGGTTCATGGAGGTCACTAAAGTCTGTATAGTGGTAAAGAAAACCAACAAAGTCTTACCTAACAAAATAGGATGGGAGAGCCTGGATAGTTGAGTGTAAGCTTTGTAGGATTTAAGGTTTAGCAAGTCCAGGTAACTTCTTTTCCTTCTTATTTCTTTGGTTAGTCGTTTTTGTTGAGCATTAGCTATTACATGAGCATCCTGTTGAGATATGGCAAACGTTCGTATTCGCAGGAACTTGAGCACCACATCGAGGGAACGGCAGTTGAGTAAAAAACTAAGGTGAGTCTCATTGCGGGCTAGTTTCCGTCGGATGTTACAGAAGGTCTTAGTTGCAGCTTCCATGCTCGTGCGCTTTGAAGTGCTACAGATTCTACCAGAATCCCTCACACGTAGTATCACAAGATTTGCAGCTAAAAAGAGTAATACTTGTTAAAAATTCGTACGTATGGAACATGATAAATTAATGGCGTGCTGTCTCCGTACGATGTCATCAAACCACCATCCCTTATTGCACAATAAAAACTTTTTTACAATAAAAGATATGATTTAAAAATATTTAAAAGGGCAAGATCTTTCGGGGCTACAATAGCACCCGTCCTCAGGCCACCCAAACAGTGCCACAGAGCACTCGGAAGCGCCGTAATATATAACCAGTCCCCCAAGGAGACCCACAATGCATTTGTTCAAAACACAGGTGATGCCAATTGAGGAAAACAGTAAAACGGAAAGTAATACAAATAATACAGTTGATTAATTAAGTAAGGTCCTCTTCTTCAGTAGGTTGAAGGGAAGAAGTAATTATTTTCCTCCATTGTCTAGGAACAAAAACAGGTAAGTCCAAGTTACAACAGGTAGTACCATAAGAAATAATATACAGACTCTCTGTAAAAAAGACGGTTTGTTTGTTAACAGTAGAGGAAAGTACTATTGTATTAGGCCAATCGGGAGCATAACCTCCCTGGCGAACAGCTGTAGTAAATGATGTAGAAATGGAGTCAGTTCGAAGTGCATATTTGTGTTCTGCCAATCTAATGTTCAGACTTCTAAGGGTAGAACCTATGTAGTATTTAATATCATCGTTAGAGGCCGTGGGAAGCAATGGGATACGATATATTCCTGCTTTATTCAAAGTTGCGACAGGATCTCGGTCGTTACGTATGGTTGAAAAAATGTTTTTGGTGCAAATTCCAAATTTAATATTGTATTTATGACATACTTTCCGTAATATGGAAACCACGGGAGGGATGAAGTCAACTTTACCAACGTATATAGGAGCTACGACCTCCGTTAACATCGTCGTAAATCTTAGTCTTTGAAATTTTTGTAGAAGTTCCCGAAAGAAGCAAGCGGAATATCCAAATGATATGGCCAAGTTCTGTATGAAAGCTAGTTCGTTCTGACGAATCTGACGGGTTGAGGAATCTGACGGGTTGAACAAATGCATTGTGGGTCTCCTTGGGAGGACTGGTTATATATTTTACGGCGCTTCCGAGTGCTCTGTGGTACTGTTTGGGTACCCTGAGGACGGGTGCTATTGTAGCCCCGAAAGATCTTGCTCTTTTAAATATTTTCAAATCATATCTTTTATTGTAAATAAAGTTTTTATTGTGCATTTAGGGATGGTGGTTTGATGACATCGTACGGAGTCAGCACGCCATTAATTTATCATGAAACACTTTTGTTTTAAGACATGATGACATATTTCTCTTGAAAATTGCACTGTTTCTCAAAAATGCTCTCCAACCGAGATTTATACGCCGATTAATTTCTTTGTCGAAGTGTCCCACGCTTGAAATCTGCTGCCAAAGGTAAATATAGGTATTGGTTACCTATTTTCGCATTAATATTGTTGTCCGAAAGTTCATTTTTAACCCCACTTCTTTGTCTTGTTAGTAATTTCCTGAATCATAATCTGCAGCTCTGAAGGGGTATTAAAAAAATTAGTTGAAAAGTTACGAAGGTGAGTTAAATAATTTTCATTAATATTTATCCCCTTGTCTCTTCCTACTACAGTGATTGAAAGACATTTTGCAATGTAGGATTGAAGAGTTTGGGAGATATGGAGTCAAATTTTCTCACTTAACTTTCAATTTATTTTGGTACATATACACCCAATGGACAAAACATTACAGATACCTACCTACTAGTAATAATGTACACGCTGAGGCACCGACTCCACCAGATGTACACGCCGAGGCACCGACTCCACCAGATGTACACGCCGAGGCACCGACTCCACCAGATGTACACGCCGAGGCACCGACTCCACCAGATGTACACGCCGAGTCACCAACTCCACCAGATGTACACGCCGAGGCACCTACTCCACCAGATGTACACGCCGAGGCACCAACTCCACCAGATGTACACGCCGAGGCACCGACTCCACCAGATGTACACGCCGAGGCCCCGACTCCACCAGATGTACACGCCAAAGCATCGACTCCACCAGATGTACACGCCGAGGCACCAACTCCACCAGATGTACACGCCGAGGCACCGACTCCACCAGATGTACACGCCGAGGCACCGACTCCACCAGATGTACACGCCGAGGCACCGACTCCACCAGATGTACACGCCGAGGCACCAACTCCACCAGATGTACACGCCGAGGCACCGACTCCACCAGATGTCGGAGGGTTTCCGAAGGTAATATCCATGCCTGTGGCAGCACTGCCCAGAAGTGAGCCTGAGACGGCGGCGGTCCAGGATCCATGGATCTGATATTCCACTAAACGGCATCCCACAGCGCTTCCACAGGGCTTAATTTGAGAAACCTTGGGGTCCACTGGAAGGTTACAAAGTCAGATGAGGATTCCTTGAGCCATGCCTGGGTGGTTGCGACTTGTTGTGGCACCACATTATCTTGCTGGAGCAAACCATCGGCAGCGGGATGTGCGAAGGCCATGAAAGCGTGTAGGTCATCAGCCATTTGATGTTAGTAGGCAGCAGTTAAGGAACTCTTCAGACACACTAAGGGACCTAATGTGTTCCATGAGATTTCCCAAACCATCACAGGTTTACCACCGCCTTGAACACAGCCGACCTGTCACGACAGGGCCATGACGTCATGCTCGACGCCACACCCGCACCCTCATGTCAGCTCGGTACAGCTGGAAACGGGATTCATCTGACCACAGGATGCGACCCCCTTTCTGCAGAGGTCCAGTTTTGGTGTTCCCGGCACCAGGCGAGGCGTAATGTCCGATGACGAGCAGTCAACAGTGGCACACGTGTATGTCTTCGATTCCTGTATAGCCCAGGCTAAGTAACGTGCGCTGAACCGTTTGCTCGTTAACGCTGCTTGGGGCTCCGACATTTAACCTGGATGGGATTTGCGTCACCGTTGCCAAGTGTTCGGTCTGTTCGAGCCTGGATTGTCTACGTCGTCACCGCTTGCTGTCTAGGCGTTGGTACGTCCGCCGATGGTATACTCGCGGTGCCGGTTGCTCTCGGGAACCTATGGTTCTTACCACTTCGGCATTAGAATGACCTATCTGGGAACCTATGGTTCTTACCATTTTTATAATGACCTATCTGTCTTACGCCGAAAATGCTTCCACAATCAAAGTCGCTCAGATCACCATGTTTACCCTTGTTCGTCGATTGCGATACACTGTTGGGATGCCCTGCTGTTCGCCTATTTATCGCCTGCGTTTGGTTTGGGTCTGTTCCACTCTGCGCGGGGATGCCCATATCGTATGCCCATGTCAATGGAAGCACGGGAGTCCTTATGTGACAGGCCGCGGGTGGCCTGGTGGGCAACGTTCGTGACTGCCACGGAAAGGACCTCAGGTTCGATCCCAGGCAGGGACGAACGCTCGATCCACTAAATATCCGCCGTGCGTCGGATGGGCAAGTTAAGCCGTCGGACTCAGGGTACTGGCCCCCGGTAAAAAAATAAGGGCGTCTTCCTCCCCCTTTCTACCTCGCTTCCGTGTTACTTTCCTGTCGGACACTCTAGCCCAAATCTCCTAGCTTCCTATTTCTAAGGGTTGTTTAAGACCTGGGGTCAAACACTCCCTTACTAAAATCCTCTACATGCGATCATTTGATCCTTATGTAACAGCAGTGGAAAGAATTGCTGGAATTGAGATGCATAATAAGTGAGAAAAACTACGGCGCTTTTATAATTAACACGTTTTAAAATAATAAACAACAAGGGCGTATTTAGAGGGGGGCCAAAGAGTCCTTTACCCCCGAAAGTGTATCATTTGTTTATGTTTTTGATCAAAATGCGACTTGCATTAGAAAACAAATGCTTTAATTTAATAAAAATGCGTCAACTTGCACTAGAAAAAAAAAGGGGGCTCAATTTTTCCTTCTACAACGACCGTTCCATAAAAACTGTGAGTAAAATCACACAAAATGAAGAAATATAAGTACAGCAAAATATATGTTATTCTTTCTCAAAGTATCTTCCCTCTGATGATATGCAACGGTCCCATCGTTCAGTCCACTTTTCAAAGCATGTGGTGAAGGCGTTTTGTGGAAGCTGCTTTAGCGACCCCTGTGCAGATTAAAAACGCCAGCTTCTGTGTTGAATGTACGCCACGGAACTTATCCTTCATTGTTGGAAACAACCAGAAATCGCACGAGGCGAGATTAGTACTGCAGGTAGGTTGTGACATGATTTCAATACTGCATTTCGTAAGAAACAATTGAACACAAGCAGCAGCATGTGGGCAGGCGTTATCATGGTGTAGGATCCACTTGCCAACCAGTTCCGGTCGCTTAATCGATATGTGTTGTCACACACGCTTCAAGACTGAAATGTAATATTCATCCTTGACAGTAAATTGTGGAGAAACGGCATGCTGGTATACTACACCTTTCTGGTCAAAGAAAATTATCATCACCTTCCCAGCTGATTTGGTTTGGCTGACTTTTTCGGAGGAGGCAAGCCTGTGTGTTTCCAGATACTCGTTGCGCGCTTCGTGATGCGGTCTAAACAGTGGACCCATGTTTCATCGTCAGTTATTACTGTGTTTAGAAAGTCTGGATTCTTTGCAATCATTTGTTTCCACGCATGACCCACCTCAACTCTGGTTAACAATTATTCTCTCGTCAGGTGATGAGGTACCCATCTGGAACACACACAACGCAGCAGTAATTTGTCGCGTAGAATGCGGAATGCCGACGTTTTTAAAATATTAAATGACGCCGTTATGTCGTCACACGTCATTCGTCAATCTTTTTGCAGGATTACCCAAAGAGTGTTGTTAACAATAAGCTCGGTGACAACACTTTCAGGTCGACCAGGCCTAGGAGCAAATTCTACCGACAAACGCCCCTTTTTTTAAATCATGGTGCCATCTAAAAATCATTGACTCACCCGAACATTTACCTTTGTAAGCTCTTTTCATTAAACCAACTGTTTCTGGAGCCATCTTACCCAAACGACAGCAAAATTTTATCACACAACGCATTTCTCTTCTTAACTCTGAATCACTCACCTCCACAGCTGTATGGCGAAATGCAGACGTACCTCAAACAACTGCGCAATTATAAAACCAGAATCATCTGCCACGGTTAATAACTGTTGCCATAGTTACTTCCTTAATTCAGTTAGTCGTCTGCGTGGTTATTTCCCCCTTTCACACTCTTGCCAATTCCAAAAAAATTACTCTCAGCTTTTATGGAACGGCCTTTGTATTTTTCTTGAACTTTTATTTTGATCCGGTGGGTTACAGAAAGTTTCCATTTTTCGTCGCCCCCCCTCCCCCGAAAAAGAAATCGACATAAGCCCTTGATAAAAGTTATACGTATATAAATATAAACGCAACTACACTATCTACGAACAAGTAATTGGACACCCCTGCAATCGACGATATCTGCGGTCCTGATACACGTCACGGCCGCCGCCGTTAAATATCGTGTGGGAAACAACAACGCAACCAGTCGCATGCAAGATGTCACGCAGTTCGGAGCTCTCTGATTTCGAGAAAGGTGTAATCGTCGGGTATCACAGAAATGGCCGATCCATACGTGACATATCCAGCTAGTTGAAGTACCCAAAATCGACAGTGGCCTACGTGATTGGTAAGTGGAAGATGAGAGGTGACTGTTGGAATGTGCCCCAACCCGGCAGACCGACAAAACTGGGAGTTCGAGACCGACGGGTGCTGGCCAGAGAAATTCGGAAGAACCGTACCAAATCGATAGGCCACATCCGCGAGGAGTTTCAACAGGCATCCGGGAGTGTTCTTTCGATGAATACCATCCGTAAGGAAGCCCATCTGCTTGGTTATCATAGACGCGCTGCCGCCCACAAGCCTTTGATCACCAAATCCAATAGCGCTGTTCGGCTGACGTTTTGCGAAGAACGTCGACAGTGGACCGTTGTACAGTGGAAACGGGTTCTCTGGAGCGACGAATCAAGGTTCACCCTCTACCGTCCGGATGGCAGGGTCTGGGTTTGGCGTCTGCCTGGAGAACGCCTCCTGCCGGAATGTATTGTGCCAAATGTGAAGTTCAGCGGCGGTGGAATTATGCTATGGGGGTGTTTCTCCTGGTATGGCACGGGATCCTTGGTCGCAATTCCTGGTAGACTCAACGCCGAGACCTACTGCATTATTTTGGATGACCATGCACTTCCTACGTTGTGGCAGTTTTACGGGGTGAACCCATGTTACTTTCAGGATGACAATGCCACCTGTCATGTTGCGAGGTCCACCATGGCTTGGTATGGTGACAATGGTGTTAATCGAATGGAATGGCCTGCGCAGAGCCCGGACCTTAATCCTATGGAGCATCTCTGGGACGAGTTGGAGCGTCGACATAAGGGGTGCCCCCATCGTCCGAAATCGGTGAAGGAAGTGACCTGTCTTCTCCAAGCCAAGTGGAAGAAAATACCGCTAGCTGTCGTACAACGCCAGGTTGAGAGCATGCCGCGGAGGGTTGCAGCTGTAATCGCCGCTCGTGGAGGCTCCACCAACTATTGAAGGTGAATAAACTTCGTTTTTATTTGCTATCACAGGTGTGCAAGTACTTGTTGGTAGATAGTGTATATATTGTTTCACATCTCTGTTACTAAAGGTACAAACACTTAAGCACTTATTCGTTGATAACATCATTTTCTATTTCCACTCACCGTACTGACAGCGACTATGAAAAACATTTTAACCTAGCCAAAAATTCGTACCCACATGCACTTGTGACGTCAGCGTTTGTCAAATGTTTCTCGTGATATGGGGACTAAGTGCTATCTGTCGACACAAGAAAACAATCTTATATACAGGGTGATTCAGAATAACTGTTAAATAATTTGCAGGGAGGTTAGGAACACAAAACCAAGCAATAATGACATAGGAACATGGGGTCGCAAATGCAAAACCGAGGCGCTACTTGGTCACAAAGACAGAGACAGTTATCACAACGTTGGACGAGCAAAATGATTTAATTCGAAGGCTACAAAAAATAAGACATGATTTTAACAGACTTTTGGACAGCAATTAACATTTCACAGTACCTTTACAGGAAGTGTTCGAAGTTGCGGCCTTGGGCAGTAACACACGCTTCACAGCGACGGCACATCGACCCGTGGACGTGGGCAAACATGACTGGTGTATCAAAACAGAGTCACAGGAGCGCGCTGTGTGTCGGCCGGTGCTTTGGGCAGGAGGAATCAGCGGAAGTTGTCAGCTGTGTCATGATTGTGAAGAAAGATGTATCGCTACACGAAAAGCGAGATGGCTGGCGGAGCGAACTGCAGTGGACCCACTGCCAGGCCATTGTATCAGGAACGGTTTCCCGACAGACACATTCCGGCTCATACGATGTTCGGACGGCTGCATACCCGATTGTGTGAAACGGGAAGTTTCAATGTGCTAAGGCGCGATGCTGTGGCTAACAGAACGACGCGGACAAATAACTTGGAATAAGCCGCCTTGGATGAAACCGCATGCAATCAGGGGACCAGTACCCGGGCTATTTCTGCTCGCTTACATGTGTCGCAATCCACCGTAAGGCGCGTAGCACACGAAGCAAATTTACACCGATTCCATGTGCAGTCTCTGAACGCCAGTGATTACCCGCAGCGAGTGGCTTTCTCACGTTGGTTTACACAGCAGATTGCCGGGGAGCAAAACTTCGCGTCCTACGTCATCTTCTCTGATGAAGCGACTTTCATACTGGAGGGCATCTGTAATTTGCACAATGTGCACGTGTGGGCACATGAAAATCCCCGAGCCATACGGCCGCATGCGGTGCAACGTCGCTGCAGCGTCAACATAGGAGCAGGTATGGTTGCCGACTGTCTGATCGGGCCTACGTATTGCCATCGAGATTGGATGGACACCATTACCTCATCTTCGTGCAAGAGGTCCTGCCGAAATTGCTGAATGATGTACCCGTCCAAGTGCGACAGCGCATGTGGTTTTAATACGACGGGGCTCCTGCGCATTCTTTAGCAATGTTCGCCAGTATCTGGACGCAACATTTCCGGGGCGATGGATTGGTGGCGAGGGACCCGTTCCATGGCCACCCCGTTCACCTTATCTGTCCCCCATCGCCTTTTTTCTGGGGTTATTTGAAAGGTATGGTGTATGATACCCCTGTTGATTCCGACATGGACCTGGTGGCACGAATCGTTGCAGCAGCTGGAGTTGTTAGTAATACACCAGGCATGTTCACCCACGTCCGCAGGTCGATGTGCCGTCGCTGTGAAGCGTGTGTTACTGCGCAAGGCCGCAACTTCGAACACTTCCTGTAAAGGTACTGTGAAATGTTAATTGCTGTCCAAAAGTCTGTTAAAATCATGTCTTATTTCTTGTAGCCTTCGAATTAAATAATTTTGCTCATCTAACGTTGTGATAACTGTCTCTATCTTTGTGACCGTATAGCGCCTCTGTTTTGCATTTGCGACCCCATGCTCCTAAGTTATTATTGCTTGGTTTTGTGTTCCTGACCTCCCTGCAAATTATTTAACAGTTATTCTGAATCACCCTGTATATGAGATTGTTTTCTTGTGTCGACAGAAAGCACTTAGTCCCCATATCACGAGAAACATTTGACAAAAGCTGACGTCACAAGTGCATGTGGATACGAATTTTTGGCTAGGTTAAAATGTTTTTCATAGTAGCTGTTAGTACGGTGAGTGGAATTAGAAAATGATGTTATCAACGAATAACAATATAACAGTTATTCTGAATCACCCTGTATAAAACACAAAACGTCTGTTTGTCGGAAGCAGCAAAAACTCTCGAACGCCGAACTGTGGCATCGTGAAATTTGCATAGCTTATTAATACTGCAATTTCTAGGTTAACGCAGCTATTTTAAAATCTCTACGTTGCTTCGTTCGCGAGTTATGAATTAATTAATAAGCTAATCAATAAAGTCAGCGTCGTTTGCTACGTCATCGTTATCTGAAAGCACGTGACTGCGTTCATGGCTTCCGCACACCCACAGGTCTTTCTGTTCTTTGAGAACTAACTGTGCATAAAAAATGCAAAAACGAACATTGCCAAATCTAAAAGAAACGGGCTGAAATTTTTATCAACACCATGAATTGGTAATAAGAGGAGTCTCTCAAAATTTCACCGGAGTCCGATCAAAACTTTTTAAAATAGGCATGGAATTTTTAATCCATCGGTAAACATAAATATATGCGCAGAAACGGTTAATGAAATTTTGACGGCTAATTTAAAGTTATTTACCGATTCAGGCGAAATTTGGAGGTCATTTAGAGATTTATGGCGTTCATTAAAATTTCAGCCAGTTTGATAAAATATTCGCCAAGATACGTTTTTTTACTTTTTTATACCAGAGATTCGCCCATCAAAAACGTCTGAAACTGAAAGCACATGCTGCATTTGATCGTCGATAATAAATTGTTAACGGGTTTTGTTCAATCAATGTTCTACTGCTGTGTCTCCTGCACGCGTGGTAAATAATTCGTACCGCTTTTGCTCCGTTTGATTCTACAGATTCCATAAATTCTGTACATTTTGTTGCTTTAATTCTAGACAAATATTTGTGACAGCAATGTACGGCCAAGTGCTGAAATAATCACACTATGAATAAATAATTTGTAATGACCGAATTTGTGAAATCAGCTTTTTTGTTCCTTGCAAGCATAAATTTTTTTCCCGATTTTTTCGGTAACATATAAGGGAATATGAAATTAATAAGCCTAAATACCGGGCAAAGCCGGGTAGTAAAGCTAGTATTAGGTAAAATATTGAAATGAAGCTAACAGAAAGAGGGTATGGCTGCCTGGCGTGCTGGATCTGCCGCACGAGACTTGCTGCGCATGCCGTCGATAAACCATAGAGCGACATTCAAAGCTTTTGCGCTACTATGGCGAACTGTAACACTCCAGCCTGTAACAGAAAGCCGTGTTCTATATCTTTTGCTAGAGACTGGAGTTACAGGGCGCCACCGGTTGCCGAAACTTCTCTTGATATTGCAGCACCGACGCCTCAGGTTGCAGTGATGGTGCCAAGAATGCCGACAGTGAAGCAAGGATTGGTAGCGCTTAGTATTTTCCAATAAGTATAGATTCAATCTGATATATCGTGAAGGTCGGATTTTGGCAACAGTTTGCTGAACGGCTGCAAGCGGCATATATTTCAGAGCGCGATACGATCCCGACACGGAGCGCTATGGCGTGGAGTTGTATTGAGTTCCTTCACGCTCGCTCTTAATATGAATTGCTTGGAATTTGAACAGCCACAGATACATCGATTACGTTCCGGAGGTAGAAACGCTGCCTTTCCTGTGACGATTCGAGGTGGCAGCTTTCAACAGGACAGTGCCTGACGTCATGTCGCGCGCACTGTAAGAGATTACTTTAATGACTTTGTAGGTTAACTTCTCCCGTGGCCTGCGCGCTCACCAGATCTTTCGCCTGTTGAAGATGTATGCAACATTGTCGCACAACGGCTGGCTAGTCAGGCCCTCCCATCAGCGACCGAAGATGACCTCTGATCCCGGACAAAGGTAGGATGGCGTGACATTCAAGCAATCATCCAGGAGCTGTTGAGTTTGATTTCAAGCCGCATTCAAGCCGTCACTACAGCTCGTGAGAGTCTCATTGCTACTGATTACTGTATGAACCTCTTAAACGATATACCTGTAAGTGCAATCATTTGCTTCGTGTATTGTAACGTACAGACAGAAGAAATCTGATATCACTGTCTCTCATCTTTCTTGTTTTCCCATTTTCACGCTAATTGTGACTGAAAAATTCGGCTTCGTTTCAAAGAAAACATTAAACCTTGAACTTTTTGAATGTATGCACCGTAGTGTACTTCATCCTCGTATTTTGAAAGTGAGTACTATGAAAATTATAATTTGAAATGCTTCTGGAAAATGTTTATAAATGCGACAACAGTAAGAATGAAGGAAACAAAACCGCAGACTACGTTGTTCGTAAATGACGTAGTGCTCAGCCAGCTCCCTCTGTAACAAAAAGCCTAACAGTTCATTCATTACGTCATCGTAAGTGGACCGGATGTTTGTTCCCAAGTTCGTCAGTCAAAGAGAATACGAGGTTTCTGCTGCAGTCCGATCAGGCAGATATATAGTCAAATGTAGTCGTTATTTGTAGTATTTTGTGTAATAGAACAGACTGGATTTGTGATATAGCACAAATATAGGGGCGCTGAGTTATGTCACTAGCCAAGAAAATTATATTTTTATCACTAACCCAGTTAATTTTGTGACGCGAAATACCATGACTATATATGTAAACATATGCTGTTCCGTCTGTTGAGGCTTTACCTACTCTCATTGATAGACGAACCCTGGAAACAAAAATGTGCGCCCCCAATAATGTCATAAAAAGTTGTTAGGATTTCGGTTACAGGTGGCATTGACTTAGCGCGAAAGATAAAAAAAATCTGAAGAATTTCAGCAATCGCTCGTTTCTCCAGATGCAAATCGAAAGCATTTTTCTTTGTTAGCTTTTCCATACTTTAAACCAAATTGTTGTCTTACAAATGAATTTCTATTTGAAAAGATTAGTGTGGTTTGTGGAAACGAGGAGTTAACGTTGAGTGAGTTTTAAGGCGATAAAAACATCATATGTTGATCTAGTTTGTTCGAGGTGAATTGGAAGAAGTTATTTGGAAGAATATAGTATAGGATTGAGTTGAAAAGTAGAAATGGCAGCTCTGTTGTATTATGGTTTAAGCGCTGCCCAGGACTTTTGGTAAATCATTAAATTATTGAACTGACAAAATCTGTATAAATTTAGAGTGCTTTGACTATTTTAGGGTCAGGAAAGTTAACAGCGCCTTCAAAGAATTTATCAGAAATCTAGTTTAGGTTTAACATAGACTTTCGTGATAGGTCCGCCCATTAAATGCCTTTATATGGGTAAGGAAGTATCATGTGATAAACTGCTTCCCACATGTTTATTTAGTTACATTAAGTGGTCACGATATACAGAATTTTTAGGAGCTTTGCAGCTAAAGGACGGGAAGAACGTGATTCAAAAAAGTGATGTTATGTCATTTATTTATTTATTTCAGTCCTGGTAACAGAAAAAAATCTAGTTTACAAAGGCATTAATTACTCCCAGTAGACTTATGCCCCGGTGATCTAGAAGACCACGTCTTACGCCTTCCCCAGTAAGTTTTGCAAATTGACGCAATGCGTAAAAAAAATGAGTTTTTTTCCGGAATTGAAACAAACGAGACTCCATATTCATTTTTGAGCCACATCTTTGCAATATCGGCTAATAAAAAATGTTCCTCAAAGGTCTTTAAATCGCTTCTACGAAGTGTAAATAATTTCCCAGCTTCCAAATAGACTGAAGTAGTTTTATGAAAATTGGGTCCTGCAGCAATTCCCTTTATTATATCCAACTTAACGACATTGTACAACTGCTGCTTTTGTTGTTACCGTAACGTATTTTTGTTTCGGAATGCTACTGCTCTGAAAAAGTTCATTTCAAAAACTGCATTTTATGTGGAGTGAAATTTTTAAATATTTGTCTGGTTTGAATTTCTTCATAATTGTTATCGATGTTTACATGATTCTCAGAATTCGATAGATACAAGTTAGAAACCCTCCCCAGGGTTTTGTTTTTTTGAGTTTTCAGAGGAGTGTTTATAGAAGCTAACACCGCCATCCATTAAGCAACTGTTTCCCCCTTCTTTCTGGAATTTAGACTAAAATCACATAATACAGAAGTGATAGTTTTAATTATTAAAATCTGCATTGTTGTACTACGAACGGAAACAATCCATTTTCATTACAGCAATATTTTTTGAAAAGTCTACTCTTATAGTCCTGTTTTGCCTAATGAAAGCCAGGTGGGCTAGATGTCAAGCAGTTTTACTTCCTATCGGAAGTTTCATAGGGAATAGCAATCGTTCGCAGGCCAAATATAATCAAACTGCGACATTTTGAACTCATCTGTTAAAAAAATTCACATCGGTTTATCCTTTCATCCACCTGTCAAACTATAGGTTTCCGCCCGGTATCAGAGTCTTCAGAGGCACTGGGTTCTGGTTGATTAACACCGCATGCTTCTCGCAATCATTTGCACACTGTGCGACATTTCTCCTGCGGGCAACCTGTATTTTCATAAAAGAAATCTGTTCCCTAAGGGCGATTTTCACTTTCCCATCCGGTTTATTCAGCTGCTGTCACTGCCTCCTAGCTGCCAGCACATATTCATTTTGTCCGCGGGTAGGGGAAGGTATGATGTGCGCGCTGCTGCAATGGGAACATCGTTGTGACAAGCGAAGGAATTTTTATTAATTACTCATCAATGTTGATAGTTATAATAATTTTTCGTTATAGTGGCAAAAAAAGCCACGCCGCCCCGGTGGCGCAGTGGTCTAGCGATGGCCTCTGATCATTCGTCCGAAAGGAGTCCGGGTTCGAATCCCTGTGAGGCATGGAGGTTGCGTTTGTCTTACGGCACTGGCTCTCTCTCTCTTCCCTGGAATTAGTGACCCTAAATTAGGGACGGGCTGCAGCTTATAGCCCAATGAGTTGCTCACCGGTGGGAAAAAGAAAAAAAAAGGCCGCACTGAGATCGTCATAAAAATTACCAACAGTTCAAGGGAATCCAAAACGCATATTTCTGTTGAAATCTGGAAGACGCCTTTTTTTACGCTTTCCAACCGTAGGTTAAAGAAGCGTATATGCTCCAGCTTTGTCCGTCCGTCTGTCTGTCGGCACGATAACTCACGTAAAAATGGTTCGATTTCGATGACATTTTAGTATGTGGTAGGGGACCACCTGGGGACGAACCCTATTGAAAATGGGTGAAGTGGGGTCAAAAGTCACGGCATAGGATCGGGATCGATTCCATTGCCCTTATGCGTCATAACTTTCGTAAATATGGTTCGATGTCGATGAAATTTTAGTATATTGCAGGGATATTAACTTTGAATGAACTCTGTTGAAAATGGGTGAAGTGGGGTCAAAGGTCAGGACATAGGATCGGAATGCATTCCATTGCCTTTATGCGTCATAACGTGCGTAAAAATTGTCCGATTTCGATGAAATTTTATTATGTGGTAGGGGACCACCTGGGGGCGATCTTATGACGTCACAATCTCGCGCTTGCAATGTTGGCGCGCGGTCACGCCGTCTGTCTCATTGCGTCACGCATTGTGTGTCGTTCCTATTAAAGTTTTATGACGTCACACTCTTGCCAGCAGATGGTTGCGATTCCTATCTGCCTCATTACGTCACGGGTTGTGTGCGTATGTCCGTCCGCACGATAACTCGCTTAAAATCGTTCGATTTTCGATGAACTATTGAAAGTGAACAAAATGGGGTCAAAGGTTAGGTCATAGGAGCGGGATCCATTCCACTGCTCTTATGTGTCATAACTAACGTAAAAAAGATTCGATTTCGATTAAATTTTAATATCTGGTAGGGGACCACCTGGGGACAAACCCTATTGAAAATAGGTGAAATGGGGTCAATGGTCAGGACATAGGAGCGGAATCACTTCCATCGCCATTATGCGTCATAACTTACGTAAAAAATGTTTGATTTGGATGAAATGTTAGTATGTTGTAGGGGCTTGCCTGGGGACGAATCCTATTGAAAATGGGCGAAATGGTGTCAAAGGTTAGGACACAGAGCGGAATCTATTCCATAGCCCTGATGCATAATAACTTACGTAAAAATGCTTCCATTGCGACAAAACTTTATCTTGTTATTTCGGAGGTACACTGAAGCGGTTCTGTTAAATATAATCGAAATGGGATCAAAGGTCAGGGCACAGGACCGAGATTTATTCCACAGCCATTACCCTCATAACTTGAGTAATGATTTCTGGTATGTTGGAAAGCGTATTATAGTCAATGCATTGCATGATTTTACTAACTTGGTTTGTATTTTTTTGTTTGCGATTACGATACTTTCTCATAAATTAGTATATGAAAGTAAAAATGGGTGGGATGTTTGTAAAGGGTTAGGTATGCGGCAACAAAAAACGTTTTTTTTTTTTTTTTTTTTTTTTCAGTGATGTCGACAATCTCTATGGCACTAAACCAATGCTGCACAGAGTGCCCGGGTAATATTCCAAATCCGCTCCTGTATAGGGAAGAAATGTGTGTTTGTATATAGAGTGAGTCATCCGTTTAAAAAGAAGAAGATCTGAAAAAAATCTTTTTTGATAGCCGATAGGTGCAACTGTTACCAGAACATTGCAATACATTTTACAGCTTTTTTGGATTTAATATTTTCCGTCAAAATGTTGAAAATATTTACATTTAGATTAAAAATATCTCTTCAGGACTCATCATAAAAATATTTTATCAACGACTTGATTTCTTCCAAAAGGAAATGATTTTTTTAATTGATTTTTTCCAAAATCTTAATAATTTCAAAGATTTCTTATCCTCTCGTTAAGCAGATTAATACCATACTTGCATTCATCCACTGCCCTGAAATTCTGATTTAAAAATACGAAACCACATCCACTGCCCTGAAATTCCGATTTAAAAAATACTTTTGTCTTACGATTGTTGTAATTCCGACAAAAATCTTTTCTCTTGAGATAAATTATTCTTGCCGCCCCGGTGGCGCAGTGGTCTAAGCGATGGCCTCTGATCATTCGTCCGAACGGGGTCCGGGTTAGAATCCCGGTGAGGCATGGATTTTGTGTTTGTCTTACGGCACTGGCTCTCTCCCTTCCCTGGAACCAGTGGCCCTAAATTAGGGATGGGCGACTGCTTATAGCCCATTGAGTTGCTCACGGTGGTCGTTAAACCTCCAATAAAAAAAAAAAAATTCTTCCTTGACGAAATGATCACGTGACCATAACATTCCCTTCAAAGATCATAAACACGCATCCTATTCCCTTGAAACAGACTGATTCTTCATTGACAATATCGCGTGTTTATAACATAATGCTGAATTATTGAGAAATATCACGTCATAATTGTATCCTCTTCTCAGGGAAATACTGACAGCGCCGCATAAACCCCATGAAGCAAACTATTCTTTCACTGACTGCATCACATTCGATTAAAAGCACTTAGAAACACATCTCATTCTACAAAAAAGTCCTATTCCTTTAATAATAGTATCACGTACTCATAGTACTTTATGTCATTTAAAACAAACTGATATATCGGGTGATCCAAAAGTCTTACACATTTTGAAAACGAAATAACTCGCGGATTTTTGAGAGTAGGGCGACGCGGTTTGCGTAGAAATGATCAGAATGGCATCGGGTTTTTTATGAAATCACATAATTTTTTACTCATTTTACTTACATTTTTCATCGCCAGATGCGCAGCAACCACAGGTTGGAAGTGTCGAGGAAAATGGACACCTGATTGTACCAGGTGTTCAATGTTATGGCCGTCCTGTTGCAGCACTATACCTGCAGACGAGAGAAAACACCATGGACGGCATTGAAGAGCATGTCCGGTGGTATACCTGCCACATGGTGTCGAATGGCATCTTTCAGCATGGCCAATGAAGTGGGGCGACATCTGTACACTTGTGATCTGGTGACCGAGGAGGCCAAGCTTTCGGAAAGTGTCGGCTCAACACACGATTTGCGCCAAACGTCTCTTGCAGCAGTTGCTTAACGGAACGTGCGATGTGTGGTGGTACTCCATCCTGAATAAATGTGCACAGATTCACTGCATCCCGCTTTTGCAAGCTAAGGACAACGCACGTTCGTAACATGTTCGCATAACGTGCACTTGTCACTGAAACGGTTTCGAAGGAGGTGCCGCGGACCTCTTCAAAAAAAAGAACCGATAATGAAGGAAGCCGTGAATCCACACCACACTCTCACTTTCGACTGACGAAGTGGCGCTTCAACGACTGCTCGGGGATGTTCCGTGGCCCAGATGCGGCAGTTGTGCCGGTTTGTCGCTCCGTTTAGGGAAAAGTGTGCCTCATCAGTCCATAAAACGTTCATCAGCCAGTTCTCGTCGACATCCATTTGTCGAAAAAAACATGCGGCGAACTCCTGACGCTGCACGTAATTGCCAGCTTGCAGTTCGTGATGCTGTTGTAGTTTGTACGGGTATATGTTCAGAATCCGTCGTAGTGTTCGCCATACAGTCCCGTATGGAATGCCTGTTTGCCGAGAAACGTGGCGAGCACTAGAGTCGCCATCTGCGGATGACATTGCAATCACATCCATTTCCTGCGTAATCGTCTCTGCTGCACAGCACGTGTTTGTGGTCTACCGCTTCGTCGGCGTGCTGCCAAAGATCCCGTTTCCTCGAATTTGTTCACCGTTCGCCGCAGCGCAGCACTTTCCATCGGTCCAATCCCACTGCGATCACCTTTCAATGACCGGTAGGCTCTCAACGTAGCACTCGCACATTCAACGTTGCAATAGAACAATTACCCCAAGAACGCGTTGTCCGATAATGACAGCATACTGACACTGACCGCTGTGACTTGTGGTTGCTTCCCATCTGCTGCTTTATACCCACTATCCCAGACCTGTTCGCCTATGGCGCCATCTGGCGGTGAAAAATGTAAGTAAAATGTGTAAAAATTTATGTGATTTCATAAAAAACCCGATGTCATTCTTATCATTTCTACGCAAACCGCGTTTCCCTACTCTCATAACTCCGCGAGTTATTACGTTTTCAAAATGTGCAAGACTTTTGGATCACCCGGTATATATACATGTATACCTTTCTGTTCTGTTAAATATACTGCTTCACAGTGACATCGCCGATAATTCACATTTTATTTAAATCACTTAGATACATATGCAGAGGTGTAACTAGGGCGCGGCAGGTGGGGCGGCTGCACCAGACGCCGCTCAAAAGCGGTCGCAAGAGTCAGTGCTTACAGTCTTATTGGAATTGGAACTAAACCTTTTACGCCAGTTTCTGGTACGCTTAAAATTCGAATTTCTTCCTTCTCAAAATCTTCAGGGGATGCTTGTTATTTGCATTCAGATTTTATGTAAAGACACAAGCTGTTCTGTAGGCTGTCCAACTAAAGAAGAACCACATCGTTTGTCGACAACAACGGAGCCCGCGGTTATATTTAGTTACCTGGAAAGATAAGGGTGTTGTTCACATTGTTGAAGATTCTCACTCATTCGTATATATGTATATATACACTCATCGCCAAAAAAATAGTTGCACCCGGAAGGAAGCAACCTACTGGAATGAAACTTGGTGGGTAGGTTTGACCTCGTGAGACATGCAAATGATACAAGTATCACACTCGGCCGCGCATGTGACGCAAGCAAGAAGGGATCGTAGCGCTGTGCCTCACCGGCTATATAAGGTCGTCCCGTTGCGGGCGCTTGCCATTATGACTCGTGCTGTTGTGTTGGTAGCATCCTTTGCAAGAGAAGTATGCCTAGGAGAAAAGTTCGGAAGCAATACGAGCAGTTGGAGGAGTTTTAAAGGTACCCCATCGTCGGGCTCCGGGAAGCGGAATGGTCTTATCGCCGTATTGCGCGCCATGCCGGTCGTGCGGATATCGTCCTAGCACTCTGTTGGCCGCAGTGGATAGAACAAAGCACGCAGTAGCGACAGGAATGGTCTGGGCGACCTAGATGAACCACGGAGAGAGAGGACCGACTGGTTGCCAGACATGAGCGGAGTGACCCAACAGCAACGATTGCGGATATTCAGCGAGCAGTGGTGTCCTTCCATACATCGTCCGATTAGTGCCAGCACCATTGGCAGACGGCTGCACGACGTAGGACTACACGCACACAGACCGTTTCGACGACTGCCCTTAACACCATTGCATCGTCGCCAAAGACTGCAATGGTGTCGTGCCATACTGTTATGGAGCTACTCAGAATGGCAGTGGGTGATCTTCAGTGACAAGTACCGCTTTTGTCTTGGAGGAGACGACCACCGACGCCGTGTGTGGAGGCACCGTGGTCAGCGCCAAGATCAACGAGTGTCACACGTCCAGAAGGCCTGGTGTCATGGTGTGGGGTGCAATTGCCTACGATACCAGATCACCTTTCGTGTTCATTACAGGCACTTTGACAGCCCAACGTTACGTTAATAAGATCCTGCAACCAATGGCCATACCTTTTCTGAACGCTAACGCCGGTGTGATTTTTCAACAGGACAACGCTCGTCCTCATACCGCTGCTGTCTCGAGAGCTTGCCTTAAAGGCACTGACGTCCTGGCCATCCGCATCGCCAGACATATCACCGATCGGAAGTGTGTGGGATGCTATTTGGATGCGCTATCAACACTCCACCCCTACCGCACAATCTGCAGCAACTGCGTGAGAAAATTCAAATTGCATGGGATGGCTTATCGCAGGACACCATTAGGAGACGTCTGGAATGCTGTGTTGGCTTATCGCACAACTCCATGCCGAGATGCCTGGCATGCTGTGATGGCTTATCGCACTACTCCATGCCGAGACGTCTGGCATGCTGTGATGTCTTATCGCACTACTCCATGCCGAGACGTCTGGCATGCTGTGTGAACAAACATGACGGCCTGACGCCATATTGATAGACATTACTTATTGTCGTGTAGCTCAATAAATATTGCCCATATCAGTCTCAATGTTTTATCATTTTTTGTTCCTGATAACCTTTATTTTTCTCTCGAATAGCATTGCAATCTGACACGTCCTTCTGGCTGCAACTGCTTTTTTGACGATGTGTGTGTGTGTGTGTGTGTGTGTGTGTGTGTGTGTGTGTGTGTGTGTGTGTGTACACTGAAGTGCCAGAAAAACTGATACACCTGTCTAATACTTGGTAGGTCCCCCACGGGAGCGCAGGACTGCACAAATACAACGCGGCATGGACTCCACTAGCTTCTGGAAAATATGTTGTAGGCAATGCACACCATACTTCCTGCAGAGCGTTCCACATTTCGGGTGTATTCTGAGGTCTCGGGTGTTCGATAGCGCGTTGCATGGCATCCCAAATGTGTTCTATCACGTTCAGATCTGAGGATTTGGATGGGAATGGCAACACCTCAAACTCAGATGAATGCTCCTCTAACCATAATGTGGCGTCCCGATACTTGTGTGGAGGTGCATTGTCAGTTGGAACAGGCACAACCCATCAGCATGAATGCATGACATGAACGACGGGTGTACCTCGTCAGAAAGGATGCGCACATGGCGTTGACCGGTCAAAAATGTTTGTAGACGTACCAGGGGTCACAGTGAAGTCCAGCTAAACACACCCCATACCATTACGGACCCTCCCACCAGCCGGTACAGTTCCCTGTTGACAGGCGGGATCCATGGCTTCATGGGATTTGCGCCACACACGAATCCTTTCCATCTGCCCGACACAGTTGGAAACGCGACTCGTCAGAACAGGCTACTTGTTTCCAGTCATCAAGTGTCCAGTGGCGGTGTTGCCGTGCCCAAGCGAGGCGCATAGCTCTGTGTCATGTCCCTATCAAGGGGACTCGAGTTGGGCGTCGACTCCCAAAACCCATAACGTGCAGGGTACGTTGCACAGTCCGGACGCTGATGCTTGTTGAGGCTCCAGCATTGAATTCCGATTATACCTGCGAGAGTATTGCACGCCTATCGCGTGAAACGATTCTAAACAGCCGACGATGGTCACGTTCACCTAATGTCTTTTTACGGTCACACTGGTATCGTAGGTTGGAGGTTTTGCCGGAATTCTTGTAGTCACGGTACACCCTTTCAATGGTCGTCTGTATAAATCCGAACTTCGTTTCTACCTCCGAAACACTATGGCCCATCTCGCAAGCGCCAACTATGACACCACGTTGAAAATCGCTTAAATCGTTATTACCTGTCATTCTCATGCCGAAAACAGCTCTGACAGCTGGCAAGGATGTCTATCGCTTTATATACGCACTGGCGGACGTAACCGAGTGCACGCATGGATGACGTTGCTATGTATTGTGCATAAGCTCGTCTGTACCAGTTTTTCTGGCACTTCAGTGTATATATATATATATATATGTATATAATACACTGCCCGACATTATTATGTGTTACTGATTGAATATAATAGTTATATAATTGCTATTATGTTACATTAGTGAAAGACACATGGGGCGCGATATTTGGAACCTGCCTCGGGCGCAGAAATGCCTAGTTATCCCGCTGGATACATATCCCCTTCTTATCTTATGAAACGGGAAAAGCATAGAAGCATCATCAGTTCAAAACGGGTTTTTTTAAACGGACAGATACACCCTCTTCCAGTGTAATACACTGTTCTTTCAGAGTGTATCCTCTTTTGTAATAATCTCTTTTAAACGCATAGATTCCCTACACCTCTCAATATAAAACAGATTGGTCCTTCAGTGGTGGCATCACGAGTTCACAAATTCCCTTTAAAGAGTTTACAGGTACATCCCTTTGCCTTCAGATGTACTGTTCATAATAGCCTTTATAGATGCACGTCCTTTTCTTCACTTAGATGCACGTCCTTTTCTCATTATATATATTCTCCTTCTTCAGCGACAACTAGACTTGCTGGTGCATGCTATTCACGAGCTGTGTTTGAAAAAGCACCCTGACTGTAGCTGTTGTTATTTTGCTGAGTGTGTGAGACTGGAGTTGTACACATACCGGCTACTTAATTAGAAACTTTTATTTAGTACCGGGTTGGACCTCCCTTAGCTTGAATTATTGTACGTATGCGGTTTAGCATTGATTCCATGAGGTGTTAGTTGAACTGCAGTTACGTCTACAGCTTTCCAGACGTTCATCACACAGCCATTTAACTGGCTGAGATTTGACGGAGGAGGACATTGCTCCCAGTTCTGTTTTTCTAACGTGTTCCATATATTCTCAATTGGGTTCAGATCCGGGCTTTGTGGTGTCCAGTGAAGATGGTCGAGGTCGCTGTCATGCTAGCTAAACCACTGCTGAACATACCTTGCACGATGGGAAGCAACACTGCCGTCCATGAAACAGCAATCACCTGCTTGATAAGAAGTCAAAATTGCAGGATGAACTTCATCAGTAACAATGTTCAGATAATCCACGGAGGACATCAGACCTTCCAGCAATACTGAAGGGGCCCGTTTCATACCAACATAACGTGACCCACTTATGACGACACCTCCAGAACCTTGAGTTGTGCTTACAAGGCAAGCTGGGATTTTTGCTTCATGGGGCTGCCTCCAAATTCTCAGCCAAAATTTTGTGATAAGTTGCACCACTTCTGTGAATAGATAATCCATTGTGTGATGCAAACAAAACCAACACAATGGTGAAATCTTGCACCATAATGCAGTGCAACCTTGTACCATAATGTTGTGCAAAGTTGCATCATGCTATTGAGCTTCTTTTCCATAATACAGTGAAGTATCGTTTCTCAAAAAGTGGTGCAGCTTGTGAAGCACCACTCTTTTTGGTGCAACGCGCCACAAAATTGTTAATAGTGTACCGTCGGTACAGAACAATGTACCGACGGTAGGCATTACATTGTCTTGCGGTCATTGTCAAACCCCATGACTTTTTTACCAGTATTCCAGTGTTCAGTCACGTGTTTCCGGCACCACTGTAGACGAACCTTCCGGTTCTTCGCAGAAATCAGTGGTTTCCATAGAGGCACGTGACTGCCAATACGGATTCTCTTCAATTTCCTGTTCATGCTTCATTGAGATACAGATCGGAAACAGACCCATATCTCACTGAATTCTTCGGTCAGTTTTTGCACGCAGGAAGTACTGTTTCTCTGTACCAGCTGTCTCAGACAACGGTGATCTCGTTCCTGACAGATTTTCACCGCACCAGAGTTACATTTATTAGACAAGTAATGTGGGTTATTTTTCCACTGATTAAAGGCCTAGGATATATCTCGCCCTTTTAGAAACCAGTCAGTCTTCAAACTCGTATCTCCAGAAAGACGGAGTTCAATAAAGGGCTTATTCGTTAAGCCCTTTATCGAACCACGAAAGTTCCTTTTTTTATCAACACTACTGACGATTATTGCCTAGATCATGTGAGAACTAATGTGATCAGATAGTATTTTAAAACGCCGTGTAAAAATGAAAGTTATGTTTACGTACATTTGCATAAAGGTTTCTAATTCAGTCGCCGGTGTGTGCATTTATAAATATGAGGGTAGAGGGGGTTGCTCAAGATTATACATAGTTTTAGGTCTGCACTTGCTTTCATTCTCAACAATTACTCTGCTGAATGTCGTATTTTAATGCTGTGGTGGATTTTACAATGACCGATGTGAACGAGACAGTCTTCTCAAGTTTCAGACAAACAAGTACGGATTGTTTTATCTAAAACTTGAGAAGATTGCCTCTGAAATATTTAAAATGTTGTAAGCAGCATTTGGAGATAAAACTTTAATCCATTTGGAAAGTTTAAAATGGTTTAGTTGATCCAAAGAGGGTTTCACATCTATTGAAGATGAACTTCACTCTGGAGGTTCATGAACTTCAAAAGCAGACATTTCTGCCCAATTGAATGGACTAAATAGATTGACTGTCACAGCGGGACTTTACAAAATTTTGTTTTCTTCCTGAATTTATGGAAACCTCGTGTGTAAAAGGAGAGATGCCCTTCATCGGGGATGTCAAGTACAACGCTGGTTGATGAAGAAGGAAATCAAAATGAATAACTCGTCTTCTTTGTGGTAGATCGAACGACTTAATACTTTAAGCGATCGATGTACCTGATCCAAATGGTGCCAAAACTTTTCTGCTTTCCCCAAACAGAAACATTTACATTGCAGCGGGGTTTTATGAAAACTGCAGTGACACAATTATTTTCACCCTCTCATCTTAGCAGTACTGACCATAAACCTAGCAATGGGGACAACAGCTTGGGCCAAATCCTGTATTCTCGTTTCCATGACCTAAGATAAAGGGCCAAATCCTGTATTCTCGTTTCCATGACTTAAAAGAAGGATCACTTAGTCCCTCTTACACGGTCATCATGCCACTGGGTAGAAACAAATGATTCAAACATCTATCTTCTTTCTTAGGTTCCTCGGCATTGTTCACCCCTTTTAGCAGGTAACCAGCCCGAAGAGATTACTGTCCATCGTCTCCATAAATAATCACTTTGAATAACAAAGTTAAGCGGGAAGTGACGCTTTCTGATGCCCAAGCTCACTTATTCCAGCCGCTTTCGGCCCAGTTTTTAGATGGCGGATGTATTCGTTTGAACTGATCGCAGTCTGTTTGGCTAATTTCGAGTTAACTCGTTCCAGCCGGTTAAAGAGTCTGACGATTTAATGCAGTTCCTCTTTTGTCAGAGGTAACAAGAAAAATTCGTTGCATTTGACAACGGAACATAAACAGCGGGTTAGTAGGAGACTTGAAAAAACATTTCCTGATCTGAAAAATTCCGGTTTCTGTAGTTTTTTGCTGATCATAGTACAAAGATATCGCAGAATCAACTCTATGTTTCTATTCCACAAAAGCTAAAATCGCGTGCTGCGGTGGAGGGGTTATGGAGTGGGGAGTGCTTTCATTTCACATATTGGGTATTTTGACACACGCAGAACAACCTTACGAGACTCATGATATCTCCATGGCGGTAGAGCATTTAGAAAAGTAGGATAACAGAGAAGTGTTTCCGGAAGGAAATAGCACTGATATTGGTTAGGATCAGAGAGAAGTGTTTCCGTGAAAAATAACACTGTACTTGTTAGGATCAAAGAAAAGTGTTTCCGGAGAAAATAACACTGATACACGTTAGAATCACAGAGAAGAATTTCCGGGAGAAATGACACAGATACCAATTACTTGTTAGACCTTCATAGTCCTCATATCTCAACCCAATAAAAAAAATTTCGCTTTAGATGTAACAAACTACTGCATCTAGAGTTTTCGCAGCATCTACAGGCAGCAATGTAGTTCACATGAATCAGCATCCTTGTGGCACTCTTTCGATATCTTGTTAGCATCATGCCTAACGAATTCGTGCTATCTCAGAGGCAAAAAAATAAGAAATATTTCTCGCTAGGGATGTGTATTCGAGTTACCTTTCAGCGTGTGCATAAATTGTATATTTAAAGACAACTTTAACACACCAATAAAACCACCTATGGAAAAAAACTGATCATTGTAATAACAAACTTCTAAAGGTTTTATGAACATGATTGTTATATTTTTTTTTAAGAAAAACGTGTCTTCAGGGATATTGTTTTCCGCAACGAATTACGAATGTGTCTTTCAGTTGGAGATGCATTCTTTGTTAATATCCATTGCAAGTTAAATGTTACGCTCGTTTGAATCGTGTATTGCAGTTTCGACTTTGCTCTTGCAGAAAATCCTGCTACTCACAAACCGGGTCCAAGCTATCAGGGAGCTACAGATAGCTGAGTCCCCCCGTACTTCATTTATTCATGTATTGCACGTTTTTAAGAAGAGAAAAATTGAAATGATACAACTCGAACGATGGTCAACTCAAGTGAAATTACTTCTGGAAGTGAATTAGCAGGAACAACTGCTCCGATGATTCTCTGCCACATGTGCACTGGACTTGTTTGCTGCTAAGTGTCAGAGAAGAGAGAAATCTTTCTTTTTTTTTTTTTTTTTTTTTGATAAACGTAAATACAGAAAAAAGAGAAAGCAAACAGAAACAGGGAGAGTGCGAGGCGTAGATGTGCACAGGACATACAACGCTGTTTGTCATTTGGTAAATGACTATGAGATGCTAAGTTGCTGTTATAAAACTTCCAGGTGGTTAATTACTTTCAAAGAAGTGTTGCTGTGGGAATGTTTCAGTTAAAGAATCCCTCTAGGTGATGTAACCCAGTGCAAAAGAGAAACCTTTGTGCAAAAGAGTGTGTGAGAGAGAGCTTTCAACTTTTTTTTCAGTTTTTTGTGGTCGGTAGGAGTGGTTTTACGATGTATATGTTTGAGAAGAAGTGCCTATTGATGGGT
Source organism: Macrothele yani (assembly GCA_039090855.1). Lineage (NCBI taxonomy): Eukaryota > Metazoa > Arthropoda > Arachnida > Araneae > Macrothelidae > Macrothele > Macrothele yani. The sequence goes on from CM077013.1 coordinate 92,201,689, forward strand.
ATCTGAGGGATTTTGGTTTTCTGAGTGGGAAACGGAAGTTTGGCCGTTGACCACGATAAGAGAATCTACCTCCGAGCACCAACAATCGATAACCCTTTGATACCATTGCGGGGAATACCTCACTGCCATTGCGTGATACCACGGAAAGGAGCTAGAATAGTAAACTAAAAAATAAATAATTCATGTCAGTTGGCAGTAATCTTCCTTCCAGGGGTAATGACTCAAACACATTAAATTCTGATATTGCGTTTTATATTTTGTATTTAAAGATAGTTCATTCTTCTTTCTGTTCCCCACTTCTCTTCCCCACGCTTTTTAAAATATTTTCAATCTCATTTTTATATTTACTTTTCGACATGAAGAAATGGTGCGCTAGTAAATTAAATTAACAGAAGGAATGAAAATACAAAGCAAAACTTTCGTCTGTATTCCTGGATGAATACAATTTGTCGTTAAACACAGTGCCCCGCACGATGAGTCTTCAGCCCCCACTGGTTCTGCGACTTTGCTCACAAGTGCAAGTAAAACAAAAAGATTCATATGAAAGAATACCTTTTTTTTTTCGTTTTGAAGTCAGAAATTCGTTTCTCAAGTATTTTGCAGCTTTAAATTTAAAGGTGCATTTGGGAAGTTCGCGAATTGAATGAAAATGCTATTGGAATAAGTGTTGAACGATTCTAGCTCTCGGCGAAACTATTCTGGGAATTTTTCTCCGTGAGTAGCATCATAAAACTTATATTTTGAACTGAAATTATTGTGTGCATATGCCACGGAGAACTTACGATTTAAGTTAATGGACATGCGGAGGAGTTACATGCAGGAGATGGCGAAATACCCTTCCCCCGCAAAGCGTGAGATGCTCTACTTTCGACGTGCTCTTGAATTCTCAGCGATATTGGTAATGAAAGTTATTACCTTTAAGCTTTTTTTGTGAGTTCTGTTTTTGATTTCTCTTTAATTTAGGGAGACATTGTTGCATGCAACAGCATGCATTGAAGATGAAGAAATTGAATTGGGTGGAATTGGTGATCCACTCGCCCTGGAATTGACTTTTATCCCGGATGTGACCCCTTTAATTCAAGGAGAACCGGAAGTCCTCGACATAAGTCTTGCAGGACCCAGTCAGATATGTCCTGTTCTTGTAGAGCCCGAGAAGTTTGAGGGACCAGTAGAAGAAGCGCCGCTCCCAGTTGAGCCAAAGTGAGGATGCTGACCAACCGCCTCCTCAAACAATGGTAAGTTCTATCACTTAAATGTTTTCACGAAGAATCATTGTCTCTGTAACAAACTTGACTCTTGAAGTTTCTTTTCCGGAAATTAATTACTCACTTCAAGATTTTGAAGATTAATTATCGTTGATTCGCAAGTCTTAGTTTACTGAATTACAAAGTCTTAGTATCAGAGCCTAATGGAAAATGTCAAATTACGATTATTGGAAAATAAATACCTTGGGAAACAATATGTCGATGTGAGCATGTAAACTTTAAAATGAAAATTTTATAGATTTTATTAAACCATTTAAATACTTTGGTTTATTTTGTACGCTAATTAAAGAGGTTAGTTCATTTTCCCGATGACTATTTAATCAGTAAACCGTTTTGCCGAAAAATGTTGACTATTCCAAAGTACTGTTTCACTGAAAACTTCACTCTACTGAAAGTTCGTTTTACCGAATTGTTCATTTCAGTCAGATATCATGTTATCGAATGGTCTCCGAGAGTTCATGCCAGGATCAAATGGTTTGTTTTTTCGGGATGTAATGTCAGCGGTTCGTTTCACCAAGAGATTATGTTACGTGTGGTTCGTTTCACCGAGAGATAAAGTTATCGAATGGTGTGCATCATTGTGTCATTGAATGGTTCATTTTACCTAGAGATTACGTTATTGAACCGTTCAGTCATCCAGAGATCATGTAATTGAATCGTTCATTTCATCGAAGAGTTGGGTTGCTTCATTAAAACTTCATTTGATTCACAGTATGTACTTTGATGAAATGAATCGATGAAAATTAATTTCATCAAAACGACTCTATAGTAAAAAAAATTGTATCGAAAATTGTATTTTACTGAAGGGTCCATTTGAGTTCAATACTTTTTCGGATATGTTCCAAAAATAGACCTTCGTATTTTTTATTCTTCTCTCGAAATGCTTTTGCAGGTGTTATTGAAGACTTCTGTAGTCTGAGGTCTTCAGTAGCACCTTAAGACTTCTGTAGTTTGTTTGGAGCAACGATCGTTCAGATATAAGCTTAAGACGGTAATTTCAAGCAAGGTAGATACCGTGCATTTTATTTAAAGAAAAGGTATCATAAACTTTGGTATGTATACAGTCTAGTAACATTATTGTGACCACCTCCAGTTTTGACGTCAACAGCGCGTAGCCAATCAAAGAAGGCACGGATCGTGAGCAGGTTTGGAGGGTATACAAGGTGTCCTGTAGGCAATCTGAAAACATATCACTCCTTGCTGTCATGGATAAAGGAGCAATTTATCAGATTTGCGAAAAGGGATGATTATCGGCTTTCGGGCCAAGGGTGGCAGTATTTCTAAAACAGCGCAGTTTGTGAACTATTCGCGTGTTTCTGTGGTTAAAGTGTATTGTGATTGGAGAAATGGCACCATTGCAAACAAGCTACGTGGAAATTGCGGAGCACCGCGTGCCATTGATGTGAGAGGTGAACGTAGGCTTCAAAGGTACGTGAGGGCCGATCTACACGCTACAGTGGAGCAACTCACTGGCCGAATGAACCAGGGGACTATCATCAAGTGTGTCTAAAACGACAGTTCAGGGAACTCTTCTGCTTATGGGGCTCCGATACAGACGGATGTTCATTGCAACTATGAGAACGAGGTGCATCGGCAGAAAAGGCTTGTATTTACACGGCAATATTGGAATTGGACCTCCGCTGATTGGCAAAGGATTGCCTTCTCAGATGAGTCACGTTTTCTGCTTCATCGAACGGATGGACGTTGGCGTATAAGGCGAGAAACATCATAGAACAAACACTCTTCAACCACTGCTGGCAGAACACAAGCTGTTGGGGGCATCATTATGGGCTGAGGAATATTTTTCGCGGCATTCTCTAGGTCTACTCATACCTGTGGAAGGCACTATAGACCGAATTTGTTATGAATCTGTCCTTGCAGACCACGTACACCCATACGTGCTGACTGTCTTTCCTGTGGCGGATGGGATCTTCCAGCACGACAATGCGACAAGTCACACAGCCAGAAATTCCTGAAAGTGGTTGGAAGTGCACGATGAAGACTTTAAAGTACTTCCCTGGCCCCCTAATTCCCCAGACGTAACACCAATAGAGCATCTGTAGGACCACCTCGATTGTGTTGTTCGCTCTACGGATCCTCCACCACTCACCCTCCAGCAGCTGTCAGATGCACGGCAGTCAGCATTGCTCCTAAAACCTGTGAACACCTTCCAGCACCTTATTGAGCCATTCCCAGCCCCATTAGCTGCTGTCCGCGCTGCACACGGCGGTTAGTCTGGATATTAGCTGGTGGACACAATAATGTGACTCGACCGTGTATAACCTCCTTTGATTTTATTGGTGTAAAAACCAAGTGACATAGCAGCCTTTCGTTCAGAAACGGGTAGCTTTTTCAAGGCAAACTGATATCCGTATAGTTTAGTATCAGTCAGCCTTAAAAACGCCACCAGTTCGTGAGTGAAAGCTTGGCTATGTTAGTTTGTTTTTACACCAATAAAATAAACGGATGTCTTGCCAAAGTTTATTAGTGCGTTGTATTCGTGTTCCTTGATTATTGTTTAAAACAAGTATTGTGTATAAAAACCGATTGCAATAGTAATTAATTAATGATAAATTAGCTAAATAACTTTCATTTGCTAACTACAAAATTACTTTTTGGTCAGCTACTTTACGCCAAATTTATTACAAATTTTTTTTGTTTGGGGGTTTAGCGACCACCGTGTATATCGATAATATATAAGCAATCTATCCTAGGGCAATAACACGTCCTTAACCTAGGGCCACTGGTTCCACCAAAGGGAGAGATACTCTGCTGTAAGACAAACACAACATACATGCTTCACCGGGATTCGAACTCGGAGCCATCTCGGACGAATGGTCAGAAACCAGTAGTTAGATCATTACGCCGCCGAGGAAGTTGCACGCATATAGTGCACGACAACGTGCACTTCTGTGTAAACAGAAATAGAGAATCCAGCAACTGTGATTCATCTTCTGGGGATTATACACAGTCGAGTCACATTATTCTGACCACCTCCTACTTCTGACGTCAACAGCACGTAGCTAAAAAACAATGCCGTCTTACGCACGATTTTAAAATTTAATATTAATATATATATATATAATCTGACCTTGGCTACTTACAATGGACGCTCCCTATCTTCTGATTCAAGGCTTCTTGAATTGGAAGAGGAACTACAAAGGATCAAGTGGGACATCGTGGGGCTAAGTGAGGTAAGGAGAAAAGGAGAAGATCTCATCGAACTGAAAAGTGGGCATCTCTTCTACTATCGTGGGACAGATACTGGCAGAACTAGTGGTGTTGGATTTATAATAAACAAGAAACTGAAGGATAAAGTTGTAGAAGTTGAAAGTTCCTCTGACAGAGCTGCACGACTTGTTATCCAACTCTCGAAAAGATACCAGGCTCAGATTATTCAAACTTATGCACCCACCACAAGTCATCCTGAAGAAGAAATTGAAGAATTTTATGAGGAAATTTGTCATCTAAATAATAAAGGTAAGCAGCACTTGAAAATAATTATGGGAGATTTCAATGCAAAAATAGGGCAACAACAACAGAATGAAACTTCAGTAGGTAAATTCGGTCACGGCAACAGAAACCAGCGTGGAAATACTCTCGTTGAGTTTGCAGAGGCAGAAGGGTTTTCATCTTGAACTCCTTCTTCAAGAAAAAGCCACACAGGAAATGGACATGGAGACATCCAAATGGGACGACAAGTGAAATTGATTTTATTATGTGTAACAAAAAATTCGTCATAGAAGACTGCAGTGTGCTAAACAAGTTCAACACAGGTAGTGACCATAGATTGGTGAGATGTAAGATGCACCTCAACACTAAACTTGAACGTGGCAAGCTCATAAGACAAACAAAATCTATTGACATAACCAACCTTAAAAAACACCATAATACCTTCAAGTTAGAACTGAAGAACAGGTTCTCTGCTTTAGAAGGCCTAACATCGGAAGAAGTGGACATCTCTGAAGTTAACAGAAAAAGTAACCAAAGCTCTTATGGAAACAGCAACAAAATTAGCTGGGTCTAAGAACAAGTTGCATGTGAACAAATTATCAGGAAAAACCAAAATGTTGATGCAAAAAGAAGAGAGATGAGGACAACTAAAGAAGATGTGACTTCCAAAGTGGAATATATAGAGCTATGCAAGACAGTAAGAAAAAGTATCACTGAAGACGTAAGGAAATTCAACTGTGAACTAGTGAGGAAAGCAATTGAAAACAACCAAAGCCTAAAGATAGCAAAGGGACATCTCAGTAAGGGAAGAAAACAGATTATGGCACTGAGAAAAGAAGATGGTTCTGTAACAAGAAATAGAGGCGAAATTTTGACAAGAGTGAAAGATTTCTACTCCAAATTATATGAAAGGGATGATATGTGCACTCCAGACATCATGGAAGATACCAGTACCAGAGTTCCTCCAGTCCTTCCAGCAGAAGTTGCACATGCAATCAAGAACATGAAGCGAGGAAAAGCTACAGGAGAAGATGGAATTACTGTAGACATCATACAAGAAGCAAGTGGAGAAATCGAAACAGTACTCGCCCAAATTTTCACTCGATGCCTTAATGAAGGAAAGATTCCTGAGGATTGGAACACCGCTACAATGATCCTGCTACATAAAAAAGGTGACATTGAGGATCTCGGAAACTACAGACCTATCAGCCTCCTATCAGTAGTTTATAAAATCTTCACTAAAGTTCTTTCACACCGCTTGAAGGTAACACTGGACATGGCTCAACCGAGAGAACAAGCTGGATTCAGGAGTGGCTACAGCACAATAGATCATATCCACGTGCTGAGAGAACTAATTGAAAGAGCGAGGGAATATGAACTTCCATTGTGCATGGCTTTTATCGATTATGAAAAAGCCTTTGATTCGGTGAAACCATCAGCAGTTACAATGGCTCTGAAAACCTGCGGTATTGAAGATGCATACATTAATATTATTAATAACATCTATGAAAATGCAAGTGCAAAGATTCGGCTGTTTGAAAATACAACACACGTAAAAATTGGAAAGGGAGTGAGACAAGGTGACACCATATCTCCGAAGCTCTTTAATGCCACATTGGAGAGTGTTTTTCAGTCGCTGAGCTGGGAAAACAAGGGGATAAAGATTAATGGAGATTATCTAACCCACCTTCGTTTTGCTGATGACGTAGTCATTTTTGCAACTACCCCATCAGAGCTGCAGAGTATGATCCAGGAACTTGCTGACAAGAGTAAAGAAGTGGGATTAAAAATGAACTTTCAGAAGACAAAAGTGATGTTCAATGCTTTTACAAGAAATGAAGATTTATCGATTGATGGAGAAAAGCTGGAGATAACAGACACGTACATTTATCTTGGACAGCAGATATCAAGTGAGGGTCACATTGATGAAGAAATTAATCGGCGTACAAAACTTGCCTGGAGAGCTTTTGGAAGAAACAGCATAATTTTCAAGAGCAATATGCCATTATGTCTTAAAAGAAAAGTGTTTGATCAATGCATCCTTCCAGTGCTTACGTATGGTGCAGAGACGTGGACCTTAACTAAAAGAGACATACAAAGGCTGCAGACAACTCAAAGAAGCATGGAGAGGTGCATGCTTGGTGTAACCAGGAGAGATAAGAAGAGGAACTCGTGGATCCGAAAAATGACAAGAGTGGAAGACATCATGATCAGAGTTAAATCCCTGAAATGGCAATGGGCTGGACATACTGCCAGAAGGACAGATCATCGATGGACAGCCGAAATTTTAGATTGGATTCCAAGGGACAGGAAAAGACCCAGAAGACGACCACATGGGAGATGGGTGGATGAAATTCGAAAGTATGCAGGGGTGACATGGAGGAGACTGGCACAAGACAGACCGTTGTGGAGGAAACTTGGGGAGACCTTCGTCCAGCAGTGGATTGATAATGGTTGACAATGATGATGATGATGATATACAGGGATGTAAGGTCAGGTGATGCGTAACATCACAGCCTCTCCTTGACAAATGTCAACCCCGCCTTCTCGTGGTACATCCTGTTCCCACTAAAGGGGCTCTGACGACCGCCAATAGCGGTATAACTATACCATCGGGATTGAAGGGAAATTCTATCCCACACTCACCAACCCGCTTGGCCAGCGTGGTGAGTTATGGCCAAACCCCTCCAAAATGATTCCACAACTTAAATCTTGGCCCTCAGTCTCCGGCAGCTGGAATGTACCTGGCCAAGGCAGCGGCCAGTGCGACATGAAGGCAGAGGGTGCTAAGAATCCCCGGAGGACCGGACTAGGCTGCCATCTGATGCTGACCTTGGCTACGTACAATGGACGCTCCCTATCTTCTGATTCAAGGCTTCTTGAATTGGAAGAGGAACTACAAAGGATCAAGTGGGACATCGTGGGGCTAAGTGAGGTAAGGAGAAAAGGAGAAGATCTCATCGAACTGAAAAGTGGACATCTCTTCTACTATCGTGGGACAGATACTGGCAGAACTAGTGGTGTTGGATTTATAATAAACAAGAAACTGAAGGATAAAGTTGTAGAAGTTGAAAGTTCCTCTGACAGAGCTGCACGACTTGTTATCCAACTCTCGAAAAGATACCAGGCTCAGATTATTCAAACTTATGCACCCACCACAAGTCATCCTGAAGAAGAAATTGAAGAATTTTATGAGGAAATTTGTCATCTAAATAATAAAGGTAAGCAGCATTTGAAAATAATTATGGGAGATTTCAATGCAAAAATAGGGCAACGGCAACAGAATGAAACTTCAGTAGGTAAATTTGGTCACGGCAACAGAAACCAGCGTGGAAATACTCTCGTTGAGTTTACAGAGGCAGAAGGGTTTTTCATCTTGAACTCCTTTTTCAAGAAAAAGCCACACAGGAAATGGACTTGGAGACATCCAAATGGGTCGACAAGTGAAATTGATTTTATTATGTGTAACAAAAAATTCGTCATAGAAGACTGCAGTGTGCTAAACAAGTTCAACACAGGTAGTGACCATAGATTGGTGAGATGTAAGATGCACCTCAACACTAAACTTGAACGTGGCAAGCTCATAAGACAAACAAAATCTATTGACATAACCAACCTTAAAAAACACCATAATACCTTCAAGTTGGAACTGAAGAACAGGTTCTCTGCTTTAGAAGGCCTAACATCAGAAGAAGTGGACATCTCTGAAGTTAACAGAAAAGTAACCAAAGCTCTTATGGAAACAGCAACAAAATTAGCTGGGTCTAAGAACAAGTTGCATGTAAATAAATTATCAGGAAAAACGAAAATGTTGATGCAAAAAAGAAGAGAGATGAGGACAACTAAAGAAGATGTGACTTCCAAAGTGGAATATATAGAGCTATGCAAGACAGTAAGAAAAAAGTATCACTGAAGACGTAAGAAAATTCAACTGTGAACTAGTGAGGAAAGCAATTGAAAACAACCAAAGCCTAAAGATAGCAAAGGGACATCTCAGTAAGGGAAGAAAACAGATTATGGCACTGAGAAAAGAAGATGGTTCTGTAACAAGAAATAGAGAGGCGAAATTTTGACAAGAATGAAAGATTTCTACTCCAAATTATATGAAAGGGACGATACATGCACTCCAGACATCATGAAAGATACCAGTACCAGAGTTCCTCCAGTCCTTCCAGCAGAAGTTGCACATGCAATCAAGAACATGAAGCGGGGGAAAGCTCCAGGAGAAGATGGAATTACTGTAGACATCATACAAGAAGCAAGTGGAGAAATCGAAACAGTACTCGCCCAAATTTTCACTCGATGCCTTAATGAAGGAAAGATTCCTGAGAGTTGGAACACCGCTACAATGATCCTGCTACATAAGAAAGGTGACATTGAGGATCTCGGAAACTACAGACCTATCAGCCTCCTATCAGTAGTTTATAAAATCTTCACTAAAGTTCTTTCATACCGCTTAAAGGTAACACTGGACATGGCTCAACCGAGAGAACAAGCTGGATTCAGGAGTGGCTACAGCACAATAGATCATATCCACGTGCTGAGAGAACTAATTGAAAGAGCGAGGGAATATGAACTTCCATTGTGCATGGCTTTTATCGATTATGAAAAAGCCTTTGATTCGATGAAACCATCAGCAGTTACAATGGCTCTGAAATCCTGCGGTATTGAAGATGCATACATTAATATTATTAATAACATCTATGAAAATGCAAGTGCAAAGATTCGGCTGTTTGAAAATACAACACACGTAAAAATTGGAAAGGGAGTGAGACAAGGTGACACCATATCTCCGAAGCTCTTTAATGCCACATTGGAGGGTGTTTTTCAGTCGCTGAGCTGGGAAAACAAGGGGATAAAGATTAATGGAGATTATCTAACCCACCTTCGTTTTGCTGATGACGTAGTCATTTTTGCAACTACCCCATCAGAGCTGCAGAGTATGATCCAGGAACTTGCTGACAAGAGTAAAGAAGTGGGATTAAAAATGAACTTTCAGAAGACAAAAGTGATGTTCAATGCTTTTACAAGAAATGAAGATTTATCGATTGATGGAGAAAAGCTGGAGATAACGACACGTACGTTTATCTTGGACAGCAGATATCAAGTGAGGGTCACATTGATGAAGAAATTAATCGGCGTACAAAACTTGCCTGGAGAGCTTTTGGAAGAAACAGCATAATTTTCAAGAGCAATATGCCATTATGTCTTAAAAGAAAAGTGTTTGATCAATGCATCCTTCCAGTGCTTACGTATGGTGCAGAGACGTGGACCTTAACTAAAAGAGACATACAAAGGCTGCAGACAACTCAAAGAAGCATGGAGAGGTGCATACTTGGCGTAACCAGGAGAGATAAGAAGAGGAACTCGTGGATCCGAAAAATGACAAGAGTGGAAGACATCATGATCAGAGTTAAATCCCTGAAATGGCAATGGGCTGGACATACTGCCAGAAGGACAGATCATCGATGGACAGCCGAAATTTTAGATTGGATTCCAAGGGACAGGAAAAGACCCAGAAGAAGACCACATGGGAGATGGGTGGATGAAATTCGAAGGTATGCAGGGGTGACATGGAGGAGACTGGCACAAGACAGACCGTTGTGGAGGAAATTTGGGGAGACCTTCGTCCAGCAGTGGATTGATAATGGTTGACAATGATGATGATGATGATGATATATATACAAGTTAAAATATAAGCACCTTAGACCTTTCGAGTTTACAATAAACTCATCCTCAGATGTAATAGAATACACAAACACAAGCGACAAGGTGTTAGTTCTATATACCATGACATTCGTGTCACAAGTGACGTATGTCCAAAGTGGTTTAACGCATGTTCGGAAATAATTGATCAATCTCAACTTCTGGACACTGAGGGTGTTTTTCCCGGTCCATTAACTGTTTCCAAGGGAGGGATAGTACAAAGAGAGTCTTCATTGCAGCATAAATGACTGTATTTATAAATCAATAAACTTTCTATGAAAAAAAACCGGGAAAAATACCCCGAGAGTCCAGAAATTGAGATTGACCAATTATTTCCGCACATACGTTAAGCCTCTTTATGCATGCGTCACTTGTGACACGACTGTCATGGTATATACACTGAGTGGCCAGTCATGCGAACTGGGATCACGAACGGACCACTGTGGTCTTCAGTGTTTAATTCCGTTTGTGTCTGGTGCTGACGATCGCCGGATCCCATGTCTGACGATACCCGGGTGAGCGGACGGATGCCGGTTTCGTTCACGACAGCCACACCGCCCGTCGGGCAGGCATCATGGTATGGAATGCAATTGCGTATGACAGCAGGTCATCTCTTGTCCGCATTGCGGGCACACTGACAGCTGCATGATACGTGAGTGAGGTTCTGCAGCCTATTTTAATACCGTTCCTGAATGGCCTACAGAATCCCACTTTCCAGCAAAACAACGCCAGCTTACACACCGTTCGGGTCTCCAGACAACATGTTTGCAACATGTTCAGACTCGGTCATGGCCAACAAGATCGCCCGATTTATCCCCAATCGAAAATGTGTGGGACCACATTCGACGTCGTCTGCAATCGAATTAGCCCGCGCACGATCTCTATGAATTATAGAAGCAAGTCAAACGTGCTTTATGTTCCATTCCTCAGGACGATATCCGTCAACTGTATGACACATTGTCATGCCGTATTGCTGCTTGTATTGCCGTTCGCGGCAGTGCAACCACTTACTGAGGCACTAAGGCGTTCTCACTGTGCTGCATTATCTCATTTGATAAGCACTGTACGTGGCTGAAAATAAATTCAAGGTAAATCCTTATGTATTCTTATTTGCATGCTCAATTTCACTACTCTATCCTCACTCCTTCTGTGTGGGGCGATTTTTATGTCGAGGAGTACATTAGCAGCTGCCCGTCCGTAAGTTTTGGCCACTGGTTTCAGGAAAGGGAGACAGCCAGTGCCGTAAGACAAACACAACATCCATGCGTCAACAGGATTCGAACCCGGACACTCTAGGACGAATGATAAGAAGCCAGCGCTTAGATCATTGCCCCACCACGGCGACAAGAAAGTATGAGTAGCTTTGAGTGTCTTTAACTGCACCTTACGGTCATTGCTCTCAGTTTTTTGTCCCACAAGATAAAGTTTTTCGTTGCACGACAAGAAAGTCTGCACAAACATTTTGTGTGTAAGTGCCTAGCTACATTATCGATTCCTCATTCATCCTCTCAAGCCGGCTAAATCAAAAGTTTGCAATTTCTAATCTAGCTCAATGTACCTTCAGCTCTGCGTAAATCAACATTATGTAAACTAATTTTAAGTAGCCATATGTCTTCACAAAGGGAAACAAATAAATTATCAGCTTTGTATAAGTGTTTTTCCACTTCACAATTAACTCCCCAATAAAAGATATTTCGAAGTATAAACTTTTTTTAAGTGATAAAATGATAACGTAGTATGGTGGCATCAGGGGTTTTACTGTTTACTCCATGTATGAGCACTGTGTTAATATTCCCGGCAACGTTATAAATGTATAGCATAGTGATTAAATTCTTAATGTAAAACTTTAAATACACAGAAAGTGTTTCTTTGCCACTCATTTAAATACCTCAACCAAATAAAATATTTCAGTGGTGAAAATAGAAGGAATAGATAAATTGGCAGGGAATATTAGTGCGCAAGCACAAGGCTTGATTCAAACTGAAGCAGGATGTGCAAAACATGACCACACTGAACAACAGCGTCCATCGTAGAATAGGTAGAAGATACACTGAGCTATGTTAATCTCACTTGTAGAGAGGTAATTGAAAGAAACTAGGAAGTTCCTAGTTATTAAGTATGCAAACTGTCCTTTTCTATATAGCATGAAGTCCTACTGTTGATTTTGAATCAGATCTGAGGAAAACAATACTCCAGAATTGCACGAAGGAAGGACGAGTTGTGCTCAAAAGGTTTTCGGAAGGAAAGTATCGTTAATAGTTTGAAAGAGAATTCCTAGCATTTCTCAACAGAGAAAATATTCAAACAGGAACACATGCATAAGTTTCCTTGAAGCCTCACTTGAAAATAATTTTTGTTTTTTGTTTTTTCGAGGCTCAATGACCTCCGTGAGCAACTCTAAGATTATCTCTTTATAAGCAGTCGCATTCCTTTACAATTTAGGGTCACTAGTTCCACGAATAGAAGAGAACATGCCCCGTTATATGAGCGCATGCCCATGCCAAGATTCAAACTGCACTAGAACAGCAGCTATTCCACTGCACCACAAGACAGGCTTGGTGCTGAAAGAAAAAGGCGAATTAAACTCAGCCCTCGACTCAACAGAATTTGGCACGAAAGTGCCAAATTCTAATATTAAAATAAACTTTCTAGTTGGAATCAAATATTTTTATGTAGCTTGGATACAGTTTGGTCATTATTGCTGATTTTCCTCCATAGGTCTCACAAGACTCCATGCTTACCGGCGGTGATGCAGCCAAAGAATTGGGAAAAGCTCAAGCAGACAGGACAAAGAACAGGACAGAGAAACAAAGAGAATGGCGAGCTGCTACATTTAAGTACGAAATCCGTATGGCTCATCGATTCAACACTTACATTACTCCGCGTGAAGCTGCAGACGCTCGGCGTTTGGTATCAGAGGCGCTAGGGTTTAGCGTTTTTTATAAGTGGCACAAGAAAAAGAAGCAAATCAAATTTGTTTTGCACGATGAAAACGAAAGATCACGTTTTCCATTTGAACAGTTGAGTGAGGTATGCCACTTCGTTGAAGTTGTCGACTAGGATGCCAAAGAAAAGATCTTTTGGCAGTGGAGCAGGAATTGAGACATGATGAAAGGCATCCGTGCGGTTGGAGGGACGGGATGTATACCCAGAAAACGCAAAATTCCTTATTGGCTTAACCTGAAACAAAGACTCATTGAAGTCGCAGAATTCGTGCCATAAAATTTTCAATTCATAGCTTCCGTGTTCCAGTCCCAGTACAAAACGGACTTTCGAGATGAAAATTGGTTAATATATCACCAGACTTACTTTGTTTGTGCATACCTCTTGCAAGTGATACGATGCCTAACAACATATGAATGGAAATCCGCGGTTGACAATCGTGACCAAAGTAATTCTATCTTTGGAGTTTATGATGTTAAGAAGCGCCTTTTTAGGTGCACCTGAGACAATGAGAGTGTTAATGATGCCATAACAGTCAACGTCATTTAGTTGAGACCGCCGGTCCCATGGTCATGAGCAATGTAGCAGGAATCAAGATATGGCGAAAGACATCCTTATGGTTGAAGAGACCGGATGCTGAGAAGAGTTTTTATTCTCGGTAAAATACAGACTTCTGAGATAGATCAGTTTCAAGTATCACCGGATTTACATCGTGAATGCCTGTTACAAGTGCGAAGGTTATGTGACACGATGTCTGGTAACCGACGAATGGATATTCGTGATTGATTATCGTGAGTTTATAATAGTGACAAGTGCCTTTTTAGGTGCACCTGAGACAATGAGTGTGTTAATGATACCATAACAATCAACGTTATTCAGTTGTGACCGCCGGTCCCATGGTCATGAGCAACGTAGCAGGAATCAAGATATGGCGAAAGACATCCGTATGGTTGAAGAGACCGGATGCTGAGAAGAGTTTTTATTCTCGGTAAAATACAGACTTCTGAGATAGGTCAGTTTCAAGTATCACCGGATTTACATCGTGAATGCCTGTTACAAGTGCGAAGGTTATGTGACACGATGTCTGGTAACCGACGAATGGATATTCGTGATTGATTATCGTGAGTTTATAATAGTGACAAGTGCCTTTTTAGGTGCACCTGAGACAATGAGTGTGTTAATGATACCATAACAATCAACGTTATTCAGTTGTGACCGCCGGTCCCATGGTCATGAGCAACGTAGCAGGAATCAAGATATGGCGAAAGACATCCGTATGGTTGAAGAGACCGGATGCTGAGAAGAGTTTTTATTCTCGGTAAAATACAGACTTCTGAGATAGATCAGTTTCAAGTATCACCGGATTTACATCGTGAATGCCTGTTACAAGTGCGAAGGTTATGTGACACGATGTCTGGTAACCGACGAATGGATATTCGTGATTGATTATCGTGAGTTTATAATAGTGACAAGTGCCTTTTTAGGTGCACCTGAGACAATGAGTGTGTTAATGATACCATAACAATCAACGTTATTCAGTTGTGACCGCCGGTCCCATGGTCATGAGCAACGTAGCAGGAATCAAGATATGGCGAAAGACATCCGTATGGTTGAAGAGACCGGATGCTGAGAAGAGTTTTTATTCTCGGTAAAATACAGACTTCTGAGATAGATCAGTTTCAAGTATCACCGGATTTACATCGTGAATGCCTGTTACAAGTGCGAAGGTTATGTGACACGATGTCTGGTAAGCGACGAATGGATATCCGTGATTGATTATCGTAAGTTTATAATAGTGACAAGCGCCTTTTTAGGTGCACCTGAGACAATGAGTGTGTTAATGATACCATAAGAGTCAACGTCATTAAGTTGTGACCGCCGGTCCCATGGTCATGAGCAACGTAGCAGGAATCAAGATATGGCGAAAGACATCCGTATGATTGAAAGACCGGATGCTGAGAAAAGTTGTTATTCTCGGTAAAATACAGACTTCTGAGATAGATCAGTTTCAAGTATCACCGGATTTACATCGTGAATGCCTGTTACAAGTGCGAAGGTTATGTGACACGATGTCTGGTAACCGACGAATGGATATTCGTGATTGATTATCGTGAGTTTATAATAGTGACAAGTGCCTTTTTAGGTGCACCTGAGACAATGAGTGTGTTAATGATACCATAACAATCAACGTTATTCAGTTGTGACCGCCGGTCCCATGGTCATGAGCAACGTAGCAGGAATCAAGATATGGCGAAAGACATCCGTATGGTTGAAGAGACCGGATGCTGAGAAGAGTTTTTATTCTCGGTAAAATACAGACTTCTGAGATAGATCAGTTTCAAGTATCACCGGATTTACATCGTGAATGCCTGTTACAAGTGCGAAGGTTATGTGACACGATGTCTGGTAACCGACGAATGGATATTCGTGATTGATTATCGTGAGTTTATAATAGTGACAAGTGCCTTTTTAGGTGCACCTGAGACAATGAGTGTGTTAATGATACCATAACAATCAACGTTATTCAGTTGTGACCGCCGGTCCCATGGTCATGAGCAACGTAGCAGGAATCAAGATATGGCGAAAGACATCCGTATGGTTGAAGAGACCGGATGCTGAGAAGAGTTTTTATTCTCGGTAAAATACAGACTTCTGAGATAGATCAGTTTCAAGTATCACCGGATTTACATCGTGAATGCCTGTTACAAGTGCGAAGGTTATGTGACACGATGTCTGGTAAGCGACGAATGGATATCCGTGATTGATTATCGTAAGTTTATAATAGTGACAAGCGCCTTTTTAGGTGCACCTGAGACAATGAGTGTGTTAATGATACCATAAGAGTCAACGTCATTAAGTTGTGACCGCCGGTCCCATAGTCATGAGCAATGTAGCAGGAATCAAGATATGGCGAAAGACATCCGTATGATTGAAAGACCGGATGCTGAGAAAAGTTGTTATTCTCGGTAAAATACAGACTTCTGAGATAGATCATTTTCATGTATCACCGGATTTGCATCGTGAATGCCTGTTACAAGTGCAAAGGTTATGTGACACAATGTCTGGCAACCGACGAATGGATATCCGTGATTGATTATCGTGAGTTCCTAACAGTGACAAGCGCCTTTTTAGGTGCACCTGAGACTACGAGTGGACTAAAAATACAATAGCGGTCAACGTCATTCAGTTGTAACCGCTTGCCACACGGTCATGTGCAAATAAATTTTGACTGGTAGTTTCTACTGGTGTCACCAAATGTCTGTGGTTATTCTATGCGCTGTAACTGCGTAGATTGTCTAAGATCTATAGTGTTGAAACGTGTTTTGAAGTTTCCTTCCTAATCATTCTCTGCCTTCTGCTTCTTAAATGAAATAACATGCTTGAAATTTGCTTGCTACCTCCTTTTTTTTTTTTTAAAAAAACTCACTTGAGGGTTGTTGTTTTTTTGTCTTCTATATGGAACAGCGAAAAAATGCAAGGTGATTAAATCGTTCAACAACGATCTAATCCCTTTGGAACGTAACCTTCAATTCTCTCAATAATGTATGGTATTAATGTATCTGATTTGCATTTTAGCATGTCTTTTAAAAATAGACGACGTGTTATGTTATTAGTATAGCATTCCACCTCTCTCTCTCTCTCTCTCTCTCTTTTTCTTTCTGGACACCACATCTGTTAATTCCATTTTAAAAATTCTTTCTTTTTTAATTGGAAAGCCTGAAATGTGAAACCGATGGTGATTTTGGATCTTTTTCCAATACATAATTTTATTGATATATGGCGAAAGTGCGGATACTATAGTGTTCAAAATGCATTTTATTTCACACAGTTGCTTCTAAATAATCCACTGAAAAAGGTCTTTCTTTGTTCTGATACAACAACGACCATTTCAGGTACAATTTTATTTTCAAATAATGCACAGTTTTTCCGCTAAAGTCGTATATGTAAATTGAGTTTCCATGTATGCCCCTATCGAGATATTTCTGCTTCTAAAAATACGATTTGAAAAATTCTTTGAGTGTCGGATAGAGATCCGCGTGAAGAATGTTTTGAACAGCATTTCAAATTTTCATAGCGAACAATTTCCTCTGTAAGTGTATGTTTCTAAGTATATATTTCTATATTTTTCTCTTTTCCTCTCTAAGTGTATATTTCTGTTTTCGATGTATTTACAGAAACATTTGCCCTCCTAAAAATTCGACTGAAAATATTTTTCGGCCATATGCCTGTCACCCACGGAACCTTATGCACAGAATTCCTGCTTATTATAATGCACAGTTTTTTCGCTAGGAGCGTAGATATATGCCATATTTTTTTCGATATCTCTTCTTCTAACAACCTTGTTTGGAAAATTCTTTTCTTGTCGGACAGCGTATCGGGTCAGGAATGATTTGCGAATAATTCCAAATTAATTTCAGTTTTAATGCACAAATTGGCCACTAGACCACATTATTTCATGTTTCTTTTACAGCATGTTTGCTAATTAATAACACGGAACTGTACACCAATTACACTTAAAATAGTATAACTATGCTAGTAATCCGAATTTCTTGGCATAGATTATAAGTCAAAATTCCCAAGTTTTCGCATATCAGCCAGATGGCTTTTTCAAGGAAAGTAGACAGCTAACTGCAAACTGGATAATAGAGCACTTCAACAATTTGAACTCGGTACTTGCATCGGAATGTCCAAACGTTCGTTTGGGATTAGAATCAACGAACATAAAAGGGATACAAAAGACGTAAAATAACCACTGCCCTAAAAAGAGAAGTCAAGTTCAAGTCCGCTACTCCAATGTGGAATGACATAATGAAATTAACTTCATACTCCACACCCTAATCTACTGTCACCGCGAAACGTGGAAATCTTGACCAGCAGCGAGGCTTGCAATGATAGCGTCTCTCTCGAGTTGCCACGCATTTGGAATGAATTCTTCAAATAATGCTGGGTTTTCTACCACGGTACCGTGTGTCCAACTAACGTGACCTCGTTTCTTCGAATGACTGAACACATTTATACCTATTCGTTTATTGTCTAGTCAAGTCACCGCGTTCAAATTGTTGAAGTGTTCTATTATCCAGTTTGCAGTTAGTTGTCTACCTACCTGGAAAGAGCCATCTGGTTGATGTGCGAAAGCTTGGAAACTTTATTTATAATCTACTCCAAAAAATTCGAATTACTAATATAGTTCTATTATTTTTTTAAACATGTTTGCTACAATATTTACCCGACTGAAAAATTACGGAAACATTTAAATGCATTTTCTGCTCAAAATAATACACAGTTTATCCGCTTAAGAGCAATTGCCTTTCTTCTTCATATCTGTGCTTTAAAATCCCGAATTAGAAACTTTTTCTGACACCGGTTACCATTCTCAATGTACACTGCTGGACAATTGCTAAGGACGGATCATAAACGGCTATGTAGCGCATAAAAAAGTAAGTGTGGTTGGATGCCAAGTAAAATAAAATAATGTCAGAATGCCAACACATTACAAGAAAGACAATTTATTGTGCTCTGAAATCCAGAATGCTTTGGAACGTGTTCAAGGGACAAACAGACCATTTTGTGCAGAATACGTAAACGTGAAAAAAATGCAATTACCGTCAGCAGGCGTTCCGGCGTAAGATGTCAATACAATATATGGCCACCATGGAGGGCGATGCAAGATTCCACACGTCGTGTCATGCTTTGCACAACATTATCAAGCAGCTGTTTAGGTAATTTATCCCATTCCTCTGTCAGTGCACTAATGAGGGTGTCCTTATTTATTGGAGGGCATTGGCGACCAGCAAGACTCCTCTCCAAAGCATCCCACATATTTTCAATAGGATTCAGATCTGGAGAACGTGCTGGCCATACGAGGCGTTGAATATCCTCGCTCTCAAGACACTCCTGGACAGCGACTGTTCGATGACATGTTGCGTTGTCGTCCATGAAAATGAATCTATCACCGACAGCACCACGGAACATGCGAACATGAGGTGGCAGAACATCATTAATGTATCGTTGGCCAGTCATAGTCACAGTTGGAAGCACATAGAGGGACGTACGGCCATTGATCATGATGCCAGCCCATACCATGACACAACATGTCGGATATCGGTCCGTTTCCTGTATGTTTGCTGGACAATATGCAGTACCAATATCATGCCAGATCAGTTGTCGTCGACAATCAGACGATAGACGGTATCTACTTTCACCTGAGAAGAGGACAGCAGACCAGTCGTTATCAGTCCAATTGCGATGTTGATGGCACCATTGCAAACGGGCGGTACGGTGACGTCTGGACAATGGGATGCACACAACAGGACGGCGGGCGTATAGTCCTCCTTCATGCAAACGTCCGGCGACAGTTTTTCGGTAGATCCGCTTGCCAGTTGCAGCCATAAACTAATTTGCTACCTCACTAGCTGTGCTGCGCTGGTGTCTTTTTGTTGATAGCACTATGTACCGATCTTCTGCAGGTGTCTTACTGCGAACACGACCTAACCCGTGACGTTTGCTACACTCTCCATTTGTTTGAAATGATTTCCAAAGCCTTGAAACAACACTGTGGCTGACGACGAACTCCCTGGCAAAATCTGTTATTTTTCGCCCTTCTTCAATCTTGCCAATAATACTGCCGCGCGTGAAATCATCTAGGTGATGTCGGGAAGACATACTGAAATTGCAAATTCGTCAATTGATTCTTTCCCTTTCAAATTTGCGTTTGATCAACAATGATCAATACGCGTCAAATCCTTTATATCTCTTCTCAGTGCTATGACGTCCCGAGCACGTACGGCAATCCAAAATTTGCATACCCACAACACGTCCTACTGTATCCCGCACTTATGCTAATTTCCACATTTTCCTGTCTTCCATTTTATGGTTGCTATGGTTGCTATTGTCATCCGTCCTTAGCAATTGTCCGGCAGTGTACAAACATTTTGCATGTATTCTTTAATTTTTTGTAGTGCATAGTTCTGAAACAGAATGGTGTTAATGTGAATTATTTTTTGTGAATCTGGATATCAAAAACTCCTATTGAAAAAAAAATCTTTTTCTACTGCATGCCATTCGCTATGGTAAAGATTGAAACATTATCCTTTTTCTACTCATATAATGCACAGTTTTGCTGTTAAGAGCGTACGTGTAAAAACTTTTTTCGCCATCTGTGCTTCAAGAAGTTGTATTTGAAAAATTATTTTTCCAGCACCCAATTTTTTCCCATAAATAATATTTGAGTAATTCACAATAAGTTTCCCCGGAGGGTCAGCCAGTATGCGTTTCTATTTGAAATAGTTTTGGGGATTTTTAAAATATCTTGAGCAAATCTTTTCTTGGTAGGATACATTTCATTATAAAGAGTGAATTTTATCTATGCTTTTCCTTAAGTTACGCACAACTTTTCAGCTAAGGGCGCAAATTAAATCACTTTTTTGTCTCAGACTCATCTCCCAATTGTTCCACTTGAATAATCCCTTTTGCCTCTGATATCTCCCGATATGAGAAACATTTTGCGAACAATTTGTGAATTTTCGTGAAAGACATTTCTGCCGTTATTGTGCGTAAGTTGCTATTTCTATTTTTGTATGTTTTTCCGATTGTAAAAATTCTGCTGACTTTCTCGCTAGGGGACGCAAATGTAAAAACTCTCTTGCTATCTTTACTTATCGAAATCATATGTGAAAAATTGGTATCTATTGAGATTTCCGCATATTTTCAATTTCTTCATGATTCACAGTAGGCTTTTTACAAAGTTCATTTACTTCTCGAAAGGGCTTCTCCGTTCTAAAAATACCTTTAAAAAATTCTGTCTTAGAAATATGCCCTACACTAGTGGTCCCAATTTGATGGTTCGCAATGATGGTCCGAGGGGTTCCCTCTAAAATTTCTATAATGGAGCCTCAGCACATCATTACAAGGTACAAATACAAATATATTTGAAGTTTAAGGCAAAATAAAAAGTATACTAAAAATTCTGTAATGGATGGAGCCTAAACACATCATTAAAGAGTGCTATGTTTTCAAAGTTTAAGACAATGTGAAAAGTATACTAAAATTTTGGAACAACACAATTGAGAATAGTAACTAGGGCCATATGATAGTACGTAATTTCTTTTTAGAAAACGAATTATCTTTGGAGCAAGCTGTCAAAAAACACATCAGTGATAGTCTTCAATTTTTAAAAGTTGTGACTATTTTCCCAAAACTTCCAATAAGTTAAATTGAATTCGTACCCATTTGATATGACTTTTTTACGCCCATGACTAATGAACTGATAATAGATAAAAACGAAAACTTAATTGACATATCAACTAATTTTTGGACTACAAACATCATTTGAAAAATGACCGCCTTAAAAATTTTGTGTCTCGTAATCTAGAAGTAAAAAATGAATTTTCATCTTTCAGAAAGAGAGCTTTTAAAATTATTTTACCATTTAACACCACGTATTTATGTGAGAAAAATATTTCAGATAAAAAAAGAAGTGAATTCGGTGCGGAACTAGATTTGATGTCTGGTGTTGAGACAAATATTGCAAACTTTTGTTCAAATGAAAAAATCCGATACTGAAATTCAGTTTATGTATGATTTTTATTACATGTTAAACATTTTCCGAGTTATAACTTATTTCATAAAAAATGCTATATATATTGAATGCAATATATTCAGCAAAATTTGTGCACTAAAGAAATTTAATGGGAAGTCTTGGCGATAAATTATTTTATAATTTGAGTTTTATTATAGACTAAATTTTTGAGGCTTCAGGTCGTAAAATTTTATATTTTATAATTACATAATGAACATTTTAATTTTCTCTTGAGGGGAGGGAGATGTGACGTACCTGCCAGCAGGACGCACACGACATAAAGGCAGATAGCAGTCAGAACAAACGTCCGCGTAGCTCAATTGGTAGAGTGACTTATTCCGGAATGAGAGGATCCGGGTACGAACCCCGACGTGGACAAAAATGACGGAGAAATTTACTTCGTTATAGACTCTAAAAACTCTCCATCACGTACAGTTTTTTGTGTATGAGCATCTGCTATATTTCCAGATACATACATTGCATATACAATACAAGGTACACCTTCACTACACCTTCACATTGTAATGTATTGCAGTTTCACGTTGTAATGTATTGCAGCATTTATGTGTCTTGTTAGCTATAGAATTACTGTTGCATAAATACCGCATTCATGTATCACTGCAAATGAGACAGCAGAAGAAAAAAAGAAATAGAGCAAAAATATTAACACAAATGCAAATGTATACACACATACTCGTATACCTGTACAAGTAGTTCGTTTTTTTTTCTTATGTGTCGTGTTGTCCTTCATCTGGAAAAACCAGCAGTAAGCACTCATTATTGACGGACCCCACCAGCCATGATACCTCTCCTCCGTCGTCCAACACCTTGGTGGAACCTTTCCCCTTGTTCATCGCTGACTACTCCTGGGTTGTCAGGAAAGGAGTCCAAATGCGAATGGAGGAAATGTATTTTTAAGGACATCCGGCACCCAAGGTTTTGTATAGTTCTTAAGAAGGATGTAAATTAGCTGTTTGTAGTTGCTCTCTTTGTTTTTACCCAGAAATCCCTTGACCACAGATGTGAAAGATTGCCATGCGGCGAGCTCGTGCTGTTTAGTTTTTCGGTAAAAACAGAACCACGCAGTAGTTTCCGTATCTGAGGACCAACGAAGATGCCTTCTTTGAGTTTGCATCACTTAATTGCGGAAATATTTGCTTTAAGTGCAAGAAACCTGGGCCATATTTGTCCATACCTTTACAAAGTTTTTCATCAGCCTAGTTTGATATGAAGTGTTGGAAGCAGCACACTAGAGGGATTAACTAGGGGTTTGTGGCGATGTTACTCTCTCCAGGAATGAAAACATCTCGTTTAGGCCAGTCCGTCCGTTCGTAGTGTTATGCTTTGGCCCTACTGTTCCACATACAAAGAAAACAACAACATTTGGTGAAGCCACTTTGAAGCCCGAGCAAGAGTGATATCACTTTCAGATCCTTGCATATTGACCACCTAAACTGGTCATATTTTATTGCAGTGAGAATTTTGTCCATGCTTTCATGCGTCTCCTTGATTCCTAGAGCATGTGTTACTGTAATGGAAGGCTTTCAGTTTTCGTTGGACAATAGGACAGCTTTTAACCCTTTAACGACCATGACCCTAAACTCTGGTATCACTCTAAATACCATAACCCCCGAAACTAACAACAATGGTGAACGACTGTAACTCCTTCTGATCCCTCAGAGGTCGAGCAAATTTAAAGAACAGGCAAGGTAGAAAATCTGACTCACTTTAGACAGGCGTTTCGAGCGGCTATGCTCGTTTGAATGTACTGGCGTTTTGGGCGTTATGGTAGTTAAAGATCAAACTAACCTTGATGAGTTGATAAATTGACCCCATTACGTAGGATCGTGAGATATTCGTAATTCTGCCATTAGCCCCGGGTTATCTGAAAAATAACACATACCATCCTGCATTTCATAGAAAGAACATAGACCCTAGTTTCTATTTCTGAACGCAGACGCACATGTACTTTTCGCTAATAGGTTCCATTCTTGCAGTGGGGAACCTAAAGATTCAGTTTGTTGTTTGGAAAGATGTAGGTCTCGAACGAGTTCATTCAGTTCATTTTGCTCAATAAAGTGGAGCTCGTCTAAGTATTTAGGAGTGTATGTTGGGTTCGGATCTTCATGTGCGTGCATATCTTCATTAGATGCATTTGAATCTTTCTTTTCACAGTTCAATGGTGGTTTTGGTACAGGAAGATCTTCCGCATGCGGAACAGGCCTTAAGGTTGATGGCAAATTTGGATACTGTATTTTACTTTTATTCTTCTTTGAAACGCCACTCGCTTGGTTAAACAAAAATAACAATCTTCCACGTGATCAGTTAGTTGGCTCACGACAAATAATCGGAACTGCGAAAGGCATGGATTCATTCAGCTTACCTTTCAGCCATTCACCTAGGCCAACAAAGCCGGAAATACAGCAGACATGTGGATCTCACGACTTATTTTGGTCTCCAACATGACATCCAAAGTACAAATAGTAGGCTTTCCTCACAGTCTTTGTCAATGAACGAATCTGCGTTTTCATTACATACTGTCCGCACACATAGCAAAACTTATCCGGAACATTAATACATCCGCGACGAACCCTTTTCTTCATTTCGCCAACTTTTTCTCATAAACATGCAGCACGTGTTTCTTTTTCAATGTAAAAAACAGCAATGTCGGTTCGGTTGAGGTTACATATTCTCTACCTGTGAAAATATCAGTGTTGCTAACCATAACATGTCAGGGGACGAAATATAACAATAAAAATATCTAATGCCCTTTTACATGCATTCAAGCGCTAATGTGGAACTATAGTACATTTTAATGCCCCACAACAAAAAAAAAAAAACGTGTCGTGGTGGCCATTTTTTAAGGTCAGATCTGAAAGCAGCACCCAAAAATTGGTTAAAAACAGCTACATTTGTTCATGTTGTGAAAACCTTGTAGACCAGTGTAATTTACGCCAATCTTCTTCAAATAACATTTTTCGCTTGGAGGTACGAAGTGTCATCGAAGTGACATGATTTTCATCATATCTCTTTCCCAAATTTGTTGGTTTAAAATAAAAAAATTTGACGCGGATATTTTTTGCCATAGAAAATATTTAATGTACAAATTATTTTTTTGGAACGGATATTTCTGCTGCTCGTGGGCGTAAGTACCTATTTGTTTTGGGCGATGTTTTAAGGATTCTAGAAATCCAGAAGAAAATATTTATATTTTTCCTTTTTGTAATTGATTCTATTCACTGTGAAGAACACTGCGGCTCTTGTATATTCTAAATAATGCGCAACTTTTCTATTAAGGAAGTGAATGTATTTCCTTTTTCTCTAAAAATCTGCTTTGAAATATTCCATTTTTGTGGAAAAGGATTCATAGGCGTGTTCATTACACCAGAGGATTTGATGCCCCCTCCATTAATCCTAAAATTCGATGTCATCTTTCTTTCCTTTAAATTTAAATATAACCATGGGCTTATAGGCTTTAACAAACATTAATAATCATTTTGGACATTTTGGAAATTAAAATCGTTTCACCCCTTCGTTAGCGTTTCAAAGAAAATTTGGAGACGGTTTCTTCTTTACCAGTTTTCTACCAACCAGCATATTAAGGGGAGGCAAGGCACTCTTTCGTTTAGGGATACTATTTTCTCCATGCAAACGGCTGTCACATTTTCAGATTTATTGCACTGTGGAGTGCAAAAAGATTTTGTTGTTTTACTTCGTCAAAATTTCTGTAGGTAAATTGCTTTTCCAACACCCTTAAGTATTAATGAGGGCAATTCTCACGACGGGTCAAAGTTTTCCCTGTAGCGGCGTAAACCTATACCATACTTTTTTCGATATATCTCCTTCTAACAGTTTTTCCAAAACAAGGAAAATATTTTATTGTTTTACTTCGTCTAACTTTCTGTAAGGAAATGGCCTTTCCAACACCCTTCAGTTTTAATGAGGGCAGTTCTCACGATGGGTCAAAGTGGCGTTAACGAGGTGTGTGACAGAGGGCGATGCTGGCATCAGAGCTGGCCGGACAGGTCACTAGTCTGGATACTGGCCCACACGTTTTTCTCAAGAGAAAGGCAAAACGAGGAGGGTGAGATGTGAGATTCATCTAAGACTCGAAGCCAAGAAGAACAAAATTTTTGGACGGAAATTCTCCGTGCTCTGGTAAACGGGAGCATATTTTTGTGTCAAAATGGCAGATGAAAAGAGAAATGTCGGAAAAGGGAAACTTAACAGTGAGGTAACTCAGAAAAAAGCCTAATGGAATAATAAGCAGAAACAGATCAAAGTGTTAATAATATAAAGAAACTTGAAGAAATCAGGACAAAGCTCCTCGAAAGTGGCTTTCTCCATATATGCAAAAGACCGAGTCTTCACTTTAGCTGAAAATTTATTTGTTTCCATCATCGGCTGAAAATATAATTGGGACCCCGGAACTTCTAAATTCCTCACGCGAAGGTCTGATGAAACAGGCCACTGAAAGAAACATAGTGAACAGCCCTGTAACACACAGTGAAACCTGGGATATATGTTCTTCTAGGGGTGGTCTTAAAAAGTGTATAAACTTAAAAAGCGTATAAAGGAAATTTCAAAATGTTAAATACTGTTGTTAAATTTATGCTTTGAAGGAGCGTAAGATGTTCCTTAATAATGATTTATTTAAAGTTGAATTGATACCGAAAGGAAAAAAGCGTTACGAATTATAAAATATTTTCTCGCAGCGCAAAATTCATAAAGCCTAAGAAAATCAAACTTTTCTGTTGACGACTCTGTCTCTACATCAAAATTATGATTCTAGATTAAATCCTCTCAAGAGAAAATCTGAAACCAGTGCTTCAGTAATGAACTTATGAATTCACAGTTGTTGTTTTTATTTCGTATCCTGAGTGCATCCATTTGAAACCGTGATTTTGAATATTGATGACGCATCCATGATTTTATTCTACCACTCCATAAAATAACAAAACCAAAATTTTACTTCTCAGGCATTTATCAATTTTTAAATAGTGCATATGTGTGAGAGTCATGAAATGCGAAATCAGGTTTTTTATCCAAATGGAATGTAAACAACATATCCTCTTTTACGGTTTCCAACCGTAGGTTGAAGAAGCGCGTCTGTCTATTCGTCCGTCTGCACGATAACTCGCGTAAAAATGGTTCGATTTCGATCAAATTTTAGTATGTGGTAGGGGACAACCTGGGAAGAAACTCTAATGAAAATGGACGAAATGGGGTCAAAGGTCAGGACATAGGATCGGAATCCATTCCATCGCCCTTATGCATCATAACTCACGTAAAAATGCTTCGATTGCTACAAAACTTATTCGAAGGTATACTGAACCAGTTTTGTTGAATATCATCGAAATGGGGTCAAAGGTCAGGGCACAGGAGCGAGATATATTTCACACCTATTGTCCTCATAACTTGACTAAAAATGCTTCTATTGCAACAGAACTTTAGTATGCTGTTCCGGAGGTATACTGAACCAGTTCTGTTGTATATCATCGAAATGTGGTCAAAGGTTAGGGCACAGGAGCGAGATTTATTCCATAGGCATTATCCTCATAACTTGAGTAATGATTTCTGGTATGTCGGAGAGCGTATCATAATCAATGCATTGCATGATTTTGCTAACTTGTTTTGATGGGATTAAGGTTGAACTTTGGCTGCACCAAGAAGGAACACAAGAACGCTTTCTCAATTCTCTCCAAGTTGTAACATACCAGGTTACGTATAAAAAAAATTAAATAACAGTGTATTTCTTATAATCTGAAATTCAAATAATAACGTATAATAAAATAAAGCGTATGAATGAATTAAGTATATTAGGAAAAAAAAGCTATAGAAACTACAGTAAAATATTGGTACTAGTACAGAATTACACATAAAAGTAAGAAACGTACGACCGAGGCTCCATTGTAATTATTATTTTGAAGTGCTTTTTGTTTTGTTTTTCTGAGATATTATTTCTTTCTCAAGTTGCATTTACAGTGAAACCTCTCGAAGACGACCACTGATGGCTCTTCTAAACAAGTTAGTAAAATCATGCAATGCATTGATTATGGTAAGCTTTCCAACATACCAGAAATCATTACTCAAGTGATTACTCAAGTTATGAGCATAATGGCTGTGGAATAAATCTGGCTCCTGTGCCCTGACCTTTCCTCCCATTTCGATGATATTCAACAGAACCGGTTCAGTATACCTCCGGAACAACATACTAAAATTTCGTCGGAATCGAAGCATTTGTACGTAAGTTACGACGCATCAGGGCGACGGAATGGATCCCTCTCCTATGTCGTGACCTTTGACCCCATTTCGCCCATTTTCAATAGGGTTCGTTCTCAGGTTGTCCCCTACCACATACTAAAATTTCATCGAAAACGAACCATTTTTACGCGAGTTATCGTGCAGACAGGCAGACAGACAGACAGGCGGACAAAGCTGGAGCATGTACGTTTCTTCAACCTACGGTTGGAACGCGTAAAAAACGGTTGTTCAGATGGATGGTCACTAAATAAGGGAAGGTTTTAGTAGCATATCAAATGAACAGTATTGCGATTAAACCTTTGTAAACTACTGCATAACTTTTATAAATTGCGTACTCTGAGCTTCTACATTCCAAACATGATGCATTCCAGTTTATTTACAGTACAGTATGTAGATGTGTGTACCCAGCCTTAGCATAAATACTGTTACAAACGTTCGACAGATGGCGAGCAACCGGTGTGCAATGCCACCGGATAGCCAGGAGGCATAAAGCAGCTAGTGAATCATTGTGCGTTAAGTCATAGAGGATATAACGTATTTCGTGAAGTACTTGCCATGTAGTGGGGCGATTACGAGAATCTTGTTGCTGTAATAGCGCTGCACATAGTTGGAAAATCAGCTCCCGAGATTTTCAACATGCTAAAGAAGCTGAAAAACAGCCGAATTGTTTTCTACCGGACCATAAAAATGTTTCTTGAGACTGGGACCGTCGCTGACCGCCCCAAAAAGGGTCGGCGGCATACCGTTAGGACTGTTCACCTGGTGAAAGCAGTGGCAGCCCGTATTTGATGAAATCCTGTAAGAAAACAAGCAGTGGTGGCTCGTGAGCTAAACACGTCACGAGTGCTGTGGAGTGACCTAAGGGTGAGATCTTACTGGCAGCGTGCAGGACACTTTCTCACCCCACAGCTAAAGCAACAGAGCGTGCTAAAAGCGAAAAGTTTGCTGCAGCGTTACGTAGAAAATTGCCACATGCAGATCCTTTCCTCTGATGAAAAAACATTCACTATTGAAAAGCCTTTCAACCGCCAAAATGACAGGGTGTATGCGTCAACCTCAAGAGAAGCTCAGGAGAAAAAGGATCGTCATAGTTTGGTGGAGAGTCTCCCACTAGGGCACCACGGAGATTCATTTTTGTGAGAAGCGAAAACATCCGCCAAAGTCTACCAGCACAGGGTTTTGGAGCCAGTGGTCAAAAATGTGAGTCACACCCTCTTTCAAAACCGACAGTGGAGCTTCCAGTAGGACTCCTCACCTGCCCACAAGGCCAAGTCAACCCAGGAGTGGCTTCAGTTGAATTTACCAGAATTCGTTTCTCCAGCTGATTGGCCTTCAAGCAGCCCAGACCTCAACCCATTTGACTACAAGTTGTGGGCCACACTGGAGGACATGGCCTGCAGAAAGAGACGCCCCAGTATTGACAGTCTCAAAAGCTCTTTTTTTTTTCTCTTTAGGGGCAGTAGCAGCTTTCCCTGTGGAGACCCTGCGTAAAGCTACTGATGAGTGGCCACAGAGATTGAAGGACTGTGTGAAGGCCAAAAAATTTCATTTTGAAAAGTGATTGGTGTCATGTATTCACAAGTGTACTACTTACGTCATATAAGAATTTTGTTAAATTATCTTTACATTTCTTTTGCTATTTCGTTGAAGACTTTGTAACACTATTTACGGTAAGATTAGGTATAAATAATAATAAGAAATACTATTGCATATGTAGTACAGTTAGACATTTGGAAGGTACCTAGAGTGGTATTCTGAAAAAAATTCGTTTTAAAAACGAATATAGAGCCCCATTAAACAGAAGTCATCTCTCTTTCCACATTTATAAGTGAGTCACGGAAAAATTCTCATTGGCCGCCACCGGGAATCGAACCCAGGATCTTCCAATTACGCGCCGGACATACTACCACTGCACCACAGCGGCCTCGAATTCCTCCAGGCTCACATACGACTAACTGCCAAGCCACTTGGGAGGTTGCTTCTTGGAGCCCACACAATGCTGGGGATTTACCCGAGATGGTAATCAGCAACTGAACAAATGACTAGGAGGCAAATGAATAATGCGAATATTTGTGAATGAATGGAGAATGATCGAGGCCGCTGTGGTGCAGAAGTAGCATGTCCAGCGCGTAACTGGAAGACCCTGGGTTCGATTCCCAGTGGCGGCCGACGAGAATTTTTCCGTGACTCATTTATAAACGTGGAAAGAGCGATGACGTCTGTTTGATGTTTCTAATCCACGTCAATTGTCTGTATTTATTATTGAATAAAGAGCCCGCCTTGAGTTTTAAATTAATTCGGATAACAGAAAAATGTTTGAAGTCATGTATAGCAATAGAAGCACGTGAATTTGCGGTAGTCATTGCATGGAGCTGATATTCACGTAGTTTAACGCAGCAAATATATCGAGTCACGTTCTTTGCTTGTCTCGATATCAGTGCTCGTGGATGATGGAATTCCACTGTGACGGTACTACGACCGACACACCGTTATTTCGGATACCTGGTCTTGTGAGAAGTTCGATATTCTCCTTGTGTGTATTAGTTGTCCTGAAAGTAATGAATGGGGACACCAGTTCCTTTTCTTTCCACAGTGGAAGTGCTCCGTTGTGTAATACTTTTTTGCTAAAACAGTGTTCCTTTCCCTTCTCGTATGTATCTTTTACACTATATTATCAAAAGCATTCGGGCGTCACAACGCTTTGATACAAATAGCTTTACTATCGCAATTAGTAGATAGTCGGTCTACCTTTTGCTTGTATGACAGCAGCGACACGGTGAGGCATAATATGAACCGATTTCCGGTAGATTTCGACAGGAATGGCTCGCCATTTGTCCTGGAAAGCTGCTGCCAGAGTGGACAGCGAAGAAGGTCGTTCTGGTCGATTTCCCATCCGACGCTCCAGTTCATCCCAGAGGTGTTCTATGCGATTAAGATCAGGACTATGAGCAGGTCAGTCTAACACTTCCACCTCATTTTCAAGAAACCAGTCCTGCACACGCCGTGCAGTGTGGGAGGAAGCTCGAACGTGTTGGAAAAGACAACGGTCATTTCCATAATACTCCCATATTGTTGTACGGCAGAATTATCCAGAACGTGGAGGTACATTTCATAGTTCACGTGGTTTGTTGTATAATAACCAACGGGTAGAGTCCCATCGACGAAAAGCGCCCCAGTGACCCAGTGCTCTAAGCTGGCTACTGGCCATTCTTCCGAGATGGGTCTGATACAAGTTCCAGTGAGGCATGAATGTTGTGTTTGTCTTACAGCACTTGCGCTTTCCCTTTCCTGGAACCAATGGCTCTAAATTGGGGACGGGTGGCTGCTAATAGACCTTTGAGTTGCTCACGGTGGTCGATGTACACAATATAAAAACAAACCTTGTAAATTGCGTGTGACGTAGCCTATCGAGTTGCTCTCGGTTGTCGTTAAACCGCCAATCAAAGCAAAATTATCGAAAAGCAAATCCATACCATAATGGAGCCTCTTTCAACTGTAAAGTTGGAAGAACACAGTCCGACGAAAATCGTTCGCCTGGCTGTTGCCAAATCCAAACGTGCCCATCACATTGGAAGAGTGAAAAGCGTGACTCATCACTCTAAAGAACAGCTTTCCAGTCATCCACAGTCCAAGAACGACAGGAGACACTCCAAACGGCTCTTTGCATTCACGGTAGTGATGTGTGGCTTGTGTGCAAACATTTCTCAAATGACATTCTATGACCAGCCCACGCTGGAACTCGAAATTTTCTCAAATGACATTCTATGACCAGCCACGCTGGGAATCGAAACATTTATCAAATGACATTCTATGACCAGCCCACGCTGGAACTCGAAAAGTTCACGTCCACGCGGCGTATCCGTTTCAAAGTTGCTTATAACACGATAGAACATCTCAACTTTATACACGTACCACTTCTCTCACAGCGCACCTTCCTGCGCAACCGTTCTTTGTACTTATGCAAATATTTGATACTGTTCGCATACTTTCGATAATATAGTGTGTGCCCCTTATGCCGCACGTACATAGTTTTTTTCGTCACGCCGGACCGGAATAAGGAATCGGGTACTAGAGGGGAACACATATGACGGACATACGAGGAGAGAGAAAAGGAAATGCTTTAGCATACGGGTGAATAAAGGAAAATAATACTGCAACAGCTTTATTTTCCTTTATTCACTTGCATTTTTAGCATAAGTTGAATTTCTCGTTTCAGGAAATACTGACATTAAAATTCAAATAACTTTTGAGTAAACAAGTTTTGAAATATTTAGAGCTTTCATTTTTAGCGTAAATAATAAAATGGGAAGCAAGCTTCATTCAAAAAATATATAATCCCTGTCTCATTGTAGCCATATTTTTTTACAGTGTAAGGAAAGGTTAAAATAAAAACTCTTCAACGTGTTATCGCATGGAGATATCCCACTACGTTGGAGTTACTTTTTTCGAAAAAATGCAAGAATGGGTAAATTTTATTTTTTGGAAGGCACACGCACAGAAACACATAAGCGTTGAAAAAAAACAATATCAATGTAAATTTTCAAGAAATTGGGAAATTCGTGAAAGAATTTAAAGAAATATGTCGTTTACGGTAAAAGCTCTAAAAAAACGTTACAGATATATGCTGGCATTTGTTGCATCAGTATATTTGCATGACTATTATCAATGCAGTGAATTAAAATGTAAGTGATCTTCCTAAACACTGCTGAGATACACTCATTCCTACATGCATTAGCGTGAATTTGAATTTTCGACAAATTTCTTCACTATGTTGAATGTAAATAGCTTTAACCTAACTTTGAAATTAATTTATTTACATACCTCTTGTAGTTATCATGTTTTCCGTAAAGAGTTCGGGACGAAAATCTCATCCTGCAAAAAACGCGTTTCAAGTGTCACTTGCCGTTCGTTTGACACCTGCGTTTAGATATTCCGACTGCTATAACTTTGTATCTATTCATCGTAGACAAGAAACAAAGGCAAGTTTGGAATCCTAAAGAATGGGATTTTACACTGCTGGCCACCCAAAATGCAACACCAAGAAGGACACGAGATAGCAAAGCCAGATTTACTGGACACATAACAACAGATACAACGATGAAACGATTGAACTTACAGGCCCATGCGACTTGCGGAACACGCAGACATCAATAGTTCGTGTGGCCCCCATGGCTGGCAACAACGGCCGCTACACGCCGCGGCATCGAACGAAAGAGGCTTTAGATATGGGCTTGGGGTATGTCGGTCCAGGCTGCTTCCATACGTTGCCACAGTTCATTAGGCGTAGCCGCGGCTGGTGCTTGCCGGGCCACTCGGTTGCCGATCAGCTACCAGTCGTCTTCGATGGGCGTCATATCGGGAGAACAGGTGGGCCACGGCAGCAGTGACACCTGGTGGGCAGTGACGAAATATTTCACGATGCGTGACATATGCGGGCGCGCATTGTTATGTTGAAACGTGGCCGATGGCAGGTCCTGCAGGTGAGGGAGGACTACAGGCTCCAAAACGTCGGAGATGTAGCGGTGGCTGTTGAGTGTACCGGCGATTCGTACCAGAGGGGTGCGGGTGTCATATCCAGTTTCGCCCCAAACCGTAACGCCAGGCGACGGACCGGTATGGCGATGCATAATGCAGGCGTCATACGGTCTCTCGCCGCGGTGCCGCCACATGCGGATCCGACCATCGTGGTGTTGCAGTCAGTAGCGGGATTAATCGAAGAAGACAATGTCGTGCCATTCCGTTGTCCAGGTGCGGCGTTCAACGGCACACTGCTGCCGCACTCGCCGGTGGTGTAACGTCAATGGTAATTGGAGCAATGGGCGCCTTGCGACAAGTCCCCGCTCCTGCAGACGACATCGAACGGTACGTACTGACACAGGTTGTTGCGAAACGCACCCTAATTCCTGCGCTAACGTTCGTGATGTGGCGGTGCGAGCCGTCAATGCCCGCCGCACAACATGCCGGTCCTCTCGTTCATTGGTGTACCACGTCTGCAGTAATCGCTCACGTCGGTCCGTCCGTCCCTCCTGCGCCCACCGAATCCATACTCACCTCATTGTGGCCGGATATCGTCCCACACGGGCGCCGATGTCTTGGTACGATAAACCGCTGTCGCGATAAGCCCCTATTCGTCCTCTGTCGAACTCCAAAACGTGCTGGAATGACTGCCGTATTCTGCGACGAGGCATCAGGAAGCTTCCCACGCACAGGTCTGGCAGCGCAACACACTTCCGCTACTTACACCCCGCCTTCTGTGCACCCTTCTTATAGTGCTTCTCGGTGGCGTGCCGGGCGCATATTATTTGCATATGCCCTGCAATGCGTGCATGTCCTCTCCTGCAATGCGTGCATATCGCGTGCATGTCCTCTCGCGGGCGACGTAGCTGCCAATTTCAGGCCAATCGAATGCTTCCTCCTTGGTGTTGCATTTTGGGTGGCCAGCAGTGTAAAATGAACGAATTTTTACAAAATGTGACATTTGGCCTAAAACGACATTTTCAACGTAGCGGGATACCTTAAGAATGCTGATATGCGAAGACCAAATTACTAAGTCGCTATATTTCTGTTTAGCTGATTTTGAGCTACTTTACTTTATGTAGTTAAGTTTCGAAATTATATCTACAGATTCAGTAGGCTAGGTATTGGAAACTATTGGGTTTTGTGAAAAACTAACAACTGCAGTATTCCTACTTCCTTTACCAGTTTTGCCTTCTTTTAAGGAAATATTAAAGAGGCTAGCAACTTCTATCAACATCTACGGCCTTTACCATCCCAAATTTAAGGGCCGCCCCGGTGGCGCAGTAGTCTAAGCGATGGCCTCTGATCATTCGTCCGAACGGGGTCCGGGTTCGAATCCCGGTGAGGCATGGATGTTGTGTTTGTCTTACAGCCCTGACTCTCTCCCTTCCCTGGAACCAGTGATCCTAAATTAGGGACGGGCGACTGCTTATAGCCCATTGATTTGCTCACGGTGGTCGTTAAAATTTCAATCAAATTTAAGGTCTCTGTTCCCAGGATTGGCGACAGATCCAGCGCGTAGGGAAGACGCCCTGGCAAAGTTTCAGTCTATGCTAGTGCGCTTTTCGCACGATTTGTCAGATGTCCACAACTCTGAATTTTCGTGCCCCAAATGCGTTATTAATTTTTCCTTGTGGTTATATATTCGTTAGTTTTCTCACTAGAAAGTTTATGAAGCTTTTACATGATGAAGAATATTGATGAAGCCTGATTTCTCAAGAAAAAAATCGAGGAAAATAAAACCAAATATCGTATGGGAAACCCTATTAGAGTAACAAATGTTATCTCTAGCCATTTGCTAAGAATCCCATAACTGCTACTTCCTTTTAATCGTACCTTGAGTCTCTCTGTTACAATCGGATGAATTAGGCGATTGTTTTCAGTAAATTGCATAGTGTCATTTCTGTACTTTTATCAGATTTCCTATGATTTATTTCCAAGTAAATCTTCCGTCAGCTTTTACTTGAACAATACCGCCCCTCTCCTTTAGATGAATATTGTTTGAGTAATTATCTGTGGTTCAATCTTTAAAACAGTTTCATTTATTCGCGGCTGAGAACAAAAGAATAAAATCGAAGAGACGACTAACGTCTAAAGTGTTAAGGCGTCATTAAAATTTCATTCGGGAATCTTCTTGGAACATGAAAGTGACTATTGGAAGTCATTATTTTGCAAAAATTAGTTTTATTGGATGGTTCATTTGAAAGACATTTTCGTTTTTCAAACAACCGCATGGAAGAGTTTTTCATTGCCGTCAAAAATAAATGGAATTGAGTAAAATATCAATAATGCACATAAAATTGATTGAAAAGGGAACGCGTAATTTGCTGCAAGGAGAAAAAAGCAGTATATGCTGTTCTACTGTGTGTGTGTGTGTGTGTGTGTGTGTGTGTAGTAACGATGATATAAGTAAGGAATAAGAGTTATCATTTGTCCCAAAGCCACCAGTGTTGAATATCCGTTGTGGTTGAGAACGCAATATAAAAAGTGCCTAATTATTTATTTTTACACGGAATTTTACAGAAGGCTTAGCAATGTAGTTTAGAATAGCAACCCTTCCAGATATACGTAGATTACGTGATTCCTATTTTTATGAACTTTCTCCGATTTTGGATAAATGCGCCTCTGTCCTCAATGAAATAACACCTGTTCATCTTCAACAGGTACGTCAAACGTCAAAATTACATTCACTTCTGTAACCCGAAAGTAATTATTTAATACAGCTTTGATCAGAGGAAGAACTTATCTAAAGGATGCACGATCTGTTGAAATATTTACTACAGTGCTTTGGGTACCAAATATGTACAAATTTCACGTGAAGCAAAATAATGTTTCTGAAATCATGTAAGACGTTTAATTGCTTCTAATGCAATTTGTATCAGCTACTGAGCTTTATACTTAACGCCTATCCAAGATAAACGATGCACAATACGTTTTACTTCCAATTCCGGCATATAATGGAGATTTGATTTCCATTAGCGACCTTCTTATTTAAAGTTATAATAAGTAGCATGTTTACTTAAGCAGCTGTGATTTCTAATAACCTGGAAAACCTTCCATAAAATCGAGTGCTTGTAGGCAAATGAATTCAATTGCTCGTTAAATTATAAATGGTGCAGAAGATTAAACGAAAAGAAAACGGTGAGAAAATTGTGAAGTTTGAATGAAGATGATTTTTGTAAATCCTGTTTTCATCAGCAGCATGCATTACTAAGAACAAATGTAGAAATAATTTCCTGAAATGTTAGTCTTTGTTTTTCTAATTTTTACTAAGAAAACACATGATTTAGAGC
The DNA here is from genome assembly GCA_039090855.1 of Macrothele yani. NCBI lineage: Eukaryota > Metazoa > Arthropoda > Arachnida > Araneae > Macrothelidae > Macrothele > Macrothele yani. The sequence continues at coordinate 92,238,708 of CM077013.1, forward strand.
TAGGAAACATTGAAATAAAACACATGATTTAGAGCTAGGAAACATTGATAGAGCTTGGTTGAAGCAATAACAGACATTAAAGTTTCGGTTTGCCACAGTGTATTATGTAAAAATTTAATAAAGCATAAACGGATAAAGCCATTTATAGCAATCATAATTTTCTTCAGTCAGCAACTAAATTAAAAATGTTGGAAAGGTGATGAAATATGTATGATGACTTTCAATTTTCTGTGATCAAGTGTAAATGTTGCTAAAATTCAACCATAAAATTTAAGTAGTTCGAGAGAAATAAATACTCATCATTCCAACATTTCATGCCTAGTACATACAATCAGAATGCGACACAAATAAGTCGAATCTTGAAACAAGCAGATATTCATAATGTCGATTTCTCTTTAATAGAACAAAATCAGAATAAAACCGGTGACGTTAGGGCGAAACGAGTGTTCATCAGCATAACCATTAATTACCTGTTAAAGAAAACAGATATTTTGTATAAACTGTGAGACAATTTGAAAAACTGTCACAATTTGTTTCAATTATTTGCTTTCGTTTCTTGTCAGAATCCTCCGAAAAGCAGAACTTTCTCAGAATGTTACCTGTAATTTGGAATAATAAGCTAAATAGAGTAGGACTGAAAATCGAACGATTTGTTGACTTTCGTCGCACAAACATGAAAAAGCAAATAGAAGTCGTATTTCGTCCAATACTGATATTCTTTCAAGTTGCTGGAATAAACACAAGCAAACAATGGAGAAAACAGCCTCATTACCGCCTGGTTACTTGTCTTGTATACACGACAATTTTGCTGCCTAACATTTTGACTGCTTACATCGTGTATATTTACTCGTACATTGTTGCCAAGCACACGGAATACAAAATACAAAATATTATTACTCTGCTTTTCACGGAAACATTAGGTTTATTCCTTAGATGTCTTGTCTTCTTTAAGTGGAAAAAATTGAGTGTCCCCATACAAATCCTCAGTGAGGTCGCCTGCAACCACCTGAAGAAGAAACAAATTCGTAGAATAAAGTTGTTTTTGTATTCCTGGAGTTTTATTTGTTTGTCTTTACAACTGCTCTCGCACGCACTCTTTTCTTATTGGAAAGCTGGAGATGCCTTAAACCTGAAGAGAAACAATATAGAATTCTGCCATAGTATTTTCAAACTGTTTCTCCCACAGATACAACCAAATATTATGCTGGCCTCTCATGTACACATATTTGGGTGGTATGTAACTCTGGTTGTGGTTCCTACAATTTTTGCTTTGTACTACACATGCGTTTGTATTCTGCTCGTGAATGCGTTCAGGAATTTCGAAAAGGAATTGCAGAAGATGGATATCTTAGAATTACCGCTACTTCACAAGATGTACGACCAAATAAGTAAGGCAGTAACCCTCGTTGATCAGCATTTTACAGTGGTTGCCGCTCTCACCATAACTTTTTCGTCGGTGATTATGTTTCGGTCTTTCTTCAACATGCTGTTTGAAGACATACGAAATCCATTGCTTACGATGTTTGCAATATGTTATGTTATGACGAATGCTATAATCACTGCAACCATGATGGTTTTGCTGCTGAAGTGTACGAAGCTGCAGGCCGCGTTCGCAGTGCTGCACAGTTGCTAGTGTCAGATAACAAGCCTTGTATTGAATTGATGCTTTTCGTCCACAGGATTCAATTCGATGAACCAGCTCTTACTTTTGGAGGAATGATGTCTTTCAAACGTAGCACCATTTTAAGCTGCGTTGGGGTAATGATCACGTATTCTGTTTTGTTCGCAACAATAAATAAAGTCAGTTAAAGTAGAGTTTCTTTCCTCAGAAAGTCAAAATTTATTTTGACATGCCTGCGCAATATGTTTCACTATATGTTTGTGTCCTGAAGCGTGAAAGTTTGATTTATGTCTGTTGTAGCACAAACACCAAGTAATATTTTGCTGCAAATCACCAGACATTGGCTAGCAATAAAGAGATATATCAAAACATCGTGAGTGACTCACAAGAGAACGTATTTGGCGGACGTAATCACGAATCTCAATGTTTTTAGGCTCAAATCCAGCTTATCAACCTAAATTTCCTTATTTATTAGGACATTATGTCAGCTGATCCTGAACATTAAGGTAGGTTTGTGGACTTTGATGTCGGCTTATTTTCTTGAAAATTAGATTAGTACATTTGAAAATATAATCACAGATATTCGTCCTGGATTTGTGAGAATGCTGTTTGAGTTCATCATTCAGTGTTTAATGCTTATTTGAAAATGACTTATCCTATGGAGTTGTAATGTGATTAATGATTTCGTTTTTGCTCAGCATCTTAAAATGTTAATAAACACGACAAACGGCCCCTTTCATACGTCGATTTAGTTTTCTTTTAACAAGAAGATTGACCATGTTTTGGTGAGTTTTCAAAGTTTATCTTTAAGTTCGACACATTCATCTCTCGATGCTTTTTAGCAGGGTCGTAGCTACCAGGAGGGCAAGGAGAGAGCTTGCCCTCCCAGAATGGTCATTCCACGGGTACAAATTCATGCTGTGGGGATTTAAAAAATGGAAACTCTATCTAAAAAAGAAAGTTAATCACTTCAGTATTTTCTTTTTAAAGACTTTAGTTAGTCTCATACAGTATTCCATACAGTTTACAGAGTAACATGTACTATGAGGTGTGAACATCTCATATCCATGAAGGGAATTATTCAAAACAGAGAATGGAGGCATAATAAACAACATAACCTCCATGACCTTTCCGAACATGTCACTTAAATGAAGAGGAAATTCGTCATTTGTGCTCTGTGGTAGTAAGTCCTTCTCAGCGTTTAACTTTGAACGGAATTTTTCAAGACCTACCCTTAAGGTGGACGTCAAGTAATTTTGCTTCCTATACTTCCAATGGAAAAAATTTTGTACACATTTTCTTTACAATTAATGCGTCCCAAGGATGAAAATTTGAACATCGATTAAAATAGCTTCATTTTATAACTTGGAATACTTAATATTTTCTAATACATAACCATTATTATGCAATCCAACATTTGTTTGTCTACTGACGTCATCAAAGTACAGGTCGCTCCATCGTTTTTCTGGTGTCAACACCACCAAAGTAAACGTGTCAACACCACCAAAGTAAACGTTATTGATTTTTAATATAATTATGGTTATGCTTTAGAAAATATTAAGTATTCCAAGTTATAATATGAAGTTATTTTAATCGATGTTAAAATTTGCATCCTTGGGAACACACTAATTGTGAAGAAAATGTGTACAAAAGTTTTTCCATTGGAAGTATAGGAAGCAAAATTACTTGACGTCGACTTTAATGCTGCTTCCTGTTGTTCCGTTCCCTATCCGATACGCATTCGTTCTGTAATAATGTGGAGTGTTGTGTTGTCGGCGTTCACATAACGTTTACGCTTTACTTGGTATTTACATCCTGTGGTTCTTGGATATTTACCTAATTTTTTCATTTTTAATAAAATTCTGTCAAAAACCGGAAGTGCGATTTTTGAACGGTCATAATATTTTCCTATAACGGCGGTGTGTGAGAAAGTAGCAGTAGCAACTACGTATTATTTGAGTAGAACTTAAAAGGGTGTAATTTTGAACTCGAAGGGGCGTAATTTAAAGTCTCGCTCTCCCAGATAAAAAAAAAGCTTGTTACGGTCCTGCGCTTTAGTTCACGTTTCCTCTAATTTCGAAATCTTGGGAACCCAAGATTTTAAAACACACGAAACCAAGTCAGCTTGAAGGTCCAACTTGATCAGTCGTTTCTTAATTTTAAAACATTTGCAAAGAAAAGATTATGGTCTTAATCGTTCTGTGTTCAGAATATAAATGGTATCCTTTTTCACTATCACAACAATAAAAATAGAAATGCAGTTGCAGTAATTTTGGAATCAGATTCATTGTTCATTAGCATATTCGTAACTAGATACTATCCGATATTTCGTCATAGGAATTTGGTACTCGCAGCCCCGGTGGCCGAATGGTACGAAGCGTTGGCTTCTAACCATTCGTCCGAGATGGGTTCGGGTTTGAATTCCGGATAAGGAGGGATACGTAATTTTCGTATTTACGAAATAGATGCTAAATTTGTCAATAAAAGCGAATAAATACGAAACTTTGATTTTAACTACTTTTCCGCGACATCTCGATAATTAGCATTTTTTAAAGCGAAAATAGGACGTAATTTCGCGCAGCACTTGTGCCGTGTGTGTCCTACTCAGCGTTCTTTACCCGGGAAACTCCAGGCCACGCCTCATTCCCTCTCGGCGAGTCAGCCAGCGCCGCTCAGTGGCACTGGCTGGCTGGCCTTGAAAGAATACAGATGAGCACATGTTTGTTTTTGCATTTCGCTAGTAGAGTACAAACTACAACGCTCGCGATCTGTCTGATAGACGTATATCAATATGGGACACCCTAAGAAGGAATTAGTTGATAGACTGAAAGAGTTTGACCACGAGAGATTGTATTTAAGCTATACAAATATCGTGATTTGCAAATTTTGTAATGTTCGTCTAGAAAAGAAAAGTGACTCTCCACATGACATCCAACGCAACAAATTAAGCCTACCAGCCTATTGGCAGACTATTTGTCCATCTGTAGCCGCGACCACTCCTACATCATCTTTAAATGCAAATTTATTATTGGAAAGCTTCTCTAAAACACCATTTTTTAAAGACATACCACGGGATGAACTCATCGATGGATACAATCAGTTTCACAGACAGCTACTTACAGTGGTCAACCAAGAGACTCCTGTTGATGTCATACAGATTTTAAAAGCAACAAACTGCTGCTACCTAAACTATGCAAAGACAGCTATTCAAAGCCTCTATACGTCTGTGAACAGCGTGGATGCTGAGAGATATTTCAGTATGTAGAACATCGTTATTACTGACAGAAGGCAAGGGCTAAAGGAAGAGAATAAAAAGACTACTACAATGTTAGCTTTTAACTAAGGATTTTGCTACTTTGCCTACCAGTAAGTAAACTTTGAAAAACAGTAAACTAAGTAAAGTAAACTTTGAAAAAACAGTAAACTAAGTAAAGTAAACTTTGAAAAACATTTGTTTTTTGTGTCTGCAGTTTCTGCGAAAAAATGCAAAATTTTTTATATTAAAATATATTTTTCGCGAAATTTCGATTTTTTTGGGCGAAATTTACGTATCCCTACGGATAAGGCATGGATAGTGTCTGTCTTATGATAGTGGCTTCCTTCCTGCCTTCCGTGGAAACAGGTCTTCAAACTTAAGAACACATGGCTGCTAATAGCCCATGAGTTGCTCGTGTTGGTCGTAAAACCCCCAAACAAACAAAATATTAAATCATGTCGTCTTAGTCTACAACAAAAACTTAAATACACTGCAGGTATATAAAGAAAGCTTTTGGTTGTATGAACGATGGAACTATCGCAAATATTCCGGAATTTTTTTACAGGGGTATTTTTGTATGATACACTGCTGGCCATTAAAATAGCAACACCAAGTGGGAAGCATCCGACAGACCTGGAATTTGCATGATGCGTACAGCACGGCAGGGCAAGCAAATGGTTAGCAGCGCAAGACAGATGCAAACCATTTGCGCCAGTACCGCCACCTAGAAACAGTATAAGAGGAGAGATTAGAGAGCTGGTTTTCCATAGTGGAATTGTGTTTGCTCGCGGTTTATTTCTCGCAGAAGTTGTCAGGATGCCTCGTGTACAAAGACGGAACGCTTCCTAGCACGTGTCCGAATTCGATCGCGGCAGAATCGTAGCGTACCGAGACTGTGGATTATCGTGCCGCGAAATTCGACTACAGTGATGCGAATTTGGAAACGATGGGTCCAGGAGGGTACCACGGAGGGACGGTAAGGATCACAACTGCCCCGACATACCAACGCCAAAAAGGACAGACATGTTGTGCGTATGGTCCTTAGGGATGGAACCAACACATCACGGACCTTAACTCATGAATTAGTGTCTGTGGCACAACAGCAAGTATCCGGACGTACGGTGCGACGTCGTTTGCAGCGGCACGGACTGTTTGTATGGCGCCCATTGCTGCGCCTTCCTTTAACTCTACAGCACAGGCGTCTGAGACATCAGTGGTGCGCTGAACGACGCAGATAGAGGTGGGAATGGCGTGACATCGTGTTTTCAGATGAATCTCACTTTTGCATCCAACACCATGATGGCCGTATCCATGTCTGGCGCGACCGTGGGGTCAGGCTTCGGGAGTCTTACATTTTGCAGCGTCATACTGGCCCAGCACCTGGAGAAATGGTATGGGGTGCCATTGGATCCAGCGTTACATCTCCGAGGTGTAGGAGCCTATGGTTGTTCCATATGTACAGGGCCTACGGGGGACCACCTACCAACAGGAAAATGCGCGACCGCATGTCGCAGGCAACGTCCCACATTTCCTTGATGCCCTGCATGTTCCACTACTTCCTTGGACGGTGCGATCATCAGATCTTTCGCCTATTGAAAACATCTGGTCCCTGGTCGCGGAGCGAGTGGCCCGACAACGACCACTGGCGACTACAGTAGATGAACGCTTGCACAGAACTGAAGCCTCATGGAATGCAATACCCCAAGGTGACATCCAGAGTCTCTTCGACTCTATGCCAAGCCATCTGACAGCGGTTATTCATGCCCAGGGTGGCTACTCTCCGTGCTGATTTTTGCTATGCATCCGAATTACCTCAAATTTTAATCAATTCATCCTTGTAAGCAGGTATAAATAAACTCAGTTTAGCTATCTTACCTTTTGTTCTTCTTGGTGTTGCTATTTTAATGACCAGCAATGTATAACTGTCTTATATGAATTTTAGGCATGCAAGACAAAACCACACATTTGTCGCTTTTGTCTTATTTAAATAAAAACTGAGGATCCGGCCTAGTCCATGTTTAAATAAATATGCATGATTCGCCATCGTTGTGACGGCTTTTCTACAATTGTGAATAGACGATCTTTTACCTCAATATTTAATTCTGATGTCTTCTAGTGTGGAAAAAAATATACTGTACGCTTTTCCAGGAACATTTGCTTGACATCAAGAGTTTCATGTGCAACTTCATCAAAGAGGATTTTTTGTAAACCGATGTATCGGCCTCCTCCTTGACTTTCACTGCATAGAAAAATATTATAAAAAAATTCCGTTGATTACTCGTTATGACATACCATAATAAAGTACTTGCTGTATGTAGCAGTGTAATGTCTTAAAATAAGCAAAACAGGAAAACTACTAACAGGATTTTACTCTTTTATACTAAATCTGTTTCAGAAAAGAAGGAATGTGCTGCCATCATTGGAGAGCGTAGATTTTAGATGATTTATTTCTTTAATGTTCTTAGGAGATTGCCTAAAAATTAATCAACTTTTTGAAAATTTATATTTTTAAAAAGCTCTCCTAGGTGCCCATACGCAAGCATTTCTGGGGTTTCTACAAGATCGGCATGATCAGCAATTTTTCTCGTAGGCGATTGACAGATAAACAGCTCATTTCGTTATCATGTCTAGTCGTACCATAAATACTGCTACAAAGTATTTAATGAAATAACAGAAGAAATTTAAAGATATTTTAATGTACCTGTGATATGACGTAAGTAGCATACTTTGTAAATACGTGGCACCAATCACGTTTTAAAATGGCATCATTTTGCCTTCGCACAGTCCTTCAGTCTCTGTGGCCATTCCTCAAAAGCTTTACCCCTGGTCTCCACAGGGAGAGCTGCTACTGCCCGCATCAAAAAGCGTTTAAGACTGTCAATACTGGGGTGACTCTTTTTGCAGACCATGTCCTCCAGTGTGGCCCACAACTTGTAGTCCAATGGGTTAAGGTCTGGGCTGCTGGATGGCCAATGAGCTGAAGAAATGAAGTCTGGCAAATTCGCCTGAAGCCACTCTTGGGTTGACTTGGCCTTGTGGGCAGGTAAAGAGTCCTACTGGAAGTTCCACTGTCGGTTTTAGAAGAGGGTGTGACTTACATTGTTGAGCACTGGCTCCGAAACCCTGTCCTGGTAGACTTTAGCGAATGTTTTTGCTCCTCACAAAAATGAATCTCCGTGGTATCCTCGTAGGAGACTCTCCACCAAACTATGAAAGAAGCAGGATAATTGCCCCTCATGATCCTTGGAGCTTTCTCCTGAGCTTCTCTTGAGGTTGACGCATACACCCTGTCACTTTGGCGGTTGAAAGGCTTTTCAATAGTGAATGTTTTTTTCATCAGAGGAAAGGATCTGTATGTGGCGATTGTCTGCGTAACGCTACAGCAAACGTTTCGCTTTTTGCACCCCATGCTGTTTGATTTGGCGGAGTGAGGAAATGCCATGTACGCCGCCAGTAAGCTCTCACCCTTAGGTCACTCTGCAGCATGCGTGACATCAACATTCTTGAAATGTTCAGCTCACGAGCAATCACTGATTGTTTTCTGACTGTATTTCATCGAATACGGGCTGCCACTGCTTTCACCAGGCGAGAAGTCCTCACGCTAATCGGCCGACCCTTTCTGGGGTGGTCAGCGAAGGTCCCAGTCTCAAGGAACTTATTTATGGTCTGGTAGACAAAAATTCGGTTAATTTTCAGCTTCTTCGGCATGTTAAAAGTATCGAACGCTGATTTTCCAACTTTTTGCAGCACTATTACAGCAACACGATTCTCATAATCGCCCCCACTCCATGGCAAGTACTTCACGAAACACGTTATCTCCTCTGTGACTGAACGCACAATGATTCACTAGCTGCTTCATACCTCCTGGCTGGTATGTTCCACTCCATGGCAAGTACTTCACGAAACACGTTATCTCCTTTGTGACTGAACGCACAATGATTTACAAGCTGCTTCAGCCTCCTGGCTGGTCTGTTGCACTCCATTGCAAGTACTTCACGAAACACGTTATCTCCTTTGTGACTAAACGTACAATGATTCACTAGCTGCTTCAGCCTCCTGGCTGGTGTGTTCCACTCCATGACAAGTACTTCACGAAACACGTTATCTCCTCTGTGACTGAACGCACAATGATTCACTAGCTGCTTCATGCCTCCTGGCTGGTATGTTCCACTCCATGGCAAGTACTTCACGAAACACGTTATCTCCTTTGTGACTGAACGCACAATGATTTACTAGCTGCTTCAGCCACCTGGCTGGTCTGTTCCACTCCATGGCAAGTACTTCACGAAACACGTTATCTCCTTTGTGACTAAACGCACAATGATTCACTAGCTGCTTCAGCCTCCTGGCTGGTCTGTTCCACTCCATGACAAGTACTTCACGAAACACGTTATCTCCTCTGTAACTGAACGCACAATGATTCACTAGCTGCTTCATGCCTCCTGGCTTGGTATGTTCCACTCCATGGCAAGTACTTCACGAAACACGTTATCTCCTCTGCGACTGAACGCACAATGATTCACTAGCTGCTTCATGCCTCCTGGCTTGTCTGTTCCACTCCATGGCAAGTACTTCACGAAACACGTTATCTCCTCTGCGACTGAACGCACAATGATTCACTAGCTGCTTCATGCCTCCTGGCTTGTCTGTTCCACTCCATGGCAAGTACTTCACGAAACACGTTATCTCCTCTGTGACTGAACGCACAATGATTCACTAGCTGCTTCATGCCTCCTGGCTGGTCTGTTCCACTCCATGGCAAGTACTTCACGAAACACGTTATCTCCTTTGTGACTGAACGCACAATGATTTCACTAGCTGCTTCATGCCTCCTGGCTGGTATGTTCCACTCCATGGCAAGTACTTCACGAAACACGTTATCTCCTTTGTGACTGAACGCACAATGATTTACTAGCTGCTTCAGCCTCCTGGCTGGTCTGTTCCACTCCATGTCAAGTACTTCACGAAACACGTTATCTCCTTTGTGACTAAACGCACAATGATTCACTAGCTGCTTCAGCCTCCTGGCTTGTCTGTTCCACTCCATGGCAAGTACTTCACGAAACACGTTATCTCCTCTGTGACTGAACGCACAATGATTCACTAGCTGTTTCATGCCTCCTGGCCGGTCGGTGACGTTGCACACCTGTTACGCGCCATCTGTCGAACGTTTGCAACAGTATTAGTGCTAAGACTGGGTAGATGGCATTTCATTCGTGTTACTTAAGAACTTCAATAATTGAATTGTAATCTGTAAGCACAATGTTTTAGGTTACTGTTCGATACGGGTCGATCAAAATTAATACTGTTTTCAAACGGATAATTACTAACCCCGTTGTTTGAACACAGTGGTACAAACAACGATGGTAGTAATTCGTGGAAATTGCTGAAACCTGAGACTCATGTTTGCGACGCCTTTCAACTACCGGCAACACTTTCATAGGGCCCAGCTGGATGAATATCAGCTGTCCTTTCGGAAAAATACATCACACATACGTTGCCAGATATTACATCCAGTTCGTTAATCAACCTGGAGTGTTATTGGTTAAAAAATATTTACAGGTAAAATGGGGTAAAAATAGTAAAAATACAATCCTTTAGACAAAATACGTTTGTGTGCTTTGGATAATTTTTTCTTCTTTTATATCTGAAACAATTTCAATAATTAATTGATAATGATAATTAATACCTGTAGAACCGAAGATACCTGACCTGTCTTCCATTGCACATTACGTCGGTAGCTAACGTTGCCGTAAATATATAAGGAACGTTGTAGCCTCCTTGTGGTAACACAAGTAAACTTGAAATTATCAAATAAGATACACCAATGAACCATTACATTGTGTCCACCCCCAGCTTAGAGAAATGAGCGGGCCTGGAGACCAAACCGTGGTGTGGGTGAAGTTCACAAGGCAGTACGTATACAACCCGAGGACCCGTTTTCGGTTAGTAGAGTGTTCGGAGTCAGAATGGGAAAAGCTGCCGATTCATCGGAGTTTCATAAAGGACAAATTGTAATGGCACGATGCCTCGGAACTACGATCTCAGAAACGGCGCGGCTTGTGTGTTGTTTATGTGCCGCTGTAGTGAGTGCGCATCAAAAGTGGTTCACAGATTCTCAAACGAGGAACCATCGTCCAGTCGTGTGTGGTCCGCAGCTCATTGACCCCAGAGGGGAGCGGAGACTTTCGCGCATCGTTCACAGCGACCGCAGGGCCACAGTGTGACAAATCATCCGCAGCTACAACAGTGGTGATCAAGGCAATGCGTCACAGCACACAGTTCATCACAGCCGTCCGCGCATGGGCGTTTGTAGCCGTAGACCCAGCCGTGTCCTTATGCTCACTGTACATCATCGCCAACAAAGCAGGAAATGAGCCCAGGATCACCGAGATTGGACCGTGGATGATTGGAAGATAATGGCCCGGTCTGACGAATCAAGATTCCTGGTGCATCAAGCAGACGGCCGTGCGTGGATACGCCAATTACCAACGGAGGCTATGGCACCTAGGTGCACTGTTGGGCGGAAACAGACTGGAGGTGGCGGTGTTATGCTTGAGGCGATATTTTTTTGGGACATTTTAGGCACCATTATCCCAATAGCACAATCCCTCACAGCTATCAGGTATCTGAATATCGTTGCGGACCATGTTCACCCATTCATGGCAACTGTGTTCCCTGCTGGTGATGGCCTTTACCAACAGGATAATGCGCCATGCCACACTGCCAAAATCGTCAAAGAATGTTTCGAGGAACATGCTGGAACTGGAAGACATGCTGTTGATATTATGGTACCAGATACCCCAGGATGTCTATCGCCACCTCATTGAATCGATGCCTTGCCTAGTGGCCGCTGTTTTGCGGGCTAAAGGGGGTCCTACAGCTTATTAGGTAGGTGGTCACATTGTAATGGCCGATCGGTGCAAACGAAAATCTAAACGATGAGTTTAAACAAACGGTTACTCTTTTAATTTGTCTCGGGGTTTTATGTCCCGGCCGCCGTGAGCGTCTAACACTGTAGGAAGTAACTCATTCCTAATTTAAAGCTGCTAATTTTCGTGTATTGTATTTGATAATTTCAAGTTTATTTTTGTCCTGGAGCGAATATGATGATCGCGTAAGGACAACAATGTCTAGGTCTCATCCGTGACTCTTAACTAGTACTGAAGATTAAACAAAAGTCCCGACGTCTGACCTCTAAGCCATCGGCGAAGGGGTGGTGTTCAGCTTCATAACGCTCAATGTAACGGCTGTTGTGCCCTAGTTATGCTGTCAGGGATTTACAATTTAGATAGACTGGTGTTGCACGCATGCGGGAGATCAACGGGATTTAATGTCACTAGCTGGGAGTCTTCTGGTGTATTTCCAAGTTCATCTGAATACCGAATGTGCCGTGAGTGGTGCGCCGTCTTACGGGCCTGTATTTGTCCTTACCCTGGAAAGAGAGGTTTGAGTCGGGGACAGAATAATCCTTCTATCATTGCATATTCACTCGGGACGTTGAAACCCGGAAGTATTAAAAACAGTAACGGTTAAACGGTAGAATATCGTTTACTTTGAACCGAGGAAAGTCGGAAGATTCGCAGTGTGAATAATTTATGTTGATCAGAAGTCTGTATTGTTTTTAGGTTTTGATATACGTGTGAGAATCCAGTTTCACCAAGGCATTAAAATTACGTGAATACGGATGCTGCTTTTATTTGAAACGTTCTGTTGTGTTTACGTGATGCTCTAGATAGCCAAAGATCGATATCTATTAATTAATCACTGATTGGCTTGAAAGGTCAGTTAAATAACAAGTCTGTACTTACGAAAACTTCAAAATCTTTATTTAATCCTGTAATCACTTTAAAGATCAGCACATATCACCATACTATCCACTAATTCGATGTCTGGATATACACTACTGTTTGCGAAAATTGCAACACCATGAAAGACTTCTTGTATTAGCTTGAAACTTACAGGATATGTACATCAGGTGAGGACATGCAAATGATTAAAACGTTAGTGAAACTGCGCATGCGGTTTCTGAGAAGCACTCTCTGAACTGTCCGGTCTTAGGTACAAAGAGCTGGCTCAAAACGTGATGTGAGTACATTGAGCCTATATTGAGTCGAAATGGTGCTTCTGTTGTCTCATTATGTCCCGTCGTCGAAGAAGGTTGCAGTATGAACACGTGACAGATTTTAAGCGAGAAAGATTTGTTGGAATGAGAGAAGCTGAAGTTTCTTGTCCCGAAATCGCCACTCGTATTGGAAGAAACGCCCGTACAGTAACGCAAACGTGGCGTCAATGCACAGATGACGCTCGGACGTACAGAAATCGGGGAAATGGACAGTAAAATCGTACGACTGCTCGGGATGACAGACACCTCTACCACATGGCAGTGACCAATCGCAGAGCGACATCCACAGTGTTAGCGTAGTAGTGGGGCACTGTTACAGGTCAGGCTTTGTACTCCAGCACAGTTCGATGTCGTCTTCTCAATAAAGTACTAGTCGCTAGTAGCGCATTCTTTTGATCCTCAACCACAGACGTCTCAGGGTGCAATGACGTCTAGGACAAAGACATCGGCAAGCTGATTGGCAACAGGTCCTGTTTTCTAACGAGTCACGATTCGACTTGATGCTCCATGATTGTCGTATACGTGTTCGAAGATATCGTGGTTAACGCCACCTTGCAGCGTCATACCGGCCCAACGGCAAGCGTCATAGTTTGGGTCGTCATTGGGTATAGTTCGCGATATCGTCTGATAAGAATTGGGGGAACTCTCAACAGCAAGCAGTACATCAAGGATGTGTTAGAGGCAGAGGTCTTCAGAGTTTTCCTGAGGGTGTATTACAGCCGGATAACGCTCGAGCACAAGTGGCTCGGAATGTCCAAGTTCTCTTCCATGCACCTTCTTGGCCTGCATGTCCGCAGAATATGTTCCCGATTGGTTGTATCTGGGACATGGTAGCTAAGCGACTGCATGGACCGTCCAGCGCCTTTGCGCCAATCACCACAAATGAACTCTGCTCTGGCATAAAAACAGCCGGACCGGCTATTCTCCTGAACGATATCAAAACCTCTTCCATTCAATGCCACGCCGTGTAAAGGCTGTTATTTTTACTCAAAATAACTTTACACGATACTGAGTTTTGAAGCGAAAAATTCTTATATAGCTCTACAAATGTAATCATGTATCTCCTGTAATACCTGTGATATAAATTTCCTTTGAACAGCGCGATTCTTTCTCGGTGTTACAATTTTTGCAAACAGTAGTGTAACACGCTCTCGAATACACTGAATGCAACAGATTACTCATAACACAAACACTCACGGACGATGAAATTTGCGCACCAAGAAGGAAGCATCGCATTGAAATGAAATTTTATGGACGTAATGATGCAGATGAAGGATACACATGATGGCAAAAATAGAGCTGTGGGACAATTACAGAGGGGTCTAGGGCACGCAGTCCGGTCATCTTCAATGGCGCGTCGCACCGCCTCGTGCGGCGATACATGCTGCAATACGGTCCGGCATGGAGGCGAACAGACGCCTGATGTTGCCCTGCGGCAGACTGGCCCACACGTGTTGGACGGTGTGTTCCAAATCCCGGAGAGTGCTGCGCGGCGGCAGCTGGCGTTTCAACTGGTCCCGCACATGTCCGGGGAGCGGAAAGGCCATGGAAGTGTCTGGACATGACGTAGGAAGTCCGGGGCAATCCGAGCTGTGTGCTGGCGGACATTATGCTGCTGGTAGAGCGCACTTTGAATCCCAGCCAGGAATGGGAGCACATGGGACCGTAGGATCTTACCCACATACCGCTGGCCCGCCAATGATACACGTACCACTACTAGTGCTGATAGGCTATCGTAGGCAATGGCTCGCCAATCCATAATGCTTGCAGTGGGGGAGGTGTGGCGCTCGATAGCGAGGTTGAAACTGTACCGTTGACACGGGAACATCCACACCCGGACACGATGATCATCATTCCCCAAAACGAAGTGGCACTCATCGCTGAACACCACACGTTGCCAGTCTGTGGCGTTCCACGTCGCTCTGGCCAGGCACCACTGCACACGGAGCCCGTAAGGAGCGCTGGGATTACAGATTCGCTTCCGCAAGGCGTCGGGAAATGGTTCATGGGCACACAGGAGTCGCTACATGTGCCTGTGTAGTGAACCGGGTCCCAGTTGGATCCGTTCGTTCCTGGCGCACGATCCGTCGATCCTCTCTACCAATGTTCCTCCTGGTCCGTCCGGAGCCGCTGTGCCGTGTGGAAGTGCCGTCACGTGCCCACTGCTCCAAACACAGTCGGACGGTATGGTCAGAACGATCCACGTGGGGGGCTATACGGCGCGCCGACCACCTTGCGGTTTTCAGCCCAATGATCAGGCCTCTCTCAAAGTCCGTAAGTTGCGTAAATCGACGTCTCTGGCGTCTACACGGCATTCTTATTACTCTGTACTCTTGCTTGCGTCGGCCGGTGCTTTTCGCTTTCATAGGGAATCGACTACACGCCGGTTTGCAAGGCTGCCAGTTCGTGCCTGTAGCGCCCCCACAGGGTATGCGGTCATTTTGAATCGCACTAAACCTGGATCATTTGCATACCAGTACGCACTTTTGCAAAGTTTCGCGGTTGTAGCATGTTTTCTTTTAGGAGCGCAAATTTCATTGTCCGTGAGTATATAACACTCTTCAAATGTAAAAATCTTGATAGTTTAATGCTTCATTCTGAAAGCAAAATAACAATATAATCAACTTTTAACGAGTGCGAGCCTCTTAACGAGATATGTCAAAATATCTAATGTGATCGTAAATGCATGTAACAGAACGACATTCCCTACGTCTAGCGAAAGACATCAGAACGCGTTTTTTTATTGGAGGTTTAACGACCAGCATGAGTAAATCAATGGGCTATAAGAAGTCGCCCGGCTCTAATCTAGGGCCACTGGCTCCAGGAAAGGGAAAAAGCCATCACACATCACACATCACACTGCTCATATCTCATCCGGGACTCGAAGCAGGGCTCATCACGAACTAACGATCAGAAGCAATCGCATGAGCCCTCTAGGTTACTGGGAGGCGGTAATCAATATAAAGATACGACAGACATAAAGTTTTGGTTTTCGATAAATAGTAACATCAGTCAAGGTGCCGTTGACTGTAAATTTTATTGTTCCTTTTCTTTTATCAAACAGAGTCAACTTTGGTTATTGGTGGGGGGATTGGAGGTTTAACGACCACTGTGAACAACTCAGTGGGCTATAAGCAGTCGCTCGTCCCTAAATCCACTGATTCCAGGACTGTGGAAGAGCCAGTGCCGTGAGGCAATCAGAAAATTTATGCCTCACCGGGATTCGAACCCGGAGCCATCTCGGATGAATGGTCAGAAACCAGATTTTAGACCACTGCCCCACCGGGGAGGCCAACTTTGGTTACCTGTGAGTACTAACACTAGCCCATCAGTTACATTGGGATTCATCTACTTATTCACGTGAATCTAAAACAAATTAGTAAAATCATGCAATGCTTTGATTATGATACGCTTTCCAACATACCAGAAATCATTACTCAAGTTATGAAGATAATGGCTGTGGAATAAATCTCGCTCCTGCTCCCTGACGTTTGACCCATTTTGATGATATTAAACAGAATTGGTTCAGTATACCTCCGAAAAAACATGATAAAAGTTTATCGTTCAATATCGCTTTATTAGACAACTAATAGAGTACAATAAACCGGGGCATATAACACGGGCAAAAGGCCAAAAAGACGTGGACAAAATCACAGGCTTACACGTGAGACATTGAGGAGAACAAAACATAAAAAAAAGAATTATGGGCGCGCAGGCCACTCTCTCAAATAGAGAGATATTTTGAGGAACATGAAATGCACAGGACATTAAACATGGCAAGAGTCAAGCAGAAGTCTAAGGGCTCACACTCTGGAAGATACTGGAATAATAAGGAACTGGTGTTAGCGGATAAGGGAAGAAGTCTGGATATTTATACATAGCACGTTTCACCCAACGCTCATAAGCGCGGCGATAATCACCATAAGAAGCAAAGTCTTGTTGTGAAGGAGGATCTGGAGCAAGAGTCTTACGCCACCGTCGGGAACGTCGAGCAGTAGAAGATGTACAAGGAAGGGATGTACTGTCAGCAGAAGTCGAGAAAGGCAACAATGGAGCATGATGAAGAACAGGTGAAGGAGCACTGGCAGGAACAATCGATGAGGCAGGAACAGTGGCTAAAGCTGGTGGAAGGACGACAGGAACGGCTGTAGAGGAAGATGACACGTCAGAAGGCAAATGAGCACCCTGTGAGTCGGAGGATGCAGGTTCAATGGACATGAAAAGAGTTGCTGGGAGTGAAGAACTCACAGAGACGATTGGCATGAGACAGCTGATAAGAGGGGGAGTAGGATCTTCGTCCAACGACTCAGCAGTTGGCGAAGCAGAAGTGTCTAGAGAAAAAGGCCGAATGGAGACATCAACAGAAGACAAGTGCAACCCAGAAGGCACTACAGGGCTGTCAGTGGAGGGCCCTGTAGAAAATAGACTTGCTTTAATTGAGCACGGCTGTGAACATGAAGTTGTAACAGGAACATCTATGAGTGAGGACTGTAGGTGACGAGCAGGAGACGAATCAACATCAGCCGTCGGTAAAGGAAAATGAGATGACGTAGAATCTGGAGGCACAGAAACAGATAAGTTGCACTGGGGCGGTGAGAAAGCAGGATATAAAAGGCAGCTGGTAGACGCTGGCTCAGTGGAGACGAAGAGCGGAACCATAGAAGTGGAGACCGCAGTCGAACATGGAGACAATGGATTGACAGGAGCAGGAGATGAAGGCGGAGAGGGTGACTCAGGGCATTTCAACGAGATCTTGGCAGAAGACGGGCTCGATGGAGGCGTGCAAAGTGGTGTAATAGTAACAGAAGGGATAGCATCCAGGAGAGCTGTCGGTAGTAGATGATCAGGAAAAATATTCTCCGAAGAAACACGTGAAGTAGAAAAATCAGGGGCCGGGAACAAACCACTTGAAACCGGAAGCTGCGAAGATGTAGAAGGAAAAGTAGACAAAGATGGGGATGATAAAGAAAAGTCACACGATTCTGGCAAGGCAGAAGGGCGAATGGAAGTCGAAAAATTCCGAGTTGGACAAGAAGAACTATGGTGACCGGGCAATTTGCAAGAAAAACAATGATAGGTGGTAAAAACATTGACAGTGCGAGTGTGTGGACCGCAGATAGCGTGGAAAGCTGTCGGACAGGAAACAATGGACTGTTCGTCAGGAAAAACGACGAGAGCTTGACGTCGAAAACTATAATAGGGACGACTCCCTTGGTCATCTGAAGCAGCAGGCAAAGTCTTAATAGGGCCAATAACTAAACCACATTGAGAAAGGAAAGCATGCAGTAAATCGTTGGAGAGTTCAGGAGGAACTGGAGATAAACTAACGGGAGTAGGGCAATGAGCAAGAGGAATTGCGAACAAACTTTGATCGCCGACTGAAATTGCAGAAGAAAGAACCAACTCAACTTGAGCGGGATTAGAAAAATAAAGCAACACCGAGCGAGGCTTTCGTGCGATGTGCGTGATGGCGTCAGGTGGAACAATCTGATGGAGTGCTGAAGTGTAAGATGTAAGTTTAGTATGTGGAAGCGCGGAATATTTTACTCCCAGAGCTAAAGAAGCGAAGAAAGACTTCCCCGATGACGAGGACTCTAATAAATGAGCTGTTAAAACGGAGCCGGTACGAGAAAACCGGAAGCCCAAAGCAGTTGAGAGAGGATCCGAGGGGAAGGCAGTGACTGCGGGCTTAGAGAGATGAGTTGAACTGTCAAGTAGTACATCCGGAGGAGGCGTCAGTGGTCGAAGAAAAGCAGTAGACATAGTACAAATCAGAAACTGTAAAGCAAAGCAGCACAATCCCGAGAGCGTAAGGCGATGGAGATGGCAAAAGGCACGTAAAGAAGGCGGACGATGGGAAGATGCGACGTATGACGTCACTGGAAGAACGGCGAGAGACAGATGGAGCACAGTAACGATGACGTCACCCAAGGACCGCTATCATAGGGTGACGTAAACGGGAAGGCGTGTAGATAACAGGAAGATAAGCACAGAAGGCAACTGAATAGAATGCAGGTGAGAAGACAGAAGGAAGTCAAGGCAAGTCACGATGGGCAGATGTAAACATACCCACCTAGATGAAAAATGAAGGAATATCGGTATAAATTCACTTACTGGTGCTGAAAAGTAGCTGGGAAGATTGCTGGCAGCCTATTACTTGAACAGGGTATGCAGGAAAGGAACAGCAGGCATTGGAACAGGTACTTGGGCGCACACTTCAGAAACGCAGTAGGGTGTAGTCGACAGTTAATATTATGATAAAATTCGAAGTAAATACGTACTTTCTGACTCGGAAAAGTAGCAGGAAAGGTAGCACATTCCCTTATACACACAAGGAACACAGGAATATGAAGCAATGGGCTCGTTGACTGAGAAAACTGGGCGAAAATTGAGGAGCTCGAGAGGGCACGTCCAACGACAGTTTTGTCGCAATCGAAGCATTTTTACGTAAGTTATGACGCATAAGGGCTATGGAATGGATCTTGCTCCTATGTCCTGACCTTTGACCCCATTTCATCCGTTTTTAATAGGGTTCGTCCCCAGGTAGTTCCCTACCAAATGTTAAAATTTCATCAAAATCGAACCATTTGTACGCAAGATATGATGCAAAAGGGCAATGGAATGAATCTCGCTGCTATGTCCTGACCTTTGACCCCATTTCGCCTATTTTCAACAGGGTTCATCCCCAGGTGGTCCCCTACCACAAACTAAAATTTCATCGAAATCGAACCATTTTTATGCGAGTTATCGTGCGGACGGGCAGACGGACAAAGCTGGAGCATATGCGCTTCTTCCACCTACGGTAGGAAAACGTAAGAAAGAAATCAGGCGGGAATGAGAGAACGAACGCATCCCCGTTGACCGTGTGACTGATTTCCTGCTAGTCATCTGAGCTGAACTCATGACCCATGAGATACCAGTGTCCCTAAGTTAGGGGTGGGCAGCTACCTATAACCCTAAGATTTGCTGATGAAGGTCGTAAATCTGGAAAAAGCCTCCCCGGTGCTGGAGTGGTCTAAGGCACTGGCTTCTGACCTCCAAGATGGGCCTGGATTCCGCTCTCGGAGGAGGTATGAGTGGTGGGTTTGTCTTGCGCCACCGAAAGACAAACGCACCACTTATGGTGTGTTGTTTCTCCGGAACTTGTGACACAAAATTTAGCGACTGCTTATAGCTAGAACCAAACAGGAGTTCCAAACAGGCACAAGACGTTGACAGAATCTAACGTGGCCGACAGAAATTTCTGGAAGGTTAGTATAAACAGTATTATCTCAAATCATCTTGACACTATTACGAATACTTCTATTAGATTTAATTCTATCTTCCCTGTCTCATACTTTCATGCAATCAAACCGAGGCACACCCCTGAGGTAGGAATGTTTTGAACATTATGGAAATATACATTATCTACCAACAACTAATTGGACACCTGTGATAGCAAAGGAAAACGAAGTTTATTCACTTTCAATAGTTGGCGGAGCCTCCACGAGCGGCGATTACAGCTGCGACCCTCCGGGGTCATACTCTTAACCAGGCGTTATACGACGGCTAGCGGTATTTTCTTCCACTCGGCTTGGAGAAGACAGGTCACTTCTTTCACCGATTTCTGACGGTGGGGGCACCCCTTAAGTCGACGCTCCAACTCGTCCCAGAGGTGCTCGATAGGGTTAAGGTCCGGGCTCTTCACAGGCCAGTCCATTCGATTAACCCCATTGTCACCATACCAAGCCATGGTGGACCTCGTAACATAACAGGTGGCATTGTCATCCTGAAAGTAACATGGGTCTACCCCGTAAAACTGCCACAACGTAGGAAGCGCATGGTCATCCAAAATGGTCCAGTAGAGTGTACCAGGAATTTCGACCAAGGTTCCCGTGCCATACCAGGAGAAACACCCCCATAGCACAATTCCACCGCCACCGAACTTCACAGTTGGCACAATACATTCCGGCAGGAGGCGTTCTCCAGGCAGACGCCAAACCCAGACCCTGCCCTCCGAACGGTAGAGGGTGAACCTTGATTCGTCGCTCCAGAGAACCCGTTTCCACTGTTCAACGGTCCACTGTCGACGTTCTTCGCACCACGTTAGCCGAGCAGCGCTATTGGCCTTGGTGATCAAAGGCTTGTGGGCGGCAGCACGTCCATGATAACCGAGCAGATGTGCTTCCTTACGGATGGTATTCATCGAAAGAACACTCCCGGATGCCTGTTGAAACTCCTCACGGATGTGGCCCATCGATTTGGTGCGGTTCTTCCGAATTTCTCTGGCCAGCACCCGTCGGTCTCGAACTCCCAGTTTTGTGGGTCTGCCGGGTCGGGGCACATTCCAACAGTCACCTCTCATCTTCCACTTACCAATCACGTAGGCCACTGTCGATTTTCGGTAATTCATCTCGCTGGATATGTCACGTATGGATCGGTCATTTCTGTGATACCGAAATCAGAGAGTTCCGAACTGCGTGGCATCTTGCATGCGACTGGTTGCGTTGTTGTTTCCCTCACGATATTTAACGGCGGCGGCCGTGACGTGTATCAGGACAACAGATATCGTCGATTGCAGGGGTATCCAATTACTTGTTGGTAGATAGTGTAGCTGATATTTTTTACTGTGCAATAAATCTGCTTTTCTTTCTGACCGGAACGAAACAGCGCACCGGTCGGCGGGACAATGTCTACCAAACTGGGATGCATGATAAGCCTATTTATAACTTAATGGTTGTCCTGAATCACTCCCCACCTCCCGCACACGCACAAATCTGAAAATAAATCCGAAAACATGGCCATTTTATTTGGAAAAGATACATTAGTTCAATGCTCGTTTCGAATTGAGTTTAAACACATGTCACCCTGCCAATGGGTTTTACTTCTTAAAATACAAATACTCCTTCCTGTCATTGAAATAATACAAAGAGTCATAATTTGCAATATTTCTCCAATCCTAGCGACATCCAGGGCGCGCAATGGTCAAAGCCCTGGCTTCTGATCATTTGTCCGATATGGATTTGGGTTCGAACCCCAATGAGGCATGAATTTTGTGCTTGTCTTACGGCACTGTCTCTATTCCTTCCTTGGAACCAGTAGCTCTAAATTAAGCACGGGAGCCTTCTAGTAGACCATTGAGTTGCTCACTGTGGTCGTTGTACACAGTATTTGCATTCGCGTTCTTAGACAAAATTGTCAGGCCAAGGTACTTTTTATTGACTAACTTACCATTTTAGAGTTTTTATTTGCAATTTATATATATATATATATATATATATATATATATATATATGGGATGTAAGGTCAGGTGATGCGTAACATCACAGCCTCTCCTTGACAAATGTCAACCCCGCCTTCTCGTGGTGCATCCTGTTCCCACTAAAGGGGCTCTGACGACCGCCAATAGCGGTATAACTATACCATCGGGATTAGAGGAAATTCTATCCCACACTCACCAACCCGCTTGGCCAGCGTGGTGAGTTATGGCCAAACCCCTCCAAAATGATTCCAGAACTTAAATCTTGGCCCTCAGTCTCCGGCAGCTGGAATGTACCTGGCCAAGGCAGCGGCCAGTGCGACATGAAGGCAGAGGGTGCTAAGAATCCCCGGAGGACCGGACTAGGCTGCCATCTGATGCTGACCTTGGCTACTTACAATGGACGCTCCCTATCTTCTGATTCAAGGCTTCTTGAATTGGAAGAGGAATTACAAAGGATCAAGTGGGACATCGTGGGGCTAAGTGAGGTAAGGAGAAAAGGAGAAGATCTCATCGAACTGAAAAGTGGACATCTCTTCTACTATCGTGGGACAGATACTGGCAGAACTAGTGGTGTTGGATTTATAATAAACAAGAAACTGAAGGATAAAGTTGTAGAAGTTGAAAGTTCCTCTGACAGAGCTGCACGACTTGTTATCCAACTCTCGAAAAGATACCAGGCTCAGATTATTCAAACTTATGCACCCACCACAAGTCATCCTGAAGAAGAAATTGAAGAATTTTATGAGGAAATTTGTCGTCTAAATAATAAAGGTAAGCAGCACTTGAAAATAATTATGGGAGATTTCAATGCAAAAATAGGGCAACGGCAACAGAATGAAACTTCAGTAGGTAAATTCGGTCACGGCAACAGAAACCAGCGTGGAAATACTCTCGTTGAGTTTGCAGAGGCAGAAAGGTTTTTCATCTTGAACTCTTTCTTCAAGAAAAAGCCACACAGGAAATGGACGTGGAGACATCCAAATGGGACGACAAATGAAATTGATTTTATTATGTGTAACAAAAAATTTGTCATAGAAGACTGCAGTGTGCTAAACAAGTTCAACACAGGTAGTGACCATAGATTGGTGAGATGTAAGATGCACCTCAACACTAAACTTGAACGTGGCAAGCTCATAAGACAAACAAAACCTATTGACATAACCAATCTTAAAAAACACCATAATACCTTCAAGTTGGAACTGAAGAACAGGTTCTCTGCTTTGGAAGGCCTAACATCGGAAGAAGTGGACATCTCTGAAGTTAACAGAAAAGTAACCAAAGCTCTTATGGAAACAGCAACAAAATTAGCTGGGTCTAAGAACAAGTTGCATGTAAACAAATTATCAGGAAAAACCAAAATGTTGATGCAAAAAAGAAGAGAGATGAGGACAACTAAAGAAGATGTGACTTCCAAAGTGGAATATATAGAGCTATGCAAGACAGTAAGAAAAAGTATCACTGAAGACTTAAGAAAATTCAACTGTGAACTAGTGAGGAAAGCAATTGAAAACAACCAAAGCCTAAAGATAGCAAAGGGACATCTCAGTAAGGGAAGAAAACAGATTATGGCACTGAGAAAAGAAGATGGTTCTGTAACAAGAAATAGAGGCGAAATTTTGACAAGAGTGAAAGATTTCTACTCCAAATTATATGAAAGGGATGATACATGCACTCCAGACATCATGAAAGATACCAGTACCAGAGTTCCTCCAGTCCTTCCAGCAGAAGTTGCACATGCAATCAAGAACATGAAGCGGGGAAAAGCTCCAGGAGAAGATGGAATTACTGTAGACATCATACAAGAAGCAAGTGGAGAAATCAAAACAGTACTCGCCCAAATTTTCACTCGATGCCTTAATGAAGGAAAGATTCCTGAGGATTGGAAAACCGCTACAATGATCCTGCTACATAAGAAAGGTGACATTGAGGATCTTGGAAACTACAGACCTATCAGCCTCCTATCAGTAGTTTATAAAATCTTCACTAAAGTTCTTTCACACCGCTTGAAGGTAACACTGGACATGGCTCAACCGAGAGAACAAGCTGGATTCAGGAGTGGCTACAGCACAATAGATCATATCCACGTACTGAGAGAACTAATTGAAAGAGCGAGGGAATATGAACTTCCATTGTGCATGGCTTTTATCGATTATGAAAAAGCCTTTGATTCGGTGAAACCATCAGCAGTTACAATGGCTCTAAAAACCTGCGGTATTGAAGCTGCATTCATTAATATTATTAATAACATCTATGAAAATGCAAGTGCAAAGATTCGGCTGTTTGAAAATACAACACACATAAAAATTGGAAAGGGAGTGAGACAAGGTGACACCATATCTCCGAAGCTCTTTAATGCCACATTGGAGGGTGTTTTTCAGTCGCTGAGCTGGGAAAACAAAGGGATAAAGATTAATGGAGATTATCTAACCCACCTTCGTTTTGCTGCTGACGTAGTCATTTTTGCAACTACCCCATCAGAGCTGCAGAGTATGATCCAGGAACTTGCTGACAAGAGTAAAGAAGTGGGATTAAAAATGAACTTTCAGAAGACAAAAGTGATGTTCAATGCTTTTACAAGAAATGAAGATTTATCGATTGATGGAGAAAAGCTGGAGATAACAGACACGTACGTTTATCTTGGACAGCAGATATCAAGTGAGGGTCACATTGATGAAGAAATTAATCGGCGTACAAAACTTGCCTGGAGAGCTTTTGGAAGAAACAGCATTATTTTCAAGAGCAATATGCCATTATGTCTTAAAAGAAAAGTGTTTGATCAATGCATCCTTCCAGTGCTTACGTATGGTGCAGAGACGTGGACCTTAACTAAAAGAGACATACTCAAAGAAGCATGGAGAGGTGCATGCTTGGTGTAACCAGGAGAGATAAGAAGAGGAACTCGTGGATCCGAAAAATGACAAGAGTGGAAGACATCATGATCAGAGTTAAATCCCTGAAATGGCAATGGGCTGGACATACTGCCAGAAGGACAGATCATCGATGGACAGCTGAAATTTTAGATTGGATTCCAAGGGACAGGAAAAGACCCAGAAGAAGACCACATGGGAGATGGGTGGATGAAATTCGAAAGTATGCAGGGGTGACATGGAGGAGACTGGCACAAGACAGACCGTTGTGGAGGAAACTTGGGGAGACCTTCGTCCAGCAGTGGATTGATAATGGTTGACAATGATGATGATGATGATATATATATATATATCATCATCATTGTCAAACCACTGCTTGATGCAGGTTTACCTAAGTTTCTTCCTCAACGGTCTGCTTTGTTCCAGTCTCCTCCATGTCACTCCAGCATGCTGTCGAATTTCATCCATCCATCTCCCATGTGATTTTTTTTTAGTTTTTTGCTGTTCCTTAGAAACCATGATAGAAGTTCGGTTGTCCATCGGTGGTCCGTTATTCTGACAACATTCCCAGTCCATTGCCATTTCAAGGAATCTACTCTGATGATGATGTCTTCCACTCTTGTCCTTTACCTTATTCATGAGTTCCTCTTCTAAGCTCTCCTGGTTACACCAAGCATGCATATCTCTATACTGCTTTCAGTTGTCTGCAGTCTTTGCACAAGTACGTCTTTTTTACTTAAGATCCACGTCGCTGCTCCTTACGTAAGCACTGAAAGGATGCATTGATTCAACCCTTTACCTTTAAAACGTAATGACATATTGTTCCTGAAAATTGTAACGTTTCTTCTAAAAGCTCTGCAACTAATTTTCATACGCTGATTAATTTCTTCAGCAGTGTAACCCTCATTTGACAGCTGTTACACAAGGTAAATGTAGGTATTGGTTTACTCCAAATTTTCGCCATCAATCGATAAATTTTCATGTCGTGTAAAATATCATTGTATATCAATCTTATTTTCTGAAAGTTCATTCTCAATCAATCTTCCTTACTCTTGTCAGAATATTCCTATACTCTGCAGTTCTCAAGGGGTAGCTCCAAAGTGACTCGCATCAGCAAAATGAAAATGAGTTAAATGATTTCCATTGCTCTTTAATTTCTTGTTTACTCAGTTGAATGATTGAAAGACATTTTGCATTATGGCATTGAAGAATTTGTAAGACATGGAGTATCCCTTGAAAAACATTCTCGTAAATTGCGTGTGACGCGTATAGAAGAGCCAAAACATTATGAGAAGTGCGTCTTTATGCAAATCAAAACAAGTGCAGGTAAACGACGGCGCATGTGAAGGTCATGGGAAGGTGTAAACAAGAACTGACCCTGAGCACTGTTGATTACTGTTATTTTCGTATTCTTCAGATGGGAAAGGACTTAAGCGAGTTTGACAAAGCCCAAATTGTAATGGCCAGGCGACTCGGTCACAGCATTTCCGAGACAGCAAGGCTTGTGGTGTGCTCACGGTCAGCCATGATTAGTACCTAACAAGAAAGATGACACTAAATTTTCGGGTGTAATAAGCACGTCCTTTGAATCCGTTCTGACGCAAATTTAATTTATCAAAGCTATTCAAAGTCAATGGTACCGGTACGGAAAACAATAGTATCTGACGGAAGAAAGAAGTTTTTCAATTAGGTTTTTAATCCCTCAGATATTGCTGTAAACGGAATCGTGAGCTTACACTCTCTGGCTCCAGACTTGTGCGTTAAGAAAAACATGAATTTATATGAGAAACATTTCGCATCGGAAACGCTCTCCAACACAGAAATAATTTTTCAAATCGGACTCTTAGAAACAGAGATATCGACCAAAATAAAATGTGACTTAATGTCCTCTGGTGGGAACACCATGCATTATTTCAAGAAGAAAATGTTCTTGAAAGGTTTGTCGACATGAATAGTATCGGTCAACAAACGACTTTTTTTGCAGTCGAGATTATAGAAGCTCATATTTTGCTGCAAATACATCAGAAGCGAAAATTAAGACTAACGCCACTTGGTGGCCAAACCATTTTTTTACAAAATTTAGAAATTACTTGCAAAGGATTTGCCATCAGGAGCTGTATCCGGTGCAGAAAGAATTTTTCAAATAGGATATTTAGAAGCAGAGATATAGGGCAAAAAGCAATTTACCTTTACGCCCGCTAGCGGAAAGTCTACAAATTACTTGAAAATTTTGAAATTATATGAAAAACATGTCACACTGGAAACAAGAAGGAATTTTTCAAATCGGACTCCTAGAAGTACAGATATTGACAAAAATAAGGTATACATCTACGCCCCCTGGCGTAGAAACCATGCATTATTTTAAGAAGAAAATAATCCGAAACGGTTTACCGATATGATTGGCATCAGTCCTCGAAATAATTTTTTCAATCGATATTTTAGAAGTTCATATATGGCAAAGTCATCAGGAGCAAAAATTAACACTTACGCCCCCTGGTGGCCAAAGTGTTCTTTACCAAAAATTAAAAATTATATGCAAAATATTTTCCATCAGAAGGTGTATCCGCTGAAGAAAAAATTTTTCAAATCGGAGTTTTAAAAGAAGAGTTATCGGGAAAAATGTAATTTATTTTTACACCCCTAGAGGAAAATCTATGCACAATTTGAAAAAGTAACTATATCTAAAATACTCTTCGACATAAGTGGAATCGAGTAATATAAGAATTTTTCAATCGGATGTTTAGAAGCAAATATGTGGAATAAAATCTTTTTTTTTAATTCTACATCATCTGGTTTTACGCCCTCTAGCGGTGAAATTGTACATCGTAAAAAAAACACAAATAAAGGATCATCATTCACATATTTCAAGCTTCCCAATGCAAAAAGAATTTTTCAAATCGGACGAATAGTTGCAGAGATATCTTGGGTACAGACGGACGGACGGACAAACCGGTAACATAAGCACGATCTTTTCTTTACAAAAGACGTACTAAAAAAGTGGTTCGAGGAGAGTGAAACCACGAACCGCCGACAAGGTGTGGGCCAACCACGACTTATCGATGCTAGAGACGAGCGGATGATATCTCGTACGTTACGAGCCAACAGAAAGGATATTGCTGCACAACGCGAGGTTAGTTTGAATGCTGGTGACGGATGTAATTTGTCACAATACACAGCACATCGAACCCTATTGGAAATGGGCTGCGTAGCCACGGGCAGCTCCGAGTGCCAGTGCGAACCTCAGTTTACCGTCGAAAGCGCCTCCAATAAGCTCGCAAGCATCAAAACTGGAACTTGAATGATTGGAAGAAGATCGTCTGGACCGATAAATATCCTTTCGTGTTGCACCATGTGGACGACCGCGTATGTATGCGCCGTTTACTTGGGGAAGGGCTAACACCTTGATGCATTGTAGGTCGAAAACAAGCCGGTGAAAGAAGTGTAATGTATACAGCCAATTGACGTGGATTAAGAACATCAAACAGAAGCCATCGCTCTTTCCACGTTTATAAGTTAGTCACGGAAAAATTCTTATCGGCCGTCACCGGGAAACGAACCCAGGGTCTTCCAGTTACACGCTGGACATGCTTTCACTGCACCACAGCGGTCTCGAATTCCTCCAGACTCACATTCGACTAACTGCCAAGTCACTTGGCAGGTTGCTTCCCGGTGGCAGCCGATGAGAATTTTTCCGTGACTCACTTATAAACGTGGAAAGAGCGATGACTTCTTTAAAACAAATACCACCGTCTATGTACGATATTTAATTAAAAGATGAAATCTATTTACAAATTAAAACCTCCACTAGTACTTTCGGGGTAACCCCATCATCAGGTGGAACAGAGAGGTTAATGCAGTACTTACCCCATCATCAGGTGAAACAGAGAGGTTAAAGCAGTACTCGCATACACTTATATAGGAGCGCAGCAATGCACCATGGTACAGTTCTCAAGCGTCACAAGGTTAAGTTGTTGCCATCGCATCCGAGCAATAGATACAATTTCCGACTTTATTTACACATAACACAGATTGTGTTGCACAGTTAAAATTGTCAAATTTACATGTTATTGTTTCTATTAAATCTATTTAATAATTATAATTTAAAGTTCAAAACGGCTACATGGTTTTTCCAAACTTTTGGTATGTCCACTGGCGTGTTATCATTACAGCGCCTGTCCCCTAAGGCTTCAATGTACAGGCTTTCAACAAGGTGTAGTGAGTGTGCGTACTCAGGGGTGTTAAGCAGTCTAATGTTCGCCCAGTCTGGTTGCAAAGTTCCATTGTGACGCTTGAGAACTATACCATGGTGCATTGCTGCGCTCCTGTAGAAGTGTACGCGAGTACTGCCTTAACCTCTCTGTTCCACCTGATGATGGGGTAAGTGTTACCCCGAAAGGGCTAGTGGAGGTTTTAATTTGTAAACAGATTTCATATTTTAATTAAATATCGTACATAGACGGTGGTATTCGTTTTTATGACATATTGTACGAATTGTGCTTTTTTCTACACGATGACATCTGTTTGATGTTCCTAATCCACGTCAATTGTCTGTATTAATTATTCATTCGCCTCCTAGTTATTTGTTCAGTTGCTGCTTACCATCTTTGGTGAATTCCAAGCATTGTGCGGGGCTCCAAGAAGCAGCCTGCCAAGTGGCTTAGCAGTTAATCGTATGTGAGTCTGGAGGAATTCAGGGCCGCTGTGTAGCAGTGGAAGCATATCCGGCGCATAACTGGAATACCCTGGGTTCGTTTCCCGGTGGCGACCGATAATTTTTCCGTGACTCACCTATAAACGTGGAAAGAGCGATGAAGTGTAATGTATTGGGTAATATTCTACAGGTAAACCCTGGGTCTAGTTATTCATATGCAAGAAGTATGACGTCTACCATCTACCTTAAACATCATTGCTTACCAGGTACTTCCTTTCATGCCAACGGTATTCCTCTCTAGTAGTACCTTCTTTCAGTAGAATAATGCTCCATGCCACACTGCCCGGATTGTTTGAGAATGGTTTGAGGAACATAAGGAAGATTTTCAGGTATTTCTCTGGCCTACAAATTCTCCAGACATCCATCCAATGAAGCATCTGTGGTTTGTGTTGGAACATAAAATTCGAAACAACACACCTTACAAGAGTTAAAGGATCTAGTGGTAACGTATTGGTACTAGAAACCAGAAGACACCTTTAGAAATCTTGTAGCGTCAATATCTCCCTGGATAACAGCTGTTTTGGTTGCAAGTGGAGGACCAAAATTATATTTTGCCGGTTGTCTTAATGTCTTTGCTCTTAGGTGTATATCATTTATTTAAATTTCCACTTTTTCTTTCCTGTCTTTTATGTGTTGTTAATCTCTCGTTCTAATTTTCAAACTAAACGTCATGTCTGAACTCACAAAAATTTCCGTTACACTTGGTAACTCTGAAAGTAAGTCAGGTGGGACAACCAAAATAAAAGGGATGCGTACGATGTTTACTTTCAGCAGGTGACTTCGTCCGCGAGGTCTTAGATTGCAGCTACTTTAGGCGTTAGGAATATTCAACGCTAGGTTTATGTGATATTTGCCATCTAAGATACACAGTCGTATCAGAATAATATGACCACCTACCTCATAATGGATAACGGCGGCGAGATGATGTTGCATGGACGCAATGAGGCACTGGAAGGTTGCCCGAGGCACATGTGCCCATTCGAAATGCAGCAGAGCACGGTGGTCCCGGAGATAATGTGGCTGTGGATCAGCACGTCGAACCTGTCGATCCAAGTAGTCACACTAATGCTCCATGGGATTGAAGTCGGGCGATTTCGCCGGCCGAGAGAGAACGGAAACATCGCTGTCGTGTTCCTGGAACCAATCACGACGTGGCACGGCGTATTGCCCTTTAAACCTTAGCGACGTGGCACGGCGCACTGTCCTGTTGGTAGACACCATCACCACAAGCGTAAACGTCCAACATGAAGGCATGCATGTGGTCAGCGAGGATGGATACGTTCACATTGGCGTTCAGGGATCGATCCAGTGTTACCTGCGGTCCCAAGTCATACGAAGAACCGATCCTCCAGACATACACACTGCCACCGCCGGCCTGTACTTGATCGACAAACGTGTCCGGGTGTTGGTTCTCGTGTGTCTTACAGCGTATCCGCCATCGCGCCCGTTACTTCTGTGGAGTGGGAACCGCGATTCGTTGGAGAAGGTAACCTTTTCCCACTCTTCTACTGTAGTTCCATGCAAACTGCAGGCGTTGTTGCTAATGGATTTGGGTTAACATGGACGCCTTGACACAGCGTCGACTTTGGAGACCCATGCGTAACAAGGTTCGCTCTACTGTTATCAGTGACACGTACCTAGGCGCCCCAGCCTTCATTTCCGTGGCCAATTGCTGCGCGTCCTTTGCCCTTTACCAGTCGACGGAGGCAACGTTCTCCTCTGAGGTAGATGGCCTTTGGGGCTCTGCAGTTATGATGTCGGGAAGTACTCGGTGTGCCCGCGGTTTATTAATGGAACACCCTTAATACAGCGACTCGCGAACAGTCCGCGAAGTCTGCAGTTTCTGAGATGCCTCCACCTTTGGCGCGGTAGTCGTTGATCATTCTATTTTGAACGTCCTTCAGATCACTACCTGTGCCAATTGTGCTCACGTTACGGACTACGACTCATATGTCCCAGCCGGCAGCTTATATCTCCGTGTGGTCGACCTTGTCACGTGCGCTCTGTGACGCGTCTGGGCGGGTACACTGTGGTTCCGGTGGTGGTCATATTATTATGACACGACTGTGTATGTGCCGAGTATTTTCCTTTTGTTTGGTGGTTTAATGACAAAGGCGAGCAACTCAATCGCATATAAGCAGTCTTCCGTTCCTAAATTAGGGCCACTTATTTGAAGAAGGGGAGAGAGCTAGTGGCGTAAAACAAACACACCAACCATGCTTCACCCGAAATTCGGATTCAGATCTAACTCGGTCGAATGATTAAGGGACAACGTTTTGTACCAGTCTGTCACCCGGACGGCAGGTATATGATGTTACTTTTTTGCTACCTATAGCTCATCACTAGTTAGGGTGAACGACTTTACTTCGTTGTAATCTTAGTGTTCGTCAACGTTCAATCTCGGTCGATTAAGGGACAACGTTTTGTACCAGTCGGTCACCCGGACGGCAGGTATATGATGTTACTTTTTTGCTACCTATAGCTCATCACTAGTTAGGGTGAACGACTTTACTTCGTTGTAATCTTAGTGTTCGTCAACGTTCAATCTTAATTTTCGTGTTTCACTCTGTCAAATTGATCAAAAGTGATCTTCTAGGAGACTTCTAATATGTGTGGCGTAGGAACTGTAAGTCTGTTTTCAGATCAGATCATATGTAGAGGATTTTAGGAAGGGAGTGTCTGACCCCAGGTCTTAAACAACCCTTAAAAATAGGAAGCTAGGAGATTTAGGCTAGAGTGCCTGATAGGAAAGTGACACGGAAGCGAGGTAAAAGGGGAGAGGGAGACGCCTTTATTTATTACCGGGGGGGGGGGCAGTACCCGGGGTCCAACGGCTTAACGTGCCCATCCGATGCACGGCGGGTGTTTAGTGTTTCGAACGTTCGTACCTGCCCAGTAGGGTGATCCACTTTGCAATGGAAAAAGAAAAGGTATTCAAATCATGGCTCCACATAGCGTAATTTTGTCCATTATGATGTAGTAATGTGTGCACCAAATTTTAGCTCGATACGTGGAAGTTTAGTGGTGGCCAAGAAGTTTACTTTTTGGTAGCTAACTAAAATTTCTCTTCTTTTCAGGTATAAACAACCATGTCGACATCTAGCTTGAGATCTGCCCCCACTAACTGGCTTTTGGGAAAACCAATCTCTAACTTCTCTACAGCAAGACTTCCCCGTGGATTAGATGTGCTCCGGATGGTCCAGTTTTACCAATTAGAAGAGGGCAAGAGCTTGTCAGTGAGTTACAAATTGACCTGTGAAGCAGTTGTGATTGTTTGGAAGCGTGCGAGGGTTCCTACACAGATGATTGATTCGTGTGTGAGAAAACTCTCAAAACTTTATGAACGATATTTAGCTGTGAAGAAGCACCGTTCTCGTCAAGGAGAAAATGACCGTGCGCGTGAGGATATGTTCAAAAGGGATCTAGAAGAATTGTTTGATGTTGCCGTGAAAAATGCTATAATGCAAATGAAAAACGACGAAGACCAAGTGTTCCTCCAGAAACAAAGAGAAGATGTCTTTTCATGTAGTTTGAGTGGTGCTGACTTAAAAACAACAGAAAAAGAAATTAGGAAAAGACAGCGTAAGGAAAAAGATAGAAATGCGACAGAGAAATATAAAGAAAGAGAGAGCAAATGTCTTCCTAGGAAAACTGCAGAGCTTTCTTCATCATCTTTACATAGCTCCGAAAGCGAAGGCGAATATCAACCTGTAGCGTCCCATCTGCCGCACCTTCTACTCCATTCCCATCCAAACGAAGTAAAAATATATTTACGTTACCAGAAGTCGTCGGAGTCCTGGATCGAGTCAATCTTCCGGATAGAGGAGCTGTGGAGCCGTTGCAAGGGCGCTTGGACACGATATTTCCGAAATCACCCTTTCCCGAAGCTCCATTAGGCGCTCTAGGAGATTAGAAAGACAGAAAGCCGCATCAGCTGAACAAAAGAAATCGTCTTTGGAGGGGCCTTTTCTTTTACATTGGGATGGCAAACTTTTGCCTGATATTGATGGATCCAAGGTGACAATTGATCGCATTGCTATACTTCTCACTGGAGATGGCCAAGAACAGCTTTTGGGAATTCCCAAGATAGACAGAGGAACAGGGAAAGCTCAGGCACAAGCTTGCGTTGAAGCAATCGAGAAATGGAATGTTAAGTCTGAAATCAAAGGACTTGTGTTTGATACGACAGCGAGTAATACTGGGCTTCACACAGGAGCTTGCACAACAATTGAAAAAACCCTAGGCAGTGAACTCGTTTGGATTGCATGCCGCCATCATGTTATGGAGATTATGTTTTCAGCTGTTTTCTTATGTGTATTCGGTTCCACTGGAGGTCCAAAAACTGCAGTCTTCAACCGTTTTCAGAAAGGGTGGCCAACGATTGATCAAAGTGCTTATAGTGCAGCAGACATTGGCCTCTTTCAGGATCCTATATTAAACAGCTTACGACAAGAAATGCTGGAGTATTTACCAAGTGCACTGGAAAAACAGCAACCAAAAGACGATTATCAAGAACTTCTGCGCTTGTCTCTTTTGTTTCTTGGTGGAGGAAGTAGCACTGAAACATTTCGAGCTCCTGGCCCTACACATAATGCTCGATAGCTGGCTAAAGGCATTTACGCTCTAAAAATATGCCTCTTTCAAAATCAGTTTCAGTTAACACCTCGAGAGACAATAAATACATTGAATTTGGCTTTGTTTGTAAGCCTGGTTTATGTGAAGTATTAGAATGAAGCTCCACTTGGAATTAGAGCTCCATATAATGATATCCAGATTCTAAGTCTCCTAAAACTTTACCCTAATAAAAAAATTGGCGAGAAAGCCTGCAATGCTTTTGCCAGGCACCTTTGGTTTCTTTCTGAGCACTTGGTAGCCTTAGCTTTTTTTGACGATCGAGTGCCCACGAAAACTAAAGCAAAAATGGTCAAGAATCTGAAACGTCCACAGCTGCCCGATTTTCTGCGACATATAGCAATATCTGAGGAAAAAGATCTCAATCTAGAAAATTTTGTAACTGAAAGGACTAGCTTCTTCTTCGATGTTTTTCTTGTTGGAGGAAAAATTAAATCTAAAACGTTTCTGAAAATGCAACCCCAACAGTGGAGAAATGATCCTGTTTTCATTGAACTTCGTGAATGTTGCTGTAAGATGAGGGTTGTGAATGACACTGCCGAGCGAGGCATCAGTTTGATTCAAAAATACAACCAGGCACTTACCAAGGACGAAGAACAAAAGCAGTTCATTGTCCGACTGGTGGCAAATCATAGAAAACAGTTTCCTTCACCATCGAAGGCATCTCTTATGTCATAATTATTCAATTTTCGAAATTTTTCATTTTCACTTATGTAGTACCCAAAAGTTAAATATTGAGCGACCCCTAAATATCGTTTTTTTTTTTTGCAAAACCCTTTGGTGTACTTATCATTCACGTACTATGGCATGAAATAAAAGTTGTGGAGAAAGAATATTTAAAACATTTTTTTTTCTTGGACCACCCTAATGCCCAGGATCGAACCTGAGGTTATCTTCATGGCAGTCACGAACGCTGACCACCAGGCCACCCGCTGCCCATAAGTCTGTTTTGATGATCATTATCACAAGTAGAGAATTTTGCGAAGGGAGTGTCTGAGGCCAGATCTTAAACAATCCTTAGAAATAGGAAGCTAGGAGATTTGGGCTAGAGTGTCTGATAGAAAAGTGACGCAGAAGCGAAGTAGAAAGGGGGAGGAAGGCTCGCTTATTTATTATCGGGGGGGGGGACAGTACCCTGGGTCCGACGGCTTAACGTGCCCATCCGACGCACGGCGGATATTTAATGGATCGGGCGTTCGTACCTGCTGGGATCGAACCTGAGGTCCTTTCGGTGGCAGTCACGAACGTTGCCCACTACGCCAACCGCGGCCCAAGTCTGTTTTCTCTCATGTACTCTAGTTATAATATTGTTTAATTAAGATAATATAGCGGTGACAGTAAGGGAGTAGGAAACAGTAGCCGCATTCCACATGATGTAGTGCTTCGCGCCAAGGTTTTGTAAAAAAATTCGGAAGTTTTGGTGAACTTCACTAATCAATCTTTCCTCGACAGATTCTAATCGAACACAGTTTGCTTTGTTCATTGTTTTCTTAAAAATGAATTGTCGTAAGACAAATGAGTTTCTGTTGAGAAAAATTAGTTGATTTGCGGAAACGGTGATTAAATGTTATATGAGCGTAAAGCTTGGTGATCTTATGCTAGTTTATTTGATCTAAAGAAGTCTTTAGGAGGATTCCAGAGAATAGCGTCGGGAAGTTACGGAAATGGCAGCCATATTGTACCATATTTTAAGCGCTGCCCAGGATTTTTGGTAATTCATTAAATTATTGAACTAATAAACGTTGCATATAAATTTCAAGCGCTATATGAATATGAGATTCATCAAAACTTATAAGCGCCTTTAAAGAAATAATCCGATACCGTTTTTGGGTATAACATAGACTTTCATGAGAAATTCCCAGCTTAAACGTATTTATGCGGATGATGAAATGTGAGCAGCTTTCGAGAAATTATTTTAAGTGGACACGATTTAAAGCATTTCTAATAACGTTTCAGCTAACAGAACGCGACTCAAACAAGTGAATATGAAATCTCGAGTCAATCGTTTAGTTCATTCCTGGTAATAGAGAAGTTGTTTCGCACTCATATTACTCTTAGTAGGCTCTTATTCTGCTGACCTGAGCAGTCAGCTCTTGCGCTTTTCTTAGGTCAACTTCACAGACTGCCGAATTGTACAATAAATTCAAATTCTTCCTTCTCCGTTGGGACTGCAGCAAACGAATGAGATTTTTTCTTTGATTGGAGGTTTAACGACCACCGTGAGTAACTCAATGGGCTATAAGCAGTCGCCCGTCCCTAATTTTGGGTCACTGGTTCCAGGGAAGGAAGAGGGCCAGTGCCGTAAGACAAACACAACATCCATGCCTCAATTCGAACCCGGACCCCTTTCGGACGAATGATCAGAGGTCATCGCTGAGACCACAGCGCCACCGGGGCAGCAATTGAGGTTTTTTATTTACTTGTTTGAGCCAAGTCTTTTCACTCTTTCCGCATATATAAATATTTCTAAAAAGTCTTTAAATCATGTCCACTAAGTGAGAACAACTGTTATGCTTCCAAATACACTGAAATAGTTTTAGGCAAATTTTAAGTGGCTCCCCGGTGGTGCAGAATTTTGACCATTCATCCTTGATACGTCCGGGTTCGAATCCCGGTGATGCATAGGGTTTGTGTTTTGTCCTACGGCACCAGCCACTCCCTTTCCTGCGGGACCGGTGGCCCTAAATTAGGGACGGGAGACTGCTTTTTTCCACTGATTTGCTCGCGGCAGTCATACCCCTCCCCTCCCAATGTCCAGCCGTTCACTATGCTGATTTTAAGAAATTTTACAACTGCCACTTTTGTTATATTTCCAGAACAAACTTTTTGTATGGATGTTACTGTTTTTATAGTTCTTTTTAAAGAGGAATATGTTTCTGGATTTTATTTTTTCACATTTGTCGTCGATGTTTCGAGCTATGAAACCCAACCGAAGACAATGCATTTTTTTTGAGTTTTCAGATGAGTTCGCCATGTAGATGCAAGGTTATAAAGGCATCCATATCACACATTTTCTCCCATCGTTCAATTCAAAACAAAATCCTATATATGATACAAGAATGATCTTGAATTGTTAAATTACCAAATACTCTAGACCAATACATATTTTAATTGTGTTAGCGTTGTCTGTGACCATTCTAAAGTCTGAGAACTAAGCCCAGACGAAGCCTCCCAGCGGAGTGCGAAAGCTCGGCATATAGTGAGTGTTTGTATTTCCGCCATTAAAGAAGATTTGAGTTTGTTTGTATGGGGGGTTTAACGACCACTGTGAGCAACTCAATGAGCCATAAGCAATCGGCTGTAATTCACTTAGGGCCACTTGTTCTAGGGAAGTGAGACAGCTAGTGGCGTAGAACAACCACAGCATCCAGGCCTCACCGGGATTCGAATCCGGGCCAATCCCGGACGAATGGCCAAAAGTCATCGCTTAAGCCACTGCGCCACCAGGGTGGCAAAAGAAATTTTAGACTTGCATCAGTCGTGTGTTATAATTTTAATTGTTAAAATTCGCATTGTTGAACGGAATCGAGTAGTTTTCATCGTAACAAAAGTCCTAGATAAGTCCCTTGATAAGAACTTAAACTGCCCTATGCCAAGAACGCAAGATCGACTTGATATCGGGCAGTTTAAATTTCTTCGTGGAAACATCATAAAGGATAGCCATCATTCTCGGGCCCAGTGCCTTCAAACTGAGGAATACAGGGTGGGAGATTTTATCCGTTTTGGCTCCATTTCGTGCTTCCTGTTAGATTGTAGACGCCTTCTTGGTGGCCAAGAGTTTTTTGCCATCCCTTTGACCGACGGATATGAGACGTTGGCTTCTAACCATTCGTTTTAGATGGGTTCTGGTTCGAATTCCGAGTGAGGCATGGATAGTGTAGAGTGTTTGTGTCACGGTAATGGCTCACTCCCTCCCTGGAACCAGTGGCCTTAAGTGAGAGACGGGCAATTGCTAAAACCCCATTAAATTGGTCACGATGCCCCCCCCCCCGAAAAAAAAACGTTTTCTGCTCTGGTTTGAGTGCCGGATGACGCATGGCTGGTGTGCTTCTCTGATCGCTCTGGCCCTGTTCTTTTCCTGGAGCCAGCGGCCCCAAATTAGGGACGATCGACTGCTTGTAGTCCAATAAGCTGCGCATGGTGGTCGTTAACCTTTAAAGCGGCGGAAGTAACTGAACCATATAATGCCCCAAATTATCTGTACTTCCCAAACAGAAATTTTCACAAAGCGGCAAGGTTTTACGAAAACTACAGCAAAACGATCCCCCCTCCCCACACACACACACTCATCTCAGCGGTGCGGACCATAAACCTGTCATTCCTGAGATATATCCTCTGGTCCTACATTCTCTGTAATGTTCTCTCCAAGCTGCGCGCCCGCGTGGCAACACAGCGACTTAACTTCCTGCGTGCAATAAGCGTTTTAAATTAAAATTCCCAAATTAATTTTTATAAATCGAAATTCAATTACCTGCAAAAATAATAATAAATAAATAAAATTCGGGCTCTCAAAAGTCAAAATAATGCTTTTCTTAAATGACGTTCCCCTCCTTCTAAATTCGTCTCATATTCCTCTTCATTCGTAAAGGTTTCTTACAAAGTAGCCTCGTGCGAGCAGATAGTGAACGCGAGACTGCGGATTAGTGATTTTCCCACGCCGTGAAAGAGGCAGATATTGAATATTTTCTCAAAACAACACATCATCAGCTCCAGCCAATCACAGCAAACCGTAACCAAGTTCATTGTACTAACTAATGCACCCATGCTAGTTGGCGGGGGAAAGGCATTCCGGTCAGTTAAATTGTAAGCCACTGGTAAAAGGGGTTTGCTCAAAACTTTGCCCGATAATGAGACAGATTTCTTCCAACATTAAAGACGCCTTGTGTTTGCATTCGAGTTCGCTTTTGCGCCGTATTTTCTGTTAGATTTAATGATGTCTAAACAGAACAAACAGAGTTGCTTACAACCACTAAAAAGTCTAAAAAATAAGAGTTTCAATCCAAGTTCCAACTTGTACTGCAT
This sequence comes from Macrothele yani, assembly GCA_039090855.1. Lineage (NCBI taxonomy): Eukaryota > Metazoa > Arthropoda > Arachnida > Araneae > Macrothelidae > Macrothele > Macrothele yani. The sequence continues at coordinate 92,278,183 of CM077013.1, forward strand.
TAGTAAGAGAAGCTGAGAAAATAAAATTTTTTGCCCAAGTGGTTTTGATGCCTGCCCAGCTCATAGGGTTAGGCGCACATTGCCCATTGCCGCTTACAGGAAATATTGGTTGTATGGCTTGGACCATGAAAATTATCGTCCTGGCAATTTATCATTTTTTCTAAACCATAGTTTTCCAGTTTGTTGTAATAATCTTTTTCGTTTGCACAATATATACACTTATAAAATTCACGATACAATATTTCTTTGTTCATAGATTGATGGGACTTAATAAGATTTTTCAGTATTTTCTGCTTTTCGTAGTGCACACTTTAATATCTAACTGGCGTAAATCACTAATACTGTGATGTGGAGTAAATATATAGCCTACTAGTATTTCGCTCGATTTCTTCGTTTTAAAGAGAAGATTAAAAAATATTTTTAATACATAAACAGCTGCATTTCCTACAGGAATTTCCTCTGCATTTTACAGCATTTCTGAATGCAGTGTTTCTTATTTCATATTTCCCTGCGAGATGGCGAAAATTTTTAAATACAACAAATTAAACAAAGATTTAATAAACAAAATATTTAAAAAAAAAACAAAAGATTAAATAAACTAAATATTTTTGAACACAACAAATTAAGTATCAATTATCAGGAACCAACTTTTTGGAATCTTTTACCTGATGAACTGAAACACATTAACAATTACAAGTTGTTTAAAAAAAATTAAAAACATGTTTGCTTAATTTATGAAAAAAAAAAGAAAAAGAAGGAAAAAAATACCTCAAACTATTATAAAACATTTTATTCCCTTTCTAATTGCAATAATATCTACTAAGAATTTCTGTTCTACTGCATGACCTGCCTATTATTTACTTTAATTCTGTAGTAACTTTTACATGACGTGTATTTATCATGTAGGGAGATCAGGGCTTAGTCAGGTCATTAAATACCTTTCCCCTGATCTCCTTGGCTGTTATAATAATTACTCTTTGTTACACTAAAATGTAAATGTAAACTGAATGTAAGGTATGATGTAACAGCTAAAACAATAAAAAATTAATTAAATTTAAATTTAATTTAAAAATATCTGATCAAGTTGGATAGAAAGAACATTTGATCATCGGATAGATTCTTGTTGAAGAAATAATATCATCATAATTTCCGTGACTTGTGGTTTTCTTGTCAGGCGATCGTTAAACCCGAAACGACATTCTGCAAAGATGAAATTTCGATTGTAAATTACTTTTACCTTACGATTGCCTCAATCACAAAGAAAATGTTCTTATCACTGTTGAAAATTTTGAGGTAGGTTGCACCAAAAAGTGGTGCTATATCTTCTGCATCACTTTCTCAGAAAAGATATACCCCTGTATGGCGCATACAGAACCCAAAAACATGGTATAACTTCACACCACGTTATGGTACAAGGTTGCACCACATTATGGTGCAATGTTTCACCATGTTGCTGGGTTTTGTTTGCACCACACAATGGTATATCTTTTCTCAGAAAGTGGTGGAGCTGGTGTAATCCCACTTTTCTGGTGCAACCTACCACAAAAGTTTTAACAGTGTATACGATATATTTTTCTTTGCCTTTAGAAACAGTCACTGGGCATAACATTCACTTCAATGCGGAAAAGTAAACATCCTATCATGAAAGAAATATGGGACTACACCATGTCATACAAATTTTGAAGATGACAATCCGATTTTTTGGTGTAAATGTGACAAGGGTGGTAAGTTAGATAATATCCGAAAACTTGAACATTTCATCGTCCGGGAGCGAGACTCGAACCCGCGTCTCTCAGATAGCGCCCGGGTATGCTAACCAATACACCACTCAGAACAACCAAGTATCAAGTTTCCGATTAATTTGAATGCCGGTTGCTTCGACTAGCGAATCCTGTGATGGTTATATTACCATAAATCAGAAACTTGAGCCTTGGTCGTTCTGGGTGGTGTAGTGGTTAGCATACCCGGGCGCTATCTGGGAGACACGATTTCGAGTCCCGCTGCAGGACGATGAAATTTTCAAGTTTTCGAATATTATATGACTTACCATCCTTGTCACATTTACACCAAAATCGGATTGTCATCTTCAAATTCATATGGTGTAATTTCGTATTTCTTTCATGATTTATCTGCTCCTCCGGGCAATCACGGGATAGGATTCTTAACTTCCAGATTCGCCAAACATGAATGCCGGTTACTTCGACTAGCGAATCCTGTAATGGTTATATTCAAATTAATCGGAAACTTGAGACTTGGTCGTCTTGGGTGTTGCAGTGGTTAGCATACCCGGGCGCTATCTTGGAGACGCAGGTTCGAGTCCCGCTCCAGGACAATGAAATTTTCAAGTTTTCGGATATTATCTGAGTTATCATCCTTGTCACATTTACACCAAAAAACGGATTGTCATCTTAAAATTTGTAAGCATCCTATTCCCATAAAATAGAATGTTCTTTACTTGAGAATAATATCACGTGTTCATAGCATGGTATATTGCATCATTAAGAACTATAATGAATAAATTTCTCCGGCTGGACGTGTAGTGCAGGAAAGCTTACGTTAAGTCACGTTAGGGTTATTGACAGGTTACTTGACGTAGCTAAAGTGTGCTTAATCTTCAAAGTGCTAGAGTTTGTTTAGGTAAGACACGCACGTGCAATAAATTCCAATAATATGGAATTTATTTTTACTCAGCGTTCCTTATTATCTTGAATACCAGTATTATAACTTCGGTTTTAGAACATTAGTACCTTGAAAGCTCCTTATTAGAGCGGTAAACACAATATACCCTGAACTTAACATAAACACTCAATGAAGTAGACTTAACGGCCAGACAGAGGTCTGACAATAAAATGAACTAAGAAAACGTACTCACTTTTAACCTTTTATTGGGGAGCTCCTGGTATTACTCAAATACACACTCCAAAATAACACAACTACTGATAGCCCGAACTTTCGTACTATCGTAATATCGTAGAAAAGTAGGTAAATCGCATATCAATAATCAGGAAGAACCTATCACATATAAAACGAAGCTCTCTGGTATACTTGAGCGCGCCTATACATACTGCATACCACCACGTCATGACTTACACTCGTTGCCACATATAATTCAGCGGGAGAAACAACATCTCGTTAAGTGAGAAGATAATTTGCATAGGAAAATAAAATAACAAGAGATAGTAAAATCAAAAAGAAACTGAATCTAGAGTATACGTTACAGAACGTCATGTGTTTACAGCCTCTTCTTTCATGAAATACCCAGACTTGAGTGAGAGCACCGCATAGCATTCTACTCGTATGTACAGTAATGTGATACATAGCCTTTTCCCACGAAACAGAATATTTTTCTGCAATGTATGCATCATGGCGTCAACATATTCTATTAGAACCACTTAAGAAAACATATCATTCCTATAATATATTCCTTCCGTGACAGTATCTTGCGATCATGACATGCCATTTAAAGTAGACTGATACAAATTATCTTCAGGTGACGACAGCTCGCATTCACAACATTTTATTTAAAGTATCTTTTATACATATATACACTGGTGTCCAAAACCTAAGGACGGACTCTGTATGAGAAAAGCAATACATGACCGCAGCCAAATGTGGAAATCATTATTTTGGCAGCATACGAACACGTGAAGAGACGCAAAAAATTGTTTATAAATGACGCACAAATTACACTGTAATCAGTGGTTAAGCAAAGTTACACATTTCAGAAGGACATCGTTGGAGAATGTATGTACAGTGCTTTCCGATAACCTGGCGGAGAGCTATTTCAATGTGGAGTATGTCCACCCCGAACTGTGATGTCGCTCGCACAACATCGTAGTATGCTGAACACCAATGGATCCAGGACTTCCCGAGGCAAATTGGCCCACTTCTACCTCAGAGCACAGATGAGGCTTTGCTTGTTTTCTGGAGGGTTGTTTTCAGGCGCCGATGTGTCTCCTAATTGCGTTCCAGACATGTTCGACGGGGCTGAGATCTAGGGAGTCTGCTGGCAGTTGATGCGGTGAATATATTCGGTCTGTGGAAGTGACTACACTGCTCTCGTACGATGAGGTGTCATCGTGTTGTCTTCCATGAATAGAAAGCCTTTGCCTGCAGCACCACATAATAATGGAACAGGACGTATAAGGACTTCATTGCAATATCGTTCACCCGTCATGGTCCCATTTTCTAGCACTTGTAGCTCGGTGTGTCCATTAATCATGATGCCGCCGCGCACTATGTAATACAATTTTTAAAGGAAACCAAACGATGCTCTTTAAACCTCACGTCTGGATAAACTCTTTCAAAATTAAGTTTGATCCCTTCTGTTCAGATGGATGATTTTAATAGAAAATTTTCCAGTTTAGATATTTGTTACTAGTTTTTGCTTATGGCCCAGTCGAGTTACATACTTCACTCTGTCACCCGACATTCCTATACACTGAGTGGCCACTTGATTATGACCACCACCTCAGTACTTTGTTGGGCCACTTTTTGCGTTTAATACTGCGTCGATTCTTCATGGCATGGACTCCTTGAGATGTTGATAGGTGGTTTGTGGAATCTGAGACCATGCTTGATGAATAGCACTTTCCAGGAGTGTGAGATTGCAGAGTTGTGGATCCAGCTGTCTGATGGCTCGTTCAACTTCATCCCACAAATTCTCAATGGTGTTGAGATCTGGAGATTGCGGGGGCCATCTAAGCAAAGAAAACTCCCCGGCATGTTCTTGAAACCAATCCTGTACAATACGAGCTCTATGGAAGGGCGCATTATCTTGTTGAAAGTAGTAATCACCATTGGGATAAACCATGCACATGACAGGATGCACTTGGTCCGCAACGATGTTTAGATATATGATGTGCCAGTAAGACATTGATCAACACGAATTAAAGGGCCCAAGGCATGCCAGGAAAACATTCCCCAAACCATAACGTGGCCTCCACCAGCTTGAAAAGTTGCAGCAATGCATTTGGGGTCAATGCTTTCGTGCTGTTTCCGCCAAATTCTCACTCATCCATCGGCATAGTGCAACTGGAAAACGTGATTCATCGGACCACATAATTTGTTTCCAATTATCGACTGTCCAATCCTTGTGCTCCTGTGCGAACTGGAGACGTTTTCTCTTGTTAACTGCAGACAGCAAAGGTGTTCGAAAAGGCCTTCGGCGGCTGCCATATACCATTCGATGCAGTGTACGGCGAAAAGTGCGTGCATAGATCATTTGAGGGGATCCTTGATTAAGATGGTCTCTAATTTGCTGCACCGTTGCCCTTCTGTTGTCTGTTACCAGTCTGGACAGTCTCCGTTCCGCCCGAGCAGTCACTAGTCGATGACGACCACACGTTGCACGTAGAGACCCAGTTTTTTGGCTGACAGTCCAGTCTTTAAACACTTTAACAACAGCTGCTCTGGAACATTTCACGCATGTGGCGGTTTCGGTGATACTCGCTCCATGGCTCCGAGCTCCTACAATCATCCCACGTTGAAAGTCCGTCAAATCGCATTTTTTGCCCATCTCGTCACCCAAAATTCACTCTACTACTGTCGCAAGCACTAAGCTTTCCCTTTTTATACTAGCCTTGCTCTCTGGCGGCAACAGCGTGCAGCCATAGCTCATTTGCTTAAAACTGTCAGATGGTCATAATAAAGTGGTCAGTTAGTGTATATAGTTTCCTGGAAGCTTGTCTGAGTGTATTACACCTAGAAACGGAAATTGTGTTTGTTATACAAGTATGTTAATAAATAGATTGTATGTATACTGTTTGCTTTGAAACAGCTGGTCCACCAGCCCCAGAGACCTCTAAAGCAAGCGCTCTCATTGACATCAACCTGCTACGTCTCACTGTTAGTGCCACATAGCCACCATCCTGAGCCGTTTTAATCCATGCACGGCCTAACGCATGTTGACGATTAATATCTTCGGTGTTCTGGTACCGTCTCGAAAGTCTGGATGCAATGGAGTGACCCACGCCAGTGGCTCTGGCAACATTATTCTATGTCTGACAGGATTCCAACATTCCGATAATCCGACCAGGTGCACACATATCCAGTTGCCATCTTTCTGACATACTGTTTCAATAACAAAATAAATTTTAATACTGGCAGGATGCGATGACGACAAGAAATGTCTCACATTCGAATTTTTGCAGCTCTTCCTCAACTCCACAAGTGTGCTGCTTCGCCTTTTATGCCAGTTATCGTTCGTCACATGGTATTGCGTTATTATTTCAACGTTCGCATATTCCCACGTCCTCTGTACTTTGCTTCATTACCCTGCCCCCACCTTTTCATGTCTTTATGCTTAATTTTTGGACAAAAAGTGTACTTTAAGTCGCTATTTCATACGGTTGGTCTCGAATCCAGTTGTTCAAGACAAATTGCTGCGATGAAATACGTGTATTTGTGGAATTGTGCCACATGTCAATCATCATAAAAGTTATATTTTAAATTAAAATTGTTGTGCGCATATAGTGCGTACAACCTGCAAGATAAGTTAATGGATGCCCAACTAGAAGTTTGCCGGGCCTTAGTTTGGAAAGCATGGCCCGGCGCGTATAGCCCTGTCTGGTTCAGAATTTTCAGGTATGGCCCGATCTAACCCGTTTTATACCTACACCAAGCGTTTTCCGCCCTTTATTAGAAATAACGAAATTTTTTCTTTAGAACACTGGTCTACCAGCCGTGGCCTGCGAAGAACACTATTTAGTGGCCCACAAAAGAAATTCTGAAATCGAAGAAAATACATTTTCAAAGTGAGGAAATGAATATCTCCCTTCACACACGAATGTTTTTTAAAGAATACCGAGGAACGCAGGCGTATCTGGTACCTATTTCGAAATTCATTGTAACGTAGATATCATGTAAATTGTATCATTTCTTTTTCTGAAAGTTAAGTTTTAGGATTCAAAACTTGTCTCTACATTTCAATACAAAAAAGGTGATCCACTTAGCTAGGACTCAGCCTTGATTCCCAAATATGTAAACAAATACTTCGAACTTCCACATCTCCGCTGTAGGAAGGAAGGCCACGAAAAGTTTGTTTTAGCTTTGGTTTTGAGGAGCTAATGACACTGTTCATGTAAGCATTTCTCGGAAAAGAAAACAAAAACACTTCTTTTATTAGTCGCTAATGCCAAAGACGTGAAAACGGAATTGGATTTCAACCTTAAAAGAAATAAACGGTCCCATTGCAGATTTTCGTCTTACGGACAGTCGTCGGTTTAAGCTGTAATTAATCAATGCATCCGATGGAAGGTTCGTGTCACTCAGTAAACTACGCCATTTGATTATTTAGCAAGCCCCTTTCTCCCTTTTGGGAGAAGAAAAGGTTTTTCAATGCAGGGGCAAAATGCTAAACCTTCCAGTACCGGACCGGCCCGTATAGTCCTCTATGCCTAGCTGTGTGACAGACCGGAGGTTTCAAGCACTGTTCCTCGCAATGCGGCAGACAATTTGAACTTGCACTTAAATTGTCAGCGGTATAATTACTGATATTATCTTAGGCTGTTCTGTGAGTTCTGTTTCTGATTTTTATCACCGTAGGGAGGTTCTGTTGCATTCAACAGCATGCGTCGAAGAAGGAGACCTTGAAATGGTTGGAGTTGGGGATCCACTCGGCCAGAAATTGACATTTGTACCGGATATGACACCTTTAGTTGAAGAAGCGTCGCCCGTCCTCGACACTAGTCTTGCAGGACCCTGGCAAATACCTTCTATCCGTGTGGAGTTAGAAGAGTTCGAGAGACCACAAGAACATGATGGAGAGGAATTATTTGCTGCTGGAAGCTCAATCCAAGATGAGCCAAATGAGGAAGCTGACCATCCGACTCCTCAACCAGTGGTAAGTTCATGCATTGATTTTGTTTACGAAGAATGAATGTCCGTTCAAAAACTTCACTCTGGAAGTTTCTTTTTTGGACACTGGTAAATTTGGAACATTAATCAGCATTGATTCGCGTAGCATATTTTTCAGTACTTAGCACTATCTACTTTCTAGCATTCAGTAATCGAAGAGGAATTAACATCTATGCAATTAAAAAAAACTGAGCCTAAATTTCTAACGAAAAACACGGTACCCTTTTTTTGTGGATGAATTTACTATGCCTTAGTAACTAACGGAAGTTATCAGATGGCCATTATTAAACAGAAAACTTCAACATAATTATTTTATGAAGCAGTGTTTCAATGTGAGCATGAATATACTACGCTGAAAATTTTATTAAATACATGAAATCAATTTTTGCGACTTTTAAGCATTTTCAAATTTTTGTATGCTAATTGGGCAGGTTAGTTCCTTTCCCTTGATGATCACATCATGGGGAGATCATTTTATCGAAATGATTACATGACCAGAGGACTGTTTCACCAAAACTTTCAGTCTACCAAGAGATCAATTTACTTCATTTAAAAGTTTATTTCGTCTAAGGGCTAGTGTATCGAGAAGTTTGTATTTCTTCGAATAATCATTGGAGTGTAGCACCTTCTCTGATATGTTTATAAAACAGGTCACCATAGTTTCGTTTCTTCTTTCGAAATGTTTTTGGAGATTTTCTTTTCTGAAATTTATCTAGAACGACGACTGTCTAGATTTAGTCTTTTAAAGATAACTTCAGGCAAATCAAATCGTGCGCTTTTTTTATTTAAACAAATCTATCTATTTAAAAACAATTGCAGTGATTATCAATTAAGAACAATCGGTCAGTTAGTTAAATAACTTATGTTTAATAGCGACATAATTACATAACTACGCTACTTAACTGCAAATTTGTTATAAATGTTCTGTGTGAGTGTAGTCTAAAAGAAATTAGTTATAACGACATTCCTAAATGTAATATTGCATAAAAACACAATAATGACTTCTGTACCAACATTGTCTTTCACTGCCATCAGACTGTTTGATATTCCTTTAGGTAAAGTAGAGTGGTTTTGATAAAATTATTTTGTGGGAACTGATTTCTTCAAGGAAATGACCCTTCGATGAAATTAAATTTTCCGTTAAAAGACCATTCGGTAAAAATAGTCTCCCGGAAAAGCGACCCTTTGGCAAAATGAATATACAATACCCTTGAATAAAATGAACGCGTTTATCAAGAGAAAGTGCGTGAAGTGATCATTCGGTTAAACGAGTGATACTGTTCTTTGTCGTACAGTGCATAAGCCAAAATCTGATGTGCTTAAATTGCTGATGTTTTTAATCCGTCTGTTAATCTCTCAGCAGCTCAACTGGTATTCTACAAATGGGACGGTAACGACATTACCGCAGCACCGGTTGCGCAGCGGTCTAAGCGATGGCCTCTGATGATTGGTCCGGGTTCAATCCCAGTGAAGCATGGATGTTGTGCTTGTCTCATGACACTGGCTCTCTCCCTTCCCTGGAGTCAGTGGCCCTAAATTAGGGACGGAGACTGCTTATAGCCCATTGAGTTGATCACGGTGGTTGTTAAACATTTGCTAAAAAAAGACATTACTGGAATAAATAGAACTAGGAACGAAACAAATCCGCCTTTTTGTTCACAAATTTTAATCCACGTGACCCAATTCAATCTTTCCGGTCATGGGAAATCAAATTGTACACTTACAGAAATAAATGGTTTTTGCACGTGGAATAGACATAATCGCCCGCTAAATTTGAATAATATTTCGTTGATGCCGCTAGTTTGCTACACTGTTAAATTTTTTATGGTAGATTGCACTAAAAAGTGGTGCTACAGCAGCTGCACCACTTTCTGAGAAAAGATACACCATTGTATGGTGCAAAGAAAACCCAACAACATGGTGCAACTTTGCACCACGTTATAATACAAGTTAGCACCAAATTATGGTGCAAGGTTTCAGCATGTTATTGGGTTTTGTTTGCACCACACAGCGGTGTGTCTTTTCTGAGAAAGTGGTGTAGCTGGTGTAGCACCACTCTTTGGTGCAACCTGCCACAAATTTTTAACAGTGTATCATCAGTTAATAATTTTTTCAGATCATTGTTTTAAACACGCAGATATTGCTGAAAATATGCTGTAAACGGAAAAGTGACATGAACTTTAGTAGCAAACCTGGGCATTAAGAAATATTTTAAACTATATGTAAAACATTCAGCATGAGATACGCTGTCCGACAAAGAAATAATTTTTCAAATCGGGTTATTAGAAGCAGAGATAAGAGGGAAAATATGGCATACATCTCCGCCCCCTAAAGGAAAAATTGCTCATTATTTTAAACAGGAATTATGCGCAAAAGGCTTTTCGTGGTGTCAGGTATCTCACCACAAAGAAACCGTTTAAGTCGAGTTTTCAGAAGCGCAGATATTGCCACACGAACATCATAAACATAAATATACGAGCATTTGCACCTCCTTAAGGCAAAACAGTTCTTCACCAAAATTAAAAGCTATATGAAGAACGGTTCACATGAGAAATTCTGTGGGATTTTTAGAAGCCGAGATAAGAGAGAAATAGCAATTCAACTTTGCGCTTCCTAGTGGGAAAATTGTGTATTACATGAGGGAAAAACACTACCCAAAAAGCTCTACGTAATAAATGCTATCGAAATCGAAAATATTTTTTTCAATCGAATATTTAGGAGCAAAGATATGGAATAAAATGTATTTTTGAATTCCGTAGCACCTGCATTTAAGCCCTGTAAGGGCAAAGTGAGGCATCGGAAAAGGACTGGTAAGCAAGAATGATCGTTCTCACATTTTGGGCTTGCGAAAGCAAAAAGAATTTTTCAAATCGGAATAATAATTCCAGAGATGTTCGTCCGTCTATCCGCAGGTAGACAGACAGATACATTTTTTTACAAAAGTTGCTCCAAAATTATGGGCAGAAAGCAATTTTAACGACACGTAATTTGATAACTAAACCACCTACACTGATTTGTGGTTTCATGATAGTGATTATCTGATAATCCCTAATTTTTTCACCAGGAGGCGTAGATGTACATCTTATGTTTCTCGATATCTTTGTTTCTAACCGACCGATTTAAAAAATCCTTCCTTTGTCTGGTACTACCAAGAACTGAAATATTTTGTGCGCTTTTCTTCACCAAATTAATTCATAATTTCCTCGTTAGCAGCACAAACATTTAATCGGACTTTTTCGCTATCGTTGCTTCTAAAATAAGTCCAATTCAAAAAATTATTTTTAACACCGGATACCATTCACCTGGTGGATCACTTTACACCCGTAACTGTTTGTTGATGACAGTTGTGGGACTAGGTGGTAGTAGTGTGCATTTCTATTTGCAAACTGCATCTCCGCTTCTGAAAGTCATACTGAAAAAATAATTTCTTAAGGTATGCCATTCGCTACAGTAAAGATTGGGAACATTATCCTCTTTACGTAATGCTCCGTTTTCCCAGTAGGGAGCGTAAATGTCAAAACTTTTTTCTAGCTATCTCTGCTTCCTGAAGACATACACCGATGAGTCATTACATTATGACCCCCTACCTAATAAACTGTAGGCCCCTTTTAGCCAGCAGAACAACAGCCACTCGGCGAGACATCGATGCGATGACGTGGCAATAGGTATCCTGGGGTATCTGGTACCATAATTTCAACAAAGGTTCCTCCAGTTGCAGTACATTTCGGGGTGGGGGAGATTTAGGGTGAACCTGCTTTTCCAAGTCAAACCACAAATGTTCGATTGGGTTCATGTGAGGTGAATTTGGAGACCACGGCATTAACAGAAAGTCACCAGCATGTTCCTCGAACCACTCCTTGGCGATTCTGGCAGTGTGGCATTGCGCATTAACCTGTTAGTAATAGCCATCACCAGCAGGGAGCACAGTTACCATGAATGGGTGAACATGGTCCTCAACGATGTTCACATACCTGACAGCTGTCATGGATTGTCCTATTGGGAAAATGGAGCCTAAAGTGCCCCAAGAAAACATCGCCCACAGCACAGCACTGCCGGCCTGTTTCCGCCCAACATTGCATCCAGGTGTCATAGCCTCCATTGGTAGTCGGCGTATCCGCGCTCGGCTGTGTACGTGATGCACCAGGAATCTTGATTCGTCAGACCAGGCCACATTCTTCCAATCATCCACAGTCCAATCTCGATGATCTTGGACCCATTTCATGCGTTGTTGGCGATGACGTGCAGTGAATATGGGGATCCGTCTGGGTGTTCGGCTACGCAGGCCCATGCGCAGAAGGCTGCGATCAACTGTGTGCTTTCACACATTGTCCTGATCACCGCTGTTGTAGCTGCAGGGGATTTGTCGCACTGTAGCCCTGCGGTCACTGTGTACAATGCGCGACAGTCTCCGCTCCCCTCTGGCATCGGACGACACACGTCTGAACGACCGTTCATCGTTTGGCCATCTGTGCACCACTTTTGATACGTACCCACTACAGCAGCACGTGAACAACCCACAAGCCACGTCGTTTCCGAGATCGTGGTTCCGAGGAGCCGTGCCATCACAATTTCTCCTTTTTCAAACTCCGATAAATCGACAGCTTTTCCCATTCTGACTCCGAATACGCTACTAACCGATAGCTGGTTCTCGGGTTGTATATATACTGTTCTGCGGACTTCACCTGCACCAACGTTCGGTCTCCAGGAACGCTCATTTCTCTAGGCTGGGGGTGGTCACAATGTAATGGCTCATGGGTGTATTTGAAAAGTTCTTATTTCCTGGTGTATCTTTAGTGTGAGGAATGATTTTCGTACTATTTCACTATTCAACATTCTACCTCCACAAAACGTCAGCGCACATTTCTATTTGAAAGAGTTCATTCGATTCTATTTATTGTTTAGCAAAATCCTTTTCTTTTTTTGTAAGATACTGGTCATTAAAAAGAATATTTTTCACCAATTTTCTTCTTTAAGTAACTCACAGCTTTTAAGCTAGGGTGCGCAAAGTTATGCAATCCTTTCCTTTATATCTGTTCTTCCAATCGTCCAGTCTGAAAATTCCTTTTTACTCGGATGACAGTTTTTTGTGCAAAATTTGTTAATTTTGGTAACACATTTTTCAGCCGCTAGGGAGAGTAAGTAGTGAATGTTTTTATCGACTGTTGAAAACCGGTGTATTTATTATAATTGGTTCGATTACTAGGAATAACACGCTCAGAGTATGTATTTTAAATTATGCACAATTCTCCCCCTAAATAGTGTAAGTATATTCTCATTTTCGCTTAATTTTTAGGTTTGCAAAAAATCAGCTTTAAAATATTTATTTCGATCGGAAAGGATTCAAAAGGCGTGTTCCTTACAACCGAAAATTCGATGTCATCTTTCTTGTTTTGTAGTGGAATCATTTTGCACCCGATGCTTTCGCCGGTAGAGGGATCAGATGAATGGAACTCGTCTCTTTCCGCCCATCCTCTTCTAATGCTGTGAATTATCAGATAGGCTCACATATATAGGACTTCTTATTTTTTCTAAAATAATGAATTATCTTACTTCTAAATTATGTCAAACTTAAGGTTCTTCCAGTCTTTTCGGGAACCCTTTGGACAAGTAGTCACAGGAGTAGGTTTTTGGCTAGTCATCGAAGATGTGCCCGGGTTCGAGTCACAGATGAGTTATAGAAGACGTGTTTGCCTTACAACGCTGGATCGCTTCCTTGCTACAAACTTACATACATACATACATACATACATACATACATACATACATGCATATCACTAAGCTGTTCTCTGAGATTCAGAGGTTAGCTCCACAAAGAAATGTAAACTACCAGATAATTTTTACTTCCTGTTGCCGTATCAAACTTCTCCATTTACAGCGATCTTGACATACAACTCGGGCTTCACTGACATCCATGACCCGCCGTACACAAGATCTTCTATACTTCATACTCATAATCTTTTTCTCATGCAGGCATTCCTGAATCTGATTCTCCCATGACTTCCTTGGTCTTTGTCTGCCTTCCCTTCCTGCCACTTGGGCTAAAAATATTTTCTTAGTAAGCATCTCATCACTCATTTTTTCAACACGACCAAGCCACCGAAGCATATTAGTCTCCATCTTGCTAACTACATTTTGCTTCACATTATACAACTGCAACACATCTTCATTCCTCACACAATCAGAACGTGATAAAACACGATTCACTTTGCCACAAACCTCCCGTAACGAATTTCTTCAGCACACAAACAACTGCTATGTTTCTTCTGTAGTACCCAGATTTCATTGCCATACACCACAGTAGGAACAATTGCATTCATTTTCAAACAGAGCCATGCTGGACTCTCTTGAGAACTTATCATTCCTATGGAAACCTCCCATCAAAGCTATGACTTTCAATGAAAAATTCCCTCGCTTACTAATTTCACCATCCAATTTGTTCTCTCTGTCAAACATGCTTCCTTAATACGCAAACACATTCACCTGGTCAATCACTGTGTCATTTAAACTTGTTTTAGATTCAGTACTTCCAGTTCCTCTCTCAAAAACCATAACTTTAGTTTTTTCCTTATTTATACTCAGTATGAATTTCATGCAAACTTCATACATCCGGGACAACACAATCTGCAACTCACTTTTGCTCTCTGCCAACAGGACTGTGTCATCAGCATACAGCAATCTACACACACAGATAACACCATGACATACACCAGTATTATCTATTTTGGTATCACGCATGCACGCATCCATAAATATATTAAACAGAAATGGTGGCATCACACAACCTTGTCTGACTCCTGCTCCAATAGAAATCCATTTTGATGAAACACGATTGACTCGTACACAAGCTCTACTGCCAGCATACATGGCTTTTACACAGTTAAGTAGATTCCCAGTAACACCATGCTTCGAATTTGGGGCTCCAAATTAAGAACGAACGAATGCTTACAGCCATCAGAGGGACTCATATGGCTGTTTTATTTCGAAATAAACAATCTGTCCCATTTCATGTTTTTTCACAAAATTACTGAGAAATTACAACCAATTTGATGACAAAATTCTTAGCCGCCCCACTGGTGCAGTGGTCTAAACCCTGGCTTATGACAATTCTCCCGTGAAGGGTTCGGGTTCAAATTCCGGTGAGGAATGGATGTTGTGTTTGTCTTACGGCACTGGCTCTCTCACCTTCCCTGGAACCAGTGGCCCTAAATTAGGGATGTTCGACTGCTTATAGCCCATTGAGTTGCTCACGGTGGTCATTAAACCTTCAATAAAAAAAAAGATTCTTATGGAATTTATTGCCTTTTTAAATTACCTTAGTAGTACCATTTCGCATCCCAAATAATCTTACTGCACTTGCCCCACTTTCAAACGGGAAAAATAAAATCCTCTTCTCTACTTTAGATAGGTGCTGTACACATGTCCGATTGAATCGAGGAGAAGATGACATTGTCATACATCTTCCGAACTTCTTCCAACACAGCCCTGATCAACGAGCATTTGTCTACCGTGCCTTGTTGGTGTACACAGCACAATACGTACATTGTGGATCTAAAACACTATGACCACCTGCATATTATGTCATTCCTCCATGTGCTGCCGAAGCTGCTGTTGCCCGGCGAGGCATGGGAGCTACAAGATTTCCAAAGATGTCTTGTGGTATCTGGCACCAATGTATTACCAGCAGATCCTTTAGTTCTCGTACGTTACGTGGTTGAGTCGCCGCAGATCTGAATTTCTTTTCCAACAAAAACCACAGATGCCCGATTGGATTGGTGTCTGGGCAATTTGGAGAGTAGGGCAGTAGCTGGAAGTCTTACTCATGGTCCACGAAGCATTCTCGAACAATCCAAGCAGTGTGGCATGGCGCATTATTCTTCTGAAAGAAGAGATCACCATTAGAGGGGAATACCGCTGCCATGAAATGATATAACTGACTTGATCTGTTATGATATTTAGGTATAGGTGGTAGACGTCACAAAATCCTGCAAATGAACGACTGAACTTAGAGTTTCCCAGCAGAACTTTCCCCAAAATATTGCATTTCTTTCACCGGCTTTTTTCGTACCATGACATTCATCGGACCAGACGACTTTCCAATTATTCAATCCAGTTTTGATGTTCGCGTGCCCAGGAGGTAGGAGCTTTCTTTGGTGAACTGAGGTTAGCATGGACATTCGGAGCTGCCTGTGGCTACGCAAACCCATTTTCAGCAGTTTCCGTTGTACTGTGTGTTGTGACACATTACTTCCATCATCAGCATTCAAATTACCCGAGAGCTTCGCCACTGTACCCCTTCTGTTGGCTCGTAACATACAGGATAGCCTTCACTCACCTCTGCCATCGATGAGCACTTGTCGGAGGTTCGTCGTTTTTTCCATTCTCGAACCACTTTCTTGGAGGCACTTACCACAGTTGACCGTGAGCACCCTACAGGCCTTACTGTATTGGAAATGCTCTGACTCAGTCGTTTGACCCCTACAATTTGAACATAGTCAAACTCGCTTAAGTCTGCAGCCTTTCCCGTCTGTAGAGAAACGATAACACTGATTAGCAGAGCTCAGTGACAGGTGTTATTTAAACCTTTTCATGACCTTCACATGCGCCATCGTTTATCTGCAGTTACGTTACTTCGATTTGTGTGAAGACGTAGTGGTCATTTATCTTTTGGCTTTTTGGTGTATATATACGTACATAATGCACGAGAAAGTGCGCTTGTGTGCTACAGCAAAAGTAGTAAAGAGTTCAGAATGATTCCAGTTAGTATATAAACTGCCAACACTTTTTGAATGATTCCCGGCTGTTCATACACAAACTACAACAGACTGGTGAATTGATAAGTTGGAAAATATCTCTTGTCACTTATCATTTTTCCCTCTTATATTTTACATACTTCTCAGCATGCGTTGGTAACTGTGATTCGATTACTTTCTTTCGTGTTCAGTAGTATAACGTAAAGTTCCTTTCGTACTGAACTTTTGTCGTTCTTCTTACGTTATTTTTAAAACATAACCATTCGATGAAAGAGTTCCTAAATTAAACCTTAACGGCCAGACGAAACATAAGACAAAGTCAACTTGCGTTAACTGATTTATTCTACTACTATCTCATCATTGCACTTCACATTTTACTTAACAAATCAATATCAACCACACATCCAACACCCCACACGAGTAACTGTTGTATCGTAGTTTTTATCTATCGTTCTTATCTCATACAGTCATACGCCAGTTCATTCTGACCTCACTTGTTGTCAACAGTATTCGTTTGAGAGAAAAGATGCCACGTTAAGTGTGAAGTATAACTGAGAACAAACTCAAAATTTACATAGGGAAAGAAATTAAAAAGGAAAGTTTATTACTTAACATAACTCTTGTTTATTACATTTTCCTAGCACTTCGGGAAATCATTGAAAGTGAACAGCGTAGCAGATTAGATATAATGGAAATGATTACATGGGCAGAAAAAGTCTGTATGTAGGAAAATTTGCTAAACACTTCACTCGTGGCATGTCTTCCAAAATTGGTTAGCTTATGTAATAATATTTTACTTTGTTTAGCACAATGATATGAATAAAAAATTAAGGTTTCACATGAATGAGTCTGACTGACTCTAAGTATTCTGTTTAGCTGAAGGAGCGTGTTAGCGGCTTCATGTATCTTTCCCTTCGGTGCAATGAGCCCATTGTGGTCTGGGGGTCAAAGTGTAATGCAGCGATTGACCTCACTATGATTTCGCAAGGGCAGTAACCCCACCGCACTCGGAGTTTGTCCCATATGATGCAGTTTTCCGTAGCATTACAAAAAAATTTCTATAAACATTTTATGTGTGAGTTACTAATAGTTTTATCGATGTTTTATTACTTCTGCCATTCCCTCTATATCAGAAGTTTGCAGTTCATAATCTGGCCACATATACCCAGAAAATTCTTTAGTTGGTAAATGAAGAGTAAACAAAATAATTCTGAGGTGGCACATGCTTTGACAAAAGAAAGCTAATTCAGATTCCCTGCATTATTTCGCACTTCACAACAAACTACGCATAATAAGATATTCCGAAGACTATGAATTTCTTCCATTTCTTAAGTGAAAAAATAATAATGTAGTATGAAGGCTTTACAATTTGCACCATAGGCACCGTATTTATTTTCACTGTATCTTTGCTTACATAGGTGTTGCACAACGATAAATTTATTAATGTAAAATTGAAGCTGAATAGAAAGGGGTTTGTTTGCCACTAATTTGAATATCCCAAAGAGAAGTAAGCAGCTTAGGAATTTTAAGTTTTAAAAATGGAAAGAATGAATTAATTGGCAGGGGATTAGGGCGCATGCACTTAGTTGAACAGAGAATTGCAGAAGATGGTGCAAGGGCTGTCAACTTTTGGTAGCATCTTCCATGATAATATCGGTAAAAGATATCATTATCATCAACCATTTTCAATCCACTCCTCAATAAAGCAATCGTCAAGTATCTTCCACGAATGTTGGTGTTCAGCTTTTCTCATCAACAACACTCTAGTATGCTTTCGAATTTCATTCATAAATCTCTGATGTGGTCTTTTCCTGTATCCTGCTGTACAGCCTACAATATTTCCGTTGTTCAACAACGGTGATCAGCTCTTCTTTGAAAATGTCCAGCCCATTGTCACTTGAAGGTCTTTGCTTTGACCATGACGATAAGAACTGTTGCTTCCCTGTAGTAGTAGTCGGATCGCTGGCTTCTGACTGTTCATCTGAGTTGTCCTGGATTCACCTGCCAGATGATGCATTGCTGGTGCATTAGTCTTACGGAGCTGGTTTTCTTCCCTCCCTGGGGGAATGGCCTGAAATTAAGGACAAACGACTGCTTATAGCTCTTAGAGTTGCTCAAGGTGGTTGTTAAACCCCAAAGCAAAAATAAAGAAAATTAAAGACTTGCTACTGGCAATGCGCTGAACATATTGCTAGGAAAAATGTAGAAGATACAAAGTCCTGTCAAAAAATTATGACCGACATTGATGTAAGAAGAAAATGCAACCAGCAGCCAGATGGCGTGGTTACAGTTCCTTCTTACATCAAGGGTGGTCTTAGTGGTGGTCAACATATGAAAATCATGTAAAAGGACACGAACTCGCGGGCGGTATACAGTTTTGTATGAAAATTGGAAAAAGACGTTACTTAACAGACTTTGAGAAAGGAAATGATTGTTGGCTACCGACCGAAGGGTGGTAACGTTGCAGAAACGGCCGACATTGCGAGCTACTCACGTGGTGCAGTTGTTAAAGTGTTCCAGGAGTGGAAGGACTACGGCAAGATCTGAAGCAATAGGGATAACAGTGGACGCCCACGAATCACTGATTGCCCTTATCAGCGACGGCTGTCCAGAATAATATGATCCAACAGACGGGTCGCAGTGAAACAACTGTCCAGAGCATTTAATGTAGGCACATCGAGGAGGGTATAGCAGAACACAGGCCAACGAACTCTGCTATCCGGAGACACCGTCCACTCAAGGTACCCATGCTGGCTGCCAGACATCGACAATTACGGCGCATATTTGCATCTGAGAGGATAGCACTGGACCATCCAACAGTAGAAGAAAGTCGCCTTTCCAGACGAAACACGTTTTTTTCTGCATTCTCGTGTGGATGGAGAGTACGGGGAAGCACTACTGACAGAAATCATCCCGACACGATGCTCAAGGAGAAACAGGCAGGAGATGGCAGTGTGCTCATGTGGGGCTTGTTTTCCTGTAAATTATTGGGAGCAATCATCCCCTTCGATCACGCGATGAACACCCTAGGCTGCCTACCCTTGTGGGGGGATCAGGTGCTTCCATTCATGATGTCTGTCTACCCCGATGGCACGAGTTGCTTTCAGAAAAATAATACCCCTTGCCATATGCTATGCATGTGCGAGAATGATTTGAGGAGCATTCCAGCGACTTTAACTTACTATCCTGGCCACCGTATACTCCGACCATACATGATGACTGTATACCCCGATGTATGGGTTGCTTCCAGCAAGATAATATCCCTTGTCATGTTGCTATGCATGTGAGAGAATGATTTGAGGAGCATTCCAGCGACTTTAGCTTACCATCCTGGCCACCATATACTCTGACGATTCATGATGACTGTATACCCCGGTGTATGGGTTGCTTCCAGCAAGATGATGCCCCTTGTCATGTTGCTATGCATGTGCGAGAATGATTTAAGAAGCATTTCAGAGACTTTTGCTAACTATCCTGGCCAGCGTATACCCTGACCATTCATGATGACTGTATATCCCGATGTATGTATTGCTTCCAGCAAGATAATGCCCCTTGTCATGTTATTATGCATGTGCGAGAATGATTTTAGGAGCATTCCAGCGACTTTAGCTTACTATCCTGGCCACCGTATACTCTAACCATTCATGATGACTGTATACCCTGATGTATGGGTTGCTTTCAGCAAGATATTGCCCCTTGTCATGTTACTATGCATGTGCGAGAATGGTTTGAGGAGCATTCCAGAGACTCTAGCTTACTATCCTGGCCACCGTATACCCTGACCATTCATTATGACTGTATACCCCGATGTATGGGTTACTTCCAGAAAATTAATTATCCTTGCCATGTTGCTATGCATGTACGAGAACGGTTTGAGAAGAATTCCAGTGATTTTAGCTTACCATCCTGGCCACCGTGCTCTGATATGATTCACCATTCGTGATGACTGTACACCCCGATGTATGGTTTGCTTCTAGAAAGATAATGCCCCTTTTCATGTTACTATGCATGTGCTAGAATGATTTGAGGAGCATTACAGCGACTTTAGCTTACTATCCTGGCCACCGTATACCCTGACCATTCATGATGACTGTATACCCCGATGTATGGATTGCTTCCAACAAGATATTACCCCTTATCATGTTGCTAAGCATGTGCGAGAAGGATTTGAGGAGCATTCCAGCGAGGTTAGCTTACTATATTGGCCATCGCATTCGCCGGACATCCACATCAATCCCACTGAACATCTGTGGGACTATATTGACCAAAAGTTTCGACGTATAGATCCACCACCGATGACTCTTGATGATCTGCGAGAATCTCTGATGTCTGTATGGTAGAACATCCCTACGGAAACGTTCAGAGCCATCCCTACGGAAACGTTCAGAGACTGCCACGCCGTTTACCTGTGGTATTAGCTGCACAAGGAGGTCATATCTCATACTAACATGTAGTCATAGTTATTTGGCTGGACTGTGTATAGTGAGTTGTAACTACGCTTCACACTTGTGGAGAAGGAATTGGAAGCAATCAGAAAGTGCGTAGTTGTTAGTTAAGTAAAATGTTCTTTTCTGCGCAGCATCAAGGAGTTTTAATGTTAACGTTTCATGAAATGTAACAAAACTGCTCTAGGGTTCGACGAACAAGTGCTTTATATTGTGCCCAAAAGCTGTGCGGAAGAAACGTATCATTAATAGTTTGAAAGAGAAATCTCAGAATTTTTGAAGTAGACTCAGTCGCCCCGGTGGCGCAGTGGTCTAAGGCGTTGGCCTCTGATCATTCGTCCGAAGGGGGTCCGGGTTCGAATCCCGGTGAGGCATGGATGTTGTGTTTGTCTTACGGCACTGGCTCTCTCCCTTCCCTGGAACCAGTGACCCTAAATTAGGGACGGGCGACTGCTTATAGCCCATTGAGTTGCTCACGGTGGTCGTTAAACCTCCAATCAAAAAAAAAAAAAAAAGTAGAATCAGCGTCAGAAGAAATGTGGATGTGCTAATATAAGTTACAGGAGAAATTCTGGCCAAGAAGACACTGAGGGTCCTTTCTTGTCAAAGGGGTACTTGAAATCTCAAAAGAGATATTTTTCTTTTTCTCCTTATAAGCAATGGGCTTTCCCTGAGTCAAACTTTAACTAGACGTCCTTAACTCAACAAGAGATTACCTCAAGGTTTCAAATTCTAATACTTAAAAAACTTGTTCTTCGAAAAGAAGTGTTGTTATGCTGCTTAGATAGTATTGTCACTATTGCTGATTTTTCTCCATAGGTAACAATGGCCAATGACAATGTGTTTATGGTAGCCGGCGGAGATGACCGTACAGCAGTTGATCACGTCGATCCTAATGTCGTGACAGATGTTGGCAAACCTGCCTTGCCTTCCTGGAAATCGGGATCGCTCAACTGGGGCGACATTATGAATGAGATAGGCAAGGAAAAGGAAACAGCTGATGCAGCCAGTGAATTGAAAGAAGCCCCGACAGGCAGGCCAAGGAACAGGACGGAGAGACAGAAGGAATGGCGAGCAGCTACGTTTAAGTACGAAGTTTGTATGGCTGATCGATCCGGCAGTTACATTTCACCTCGTCAAGCTGCAGATGCTCGGCAGTTAATATCAGAGGCACTTGGATTTAGGGTTTTTTATAAGTGGCACAAGAAAAAGAAACAAGTCAGATTTGTTTTGCATGATGCCAACGAAAGACAAAGATTTCCATTTGAGCAGCTGAGAGAAGCCTGCCACTTGGTCGAAGTTTAGGACTACGAACACCCCTAAAAAAGATATTTCGCAATGTACTCAAAATAAAGATGTGGTGAATGGCATCCATAAAGTTGAAGGGACCAGATGTTGATAAGAGTTGCTATACATATCGAAGAGGACAAGATTCTTTACTAACATAATCGGAATGAAGATTAATTGAAGTACTAGAACTCGTGCCATAAAATGCACTAATTATAACTTTAATGTTTTAGTCTCAGTAGAAACAAATTCCCTATGTGAAGATATGTTTTATGCGCCATCGAACGTATTGTATGAATACTTTTTGAAGACGGAAAGGCAAGACATTTAGCAATAAACCAATGGAAATTTGCGACCGAAAAACGTGACCAAAGAGTTTCTATCTTAGAAGTTTACAATGTTGACAAGCGCCTTTTTAGGTGCACCTGAGACTACTCAAAGATGAAGTTTAGTTTTATGCGCCATCGGACTCGTGTGAATACTTTTTGAAGACAGAAAGGACATATCGCAAGATATTTAGCAACAAATGGATGGAAATTCGCAACTGATGATCGTGACCGAAGAGTCTTGAAGTTTACAATGTTGACAAACGCCTTTAAAGGTGCACCAGAGACTACTCGAAGATGAAAATTAGTTTCATGCGTCATCGGATTTATTGTGTGAATAAGTTTTGTAGGTGCAAAGGACATATCGCACGATATATAGCGACAAATGATTGGAAATTCGCTACTGATAATCGTGACCAAAGAGTTTCTATCTTTGTAGTTTAGAATGTTGATAAGTGCCTTTTTAGGTGCACCTGAGACTAGTCGAAGATGAAGATCAGTGTTATGTATGAACGGACTTATCTTATTTTGCCAGTACTTATTAAAAATCAAAATCACCTGCGACACGGTGACTGAAAACAGATGAATGGAAGTCCACAATTAATAAGAGTGACCAAAGAGTTTTTACCTTTGGAGTTAATAATATCGACTCTACTAATTGACTAATGGCACGATAGTAGCCACTGGCACCCTAAGTGACTCCAAATAAATGCTGAATGCCAGTTTCTACTGGCGTTACCAAATGTCTGTAGTTATTCTATGAGCTATAGCTACAATAAGTTTTCTAACATTCTAGTCTTAAAATATTTTTTTCAGTTTTCCTTCTAACCATTCTCAGTCTTTTTGATTTTTTTTAATGAAACAACAACTTTGAACTTTCATCGTTTCTCTTTATCCTTAAAATAAATTATAGCATCCTTTCTATCTTTTTAGGAAAAAGAACTCTAATATATTTTACTTGCCTAAAATGGAGAGTGAGAAAACTACATCGAAATTAATTCATTAAACAACGATTTTGTTACATGAGAATGTAATCTTCTTTAACTCTGCCATTAATGTGTTCTGTTAGAACAATTACTCTAACTTTTAAAACCTCTTTTGCAGAAAAAAATGATGTTCTTCCGTTGTCGCTGTGTTCGGCCGTTCGACTGTGAAGATATATCTGCATCTGTTAGTCGGATTTGAAAAAAACATCTTTTTGTATTTTGATAACTGAAATGTGCAAACGTTCCTTGCCTTTTGGTCTCTGGCTCTAGTCGGCGTAAATTCTAAATCTGTCGAGTCCACAATATATTTTATTCCATATTAATACCTCTAAAATTCTGAATGAAAAAAATATTTCTTTCCCTCGACACATTTTACAAAGAAGGCCATTTCGCATGCAGTTTCTTCTTGAAAATATGCAAAATTTTCCTGTTAAAGTGCGAGAATGTGTGGATGTATTTTCTACAATATTTCTGCCTCTAAAAGATCTTTTGAAAAATTTCGTTTGCGTCGTAAAATGTTTTGGTGGAAAATATTACTCATATGATTTCTGATTTTTCGTAAAGAACAATTTTACCACAAGGAGACGTGAATACATATTTCTGTTACTGATATATTTGGAGTATTTACATTTATTCATTTCCATTCAGCCTGCTGATAATGTACACTTTTTTTCTGTTAGGTGGAGAAACGCTGTGTTATATTTTTTCTCGATCTCTACTTATAAGTGTTCGATTTCAGAAATTCTTTTGTGTTGAACAGCATTCATGGTGAAGAATGTTTTGCATATAATTCATTTTTTCTTTACACAAAATTTTTCCACTAGAAGGCGTAAGTGAATATTTCTATTTACAATCGTATCTGTGTGTCCAAATATGCGATTCCAAAAATTGTTTTTTTGTTGAGATTCCCTTACCATTTTATGAACATTTGCCTGCGCAAAAGGTATGCACAATTTATCCGCTAGGATATAAAAACGAATATTTTATTTTTCTAGACATATTAGGTGTTTAGAGTGTGATTTATAAAAAAGTGAACAACAGATATGACTGACCTCATGAAAATTTTTGTACCGACTTTGGGATTTTTGTTGATGCACAGTTATTACCCTAGATAACGTTAACGTGCATTTTGTTTCAACTGTATCTCCATGTCTAAAAATCATATTAAAAATTCTTTTTGTATTGTGTGGTGTTTACTATGGTAAAGATTGCGAATGCTACTTTCTTTAAATAACGCAGATTTTCCTCAAGGGGCCCGATATGTGAAAACACTTTTTCTTGATATCTCTGCTTCTAAAAGTCTTATTTGAAAACTTTTTTCATCGCGTATCTTTCGCAATAAAGGTTTTTCTTATACATAGTTTCTACATTTTTATAATTCCTAGTTCTTCCTATAGGGGAAAACTTTTTATTTCTGTTCGAAAGATTGTCTCCTATTGCAAAAATACCTTTGCTAATTCCAATCTTTGTAGCATTCCCTACACATGGAGAATATTTTGCCCCCATCAGCTGACACACAGCTTTCCAGTAAAGAGGAACAAAAGGATATCACGGTTTCCTTCACGTCGTTTCAACAAATTGTTAGATTTGAAAAATTTGTTTTGCCTGGGATGTCTTCTGCTATGGAGAATATTTTGTGTTGAACCAATGATTTTTTCTATCGCAGATTTGTACCACTCGTGGTCGTAAGAAGTTATCTGTACACAGCTGTTTTTTTGAGAACGTACCACCGAGAAACACTTGAGATATTGAAGTGAGATTTATGGTATTCATTACTTATCATTCAGGATGTAAGTAATCAGAAGCATTGACCTATAAGTGATTACTCAGTACGTGTGTACCCACCACGAACGGCGATATTGGCTAGTACACGTCGTGGCATCGACAGGAAGAGGTTCTGACGTACTGCGGAAGGTCATCATGCCAGGCTGTCTCGATTCGTACACAATGTTCATCTTGCGGTAACTGGCGGCGGAGCTTGACGACTAGGACTATATCCCTCGTTCAATGGGAGACAAATCAGCTGCTTCGGCGGGCACACTTGTTCAATGGGCGTCTCGTGGGCCGCGTCGGGGAACGCTCACTACTACTACCTTATATCCACAATTGCCCCGAATCTGCTATGGCAACTTGATACAATACGATAATTTCTTTAGGTTTAGAGCCCATATTGTATGAGTTGAAAGATTAAAGGGCGAGCTTGGAGTGGGGTCCCCTGAATGGAAAATGTTTTTTAAGTGCTAATAAAAGTGGTAACATTTTTGAGCAAAACTCTCTATACGAGACTCGAGACAATTCGTTGTCCGGGCTTAGGTACGAGATGACACATCCGATCACCGTGATTTTTTGCATGCGATTGGACATATTCCATGGTCAGGGTTTGACGCCTTCTGATTCCCGAAATTCCGTGTCATTGAGGAATAATCGTCCTAAAACATGCTTTTTTTGGGGGGGGGGGGGTTAGGATTTTGAGAAGGGGTCGTTTGTTACCTATCTCCTCCAGAGATCTTCAGCAGATAGCGGAGACACTTGCCACGGAGAAAGGGAAGGACATGGTGAGTGACATGGGGTTCGTAACATGGTGATTCTTCGTGTCGTATAAAAATAATGACCATTTGAAAACGACCAATTTTAATAAAAATTGAAAAGATCCGCTAAGTTGCGAGTGACGCCATTGTATTTTTAACTCAAGTGAACTGAACTGTATGTGTGAAATCTACTCAAGTAAACTGCATAGCAGAGAATCAGAAACATCGTAACGATTTCCAGAATTATATGTATAGCGTTTTGGTTCTGTTTGGATTGTGTGTGGCGAGCAATATGGCGTTAATGACGCCATTTGTCGGTTCGTTGGGTTTTGATCATTACATTTGTTTACATTCGATAGTCGCAATTTTTCACGACGCAATTTTGCTCAAGTTTTTTAGTTCTTTTGCCGTCAATTTGAAATTATTTTGGTTCAAACTGATAAAACAGGAAACCCAGCCCATTGTGGACACAAGAAAAACGTTAGAATTGGCCCCGTTAAGTCTTTTTTACGCTTTTCAACCGCAGGTTGAAGAAGCGTATATGCTCCAGCTTTGTCCGTCCGTCTGTCTGTCGGCACGATAACTCGCGGTAAAAGGTTCGATTTCGATAAAATTCTAGTATGCGGTAGGGGACAACCTGCGGACAAACCCTATTAAAAATGGACGAAATGGGGTCAGAGGTCACGGCATAGGAGCGAGATCCATTCCATTGCCCTTATGCGTCATAACTTGCGTAAATATGGTTCGATGTCGATGAAATTTTAGCATATTGTAGGGGACCACCTGGGAATGACCCCTATTGAAAATGGGTGAAGTCGGTTTAAAGGTCACGGCATAGGAGCGGGATCCATTCCATTGCCCTTATGCGTCATAACTTGCGTAAATATGGTTCGATGTCGATGAAATTTTAGCATATGGTAGGGGACCACCTGGATACAAACCCTTTTGAAAATGGGTTAAGTGGGGTCAAAGGTCACGGCATAAGAGCGGGATCCATTCCATTGCTCTTATGCGTCATAACTTGCGTAAAAATTGTTCGATTTCGATGAAATTTTAGTATGTGGTAGGGGACCACCTGGGGACGATCTCATGACGTCACAATCTCGTGCTTGATATGTCGGCACGCGGTCGTGCCATCTGTCTCACTATGTTACGCGTTGTGTGTGGACCCTATTAAAGTTTTATGACGTCGCATTCTTGCGAGCAGGTGGTTGCGATTCCCATCTGCTTCATTACGTCACGCTTTGTGTGCGTATGTTCGTCCGCACGATAAGTCGCGTAAAAATCGTTCGATTTCGATGAACCTTTAGTATGTGGAAGGGCATCACCTGGGAAGGAACCCTATTGAACGAGAACGAAATGGGGTCAAAGGTTAGCACATAGGAGCGGGATCCATTCCACTGCTCTTATGCGTCATAACTAGCGTAAAAAAGGTTCGATTTCGATTAAATTTTAGTATATGGTAGGGGACCACCTGGGGACAAACCCTGTTGAAAATGGGCAAAATGGGGTCAAAGGTCAGGACATAGGAGCGGAATCACTTCCATCGCCATTATGCGTCATAACTTGCGTAAAAATTCTTCGATCTGGAAGAAATGTTAGTATGTTGTATGGGCCTGCCTATTAAATGGGCGAAATGGAATCAAAGGTCAGGACACAGGAGCGGAATCTATTCCATAGCCCTTATGCATCATAACTTACGTAAAAGTGCTTCCATTCAAACAAAACTTTATCATATTATTTCGGAGGTATACTGAACCGGTTCTGTAGAATATCATCGAAATGGGATCAAAGTTCAGGGCACAAGACCGAGAGTTGTTCCACAGCCATGATACTCATAACTTGAGTAATGATTTCTGGTATGTTGGAAAGCGTATCATAATCAATGCATTGCATGATTTTACTCACTTGTTTTCTTTTTGTTTTGCCTTTGTTTGTTTTTTCTAACTGTAACTGCTGAAGTCACGATCGAGGTGGGCAATATGGCGTCAATGACGTCATTCGTCGGTTCGTTGAGTCTTCATCATTATATTTGTTTACATTAGATAATCGCAATTAAAATCTCGTTGTTTTTTCTTCTTTGATAATTCTAAATGCCACGTCGAGCTCTTGTATCAAATTTAAGTCGAAGAACTGTTCGTGCGAGACGTATGCAAGAGACTCGACACAACGATAATTCCACAATTATTCCAACCGTTCCAACAGAGTAGAGGCTGAACAAGTGGAAAGTGTTGCTGATGTTCATTATTTTCAACCTCCTACTCGGCCTAATCTTGGCCGACAAAGTAGAGAGGCTGCTCGCAAGGCAGTGACACGCATTCAGCAACCTCATTGTGTTCGTACGCAGCAACGTTTAGAAACTGATAAAGATTTTGCTGACGAACTTGTTAATGTTTTAGATAGAAATAATTTTCTTGAATGCGCATCGTATCATGGCTTATACCTCACAGATGTTCTTCAAAATAACAAATGCCAAAAATGCCATAAATACCCTACAAAATATACACGTGAAAACAATATGCCGGCTGAAGTACCTCCTGATCTTTGTGTTAGAAGAAATGCTAATCGCACGCGTTTAACCTGTTCTAAAGGTATACCAATTGCGTGCCTGTGGTTCAAACGGCCAGTATCGGTATCGAGGCAACGTAGTTAACATAGATAAAAATGTTCAGGACATAGCTGATTCTCTCCCGCGAATTCCGTCAAATATCAGTGTTGTACTTGTGAGTAAGGGTTACAAGGATTTGCGGGTACGCCGTCAAAAAGTACTAAAAGCTTTACAGTGGCTTCGGCAACAAAATTATTTTTACCGTGATGTAAGCATTGACAATGATGCGCTGCAGTCATTGTCTGAGGACGGAGATATTTCTGAATCGCTGTATCATGTTCACAGTGGCGGATTTGTTAACGAAGAGTTTGACAGTGACTGTGTAACTAAAACGCTTTTACCTTTGCATGAGCACCAACGATAGGAACAAATTGTTCGCAACATTGTTAGTTGGCCAACATCAAGCAACACCCCAGTCGCCGCCCCGGTGGCGCAGTGGTCTAAGGCGCTGGCCTATGATCATTCGTCCGTAAGGGGTCCGGGTTCGAATCCCGGTCAGGCATGGATGTTGTGTTTGTCTTACGGCACTGGCTCTCTCCCTTCCCTGGAACCAGTGACCCTAAAGTAGGGACGGGCGACTGCTTATAGCCCATTGAGTTGCTCACGGTGGTCGTTAAACCTCCAATCAAAAAAAAAAACACCCCAGTCAGTGAATTTACGTTTCATGAATATATTCCGATGGCCTTTCCCACACCTGTTTCCTGACGGCAAACCTGATCGCATTGATAGAACTCGAGCACCAGAAAACACGCCAACATTTCGACAGTGGGCTGATCATGTAATGCGTTACCGAGACCAGCGATTTGCTCAAGATCCTAGATTAAGATATCTTATTCTTAACACAATTCAACGCCATGAAGCGACTGAACAAGAATCTATTTTTGCGAAAAAATTGATTTCAGCGGAACTGTAGAGGAGCTCAGAAATGAAGTTGTAACTAATCCCAGATTAATAAAAAGCCTTTTGTTCTGGGGTTCTAAAATCCGTGGATCAAATCCGTATTGGTACCAGCGACAACAGGAACTTAAAGCAATGGTTAATCAACTTGATGTTCCTACGCTCTTTATAACTCTTAGCGCTGCTGATCTCCATTGGAAATGTTTACAACGCCATTTCCAGATATCTGCTCAAGATATTGCAAACATGTCTGAATCGCAACGAAGTAATGTAATGCAAAAATATCTCACTTTAAATCCAATGGTTGCAGATGATTATTTTAGTTTTCGAGTTAAATCTTTTATGGAGATTATAAAAAAGAAGTTCAAAGTTACAGACTTTTGGTACCGATTTGAATACCAACATAGAGGAAGTCCTCATGTTCACGGAGTATTCTGGCTTGAAGGCCCGCCGGACGTCCGTAATTTTATAGACACTGCGAAACAATTCTACGAGAGACTTATGTCAGCAGTTAATCCAGTTATTAACGCGCAGCCTGCTGTAGTGCACCCATGTCTGCTAAACGCAGCTGAAATAGATTTAGGCAACGCAGTGCAAATTTCTGAGATTCTAAATAGATTTCAGCGCCATACAAACTGCCCATCAAAATTCTGCGAAAGAGGCTTACGAAAACAGTGCCGATTTGGGTTTCCTAAACCACTGCAGGAACAGTCTACACTTTGTAAAAACGATGAAGGTCAATAGACCTTCACACCGTCACGCAATGAATGATCCAGTACTGAATAACTACAACCCGTTTATTACTCAAATTTGGCAAGCAAACACCTATTGCCAAGTCATCACTTCAGAAAGCCATTCTGAACTACATTGCAAAATATGCCTCGAAAGCTGAACCTATTTCAGACGACCTAAGGAATGTCTTCCAAGATATACTTTCCACAGCTGAAAATGATTCTCCATGTGTTCAAGTTTTTACAAAGTTGCTCAAGAAAGTAGTTGGCCAACGAGACATATCAATTTGCGAGGTAACTCATCTTCTGCGAAGTGATGCCTTATTTCATTGTTCTCGACAATTCATATCTCTTTACATAACACTTGAAGATTATGTGCGTATTACTCAAAGCAGCTTGAGTGACGAACACGTTCATAAAATCATCATATACGAATACAAGAGCCGTAGTGAAAATTTAGAGAACCGTACGTTGCACGAGTACGGCAGGCAATATACCATGAGAAGTGGACACTTGAGTAAGAACAGAAAACAGCGTATTGTTCAACTTGTACCTCAGGTTGAATTCGGAAAAAGCGACATTGCTGATGAAATATTTTGCAAAGCAGCGGCGAGTGCTGTTCACTGCTTGGCGGGATGAAGCGACGCTAAAAACACATTCCACATGGAAACTCTCCTACGATCAAATGCGTTTGAATATGTGAGAATTACCCGAAGATCCAGAGGTAGAGGACGACACATTTCTAATTCCACAAGAAGAACGAGAACGTACCGATTGGCAAGCAGTATCGGAATGTCACCCAGTTAATTGACCTTTTGACGTCGAGCTCGGCTTCAGAGACTTTGAGCTCAGCCATGGCTGGTACGGTGAATTCGACATCATCTGCATTTATGCCCCCTAGCGGCAAAATTGTACATCATAAAAAAAACGAAATTATGGATCATCATTCGCATATTTCAGGCTTCCGAATGCTGCAAAAAGAATTTTTCAAATCGGACTAATAGTTGCAGAGATACCGTGGGTACAGACGGACGGACGGACTGACTGACGGACGGACGGACAAACCGATAACAGAACCACTATCTTTTTTTTTACAAAAGACGAGCTAACTAGATGGCCTTTTACTTGAACCGTTTCACGGAAGTCGGCTCACTAACATTAATTTAAAAAATTCGTTTGAATTCAAAAATGAAGAAATGGAAAGACTCCGTCAGTTAGCTCAAAACTTGCTTGATCTATAACAATAAAAGGAGGTTTGTGTATGTGTGTGTCTGTCTGTCTGTCTTTCGCGTTACAAAATGAAAAACATTCCCGATCTGAGTGTGTCATTCCGCTTTGTTTACATTCAGCCTGATCACAACCAACGTGAAGTCGCGAAGGAAAGTAGTTCATGATAAATTTTCGGCATTTCTTTTTTACGCTTTCCAACCGTAGGTTGAACAAGAAAGATGACACCGAATTTTCGGGTGTAATAAGCACGTCTTTTGAATCCGTTCTGACGCAAATTAAATTTATCAAAGCTATTCAAAGTCAATGGAACTATTATGGAAAACAATAGCATCTGACGGAAGAAAGAAGTTTTTCAATCGGGTCTTTAATCCTTCAGATATTGGTGTAAACGGAATCTTGAGCTTACGAACTCTTAAAAACAGAGTTATCGACAAAAATAAGATGTGACTTTACGTCCCTTGGTGGGAAAACCATGCATTATTTTAGGAAGAAAGTATTCACAAAAGGTTTATCCGTATGAGCGGTATCGGTCCAAGAAAGAAAATTTTAGTCGAGTTTTCAGGAGCCCAGATTTTGCTACAAATACATCAGAAGTAGAAATTAACACTTATGACCCCTGGTGGCCAAACCTTCTTTACCAAACATTAGAAATTACGTGAAAAATATTTTCCATCAGGTCTTGTATACGATACGGGAAGAATTTTTCGATTCGGAGTTTTAGGAGCAGAAAACGCAATTTACCATTCTGCGCCCTAGCGGAAAGTCTATGATTTACTTGAAAAGTTTGAATTTATAGAAAAAATATGTCACACTAGAAACACTATCCAACAAAGAAGGAATTTTTTAAATCGGACTCTTAGAAGTCGAGATATTGACAAAAATAAGATATAGATCTACGCCCCCTGGCGTAAAAACCAAGAACTATTTTAAGAAGAAAATGTTTCTAAAAGGTTTGTCGACATGAATAGTATCGGTCTACAAACGATGTTATTTTCAATCGAGAATTTAGAAGCTCATATTTTGCTGCAAATACATCAGAAGCGGAAATTAAGGTTTACACCGCCTGGTGGCCAAACCATTTTTTAGAAAAATTAGAAATTATGTGCAAAAGATTTCCCATCAGGAGCTGTATCCGGTGCAGAAAGAATTTTTCAAATCGGAGATTTAGAAGCAGAGATATAGCGAAACGGCAATTTACATCTACGCCCCCTAGCGGGAAGTATATGAATTACTTGAAAATTTTGAAATTATATGAAAAACATGCGACACGGAAAACACTATCCAACAAAGAAGGTATTTTTCCAATCGAACTCCTAGAAGTCGAGATATTGACAAAAATAAGATATACATCTACGCCCCCTGGCGTAGAAACCGTGCACTATTATAAGTATAAAATGTTTCTAAAACGTTTGTCGGCATGAGTAGTATCGGTCTACAAACGACATTATTTTCAACCGAGAATTTGGAAGCTCATATTTTACTGCATATACATCAGAAGCGGAAATTAAGGTTTACGCCCCCTGGTGGCCAAACCATTTTTTTACAAAAATTAGATATTATGTGAAAACGATTTCCCATCAGGAGCTATATCCGGTGCAGAAATAATTTTTCAAATCGGAGATTTAGAAGCAGAGATATAGGGGAAAACGCAATTTACCTTTACGTCCCCTAGCGGAAAGTCTATGAATTACTTGAATTTTTTAAAATTATATGAAAAACATGTCACACGGAAAACAGTATCCAACAAAGAAGGAATTTTTCAAATTGGACTCTAGAAGTCGAGATATTGGCAAAAATAAGATATATATCTACGCCCCATGGCGGAGAATCTGTGGAATATTTTAGGAAGAAAATATTCCGAA
Source organism: Macrothele yani (assembly GCA_039090855.1). Classification (NCBI taxonomy): domain Eukaryota; kingdom Metazoa; phylum Arthropoda; class Arachnida; order Araneae; family Macrothelidae; genus Macrothele; species Macrothele yani. Next base: position 92,311,690 of record CM077013.1, read on the forward strand.
AAGGTTTATCGATGTGAGTGGCATCAGTGTACGAAAGAATTTTTTCAATCGATATTCTAGAAGGTCAGATTTTATGGCAAATACATCAGAAGCGAAAATTCACCCTTACGCCCCCTGGTGGCCAAAGTATTCTTTACCGAAAATTCGAAATTATATGCAAAAGATTGTGCATCAGGAGATGTATCCGCTGAAAAAAAAATTTCAAATCGGAGTTTTGGAAGAAGAGTTATCGAAAAAAATGCAATTTACTTTTACGCCCCCTAGCGGAAAATCTATAGGTAATTTGAAAAAGAAACTATATCCAAAATATTCTTCGACATAAATGGAATCGAAAGATAAAAATTCTTTTCAATCGGATGCTTAGAAGCAAATATGTGGAATAAAACGTATTTTTGAATTCAACATCATCTGCATTTACGCCCTCTAGCGGCGAAATTGTACATCGTAAAAAAAACGAAATAAAGGATCATCATTTGCATATATCAAGCTTTCGAATGCAAAAAGAATTTTTCAAATCGGACTAATAGTTGCAGAGATACCGTGGGTACAGACGGACTGACGGACGGACAAACCGATAACATAAGCACGATCTTTTTTACGCTTTCCAACCGTAGGTTGAAGAAGCGTATATGCTCCAGCTTTGTCCGTCCGTCCGTCTGTCCGCACGATAACTGGCGTAAAAATGGGTCGATTTCGATTAAATTTTAGTATGTGGTAGGGGACCACCCGGGGACGAACCATATTGAAAATGGGACAAATGGGGTCAAAGGTCACGACGTAGCAGCGGGATCATTCCATTACTCTTATACGTCATAACTTGAGTAGATATGGTTCGATTTCAATGAAAGTTTACTATGTGGTAAGGGACAACCTAGGGACGAACCCTATTGAAAATGGGACAGAAGGGGTCAAAGGTCACGACGTAGGAGAGGGATCATTCCATTACTCTTATGCGTCATAACTTGCGTAAATATGGATCGATTTCAATGAAAGTTTACTATGTGGTAGGAGACAGCATGGGGACGAACCCTATTCAAAATGGGTGACGTGGAGTCAAAGGTCAGGACATAAGATCGGGATGCATTCCATTGCCCTTATGCGTCATAACGTGCGTAAAAATGGTTCGATTTCGATGAAATTTCAGTATATAGTAGGGGACCAACTGGAACGAACCCTATTGAAAATGGACGAAATGTAGTCAAAGGTCAGGACATAAGATAGCGATCCATTCCAATGTCCTTATCCCATATTATTAAGGTGAACGTCAAATAATTTTGCTTTCCATACTTCCAATGGAAAAACTTTTGTACACATTTCCTTCACAGTTAATGTGTTCCCAAGGATGAAAATTTGAACATCGATTAAAATAACTTCATATTATAACATGGAAAACTTAATATTTTCTAAAACATGACCATAATTATATTAAAAATCAATAACTTTACCTTTGGTGGTGTTGAAACCAGAGAAAAGATGGCGCGACCTGTACTTTGATGACGTCAGTGGACAACAAAATGTTTGATTGCATAATTACGGTTATGGTTTAGAAAATATTAAGTATTCCAAGTTATGAAATGAAGCTATTTTAATCGATGTTCAAATTTTCATCCTTGTGAGCGCATTAATTGTCCAGAAAAAAGATGGCGCGACCTGTATTTTCATGACGTCAGTAGACAAGAATTGCATAATTATGGTTATGTTTTAGAAAATATTAAGTATTGCAAGTTATAAAATGAAGATATTTTAATCGATGTTCAAATTTTCATCCTTGGGAACGCATTAATTGTGAAGAAAATGTGTACAAAAGTTTTTCCATTGGAAGTATAGGAAGCAAAGTTACTTGACGTCCACTTTAAAGTAGCAATTCTTGTATGTATGTATATACATTTTATTTTGAAAACGGCTCTAAGAATTTTGATGAAAGTCGTTAACCTACCGTTTTCTGGTACTAGAAATCGATTTAGCTTGATCTCGACTTTAGAAGAATTCGTTTAGTGGGTTAAATAACCACCCCGAATTATAACGTTTTTAGTGATGGCGTTGTTCCATTAATATTACCAATGCTTAGAAATCTTATGACGTCACAACTCCCCTTTGAGAATGTTGGCGCGCGGTCATGCCATCTGTCTCTTTACGTCACGCGTTGTGTATGGATCCTATTAAAGAGTTATGACGTCACACTCTTGCGGCGGGCAGATGGTCGCGATTCCCATCTGCCTCATTACTTCACGCGTTTTGTGCGTATGTCCGTCAGCACGATAACTCGCGTAACAACCGTTGGATTTCGATGAAATTTTAGTATCTGGTAGGGGATGCGCCATAACCAACGTGAAAAAGGTTCGATTTCGATGAAATTTTGGTATGTGGTATGGGACCACCTGGCGACAAAACTTATTGAAAATGGGCGAAATGGGGTCAAAGGTTAGGACACAGGAGCGGGATTTATTCCATAGCCCTTATGCAACATAACTTACGTAAAAATGCTTCGATTGCGACAAAACGTTATCATGTTCTTTCGGAGGTACACCAAGCCGGTTCTGTTGAATATCATCGAAATGGGATCAAAGGTCAGGGCACAGGATCGAGATTTATTCCACAGACATTATTCTCATAACTTGAGTAATGATTTCTGTAATGTTGGAAAGCGTATTATAATCAATGCATTGCATGATTTTACTAACTTGTTTTACAAAAGACGTGCTAAAAAGCGTAAATGCTCCAGCTTTGTCCGTCCGTCTGCCTTTCGGCACGATAACTTGCGTAAAAAAGGTTCGATTTCGATAAAATTTTAGTATGTGGTAGGGGACCTCTGGGGACGAACCCTATTGAAAATGGGTGAAGCAGGGTCAAAGGTCAGGACACGGGAGCGGGATCCATTCCATTGCTCTTATGCGTCATAACTTGCGTAAAAATTGTTCGATTTAGATGAAATTCTAGTATGTGATAGGGAACTACCTGGGGACAAACCCTGTTGAAAATGGGTGAAATAGGGTCAAAGGTCAGGACATATGAGCTGGATCCATTCCATTGCCTTTATGCATCATAACTGGCGTAAAAATGGTTCCATTTCGATGAAATTTTAGTATGTGGTAGGGAACCACCTGGGCACAAGCCTTATTGAAAATGGGCGGAATGGGGTCAAAAGTCAGGACGTAAAAGCGGGATCCATTCCACTGGCTTTATGCGTCATAACATGCGTAAATGTGGTTCGATTTTGATGAAATTTTAGTATGTGGTAGGGAACCACCTGGGCATGAACCCTATTGAAAATGGGCGAAATGGGGTCAGAGGTCAGGCAGGGCATAAGAGCGGGATTTATTCCATTGCCCTCATGCGTCATAACTTGCGTAAAAATGGTTCGATTTCGATCAAACTTTAGTATGTTGTAAGGAACCACATGGGGACGAACCCCATTGAAAATGGGCGACATGGGGTCAAAGGTCAGGACATAAAAACGGGATCCATTCCATTGCCTTTATGCGTCATAACATGCGTAAATAAGGTTCGATTTCGATGAAATCTTAGCATGTGGTAGAGAACCATCTGGGCACGAACCCTATTGAAAAGAGGCGAAATGGGGTCAAAGGTCAGGCAGGGCATAAGAGCGGGATATATTCCATAGCCCTTATGCGTCATAACTTGCATAAAAATGGTTCGATTTCGATGAAATTTTAGTATGTGGTAGGGAGCCACTGGGGACGAACCCTACTGAAAATGGTTGAAGTGGGGTCAAAAGTCAGGACAATGGAGTGGGATCCATTCCATTGCCCTTGTCCTTGTGCCTCATAACTTACCTGAAATGCTTGGATTGCGACAAAACTTTATCATGTTGTTCCGAAGGTATAGTGAACCGGTTCTGTTGAATATCAACGAAATGGGGTCAAAGGTCATTGCACAAAAGCCAGATTTATTCCACAGCCATTATTCTCATAACGCGTAAAACTGCTTCTGTTGCAACAAAACTTTATCATGTTGCTCCGGAGGTACAGTGCACCGGTTCTGTTGAATATCATCGAAATGGGGTCCAAGGTCAGGACACAGGAGCGCGATTAATTCCACAGCCATTTTTCTCATAACTTGAGTAATAATTTCTGGTATGTTGGAAAGCGTATCATAATCAATGCATTGCATGATTTTACTAACTTGTTTAGAATGTTTCGTACTTTTGTTCTGGAAGTCATAAATTTTACGCGGTCGTTTTTTAGAATTTGTTATAATAGACGCCTTAATGAGCTTACATTTTGTAATAGCTTCGCTCAAAATTTGCTAACTGTACCGAGTTATCGGTTAATGTTGGCGGCTTGTCCTAGTAGTAGTATATGTGGATGGGAGAGGAATGATCTTAACTTGAATCCTGGCCGACGAGTACGATTTATTCCATGATAATTCTTTGAAAATCCTTTGGAGCTGCGCTGACGTATGAAAATTGTGGTGTACTTGGAAATTTTCGAAAGCATAAGCCGGAGTTTAGCTTAAGGCTTCTTTGGAAATTTAGCTTGAAGAGGTAGTTAGGAAATTTTATTTGAGAAATTTGGTTTAAGCTGCTTTAGGAAAGAAAAATAAATACCAAAAAGGCTTTAATTTGACTGAGGAATCAGATCGGAAATTACACTTTTTTTCAAGTAGTAATGTTACACTTCTTTTGCAATTATAACATTATTAAATTTGAAATGATTCCTTTGAAATTGCTTTCAAGGGCCAAACAGTGACTAATTAGTTGTTTTGTCACTGAAATTGTAGAATTTTAGCAATACTGAATGTGATGAAACAGAGATTTGTCCCGGGAATTGGAAGATTTTGAGTTGTAGAAATTGAAAATTAAGTGAAAAAAAAATATCCCAATTCCCGGGACAAATCTCTGTTTTATCACATTTAATACTGCTAAAACTTGCTCTGTGCGTCCTGCTTTTATACCTCCTTCAGAACAGATACCAGGGAAATTAAGAATTAAATGGAAACATAATATCCCAATTCCCGGGACAAATCTCCGTTTTCTCACATTTAATACTGCTGAAACGTGCCCTGTGCGTCCTGCTTTTATACCTCCTGCAGGACAGATACCAGGGAAATTAAGAATTAAATGGAATAAAAATCTCCCAATTCCAGGTTCAGATCTCCGTTTTATCACATTTAATACTGCTGAAATTTACCCTGTGCGTCCTGCTTTTATACCTCCAGCGACACAGATACGAGGGAAATTGAGAATTAAATGGAAACTTTTTTCCCCAATTCCCCGGACAAATCGCAGTTTTATCAGATTTAATACTGCTAAAACTTGCCCGTTGCGTCCTGCTTTTCACCTCTTGCGGGACAGGTACGAGAGAAATTGAGAATTAAATGAAAGAAAATCTCCCAATTCCCGGGACAAATATCCGTTTTATCACATTTAATACTGCTGTAATTTACCCTGTGCGTCCTGCTTTTATACCTTCTGCGAGACAGATACGAGTGAAATTGAGAATTAAATGATAGAAAATCGCCCAATTCCGGGGACAAATCTCCGTTTTATCACATTTAATACTGCTGAAACTTGCTCTGTGTGTCCTGCTTTTTTATACCTCCTTCAGGACAGATACGAGAAAAATTGAGAATTAAATGGAGAAAAAAATCTCCCAATTCCCAAAACAAATCTCCCTTTTATCACATTTAATATTGCTGAAACTTGTCCTGTGCATCCTGCTTTTATACCTCTTTCGGGACAGAAACACGGGAATGGCTGGTATAAACCATTTTCATGTGCGCTGCGATTGTAATAATTTGCAGCTCCTCACGCGACCTACCCATCGTACGAGTTTCAGTCCGATAGCTCACGTGTTTCCTGGTGATATATTTTCAACAAACGGCATGCATTTTACCGATTCTATAGAATTCGGGTCAAGTCATATTTCTTGTTTATAATTTAATCACTGCTTTGAAGTATTTATATCTTTTTCTAAAAACATAATTTCTCCCTCTAATTTAGCAAAGATGCGATTTCCATTTCTTTTATTCGAACAAATATATTTTCATCTTCCCATTTCAATATGGCATTTTGAAAGCTAATTAACTTTCAGTTAGAATTTAATTTTAATTTTATTAAAAATGCATCCAATTTTGATTTTTAAAGTTTTGTGCTTCCTACCATTGACCTGGTAAATTTGCTAAGTCTCAGTGCTCATGTCCCTGAATATAGTTCTAGTTCCTGTATTGTAAACTCATTAAATGTATCATTGGACAATACCTATTCTTATTTAGATCTCGTGATCAGTATGCATGTACCCATTTGATTCCTTAAGGTACCACAGGAGTGCTGCATCTTTGGACCTCGACCATGAAGAGGGTGATTAGGCTGAAGTCATCGCTGAGTTTTCATCCGTTTTCAGACATGCTTTAATATTTCAGCAAATTGGGAACGTGAAAACTGAGTTGCTTGTTTTCTTATCTTAACACTAAAGGGCCCAAAATGTTTTCTAATTGGGAAAGCTCCATTATCAGATTTAGCGGTGAAACTGGTGGATGATCAACCAGTGAAACTGCAACACATACAAGGGTTGGACGGACTAATGTGAACATCTAGGGAAAAAAAGTTTTACGCACCTGATAGGGTGTAGTACCACCTTTTGCATTCAAAACTTCCTGCATGCTCCTTGGAATAGACGCGTGCAAATCCTGGATGGCGGTTGGTGCGATGTTACACCATTTTTTCATGCAGTAACTGCTCCAGGTCCTTAAGGGATGCAGGAGAAGATAACGGGATCTTACTCTGCTTTCCAACACAGACCACAGTGGCTCGATGATGTTAAGTCTGGTGATTAGGGAGGTCAAAGAAGGTGTGAAAGTTCGTCCTTATGTTCCTCAAGCCATCACTGGACATTCCGAGCTCTGTGAACTAGAGCGTTATCATCTTGATAGATGGCATCCCTGCAGGAAACAATACCTGAGCCATTGGAAGGACTTGATTTTCCAAAATGTTTCATACTCCCTGCCAGTCACCCGTCCTTTCAAGGTGATTAGAGGATCTTCTGAAAACCACAATATGACCGTCCAGAGCATGACAGAACCACCACTATACTTCACTGTTGGGAGCAAACAGTCTGGGTTGTACGCTTCTGACGGTGTTCTTCACACGTAAACACTTACTGTGGTGGGGAATAGTGTGAATGTGGATTCATAGAACCACATTACACGCTTCCATGCATCGGCAGTCCACGTTGTGCGCTCCTGGCACCACTGCCGTCGCTGTTGTGCATTTACGTGGATCACCAGAGGTTTTGCAATAGAAGCTCTGCCTGAATAACTTGTTTATGCAGTTTCCCGCAAGCTATTTTCGTTGATACTGGAGTCTGGAGATGCAGATTAAGCTGCGCACTAATTTTCGGCGCAGTGGTCTTCTTATTACGGATAACAATCCTCTTTAATGCTCTTCTGTCTCTATCAGTCAGGGTAGTTTTCGGGCAGCTCTTGTGTTTCGCAGACGAGGTGTTTCTACGAACACTGTATGTTGTCATGATGCTAGAGACAGTAGCTCTCGATACCCCCTACCCTGGCAATTGTTCTCACGTAGGCACCAACTAGCCGGCCACCAACAATTAGCCCTCTTTCAAAGTCCGTAAGGTCGCTCATTTCGTTGTCCCCCTGAAAGAAATTTTGTAACAAGACACTTTAAATGCACTTAAACAGGATTTTGAAGTTCTAAACAAAGCTATTACAATCAAAAAGTGGTGGATACCTTTACGTATTGCGATAAACGCAGCTGCATTAAAACTCGCGTCTCAGAGCGTGGTTTTCACATTATTATGTCCAATCCCTGTATATCTGCGATGCAAAGATAGCCAGTTTGGTTGTAGTGCAGGGAGACATAACAGTTAGAAAACGACTGGTATATTCACTACGTGACGGTCACATGGCTCATCGATAAGCGTTGGGACTTTCCTGTAATGCATGTATACGACCTAGTTGAAATTCTTCAAGCTCGCTGTAAGTCACAGGATCAACCATTGCAACGTGAATGGCTGTTCTTACGTAGTCCATTACAGAAGCTTCTGAGTACTCTTGCTGCTGGTATAAAAAAACCAGAGCCTCAACTTGTGTCTTTTGCTCCAAGAACCTGTACTGATGCGCCCAAGTCTACACCAGCTGTTACGATCAGGACTTTAGCTGCAATATCTTCAAGTCAGAGTATACAACCCCGTAGTATCCACTTCGAAGCTTCTAGAAGCAAGATCTCATCCAAATGATCACAGACTTCAACTTCATGACCCCAGGAAACACAGAAGGAAGTTGTCTGAAACACCTGTAGTCATTCTTACTGAAAACCAAGGGACTGCTTCTTTTTGTCCAGAGAAGGACAAAGTCAGAGTTATCCCTCCATCTGAAGGTACTGGGGAAACAGGGTTGCCAGATTAAAATTTTGATTTAAAGCCAAACAGTAATAGAAAAAAAGCCAGAAAAAAGCCAAACCTAATTAAAACATATTTTTCATACTCGCAACACATGAAAAGCTCAAGATTCAGTTGAATACTCTTATCCTCACTGAAACAAATAGAACCTACAGCATACACTTTGTCAGATTTTAAGTCTTTTAGCGTTTATAACGTAAATGTCTTTTAGTACTGATACGTTATTTTAAAAACATAATCATATGATGAAGTAGTTCCTAAACTAAACCTTAACGGCCAAACGAAACATTTAAAACAGAAGTCAAACTTACGGAAATTGACTTTATTTCTCCAGCACAGTTTATAGCACTTCCGGATAGTATAGAAATCACAAAACACAAATCAACACTCCACATTCCACCTTCCACATTCCACCACTCACCACACAAACAACTGTTGTGTCGTAGTTTATATTTTTCGTTCATGTCTCATAACAGGCATACGTCACGTTCATTCAACCACAATTGTGTTGCCAACAGTATTCATTTGAGAGAAACGATATCACGTTAAGTGTGAAGTATAACTGAGAACAAACTCAAGAATTACATAGGGAAAGAAACTAAAAAGGAAAGTTAATTTAGAATATACGTCACACGTTTTTGCAGATGGAGTGAAATTCTTAAATTTGTTTGAAAGCAGCAGTTCTGCTTCGATTCTCACAATAGCATCAAGAAGATTCCGTTGCATTTTGATTTTTGATTTTGTTTTAACTGGGGTTACAAGAGAGAATATCATCTCAGCATACCATTACTAATTGAGGTCAGTAGACAAGTAAAGGCAAAAGTGGCGAGCTCTTTAACCATTTAACCGGCTGGAACGAATTAACTCGGGGTTAGTAAAATTTGGCTACAATCAGCTCGAACGAATATATTCGCTGTCTGAAAAGTGTGTCGGACGCGTCTCAAATGAGTGAACTCACTCGTCAGAGAGCGATGCTTTCTCCTTAGCTTCTCAAAGTGGTAGTTTAGGGGGATGACGGACACTAAATGACGACCCCTAAATGACCACTTTGATTTTTCAAATTGTTCATTTAAGAGGATGATTGACACTAATCCTTTCTAACTGAATTTTCAGTTAAAAGGGCTATAACAGTGTCGACTAACCTAACAAAAGGAGATCTTTGAGTTACTTGTTTATACCCTGTAGGACCTTGTCCCTGTCACGAGAACAAGCCTTTCCCCATCATGTCTAGGGTCATGGAGCAGAGAACAGAGGACTATAGAAGCTTTATCTTATCACTATAGACAAGTTTATGTTCAATACTGCTGACGTAGAGGAGGTAAAGGTATTGCTTTTTTCGTAGCTTTCGTAGAATCAAGTCGCTATGTGAACAATTTCTGTTTGGGAAACTTAGAAAAGTTTGGGTACTATTTGATTCAGAAACATCGGTCGCTCAAAGGGTTAAATGCCTGATGTTGAAGCATTCCAATCCAAAACTGTTCACTGCTTGTAGGGTGTACTTTTTTAAATGGAGCTTCTTCTTTCCAATTAACAAAAAGCATTTTTCTGTATTGTTCCTCAATAGTACCGATATTGTTTTCTGCAAGGAGTATAAAGGATAGCTCTGAAAATACGGTCCTTCAATAGAATTACACATACATCTTTCTTTGACATTTTTATTTTCTAGAGGAGCCTCAGTACTGTTGTTCTTCTGTAGGAACATACTACAGCGCTTCGAAAAGTAAATGTGTGTGATGCTCCCTTGGATTTCTCCAACGTACGTTCTTCAGCGGATGACTGCCTACAGCGACACATGGACCCGGCTGACCCGAGGGCCATGCCCCCGGCCCTCTTTCGCGGGAGGGGGAGTGATGTGACGTGCCTGCACCGCATGACGCACATGAGATAAAGGCAGTAGCAGCGAGAGCATACGTCCGAGGTAGCTCAGTTGGGAGAGTGACTTATTCCGGAATGAGGGGACCCGTGTTCGATACCCGGCGTGGACAAAAATGACGGGGAAATTTACTTCTTTGTAGCTGCATAGATTTCGATTTCTGGCCAGTCTGTTCTTAAGGTACTGCCAGTTTAGGAGCAAAAATAAAAATTTAAAAAGAGGATGGTATGTGTACGCGTAATTTTCGTGCAACTAATGCGAAAAGCCAGGAAAAATCCAAGCAAGTCAAATCAATTCTCTTACGCCAACTGAATTGAAAAAATGCCGAATTTCGAAAATTTGGGGTCAAAATAGTCAATATGGTAATCCTGTGGGGAAACCCGGCACCAGCAATTTCAGTCGATGATGAGGAGAGTCTTAGCTCCATCTGGGCTCATGGTTTGTCTTGCGATAGAGCCCATCGTATGAAACATCCGATAGGCTATAATCCCACGGGATTTTTCATGTTCCATGTAAAATAGCCTGGGATTCTTCATATCTGTTTGTCTGCTTAGGTATTCCGATGAAGTCCGGAGATTTGTAATGGTGGCCTGGTAAAGGCACTACATGAGACCCCCCAACTTCATCAAACCCCAGTCCAAAGGGAAATTCAAAGGAGATATTGCAAGAGATCCCCTTCTTATTTATCAGACGAATATTTGGATCCAGGAACTATTAGAAAACTCAAGAAGCTTCTTAATTCAGCCTCAAACAGAAATTAATCTCCACTTATACCTGCGGTTCTGTGTCTTACCGCAGAGAATGGGTGTTGTTTTTTGTTTTTACTTTTATTCAAAATTTAAAATTAATTTTGTTCATTATTCGCCCTCTTCACTCTATCCTGGCATAAATGATCCTAGTTCAAAATTGGAAGGCGGCCTTTTTCACGTTCTTTAGGATATCCCACTTTCATTATATGAGACTTCCAGGGCTCACCCCTAAGTTTTTTATTGGGTCGTTTCATAATTATTGGCCGATTCGAACACAAAGAAACAAACAGCAGTAACAGACGAAGAAATGCATTTTATTCCTAAAAATGTCTGCCCTCGGCAGCAATACACTGTGCCCAACGTGTTTTCAGTGCAAAAATGCCACGGTGGCAGAAACTGGCATCACAGTGGTCCGAGGAACCGCTAACGGCTAAAATCACAGCATTCTTGTTAGCGAACCGTTTTCCCCTCAAGAAGGGGTCCAAATGGCGAAACACGTGATAGTTTAAGGGGACCAAGTCAGGTGAATAAACAGGGTGAGAGAGGATCTCGTACCCCAAGGCGTTGTTTTTTCGCATGTTTCCAATAGACACATGCGGTCGTGCGCCATCCGGAAGCAGTATGGGACCCAAACGATTGGCGAGCAATGGTTGTTTGTTGCATAATTTCTAGTGACATTCGTTCGGCTGACGGTAGCACACGTCCGCTGTGATTGCTTGACCTCGCGGCAAAAGACTCATAATTAACTACAGTCTTGGCAGTCTACCACAGTCTATCAGAACCTTCTGTGGGTGCACCTCGGGTTTGGACATGTGTTTGGGTGGTTCCCCTTTATCGATCCACAGCGCTGTTCGCTTCCTTTTGTCATAAAGCACCCATTTTTCATCAACCGTAAGGATCCGATGCCGAAAGGGAGCACTAGCCTCACGCTTTTGGAGGGAAATGCATGTTTCCAGACGTCGTATCTGCTGTTGTTCGGTGAGTTCGTGTAGAACCCAGGTATCCAGTTTTTAACATTGTCCATAGCTGCCAGGTGTCTGGAAACTGTCGCTGATGATACGACAAGTTCGGCACTGAGCTCATGTACTGTGGACGTTGGATTTTCTTCCCTTTTCCGCCTGAAATGTACAGTGTCTTACAGAACCGGACGACTGGCTTATGGTCGATGGCAACATCACCGGCATGGAACTTGGAAAACAGTTTACGGACAGTTCTGTCACTCGTCGTTCCGACAACCCACGCTCTATTGACATTTGCGACCCTTTCGAGCACATTCCGGCCAAGTTTCAATACGTGCAAAATCACTGATCTCACGTGGAGTTGTTCCATCACGTCCCCAACTGCTGAGATCTGTCTGAAATACCGTTTTATACACGTGGACTGAACCGATTCAATTTGCATGGGCGTTTGGTAGTTCCTCCTACGAGGCGTCCCTTGTAACCGGTTATGCAAATTCGCCTTGTCGTCATCGGCCAATAATTATGAAACGACGCAATATTACAATTCTTGTGCGGAGAGCTTTTTGCGAGCACATTATTGGCGCGCTAAACTAAAGTTTATTCATCCATGCGATGGGAAAGGGGTCTAGCTTTGTTTTATTTTCTTAAATATTTTTTATTTCATTTACTCATTTTAATAATTTTAAATTTTTAAGTCCATTTAAATTAACGAAATTAACTTCAAATAAACGTGGCGTTGGAACTGTAAGTCTGTTTTCTTCTCATGTACTCTAGTTATACCCTTGTTTAATTAAGATATTATAGCGGTGACAACAAGGGAGTAGGAAAGAAAAGTGCATTAAAGATGACGTAGTGCTTTTTGCCAAGGTTTTGTAAAAAAAATCGGAAGTTTGGGTAAGCATCACTAATCAATCCTTCCTCGTCAGGTTCAAATCGAACACAGATTGCTTTGTTCATTGTTTCCTTTAAAATGAATTGTCGTATGACAGATGAATTTCTATTGAGAAAAATTAGTTGGTTTGTGAAAACGTCGATTAAATGTTATGCTTGGTGATCTTATGCCAGTTTGTTTGATTTGAAGAAGTTTTTAGGAAGATTATAGAGAATAGCGTTCGAGAGATACGGAAATGGCAGCCATATTGTGCTACGTTTTAAGCGCTGCCCAGGATTTTTGGTAAGTCATTAGATTATTGAGCTAATAAGCGCTGCACATAAATTTCAAGTGCTATGTTGATATGAGATTCATACAAACATAAAAGCGCCTTCAAATGATTAATCCGACACCGTTTTGGGGTTCTTTCACAGGAATCGCAACAAGCAAATAACGTTTCTTATTTAGTTGTTTAAGCCAGATCTTTTCACTTTTTGCTAATATTAATATTCCTAAAAAGTCTTTAAATCTTGTCCACTAAGTGAAAACAGCTGTTCTGCTTCTGAAACAAAGCTGAAACAGTTTTATGCAAATCTTAAGTGCCGCCACAGTGGCGCAGGTTTCTGATCATTCTTCCGTGATGGATCCGGGTTCGATTCCTTTGAGGCATAGAGTTTTTGTTTTGTCTTGCGGCACTGGCTGTCCATTTCCTGGAACCAGTGGTCCTAATTTAGGAACGGGTGACTTGTTATAGCCCATTGAGTCGCTTGCGGCAGTCGATAAACCCCCTCACCCCCAAAAAATGTCCATACTTTCACCACATGAAATTTCACGAAATTTTACAACTGCCAGTTTTGTTATAATTCCTCTACAATCTTTTTTATGAGTGTTGCTGTTCTTATAGTTCTTATTAAAGACAAATGAAATATATTTCTGGTTTTTACTTTTTCACATTTATCATCGATGTTTTCAGGTTTGAATCCCGCTCCAAGAAGATACATTTTTTCTCGAATTTTTAGGCAGTTTTGCCATGTAGATGAAAGCTTATACGAGCATCCATATCTCATATTTTCTCCCATCGTTCAATTCAAAACAAAATCATATAGATAATACAAAAAGGAGCTTTAATTGTTAAATTACCAAATACTCTAGACCAAAACATTTAAAAAAATTGTTTTAGCGTGGTCTGTGACCATTCCAAACTTTGAGAATTAATGCCAGACGAAACCTCACAGTGGAGTGCGAAAGCTCGGCATATATCGAGTATTTGTATTTACGCCATTAAAGGAGATTATAGTTTTTCTTTGTTTGGGGTTTTAACGACCACCGTGAACAACTCAATTGGCCATAAGCAGTTGGCTGTCCCTATAACCTATGACCGCTGGTTGCGGGGAACGGCGACAGCCAGTGGCGTGAGACAACCATAACATCCAGGCCACACCGGAATTTCAACCTGGACCCATTCCGGACGAATGGCTACAAGCTATCGCTTAAACCACTGCGCCATCGGAGTGACAAAGGAAATTTTAGACTTACGTCAGTCGTATGTTATAATTTTAATTGTTAAAATTTGCATTATTGAACGGAATCAACCAGTTTTCATCCTAACAAAATTCCTAGATAAGTCTGTTAATGAGAATAGCCGATCTCGATGAAAGCACGATCGACTTGATAACAGGTAGCTTAAGTTCTTCGCGAAAGCATCATAGAGGATAGACATCATTCTAGAACCCAATGCCTTAAAAATTGCGAAACACATGGTGATTTCCTTCATTATGGCTACATTTTTGTGCTTCCTGTCAAATTCTGGACGTCTCCTTGGTGACCAAGAGGGTTACGAGGCGTTAACTTCTAATTATTCGCACAAAATGGGTTCTGGTTCGAATTCCGAGTTAGGCATGGATAGTGCGTTTGTCTCACGGTAATAGCTCCCTTCCCTTCCTGGAACCAGTGGCCTTAAATTATAGGCTGGCGACTGCTAAAACTTAATTGAATTTTTGCTCGCAGTGGTCGTTAATGCTCCCCCCTCCTCAAATGAAAGAAAACAAAGAAAATCAAGTGTTCTGAAGCGTTAGTTTCTGACCATTCTGCCGAGATGGGTTCTGGTTCGTCTCCCGTATGGCGCATGGCTGGTGTGGTTATCTGATTGCGCTGGCCCTGTTCCTTTCCTAGAACCAGCGGCCCCAAATTAGGGACGATCAACTGCTTGTAGTCCTATACGTTGCTCATTATGGTCGTTAAGCACCGAAAAAAAATTAGAGAGACCATCTCTCAGTCCCCCACCCCCACCCGTAGCCAGAGCCGCAGAAGTCTAGTTAATCGGCCGAACTGGGCCCCAGTCCCGTAAGAAACATTGGTGATCGTTACTTACTTGACAGTGGTTTTGTATCGTTCCAGAGATATTTACAGAAGTCTTTATACTCGTGAAACAAAAGATTTCCCCCTTCACTGGAACCAGTGACCCTAAATTAGGGTCGGGCGACTGCTTATAGCCCATTGAGTTGCTCACGGTGGTCGTTAAACCTCCAATAAAAAAAAAAAAAAAAAAAAAAAAGATTATTGTAATAACTGTAGACAAAATATTTCTGAGTGTATCAATCAGACACAGAAAGTTCTTTGTGTGTTGTATGACTGTGACCATGAAAATTATGATCCCAGTTAGTTTTTATTTTTTTTATTATTTTTCCCACTTGTTGGCATAATAGAACTCTTCCGTTTGCACGATATATCTGATTCTAAAAGTCACACTAAAATATTTCTCTATGCATCAGACAGTGTTTCTTCTTTCATATTTTCCTACGCGATGACGAAATTTTTTCTCATCAGGTTGGATAGAAAGACCAATTAATCATGGGATAGGTTCGTGTAGAAGAAATAATGTCACCATAATTTCCATGATTTGTTGGTTTTTTGCTCGACGGTCGTTAAATCTGAAACAGACAAGGTACCTGCATTCTGCAAACATGAAACTCCGTTTTGTAAAATACTTTTACCTTATGATTGCGTCAATCGCAAAGAAAATGTTCTCATGCGATAGATTCTTGCTTTCCTTCAGAAACAGTCACAGGGTCTAACATTTACTTCAATGCTCTAAAAACACATCCTATTCCCACTAAATAGAATTTTTTTTATTGAGAATAATATCACGTGTTCATAGCGTGATATTTTGTGTCATTAAGAACGTCACGTGTTCACGGCATCTTCTTTCATGAAAAACTCAGACATGAGTGAAAGCACCGCATAACCGTGAATTCTATACAGGGTGATTGCAAACTCCTTCAACAAAATAAGAGAGCTGATAGTACACATCAAGACGAACAATATTCGCAATGGAACCTAGGGCCGCATTCCTCTCCTTAGTGCCAGAAAAGAGCACGTTCGGAAAACGTCCAACAAGCACACGGAGTTCCAATCAGTGCATGAGAAGCACAAGATGCAAATCAGGAGCGCTGGACATGTACGTGTACGATGAGGAGCAAACATTTAAAAACGCTGCCGAACCCGTTCAGCGATAATACCGTGCGAACATCACATGAGAATTGACGTATTCGTGAAGGGCATGGAGGACTACTCATACGAGGAATTGGCGGATATGCATCTGATGTACGGCTAAGCATGTGGTAATGGACGTAAAGCCCAAAAACTGTTGCAGGATGTTCCGCTCACCACACGGAGGGACATGTGGTTTATGAATGATGGGGCACCAGCACATTTTGCCACCGAGGTCCGATACTTCCTAAATGCAACATATCCCTGGCGGTGGATTGGACGAAGTGGACCTGTGGCTTGGCCTCCACGCTTCCCGGACCTTAATCCACTGGACTTCTTCTTCTGTGGCCACATGAAAACACTGGGGCGCTCTTTGGCCAAACATGGCCCTTGCGCCTTAAAAATGAATCAACCAGCAAACCAAAACACTGGTGCACCAGACACCTATGGGCTTCCAGGAAGATCTCGTCGTGCGAATCGCTGTTGCTGTGGGCAAGATAAACACCACACCGGGAGTCTACGAGAGCGTGCGACAGTCCTTCATTCGCCGGTGTGGGCTATACAACGACGCCTTTGGACGCCAGTTTGAGCAGTTCCTTTGAGTCTTTCTCTGATGCCATTGGAATTGTGCAACTCGTAAATTAGGTATGTCTCTTTGTTTTCAATATTGAAGGCTCAACGGGGATATGAAACTTAACTCTTTTTTGGCACTTGGAGTGGAATGCAGCCAGAGGTTCCATTGCAAATATTGTTCGTCTTTATGTGTATTATCACCCCTCTTGTTTTGTTGAAGGAGTTTACAATCACCTTGTACATAGCACTTTATTTTATATCCTCCCACGAAATAAGTATTTTTTTCTGCAGTTCGTGCATCACGGCGCCAAACTATTTTATTACAACCACTTGAGAAAACATATCCCTCCTATAATACGTATATTCCTACCGTGACCGCATCTTGCGCTCATGACGTGCGTTTAAAGTAGACTGATACAAATCTCCTTCACATGACAACAGATCAGATTATATGTAGAGGATTTTAGGAAGGGAGTGTCTGACCCCAGGTTTTAAACAACCCTTAGAAATAGAACGCTACGAGATTTGGGCTAGAGTACCAGATAGCAAAGTTACACGGAAGCGAGGTAGAAAGAGGGAGGAAGATGCCCTTGTTATTAACGGTGGGACAGTACCCGGGGTCCGACTGCTTAGCGTGCCGTACCCATCCGACGCACGGAGGATATTTAGTGGTTCGAGCGTTCGTATCCGCCTAGGATCGAACCTGATGTTTCTCCGTGACAGTCACGAACGTTGACCACTAGGCCATCCATACGCGGCCATCAGGTGACAACAGCTTGTATTCACAAAGTTTTATTTAAAGTATTTTTGTATCAATTATATATATACACACTGGTGTCCGAAACCTGAGAACTTACTACATTTTTACCTGTTTAAAAAAAGCAATACGTGACCGCACCTTAATAGGGAAATCATTATATTGCCAGCATACAAACACGTGAAAAGACACAAAAAATTGTGTATGAACGACGCACGGATTACATAATCAGTGTTTACGCAAAAGTTACAATTTCAGAATCACATAGTTGGAGAACGGATGTATATTTACGGATATCCAGATGGAGAGACATTTCAGTGTGTAATATATTCACCCCGAGCTGTGATGTATCTCTCACAACGCCGTGCAATGCTGAGCACCAAGTAATCCAGGAGTTGCTGAGGCAAATTGACCCACTCATCCCTCACAGCACGGATGAGGCCCTGCTTGTCTTCTGGAGGGGAATTTCAGGCACCAGTGTGTCTTTCTATTGTTTTCCAGACGTGTTCGACGGGGTTGAGATCTGGCGAGTGTGCTGGCCAGGCGATGCGATGAATATATAGGTCTCCAAAAGGGTCTGAAGTGCTCTCGTGCGATGAGGTGTCGCGTTGTCATCCATGAATAGAAAGTCTTCGCTTACATCACCAAGGAATAATCGAGCATGCCTTAGTAGAACTTCATTGCAATATCGTTCGCCCATCATGGTCCCATTTTCCAGCACCTGTATTTCGGGGTGTCCATTAATCATGATGCCGTTCTTAAGAAAATTTTCAAGTGAAACCAATTTGATGCTTTTTTTAAACCTCACGTCTGGATAAAATCTTTCAAAATAAAGTTTGATCCCTGCTATTTAGATGGGTTAATTTATTAGAAATTTTCCAGCTTGGAAATTTGTTACTAGTTTTTGTTTATGGTCCAGTCAAGATACGTACTTCGCTCTGTCGCCCACACTATCACACACACAACCCCACACGGTGACTGTCAACCCCGCACGCTAACTTTCCTTGCTCACAATTACTAATGATGCCAAAAAATACTAAAAAAAAAAAAAAAAAAAAAAAAAGATAACCCATTGCTTTTCAAAAACACTCAAAATCTGTTTTCACTTCCGCTTTCATCTCTCTCTATTTCACAACCTCTAGTTTTTTGTTCTTTATTCTGCTGAACTTTTATCTCAAAATTTACAGCAAATTTTAGTTGTTATGAAAAACTTTTACGAAAACCTGTGGATTTATTACTATAATTTCGCGAAAGTAAGCGCATTAATTATTTAGATATCGGCAATCTAAAAAGGAAAAACCTGCTTCAGGTGGGGGAAGGCGATTCCCTCTCCCCGGTATATCCGCTACTGCTGCCAATGGTAGTCACGTGCTCGAAGCCAATTCTTCGTGAAAGAGCAGGCAGACGGATGCACTTGGCCAGCGACGTCAGAATACAGCACTGGTTAGTGCACATAAAAATCAGAAGAAAAATCTCATCTTCTTTGTCATAGATCGCATTTGGCAATAGGTGGCTCCCTCTTTATCAGAGGAAGCGAAGGAACTCCGATTTCAGTTTGCTAAGGCTTACAAACGCTGCGAGATGCATAACTCTAAGTTTACCTTCCATTTGAATTTCAGAGTTTTCTTATATACATTTCGTGACATCCTGGTTTAAGATTTTGTCACTGAACTTTCCCGAACATCTAAAGCGTTAGTAAGGCTGGCAATGAGTTAGCAGAAAATAAATAGGCTACGTCGAATGTGATAGTGGCGGAAAGGGGCAACGGACAAACGGAGAGATAAAAAGTCTTGTTGTACGTAGATTTTTTTTTTTTGATTGGAGGTTTAACGACCACCTTGAGCAACTCAATGGGCTATAAGCAGTCGCCCGTCCCTAATTTAGGGTCACTGGTTCCAGGGAAGGGAGAGAGCCAGTGCCATAAGACAAACACAACATCCATGCCTCACCGGGATTCGAACCCGGACCCCTTTCGGGCGAATGATCATAGGCCAACGCCTTAGACCACTGCGCCACCGGGGCGGCTGTACGTAGATGAATAACGTATTGTAGCTACGTGGTCTAGATTTCTTTATGTGTGTATGCGATTGATATTAAGAGTCATTTTTGATATATGAATAGTCGATTGAAGTGCATGGAATACTGAAACTTCACTTCCTGGAGAAAAAACAGTTAAAATTCATCTCAGTGTTGTGACTCCTTTCAACGTGATCGTTTTATTCTCTTAGTTATTTCTGGAGTATGATTTATGTCGAACGAGTTAGATAAGGGCATTAAAATAGTTAATTGAACTACAATGGGACCCACTTATGACGAGTACGTGTTTCAGGATTTTTTTTTGTTTTTGATTGGAGGTTTAAAGACCACCTTAAGCAACTCAATGGGCTATAAGCAGTCACCCGTCCCTAATTTAGGGTCACTGGTTTCAGGGAAGGGAGAGATCCAGCGTCGGGAGACAAACACAGCATCCATGCCTCACCGGAATTCTAACACGGACCCCTTTTGGGCGAATGATCAGAGGCCGTCGCTTAGACCACTGCGCCACCTTTCGGATGTCTGTATTAATGTCTGTATTAACCTTTCGGAGATCTTGCATTTAAAGAACAAAACAAGAACCTTTGTTTGGTATATTGTTAATTCAAAGTTAATTCGTTCGTTTTTAACGAACGAAATTTAAATGAAGTCTCCGGGTTCAACGAGGAAGAGGAAAGCTAAGGTGATCACGTTTAACAAACAAAGGAACAAAAATGAGTGGAATTCCATATTAAACGTGGCAGAGAAAATCTGCTGTCCTGGAATGGAGGAATAGAAATGGTCGCATACAGGACGAAATTGCAACAGCGCAGGAATATGCTTGTGTGCCAGTTGAAGAACGCTGACAGAAAAGTAATGAGGATGGAGTACCTCAAATTGTCAGTAAGGGAGTTGTGCGGCAGACTCTCTCCGTCACCCATTCCAAGGGCTGTGCCTTGGGATTATCTCTTCAGCGGAGTTGTAAACAGTTTTCCCAAACAAATACAACATTCTTGCGATTAACCAGCTATATTACTTTAATCTTGGGAAAATTATGTTCAGGCGAATTAAGAATAATTTACACAATGACACCATACAAATTCTACCACAGATATTCATATGACACACGCACTAAATCACGTATTCGGCCTATTCATCCAAAGATGGAGACCATGAAGCAAAGTATAAATTACATTGGCCCGCACTATTGGAACTCATTATCGACGGAACTGACTCCTTTAAATAGCTTCAACCTTTTTAAAAAAAAGAAAAGAAAAAAAACTTCATAATAAATTGCGGCTGCTCAAATTGATGATTGCAGTGGAGAGGGACTATGACTATAACTATGACTTATATATCTCGATGTAAATTGATTTTCAATGGTACTACCTGAAGTGTTTATCATGTTTTTATATATCATCACCTTTTTTTTTTCTCTGAAACACTGACTTGTTTGTAACTTCAACTGGTGACCTCAGTGTAAAATTTGTGTAGGGGGCAAGGGACCCTGTCATGCCTTGCTGGCCTTCCCCCCCCCCCGCTTCCTTGCTACGCTTTGTTTCAGTTGATATTTTTGTAATACTGGTTTTGGGCTCAGCAAAATAAATGAATTGAATTGAATCGACTTACTCCTATGCAAAGAGAAGATTGATGGGGACTCACACACATGTAAGAGGATTTCTGGACGACAGTTGAAGGGAAGAACAGGGGAGTAATGGAATGGGGGTGTCGTCTGAGGAGAAACAGGAGGTAACTCCTGGAACTGTGTCAATTGCCCCTTTCATCATCTAAGTTTGCGTTGCATTGGAAGGATCTGTGCTGCACTTGCTTCATGTGTGTTGTGTAGTTAAACAGCGGTCAGTCTCATGTGGCCATCAAGTTGAATATACTTGAAAGATTTATATAATTATCTATAGCACTAATGTAGTCAATTAATTACATCTTTCAAGCATATCCAGTTGTTATGGATATGTAATATAAAGTGCATATTGCCACATAGGCTATACATATTTTTACATAGTGGGAATTTTCACCCAAAAGCGGATTAGTGAGCTTCCAGATTTAACGAGGGTTTCCGTCGGTCTCGAGATCCTCGTCATAAGGGGGTTCTACTCTACTAAAAATAGAGTTCAAATAATAAAAGCACTACAATTGAATTAAACGAGATTTTGGGAAATAGGCAATGTTTCACCGTTTCGAAGACACCCTGTTTCTTCAGTTTCAAGCTGATCTCAAAGCAAGGATATGAACAGAAACTGTATCATGTTCCTGTGCGACACGAAAGTCAAAAATGCAGGGTGGTGGTGACGGCGTAATGGGGTTGCAATTGTTTTCATTTCCCATGTTGGGTTCCTTGACACAAGTGTAGCAACGTTTCAGCCCTCACGATGTGTGAATATCTCTGCCGATTAGGCGCTTTTTTACGTTTTCCAACCGTAGGTTGAAGAAGCGTATATGCTCCAGCTTTGTCCGTCTGTCCGTCCGCACGATAACGCGTAAAAATGGTTTGATTTCGATGAAATTTTAGTATGTGGCAGGGGACAACCTGGAGACGAACCCTATTGAAAATGGGCGAAATGGGGTCAAAGGCCAGGACATAGGAGCGGGATTCCTTCCATTCCCCCTTATACGTCATAACTTCCATAAAAATGGTTCGATTTCGACGAAATTTCACTATGTGGTAGGGGAAAGGGAACACCTGGGGACGAATCCTATTGAAAATGGCCGAAATGGGGTCAAAGGTCAGGACATACGAGCGAGATCCATTCCATTGCCCTTATGCGTCACAAGTTGCGTAAAAATGGTTCGATCTCGATGAAATTTTAGTATCTGGTAGGGGACCACCTAGGGACGAACCCTATTGAAAATGGCAGAAATGGAGTCGGGGGTCAAGAAATAGGAGCGGGATGCATTATATCACCCTTATGCGTCATAACTTACGTAAGAATGCTTCGATTGAGCCAAAAGTTTATCATGTTGTTCCGGAAGTATACTTAACCGGTTATGTCGAATATTATTGCAATGGGGTCAAAGGTCAGGGCACAGGAGCGATGTTTATTCTACAGCCATATACCTCATAGCTTGAGTAATAACTTGAGTTATGATTTCTGGTGTGTTGGAAAGCTACCATAATCAATGCATTGCATGATTTTACTAACTTGCCTTCATGACAACAATGTAGATATGTACGGAGAGGTTTTCCAGAAAGATAATTTTTCGTGTCACAAGGATAGGATCACACAAAATTGTTTCCAGAAAAATGGTAGTGATATCGGCGACTGTACACGCCTACCCATTCCCACATTTATGTGAATTCAGTTGAAGACCTTTCTGATGAGATATAACAAGCTATTGGAAGTAAAGAACCACCTCCAGAGAATTTTTAAACAACTACGGAAAGCAATACAATCCATACGTGCTAGTATTTATGTGGCATGCTTTTGATACCTAGTAAACACCATGCCAAGCAAATTCGTGCTATCTCTGATGCGCAAAGCATACGTTACTCTCTGTTAAGAAGATACATCTACACTCATTGTCATAAAAATCCGCGCGCCAAGAAGGGGCGTCGGATTGAAATGATATTTTAGTAGTGAGATGGTACATACCAAGGACAGAAGTGATTACAATATCACAGAAGCAGGACGATTTCCCGCGGACATACGGTACACATTCCGGTCAGCGTTAGTACCGCGTCGGGCCTCCTCGTGCTCGGATACATGTGGTAATACGGTCCGGCATGGAGTCAAAGAGACGCCGTACGTTATCCTGGGACATATTGGCCCACACTTCTTGCAACTGATGCTCTAAATCACGAACACTGGGACATGGAGAAAGCTGGGGTCCCATCTGGTCCCACACGTGCTCAATGGGCGAAATATCAAGCTATCTGAAAGGCCACTGAAGCGTCGACGTATGATGTAGACAGTCCTGGAAAACCCAAGCCGTGCGCGGACGGGCGTTATCTTGTTGGAAAATGGCTCCAGGCCCCCCGCCAGGAAAGGCAGTACATGGGGCTGCGGGATCTCCTGTACGTAGGGCTGGGCTGTCAACGTTCCTCGGATCAGTGCGAGGGAAGTACGGCTGTCATACGCCATGGCTCCCCAGACCATCAGCTGTACAGTGAGGTTGGGATTGTAGCGTTCACCTGTGGTCCTCCACACTCTGACACGGTGGTCGTCTGTTCCCATACAGAAGCGAGATTAGTAACTGAACACTGTACGTCAACAGTCCGAAGCATTTCACGTTGCTCGCTAATGACACTACTGTAATCGACGCCGACGCTGATCAGGTGTTAATGGCAGGAAATTTAAGGGCAGTCGAGAGTACAGATTCGCCTCTGCGAGGCGTTTGGAAATGGTTCTGGCAGACACAGGAGTCCCTTGTGCCGCCGCCACATGTCTCTGGATATTGGACAACGACGTTGTTGCATCTGTGCGTGGCGTTCTCCCGATTTCACGGTCCTCTCTGTTGGTGATGTGTCTGGGTCGTCCCGATTGAGTCCACCGTGTCTGGGTGCCTTCCGTGTCCATTTTTCCCAACACGATCGCAACGTACTGTCCGACCGTCCCAAATGATAGCCGATTCGGCGCGCCGACTACCCTGCCACTCTCATTTCGACGATACTGCCTCGTTCAAACTCCGTCAGTTGCCCGTTCTCACATCTACGACAGCTCCTCGGCATGTCCATCGCTCAGAGATCTCACCTGACTCTTACCGTGCACTTCAGCACGAATGTGGAGTCCCCTGCGCGGCGCCTTATAAGCCCCAAGTATTGCGATTGCAGCGCCGGTTGTGGACGCGCGGGCATGCGGAATCGCACGAAATTTTAATCATTTGCATGTCTGCCCTCCCCGTAGCTATTCGCCGAGTTTCGGTGATTTTTATGACAATGTGTGTATTACGTTGCCGCTGTTAAGAAGGTGCATCTATTAAAGTTGCCGCAAAGATGTATGTCCACAGAATGAACAAGCACAAAAATAACAGTATTTGTGGAGAAGGAACTGATCTGATCATAATTTTGTAAATGTTGAATTGTTTTGGAGAGAGAGAGAGAGAGAGAGAGAGAGAGAACATGTAAGGCAAATTTTGTTTCATTCGGTGTGATCTTTGTAAACATCAGTCGCATGTTGAATGTGATTTCCTTTCGAATCGTGTATTGCGTCATTGCATCCATTTATGCTGGAAAATTGCCAAAAGAAAAACAATATAAATGGTATAAATCTGGATATTGTTTATCGCTTCGGAATGGGAAACCGATTTGATCAGTATTTTGCGGCTTATACACTGATGTACAAAAGTTAAACATAATCAATAAAAAGGATTAAATTACAAATACAATAATGCGCAGTGAGAAAAACAAGCAAAAGTGTTCACTATTCACTGACACCTTAATGGGGAGCTATGTAAATGTGCAACACAAAATCATATATTGCCGTCGGTGGCGCGGTAGTCTAAGCGATGGCTTCTGATCATTCGTTCGAAAGGGATCCGGGTTCGAATCTCGGTGAGACATGGATGCTGTGTTTGTCTTACGGCACTGGCTCTCTCCCTTCCCTGTAGCATGTGACCCCAAATTAGGGACGGGCGACTGTTTATAGCCCATTGAGTTGCTTATGGTGGTCGTTAAGCCTCCAATCAAAAAAACAATTCATATATAAAACAGCAAAAATTTTCCGGAGGCGTTTCTAATATTGTAAAACGGTTTAGTAAGGCATATGGTGACCACTTACACCGATACAGGTATCACACCGATGTCTTATGCTGTTGACAAGAGAAACAAGAAGATTATGTGCCAGCAAACCCTACTCCTGAACAAGAGCAAATCGGAGTTTCTCGAGAGTTTTGGCAGGAGGTTTGCGCCCTGTAATGCATCACCCCAAAGCATCCCACACATACTGTATTGGGCTGAGGTCTGGGTAATGCGCTAGACATGGAATACGGTGGATAACTTCACTCTCCAGATAGTCATCGACAATAGCAGCTCTATGACGTCTCGCGTTATCGTCCATGAACAGGAAATTGTGGACAACCGCTCCCCGAAAAATTTTTGCATAGGGATCAAGGATTTTGTGTTTGTATCTCCAACCTATTAAAGTCCCACTCGAATGCACATGAAGCTTTATGCGCCCGTGGAACGTAATGTCACCCCAAACAAGAACACCACTACCTCTGTAATGGTGTATTTATCAGATGTTTGCAGGAGAACAAGGGTTTCCAGGCTCTATTCAGATGATAACACGACGGTTGTCACTTTCTGGACTGAACCTGGATTCATCGAAGAAGAAGACATCGGCCCTTTGATTTTCATCGCAGTCTCGAAGTTGTCTGAATCACAGTACCCTTACACTTCGTGCTGACAGAGGGAGTAGGATGCAAACTGCAGGACTTCTCACGTATAGTCCTTTTTCGTTGAGACGTCCTGCTACTGGTTTCCATGAAACAGCTGGTCCGCCAGCCGTAGACAGCTCTAAAACAGCGCACTTGCTGACGCAGACCTGTTACATCTCACTGTTAGCATCACGTACCTATCAGCCTGAGCTGTTGTAATCC
Organism: Macrothele yani; assembly: GCA_039090855.1. NCBI lineage: Eukaryota > Metazoa > Arthropoda > Arachnida > Araneae > Macrothelidae > Macrothele > Macrothele yani. The sequence goes on from CM077013.1 coordinate 92,337,904, forward strand.
GTGGACAACCTACCACAAGTTGACGAGCAACATTTCTTCGGTGTCCTGGTACCTTCTCCAAAGTCTGGATACAATGGATTAATTCGAGGCAGTGGCCCTGGCAACATTACTCTGCGTCTGCCCGGATTCCAACATTATGATAATCCGACCACGTGTATCATGTTCAGTTGCCGTCTTTCTGACATAAAATCTATAAGGCTACTTCTGCCCCTAACGCTCTGAAAGTTTTCAGTACTTACAGCGCCATCTGCTTTTATACGGTAGCCGAAATAGGAACTAAGCTCACCGCTATCGCACGATACGTAAAATCAAGAAGAAATGCCGGAAAATAAAATAAAGTTAGTAAGACAAACGACTTCATCTGTGGCAACACGCACATGCTCGGACAACTGTCTGCGACGTTTGTTCTGTTAGGCAGATGCTATGTCGTGCTTTATTTCATTTTCTTTGCATTGCAGAACAATTCCATAAAAAGGAATCAGCGTTATTATAAATATAAATACCCAAATCTATTTAAAACTCGTTATTCTACAATAAGAACTGAAATTTTGAGATGTCAAATTGAGCAAAATCGGATCTAAAATCATTTTCAGCTCTTACAAGAATAGATTTTTACGAAAATATGTTTTTTTAAAACATTGTTTTTTAATATGTTTTTGAAAGAGTTTTTATGAAAATAGGTGAATATTTCTGTTAGGAAATACTCGATGCTTCTTGAATATTTCCTAACAAAAAGCCGGCGTCTATTTGATATGTTTTCAATCTGCTTCAATTAAATATTTCACCCCATCCTAGGTGGAGCAACATCCCTTATATAGGAATATTTATTTAAAGCTTAAAAGTAGCTGCCCTAGGACGGTCTGTGCAATAAATATCACTTTTTGCAATTTTGCAGCTTACTCAATTCCACAAATCTGCTGCTTTTATGCCTGTTATCGTTCGTCACATGGTATTGCGTCATGATTTTCACGTTTGCACAACACAACGTCCTCTGTTCTTTGCTTTATTATCTTTTTCTTCCTTTCGTTTGTCGTAAAATAACTTTTCTTAACTATGCTTAATTTTTGGACACAACTGTATTTTCAGCTTCTATTAGTTGTGCAACTTAATTCTAGGCCACAGGCACGACACGTTGACAGCACATTATAGCAAGTCAAATACGTACCTAATCAGGGAAATAATCCCCGTCGTGTTGGATACATTTGAGCCATCGGTCAGGGAGCTGCCGAATGCCACTGCGGAAAAAAGAGGGCTGTTTCGAGTTGATAAAATCATCAATACTTGTGCGGACCTCCTCGACAGAAGTGAAGTGCGTAGCACTCAGGTGATGTTGTAGGGAGCGAAAGAGGTGATAATCCAATGGGGATAAGACTGGAGAATACGACGGGTGGTACAAAATCTCCCATCCCAGGTCGGTGATCGTGTATAAAGTCGTTTTCGCGGTGTGAGGACGCGCGTTATCCTGAAGCAACAGGACCGACTTTCTGCCCTTGCCGGTGTATGGCCTTTTCGCCTCCATTGCGTCACTCACACGAATGAGTTGCTGAAAATAACGCTCAGCATTGATCGTTTCACCAGGTTTGAGCAACGCATAGTGTACGACACCTCGCTGACACCCTCATATGCACAGCAACAACTTCCTGGCATAGATATTCAGTTTGGCGGTACTGGTGGTAAGCTGACCTGGATAAGCCCACGATTTGCGCCGCTTAGGATTACCGTAGAGGATCAACTTCTTATCACAGGTCAAAATCTTGTGGAGGAAATCCTTCTCCTTGAATCTGGAGAGCAAGGACACAGCAACATCACAGGCCGAGACTTGTTCGCAGCTGTGAGTTGGTGGGGCACCCAACGGCCCTCCTTGTGAATCCGTCCAAGCTTGTGCAGGTGCTTTGCAGTGGCTTGCCGTGTTACTCCCAGTTCTTGGGCGAACTCTGACTGTGTGCGACAGGGATTCGCGTCCTACAGTTGTTCCAGTTCCTCATCGCCAACTTTGTGTGGCTGTACCGGACGTTCTGCATCTTGGAGATCGAAATTTCCTTGCTTAAACCACTGGAACCACTTCTTACGCGTACTGTAGGACACAGCAGCCTCATCCAAAGCAGCACGGATCATTTGCTAGGCTTCCGCGGCACTTATTTTCAGATGAAACGCAAACAGGAGGCAGTGCCTCAAATGTTGCTTCTCGAGCGACATTACTTTAACCGTCAACTTTCCTCCCTTCTGTCATCTACAGCTGTGAGCGGTTACGGTTGTCTGAAAAGTTGTTGGATGGCGCCGCAATCAGCCATTATTGCACACATCTATTTGCATTTGCCGACGTTCTATAATCGCTTGCGGTTCGGGGCCGAGAATTAAGTTGCCCACTTAACATTTCATAAGTTTGATAATTTTACGACGATGCTCCTCGAATCCAGTTGTTCAAGTCTAATTCCCGCGATGTAACACGGTATTCGTGGAATTGTTCCACATTACAATCATTATAAAAGTTATATTTTAAACTAAAATTGTTGAGCGCATCTTCCGCGTACAACCTCCAAAATAATTTAATGGATGTCCAGCAAGAGCCTTTAATTTGGAAAGTCTGGCCCGGTCCAAGTTCAGACAGTCTTAGAATTTCCAGTCTATGGCCTGTCCCTACTCGACCTGTTTTATAGTTTCATGAAGCGTTTACAGTCCTTTATTGGAAATAACGCAATTCTTCCTTCAGAACAGAGGTCTTCAACCCGTTTCCATCGGAGCACTATTCAATGGTCCGCGAGTACCTTGTCCACAGAAGATATTCTGAAATGGAAGAAAATATATATTCGAAATGGAGAAATGAATACCCCCCCTCCCCCCCCCCACACAGAATTTTTTAAAAAATACTGATAAATATGTAGGCGTACCCTATTCCGAAAATCATTGTAACGAAGATATCACGTAAATTGTATCATTTCTTTTTTCCGAAAGTTAAGTTTTACATTAGAACCTGTCTCTATACTTAAATACAACCAAGGTAATCCTCGATCCCCAAATACACTCACGGAAAATGAAATTTGCGCACCTGAAAGAAAAAAAAAGCTACAACCGTGAAACTTTGCAAATAGCTAGAGTGCGTGCTGTTATGCCAATGATTCCCGTTTGGTGCGAGTGCGCATGACAGCACATCCTGTGGTGGCGCTGCAAGCACGAACAAGCAGCTTGATAAACCGGAGTGTAGTCATTGCCCCAATGGAAGCGAAAAGACCCCAGGATGTCGATTTACACAACTTACGGTCTTTGAGAAAGGCCTGGTAATCGGGCTGAAAACCGCAGGGTGGTCGGCGCATTATATAGCCCGACACGTGGATCGTTCTAGCCATACCTTCCGACTGTGTTGCGAATAGTGGACACGTGACGGCACTGACACGGGGCGGAGCGGCTCCGGACGGACCAGGAGGACCACCGGTAGAGATTATCGACGGATCGTGCTCCAGGCACGAACGGATCCCACGGGGACCAGGTCCACTATACAGGCAGATGTAGCGGCTTTTGTGTGCCCACGAACCATCTCCCGACGACTCGCGAAAGCGAATCTGCAATCCCAGCGCCCCATACGTATGCTGCCGGAACATCGCCAACTCCGTGTGCAGTTGTTCCTGGCCAGAGAGACGTGGAACGCTACAGACTGGCGACGTGTGGTTGTTTAGGGATGAGTGCCGCTTCGTTTTGGGGACAAATGATCATCGTATACGAGTGTGGAGGTCCCTGGATCAACAGCACAATCCCAACCTCGCTATTGAACGCCACAACTTCCCCACTGCAGGCATTATGGTCAAGAGAGCCATAGCCTACGATAGCCGATCAGCTCTGGTAGTGGTACGTGGATCATTGACGGACCAGCGGTATGTGGATGAGATCCTACAGCCCCATGTGCTCCCATTCCTGGCCGGGATTCCAGGTGCGTCGTACCAGCAGTATAATGCCCGTCCGCACACGGCTCGGGTTGCCCAGACACTTGCATGGCCTGCCCGGTCCCCGGGTATGTCCCCTATCGAGCATGTGTTGGACCAGTTGAAACGCCAGCTTCCTCCGTACCGTAATATCCGGGATTTGGAGCACATCGTCCAACACGTGTGGGCCAGTCTGCCGCAGGATAACATCAGGCGTCTGTTCGCCTCCATGCCGAACAGTATTGCAGCATGTATCGCCGCACGAGGCGGTGCGACGCGCTATTGAAGATGACCGGACTGCGTGCCACAGATCCCTCTGTAATTATCCTGCAGCCCTGTTTTTGCCATCATGTGTATCATTACGTCCATAAAATTTCAGTTCAATCCGATGTTTTCTTCTTGGTGCGCAAATTTCATTGTCTGTGAGTGTATGTAAACAAATACTTGGACATTTTCGCTGTAGGAACGAAGGGCACCAGACGTTCGTTTTGGTTTGGGTTTTGGGGAGCTGATAGCTCTGTTCATGTAGACGTTTCTCGAAAAAGAAAAGAAGCCACTTGTTTAAGTCGCTATAGCCAACGACGTGAAAATGGAATTCGGCTTCAATGTCGACGACTTCTCGACAGTCGATGGAATTCGACTTCAACCTTAAAGAAATAAATCATCCCGTTTTAGACTCTTATATTACCTCCAGAGTCGTCGGTTTAAGCTGTAATTAATCAATGCATCCGGTGGAAGATTCGTGTCACTCCGTAAACTTCGCCATCTGATTATTTATCGAGTCAGTCTCCTTTTTGAGAGACGATAAGATTTTACAAATCAAGAGCAAAGTGCTAAACCTTCCAGTACAGTACCGGCCCGTTGAGTCTTGTATTCCCAGCTGAGTCACAGACCGGAGATTGCAAAAGCACTGTTCCCCGAAATGCGGCAGACAATTTGATCTTACACTTGAATTGTCAGCCGTATAATTACCGATACCACCAGCATAGCGCAGTTGGGTAAGTCGCTATGCCCTCTATGGGAGGCGGACGTTTCTGGCGAGTGTTCGAGTGCGGTCCTGTCGGCCATTTTGTCTGCGTTTTTTCCGGGGTTTTCCGCAGATTCCCCGGGTGTGGAGACGCGAATGCGTAGATGGTTCCCTTTGAAGTCAGCCCCGGACGCACTTAGTCCCTGGTTCTTCTTCCCTGACAGCGTTTACCAGATGTGTGTCGATGGGGTGGTAATAAAAATACAGGACAATTGTGATCGGGTGGCTGGCTCCTACGGACATTTGTCCCATGGTTGTTGATGATGATGAAGTTAGTCCCGGACGCACGCAGTCCCTGGTCCCTCTTCCCTGACAGAGTTTACTAGATGAGGGTTGATGGGGCGGTAGTAAAAATACAAGACGATTGCAATCTGCTGTCATCTGGTACCAGGCTTCTTCGGGCACTTGTCCCATGGTTGTTGAAAATCCTCCAAATACGTGGCGTCAGTGAATAAACAAAGACATCGCTCTTTCCATGGTTTAGCAAAACATAGTAACCGAAAGATTTTTATTCGGTCACCGCTGGGGAATTGAACCGCAGGTCACGAGCCAATCTTACGAATTTATGATGTCAGAAGCTGACAGGAAAACACACACAGCGCAGTGGATTGTTGGCCCCGTGGTGTAAGGCTAACGCGCTCGGATAGATATCGAGAGATCTGGAGGTTCGATTCCCCAGCAGTGGCAGAATAACAATTTTTCGGTTGCTGTGTGTTGCTAAAACGTGGAAAGAGCGATGTCTTTGTTTATTCCCATGATTATTTTTTTATGATTATTATTACTGATATTACCTTAGGCTCTTCTGTGAGTTCTGCTTTTGATTTCTGTCGCCCTAGGGAAGTACTGTTGCATGCCACAGCATGCATCGAAGAAGGAGACCTTCAAATGGGTGGAGTTGGTGATCCACTCAGCCAAGAATTGACATTTTTACCGAAAGTGACACCTTTAGTTCAAGAAGTATCGCCCGTCCTCGACACTAGTCTTGTAGGACCCCGGCAAATACCTTCTATTCATATGGAGTCAGAAGCGTTGGAGAGACCACCAGAAGAGGCTGGGAGAGAAATAGTTGCTCCTGGAAGACCAGTCCAAGATAAGCCAAGTGAGGAAGTGGACCACCCGACTCCTCAACCAGTGGTAAGTTCACGCACTTGATTTTGTTTGCGAATAATGAATGCCCGTTCAAAAAACTTCACTCCTGAAGTTCTTTTTCCGAAAACTGATTGGTTTGGAACATTATCGTTGATTCGCGTAGATATTTGTCCGCACTTCTACTTCATTAATCGAAGAGAAATCGGCATCTGTGCAATTTGGAAAAATTGCGCCTACATTTCTTACAAAAAACACATTACCCTTTTTTTTTTTTTTGTAGTAACTAAAAGAAAATTTCAGATGAATATTATCTCATCTTAGTAACTAAAGGAAAATATCAGATGAATATTATTAAAAAAAAACTTCAGCATAATTTAATTCGTGAAACTGTATTTCGGTGTGAGTATGAAACATTATGCAGAAAATTGTGTCCTATGTTTTATGAAACGGAAACCGTTTTTTGTGGCTTTTAAACACTTTCAAATTTTGTATACTAATTGAGCTGATCAGTTCTTTTGCTTAATTATCTCATTACCGGAAGATTATTTTATCAAAACGATTACTTGACCAGAGGACTATTTCACTCAAAACTTTCACTCTACTGAAAGCTCAATTTACTTCATCTCCAGAGAAATGGTGAAAATCTTCCAAATACGTGGAGACAATGTAAATAGACATCGCTCTTTCCACGTTTTTCTTTAATTAACACACAGCAAACGAAAAATTGTATTACGACACCGCCGGAATCCAACCCCAGATCTCTCGATAACTAGCCGAGAGCGTTCGACTTACGCTACGGTGCCAACAATCCACGGCGCTATTTGTGCTTATCTGTCAGCATCTGACTTCACAAATCCGTATGAGTGGGCTCAGCAACTGAGACGTCTCCATCTGGTGGGGGCTTAACGACATAAGCTATTTAATTATAGCTAATAATTCCAAAGAGCGAGAGAAATGCTGAAAATCTTCCAAATACGTGGTGACAATGGATTATTAGCTATAATTAAATATCTTGTGACGTTAAGCTCCACCAGATGGACGTCTCAGTTGCTGAGCCCATCCCTACGGATTTGTGAAGTTCAGATGCTGACAGATAAACACACATAGCGCCGTGGATTGTTGGCACCGTAGCGTAAGTCGAACGCTCTCGACTAGTTATCGAGAGATCTGGGATTGGATCCCAGCGGTGTTGAAATACGATTTTTCGGTTGCTTTGTGTTAATTAAAGAAAAACGTGGAAAGAGTTGATGACTTTGTTCATTTACTTCATTTCTCTTAGTTATTTGAATAAGAGAATACGATTTCACATGAATGAGTCTCACTGAATCTAAGCGTTTCCCTTACAGTAAGAAAGCATTAGCAGCTTCGTGTGTCTTTCACTTCGTTACTTGGTGGCAGTGAAGCCTTTGTGTTCTGACAGTCAACAAGCTGAGTGCAGTGACCTCATTGTAGTCTTCACTGACTCTATTGTGGTCACTCACTAACATCGTTGTGGTTACTGCGCTGATCCGATTATGGTCACTGCACTCAGTAGTCTCCGCCACACTACAAGAGAAACTTTAGTAACATTTTGTGTGCGGGTGGCTAATTGTTTTATCAAAGTTTTGTTAATTCTGTCATGCCCATTACGTCAGAAGTTTGCAGTTCGTAATCTGATTACAAAAACCCAGATAATCGTATAACTATACTAGTAAACCGAATTTATTGGCGTAGAATAAAAATCAGTTATCCAAGCTTTCGTACATCAACTAGATGGCTTTTTCAAAGGAGGTAGACAGGAGCTGCAATCTGAATAATAGAACGCTTCAACAATTTGAACGCGGTGACTTGACAATAAATAGATAGTCGTATTATTCATTTAAAAACACGAGACATCACGTTGGTTGTGCACGCGGTACTCTGGTAAGAAGAAGGCGTTACTTGAAGAATTGGTTCCAAATTCGTGGCAACTCCAGTGAGACGCTATCATTGCAAGCGTCACTATTGGTAATGATTTTCAAGATTTATCGAATGGCTGTAGATTTAGCGATCGAGTAGGTACCTAATTTCTTTATAACATCCCATGTAGGAGTAGCGGACTTGAACTTGACTTCCCTGGATAGGGCCGTAGCTACTTTACTGTATTCTGTGTCCGTTTTACGCTCGTTGACTCTGAGTGTAAACGAGCGTTTGCTCATTCCAATGTAGTATCGTCTGGAGCCGTCCGGATATTGTAGAGGGATCGAATAAGGACCTGCCTCTCTGGAAAGAAGGATTATCTCAGTATTTCTCTCTTATTAAATCCTACAGCTGCGTAAATGAAGAGTAAAGAAACTAATTCTCAGGGAGTACGAGTCGTGAAAAAGGAAAGCTAATTCAGGTTCTCTGCATTATTCGGTGTTTCACAAAAAAAAATACACAAATAAGATATTCCGAGGACTATGAATTTCTTGTATTCTTACGTGAAAAGCAGTAACGTAGTATGGGAGGTTTAGAGTTTTTCTTTCTACTGAGCAGGCACTGTACCTATATTCGCTGTATCTTTGCTTACAGAGGTATAGCACAATAACGAACTTGTTAACGTAAAATTGCTGCTGCACCGAAGGTGGTTCGTTGGCCACTCATTTGAATACCTAAAGGAGAAGTAATAAGGTAAGAAATTTCATAGTTTAAAAATGGGAGGAATAAACTGATTCGCAGGGATTAGGAGGCATGTACTCAGCTGGACAGAGAACTACAGAAGATATTACAAGAACTGACAACTTTTGGTAGCAGCGTACATGATAGTATCGGTTAAAGGTATCATTACCACGAACCATTCGCAATCCACTCCTCGATAAAGCAGTCCCCATCTTCCACAGTTCTCTGTGTTCAGTCATTCTCTTTAATATCACTGTAGTATGCTATGAATTTTATCCACCAGTCTCCGATGTGGTCTTTTCTTGTGTCTTACTGTGCAGTCTATAATATTTCAGTAGTCCAACTGTGATCAGCGCTCCTTGCAGTATCTCCAGCCCATTTCCATTTGAAACACCCTACTTTGATCATTATGTTAAGACCTGCCGCTATGCTGTAGTAGTGATCTGAGCCCTGGCTTCTTACTTTACATCTCAGTGGGCCCGGGTTCGAGTCCCGAATGATATGGATGGCGCATTGTGTAACGTATACTCTAGATTCACTTTCCTTTTGATTTTACTATCTCTGGTTATTTTATTTTACTATCTCTGGTTCCTATGTAAATTATCTTCTTACTGAACGAGATGTTATTTCTCCCGCTGAATGAGATCTGGCAATGAGTGTAAGTCATGACGTGGTGGTAGCCAGTATAAATAGGCGCGTTCAACGATACCAAGGGAGAGCTTTTTGTTGATGTGCGTAGAGAGAGCTTTTGTGTTACCTAAGAGAGCTTTTGTTTATGTGCATAGAGAGCTTTTTGTTTATGTGCGTAGAGAGCTTTTTGTTGATGTGCGTAGGGAGAGCTTTGTTTTATGTGTAAAGAGATCTTCGTTTATGTGAGTAGAGCTTCGTTCATGTGCAAGGAGCTACGTTTTATTAAGTAGCTGTGTGACCTGAGAAGTGTATGTTGGATACTACCAGGAGTTTTCCCTAATAAAAAGTTGTTTTAGTAAGTACGTTTTTCTCAGTTCATAGTTTTGTCAGACCTCTGTCTGGCTGTTAGGTTTATTTCATTAGTTGTTATTATTAACAACCAGCATTAAGACTTTATTCATCTTAATTACTACTACAACATTACTACCAGTTATAAGCTTGATCATTATTATTACTACATTACTAGCAGGAAAGTTTATTCATGATATAATTAACACAACAAGCATTAGAAGAAGCATTGAATTCATTATAATTGGTCTTACGGTGGTGATTGTCTTCCCTGCCTCGGCCAATGTCCCCAAATTAGGGACAGGCGGCTGCTTATATTCTTTAGAGTTGTTGAAGGTGGTCGTTAAACTCCTAAGCAAAAATTAAAAAAAAAATTAAAGACCTGCAACTGGCAATGGGCTGGACATATTTCTAGAAGAAAATGTGGAAGAGACACACTCCAGTCAAAAATATTAATTATGATCACGCTTGATGTAAGAAGGAACCGTTGCCAAAAGGCGTGCGCACAAACATATTCAAATCATGTAAGACAATTAGGTGGGCACGAACACACAGACGGTATGCAGTTTTGCAGGCAAATGGGGAAAAGGTGTGACCTAACAGTTTGAGAAAGGAATTATTGTTGTCTACCGACTGAAGGGTGGTCGCATTACAGAAACAGCCGATATTGTGGATGCCCACGGAGCAATGCCGACCGTGGGCAGCGACGGTTACCCCGACTAGTACGATCCAACAGACGGGCCACAGTGGAACGATTGGCCAGAGCAATTAATGCAGGCACGTCGTGGAGCGTATCAAAGACCAAAGTCCAACGAACTCTGCTCTCTATGGGACTTCGGAGTAGCTGCCCATTCAAGGTACCAATGCTAACGGCCAGACATCAAATATTCTGACGTGAATTTGCATCTGAGAGGGGTCATTGTACCATCGAATTATCAACAAAATTTGCGTTTTCAAACGAATCAGGTTGTCTGCTTCATCGTGTAGATGGTTGGTGGAGAGCAAGACGACGCACTGCTGACAGAAATCATCCTGCTCGAGAAGAAACAAGCACGAGGTGGTAGTGTGCTCATGTGGGGCATGTTTTCTGTGTATCATTGGGAACAATCAACCCCCTCGATCGAAACGATGAACGCTTCAGGCTACCTATCCATTGTAGCTGATCAGGGGCTCCTTTCATGATGACTATCTAACCTGATGGAATGGGTTGCTTTCAGAAAGATAATGCCCCTTGTCATGTTGCTATGCATGTGCGAGAATTGTTTGAGGAGCATTCCAGTGATTTTAGCTTACTATCCTCGCCACCGTACTCTGGTATGATTCACCATTCATGATGACTGTATACCCCGATGCACGGGTTGCTTCCAGAAAAATAATGCCCCTTGCCATATTGAGAGAATGGGTTGAGGAGCATAATTCCCCTTGCATGTGCGAGAATGGGTTGAGGAGCATTCGAGTGACTTTAGCTTACTGTCCTGGCCACTGTACTCTGATATGATTCACCATTCATGATGACTGTATACCCCGATGTATGGGTTGCTTCTAGAAAGATAATGCCGCCTGCCCAGTTGTTATGCATGTGCGAAAATGATTTGAGGAGCATTCCAGTGACCTTAGCTTACTATCCTGTCCACCGTACTTTGATATGATTCCCCATTCATGATGACTGTCTATCTCGACTGCATGGGTTGCTTCCAGCAAGATAATGCCCCTTGCCATGTTGCTATGTGTGGGCGAGATAAGTTAGTGAAGTATTCCATTGATTTTAGCTTACTATCCTGGCCACCGTACCTAACGGACATCAATCCCGTTGAACATCTGTGCGACTATCTTGGCCAACACATTTGGCGTATGGATCCGCCACCAATGACTGTTGATCATCTGCGAGAAGCTCTTGTGTCTTTATTGTATAGCATCCCTAAAGAAACCTTCAGAGTCCTCAGTGAATCAATGCCACGCCATATATCTGCGATATTGGTTGCACAAGAAGATCACACCTCACATTAACAGGTGGTCATAATTTTTTAACTGTACTGTGTATAGTGCGCTGTAACTACCCCACATTTGTGGAGAAGGAATCGGCAGCAATAAGAAAGTGCGTAGTTGTTATTTACGAAATCTGCTCTTTTCTGTGAAGCACCAAAAAGTTTTAGGGCAAGTTTGAAATGTAGCAAAAATACTCCAGGATTCAACGAACAAATTACTTATATTGTGCCCAAAAGCTGTACGGAAGAAAAGTATCATTGATAGTTTGAATGAGAAATTTTTAAGTTTTTGAAGTAGAGCAACGCCAGAAGAAATGTGCCTATGCTGAGATAAGTTGTAAGGGAAATGCAGGCCAAGAACACTCAGAGAAGACCTACTTGTCAACGAGCTAATTGAAATGGCAACACAGATTTTGTTTTCTTTTTCTGCATGTACAACGGCCGTTCCATAAAAACTGAGAGAAAATCACACAAAATGAAGAAATATAAGTACAGCAAAATATATGTTACTCTTTCTCAAAGTATTTTTCCTCTGATGACATGCAACGATCCCATTGTTTAGTTCACTTTTCAAAGCATGTGGCGAAGGCATTTTGTGGAAGCTACTTTAGCGATCCCTGAACAACTTGAATGACGTCAGCATCTGTGTTGAATGTTGCACCATGGAACATCTCTTTCCTTCGTGGAAGCAACTAAAAACCGCACGGGGCAAGATCAGGACTGTAGGCAGGCTGTGGCATTTCAATATTGCATTTCGCAAGAAACTTGAACACAAGCAGCCACGTGAGGACGGGCGTTATCGTGGTGTACGATCCACCCTGCCCACCAGTTCCGGTCGCTTAATCGATATGAGTCTTCGCAGACGCTTCAAGACTGAAATGTAATACTCAGCACTGAGAGTAATCTGTGGGGGAATGGCATGTTGGCAGACTACACCTTTACGATCAAAGTAAATTAGCATCATCACCTTCCCAGCTGATTTGGTTTGGCGGGCTTTTTTCGGAAGAGCCTGTGTGTTTTCAAACACTCGTTGAGCGCTTTCTGAAGGGGTCGAAATAGTGGACCCATGTTTCATTGGCACTTATTAATGTGTTCAGAAAGTTTGGATCCTTTGCAATCATTTGTTTCACTCATGACACACCTGAACTCTGGGTAACAATTGCTCTCTCGTCGGGTGATGAGGTACCATCTGGAACACACATGATGCACCAGTAATTTGTCGCGTAGAATGCGGAATGCCGACGTTTTTGAAATATTAGTTGACGCCGCTGTCTTCACACATCACTCGTCGATCTTCTTGCAGGATTGCCCAAATAGTGTTAACAATACACTCCGGAACAACACTTTCAGGTCGACCAGGCGTATGAGTGAGTTCTGCCGACGAACACCCTTTTTTAAAAATATGGTGCCATCTAAAAATCGTTGATTCACCCAAGCAATTTATCTTTGTAAGTTTTTTTTCATTAAATCAACTGTTTCTGGAGCCATTTTACCCAAACGATTGCAAAATTGTATAGCACAACGCTTTTCACTTCTTAACTCTGAATCACTCACCTCCATAGCTATATGGAGAAATGCGAACGTACCTTAAACAACTGCGCAATGACAAAACCAGAATCGTCTGCCACATCTAATAACCGTTGCCATAGATACCTCCTTAATTCAGTTAATCGTCTGAGTGGTTATTTTTTCCCTTCACATTGTTGCCAACTCAAAACATTACTCTCAGTTTTTATGAAACGGCCTTTGTAAATAATGGAGAATCCATGAGCCCAACTTTAACTAAACGCCCATAAGTCATCGAGAAATTATCTCAAGGGGTAAAATTCTAATGCTTAAAAAATGTGTTCTTCGGAAAGAAATGTTGCTTAGATAGTATGTCATTATTGAATTTACTTCATAGGTAACAAAAGCGAATGTCAAAGCCTCCATGGTAACCGGCGGAGAGAAAGATGGTGGCGAATCTGCCATGCCTGCCCGGAAGAGTTTTTTGACGAATGGCACCAAATCGGGATCGCTCAACTTGGGTGATTTTATGAATGAGACAGACGGAGGAAAGGAAGCAACTGATAAAGCCAGTGGATCGGAAAATACCACAGCAGACCGGCCAAAGAACAGGACGGAAAGACAGAAGGAATGGCGGGCAGCTACATTTAAGTACGAAGTCCGTATGACTCATCAGTCTAGCACTTACATCACTCCGCGTCAAGCTGCAGATGCTCGGCAGTTCGTCTCAGAGGCTCTTGGCTTTAGAGTTTTTTATAAATGGCACAAGAAAAAGAAAGAAATCAAATTTATTTTGCACGACGTCAGTGAAAGATCAAGATTTCCATTTGAGCAGTTGAGAGAGGTCTGCCACTTAACTGAAGTTGTCGGCTAGGATGCTAAATAGAAGATCTTTTGCAATGCGCTGAGAATAATGGCGGAAGGCATCCGTACGGTTGGAGGGACCGGATGTAGAAAAGAGTTGTTATACATATCGGAAACGACAAGATTCCTTATTAGTTTAACCGGAAACAAAGACTCATTAAAGTTCTAGAATTAGTACTATAAAATGTGCCATTAATAGCTTCTGTTTTCCAGTCCTGGTAAAAAAAGAGCTTTTTGGGGTGTTTGTATCACCGGACGTACTTTGTGAATACCTGTTGCAAGTGGAAAGCATATGTGCCACCAGATGAATGAAAATCCGCGATTGATAATCGTGACCACAGAAATTCTTTCTTTGGAGTTTATGGTGTTAAGAAGCACTTTTTTAGGTGCACCTAAGACTATGAGTGGACTAATGATGCAATAGCGGTCGAAGTCATTCAATTGTGACGGCCTGTTCCACGGTCGTGATCACTGTAACTGAAATCAAGATATGGCGAAAGGCATCCTTATGGTTGAAGGGATCGGATGTTGAGAATTGTTGTTATTTACAAACATCGAAGAAGGATTGCTTATTAGCTTAAGCTGAATCAAAGATTCATTGGATTCCTAGAAGTCGTGCCTCAAAATGTGACATAATACTCCCGTGTTCCAGTCTCGGTTAAAAACAAACTTTCGAGATGAAGATCAGTTCCATGTATCGCCGGACTATACTATGTGAATACCTGTTGCAAGTGGAAAGCATATGTTACACGATGCCTGTCAATAGGTGAATAGAAATCTGCGATTAGTAATCGTGACCAAAGAATCCCTATCTATGGAATTCATATTGTGGAGAAGCGCCGTTTTTTATGTGCACCAGAGATTAGTATTTGACTAATGACACAATAGCGGGCAGTGTCGCTCCGCTGTGAACCCCATGTCCCACTAACGTGTGAAAATAAATTTTGAATGCCAGTTTGAACTGGCGGCAAATGTATGTTGTTCTAAGTTTTACGCCTAAAAGATTTTTTAAGATTTCATGTTCTATTCATCCTCAACTTTTTGGATTTTTAAAATGAAACAACAGCCTTGAAATTTGCTCGTATATTTACTCAAAGAAATGTATAGTATTCTTTCTTTCTTTTAAGAAAAATAACTGTAATTTTATTTTCTCGCCTACAACGGAGAGTAAAAACCTACAGCAAAATTAAATCGTTAAGCAACGGTTTAATCACATGAGAACTTAACCTTTAATTCTGTTAGTACACCAATGAACCATTCCATTATAACCACGCCAGCCTAGAGAAATAAGCGCTCCTGGAGACCGAACGGTGGCGCAAGTGAAGTTCACAGAGCAGTATATATATATAACCCGAGCACCGGCTTTCGGTTAGTAGAGTGTTCGGAGTCAGAATGGGAAAAGCTGCCGATTTATCGGAGTTTGATAACTGACAAATTGTGATTGCACGGCGCCTCGTAACAACGATCTCGGAAACGGCGTGGCTTGTGGATTGTTCACGCAGATGGCTAAACGATGAACCACCATCCAGCCGTGTGTCGTCCGCAGCTCATTGGTACCATAGGCGAGCGGAGAATGTTGCGCATTGTTCACATCGACCGAAAGGGCCACAGTGTCACAAATCACCCGCAGATACAACAGTGGTGATCCCGGCAATGTGTCACCGCACACAGTTCATCGCATGCATCCTTCTGCGCATGGGCCTGCGTAGCCGAGGACCCCGCCGAGTCCTCATGCTCACTGCATGCAATTGCCAACAATGCGTGAAATGGGCCCAAGATCATTGAGATTGGACAGTGGATGGCTGGAAGAAAGTGACCTGGTCTGACGAATCAAGACTCCTGTTGAAACACGTAGACGGCCGAGCGCGGACACTCCGTTTATCATTACCAACGGAGGCTATAGCACCTGGATGCACTGTTTGATAGAAATAGGCCGGCGATGTTATGCTGTAGACAATGTTTTCCTGGGACACTTTAGGGCCCATTATCACAATAGCACAATCCGTGACAGTTGTCATGTATCTGAACATCGTTGCGTACCAAGTTCACCCATTCATGGCAATTGTATTCCCTGCTGGTGATGGCCATTACCAACAGGATAATGCGCCATGCCACACTGCCAGACTCGTCAAGGAGTGGTTCGAGGAACGTGCTGGTGACTTTCTGTTAATGCCCTGGTCTCCAAATTCACCTGGTATAAACGCAATCAAACATTTGTGGTTCAACTTGGAAAAGCGGGTTCTCGCTAAATCACCACCACCCCGAAATGTTCGGGAACTGGAGGACCTGTTGTTGACATTATGGTACCAGATACCCCAGGATACCTATCGGCACCTCATCGAACCTATGTCTCACCAAGTGGCCACTGTTTTACGGGCTAAACCGGGTCCTACAGCTTATTATGTAGGTGGTCATAATGTAATGGGTCATCGATGTATATGCTTCGATTTGCGCACAGCAGAGCGTTTCATTTGAGTCCTGAAACACATCATTCGGGGTAACCAAAATGTGGTTTACAGACACAACTGCTATCGGTAAAAACTATGCCTACTCTGAAAAGATATCATAACATCTAACTTCTCGAATACTGAGGAACAGAGTGTAGTTGCCTGAAAGGTATTTGGTAATTTGTATGTGGTTTAACATTTCGATATGCGATCCCTGAATCTACACATCCCTGCCACTGAACTAAAAACTTATTCAATACCGAATTGAAGCAAATTTATCCCGAACTGCAGCACATACACTGAAGAGCAATTGAATTAGAGACAGCTGGCGTTGTGCAAATGTGGCGCTGTGGGCGGCTCTGTAAACGGAAACGACATGACGTATGCAGCGATTCGACAATATAAGGAGTGATGCGACGGAAATCAGTAAGAGTCGGACGCAATTTGGGTGGGACGTAGGATCTAAGCGCATTTGATCGTGGGCAACTTGTCGCGGCCCGACGAATGGGTCACTCTATCTCGGGTACCGTGCAGGCACTTGGATTTTCACGAGCCACTGTGTCACGGGTGCACCATGAGTACATCGAATCCGGTAAAACCATCCCTGCAAAGGCCAACTGCCGTGGACAACAGCGTGTGGATGAGCGGGGTCATCGTCGGCTAGCTCGCATTGTAACAGCGGATAGACAGGCCACAGTGCAAGAAATCACTCGGTAATTTAACGCTGTTGCACAAAAACGTGTAAGCAGCCACACCATCCAGAACCATCTCCTCGCTATGGGGTACAGAAGCCATCGTCCCACGAGGGTACCGCTGCTGACCGCACATCACAGGGTGCAAAGATTAGCATGGGGGCGGGAACATCACCACTGTACCCTAGACATGTGGAAAAAGGTTGCCTGGACTGAAGAGTCGAGATTCACGTTGGTACATGTGGATGGCAGGATACGAGTACGGTGCAAACCACATGAAGCGATGGATCCTTCTTGCCAGCAGGGTACTCTTCAAGTTGGTGGGGGAGGCATTCTCGTCTGGGGACTGTTTACGTGGACTGAAATGGGAACCCTGGTACGTGTGACATCGTCCCTCACAGGTCAACGTTACCGGGGTATCCTAGACGACCATTTGCTCCTTTTTGGGCGTCTTCAACATCCCACTGGGGACCTCTCCTGCAACAAGTCAATGCAGCTCGCGAATTGCATCCGAATGGTTGGATGAACACTCCACCGACGCGACCTCGCTTCCTTGGCCAGCCAGGTCACCTGACCTAAATCCCATCGAGCACATCTGGGATGCCATCGAGAGAGATGACTACCCTCCATCAAATCTTCGTGAACTGTGGGAGCTTGTACAAGGGTCGTGGATCCGTATGGCATCCCAACGCTTCCGGTGTCTTGTCGATTCCATGCCGAGACGAATCGCTGCCGTCAGGAAAGCGAAAGGTGGTGCTACACGTTACTAGACAAGTATCTAATTCAATTGATCTTCAGTGTGTGCTATTTGGCACAAATTTCACGAGCTATTGGAGACGCATAGCAGAGCATTCACCAGATATTTCTTTATCTGGCTCAGATTTGACGGAAGAGGACTTTGCTCCAGAAACTGGTTTCCTAACATGTCCAAATACATTCTCAATGGGGTTCACATCCGAGCTTTGTCGCGTCACGAGATATTGGAGACGCATACCAGGGCATTCACCAGATATTCCTTTATCTGGCTCAGATTTGACGGAAGAAGACTTTGCTCCAGAAACTATTTTCCTAAGATGTCCAATACATTCTGAATGGGGTTTACATCTGGGCTTTGTCGCGGCCAGGGAGACGGTGGAAGTCGGTGTCTTGATTGCTGAACCACTGCTGAAAAGATCTTGCGCGATGGACACTAGTATCGTCGTCCATGAGACAGTTGTCACCTTCTGGATAAAAAGTCAACATTGCAAGATGAACTTAATCTGCAGAAATGTTCAGATAATCTTTGGAAGACGCCAGACATTTTAGCAATAATGTGGGACCCGTTCCGTACCAACAGAATGCGCCCCGTCTCATGAAACCCTTTATAGAACTGTGAGTAGTTGTTACAAGACAAGCGGGGTCAATTACTTCATGGGACTCCCGCCAAACTCTATGCCTATCGTAAGAACAGAATAAGATGTACGGCGACTCGTCGGACCGCATGATTGTTTTACCAGTCTTCCATTGCCCAGTTACAGTGTTGCTCACACCACTGTAAACGAATTTTCCGGTTTTTCGCAGAAATCTGTTACTTCCGTATAGACACGTGACTGCCAGTATTGATTCTCTTCAATCCCCTGCACATACTTCACTGAGATATGGACCGGGAACAGCCTTCATCGAGTGCTTCGGTCAATTATTGCAAAAAAAGAAGTTCTGTTTCTGCGTACAAGCCTTCTCAGACGACAGCGATCTTGTTACGGACAGTTACACCTTTTAGACAAGCAATGTGGGTTATTTTTCAACTGGTTAAAGACCCGTTATATCTCACCTCTTGAGATACCAGTCAGCTCTTCTGTTTTCAAAAATGTCGCTCCAGCCAGACGGGCACCCACAATAAGCCCTTTATCAAACTCCGAAAGATCCTTTTTTTCCCCCGTTGTGAGCAACACTACTGACGAGCAGCAGTCCTAAATAGTTGCCTAGATCACGTGTTGACGCATGTGACCACGTATTTTGCATACACTCTGCGTAATAGACGTTTACGTCCATCGGCATAAAGGTTTGTAATTCCATGGCGCCGATCCCGGAGGCGCAGTGGTCTAAGCGATGGCTTATGACTATTCGTCCGAGAAAGGGTAAGGGTTCGAATTCCGGTGAGGCATGGATGTTGTGTTTGTCTTACGGCACTGGCTTTCTCCGTTCCCTGGAGTCAGCGTCTCTAATTAGGGACGGGCGACTGCATATATCCCATTGAATTGCTCACGGTGGTCGTTAAACCTCCAATTAAATAATAATGATAATAATTCAATGGCTGGTATGTTCATATGTACACACTATGTTCAATTTATATCTGCCACTGAAGAACTTATGAAAAATCAGTAGCCAAAAAGAATGAAATTGAAGTGATAGCAAAATGAAATACAAGAGAAATCAAAATTTGTTTTGATTTATTGAGAAACTTTGGTATGGTCCCGATCAACATCAATATGCTCCCTGTGATGAGACTTTTGATGCATTGGCTATGAAGTGTTCGCACCTTCTTCTTCTTGTCAGTTTGTGTGACTTAATAATTTATTTCAGTATGTAAATTTTTGAAAATAACACTTTCGTTAGTATATATTTCATCATGTGTATGTCTTAATGGAAATAAGAAGTTGCTTCCGAAAATCGAATTGTATGGAAATAGTTATACTTTTGAAGTTTTGTAATGGTTATACTTTTGAAGTGGTGCAATTATTTAGTTACTTTGGTTACATTGCACGCTGCGTGCAACCGTTGATTTCTATCATACAGAAAGCCTCAGTTCATTCATTTTGTTTGCACATTTATATTACCAGTGGTATTACTGTATTCTTGGACTTTTGTTGTTTATTATTATTGTAGATGTAGTCTCGGGTGCGTATGGACTAAATTCTGTTTTGTTGTGGTATGGCATGAAATTGTGCTTGAATAAATAAATTTGCCCAATCCCTATTGCCGATCGCACATAGTCGATATTCCGGACACTATGTAAGACGTGCTATACACTGCTGTTTGTGAAAATCGTAACACCAAGGAAGAACCGTCCTACTCAAATGAAATTTATATAACATATTTCTCAGGCTGCAGGAGATAACTGATTACAATTGTGGAGCTATACAAGATGTTTTCCCTTCAAAACTCAGTATCGTGTGACGCCACCTCGAGCAACAACAACAGCCTCTACACGACGTGGCATTGAATGGAAGAGCTTTTTGATATACACTGAAGTGCCATAAAAACTGGTACACCAGTCTAATACTTGGTAGGTCCCCCACGGGAGCGCAGGACTGCAGAAATATGACGGAGCATGGACTCCGCTAGCTTCTGGAAATATGCTGTAGGCAATGCACTCCATACTTCCTGCAGAGCGTTCCACAATTCAGGTGAATTCCGAGGTCTCGGATTCCTGTGTTCGATAGAGCGTTGCATGGCATCCCAAATGTGTTCTATCACGTTCAGATCTGGAGACTTGGGTGGGAATGGCAACACCCCAAACTCAGATGAATGCTCTTATAAGCATAATGTGGCGTCCAGACACTTGTGTGGAGGTGCATTGTCCTGTTGGAACAGGCCCAACCCATCAGCAAGAATGCAGGACATGAACGGGTGTACCTCGTTGAAAAGGATGCGCACATAGCGTTGGCCGGTCACAGACGTTTGTAGACGTACCAGGGGTCCCAGTGAAGTCCAGCTAAACACAATCCATACCATTGCGGACAACCGAACAGCCGGTACAGTTTCCTGTTGACAGGCGGGATCCATGGCTTCATGGGGTTTGCGCCACACACGAATCCTTCCATCTGCCCGATACAGTTGGAAACGCGACTCTTCAAAAAAGACTACTTGTTTCCAGTCATCTAGTGTCCAATGGAGGTGTTGACGTGCCCAAGCGAGGCGCATAGCTCTCTGTCGTGCACCCATCAAGGGCACTCGAGTTGGGCGTCGGCTCCCAAAGCCCATATCGTGCAGGGTACTTTGCACAATCCGGACGCTGATGCTTGTTGAGGCTCCAGCATTGAATTCCGATGATACCTGAGGGAGTGTTGCACGCCTATCGCGTGAGACGATTCTTGACAGCCGACGATGGTCACGTTCACCCGATGTCTTTTTACGGCCACACTGGCATCGTAGGTTGGAGGTTCGGCCGGAATTCTTGTAGTCACGGTACACCCTTGCAATGGTCGCCCGTGAAAATCTGAAATACTATGGCCCATCTCACGAGCGCCAACTATAACACCATCTGTGCCAGTTTTTCTGGCACTTCAGTGTATATCGTCCTAGGGAACAGCCTACCAGGCTGCTCCTATGCGAGTTCAGAGTTCATTTGTGGTGTCTAACGGAGGCGCTTGAGGGGCGAGTTTAGATATGTTTGATTACGGAAATATGGCCAACGTGCAGGCCAGGAAAGAAACCGGAAACCGTAGCTGCCGTGCATGGAAGTAGTTTTGGACATTCCGGAACACATGTGTCTGCCGCCCCGGTGGCGTATTGGTCTAAGCGATGGCCTATGATGATTAGTCTAAAAGGGGTCCGGGTTCGAATCCCGGTGAGACATGCATGTTGTGTTTGTCTTATGGCACTGGCTCTCTCTCCCTTCCCTGGAACCAGTGACCCTAAATTAGGGACGTGCGACTGCTTATAGCCTATTGAGTTGCTCACGGTGGTCGTTAAATCTCCAATAAAAAAACCCACATGTGTTCGAGCATTGTCCTGCTGGAATATAGCGTCAGAACAATTCTGAAGGAAGGGTATCACCCCTGCTTCTAAAATATCCCTGATGTTTCGCAGGCTGTCGAGTGTTTTCTCAATTCGTATCAGGCGGGATCACGAATTGAACACAATGGCACCCCAAACTATGATGTTTGTGGTTGGAGCGGTATGAAGTTGCGTGGTGCCGTTCCCCACGAGCACGTGTGCGACCATCATAGTGCACTAAGTTGAATCGTGACTCATCAGAAAACATGACCTGTTGCCAATCAGCTCACCAATGTCTGTGTTCGGGATCCTTTTCGGCCTGAGGCGTCTGTGTTTGAGGTCCAAAGGAATGCGCAGCAATTGGCTGCTAGCGAACAGTCCCCTGTTACGCAGACGACGTCCAACTGTGCTGGAAGGCAAAATCTGACCTGTGACAATGCTCCACTACATCGCTATGCAATCTGTCACTGCCATGCGGTAAAAGTGTCAGTCATTCCGTGCAGCCGTGCGATTTTAAGGGTCCATTTCCCGGATTTCCGTGCGTCCGAGCCTCTTCTGTCCGTTAACGCGCCGTTCGCATCACTGTACTAACTTTTCATCCCTTACGAGTAGCGATTTCGCCGTAGAAAAATCCAGTTTCTCTCATCCTAACAATTCTTCCTCGCTCAATTTTCGTCAGTTGTTCACAATACTACTTTCTTTGGCGACGGAACATAGTGAGATACGAGAAACCCCTTTTCGACTCAGTGTCGACTTTTTACTGAATGCAAGATCTGGTTTGAGCCAGCTCTTTACACCCAAGACCCGAGAGTTCAGAGGGCGTTGTTCTGAAACCGCATGCGCATTTTCAATGACATTTTAATCATTTTCATTCCCCAACCTGTTGTACATATCCTGTAAGTTTCAAGTTAATACTCGTACAAGGAGTCCCTCGTGATGTTGCAATTTCCACAAATGGTAGTGTATTTTAATCCCTTCGGGTTTACGTGGCAGGATCATGTGTCCCCACGAGACGTCATATCCCCTTTTTCTGTTCATCTTTACTTACATATCTCCTACACTTATTTTTTCTATTTATTTTATGTCCATTGTACCAGCCTTTGTACACGTTCCTCATCTCCATAGCATTATACTGCTTGTGCTCTTCGTCTCCCTTTCTACTGTACTTATTTCTTATTCTTTTCTTAAACAGTGCATTTATACGTACAGACGTTTCTCGGGTTACGAATGGGTTCCGTTCCTAAATCTGTCTGTAAGTCGAATTTGTACGTAAGTCGGAACAGATATGTACGGTTCGTATCTAACGTCAGTTAGTCAAATGCTTGTCTTAGTGTATATCGTAACCTTTCAAGAAAAGGCTTCGAGCCATTTCTTGCAATAATGCAAGGCTAATAGGCATATTAAGTTGATTTTGATCCTTTAACCAAATTATCAATAGCCTTTCTGTTTCAATAACTAAACCACTGCGCTGCTTAGTGATAATTGTAGATTTCATGGGGACAGTCTTTTACATGCTCAATTATTTTCGCTTTGTCTTTAAAATTGTCCTTATCGTTGATGGAAAGTAGCCTAATGCTTTTCAAACGTTCATCGGCGTTTCACCTTTTCCCGATAGCTTTATTATTTCCTCTTTGATTCCAATCGTGACAGTTTTCCTTTTCTTTGATGCATCACCATCACGGCATCATATTTACGCTTTAGTGCCATGGATGCGTGGGTAAAAACAAGAACAAAATCCAAACAGAGTAATACTCTTAACAGCAGTTAACAGCAACGTGACCCAACTGAAAAGAACGAAGTTTCTGCCCTACGTCCGGCCCAAGAGCTGACGAACCGCTGCAAACACCCAATGTTTTGACGCGCGTCGCAAAGCAGTCTCCGTTTGTTATTACAAAGCAGTTTCCGTTTATTTTAACAATTATATGTAATTCGAATAAAACCTATATAATAGGCTACGTCTGTTCCTAACGCTCTGCCGTCATTCGTACTTGCAGCACCGTCTGCTTTTATCCGTGGCCGAAATCGGAACTACACTGCTGGTCACCCAAAATGCAACACCAAAAAGGAAGCATCCGATTGGCCTGAAATTCGCAGCATGCATCGCCCGCGAGAGGACATGCAAACGATTAGCATTGCAGGGCATATGCAAATCATGTGCGCCCGGCACGCCACCGAGAAGCACTATAAGAAGGGTGCACAGAAGGTGGGGTGTAAGTAGGTAGTGGAAGTGTGTTCTGCTGCCGGACCTGTGCGTGGGAAGCTTCCTGATGCCTCGTCGCAGAATATAGCAGTCATTCCAGCATATTTCGGAGTTCGACAGAGGACGAATAGCGGCTTATCGCGACAGCGGTTTATCGTACCGAGACATCGGCCCTCGTGTGCGACGACATCCAGCCACAGTGAGGCGAGTATGGATTCGGTGGGTGCCACAGGGACGGACGGACAGACGTGAGCGATTGCCGCGGCCGCGGCACACCACCGAACGAGAGGACCGACATGTTGTGAGGCGGGCATTGACGGCTCGCACCGCCACATCACGAACGTTAGCGCAGGAATTAGGGTGTGTTACGCAACAACCTGCGTCAGCACGTACCATTCGATGTCGTCAGCAGGAGCGGGGACTTGTCGCACGGTACCCATTGCTCCGATTACCATTGACGTTACACCACCGGCGAGTCCGGCGACAGTGGGCTGTTAAACGCCACACCTGGACTACGGAATGGCACGACATTGTCTTTTCCGACGAATCCCGCTACGGCCTGCAACACCACGATGGTCGGATCCACGTGTGGCGGCACCGCGGCGAGAGACTGTATGACGCCTGCATTATACATCGCCATACCGGTCCGTCGCCTGGCGTTATGATTTGGGGCGCAGTTAGATATGACACCCGCACCCCTCTGGTATGTATAGCCGGTACACTCAACAGCCACCGCTACATATCCGACGTTTTGGAGCCTGTAGTTTTCCCTTACCTGCAGGACCTGACAGCGGCCACGTTTCAACAGGACAATGCACGCCCGCACGTGGCACGCATTGTGCAACAATTCTTCACGGCCCACCATGTGTCACTGCTGCCGTGGCCTGCCTGTTCACTTGATATATCGCCCATCGAACACGTCTGGTCGCTGATCGGCAACCGATTGGCCCGGCAGGCACCACCCGCGGCAACGCCTGATGAACTGTGGCAACGTGTGGAAGCAGCCCGGACCGACATACCCCAAACCCACATCCGAAGCCTCTTTCGTTCGATGCCGTGGCGTGTAGCGGCCGTTGCTGCCAGCCATGGGGACCACACGAACTATTGATGTCTGCGTGTTCCGCAAGTCGCACGGGCCTGTAAGCTCAATCGTTTCATCTTTGTATCTGTTGTTATGTGTCCAGTAAAACTGGATTTGCTATCTCGTGTCCTTCTTGGTGTTGCATTTTGGGTGGCCAGCAGTGTAACTACGTTACACTGCTGGCCACGTAGTTTTGTTAAACATAATGAACTGCAAGCAAATCTTTTAAACAATCAAATGACAATAACACAAAACATTATATATATCAAGAAGTCTTTCATGACCTTTAACATAATTTTTATTACCTAAACTTTTACATTATACGATTTTTAATGTACAACGACCGTCATACGACCGGTTAAAATCTATTAACCTATATAACGGGCTTCTGTCACGGGAATATTGAATGGGAATATTACGAAAAAAATTTGGTTGGTTACCTATCTTGTAGACTGCCCGTTAATAATTCAACCGTTTATTATAGTTATATATATGTATTTTACGATTTGTGTTATAAAAAGTTCAGTCACAGCTTTTTCACCCATGCATGGTGGCGGTCTGTGGAGCTAGTTTTCAGTATAATAGGTCTTAGGAAGGTTGATTCGCAACTACAGGTTGTACGTAAGTCGAACGTTCGTTACCCTGGAATTGCTTGTATTACACACGTTTCTTGTCAAGTTCACCCGTAAAGGGGGCAGGGAGGGGCTCGACCCCCAGCAGTCGGTATAGCCAAATTTTTGATTAATTTGAAACACTAAAATAGACAAGACCTTTTTTTAAAGCATTTTTTAGAATAATAAGATAATGATTGATTGTATCAATTATTTTTCTTGTATTTTAGTATCTTGTACATTTACTAAAATGTTTGACAACCTTGAAGGAGGTAAGAATTTTTCTTAGCCCCCCCTAAAATTACTCATATGGGCGCCACTGGTCTAGGGTATTTTTCGCAATTTTCTGATAGGTACTTCAAGGGTAACATAGTTACAACTAAAAGGTGATTTTATTGAGCTGAAGAGAAAGGCGTTATGATAAATATTTCAACAGAGATTATCTAGGATTTATAACAAAGAACCGTTAGTTACAAAGGAAAATAAATGCACATCTTTTTTGATTAAACTGATCCTGTCAGTACCACAGTAAAACACCGTAAAATAGCAAATGTTACAGCAATAATGATCCGTAACTCGTGGTAAAGATACATGCTGTTGAAGTAATGTATTTTTCATAAGCTTTCTTCCTCTTGCAAAATTCTGTATAGGTTTCAGGAAGAACATCACTTTGCTTAACTTTCTCTCAGATGAATTTCCGTTTCGATATTTGATTAGTTTTCTTTCTTATTGAAGATGCAGAACCACACGCACATGGGAATTCTGCAAATGAAGTTTTTGGGTTTACATGTATCATGCACTGGAGAAGTAATCGTCTAAGTATATGTCATTGTCAGTCATTGTGCAACCAGATGGACGCAACTTCAGTTCGTCACACATACCACTTGTTCTTAGGTAAATAGAATTGCTCTGCAACTCAGCAAGTAGTCCCAGGCTTCTATTAGAAGCCGAATTTGAAAGGGGAGCTCCAACATGTGCTGTACAGTCTTGAGCATTCTGCTTTCCCCATCCTTCTAGATGCACGGATGCAGTCGAAGGCGTTCGTTTTGCTTCTACTATCTTAAGCGCCGAATTGGTAGAACCTACATTTGGAAACTGCTGGCAGTCTGGCAGGCTCATTTTTCTCGTCATTTTCACCGTGCCGTTCCGGAACCAGGTTTCGGCAATACAACCAGAGACAGTGCTGCTCCCTGATGGCGGTCGACGGGTATCTACGGGCTCTGCATAAATGTGGCCCGAGTACAGATCTTCCCCTTTCGTGCCACCCTTTTGAAATTTCTGCTCTCCGACAAACGTTGAGGACCCTGAAACAAAAATGATAAGACATTTCAATATTATCTTTTTCTTTCGTAAGGAGCAATTTTTTAATCGGTTAATTTCAAAGTGAGTCTTAAGTTACAAATGTGAAAAGTACAAATATCGAATAACAAATACATTCAATAGACAAAGCATTAGAGAAAACAAGTTAGTAAAATCATGCAATGCATTGATAATGATACGCTTTCCAACATACCAGAAATCATTACTCAAGTTATTAGGATAATGGCTGTGGAATAAATTTCGGTCTTGTGCCCTGAACTTTGATCCCATTTCGATGATATTCTACAGAACCGGCTCAGTATACCTCCGAAATAACATGATAAAGTTTTGTCGGAATGGAAGCATTTTTTACGTAAGTTATGATGCATAAGGGCTATGGAATAGATTCCGCTCCTGTGTCCTAAACTTTCACCCCATTTTGCCCATTTAATAGGCAGACCCCTACAACATACTAACATTTCATCCAGATCGAAGAATTTTTACGTAAGTTATGACGCATAATGGCGATGGAAGTGATTCCGCTCCTATGTCCGGACCTTTAATCCCATTTCTCCCATTTTCAACAGGGTTTGTGCCCAAATGGTCCCTTACCATATACTAAAATTTAATCAAAATCGAGCCTTTTTTACGTTAGTTATGACGCATAAGAGCAGTGGAATGGATCCCGCTCCTATGTGCTAACCTTTGACCCCATTTCGTTTACGTTCAATAGGGTTCCTTCCCAGGGGATCCTCTTCCACATACTAAAAGTTCATCGAAATCGAACGATTTTTACGTGAGCTATCGTGCGGACGAACTTACGCACACAAAGCGTGACGTAATGAGGCAGATGGGAATCCCGACCACCTGCTCGCAAGAGTGTGACGTCATAAAACTTTAAGAGGATCCCCACACAACGCGTGACGTAATGAGACAGATGGCGTGACCGCGCGCCAACATATCAAGCGCGAGGTTGTGACGTCATAAGATCGTCCCCAGGTATTCCCCTACCACTTAATAAGATTTCATCGAAATCGAGCCGTTTTCACGCGAGTTATCGTGCCGACAGACAGACGGACGGACAAATCTGGAGCATATACGCTTCTTCAACCTACGGTTGGAAAGCGTAAATGAGTGTTGGTCCTCCTCTAGCGCGAATAACAACCTGTACACGACAAGGCGTCGATTCCACCAGATGCCGGAGGGTTTACAAAGGTTATTCCAGCCATGCCTATTGCAGCATTGTCCACAATGCTGCAACAGACATGGCTGGAATAACCTTGTAAATGCATGCTGGAATAACCTTTTGGAAATTAGTGTATAAGGCGATTAAATAAAGTGAGGTTGATTTAATACCCTTTGGGAGGACACTTTTTTGGCTAGAATAATTTTGTCGTCAGAGCTCGATTATTTGCAAGAACACAGAACAGACATACTGTCGAAAAATTGTTTTCAAAAAACAACATTTTTAATTTAATGTTAATGTTTTCTTACCAGTGTGCCACCCAAATCGCGTTCGTGTCCCACCTGGTGACATGCGTGTCATAGGTTCGCCATATATGGTGTAAGTGATCACCCAGCACATACTAGTAGCGCGCATCGGTTAAGGACGACTCCAGACTCACTAAGACACCTAATGTGTCCCACAAGAATTGTCCCCAAGCCATCACAAAACAAAAACACTTGGCACGATGGGGGCATTGCCTCACGCTCTCGGTGCCAAACCCGCACCCTCCCATCAGCTCGGTAGAGCTGTAGATGGGATTCCTCTTACCACATGATGTTGGGCCACTCTGAATTGGTCGAGTTTTGATGTTCTCGGCACCAGGCGATGCGTAATTCCCGATGGCGAGTAGTCAACACGAGTAGGACGTCGGCTCCCGTACCCCAGGGTATGCAAAGTGCGCCGTACCGTTTCTCGCTGACGCTGCTTGGGCCTCCGGCACTTAACCCGGATGTGATTTGCGTCGCCGTTGCCAAGCGGTTGGTCTATACGAGTCTGGATAGTAACATGTTAGTTTACAATGACATTCACGACTCAAGACCTAAAATTTTACATAGCGTTCCACAGTCTTTAAATATGTATGGCGCGTTGGTTTTTCTTTGCCTCATGGCTCCGAAATACGTGTGTTTACACTGATTTTGATGGACTGTATTTTTATAAAAAAAACTGATGGACCTGTACATGCTTACACTAATTTTGATATAGGTTTTCATGACGTTCCGTGGCCTCAAAATATATGGGTTTACGTACAGTTCCATAGCCTCAAAATGCACCGAAGAGCTAAAACACTATGACCAGCATCGCCTTAATGCAAATCGAAGCAACTTCAGGTAAACGATGACGCGCGTGAATGTCATGAAACGGTATAAATAACGCTGATTCTGAGCTCTGTTCATCAGTGTTATTCTTGCTCTTCAGATGAGAAGGGTAGCGGACTTAAGGGAGTTTGACAAAGCCCAAATTGCAATGGCCAGAAGAACGGGCACAGGGCATTTCTGAGACGGCAAGGTTTATGGTGGTGATTATGATCAGCTGTGGTTAGGTCCGAGGAGGAAATAACCACGAACCGCGGGCAAGGTGTGGGCCGACAGCAAGGTGTGGGCCGCCAGCAAAGTGTGGGCCGAAAGCAAAGTGTGGGCCGACATGGCTCATTGAAGCTAGAGGTGGGCCAACAGAACAGATACGGCGGTGCAACTCGCCAGTAATTTGAGTGCTTGTGACGGAAACAATGTGTGACAATAGACAGTACATCACATCCTGCTGGAAATGGGACTGCGTAGCCTCAGACCGCACCGAGTGACCATACTAACCTCGGCTCACTGTCGAAAGCGCCACAATGGCCACGCGGATATCAAAACTGGATGATTGGAAGAATGTCGTCTGAATCAATAAATCTGTTTTCTGTTAAACCTTGTAGACGGCGGGTACGTGTGTGCGTCGTTTACCTGAGGAAGTTTAGCACCAGGGTGCGCCGTGGGACGAAAACAAACCGATGGATGAAGCGTAATACTTTGGGCAATAGTTTGCTGAGGAACCCTGGGTCCAGTCATTCATTTGCAGGAAGCTATGACGTCAAGCACATATCTAAACATCATTGCAGACCAGGTACGTCCTCTCATTGTATTACCCTCTAGTGGCGTCTCATTTCAGCAGCGAAATGTGCCACGTCATACTGCCCGTATTGCTCGAGAATGGTGCGCAAAACATGGGGAAGGCTTTCCGCTAGCCTCCAAACTCCCAAGACATCGATCCCATAGCTCATCTGTGGTTTCCACTGAAACAGCAAATCCGATCTTCGACGGCAGTATAAAAGAGTTAAAAGATTTTCTAGTAAAGTCTCTGTACCAGATGCCACAAGACAGATTTAGAAATCGTGTAGCTTCCATTTCTAGCAGGGTAAGAGTTGTTTTGGTTGCACGTGGAGGATCAACATCATATTAGGTAGGTGAACATAATAACCCAGTAAATAAAGGACTTGACCCGGAACAAATTAGCTAAACGCTGTATTTTTACAGGCTGGTAGAACTCATCGGGCTTAGTATTTTCACAAAAGTCCCCACCCCTCCCCCGCTTGCACCGCTACACCCCCATAAATTGGGAAAATTTGGTCTAATACTAATCCACTCGTAACTCCCGAAATAATTGCCGTACAGCGATAATTGTTTTTATAATTTATTCCTCTTGATATGATCTATAAATTTTGTTCCATTCATTTTTACTATATCTCCTATAGTTTTGCTGCAATTTTCGAAAACCCGCAAAATAGCACCTTTTTTTCTCGACATTTTACCGATTAATTGCAATTACCGCTTCACAGAGCCAAACTTTTCGAAAAATACTCCGAATAAAAGTTGTAGCAAATTTTATAACCTTTACCACGATGTATTATTTGTCTTAATATACTTTATAGTTTGCCTTCTATTGTACCGAAACTGCGAATGTATTGTAGCCCTAAAATGACAAAACATCGGGTAAAACATGCAATAATTTTACGGGGAGTATAATTTTCAACGAGAGGTTAAAAAAAGAAAGGAAAACTCAGCTTCGCACCTGCAAAAAAGGCACCGACTCTTGCCTGTATGCTTCACACCGACCCCCCCCCCACCCCGAGGGGTTGGGACTAATGATTATTATGCGCAAACGCATTGCTGAATTGAAATATGACAATGTCATTTTTTCCGTTATACATTTGTTATGAAGTATGAATTTTGTTCTATGGATTGCTGCTGTTTCTACAATTTCAAAATACTTAAAAAAAAACCACACATTTTCATTTTCAAATTTTCTGAATGAACTGAGATTAAAATTGCACAAAACTGTAATTAAAAAAGAAAAGGCTGCAAACAAAAGCGGTCATGATTAACTTTATAACTTTTTAAAATGATATACATTTTGTCTTGCCATTGGCTTCTGTGGTTCTGAATATCGCGCAGTTGTGGCAGAATTCTGATTAGTGTCGTTGCTCATATCAGGTTGTTTGTGCATGGCCGTCCACTGCAACGTCCACACACAGGAGATCATGAGAATTCAGCTTTTCGGAAACTGCAGGAAATCCCACATTCTTTCTTACAGTTGCATGAAATCATGTCCATCTGGTGCCCCGGGTAAAGTTGTAGTATTTGGCTTTAGTCTTCCGCCCTCTATTTTCAACCCCAGTTGGTGGGTCAATTTTGTTCCCTGACCACATTTGAACTTGAAGGTATACCCGCAAAAAAATGCTGTCCAGCTGCTGCTACTGTAGGTGGAAATTTTCTCAAGTCAAAGTTTGATCTCAGTGATAGTTTGCAATTGGTTTTCTGTAATAAAAATGTCTGGCATCATCTAAATTGTCGTGTTTCCTCAAACCATATAAATCCAAATGGAAGCTTTCTCCATTTGGGAGATTTCTTCTTTTGAAGCATTAATGCGGTTGAAAACCGTTGCTTGCGACTGAGCCTCCTGAGAATTTTTTATTAGATTAACTTCCTTTTGTTTCCCAAGTCCGTAAAGTGCGAACGCTGTATCACATCCTGTAACGGCATGCGTGGATAACAGGCATTTGCGTACATGGCTGTAAATAGATATCAGTTTTTTCAATGCTGTAAAATATTGGAGGATTGCAGCAGCGCCCGGTTTAAGAAAGAACAAAGATTTTGTTTCTTCTAGAGCCAGCGCAATTAATAAGACAAGGTCTGTATTCGTACCTACGGTGACTACAGTCGATTTTAGTTTCGACATTTCTACAGAGGTTCGAACTATATCTACAATACATCAGCATCGTTATTAGCCGTGAGAACCGTGATATTAATGGAATAGAGGAATTTCTCTTTTAATGCTACAATCATTCTTTTCTTATTGTGGGGATTAGATAGAAAATCAGTCTGCGTTGGAGTGCACTCCATGTTATTGGTAAATATAATGTTCGATGACGTCCTTTTAGCAGATCTTATTTGTTCTT
Organism: Macrothele yani; assembly: GCA_039090855.1. Lineage (NCBI taxonomy): Eukaryota > Metazoa > Arthropoda > Arachnida > Araneae > Macrothelidae > Macrothele > Macrothele yani. The sequence goes on from CM077013.1 coordinate 92,370,355, forward strand.
CCTGATTTGTTGTTGGCGTTTCAGGGTATCCACCAAAAACAACGTAGCAATTTGTACCATAATGGGAAAGTGGATGATATATACATAATTTTGCACAATTTGATCAAATGTTGTGCGTTTAAGCCAAATTACTGAATGAAGGAGATAACCACCATCTATTATAACAGCTGCACCAGTAGGTATATCCTCCTGTTCAACAATACCACCAACGAAAGATTTAGTTATGGAGGATTTCGTACTTTTTCGCAGTGACACTTCGTCAAATAAAGCTGGTGGACGTGATTTAAAGCTGTTGTTCATAGCTGAAGTATGATTTCAATTGCAAAGGACTGTCACAAACACAAATAACTCTGGTGAACAATTGTTGTGTCCTTATTGACTCCAGCCTGGTCGAGCCTTTAAAACAGCCGCAAAGCCACTTAGCCACACACAATTTAACGGAAACAATGTCTTTAAAGATGCTTGCATACTATCAGTCATCTTTATGTTACTGAGGTCTTGAACTGTTGTGTCCTGAAAGCCGAATAGCCTTTTCTCAGGATAAGCGCAATGCCGTATGCTTACCTGAGCATACGGCATTGCGACATGTTTCCAGATTGGACATGTTTCCAGATTGACATGTTTCCAGATTGTAGTCGTGAAACATCAACCTTCTTGTCAACACAGGTGTAATGCATTGAATTCTTTCCATTGCATGAAAAGTCTTTAATCAATCTAAAGTACGTACGTCCACTTCTGCATTACCAAACACGTACTGAATAAAGACTTCATTACTCACAGAAGGTAATCCTGCACTAATTAGATAATTTTGATATTGCTCTGCTTCGTAGTATGAAGAACATACCCATCGATGATAAAAATTGAACTAAATGTTTGGAACCATATCTACGACTTAAATACAACGCAAAGCTGACTTGAACAGCTGACAGAAATGACCTAGGTCTTACAGCAGATATCGTAGCATGGTTTATTACAGTTCATTTGCAAATAATCCCGGATGTGCTGCGTCTTTTTCGTAACCATGTCTGCAAATATTTGCAGCATTTTGGGAACAACATTTAATCAATTCTCCTTGATATCTTTTGTATTCGGATATATGCAACTGTTGTAAATCATTTTCTGTATGTCCTCTCTAATAATTTCTGCTGCAGCTTCAAGAACTCTTCTTCGTTCACAAACTTTCTCTTTCTTTCTCTCATTGTACCATTGATCAGTCAGCAATTTTTGATTAACATCTGTCATGCATACAATATTCTTCTTCCCAGAAATGTTTGTAGCGCCCAGGTGGCGCAGTGGTCTAAGCGCTGGCTTATGACCATTCTTCCGAGAAGGGTCTGGGTTCGAATCCCGTTGAGGCATGGATGTTGTGTTTGTTTGTCTTACGGCACTGGTTCTCTCCCATCCCTGGAATCGGTGACCCTAAATTAGGGACGGGCGACTACTTACAGCCCATTGAGTTGCTCACGGTGGTCGTTAAACCTTCAACCAAAAAAAAAAAAAAAAAAAGAAAAGAAATATTTGTTATCACTATCCTGTCTCCGAAATGCTGTAGCCGCCCCGGTGGCGCAGTGGTCTAAGGCGTTGGCCTCTGATCATTCGTCCGTACGGGGTCCGGGTTCGAATCCCGGTCAGGCATGGATGTTGTGTTTGTCTTACGGCACTGGCTCTCTCCCTTCCCTGGAACCAGTGACCCTAAATTAGAGACGGGCGACTGCTTATAGCCCATTGAGTTGCTCACGGTGGTCGTTAAACCTCCAATCAAAAAAAAAAAAAAATGCTGTAACAGTTGCTGCTTCAAATATTTATCAGTAATGGGTGTAGAAAGGCCATGATATTTCATGATATTTTATAAATCATTTAGAGTGTAGTGCCATTCATCTACTTTTCAATGTAGCCACACAATAATGTGTAAGCAGTTTCAGTGCTCTAATCTTGTGGCCCACCAGGTGCTCTAAACAGCTGTATTTTTCTGAATTTTCTGTAGCACTCGGAATGATATCGTGCTTCAACGTTGATGCTGAAGAAATACTTGTAACAGGTGAAGCCTTAATACTACTTTCTCGCGTGTAATTCCGTCGGCAAGTCTGGTGAACCATAATAGAAGTAACATTCTCTAATTTTTCATGCAAACTGTCTTCTCTTTTCAGGCTAAAATCAGTTATCCTTTTTAAACCTTTGGGGACAACTACTCATTCTCCCTCACAGAGATGGTTATGGCAAATCATGCATTTGTCCATTTTTATTCAGTTAGGTAAATCAGTACGGGAATGCATTCAAAATTTGCTTTACTTTTTAGAGGCTAAAAAAACGATCAACTTACATTTCGTTCTTTGACTCAACGAATCTCCCGTGCGGACACCTTACCTATCCGATAATTTAATTCCATATGCTTTGTGACATATGTGTGAACTGTGGGGGAGGTTCAGGAATGCATTTTATTCTTTTTATGTGTCAAATAAATAAACCAATTGCGTGAGTCAGCGCTTCTTATCTCTCTCCCTCTATCAGTACCATGGTCTTCCTGCGACGCAAATTCTTCGCAACAGAAGTGCTTAAGGCAGACATGGTTTAGATACAGTAGCGAAACTATATGTTGCTGTAATATAAATAATATATCGTTGTAAAGGTTATAAAATTTGCTACAACTTTTATTCGGAGCATTTTTCGGAAAGTTTGGCTCTGTGAAGCTTTAATTGCAATTAATCGGTAAAATGTCGAGGAAAAAAGGCGATATTTTGCGGGGTTTTTGAAAATTGCAGCAAAACTATAGGAGATATAGTAAAAATGAATGGAACAAAATTTATAGATCATATCAAGAGGAATAAATTAAAAAACATTTTCACTGTACGCCAATTATTTCGGGAGTTACGAGTGGATTAGTATTAGGCCTAATTTCCCCCCTTTATGGGGGTGTAGAGGAAGCAAGGGGGGAGGGGCGGGGACTTTTGTGAAAATGCTAAGCCCAATGAGTTCTACTAGCCTGCAAAAATTCAGCTTTTAGCTAATTTGTTCCGGGTTTGACCCAATTTTGTCCTTTATTTACTAAGCCATAATGTTTTGGCTCTTTAGTGTATCTATCGCACGTTAGTTTATTTAGAGTTTCATGGTTTCAAAATATGTATGCTTACACTGATTTTGATGTATTCAAGATAAGGGGATTCATACGGAGTTTTATAGCTTTAAGGTATGCAGCCTTGCATAAAGTTCTAGAGGCGTACATAGTTTGTAAGTCAGACTCATGTTACGTTCCCAGTTGCCTTTCTGGTATACAGCTAAGAGCTACAATCATGTTTGGAGATATTGCAAAACAGGACTTCCGGTGCAGGTGCTGTTTTTAGATATCGTCTCAATTAAAGATAATCGTGAAGTGTTTATCATTGTGAGTAGTGGAGTGTTTATGATGTACACTGTTTGAAATCTCTTTTTATTGGGAATAAAAAAAAAACAGTTCAAATAGAGCTGATCAGTAAAACTGCTTACCGGTTTCAAACGGTTGCGCATATACTGGATCAGTGTCTAAAGGTAGCAGCGGCAACCCTGAGCAGGGCTTACGTGGCTTCGGCACGGAAACATTTTGCTGGACTTCAGGGAAGTCTTCATACATAGGTGGCGAGTAGTAATGCTCCTCAGGAGATAGCGGCATTCTTTTCTGCACCATACCAAAAGCATTAGAGCCTGACATACCAACATGGAATACCGTGGAATTCATAGCCGCCTGACGTCTAGAAATGTTAAAAAGAAATTACAATCAGTTATTTTTACAGAACTAAATTGTCTTAATTGCCTACTACAGCTTTTGCATGAAGAAAGAAATATGTTACAAGTTCCTCACATTTTGCTGGCATAAAGGTAGTGCATTTTGATTGAACAGAACGAAAAAGGGGATACTATTTTTCTGTTATTCTAACTAGGCACTCCCCTTGAATTCGACCAGTGCCTGTAACACAATTTAATGTTTAGAACTTGGCTTCGTTGTTCTTACCTTTTTCTTATTGAAATATACGTGGCCACGAGACACAAAATGCAAATAGCAGTTCCTGCGCCAACAGCTACAGCAGTGACTAATAAAAGAAAAGAAAGTACAAAAAGTGTAAGACATTTGCTTTATTAATGCTAATGCTATTAAGACTAATGACAATATCTGCAATATATTCTAAACAATAAGACTACTCCACATGGTACCTACAGAAGCCAATTTTTACAGCTTCATCCATTGGTGAAAATAGGAAATGATTCAATATACCAAATTAGAGATATCCCGAAGCGGTGTTTCCATTTTGCATAACGCCTTCAGGGACATCCATTATTATAATATACTGCATATACACTGAGTGATCACTGAATCGTAGGTCCTTCTTTCGCCTTCAGTACACCAATTATCCGACGTGGCGTCGATTCAACAAGATGCCAGAAGCAGCTCCTTTTACCTTCAGTGCACCAGTTATCCGACATGGCGTCGATTCAATAAGATGCCAGAAGCATCTCCTTTTGCCTTCAGTACACCAGTTATCCGACGTGGCGTCGATTCAACAAGATGCCAGAAGCAGTTGGGAGGTATAGCTAACCAAGATGTGTGTAATGCAGCCTTCAATGTAGGTATGGAGATGACTGATGTATATAGACGCCTGATATGCCGTTCCATAGTGTCCCACAAGTGCCGTATGGGATTGATATCAGGGGAATTTGGAGGCCAGTTGATATGCTGAAAGTCTGAACTGTCTACCTCAAGCCATTTCTGCACAACATTGGACCTGTTGCTCGACGCATTTGTCAACTTGGAAGACACCGTCACCATTCGGGAAAAGGTGCAACTTTGCTGAGTATACAGATTCAGTAGCAATTCACGGTAGTGAGCACCAGTCATACGTTCTTCCACGTGAACCAGAGGCCCAAGTTTTTGCCAGATAAATATGCCCCACACCATACAACCATCTCCACCAGCTTGCAGTGGAGAGACCATGCATGATAAATCGAGCGCCCCGTGTTGTTTGCGCCAAATACGTACACAGCCGCATGCTCTCCCATTAAATGACATAATAACAGTTGATTTCCCTGTTACTCAACAATATGTATTTTACTAAACTATCGCCGAACATTATTTCATCACGTTTTACATAAACGCAAAAATATCTCATTACAATTCATTTAATTACTATTGCGTAAATTCATTTCTCATTACAATTAGCATACATTATGAGAAACTGATTATAAATGTCATAAAAGCCATTACAAAAATGTATTTTGGTGCAGGAGTCGGCGAGCCTCCTGTTGGTTTTCTCGAACACCTCGAAAACGGTGTGTCGTAGATAAATTTGGTTTCCGCTCGACAACCCCAAGGGGAGGCTACCTTCTATTGAAGAGAACGCTTCAAAATTATGTATAACACGTGTGAAAACACAAATTTGTCCGTGACGACGATCAAAGTCGTGCCTCCTCACTCCGGAGTCAGTTGGTCTCCCAACTAAGCTACACGGACGAAATGTGTCGCTGCAGACCTGTCGGCCGCCTCGGTGGCGCAGTGGTCTAAGCGATGGCTTCTGATCATTCGTCCAAAAGGGGTCCGGTTTCGAAACCCGGTGAAGCATGGATGTTGTGTTTGTCTTACGGCACTGGCTCTCTCCCTTCCCTGGAGTCAGTGGCTCTAAATTAGAAGCTGGCGACTGTTTATAGCCCATTGAGTTGCTCACGGTGGTCGTTAAATCTCCAATCAAAATATATATATATATAGTGAAACCAGGAGGTTTCCTACAACAAATAACTCCCTACGTGCTTAAGCAAACTTAATATCGAATGCAGAATGTTGAAATTGATGTCTGCTACAGCTAATAAGAAAGTTAGAATCACAGATAAATTCTGAAATAACAAAAACTGTCACTGACCTGTGAATTCTCACACCAAAAAATACTATAAGAGGAAATCCCATTCATCGGTTCTATCCCTTTCCATGGTTCATTTTCTTATAAGATTTGTGAATTCTTCAAAACTATGGGCTACACTCTCACTATAAAACATCATCATCATCATCATTGTCAACCATTATCAATCCACTGCTGGACGAAGGTCTCCCCAAGTTTCCTCCACAACGGTCTGTCTTGTGCCAGTCTCCTCCATGTCACTCCCGCATATTTACGAATTTCATCCACCCATCTCCCATGTGGTCTTTTTCTGGGTCTTTTCCTGTCCCTTGGAATCCAATCTAAAATTTCGGCTGTCCATCTATGGTCTGTCCTTCTGGCAGTATGTCCAGCCCATTGCCATTTCAGGGATTTAACTCTGATCATGATGTCTTCCACTCTCGTCATTTTTCGGATCCACGAGTTCCTCTTCTTATCTCTCCTGGTTATACCAAGCATGCACCTCTCCATACTTCTTTGAGTTGTCTGCAGCCTTTGTATGTCTCTTTTAGTTAAGGTCCACGTCTCTGCACCATACGTAAGCACTGGAAGGATGCATTGATCAAACACTTTTCTTTTCAGACATAATGGCATATTGCTCTTGAAAATTATGCTGTTTCTTCCAAAAAGCTCTCCAGGCAAGTTTTGTACGCCGATTAATTTCTTCATCAATGTGACCCTCACTTGATATCTGCTGTCCAAGATAAACATATGTATCTGTTATCTCCAGTTTTTCTCCATCAATCGATAAATCTTCATTTCTTGTAAAAGCATTGAACATCACTTTTGTCTTCTGAAAGTTCATTTTTAATCCCACTTCTTTACTCTTGTCAGCAAGTTCCTGGATCATACTCTGCAGCTCTGATGGGGTAGTTGCAAAAATGACTACGTCATCAGCAAAACGAAGGTGGGTTAGATAATCTCCATTAATCTTTATCCCTTTGTTTTCCCAGTTCAGTGATTGAAAGACATTTTCCAATGTGGCATTAAAGAGCTTCGGAGATATGGTGTCACCTTGTCTCACTCCCTTTCCAATTTTTATGTGTGTTGTATTTTCAAACAGCCGAATCTTTGCACTTGCATTTTCATAGATGTTATTAATAATATTAATGTATGCATCTTCAATACCGCAGGATTTCAGAGCCATTGTAACTGCTGATGGTTTCACCGAATCAAAGGCTTTTTCATAATCGATAAAAGCCATGCACAATGGAAGTTCATATTCCCTCGCTCTTTCAATTAGTTCTCTCAGTACGTGGATATGATCTATTGTGCTGTAGCCACTCCTGAATCCAGCTTGTTCTCTCGGTTGAGCCATGTCCAGTGTTACCTTCAAGCGGTGTGAAAGAACTTTAGTGAAGATTTTATAAACCACCGATAGGAGGCTGATAGGTCTGTAGTTCCTGAGATCCTCAATGTCACCTTTTTTATGTAGCAGGATCATTGTAGCGTTGTTATAATCCTCAGGAATCTTCCCTTCATTAAGGCATCGAGTGAAAATTTGGGCGAGTACTGTTTCAATTTCTCCACTTGCTTCTTGTATGATGTCTATAGTAATTCCATCTTCTCTCCTGGAGCTTTTCCCCGCTTCATGTTCTTGATTGCATGAGCAACTTCTGCTGGGAGGACTGGAAGAACTCTGGTACCTTTCATGATGTCTGGAGTACATGTATCATCCCTTTCATATAATTTGGAGTAGAAATCTTTCACTCTTGTCAAAATTTCGCCTCTATTTCTTGTTATAGAACCATCTTCTTTTTCTCAGAGCCATAATCTGTTTTCTTCCCTTACTGAGATGTCCCTTTGCTATCTTAAGGCTTTGGTTGTTTTCAATTGCTTTCCTCACTAGCTCACAGTTGAATTTCCTTACGTCTTCAGTGATACTTTTTCGTGTTGTCTTGCATAGCTCTATATATTCCACTTTGGAAGTCACATCTTCTTTAGTTGTCCTCATCTCTCTTCTTTTTTGCATCAACATTTTGGTTTTTCCTGATAATTTGTTCACATGCAACTTGTTCTTAGACCCAGCTAATTTTGTTGCTGTTTCCATTAGAGCTTTGGTTACTTTTCTGTTAACTTCCGAAATATCCACTTCTTCCGATGTTAGGCCTTCTAAAGCAGAGAATCTGTTCTTCAGTTCCAACTTGAAAGTATTATGGTGTTTTTTAAGGTTGGTTATGTCAATACATTTTGTTTGTCTTATGAGCTTGCCACGTTCCAGTTTAGTGTTGAGGTGCATCTTACATCTCACCAATCTATGGTCACTACCTGTGTTGAACTTGTTCAGCACACTGCAGTCTTCGATGACGAATTTTTTGTTACACATAATAAAATCAATTTCACTTGTCGTCCCAATTGGATGTCTCCATGTCCATTTCCTGTGTGGCTTTTTTCTTGAAAAAGGAGTTCAAGATGAAAAAAATCCTTCTGCCTCTGCAAACTCAACGAGAGTATTTCCACGCTGGTTTCTGTTGCCGTGACCGAATTTACCTACTGAAGTTTCATTCTGTTGCCGTTGCCCTATTTTTGCATTGAAATCTCCCATAATTATCTTCAAGTGCTGCTTACCTTTATTATTTAGATGACGAATTTCCTCATAAAATTCTTCAATTTCTTCTTCAGGATGACTTGTGGTGGGTGCATAAGTTTGAATAATCTGAGCCTGGTATCTTCTCGATAGTTGGATAACGAGTCGTGCAGCTCTGTCAGAGGAACTTTCAACTTCTACCACTTTATCCTTCAGTTTCTTGTTTATTATAAATCCAACACCACTAGTTCTGCCAGTATCTGTCCCACGATAATAGAAGAGATGTCCACTTTTCAGTTCAATGAGATCTTCTCCTTTTCTCCTTACCTCACTTAGCCCGACGATGTCCCACTTGATCCTTTGTAGTTCCTCTTCCAATTCAAGAAGCCTTGAATCAGAAGATAGGAGCGTCCGTTATAGGTAGCCAAGGTCAGCATCAAATGGCAGCCTAGTCCGGTCCTCCGGGGATTCTTAGCACCCTCTGCCTTCATGTCGCACTGGCCGCTGCCTTGGCCAGGTACATTCCAGCTGCCGGAGACTGAGGGCCAAGATTTAAGTTGTAGAGTCATTTTGGAGGTGTTTGGCCATAACTCACCACGCTGGCCAAGCGGGTTGGTGAGTGTGGGATAGCATTTCCTCTGATCCCGATGGTATAGTTATACCGCTATTGGCGGTCGTCAGAGCCCCTTTAGTGGGAACAGGATGCACCACGAGAAGGCGGGGTTGACATTTGTCAAGGAGAGGCTGTGATGTTACGCATCACCTGACCTTACATCCCTCCTGAAATAAAGTGCCTGCTTAAAGACAGGGTTCCTGTCTCACCCCTGGAGTTGATGCCATTCCTATTGCAACTCCCTCTGGTCTCTTAGTACATATTGGAAGCACGTGCTGAAGCATCAATACAAGGCTTCGTGAACATAAACAAGATGTGTCAAATGGTCTTCCAAAAACAGCATTACTGTACTAACCCAGTTCCTCTTTGGAAAGAAGTTACATAGATATTGGGTTTATCTTACGGCATTGGCTCTCTCCTTTCTCTGGATCCAGTGGCCCTAAATTAGGGACGGGTGACTGCTTACAGCCCATTGAGTTGCTCACGGTGGTCGTTAAACCTCCAATCAGAAAAAAATCTGTCGTCTTGACACGTGCTTTACCTCTATAGTACGTCACACACGATGGGATGTGAGTAACCTGTAGAAATCCTAGACCAAAAGTTACCATTCCCCCTCGCTAAAGCATTTGCGTTTCAGCTTTTCTCTCTATCTTACGATCATATTTTGGCTTGCGCATGCGGAGATGGGCTTTCATAGCTACATCCCATTTCATCGGTGTCAGGATCGTTTTTAACGTTCGTCTAAATCTGAATGATACGTATATATTATTAATAACTAGGAGGGGTACCCGGTATTTCCCGGGCAAATATTCGTGGAACCACCAAGATCAACTAGTGAAATTTTATGAATGAAAAATATATTCCTGTAATTTTTCCGTTAATACCAAATTTGGTGATTCTAAATTGAAAGCTGCAGAATTTTTTATACCAAATTTGGTGGTTCTAAATTGAAAACTGTAAAACCTTTTTCCAAAATTTTATATGGTGGGTCCCTTGACCCCCGGCTCCGACCCCTTCCGAAAACTGTCTACGGTCTAAGTCAGAGTATCATGAGATAATATACCAAATTTGGTGGTTGTAAATTGAAAACTGTAGAACTTTTTACGAAAATTTTGTATGGGTGCCCTTTGACCCCTTTCAAAAACCGTGTAGGGTCTAAGTTAGAGTATCATGAGATAAATACCAAATCTGGTGGTTCTAAATTGAAAACTGTAGAACTTTTTACGAAAATGTTGTATGGGGGGCCTGTACCCCCCCCCTTCCCCCGCTTTGACCCCTTCCAAAAACTGTCTACGATCTAAGTCAGAGTATCATGAGATAATATACCAACTTTGGTGGTTGTAAATTGAAAACTGTAGTACTGAACTTTTTACGAAAATTTTGTATGGGGGCCCTTTGACTCCAGCTTCGACCTCTTCCCAAAGCCGTGTACGGTCTAAGTCAGAGTACCATGAGATAGTATACCAAATTTGCTGGTTCTAAGTTGAAAACTGTAGATTTGTATAGCAAACAAACAAATATACAAACTTTCACTTTTACATATATACACTGGCGGAAAGTTAAAAAAGAACACCAAGAAGGAATTGGCGGACGATCATGAAATTTACATATGTTAATGGGTCGAGTTTACGTAGGTGTGATGTTAATTTCGGGACCAACCGGTGAGCGCTTACGCCACAGCACGGCATAATATGCAAATTATCGTCGGTGGTATTTAAGGAGTACGGCGAAGTGAATGTAATCAGTCGTCGGCATACGGACACGTGCGAAGACCGTGAAGAAGCTGCAGTGCCTGGACATGGAAGACGTGTACGATTTCAGCAGTTATCGGACTTTGAGCGAGGTCGTCTAGTCGGACTCCGCGAGGCCGGGTGGTCGTATTGCGGAGCGAATTGGACGGGAAGTATCGGTGGTGGTACGATGGTGGCGTAGATGGTCCGAGGAACATTCCCACACGAGAAGACGTGGAACCGGGAGTCACAGACAGACTGATGAGCAGATCAATTGATGCATAAGAAGCGCGGCGTTGTCGAGCAGAACATCCACGGCAACGCAAATCCGAGTTGCCGTTGCACCTGAGGTGACTGTGCGAACAAACCGCATCCGTCTACTGGATGCAGGACTACGTGCACGTGTGCCTCTGGCATGTGTACCTATGACTCCAGCCCACCGTTAGGAACGGCTACAGTGGCGTTGCCAACGTCTGCACTGGAGAACGCAATGGCGATCTGTCGTGTTCAGCGATGAAAGCAGATTCTGCTTGGGAGCCTCCGATGGTCGTATGCGTGTTCGCAGACGCACAGGTGAGCGTCTCTCTCCTTCTTGCATCCGCCAGCGACACACAGGGCCTACACCTAGTCTCCTGTGTGGGGAGCGATCAGCTATCACTCCCGTACACAACTAGTGTTTGTACCGGGTACGTTAAACAGCACCTTCTACATCAACAACATCATTCAGCCCGTTGTTGTGCCATTTGTAAGGTCGGTCCATCGTGGTGTTTTCCAGCAAGATAACGCACGCCCACACACGGCACGTGCAACGCAACATACACTTCAGGGTGTGAGACAACTTCCGTGGCCTGCACGTTCACCGGATTTGTCCCCCATTGAGCACGTGTGGGATTTTATGGGACAACGACTTATCCGGTCTCCACGGCCAGTCACGACCATCCCCGACTTACCCGTCCAGGTTGAGGATGCTTGGAACTCAGTACCCCAAACTTACATCCAACATCTGTACGACAGACTCCATGCCAGAATTGCACGGTGTGACGCAGTTCATGACAGTTCAACGTCGTACTAACCATGTTACATGGAAACGTTATTTTCAGTTTATTAGCAATTACAGCTGTATTTTGCCATAATGTTTTGATCACGTTATCCTCTGTATTCCGCTATTATGCTGTATAAATTTCGTTGGTATCAGACGTGTCCTTCTTGGTGTTCTTCTTTCACTTTCCGCCAGTGTAGATTACCAGATTTTTCTCTCAATTTTTCTGAGTCTTGAAAATCGCTTCTCAGAGCATAGAAAAACACTTTTTATTGAAGAGTTACTAATTGCTCACTAATTAGTGATCTCACTAAATTACCACGTAAAAGAATATCCCCGATGAGAAATTGTTATATGCTTCAATAATTTTATATGATTCTAATGCCTCTAACTGTTGTATGGTAATGGCGCTTCGACCAAAGACGAAGTAATAGAAAATATTTACTATTTGCACTTCTGGAAAACTTTTCACGTCACCTTCGAAGATACTTACATTCAGCACCTAGGGATCTTTTCCTTCAATCTCATTAATTTTTTCCAATTACCACATTTCGTGCTCGAAAGTTAAACTTTTAAAGCAAGACACCATCATTTCAACGGGGACTGGTTGTCCTTCACTTACGTTACTAAGGCTCGTTTCCATCATGAAAGTCTTGTGTCTGCTGCTTCCTCATAGGCTGTGGAAGCCACGAAAGAACGCGAACGGCGGTTTTTTCTTTGACTTGTCACTAAAATCGTTATTGCTCGGCCCCCTTTTGTTATAGATTAATGTTTCATACACTTAAACCTTCCTCGACAAATGTTCTATGGAATGATGAAAACCGCATCAAAATCCGTCTAGCGATTCTTGAGATTAGCCCAAACAAACAGACAGACGCCTACCGGGGATTTTATTTTACACTATGTATGGATAAATATTGTTTTTGAAAAACTAAACACTCCAAATACAATTGCCGCCACGGTAGTTCGGTAAATTATTACTTTTATGACTGACATATCTTCTTCCATTAGTTTTACGATAATAACATTCATTAATCCATCTGCCTAAGTACTGCTTAATGTCAGGAATGAGTAAACTTTATTGTTCGTTGTTATGATTTAATTCCACTTAGCATGTACTAAACTGAGACTCGGTGAGGGCGTAAGTGGCGCGAATAAATGCAATGTGTTATACGTACATAAATGTATACTATCGAATCAGTCGTTTTATTTCACACACAAAGATATTAGCATGTGAAAGACGCATAACATGTCAATTATCTACAAAGAGTAACTATCGATTTTTTCCCCGTAATGCTATTACTTTACTCATAGCTGCATTTATTTTGGAGTTTATGATTCTCTCGTACGCGCTGAACAGCAGGAGGGTTTATGGGTACATTCTCCAAGGAGAGGACAGAACCGCAACTGAAAAAAAAAGCGCGATGCACATGTCATACTGAGATGCCAAGATAAGCATACACATGCGTTGTGAGTAGCATCAATCTGCTACTCACACGTGCACACACACGCACATTAGTCACATAAGCTATTTACACACTTCATGTTAAAAGAAGAACGTACTTACACATCATAACATTGGGAGACAAATCACTTGTCCACATTACAGCTTCTGGAAGACCTGGAGAAAGAATATAAGTATTTGAAATATACATGTACGATAGCTTAAACAATGCAAAATGATAAACTAAAACAAAGGCATTAATTAAAAAACTTAAAAGGCGTGCCTAAATTTTTCATTAATTCTAACGTTTCTTTTTTTCTCCTAAAGCTTCATGTTCCTGTTTCTTATTAGCACACTTGGAAAGAGCATAAGTTGTGAAAAATTCCGAAACCGCTATTACAGCTGATGGCGTTTTTGTTTATTCGATTTTTGGCATTGTCTTACGTCAATCCATACAGCATGGAATTCTCAAACTTGCAAATGTAACCCTGAACCACCGCTTTTGTAGCATGCTAGCAAAATGTAAGGAACTTATTTTTCAGAGAGACTTGCTTTAATTTGAAATTTTGTTTTGAAAAAACAAAATTTAAAACTAAAGCAAGTTATTGTACGTATATTATTTTACGAACCATTACTTCAGAATTCTGTAAATCAGATATCCAATTTTGGAAACTTAATATCTACAAATTCAAAGGAAGGCATAGCGAAAATCTGCTGTCGATTTTTTAAAGAAACCGGCCTACGTGAAACAGATTTTAAAAGATCTATTGTCGATTAATTCCAAACATTTGATTTCAGAAAACCCTAAAAAATGCATACTATCATTTGCACATTAATTTGATTTTTAAATTGACCAGTTTCGGATTGAGAAAAGTAAATAGTGTTAACTGAATGGCTATACTTCATTTAAATTGCGTTTCAGACCCTACACACTTTAGGTATTGTGTTGAAATTTAACCACGATTTTCGAAAATTCAGTTCTATGAAACCAATAATTAAAAAAATTCACTTATAAAACTGGATTAATTATTTCAGAGAGGAAGTTATAAAAATATATTGTTTGAACTACCTTGAAAAATTAATTTATGAGTGATATGTATTTATTTGGTGAAGCAAGTAGCAACAACAACAGATCCCTGCTATGGTATATTGCAAAAATAAATATTGGATATTAGTACATGATGTTCAAGACTGCACTTGAATGTAAAGTGTATATCGTTTTGCTATTATAAGAAAATGATAACTGCATGATGCATTGTGGCATCTAAAATAATATGATCTCGGCTTAAAAAATGAAAAGATCGTCTGATTTTCTTGCATACACACTGGTTTCCTTAAATTAAGGAAAAAGCAGAAAAATCGTAATTATTTGTGAAAGAAGAGCAGGAAATGCACAAAACTTGGATATATGACGTGAAATGTAATTCGGAATCAGAGCATCGTATACAAATGAGTGGAGAGGGCATCGGTTTATGCAAATGTGCTGCAGCATAAAAGGGGGTGTTGCGGAGGTGTGCGTCAGATCGTTTGAGGAGTGTAAAGAAAGGATTTAAAGATAGCAGATTTGTTGTAATGGCTGCGAGACCTGAATTAACAGGTGAACTGAGATGGAGAGTGGTTGGAAGACTAGAGGTAGGCCAAAGTCAGGTGGAAGTTGCAAGATGGCTGCATGCGAGTCCTTTTGCGGTCTACAGACTGTGGAACCAATTTCAAAATATGGAATCAGGTTCCCGAATATACAGATGCTCTAGGGCTGCAACGTCTGTGGATGATCTACATCTCCGCTTGACTGCGCGGAAGAACGGGACGGCTACCCTGACACAGCTGCGAGCTTCCCTTGTTGCGACTATAGGGACGGTGGTATCTGCGTCTACTGTGCGCAGAAGGCTTCACGAAGGAGAAGTTTCAGTTAGGTGACCAGCACTTTTCCTTGCCCTCCGTCACAGGAAAGAACATTTGAGTTGGGCAAAACTTCACGTCAATCGGACTAAAAACCAAATGAGGTCAGCATTCTTCACAGATGAGTCCATATTTGCTCTCAGAGCGATCCAGGCGGCATGCATTGATCTTGAGAAAATGAGGGTCACGCTAATTTTTCTCTATGGCTCGTGACAGGGACACTTAAAATGATGATAGCGTGCTGGTTTCGGGTGGCATTAGGTGGATGCACAGAGCTATATGTACTTCCAAGGTGAACCACGAATGCTCGAAACTATAGAGATGGTATGCGGAATCCCTATGTTCGCCGGTATGCAGGTGCCAAAGAAGGTACGTTTCCCATATAAGACGATAACGCTCAACCCACCGAACGGGGCTGATAGAATAATGTCTTCAAGGGCAGACCATTGTACAGGGAGTTGTACCGAAAGTAATGCAAAATCGCGCATAACTTTTTTATTAACTGAGAGACGTTGTTCAAATTGCACATGTTGGTAGAGTAACACTTTCTCTATAAAAAGGTTCTACTCAAAGGTACTTCCCATCACAAGCGATGCATTTGCGCCAACGTTGAACCCTCCTCTCGAATTCTCTTTGAAAAATTCAGGTGTGGACTGTTGTATCCACTTCTTCACAGCCACTTTCACCTCGTCTGTGTCATCAATTCGTTGTCCCTGGAGACTGTCCTTCATTGGACACAGGGGCGTCGTCCGACCTCGAAATCAGGATGGGTGACGGGTGGGCGACCATTCTTTGGTGGGGCAAGCTTGATACCAACATTTTTTTATTTACACTAAGACAAACACAACATCCATTCATACCTCACAGGGATTGGAACCGGGACCCTTCTCGGACGAATGTCATATGCCAGCGCTTAAACCACTACGTCACAGCTTTGATGCTTTTCACTACCGGCTACAAGGGAATTCGTGCTATCCCAAAGACACATACATACACGGATCTGACTAGCTAAGCCACTCGCGTAAGATACAAGTGTTTGTAGAATGTCACCTTCAACTTTTTGCTTGCTCTGAATGCATTGTCTTAAATTGCTTTGCAAAATTTTGCATTTTTCCTTACGAAAATAGTACTGAACTTAAACAATTTAAAAGAAAATGTCGTTTTTGTTTATCTAAATCAAATTTTAACGTCGTGCCACGCAGACAAATTACCTTCCCCCTCCGAAACTCCCTTCCTTCAAGCCAGCGATTTTGCCTTGCACTCCTCTCCTACAAATCAGCTGTCAGCCACTTCCTGCACTTTCACTGTCCCGGGGAAGTCTTAAGAGGTGTAGCTTTAGACTCCACTTTCCGTATTGGAATCGCCTATTTTGTAAAGAAAACATACAGAGAAGTTAGCAATGACCCCCTCAATGAAATCCTATCCACCCTCCTCATTGGCCCCCTTGTCATACAAATATAAAAAAAGAGGCTGGAGAACAACTAAATTTTCATGGACCTGCTGTGCTATTTTGATAACTTTTTTTGGAGACGGAAACAACGCACTTCCTAGGGACAAATACGTAGGCTACATGAAATAAAACACAAGACTTATTACTTAGGAAAGTGCAGATTATATTTTAAAGTTGCATATACTGAAAAATGGAACATTTAGAGCTGGATGGACGGCAGGGTGGGCAACACAAATTATTTCAGGGAAGGCTCAAGCCCACCCTTGCACCCCCTTGGTGACGTCCCTGATTTGACAGAACAGGTGGGAGTCGGAGGGCGCCAGATCTGGGCTGTACGGTAGATGGGCACCGCCGACCAGGCTAATTTGCTGTTCGCCTGATTAGTTGCCAAAGATGTGTGTGGTCTGGCATTGTCATGGTGAATGTGGATCCTTTTCAGATTCTTGTTCGGTCTCTTCCTCCTTATGTCTTCTCTAAGCTTCTTGAGTGTCTCAATATATTCCTCGCTGGTCACGGTAAGGCCACGTTCCAGAAAATTAAGGAATATGACACCGTTATCATTCCCCAAATCACTCACCATGAGTTTCTGCGCTGATCGCTGGCTCTTGAACTTTTTAGGCCTCGGTGAAGAGATGTGACGCCATTCCATGGATTGATTCTTCGTTTCCTGGTCGTAAAGATACGCCCACGTTTCATCCACTGTCACCAAGTCGAAATAAAAACGTGTCTTCATTGGCTTCAAACGCTTCCAGCAGATCACAGCAGACTTTCACCCATCTCTCCTTCAAATCGGGTGTCAACTGCCGAGGTACCTACTTTGAACACACTTTTCGATACCCTAAGTCTTCCACCATCTTCTGTATGGTATTGTGACCACAGTACAGTTGTTCAACAAGCTCACGGATTGTTACTTGTCTCTCCGCGCGAATCAATTCTTCCACACGGTGACGGTTCGTGTCAGTGGTCGCAGATGATGGTCTCCCACTGCGTGGTTTGTCTTCAGTGCTGGTTTCCCCTTCTTTAAATTTCTTCATCCATCTGTGCACATTGCTCTTGTCAATGGTGCCATCTCCGTAAACATTCTGTAGCCTTTTGTGGATGTCGGACAGCTTGCACACTTCCTTTGTCAAGAACTCAGCGGCGGCACGTTGTTTCTGCTTGGAATTCATCATTTACCTGCAAATGAAGAACAAGGGTTACTATAGAGGAAAAATTACTTTACCAACATGTGCAACTTGAACGACCTCTGTAAATTAATAAAAAAGTTATGCCTACTTTTGCATACTTTCGGTACAACCCTCGTATACACTAACGGACAGTGAAACTTGCGCCCAAGAAGGAAGCATCAGATTGAACTGAAATTTTATGGACGTAATGATACACATGATGGAAAAAACAGAGCTGCCGGACAATTACGAAGGGATCTGTGGCACGCAGTCCGGTCATCTTCAATAGCGCGTCGCACCACCTCGTGCGGAGATACATGCTCCAATACGGTCCGGCATGGAGGCGAACAGACGCTTGATTGTGTCTTGCGGCAGATTGGTCCACACTTGTTGAACGGTGTGTTCCAAATCCCGGATAGTGCGGCACGGCGGCAGCTGGCGTTTCAACTGGTCCAACACATACTCGATAGGGGACATTTCTGGGGAGCGGGCAGGCCACCAAAGTGTCTGGACATGATGTAGGCAGTTCTGGGCAACCCGAGCCGTGTGCGGACGGGCATTATACTGCTGGTATAGCGCACCTGGAATCCCGTCCAGAAATTGGAGCACACATGGCCGTAGGATCTCACCCACATACCGCTGGCCCGTCAATGATCCACGCACCACTACTAGAGTTTATCGGCTATCGTAGGATATGGCTCTCCAGACCATAATGCCTGCAGTGGGGAAGATGTGGCGCTCGATAGCGAGGTTATGATTGCGCCGTTGACCCAGAGACTTCCACACCCGGACACGGTCCTCAAAATGAAGCGGCACTCATCGCTAAAGACCACACGTCGCCAGTCTGTGGCGTTCCACGTCGCTCTGGTCTGGCACCACTGCACACGGAGCGGGCGATGTTCCGGTGTTAATGGCAGCACACGCAAGGGGAGCTGGCATCGCAGATTTGCTTCCGCGAGGTGTCGGGAAATGGTTCGTGGGCACACAGGAGCCGCTACAACTGTCTATATAGTAGACCTGGTCCCGTGGGATCCGTTCGTGCCTGGCGTACGATCCGTCGATGCTCTCTACCAGTGGTTCTCCTGGTCCGTCCATAGCCGCTCCGCCGTGAGGTAGTGCCGTCACGTGTCCACTGCTCCCAATACAGTCGTACTATAACGATTTAAGCGGCAGCCTATACGGTGTGCCGACCACCCTGCGGTTTTCAGCCCGATGATCAGGCCTCTCTCCAAGCCCATAAGTTGCGTAAATCAACGTCTCTGGCGTCTACCCGCCATTCTTGTTACTCTTTACTATTGCTTGCGGCGGCCGGTGCTTTTTGCGTTCATGGAACATCGACTACACGCCGGTTTATAAGGCTGCCGGTTAGTGCTTGCAGCGCCACCACAGGGTGTGCGGTCATACGCTAGCACCGAACGTGGATCATTTGTCTACCATCACGCACCCTAGCTATTTGCAAACTTTCGCGGTTGTAGCATGTTTTCTTCTAGGTGCGCAAATTTCATTGTCCGTGAGTGCATGTGAATTAGCAAGCCAGGTTTCCCAACTTTAATCCGGTCGAGCGTCTCGGATGGTCAAAGGAGGCGAGTTGCAGTCCTTAACCTCCCTCATCGAAACCTAGAGAGTCTTACACAAGCTTCACACGAAAAGAATGGTCGTTGCTATATATTGAGCTCCTAGACATCATCAGCAGCATGAAACATTTCTGAGATGGGTGACAACACTCCCTATTGATGTACGACTTTGGCTATTTCGCTTTGACACTTTATTTTTCACCTGGTTCAGGATGTGGAAAATTTAGCCGGAATGAAATATTACTTACGAAATTTAGTCTTTCTCTAAAATACTATGTGATACAGGTTTTCACCAAATTTCATCGCATTTTAACATGAATGTTTAGAGTTATAGAGATTTTTCTGTTGTTTTTTTGTTAATTTATATTTACTAGTGCTTTTATTCCATCTTGCAATTGTATCCGGCAGATAAGCATCTCCTTTCTCAGCAAAACATCTAAGAAATATTAAAGATAATAGTCATTGATAGTAGATGAACTTTAGATCGTGCCTCACTTCACATTTGTAGCGTGTCCTCTTCTTGCAGCTTTTAATCTGCACCAAAAGAGTTGGGTTTTTTTCTCATTTTATTTAATGAACGTTCTCTCATCGTCGGCTACACGTCACAGATAACCGCTGCACTTGTTTAAAATCGCTTTTATAGCTTTTGCTCAAAGAGTCGAACTGCTTCTTTGGTCGATTGGCCGACTACTAACCTTCGAACGACTCTCAATCACTCTGAATCTTTCAGATATCTTTGTGAAAAATGGCTATAAGCTGTGTCCGCAGGAACATTTCTAGTCGTGTGCTGATAGCACTCAAGTGGAAAGTAGTACTTTTATTAGACGCTCTGATTTGTACAGTATATTGCTTCTTGCCCGAATCACAATAGTCACAATAATCATTTACGAAAACTTGTTTTTCGCACGTCTTTGTTAAAAAATGTCGTGCTCATAATATCACTTATTCTCTTCGTTCGTCCGTCCGTCTGTGGATAATATATCTCTGAAACTATTTGTCCTATTAAATAATTACAGTATGTTTGAATTGGGAAGCTCGAAATGTGAGAATGATTATCCTTGCATTCCAGTTTTTTCCCAGTTGCATGACTTTGCCTCTAGATGGCGTAAATGCAGATGTCGAATTCAAAATACATTTTATTCCTTATATTTACTTCTAAATATCGGACTGAAAAAAAAATTTTTCTTTCGATACCACTTCTATCGAAAACTATTTCAGGTACAGCCACTTTTGTTAAGTAATGCATAGAATTTCCGCTAGGGGGCGTAAAGGGAAATTGCGTTTTTGCCGATATGTCTGCATCTAAATGTCCGAATTGAAATATTCTTCCAGTGTAGGATACAGCTCCTGATGGAACATGTTTTGTATATGATTTCTAATTTTTTGGTAAAGAATAGTTTGGCCACCAGGGGGCGTAAGTGTTTATTTCCGCTTCTGAAATACTTGCAGCAAAATCTGAGCTTCTGAAAACTCGACCGGAAAAATTATTTCGTGGACCGATATCGCCCATCTCAGAAAACCTTATGAGAATACCTTCTGCTTAAAATAGTGTATAGTTTTACCGCCAGGGAACGTAGATCTATATCACATTTTTGTCGATACCTCTGCTTCTGAGAGGCCGATTTGAAGAACTCCTTCTTTGTTCGAGAGCGAGCGTTTACAGTGCGAAATGTTTCTTATATAATTTCAAAATTTTCGAACTTAAGCTCCCGTCAGTTGGGAGCTTAAGTCACGTTTCTCTTTAGAGCAATATCTGCGATGCTAAAAACCGTATCGAAAAAATTCTGTTATAGTAAGATACTAACTTCGAAAGTTCTTTGTGTGTATTTTCTTCCCAAAATAATGTGCAATTTCGACGCCAAGGGAGCAAACATTTAATCTGCTTTTCTCAATATATCTGCTTCTAAACGTGCGATTTAAAAAATTATTTTAACACCGAATACCATTTACCTAGTGGAACACTTTAGGTGGGTATTTGTGGAGTTTTGCAGTCTGTCGCTAGGTCGTGTTTGTGTACTTCTGTTTGTAGCTGTATCTCCGTTTCTGAAAACCCCTATTGAAAAATTTATTTTTTTACTGTATGCCATTCTCTACAATAAAGATGGGGACCATTATCCTCTTCAAACAATGCACAGTTTATCCGCTAGGAGGAGTAAAAGTCAAAATCCTTTACTCGCTACATGTGCTTCCGGGAGACGTATTTGGAAAGTTCTTTTTCCTTAGCATAGTTTTTGGCCATGAAAAATACTTTTCACCTATTTTCAATTTTTCCATTATCAAAGTTTTTCCGCTAGAAGGGGCAAAGAGTCACAATTATATCATGTTCCCTTTGAAAAACTCTTTGTCTGGTACTTCCTTTTGCCATGAGAAACTTCTTGTGCGCCATGCGCCATTTGTTAATTTTCGTAACATGCTCTTTAACTGCTCGTGGAGGTAAGTAGCTATTTCTATTTCTGGATGTTTTATCGATTGTAAAAATTCGGTTGATTTTCTTTTCTAACCGGTTCCGTTGACTTTGAATAACCTTAGCAAATGTTATTGGTGTCAGAAAGGATTTAAAAGACGTGCTCATTACAACCGAAAATTTGGTGTCGTCTTTCTTGTTTATTTATATGATTTAACGAAGCAGCACAGTGAAATTTTTTATGTCTCTGATACTTGGTTTGTTACTAATATTTTACGTTTCGCACTTAACATTCAGCGGGCATTTTTACGTCACGACTACTACAAAAAACTGCTGTGATTTCGGTTTTTACTTACCCACGCACGTGGCAGTTGTGAAACTCCATGAGCCATTTTCTAAACAGCGTATGACAACCGGACTACCCTCGCTGTGGTATCCATTCTCGCATGTGAGCACTCGGATGGATCTCTCGCTTGGAGGGAAGGAGTCATTTAAAGTATGCCAGCTTCCCCTCTCTGGCATTTCAGGGGGCAAAGAGTCACAAGTTATTTCTGTTAATGGAAATGGAAATTATAAACAACGAAAAAACGTATCTAACAAACAGAAGAAAGACCATGAACTTTTCATAGAAAATTTGAGGAATTAGAATAACTGTATTACGCTAAGTTAATGAGTCGAGTTTTATTAACTGGCGTTATTTTCCTGTCAAACGATTTTTAGGAAGATTTTAGGTACTGTTCTTTTTTTATATAAATAACGCGTTATAGTAGGACAAGCATGAATAACAAACGCAACGCGATTTTTCTTTTTTATTACAGGTTTAACGACCACCGAGAGCAATTCATTGGGCTATAAGCAGTCGTCCGTTCCTAATTTAGGTCCACTGGTTCCAGGTAAGGGAGAAAGCCAGTGCCGTAAGACAAACACAGCATCCATGCATCACGGGATTCAAACCCGGACCCCTCCCGGACGAATAGTCATAAGCCATCGCTTAGAACACTGCGCCACCGACGCGACCGTTTTTTCTTTCTTCTTTTTTTAGGGGGAGGGTTAGAGGTTTAACGACCACTGTGAGCAACTCAGTGGGCTATAAGCGGTCGCCTGTCTCTAATTTAGAGCTACTGTTTCCAGAGAAAGAAGAGAGCCAGTGCCGTAAGAAAAACCCAATCTCTATTTCTCACCGGAACTCGAACCCGTACCCTCTTGGACGAATGAGTAGTAGCCAGCGCTTAGACCACTGCGCCACCAGAGCGGCTAGCATGCTTCGTAACGGGACTAAGATTTAAAATGGTATCCAGTACTTGAAAATGATTGAAATTTTATTGCTTCTTATTCGACTTGGCACTGTCGATTTTTAAAATATGCATTTCACACTCTTTTCTTGGATATTTTATTTGATCAGCTACTGTAGCAATATATTGTAGAAATGAAATCGCTAAGAACCTGATACGCAAAGGCTGGTAGAGTTCAGACAGAAAAGATAAACAGCATACCTGCGTACCTTAGCACTGAAATAGCTGTGGAGAAGATATAAGGGAATGAAATTAGAAAGATCGATAATACATATGAAATGTAAGACATTATCATTAGGAAGTACGTCAATATATATAACTACACTTCTGGCCACCCAAAATGCAACACCAAGAAGGAAGCATCCGATTGGCCTGAAATTCGCAGCATGCGTCGCCCGCGAGAGGACGTGCAAACGATTAGCATTGCAGGGCATATGCAAATCATGTGTGCCCGGCACGCTACCGAAAAACACTATGAGAAGAGTGCACAGAAGGCGGGGTGTAAGTAGTGGAAGTATGTTGTGCTGCCGGACTTGTGCGTGAGAAACTCGCCTGACGCAGAATACGGCAATCATTCCAGCACGTTTCGGAGTTCGACAGAAGACGAATAGCGGCTTATCGTACCGAGACATCGGCGCCCGTGTGGGACAACATCCAGCCACAGTGAGGCGAGTATGGATTTGGTGGGTGCAGGAGGGACGGACAGACCGACGTGAGCGATTGCCGCAGCCGCGGAACGCCACCGAACGAGAAGACCGGCACGTTGTACGGCGGGTATTGACGTCTCGCTCCGTCACATCACGACCGTTAGCGCAGGAATTAGGGTGTGTTGCGCAACAACCTGTGTCAGCACGTACCGTTCGATGTCGTCTGCAGGAGCGGGGACTTGTCGCACCGCGCCCATTGCTCCGATTACCATTGACGTTACACCACCGGCGAGTGCGGCGGCAGCGGGCCGTTGAACGCCGCACCTGGACTACGGAATGGCACGACATTGTCTTTTCCGACGAATTCCGCTTCTGCCTACAACACCACGATGGTCGCATCCGCGTGTGGCGGCACCGCGGCGACAGACTATATGACCCTTGCATTATGCATCACCATACCGGTCCGTCGCCTGGCGTTATGGTTTGGGGCGCAATTGGATATGACACCCGCACCCCTCTGGCACGCATCGCCGGTACACTCAACAGCCACTGCTACATCTCCGACGTTTTGGAGCCTGTAGTCCTCCCTTACCTGCAGGACCTTCCAGCGGCAACGTTTCAACAGGACAATGAGCGCCCGCACGAGTCACACATCGTGCAACAATTCTTCACGGCCCACCAGGTGTCACTGCTGCCGTGGCCCGGCAAGCACCACCCGCTGCTACGCCTGATGAACTGTGGCAACGTGTGAAAGCAGCCTGGACCGACATACCCCAAGCCCACATCCAAAGCCTCTTTCGTTCGATGCCGCGGCGTGTAGCGGCCGTTGTTGCCAGCCATGGGGACCACACGAACTATTGCTGTCTGCGTGTTCCGCAAGTCGCACGGGCCTGTAAGCTCAATCGTTTCATCTTTGTATCTGTTGTTATGTGTCCAGTAAATCTGGCTTTGCTATTTCGTGCCCTTCTTGGTGTTGCATTTTGGGTGGCCAGTAGTGTACTTTGATAAACGCTTCCCTTTAGTTGCTGAGTGGGTAGAGACGCTAGTTTCTGGCTTAAAGTCCGAGTTAGGCCGAAGTTTGAGTCTCGGATGATGCAAGCACCGATGGCTCATCCCCCGTCCTCCATGGAAACCGTAGCCCCAAATTAGAAGCCCGTAAATTTGCTCGTCTTGGCCGTTAATTTACAAATCAAAGAAAACAATGTAGGCTACTTATGTTACAGCATACCTTCCCGCTAATAGTCTGCTTTGGGGCCTAGTTTCGAGTCCAACATGGATTATGTGTTTGTTCTACGGCACTCGTTTCGTTCTTTTCCTGTAGGCAGCGGCCCTACATTAGGGGCGAACGACTCCTCTCCTGATATCGCTCCGTGTTCATACAGATCGTTAAACCGCGAAATAAAGACAATAAAAAGCTCCAGAAGTCTGACACAAAATTTACTGGTGATAAATACAGTAAAGTTAAACTTGATTTCGATGTTTAATGCCAAGTTCTAATATGAGCTTCAGTCAAGTCTCCATTGCCATATTTCCAACACGGGTATATTTGGCTGAAATGTATGATTCTACACATCATGTCAGCCATGTTGATGAATTTACAAGAATTCAAATACGGTATAACATATGCTGGTAATTAATTTCATTTTCTATCACTTCGGTGGAATGTGTTAAGTTCACAAGATGATAGCTGATAGCATGAAAGAGTGGGAAAGTAGTAGGAGTGCACATGCTACTTCAAACTGAAAATAGCTACAAAACTTCATTGCTTTCAAAACTCCGAATTATCATACTAACTTTATTTAATGGATGACGTACAAATAAACAAAATTGATAATTATTAAACTTGTTACAGATATGTCCCAGTACGATTGAAGATGAAGTTTTCAGTAAAACTTTTTAAACAAAAGTATTTCTTCCTTAAGGATATTTGTGGCGAAATCACCTGGACAGAACGGGTTAGATTCAGAACAACAATCGCAAGAAAGAGCTTTAGCTAGCAACCAAAACGAAACATTACTCTGATTTAAACCCAAATGCTTATATTTTATTTTGTCTGCTGTGCTGTTATCTTTTACATGTTTCAACATATTTCGTTAAAACGAAGATACAGTGGAACCTCGTTTATACGTTTTTCTAGGGGGTGGACTTAAAAACGTATAAACGTAAAATAACATAAGAGAATTGTTCAAAATGCTAAATATTATTGCAAAATTTTGAATGCCTCCAAAAGAAAAAGAAAGGGGGAGATAATTCGTAATTTTAAATAGTGCTAATTTATAATGCAATACATACATACTATAACGAAGTAAATTTCTCCGTCATTTTTATCCACGCCGGGGCTCGAACCCGGATCCCCTCATTCCGGAATAAGTCACTCTACCAATTGAGCTACGCGGACGTTTTATTCTGATTCCTATCTGCCTTTATGTCGTGTGCGTCCTTCTGGCAGGTACGTCACATCTCCTGGTACGTTACATCATCTCCCCCTTATTTTATTTTTTTTTCTTCGAAGTGCTGGAGAAAGGATTCTCTTATTTTTCCTATCTCGCGGTGTGGAAATAACATCACACCAATGCGAGATTTTGAACGGTCGGGTCATCCGGATAGTTCGGGCGCCATTATAACGAAGTAAATTTCTCCGTCATTTTTATCCACGCCGGGGCTCGAACCCGGATCCTCTCATTCCGGAATAAGTCACTCTACCAATTGAGCTACGCGGACGTTTTATTCTGATTCCTATCTGCCTTTATGTCGTGTGCGTCCTTCTCTCAGGTACGTCACATCTCCTGGTACGTTACAATACATGTATGCTTTGTTTGATATCTTAAGCTTATATCTATTTTCATTGACTCTGTTTTAATTTTTTATTCTAATTTCATTGTAAAGACTAAGTTAAGAAATTCTGTACGATTTCATATTTTCAACAGACGAAAAAAAAAAAACTCTTACTAGATAGTAAATTCGAATACGACTTTGTCTTATATTCAAAATTCCTATTACGCATTCTTCATTTATAAGTATCGCTGGTTTTTTTACTGTGAACGTTATGTAGTAAATTTTTAGTTGCATCATTCATTCTATTTCAGGGCTTCAAAAAACAAAAAAACGCTCTATCGATCCTTCGAAATTGTAACATACTGTATAAAATAATCAAAGAACAGTGTATTTTTTGATAATCTGAAGCAGAGTATTTTTTGGTAATTTATTCAAAAATTGATGTTTAATCGCGAAAAACTATAAATTAGGAGACATTTTCGAAATTATGTGGCATTGATGCCGCAAGTTATTGAAATTATACGGGCAATATGCGAAATAGGAAAAGTATTGTACTAGTATACATGCATACTAAAAAATCTGCTTTGAATGAAATATCCATTTGGCAAACTCTTTATTTCCTCCGTTGCTATTGTTACAAAAACAAATAGACTGTATTAGTAATATTAATAGAATATTTTGTTAATAATACTTTCTTCTAGTCATTCACGGTCCAATCTCGATGATCTTGGACCCATTTCGTGCGTTGTTAGCGATGAAGTGCATTGAGCATGGGGATCCGGCTGGGTATTCGGCTACTCAGGACCATGCGCAGAAGGCTGCGACGAACTGTAACACATTGCCCTGATCACCATTGTTGTAGCTGCAAGTGATTTGTCGCACTGTGGCCTTGCGGTCGCTGTGAGCAATGCGCGATAGTCCCCGCTCTTCTTGGCATTAATGAGCTGCTGATGACAGACGACTGGACGACGGTTCGTCGTTTGGCCATCTGTACACCACTTTTGGTATGCATTCACTACATCGGCACGTGAATAACCCACAAGCCGCGCCGTTCCCGAGATTGTAGCTCCGAGGTGCCGTGCCATCACAATTTGTCTTTTATCAAACTCCGATAAATCGGTAGCTTTTCCAATTCTGACTCCGAACACTCTACTAACCGAAAGCCGGTCCTCGGGTTGTACACTGAAGAGCAACAATTGAATTAGAGATACCTGTCTAGTAACGTGTAGCACCACCTCTCGCCCTGATGACGGCGGCGATTCGTCTCGGCATGGACTCGACAAGACACCGGAAGCGTTGGGAAGCCATACGGATCCACGACCCCTGAACAAGCTCCCACAGTTCACGAAGATTTAATGGAGGGCTCAGAGCCTCGAACATCTCCGTCGATGGCATCCCAGATGGGATCGATAGGATTGAGGTCAGGTGACCTAGCTGGCCAAGGAAGCGAACTCACGTTCGTGGAGTGTTCATCCAACCATTAGGATACAATTCGGGAGCGATGGCGCGGTGCATTGTCTTGTTGCAGGATGAGGACCTCAGTGGGATGTTGAAGACGCACAAACGGGAGCAAATGGTCGTCTAGGAAATCCCGGTAACGTTGACCTGTGAGGGACGATGTCACACGTACCAGGAGTTCGATTTCAGTCCACGTAAACAGTCCCCAGACGAGAATGCCACCCCAACCAGCTTGAAGAGTACCCTGCTGGCAAGAAGGATCCATCGCTTCATGTGGTTTGCGCCGTACTCGTATCCTGCCATCAGCATGTACCAACGTGAATCTCTACTCATCGGTTCAAGCAGCATTTTCCAACATGTCTAGGGTCCAGTGGCGATGTTCCCGCGCCCATGCTAATCTTTGCACCCTGTGATGTGCGGTCAGCAGCGGTACCTCGTGGGACGATGGCTTCTGTACCCCATAGCGAGGAGATGGTTCTGGATGGTGTGGCTGCTTACACGTTTTTGTGCAACAGCGTTAAATTACCGAGTGATTTCTTGCACTGTGGCCTGTCTATCCGCTGTTACAATGCGAGCTAGCCGACGATGACACCGCTCATCCACACGCTACTGTCCACGGCAGTTGGCCCTTGCAGGGATGGTTTTACCGGATTCGATGTGCTCACGGTGCACCCTTGACACAGTGGCTCGTGAAAATCCCAGTGCCTGCACGACTTCCGAGATGGAGTGACCCATTCGTCGGGCCCCGACAATTTTCCCACGATCAAATGCGCTTAGATCCTTCGTTTCACCCATACTGCGTCCGACTCTTACTGATTTCCGTCGCATCACTCCTTATATTGTCGGATCACTGCACATGTCATGCCGTTTCCGTTTACAGTGCCGCCCACAGCGCCACATTTGCATAACACCAGCTGTCTCTAATTCAATTGCTCGTCAGTGTATATATATACTGCTCTGTGAACTTCATATGCGCCACCGTTCGGTTTCCAGACGCGCTGATTTCTCTTGGCTGGGGGTAATCATAAAGTAATGGCTCATCGATGTATGTTGTTTTTATGACTTCCTACAAACGAGAGCGCGCGGTGAAGTGGAAGAGCAGCTGGTACGAATGAGAACCAGAAACCGACGCGAAAATGACCTTGAAGCAACTTACGGCCGGGTCCGATAACGAAAAATAGGAGATAAGAGATTAATACAATTGGAAAATGGAACATTCATTGGAATTCTTCGAAGTCCAACCTAAAAGTAGTGACGGACGATTTCGACTGAAAATTCGTAACTTAGTCGATAGTCCCGAACCGTCGAATAAATCGATTATTTGTAAAAATAGTCGAATCAATCGAATTACTCGTTAATTAACTTGCTCCCC
Organism: Macrothele yani; assembly: GCA_039090855.1. Taxonomy (NCBI): domain Eukaryota; kingdom Metazoa; phylum Arthropoda; class Arachnida; order Araneae; family Macrothelidae; genus Macrothele; species Macrothele yani. Next base: position 92,399,639 of record CM077013.1, read on the forward strand.
AGTCAGTCATAGTTGCCGCTAACAAGTAATTTATCGAATAAATCGATCTGATTGGTAGCCGCTCCCTTGCGCAGAAAAAAAGAAAAAAAGGAAAGGCGGTATGGATGGGAAGTGTTTCTTGGCGTAGGACGGGGGAAAGCTGTGCCTGTGTTAAGAACCAGACTCTGTGTGTGCTTAACTATCGAGCTGACCCGAATAGTGATTCGATTACCGAATCAATCATTCACTTGGCAGGGTTACTCGACAAAGAAAACAGGCGCGCCGACGGCTCGACGGTTTCAACTGAAAATTAGCAACTAATTCAGCCGATAGTCGATACCGATTATTGACTAATTAGTCGATAGTTCTCTTTAGCGATCTCATCCATCACTATCTAAAAGTAATTCCTCAGATTAAAGCCGAAGAGAACATGAGGAAAAAAATCTGAGGAATAATGTTAATATTTATTATGTGGCAGTTGTAAAATTATGCGGAAAATTGCAGATTATATGGAGTTCTGCATTTTTGCATAATTTATATGGCCTACGTATAAATGAATTACGTACAATCAAATTGAAAAAGCTATAGAAACTACAGTAAAATAACGGGATTAGCGCAGAATTACGTGTGATGGTGAAAAACGTATAACCGAGGTTCCACTCTATGTATGAATATATCGAAACCCATGGCCAACCTTGTGTTTGTTTAGTTTTAGATGAAGAAAAAGGATTTATGTGTATGCATTAAGATAATACGACGTAGTTTGTCACAAATATTTATTTTTTCAAGTCGACTATGGTTTCGCTGGGTATTGACGTAACTTTATCAGGACGAATGGCAATATTTAAATTGTATATGATATCATAAATGGTGTTTACAGTCACGGTTTCGGTTAGTTGCTTTCACGCGCTTGATAGAAATGGGGTGATGCCATGTCATTAACCAGTTGCGAAGACTTATGATATATATGGAAAGCTTCCAAAATATCAAGTTTGGTGATTGAATCTGGTTTGTCACAAATAAACATTTGTGACAAACTAGATTCAACCACCAAACTTATATAGGCACTGACGGAAAAAAATCCCAACACCAAGAAGGGGTTGTGTTAGATAAACGACAGTTGGTAAGCGGTGAGAGTACATCTGTAAGATGACGTCTATGCAAATTTCGCGCTCGGCGCATACTTGTGGCGCTAGTAGCGCCTTTAAGAAGACGAAGAAGCCATTATCAACAGCTCACGGAGTTTGAACGAGGTCGTGTAATAGGGCTACGAGAAGGTGGATTTTCTTTCCGCAATATTGCAGAACGACTTGGCAGTAATGTATAGCCACCGTGCATGATTGTTGGCAGCGGTGGTCAAGGGAAAGTACTGCCTCAAGAAGACCGGGTTCCGGCCGGCCACGTGGCACTACTGAGAGGGAAGACCGCCGTGTACGGCGTATGGCCGTGGCGCATCGTACTGCGTCTGCGGCAGCAATTCGAGCTGCAGTTGCCACCACAGTGACACAACGAACTGTTACAAATCGGTTACTTGAAGGACAGCTCCGAGCCAGACGCCCTACTTGAAGGACAGCTCCGAGCCAGACGCCCTACTTGAAGGACAGCTCCGAGCCAGACGCCCTACTTGAAGGACAGCTCCGAGCCAGACGCCCTACTTGAAGGACAGCTCCGAGCCAGACGCCCTGTAGCGTGCATTCCACATACTCCAAACCACTGCCGTTTGCGACGTCAGTGGTGTCAAGCTAGAGCTCATTGGAGGACGGAGTGGAGATCTGTTGTGTTTTCTGATGAAAGCCGGTTCTGCCTGGGTGCCAGTGATGGCCGTGTGTTGGTTCGAAGGAGGCTAGGTGAGCGCCTGCAACCAACCTGTCTGCGGCCGAGACACACTGGACCTACACCTGGAGTTATGGTCTGGGGAGCAATTTCCTATGACAGCAGGAGCACTCTCGTGGTTATCCCACGCACCCTGACGGCACAATATTGTACGTCGGTCTGGTGATTCAACCTATTGTGCTGCCATTCATGAACAGCCTTCCAGGGGGTGTTTTCCAACAGGATAACGCTCGCCCGCATACCGCTGTTGTAACCCAACATGCTCTACAGAGTGTCGACATGTTGCCGTGGCTTGCTAGATCACCAGATCTTTCACAAATCGAGCACGTATGGGACATCATTGGACGACAACTCCCGCGTCACCCCCAACAAGCATTAACCGTCCCTGTATTGACCGACCAAGTGCAACAGGCATGGAACTCCATCCCACAAACTGACATCCAGCACCTGTACGACACAATGCATGAACGTTTGCGTGCTTGCATTCAACATTCTGGCGGTTACACCGGTTATTAATGTACCAGCATTTCGCATTTAAAATGGCTCTGCTCGCGCTTACATTAAGCTGTGATCTTGAAACCTATATCGATTAAATATGTTACCTATACAAATGTATTGCCGCCATTTCATTCCTCTACAACTATTTTTTCGTGGTGTTGGGATTTTTTTTCCGTCAGTGTATATATATATCTGACTGTCACAAATGCTGGTCACATATGTATGACATTGATTCTTCCCCACCCATAGTTCAAGTGGCAGCACCCTGGAATGACCCAGTGTGTAGTAGCTGCTTGGCCCGTGAAGTTGTGTGTGTGTGCTCCTCGTCAGGAAAATGAACTCGCGGAATATTGCGCAGCGGTATGCCATCTTCTTTGTGTGAAATTCGGTGAAAATGCGGCAGAAAGGTACGGAAAACTGCAACAGGCTTTCGGCAATGAGGTAATGTCAAGAGCACAAGCCTTCTGCTGGCACAAAAAGTTTTGTGAGGGCAGAACCAATGTGGAAGACGAACACCACTTGTTTCAGCAGTGATAATCCCACTATTTTGTCCTCCAAATGCATTGCAACACTACCGCATCCTCCTTATTCATCCGACATGGCTCCCTGCGACTTTTTTTTATTCCCAAAAATGAAATAAGTTGTGAAAAGACGCCATTTTGAGACAGCAGCAGACGTCCAAAAAGCTGTGACGCAGGCCTTGAACGGTGTCTCAGCTGATGAGTTCTACAGCTGCTACCTGCAATGGCAGCACCGTTGGAATAAGTGTGTGCAAACTCAAGGGAACTACTTCGAAGGTGATCACATTGTAGTTGATTAAAAGTGTAAGTAAATGTGTTTTCTTGACACAGTCTCATTACTTAAGTGTGAGACCTCGTATATAAGCGTCACAAGACTGTAGTTTTTGAGATCAAGAAGGGCTTACGTGCTTTCATATACAAAGGGCTGACTCAACGAGCATTTGAAAATATAAAGTTAGCTAGTGAGAAATAAGGAACTTCTACTAAGAATAAGGATTATTACCAATGCAAATATCTGAGAGATCTCCCCAAGTTCCGTTGCTGTGACACACAGGTAGCTCATTATTTCTGATGACATATCCCCGAGCACAAATAACTTGCAGGCGAGATCCGTAATATGTGGAACTGTCAAGCAAGTGAGACGTGCCATGGGGTATTACTGGGTTTGAATCACAAACAATAGCTGGAAAGAAAAAGAATATACATATTATTCACTCTAACTTGTATGCAAACAATACAGCAAATTAAAGCACTTAGTCTCATATTCTCCATAATACTTAGCTCATTTCATAAGTTTTATACACTTCACTGTCGTTTCAAGACAAATGCATGGAACATTCAATAATTTCTAAGATAGTACCGTATCTCGGGTACAGAGATCTGCGCTATTTCCCTCTATCATTCTGGCTATTTAATTTTCCATTACAATATCAAAGTTTTTGAGTTATTAAGTAGTGGAAATAATATTGTAGGTTCACATTTTCTGTCAATTGGTGTTAAAATATCTTTGCTCCTTGGTAACAGAAATATTTCAACTGCTAGTCACATTCTAAATATCTCTTCCAGTGAAAAAAGTAAGCACAACCAACATCACAGTTGGTTTGAGTTTGTTGATCCAAGTAAGGATAAATATTTTTTTGGTATACTATCCTAAACACTTAGTGTGATTAGTCCCTCTCCTACGGTTTAATTTTTGGTTTTGAAAGGTTTAATTCAGGTCTCTCACCCTATATAGTGAAGATTTAACCCTTATACACTGGCGGAAAGTGAGCGCTTACGCCACAGCGCGGCATAATATGCAAATTATCGTCGGTGGTATTTAAGAAGTATAGCGAAGTGAATGTAATCAGTCGTCGGCGTACGGACACGTGCGAAGACCCTGAAGAAGCTTCAGTGCCTGGACATGGAAGACGTGTACTGTTTCAGCAGTTATCGGACTTTGAGCGAGGTCGTCTAGTCGGACTCCGCGAGGCCGGGTGGTCGTATCGTCGTATTGCGGAGCGAATTGGACTGGAAGTATCGGTGATGGTACGATGGTGGCGTAGATGGTCCGAAGAACATTCCCACACGAGAAGACGTGGAACCGGGAGTCACAAACGGACTGATGAGCGGACCGATCGACGCATAAGAAGAGCGGCGTTGTCAAGCAGAACATCCACTGCGACGCAAATCCGAGCTGCCGTTGCACCTGAGGTGACTGTGCGAACAATCCGCAACAGTCTACTGGATGCAGGACTACGTGCACGTGTTCCTCTGGCATGTGCACCTCTGACTCCAGCCCACCGTCAGGAACGGCTACCGTGGTGTCGCCAACGTCTGCACTGGAGAACGCAATGGCGATCTGTCGTGTTCAGCGATGAAAGCAGATTCTGCTTGGGAGCCTCCGATGGCCGTATACGTGTTCGCAGACGCACAGGGGAGCGTCTCCACCCTTCTTGCATCCACCTGCGACACACAGGGCCTACACTTTGTCTCCTGGTGTGGGAAGCGATCAGCTATCACTCCCGTACACAACTGGTGTTTGTACCGTGTACGTTAAACAGCTCTTCCTACATCAACAACATCATTCAGCCCGTTGTTGTGCCATTTGTAAAGTCGGTCCATCGTGGTGTTTTCCAGCAAGATAACGCACGCCCACACACGGCACCTGCAACGCAACATGCACTTCAGGGTGTGAGACAACTTCCATGGCCTGCACGTTCACCAGATTTGTCCCCCATTGAGCACGTGTGGGATTTTATGGGACAACGACTTATCCGGTATCCACGGCCAGCCACGACCATCCCCGATTTAGGCGTCCAGGTTGAGGATGCTTGGAACTCAATGCCCCAAACTTACATCCAAAATCTGTACGACAGACTCCATGCCAGAATTGCACAGTGTAATGCAGTTCATGGCAGTTCAACCTCGTACTAACCATGTTACATGGAAATGTTATTTTTCAGTTTCCCAGCAAATACAGCTGTATTTTGCCATAATGTTTTGATCACGTTATCCTCTGTATTCCGTTATTATGCTGTATAAATTTCGTTGGTATCAGACGTCTCCTTCTTGGTGTTCTTTTTTCACTTTCCGGCAGTGTAATTAAGAAAAAAATTGTGCCTTCTCTTATAGTTTCATAGTTATTTCATTTATTTAAATTCACATCGTACTCATCACACCCAGCACATAAAATAACATTGTTTTATTCACCAACACGTGCGAATTACATGTGGTACATAATTAAAACAGATTGCACAGACACGTGTTTTCTTGATAGGGTGCAAAGTACCAGTTCGTGCCGCAGTGGTGTCTTGGTTTTCGTTCAGGGAAGTCTTGCGCCACACAGATGTTCATTCGCCCCTACTCTGTTGCCATGGTAACGCGATGGTGGGTTTAGGACAGCGATGGCGAACCTATGCCACACGAACACTGTTTGGGTGGCACACTGATATGAAAGCATTGACATTAAATAAAAATTTAGTTTTTTGAAAACAATAATTTTATATTTAGATATTTGTGGTTAGATATTTTGATTTTATTTGTGAGATATTTTTGTTAGATTTCCTTGTGAAAATGTAATGAGGAAGAAATTAATGAAATTGCTGAGTTTGCCAACTATGATTACAAGGAAATATATAATGTGTGAAGTGAAGCAGCAATTTGTAGTCAAAATGGGGATTAACTTAAATAAAATAATGTCTGTGACTACTGATGGTGCCCATAACCTTGAAGACAACAGGATATGAACCGAACATAAACGCCTCGGCTAGTAGCATTCAGCAACAAGTTTCACACTAATGGGATTGTGTAAGCATGATTATTTTAATTATCTTCTTATAAATTAAATCAGGTTCATATTGATATATCTAAATCTTAAAATTCACCTACTTACCTATTCTGTTTGATGTCATTTTTTATGTTATGCGCAAAAAAGTTTCATGACGAAAATAAAAATTAAAAAACAAAAACAAAAAAAAAATGCAAGAGAGGTGGAACACTAGACCCTTGAAAGCAATAGAGTAAACTTTAAGTGACACACTAGTTAAAAAAGGTTTGCCAGCCCTGGTCTAGGAGGACTTTGTCGTTAGTCATCGATGACACGGGCTTCAACTGTCGTGTTGTAATCAGATGTTTGCGTGCTTGCGAGAGCTCATCATCGATTAAGGAGACAGGTTAACACGTGTTTTGGAGTGTTTCTGCTTTGTTTTGAGCTGCCGCCTAAAATCCTTGGGATTCGCAGCTATCCGCGAATGTACGCCACTGTTATACGATTAATACACCCGTCCTTGTACTTTGAAGATATCGTACAACTAGCTGAAGTGTACATGGTAATTTTTAGATTTGTTACTTAAGATGCATTCTATATACTGTATTTCGAGTTTTAGTGAAGCTCAAAATTATGTTGTGAGTGTCACCCTTTGAGCCTCTAACCACAAAAGAATATTCCTTGTTTTGCGCACCCCATATGTTTAGTTCGTGTTATCAGCACAATAATACACTATCTACCAACAAGTATTTGGACACCCCTGCAATCGACGATATCTGTCTTGATACACGTCACGGCCGCCGGCATTAAATATCGTGTGGGATACAACAACGCAACCAGTCGCATGCAAGATGCCACGCAGTTCGGAGCTCTCTGATTTCGAGAAAGGTGTAAACATCGGGTATCACAGAAATGGCCGATCCATACGTGACATATCCAGCGAGTTGAAGTACCCAAAATCGAGAGTGGCCTACGTGATTGGCAAGTGGAAGATGAGAGGTGACTGTCGGAATGTGCCCCGACCCGGCAGACCCACAAAACTGGGAGTTGGAGACCGACGGGTGCTGGCCAGAGAAATTCGGAAGAACCGCACCAAATCGATGGGCCACATCCGCGAGGAGTTTCAACAGGCATATGGGAATGTTCTTTTGATGAATACCATCCGTAAAGAAGCCCATCTGCTCGGTTATCATGGGCGTGCTGCCGTCCACAAGCTTTTGATCACCAAGTCCACTAGCGCTGCTCGGCTAACGTGGTGCAAAGAATGTCGACAGTGGACCGTTGAACAGTGGAAACAGGTTCTCTGGAGCAACGAATCAAGGTTCACCCTCTACCGTTCGGGTGGCAGGGTCTGGGTTTGGCGTCTGCCTGGAGAACGCCTCCTGCCGGAATGTATTGTGCCAACTGTGAAGTTCGGCGGCGGTGGAATTAAGCTATGGGGGTGTTTTTCCTGGTATGGCACGGGACTCTTGGTCGCAATTCCTGGTAGACTCAACGCCGAGACGTACTGCACCATTTTGGATGACCATGCGCTTCCTACGTTGTGGCAGTTTTACGGTGTGGACCCATGTTACTTTCAGGATGACAATGTCACCTGTCATGTTGCAAGGTCCACCATGGCTTGGTATGGTGACAATGGGATTAATCGAATGGACTGGCCTGCGCAGAGCCCGGACCTTAACCCTATCGAGCACCTCTGGGACGAGTTGGAGCGTTGACTTAAGGGGTGCCCCCACTATCCGAAATCGGTGAAGGAACTGACCTGTCTTCTCCAAGCCGAGTGGAAGAAAATATCGACAGCCGTCGTACAACGCCTTTTTGTGAGTATTCCCCGGAGGGTCGCAGCTGTAATCGCCGCTCGTGAAGGCTCCACCAACTATTGAAGGTGAATAAACTTCGTTTTTCTTTGCTATCACAGGTGTCCAATTACTTGTTGGTAAATAGTGTATCTTTTGAGTAGTTAAATACGGAAAAATCTTAGATATAAGTTTATATTACCAGGGCCTATATTTTACGCCTTGGCTAGGAAGGTCAAGGACTGGAGCCCCACATTTCGAGGTGGACTACTTGGTGCTGTCGGACATCCGAATTTCCTACGAAATTCACACTGACACTTTTTTTATCGACTTACTCTCCCAATAAATAAGGACATGAAAAGGTTAAGGGGTAGGACATCGTTAACGTATACGAACAGCCTCGCGACAAACAAACAACTGAACTAATCCCGGGAATCACGAACCTGACATGCGCGACGTCCAAGGTCACAACGAGCCTGCCAACAGGCACTGAAGAACAACATTTGCAAGTCAGTGGCAGTGATTACGCCGGATCAACTGGTGCGAGCTTTCCGAAATATGGAGTCTCGTGTTGAAGCCGGTCTCATTGCACAGGGCGAAAACTTTCAACATCTGTTATAATATGGTTCTGTTTTCCATGGATGAAATATCATTCAATTACTGTAATTACTCACGATGTTATTAATAAAAACTTGGGTAAAGTAACGAGTGGAACACTATGTACTACACGCATAGCAAGAAATATGTGCATTCGTCGTCAGGAAAAATTCCGACCACCGGTGGAATAGCGATATCCAAATACAGGAAGTTCCTTTGCGTCTCGAGATGCACATTTCACAAGAACATTTTCAGAAAGGTGCCAATGGCAGAGCACGGCACACGCTCTCTGTCACGTACGCAATATCAACCATCCCTGTGGCTCCTACAGAAATAGCAAGATAAATAATTTTGCTTCTACCAAGCTCCTCTTTCGGAATTTAAATTAGAAACCGGGCACTTTAATTGGGAAAATAATGAGAAACAACCTGCCAAATTTTGGTAGTGTCTAACGCGATTTTTCGATCAGTTACGACACATACTCGCACGCTGACCCGATGGCTTCGGCACCTAACAGTTCCTCCAAGTGGGCTCGGGTTCAGTTATGAGGCATGGGTGGGGTGATTATCTTACGGCATTTCTCCGTTTCTTTTCTAAAAAGAGGAGCCATAAATTAGGAAAGGCGGACTCTGCTTGCAGCCCAAAGAGTTGCTCATAAACATATTATGTAAAATAACTAGTATTTCGAAAGGTGTGAGTGGTGTTCTGGTCCAACGACGGTGGATTCTCTTTTCTGAAACCACGGGCTCTAAATTTGAGACACTCACTTTTTATAACTTTAATATGGCTGTCTCTTTTATGGAAGCACGAGCTCTAAATTTAAGACGCTCACTCTTCATAATCATTTTTTTAATGATTTATTGGACTTTGTGGTGACATAGAGACATGACAAACAGGCAGACAGAGACAGGATACAGATACTTCACATCAACAAGTACATATCATACATGGTTTTACAGCATGCCAAATGATCAATTTGCACAGAGATAGCCAGTAAAAGTAACACATTATGAACAAGTACACATCAAAAAAGGGTTTTACAGTATGCTAAATGACCAATGTACACAGAGAGCCAGTGTTAGACAAGTAACACACTGAGAGCCAGTGCCGAAAGACAAACACAGACATCCATGCCTCACCGGGATTGGAACCCGGACCCAACTCGGGTGTGAAAACACAGGTTTGTCCATGCCGGGCATCGAATCCCCTCACTCCGGAGTAAGTCGCTCGCCCAACTAAGCTGCGCGGACATGTGCTCTCATTGCTATCTGCCTTTATCTCATGTGCGTCCTGCGGTACAGGCACGTCACAAGGGCAAATCATCAGAAGCCATCGCTTAAACCACTGCGCCGCCCTTAATCCTTAATATGGCTATTTTGTTTCTTTAACAAAAAAATGATAATAAGCCATCGCTTAGACCACTCCGGCTTTATAACCTTAATAACCTTAATATGGCTGTCTCGTTTCTGGAAGCACAGGCTTTAAATTTGGGACGCTTATTTTTTATAACCTTATGTACTCACGTTGATTGCTAAAGCCTACAATCCAAAAAAGGATACATTTCAAAAGAAATGAATAGCATTTTTAAAACTTCTATGGAAAGCCAAAGGGGAAAACTCTAATCCTGAAGAAACTGATCCCAAAATTCTGACCTTTTTGACCTTTTCAGTTAATTTCCATGCTTCAGCAGATTCCTTTCAGAGGAATTGTTGCTTAAAATGTCACACCACTACTCGCATTCATTTCTTGGACATAACGTGAAAATGTTCCTAATAATGTAAATACGCTTTGCATTTTAAAATGCTTGGAAAACAGTTGAATTAATTTCGTTTGTGCTTACGTGCGCAGGTTAAGCTTGCGTGACTCCAAAGTCCATTAGGTAGACACTCGATTCGATCGTCGCTAAGAGGTTTGTATCCTTCGCTGCACACCAAATATGCCATGCTATTGACAGTGGTAGAGTTCATCCAAATAACACCATTTGCTACTGAAATCGATACTGGGTCGCACCGTCTGGCTGAAAATTTTTAATAAACAGGAACTGTGAATAGAATGCAATGTACAAGACATGTAGTATGTATGACTCCATGCACAATAGTATAAAACATGTTGTTTACGCAAAAGAAAATAAAATTTCATCAATACAGTTGCATTTACTTAACAGTTCAAAGACGAAAAATCGGTTGCTGATTTGCTTTTCTTCTTTGTGACTTTACTTAATACCGGTAAACGACGTTCATCAAAAGTTTACAAAAGGTGTACGTTCTATACGCAAAGTATTTATTATATTCAGCGATAACCCATTGTTCTTTTTACGTAAAAGAAACAGCGGATTAAATCTTTGATTCGAGCAAATTTAAAGCCTAGTTGACTTTTTTTATCGGAGGTTTAACGACCACCGTGAGCAACTCAATGGACTATAAGCAGTCGTCAGTCCCTATTTAGAATCACTGGTTCCAGGGAAGGGATAGAGCCAGTGCCGTAAGACAAACACAACATCCATGCTTCACCGGGATTCGAACCCGGACCCCTTTCGCACGAATGATGAGAGGCCATCGCTTAGACCACTGCGCTACTAGGTCGGCGTAGTTGAATTGAAGAGACGCATAATAACTGATACTTTTTTTTATTTCTCCAAAAATAGTTCGAGTCCCTCAGAAAAGGGACTGTCGCACATCTTTATTATTAACGCGCTATTACATCCATTAAATTTCACTTTTTCGTGTTGTCTATGGAGCTACCTCATCTCATCTTAGATATTAGACTACTGTTGTTTCTTGCTGTTCCTTGAACTGATTTTGAAAAGGTTGAAGCAAAGCTTTTACGACTGGGTATCCTTCTTGTCGCCATCCCCTTTAGATTGAGGAAAGTCAATTCGCCCTCGACTGTACTGAACAAGAAGCGATATTTATGTATTTTTGTTTGGGAATTTGATGACCACCGCAAGCAACTCGACGGGCTATAAGCAGTCACCCTTCTCTAAATTAGAGCCTATGCTTCAAGGGAAGGGAATAGGCCAGTGCCGTAAGCAAAACACAAAATCCACGCCTCACCGAGATTTGAACTAGGACACATTTAAAACGAATGGCCATACGTCACCGCTTAGACCATTGCGCCACCAATTAGGCTGGAGGTAGCATTTCTTAGTGTTACAGTTTTCCTTTTATGTAAGGTTTAGTTAACCCTCTTCTTACATACGAAGAGGATTTTTACTCGGAAAGTAGTCTGAAATATTGATATGCAAGTTTGAACACGGTGATTGGAAGGCAGATGTAGTGAGTGCAAGGTATTCAAGATGAAGGAAATTAGGTGGTACGATTTTTTTATACGGAGAGATCATTTACCTGGGACAGCCTGCTTAACGTTATATCGGAATCATGGTGTCTCTACAGTGGTGGTGAAAACGTAATAACCGAGTTTCATCATTAGGAAGCCAAGCGCCTTAGTCTCATGCCCAGTAGCAGCATTTAACAGACAGTATTTGTCTATAATGCGGTGCTTTATAGTAGTTATACCGCCAATACTAGATCGTCAGATTCCTTTAAAATCAAGCTGCAGCTCGCGACATCCTAGTTGGCCGGAAGATGTTATGAAATGCTTAAAATTAATCCATTTGAGATATTTTTTGTGTACTTGCTACACTATTTTGTTACGTGACTATTAGTTGTCATTCATAATATCGTAACACGGTTTGACACCACAATATCAATCGCATAAAATACGAAACTGCAAAGACAGCATACGATGTGCCTCAGTTTTCGTCGCTAGATTACATCAAATGTAACTCTGGAGAAGAAGAAGAATGAGGAGAGCGGCAAAGAACCGCAATTAACACTACGCTCATTTTAGCAGCATCTATTTCATTTATAAAACAGTTTTTAATACTTTATTTTTATGAAATGATTTAATACTGACTTATTAAAAAACAGAGGCTTAGGCAGACATCGTGATTTGCCCTGTCGAGGGTTCTGCTCTTGAAGTGGTATGCGTTGCAATTATGAGAGTGTCCAGAAAGAAACGGAGTTTTTGCATAGGACAGTTCCATGACGTAAATATGCATATTTTCTGCGAAGTAGTTTCTCTATGCTGCAGCTTGAAGAACATATAAAAAATGAGGCTTGAAGAACATATAAAAACCCATGCGTTCAACTTATACAGCGGTCAGTTGCAATGGCTACAAAGTGTAAAATATTGGTTCCATTGCGATATTACTAGGAATAGCTTGAGGGCATCCAACTGATGTAACACCCAACATATAGTCCGGACCTTGCCCCGTCATATTATTACTTCTTCCCGTCCATGGCCCACTTCCTTCGCGGGCGGCACGTCAACAACCAGAAGGTGGTGGCAGCTAGGGTGAAGGGTTTCTTCGCCTCAAAGGACAGAAACTGGTAGCGGCGTGGAATCGAAGAACTGGCATACAGATGGCTAAAGACGGTGCAACACGTTGGCCTATACTTTGAATGCTAATAAGCTTTTTTTAAAGGTACGTATGAAGACATAAAGTGGTCTAAATATTGCAAAACGTTCGACTCACACTATGTAATAACGAACAACTCTTTCTCCGCGCGTGGAAACAATGTTTGCATCTACTAAGAGACGTACTTATGACTCATTTTTCCAAAAATAACGAGCTCGCATAATACGAAGTTCCGTATAAACTGAAGTCTTCATAGATCGCTTGAACATCGTACTATTCACTCTTGTTATTTTAATCGCATGTTACGAACAATAATTTTTGGATAAACCGCATACATCGAAGTTCAACGCGGCTATCAACAAACAAAATAAGTGCCATTCACCCAGTTTTTAACTGGAAAACAAGGAATTACTTCCTGTTGAAAACAACCTTTACAGATATGTCATTTAGTATGAAGACAAGATAATTATTTCCGTTGCTTATTTACTATCTCCCCTCCCCACGATTGCTAAACATACATATTCTGGGCAAATCCTGTCTTTTTTCCCTACTGCACGCCACCCTTCAGTCATTGAATCTTTATTTAGAAAATCGTGGAGTTTATTTTGCATCTAGATACTTCTTAACCACCGAGTCAGAGGAAGTTGAAAAACATTCAGAACAGCTATCATGATAATATTCTAAAACATGCAAAATTGGCTAACATATCCAACGTAACATGTAGCAGGTAAAATCTTACTTTTCGGGCAGTTACTTTAACTTTTTGCATTTCTTACATGCTTTGCTCATTGCAGATCTCAAGCATATTATTTTGATAGCTGTAGTTTTCCATTAACAATCATTATTTACCTTCGATTATTTGATAAATACTTTATGATTGACTAATTTTAACCTGACGTAAAGTAATATGCCCAAAAATTGCCCTTTTTTAGCACAACTTTTGTAAAAAATGATCGTGCTTATGTTATCGGTTTGTCCGCCCGTCCGTCCGTCTGTACCCAAGATATCTCTGCAACTATTAGACCGATCTGAAAAATTATTTTTGCGTTGGGAAGCTTGAAATGTGAGAAAGTTGTTCTTTGCATTCCGGCTTTTTTTTCCGTTGCACAACTTCGCAGCTAGAGGGCATAAATGTAGATGATACGGAATTCAAAATGCATTTTATTGCATATATTTGCTTCTAAATATCCGATTGAAAAAATTATTTCTCCCTTTCGATTTCATTTATAACGAAGACTATTTTAGGCACAGTTTCTTTTTCAAGTAATACAAAGATTTTCTGCTAGGGAACGTAAAGGTAAATTGCGTTTCCCCCGATATCTCTGTACCTCCTGCTTAAAATACCGCATAGTTTTTCTGTCAGTGGACGTACATGTGTATCTTATTTTCGTAGATATCTCTGCATCTAAGTGTCTCATTTGAAAAGTTATTTTTTGTTGGAGAGCATTTCTAGTGCGAAATGTTTCTCATATAGTTTCAAAAATTTCGAGTAACGCATAGATTTTCCGCTAGGAGGCGTAAAGGTAAACTGGGTTTTCCCCGATACCTCTTCTTATAAAACTCCGATGTGAAATTTTTTTCTTGCTTCGGATGCAGTTTCTGATGGGAAATGTTTTGATTTTAATTTCAAATTTTCGATAAAAAATGGTTCGGGCACCAGGGGACGTAACCTGTTATTTCTGCTTCAGGGGTATTTGCAGCAGAACCTGAGCTTCTAAAAACTCGACTGAAAAAATTCTTTCCTGGACCGATACCGCTCACCTCGGAAAACCTTTTGAGAATACCTCCTGCTTAAAATAGTGCATAGCTTTCCCGCCAGGTAGTGTAGATGGATATCTTATTTTTGTCGATATCTCTCCTTCTAAGAGTCCAATTTGACAACCAAACTCTTTCTTTGTTGGAGAGCGTTTCCGGTGAAAAATATTTCTCATATAATTTCGAATTTTTATTAACTCACAAATTTGCCACTAAAGAGTGTAAGGTCACGTTTCCGTTTACAGCAATATCTGCAGGACTGAAAACCTGATATAAAAAATGATTTCTCGTCAGATACAACTAACTGTGAAAACTCTTTGGGTGTACTGTCTTCCCAAAATAAGGCCCAATTTCAATTTTTGCGTCACCGAACGGTGGCACAAGGTGACGTTCGCAGAGCAGTACCTGAACATACATGCCGAGGGCCGACTTTCGGTTCGTAGAGTGTTCGGAGCGAGATTGGAAATTGCTGCCAATTTATCGGAGTTTGATAAAGGACAAATTGTGATGGCACGGAGTTTCGGAACTACCATCTCAGAAATGACGCGGTTTGTGGGTTGTTCACGTGCTGCTGTTGTTAGTACTTATCAAAAGTGGTGCACAGATGGCCAAGCGACAAACCGTTGTCCAGCCGTGTGTCGTCCGCAGCTCACTGATGCCAGAGGGTTGAGGAGACTATCTCGCATGGTTCACAGCGACCGCAGGGCCACAGTGCGACAAATTACCCGCAACTACAACAGTTGTGATCAGGGCAATGTGTCACAGTACACAGTTTATCGCAGCCTTCTGCGCATGGGCGCAGAAGGCTGCGTTGAACTGTGCCTGGGGTCCCATCCTCACTGCACGTCATTTTCAACAACGCATGAAATTGGCCCAAGATAATCGAAATTGAACAGTGGATGATTAGAAGAAAGTGGCCTGGTCTGACGAATCAAGATTCCTGGTACATCACGTAGACGGTCGAGCGCAGATACGCCCATCATGAAGGCTATGAAACCTGGATGCACTGTTGGGCGGAAACAGTCCGGCGGCGACGGTGTTATGCTGTGGGCGATGATCTCTTGGAACACTTTAGGTACCATTATCCCAACAGCATAATCCTTGACAGCTGTCAGGTATCAGAACATCGTTGCGCACCAAGTTCACCCACTCATGGCAACTGTGTTCCTTGCTAGTGATGGCCATTACCAACAGGATAATGTGCCATGCCACACTGTCAGAATCGTCAAGGAGTGGTTCGAGGAACATGCTGGTGACTTTCTGTTAATGCCCTGGTCTACACATTCGCCTGACATGAACCCAATCGAGCATTTGGGGTTCGACTTGGAAAAGCGAGTTCGAACGAAATCACCACCACCCCTAAACGTATAGGAACTGGAGGACCTGCTGTTGACATTATGGTACTAGATAGCCCAAGATACGTACCGCCACCTCATCGAATCAATGCCTCGCCGAGTAGCCGCTGTTTTGCAGACTAAAGGGGGTCCTACAGCTTATTAGGTATAGGTGGTCATAATGTAATGACTCATCAGTGTAGTCCCTGTACACAAAGTAGGAATATCTTTTGTAAGGTACTGACTCCTCTTATGCGCGAATGGAATTGTTCTAAACAGGCGACGGAGGCATGGAGAACATCATGAAGAAATGCCTAACCTCCATAACCTTTGCGAATACGTCATTGAGATGAATAGCTAATTTGTCATCTGCGCTCTGTTGTAGAAAGCCCCTTTGAACTTTTTATCCGTGAACGGAATTCTTCCACACCAAAAGCGTCTTCCTATAGTTACGTCCACTGTCTGATTCTCATTCGCTCTGTTCTGGTTCGTTTTCTATTCTACATTTCCACGGAGTGCTGTGTTGTTAGCTTTCACATAACTTTTACGTTTTAATAGATATTTACAACGACCTTTCCATAAAAACAGAGTAAATTAACACGAAATGAAGAGATATAGGAACAGCAAAATATATGTTATTCTTTCTCAAAGTATCTTTCCTAGGATGATATGCAACAATCCCATCGTTCAGTCCACTTTTCAAAGCATGTGGCAAAGGTATTTTGTGGAAGCTGCTTTATCGACCCCTGTATAGCTTGAATAACGTCAGCATCTGTGTTGAATGTTGCGCCACGAAACTTCTCCCTCATTGCCGGAAGCAATCAGAAATCGAACGGGGCGAGATCAGGACTGTAGGCAGGCTGTGGCATGATTTCAATACTGCATTTCTGAAGAAACTGTTGAACACAAGCAGCCACATATGAGCGGGAGTTTTCATGGTGTAGGGTTCACTTACCCACCACTTCCGGCCACTTAATCGATATGTGTCGTCGTGAACACTTCAAGACTGAAATGTAATATTCAGCATTGACAGTAGTTTGTGGAGGAACAGCATGCTGGTAGACTACACCTTTTATGATTAAAGAAAATTATCATTATCACCTTCCCTGCTTATTTGGTTCGTCGGACTTTTTTCGGAGGATGCGAGCTTGTGTGTTTCCAGACACTCGTTGCGCGCTTCGTGAGGTGGTCGAAATAGTGGACCCATGTTTGATAGGCAGTTATTACTTTATTTAGAAAGTATGGATCCTTAGCA
Source organism: Macrothele yani (assembly GCA_039090855.1). Lineage (NCBI taxonomy): Eukaryota > Metazoa > Arthropoda > Arachnida > Araneae > Macrothelidae > Macrothele > Macrothele yani. The sequence goes on from CM077013.1 coordinate 92,416,874, forward strand.
ATCATTTTTTTCCACTCATGGCACACCTGAACTCTGACAAACAATTGTTTTCTTGTTAGGTTATGAGGTACCCATGTGGAACATACACGATGCAGCAGTAATTTGTCGCGTAGAATGCGGAATGACGACGTTTTTGATATATTAGTTGATACGGATATGTCTTCACACGTCATTCGTTGATCTTCTTGCAGGATTTTCCAAACAGTGCTAACAATGCGCTCCGTAACAAAACTTTCAAGTCGACAATTCCTAGGAGCAAGTATTGCCGACAAACGCCCTTTTTTTAAATCATGGCGCCATCTAGAAATCGTTGACTCACCCAAACATTTATCTTTGTAAGCTTTTTTCATTAAATCAACTGTTTCTGGAGCCGTTTTACCCTAACGGTAACAAAATTTTAACGCACAATGCATATTTCACTTCTTAACTCTGAATCACTCACTATATGGCGAAATGCAGATGATATCTGTATGGCGAAATGCAGATGTTCCTTAAACACTACGCAATAACAAAACCAGAATCGTCTGCCATGGCTAATAACTGTTGCCATAGACACTTTCTTAATTCAGTTAGTCGTCTGCGTGGTTATTTTCCCCCTTTGCACTGTTGCCAACTCAAAAACGTTACTCTCAGTTTTTATGGAACGGCCTTTGTACAACCGTTGACTCTTACTTATTTACCTAGTTTTCACGTTTGTAGTAAAAAGGTCAAAAACTGGAAACGATATCTTAGAATGTTCATAATACTTTCTTACAGCGGAGAAATGTGAAAGTAAAAACTGCATACTGTTTGTGAGTGGAAGTACGGAACTTTTGAACTTGAAGGGGCGTAATTTCAAGTCTCACCTCACCCCTTTCCCTAAATAAAAAAAAACAGCTTGTCCCGGCCCTGGGTAGCACATATAAATAATTAGCCACCATGTCGAGTTTCGAAACCTGTCTTTGATATGTTAATGAGGGCCTAATAAGAGTACCGCTTTTCATGGCAACCTTTATCTTCCAGAAAATAATTTCTTTTTTCTAGGTAGGCACGTAAATGCTACCAAAGGTCACAAGTCACAGACTGCTGTGTGTTATTGTGATCGTATTATTGTAAAGAGATGTGCTGTCCTCTGGTTATAATAACACATAGGTGCTTTTTCTTTTTTTTTTTGGAGTTACCAATATTTTGAGACTTTAAATGACTTCTTTTTCCAATATCCAGCTGTGGTTTTTTCGTTTGTCTATTTTTGTTTTTTTGTTTTTTTTTTCTCTAAATTTTTAGATGCATTAACAAACACCGGCCAGACATATTAGATTATTTGTTTTTCTTTGCGAAAGCGAGTGTTCTTGTTGACAAACCTACCACGTGACTCATCTTCATGTACAATGGATAACGCATCCACTTTTCTCTTACATGTGTCTACAGTTCTGACAAAAGGAGTCCACTACTACAAATGAAGCACTAGTTACTTTGCATCAGGAATATCATATCGTGGATTAAATCTTACAGCCGTCTTAAAACCGATCAAGAACAGTTCTTTTAATCATAATACTTCGTCAAACAACAACCCACTGAAGAAGCGATTCATGTTCTTTCCGTTTCGATTTGATCAATTGACGTTGGGCGTCCTGCAAATCTACGTAAAATGACTTTTTCACAAAAATATGCCAAAAAAACAGGTAGGCTCAGTTCTGATTGAGCCGTCAGTTTGGAACGTAGAACTACTACTTGCAGATCGAGAGTTGAAATGAGCTAGTCGAGTATGGTTTCAAACCGTTTACTTACTTTATCATAGCCAACACAAGCCTATGATATGAAAAGTAGCTTACATAATTTTTACAAATAATGCTGGAAACATTGCGAACACAAAGCAGATCGATACACGAATTATCCAACGTAGTGCTCTGTATTCTTGGGCTTCTTACATTCCTCATCACTTGCTCTTGCCTCTCGTTTGGATTTTTTCCACTTTTGCGCACGTTCATTCCGCTAATTCCGTGGCATTGTCGAAAATGTTAACCCGTTCACACGAAAACAATTTTGAAAAATTATAGTTTAAACCATTGAAATATGTTCTTTATGTATTTGAATAGATCGCGTCGAGAGCTTTAAAACGGTACCACGCACAGTCGTTTGGTACTCTCACGGTTGTCCAGATAAACCGCGATATCGTCGAAGGTGTTCACTGGTTCACAAGAAAACAATTTCTAAAATGTTCAGTTCAAACCACTGCGAAATGTTCTTCATATATTTGAATAGGTCTCGTCGAGAGCTTTAAAACGATATCACGTACAGTCATTTTGCGCCCACGGTTGGCGAGATGGACTGAATCAAAAGCGGCGGCACACCAAAGAAATATTGCATTATTTCCCCTCGCACAGGGAGCGAGGAGAGCGTCGCACGCACGATGTATAGCTCAATACGCAAATTGGACTCCATGGTGTTTACGAATATGCTAACACGATTAGTCTGCGGCACCTATTTTTAAAGATGTAGTGATTTCAATTGGGACCTTTTTTTGTCACAGGCTGTCGGCCGTAAGTCGTTCCATACTATCCGCGGAGTCAGACCTGTCAAAAGAAAAAAACTCATAAAAACTGGAAATCCCTCAGATCCGATTAATGGTGTAGCAGCAAAATGTATACGAACACCAAGCTTTCGCCTGTCAAACGGGCGGTTTTTTTTAAGACTATGTGTTATCTAACCAAACCAATGCAGATTAATTGGCAAAACCTTTTGCATATTGAAAATTTTAAACTTACTACGTTTACATTTATAATGAATGTTGTCACATTCTTTCAGTTCCTTGCGGCATAGAGCGTGGGAGTACTGGATGGTGTTATGTCAGCCTGTTTCTGGTTTTCTTAAAATTATTCCAAACTCATGGCAACTCGCTTGATACACCTTCATTACATACATGTGGCTTTGTCAGAATTTCCATAACTTCTCAAACGATTATTTGCTTATGGCTGATGTATCTGGCTTTACGCTCTGCATTGCTCCATCTAGGTGCGGGGGGGGGGGTTGCATTTAGTAAGACCTCTCTAGCCAGGGCTGTGGATGGTTTTCCTTCTTTTATATCCGTTTTCCTTCTTTTATATCTCCTTTAGTCTGGTTCCAGTTGATCTTTTGGCCATTCCCACGTAAACCTTCACAGTCCCAAAAAAAAGATCGAGAAGAACATTTTGCAACTTCACTACTGTTTCAGAAAATTGCAACACCAAAAAGGAATTCCGTTATTCGAACGAAATTCATATCACAGATTCCTCATGTTACAGGAAATAACTGATTACCTTTATAGAGCTATACAAGATTTTTTCGCTTTAAAACTCAGTATCTACCTCGAACAAAAATAGCCTCCACGCGGTGTGGCATTGAATGAAAGTGGCTTTTGATGTCGTCCTGGGAAATAGCCTCCCATTCTGCTTTTTTACATTACGAGAGTTCATTTGTAGTGACTGGAAGAGGCGATTGTGGGACCAGTCGCTTAGCTACCGTGTCCAACACATGTTCGATTGGGGAAATATCCGGCGAACGTGCTGGCAGGGGAAGAAACGACATCTGCCGTGCATGGAAGAAATTTTGTACGTTACGGACCACATGTGGCCGAGCATTGTCCAGCTGGAATATAGCGTCAGAACAACTCTGAAGGAAGAACAACTCTGGCCGCTGAGGGTTCACTCAATTCGTATCAGATGAGATCACGAATTGAACCCAATGGAGCCACAAACCATGTCGCTTGGCGTTGGGCCGGTATGACGCTGTATGGTGCCGTTCACCACGATGTCTTCGAACACGTATGCGACCATCATCGTGCACCAAGATGAATCGGGACTCGTCCGAAAACACGACTTTTTGCCAATCAGTGCGCCAATGTCTGTGTTCGACACCCCATTACAGTCTGAGAGGTCTGTGGTTGAGGGTCAAAGAATTGCGCAGCCATCTGTTGCTAGCAACCACTCCTCTGTTAAGCGGACGACATCATGCTGTGCTGGAGGATAAAGCCTGACCTGTGACAGTATTCTTTTGCTGCGCTAACACTCTGGATGTCGCTATGCGATCCGTCACCGCCATGCGGTAAATATGTCTGTTATCCCGTGCAGTCGTTCGATCCATTTCCAGGATTTTTGTACGTCCGAAACTCATCTGTCCACTAATGCCACGTTCGCACCACTGAAATCGCGTTTCGTCCTCTTACAAGTGGTACTTTCTTGGTAGAAAAATCCAGCTTCTCTCATTCCAACAATCCTTCCTCGCTCAAAGTCCGTCAGGTGTTCAAAATGCGACATTCTTCGGCGACGGGGCATAGTGAGACACAAGAAACACTCTTTTGACTCAATGTCGAACCTTCACTAATTGCAACTTCTCGTTTGAGCCAGTTCTTTATACCCATGCCCTACAGTTCAGAGGGAGCTGCTCCGAAACCGTATGCGCATGCGTATTTTCACTGATATTTTAGTCATTTGCATGTCCCAACCTGTTGCACGTATCCTATACGTTTCAAGCTAATACCAGCAGTCCTTCATGGTGTTGCAATTTTCACAAACAGTGGTGTGTATTAAATAAATTTGAATTCCCCTACTCCCTCAAAAACATGCTTCGAAAAATAGGTTACACTTTTGGAATTAAATCTCCAAAATCAGAATAAGCTATCACTGACTGCTGGAACATTGCAACCAAGGCTGGTTTCCTCATGAGAGTAGTCTTCCGGTTTTGAACTGCAATTTCTGGAAGAAAGAAAATTCCGTGCAGAATGCCAGAATTCCAAATTCGCCTACTATGTCGCGAGCTGAATACATTTCAGGTGGGACGGATTATTAGTCTCCAACAGAGTGGATGTTTGACTCCCCGTACTGCGCAGTATTTGAGTCTTGATAACGCAACACTGCATCTATAGTGGCAGAAGTTTTTGAGACCTCTCCGGTGGTACAGTGGTCTAGGCGCTGGCTTTTCACCATCCGTCCGAGATGGGTACGGGTTCGTATCCACGTGAGGCATAGATGTTGTGTTTTTCTTACATCCCTCGCTCTCTCCCTTCTCTGGAATTAGTGACTCTAAATTAGGGACGGGTGACTGCTTATAGCCCTTCGAGTTGCTCACGGTGGTCGTGAAACCACCAATAAATAAAAGCTTTTTTCAGACATCTCGTTGGCTTAAAACTGGTACAAGGGACGGTCAGACTACGAGAGGACCACTCGATCGGATGACAATCTTCCGCCGACTCTACAGCTACTCTATATATCATCAGAAGAACAATAAATGCAACCGTAAGTTTTCTCGTCACCAGACCGACCCTATCTCAAAGACTGGCGGAGGTAGGACTTTACGCACGGTGTGCATTGCGGCGCTTTCCCCTATTCAGTGATAATCATCAACAGCATCTGGAGTGATGCCGTGTTCGAGTGCGAACAGGTAAACAGAATGGAGTAGTATGATCTTCATCGAAGAGTCCTGCTTTTGTTGAAGTTCCGATGATAGCCATTCCACATATGAAGACGAGGGGGAAACGGCCCATTTCATGAATAATTTTCCAGTAGCATACAGCGCGAACGGCAGGGGTCTGTGGAGCAATCAGCAACAGTAGCTGAACATCTTTAGTATTCCTCACAGGCAGGTCGATAAGTCGCGGCAATACGTGAAGAACAACCTGGGTTCTTTTGCTTTCTGAAGGGAGACATACGACATGTTCAACAAAATAATGCGCTTTTGCATGCTGAAAACATCTAAAGAAAGCGTCTACTCGCTGTCAACGTCTTAGAATGGCCGGCAAAGATACCCGGATTTGTTCCCAATAGAACATGTATCGGAAACGGTTATAAGGCATCTCAATAACCGCCCACGACCAGTGCAAACAACGCCATCCTGCAAGACCAGGTGCAGCTAGTATGGTAGACAGTACCGCAGGAGGACATCATACTTCTCTACAATTCAATGCCTCGGCTAATTACTAAACGCAGTGCTACCCGAGGTACCTCTTTCTGATGTGCAGTAGTTTTTAGTTATTAAAACTGACCATTAGTTTTGAAAATTTATCCGTGTCTTTCTTGTCCTCACATTGCTCCATCCGTGAACATCAGTTGGATGTTTTCACATCTTCTGACGCTATTTCAACGTTACAGAGTATAACAGAGTTCTGTCAATGCACATGGCCTATACTTTGGACCTCTGAAATGAAACCGTCGATAAGACATTAACCATTAGAACATGTTAATATTAAACCAGTTCTTGCAAAAAAAATATAATAAATAAATAAATAAAATAAAATAATCAAATTGAGAACTTGTAGTGAAAATTGCCAAATTGACATGATTCATTATTAGTTAGTCCATGTGATAGTAGCTTGCAATTTTTCATCTGAAACTGAGGTGGAAAACAGAGATCTTAAGGCTGTCTTTGAATGAGTTAAGAGAAATTATATCCTATATCTGCAATGTAAATTGTTTTGTACACATTTTCTCGAAGACTATTACTTTGTAGTGTCTGAAATTTTGAGCACAAATAAAAACGCCTAATAGCTAATATGTGCCACAGTTATTATTCCGAAAACATTGCTAGACATTTTTTTTAATTCAATTTATCTGACTCGAAAGTATTCCAATTTGGGCGCTAGATGGCCCAATAAGGTAGCTTAGCAGTGTTTCTGTCTGGAAGAAAGGAAATCTCTCATTTTTGTCTGACTTTTTTTTATTATCTAGGGCAAATAAAAACAATTAAATTGGGTCAAAAGTGAGACTGAAATCTTGTTTCCTATCATCATCATCATTGTCAACCATTATCAATACACTGCTGGACGAAGGTCTCCCCAAGTTTCCTCCACAACGGTCTGTCTTGTGCCAGTCTCCTCCATGTCACTCCTGCATACTTTCGAATTTCATCCACAAATCTCCCATGTGGTCTTCTTCTGGGTCTTTTCCTGTCCCTTAGAATCCAATCTAAAATTTCGGCTGTCCATCGATGGTCTGTCCTTCTGGCATACATCATCTTAAATCCTACTGTAGGTTCGTTTTTTTTTAAAAGAAATGTGTACATTAGCAGAGAACCCATGAATTTTAGCAATAGAAATTCCGCTTACCTACTAAGCTACACCATCAAATAACGTCATTGGTTAAAATGTAACAGCGCGTATTTTGTCTTTTCTTTGTGGAACCCAAAGAAAGACCGCTTCCATTCTGAATATGGCGATGTTTGCAGTGATTCGCTGACACCAACTTCTGGGACTGTCCCTGAGGACGTAAGAGCGATGCCGAAGGAGTGATTTTTTGTGCCATCTATCGCAGAAGATGAACCCTGACACTTAGTCAAAGACAGCCTTAACGACATCATTTTAGTCAAAGTGTCAAGAGTAGTTAACGCCCGTGGATCAATTGTAGCCTTAGAGATCACACAGATGAGAACACATCTTGTTTTATCAGAAGCGTAACTGGGGGGGGGGGAGCTGCCCCGGACGCAGCTCAAAAGAGGGCGCAAAAATCACGACCTACAATCTCACTAAAACTTGAATTGAAACTGCTGCACCATTTTTCTGGTACAGATTTTTCGCCCTATTCGTCCATTCATTGAATTTGCTTGTAAAGTTTATCCCGTTTCTACAGCCTTGACAGCTTAAAATTCATATTTCTTTCTCAAAATCATCAGGGGGATGTTAGTTGCTCACATTCAAAAATGAAAGTGCGGTTGTACGTAGGTTTCAAAACAAAGATGCTCGAGGTTTAACGTGTGAGCTAAAGTGAGCTAAAAGCAGTCGCTCGTCCCTACTTCAGAGCCACTGGTTCCGGGGAAGGGAGAGAGCCATTGCCGTAAGACAAATATGTCATTCATGCCTTACCTTGGATTCAATCCCGGACCCATCTCAAACGAATGGTTTGAAACCAAACGCTTCGTGCCACTGGTGCACCGATGGCGTTGTTCTCCAAATGGAAGATTCTCTGGGGGCTATTCGATCGTTACTACGACTGTGAGCTACGCCTTCCAGGTACACTCTGTCTGTTTGATGTGGTACCGAAGGTCCGAACTCCGAAACTGTAGGAAAAAGTAATACAAAGAGTCATGATTTGATTGTTCCTCATAGACAGAGATAACAATTAACATTGGGATGTGACATTATATATTTTGGTCGAAGACTGTATATGTATGTATGTAGAGAGACAAATGGGGTGGGAACGCAATATTTTTTGTGATTTGCTCCAGGCGCAGAAATGTCTAGTTACGGCTCTAGTACAATGTGGCAATGCGTGCGGTGTTAAGATGGTTCCACCTGAAATCTCTGCCTTATGTTTCCAATGGTAAAACTTTTTTACGTATGTTCTTCGCAATTAATTAATTCTCGAAGATGAAAATTTGCACATCGATAAAACTAACTTTAAGTTATAGCATGGGATACCTAATACTTGCTAAAACATAACCATAACTAAGCAATTCAACATTTGTTAGCTTACTGACGTCATCAATGTACAGGTCGCGCCATCTATTAACAGTTCTGAACATTACTCAAAGAAAAATTATTGATTTTTAATATAAATCTGGTTATGTTTTAGCAAGTATTAAGTATCCCATGCTATAACTTAAAGATAGTTTTATCTATGTGCAAATTTTCATCCTTGGTAATACATGAATTGCGAAGAAAATATGTAAAGAAGTTTTACCATTGGAAACATAAGGCAGAGATTTTAGGTGGAACCAACTCAAAACACCCTGATATACTGAAATAAACATACATCTGTCTGGAAGAGAGCCCTTTGCTTTCTTGATACACATCTGCACGGTGTAAAATTTTGTTGTTCAGATGTTGCCCTTGTCTGGAACGTCTAATACGGAAGAATGATCTGTTTAACTGCTTGGGTGTAAGTCATGAACGGAAGTTATGTTTCAAATGTCCGGCGGAGCATTAGTACATAAAAAAATTTCATGTCGCGTAAAATATTTTACAGTATTTCTTTCATTGGCTCTTGAAATAGCCGAAATTCGGCATGTGCCAGCATTTAAATGGGAAATTTCATACCATAACACATAACTTCCTCTCCGGACCATGTGTTCCAGTCTTCACAGAACCTCCTTGAGCTCCCTTTAAGATCGAAACCTGGATTGCAATTGTATTCTGCCTTACCCTTGTACTGAACGAAGCCACTATTGTTCACGAAGGAAACACTGCCATTACGTGGGCTTTTAGGGGCGAGACACCAAATTCCTGCAATAAAATACAAATTCCTTCATCTCAAGCATTTTTTTTACAAAGAATTCTTGATAAAATTTTATTTTTTTATTTATGAAATGATCAAATTATTTTTTATAAAGATAGGTTAGATTTAAAAAAAATTCTTGAAGATGAACTCGTTGAACAAATAATATGTCAATTTACACCTAGTTACTTGGTATTCATACAAGAACATGGCGATCATAGAACCACATAACTGATATTGTCATAGTAAATTTATTCGTCAGCATTACGGTCCGTCAATCCAAAAATATGATACAATCTACTATGCATTGTTTCTACAAACGCTAGTTATCCACATCCGAGCTTTCAAAGTACAAATTTTAGCAAGGTACGAAGAAAATTAAAAAAAAAAAAAAAAAGAAAGAAAGAGGAAGAAAATGGATTATCAAAATAATTTTTTATCATGTTTTTCGCCCTCTGATAAATCACTTCACCGAAAAGATCTGCTGGGTAAGCAAAGTACGATGTGAAAGGGGAACTATATTGATGCAAAATCCAACCAGTCTGTGCATATTCTGGGCGCTTTGGGGATTTTGTTTTATTTAGAGAACCTTTGAGAACTTCAGAATAATAGGCACCGGGTGTTTTATTTAGAGAACCTTTGAGAACTTCAGAATAATAGCCACTTTCCCTTGTGGAACATCATGATCATATACAAATCCCTTTTTATCGAAGAAAGCCAGTGCATGACCTTCCCTGCATTTTCTTGAATCTTTGCTTTCTTGAATAGGGGACTCTGTGGGTGTTTCCATTGGGTGCTCTGTTGTTTTTGTTTCTGGATCAAAATGGCGAAAAAAGTTTCATCACATGTGACGACTCGATCCAAAAAGTGTGGCAGTCGTCGCAGCCGGCACTCCCATTGGCGACAAGTCACAACACGATTTGCCTTGAGTTCATCCGTGAGCAAGTAAGGAATACACTTTGCAGCGACCTTTCGGTACCGCAACCAGTTTCTCACAATGTCATCAACAGAACCAACATCTACATTCCATTACCGACATCCTTAATGGGTCATTCGGCGGTCTTCGCGTAGAAGTGCCTCGATGGTACTGGCATTAACTTCCGTAGTCGATGTCGAAGGTCTACGGAGCGTTGCGCATCTTCCAGACCCTCTTCATCATTCACGAATTTCTTATGCCACTCAACAACTCTTCCTTATAGGCTGTTTTAATCATTTCGTGCGTTTCTGTGGCGGTTTTATTCAAACGCACGCAAAATTTCCAAGCTGCTCTTTGCGCGAGTTTTAAATCCGTACTGGGTTACACATTTAAATCCTACGCCGTCTAGTACAAGAATGAAGTAGGGAGGGCTGTGACGACGCGTCGTCACGTGACCGACTTTGCAGGTGTTCCGACACATGGAGCTACATTTTTCTGCGTGAGTTTGTTTTGGCGCTATGACGAAAGTCTCGTTACTTTTTAAACGACCTACGTATGTATATCTAATGGATATCTAAAGTTCTCATTCGATATTTAATCCTCACATAAAAGTACAAAAATTATTTATAGATAATGCATTTACAGTTTTTTTTTCATTTCAAATAGATATGGAGTGAGCGAGTCAGCACATGTCTGAAATACTTACACGGTTTTATTTAGGGGGTTTAACGATCACTGTGAGCAACTCAATGGGCTATAAACAGTCACCCGTCCTTGATTTAGTGCCACTCATTCAGGGGGAAGGCAGAAAGCGAGTGACGTAAGACAAGCCGAGCATCTATGTCTCGCCCGGATTCGAACCCTGGCCCATTTCAGACGAATGGCCAGAAGCTAGCGCTTAGAGCACTGGGCAACCGTCGGCTACAGGGTTTACATGTGTTTAATCCGTTCTGTGCAGAAAAGTAAATAGGGCTATGTGGTAACCAGTGGAGCTGGTGCCACTGGTTACCACATAACCCTATTTACATACACGGAACGAGAACTTATATACAGAGGGTGAGTCGAAAGTTTTGCAATATTTGCATAAACGCATGTGCTGCAGCCGGTATGCCACGTGTTTAAACTAGTTCAAGTCGTGCACTGCAGCCAGCAGAAAGGTATATAAAGTGGTAGTCGTTATTGTGAATAGCATTGCATGCTGTTGTTCTGTCTGTGGTTGGGACGCCTAAAAGATGAACAGATACAACCGGATAATTAGGGGACTTTTGCTTTACGAGTTTGAACTCAGCCATAACACTGCGCAAGCAACACAAAACATTTGTCATGCGGAAGGGAAAGGTTCCGTGAACCACAGCTCCGCAACCAGATGGTTCAAGAAATTTCGCTCAGGTGACAGAAACCTCGACGACCAGCCAAGGTCAGGTAGGCCGGGAACCTTGGATTCGGAGGCTGTGAGGCAAATCCGACAACCAGCACTCAGAGATTATCAGGCGAGTTGGGAATATCACAGCCCATCGTTGTTTGTCACCTTCAGGACCTCGGCGAGGTCTACAGGAGCTGCGGCACTGTCCCTCACGAACTGACGCCAGCTGAAGCAAACCCGCGCGATGCACATTTCATCAGGAGAATTGCTACGTGCGATGAAAAGTGGATCTATTGCCGTAATCCTAACACACAACAACAGAGGTTGAGCTCTGGCTAGCTTCCAGAACCTGTTGCCAAACATGGAATCTTCGATCACAAGGTGATGCTCTGCGTTTAGTAGAATTTCGAGGGGATACTCCATTACGAATTTGTTCCAGACTGTCGGACCATCAACGCCAAACTCTACTCTGAACAGCTGGAGCGGATATATGCCGTTTTGGAGGAGAAGTACTCAGCACTGGTGAACAGAAAGCGCGTTCTCTTACAGTAGGGCAAAGCTCGACCCCATACAGCGCGAATGACCCAAGCAAAACTCCAGGAACTTGAGAGAATCGAACTGATGCCACACTCAACATAAAATCCGGATCTTGCCCCGTCGGATTATTACTTGTTCCGGTCCAGGGCACACTTCCTTCGCAAGCGGCACGTCAACAACCAGAAGGTGGTGGAAGCTGGAGTGAAAGCCGCGGAATCGATGAACTGGCAGACAGATAGCTAAAGACAGTGCAACACCATGGCCTATACTTTGAATGCTAGTCAGCTTTCGTCGTAAAGGTACGTATGAAGACATAAAGTGATCCAAATATTGCAAAACTTTCGACTCACCCTCTGCAGAATCGAAGAACTGGCAGACAGATGGCTAAAGACGGTGCAACACGATGGCCTAAACTTTGAATGCTAGTCAGCTTTCGTCGTAAAGGTACGTATGAAGACATAAAGTGATTACAATATTGCAAAACTTTTGACTCACCCTCTGTAGAATCGAAGAACTGGCAGACAGATGGCTAAAGACGGTGCAACACGATGGCCTATACTTTGAATGCTAGTCAGCTTTCGTCGTAAAGGTACGTATGAAGACATAAAGTGATCCAAATAATTCAAAACTTTCGTCTCACCCTCTGTAGAATCGAAGAACTGGCAAACTTTCGTCTCACCCTCTGTAGAATCTGAAGATGGCTAAAGACGGTGCAACACGATGGCCTATACTTCGAATGCTAGTCAGCTTTCGTCGTAAAGGTACGTATGAAGACATAAAGTGATTACAATATTTCAAAACTTTCGACTCACCCTCTGTAGAATCGAAGAACTGGCAGATAGATGGCTAAAGATGGTGCAACACGATGGCCTATACTTTGAATGCTAGTCAGCTTTCGTCGTAAAGGTACGTATAAAGACATAAAGTGATCCAAATATTGCAAAACTTTAGACTCACCCTTTGTATTAATATATTTCACAATGGCATTAAAAGTACCTCAAGAAATAAGATACAAAAAAAAAGATATCTGGATTGAACACCAATTCCGATACACCATGTTTATACAGAGAAAGGTCAAATGTTCCACAAAAACGAATACAGTTTATGAGATATAACAACATATGTCGATTGCTTTTTTTTTTTTTTTTACTTTTTCGTTTTACTCTTGAATTTTCCACCTATAACAAGAATCTTGTTGCTATCTTATGTTTGCCTTACGAACTATAGCCCAAGTTAGTACATTCTGAATTTTGTTGGAAAAATATCGAAAATACAGTATTTCACACCAGTTGCAGACCATGAAATTTCCCCATGAAGAATAAACATGGAAAGAAAAAGTACAGCATTTTTATGTCTTCTAGCCACATATCCATTTATTCTCATTATGGGTCTCAGAACTAAAATCCCTGATTCGCTTAGTATTTTAATCTTTAATTTTTTACTGACATTTGAGATCTCGCACAGGTCTACTCAGTATTTTGATTTTCAATTTCTGTTCCAACGAATGCGAGAAGAACGGATGTTTCAGCTAATAATCTCAACAGTATTCATGATTAAGAAGACCGGGATCTGGCTTCTCATATTTCATTATTAACATAAGGATATTAAGCTAGCATTCACACTGTTGCGTCGGTGAAACAGAAGAATGGCATTAAAATAATTCAGCAAGTAACGCAAGACACAACAGCGAGCGATTGCGTTTTTCCACGGTAAAGGACTGAACATGGAAAAAGTTAAAATGCGCTCCGATGGCTGTCTCCGACGCGATCGCAAGCTTTCAGCACAGTACTTAATTGCGCATGCTTAAATACTCCTGAGCTGAAACAGCAGGAGTTTGTGCAATCGTAATTTTTTTTTTTTTTAATTTAATGAAATTTCGTGGAAAATGGCTGGTAGGGCACATGCTCATGTGTTCCGACAGACGAGTCACTACTGGTGTCAACCACCTACAGTTTGCGGTGTGGTGTATGCGACTGTCGACAGAATGTGACTTCTCTTCTCAATATTTGACGATTTCTGTTCTCCAGTTTTTATAGTCTACTGAAGAGAATAGCTGCAGTGTAATCATAAAAGGCTTCTATCACTTTACTCGGAGACAATTTGGGGATTTGAAACGAACCTCTTCTAACTGCAGGTAAATATATGTCAAAAATTTTTCGGATTTGCTTCAACGTGCACTAATCTCAAACTATATAACTATACAACGATATCTTAAACTTGAAGGGAAACATTTAATGGTAACGTAACTTTTTTCTTCCAATGGGTGAAGCTAATGTGTTACATGTGCTCTCAGTCCTGGAGGATATTTTGGTACGAGTAAAAGTAGAATGAAATCAAGAATCCTACTGGAAAGTTAATCAGAGGATAAAGCACTAAGTGTGGTTTTATTTATTCTTAACAGATGAATCTTGTGCTATGGTAATCAAATAAGCTTGACCACGCCCATTTACAGTCGCCGTGATCCGGAAACACACACACACACACACAGACTTTAAAGAACTCCAGGGGAAGATGAAATCTTCACTGACATTGCACAGGGAGCAGTGAAGATATAGAAACTACACTCCCCAAAGTTTTCATTAAAACACTAAAGGAAGAAAAGATTCCCAAGGATTGGAACAATGCAACAACGATCCTGCTACATAAAAAAAGGTGACATTGTAGATCTCGGGAAATACAAACCCATTGACCTGCTCTCAGTTATTTACAAAACTTTTACAAAGGTGATGTAACATCGCTTAAAGGAAACACTTGACATGATTCAATCAACCGAACAAACTAGATTCAGGAATGGATACAGAACTTTATATCATATCCATATGATGGAAAAACTAAATAAAAGAGCGAATAAGTAGGAACTACCACTATATATGGTTTTTATTGATTGTGAAAAGAAAATTGATGCCGTGTAACCATCAGCAGTTATAATGTCTTTGAAATCCTACAGTAATAAGTATATACTATTAATAACTTTCCTGAAAATGCAAGTGAAAAGGTTCGACTATTCGAGGACACAGCACGTGTGAAAATTGCAAAGGGAATGAAATTACAAGGTGACACCATATCTCCCATGCTCTTCAATGTCACATTTCTAAATGAATTTCAATCATTAAACGGGGAAGACGATGGGATAATGATTAATGGAGATAGTTAAATCCACATTAGTTTTGCTGACGACGTACTAATTTTTTCATTTTCAACTACTTCCTAACAACTATGAAAATGTAAGTGAGACTGTGATCTGCAGGCTATGATCTAGCAACTTATTGCAAGAATAAAGGAGTGGGGTTAAAGACGAACT
Source organism: Macrothele yani (assembly GCA_039090855.1). NCBI lineage: Eukaryota > Metazoa > Arthropoda > Arachnida > Araneae > Macrothelidae > Macrothele > Macrothele yani. The sequence goes on from CM077013.1 coordinate 92,432,149, forward strand.
TGTAGAAGACAAAATTGATCCACAATGCTTTTACAGAAACTGAAGAATTTGGGATTGATGGAACAGATTTAGAAGTAACTGATTCCTGCATCTATCTTGGACAACAAATATTAAGCCTGAGCCACAGTGGAGAAAAAAATTAAAAGACAAAATTTAGCTGGAGTGGATCTAGATGAAGCAGTACAATTTTCAAGAGCAATTTAAAATGTCTTAAAAATATGATTAATAATGCATCCTTCCATTTCTTACTTATGATCAGAGACATGGACCTTAACTAAAATGACGTACAGAGACTGCTACTCAAGAAGCATGGAGAGCTATGGGGTTGGTCAAATCAAGAAAAGTAGGAAAAGGGACTCATGGATAAGTAAAATGACAAGAGTAGATTACACCGTGATTAAAGTAAAGCCCCTCAAGTGGCAATGGGATGGTCATATTGGTAGACTTGTCTACAGTTAAAGAACTGAAATACTAGACATGACACCAAAGGACAGGAAATGGCCCAAATGAAGACCACATGGTAGATGGAAGGGTGAAAATTGAAAACATGTCTGGGTGACATGGAAGAGGATTGCTTAAGACAGATAACTGTGAAAGAGAATGGGAGGTAAGAACTAAAATCTGGGAGGTGTTCATGGATAGTATATGGCATAAATTTTTTTCTCGTATATTTTCAAACATAGAACACTAATTAAGAGCGTAGAGTTAACATCAAAATTCCTTCGTTCATGTTTAAAGATTCACTGCAACAGTTCATGCTTTCACATAAACTGTTACCATCTGTGTGAAACCAGATCTTGATGATTATGTAATCATCCAAGTCAAAACCAGTGAAAAATTGCTATTCAGCTGAAACAATGGTTCAGTTTTTTTACAGTTGCTATATCTCGAGGATGCCAAATCTTCACTCAGATTTCTTTCTTTAGACATAGTTAAGTAGATGAGCGAAGCTTCAAGAAGCGAATTGATGGCAAGAGGCATATGATGAAAATTTCATCACTGCTTTAAAAAAAACACTTAAACGGAGTACCTCCACCTTTTAGTCACAATATGACCTCCAATTAAAAACTACTGCTCCTAATTTACACTACTTTCCGGCCAGTCGACCGATCAGGGACCAGGTTTGAGTTCAGTATGAGGCATAGTAATGTGCCTGCCTTACAGCGCAAAATCTCTCCCTTCCCTAGAACCGGTGGCAATAAATTAAGAACGGGCCATCGTTTATAGTCCTTAGAGTTGCTCACTGAGGTCGTTAAACCCCAAAATAAATGTACCTTGCACGTGTTCATTGGCATTAAAGCTTCAGTTTCGTTCTTCCACGTGAAATAATTTAATCTACAATACAATCTAAAACATTTGATTTTATGTTCTCACTCATTTCAAAAGCCTAGTTGGTTACAGTCTATCTTTGATTTTCCCCAGTTATCCATTCTACCTTTGCCAATAGATATAGAAGCTCATTAGACTTAAATTATAGGTACTCACAGCAGTTTGACTGGAAACAGAGAGCTGTTGATTGGATTTGGATGTCAGTAGGCAAAGTATATGTACTCAAATTGTCAGAAATATTTCCAAAGTCCAGTTATCGTTAACATCAACAGAAAACAAATGTTTTATCGATGCCTTCCAACCATTCGTTATCTACTTGATTGCAGTTAGACAGCAATCTGAACAGATTGATGCTTGCACATGAACTGTTACCATTGATACCACTTGTATATCGCTGCTGTACCACCATTTAGCAAAGGCTATAGCTCAAAAGTCAATTGATTTTACGATAATAGATATTCAACCACCAAAAATATCTGAACGAGTTAGCTTACGTTTTTTTATTATTTAATGAGTCGCTTTGGAAGTTACAAACGTTTTAGAATACAACACTTTTTTTAAGAAAGAAAATGTTTCAAATGAGATAATGTGACTTACTTTGACAAATTGGAGCCTTTGGTTCCCAAGTGCCGTTGGGTTTACAGACACTCTTATTTACTCCCCAGAGCTTATAACCTTCTTCGCAAAAATAAGTGTATTCCTTTTCAGAGCCCATTACTTTCTGATTTCCGTGGCCATTATATGGAACATCGGGCATTAGACATGGATTACCTGAGAACGAAAACATTCATCTCTATCAGTTAAAAGACATCTATCATCAAAGATTAGTAGCCACAGATTTCATTAAGCATAGTAGCGATTAATTAAACAACTTATTTTGTTCGTATGTGACTATTCCTACATACGTATGTACGTGTGGGAATGTTCGCTTATGCGTTTGCATATTTATCTGAACGCATGGGTTTATTTTCAAATGTATCGCATGTCCTAGGGATTCATCAACAGCAAGTCATTTCAAGTAAATATGCCTCAAAAAACTTGAGAATTACAGCTCAGCCTCGCCTGAAAAGTTCTGAGCCTCCCCAAGGAAAGACTCTTTGAATGTAACAATAATTAGCACATGCCATACTTAGAAAAAAATTATGAAAACAATTTTAGTATCACACTTGAAAACTGACCACCGTTGAAGAACTCAATTACTAGACTGGATACCAAAGGACAAAAAAAGAAGTAAGAGATCTGTGGTATAGAGCTATATAACAATCTGACAGAGGGAAACAGCTGATTCAAGGACATGTCCGTACAGAAAATTATTTTGGATACAACAATACAATTTGCAGATCATTTTCTGCTTTTATAAACTGTTGAAATCGTACATGGTATGCCAATCCATTCCCCGTTTTTATTACGATTACTCATTTTTGAAACGCGTTGCACTCAGTGAAATCCGTTGAAAAAATTTAGAGCCAAATAAATATCGACATAAAAACGTAAAAATACGAATCAAAAGAGCGCAGACATTGAAAAGCAAGTCAAACACTTCAAACTACGTCACACTACGCAATGGAAAAACAATACATACAATAGAATTGTTTTAATTATACCTAGTCATGGTGCGAAAGGAGGAGAACCTACGTGTCTCAAAAGTTCAGGCACATCAGAAACCTAATGCATTATTAGATATGTATGGTATTTGAATTATTAGATATGTATGGTATTATTAAATATGTATGGTATTTGGAGATCCCTGTATCAGCTCGAAAACACGTTTCTCCGTTGAATAAATTCCATTAGGTACAGTTTACGGTTAATTCAGCTTTCAATTAGTAGTTAATTAACTTTTTTTTTTTTTTTGATTGGAGGTTTTACGACCACCGTGAGCAACTCAATGGGCTATAAGCAGTCGCCCGTCCCTAATTTAGGGTCACTGGGTTCCAGGGAAGGGAGAGAGCCAGTGCCGTAAGACAAACACAACATCCATGCCTGACCGGGATTCGAACCCGGACCCCTTACGGACGAATGCTCAGAGGCCAGCGCCTTAGACCACTGCGCCACCGGGGCGGCATAATTAACTATTCATCGTATAAAAATTTATCAGTATGTTATATTCGATCGTCCTTGAATGATTTTCCTTTACAGTTCTTAAAAACATTTCGTCCCTGTGCTTTTTTTTTTAAATCGCCTAGCCTAGACGAAACGAACAATAATTTCGCATTATATAAAGGACACTTTAGTCCAATTTCAGCGAAATCCACTATAAATATTTTTTAACAACGCTTAGAAATATCCAATTTCGTCTCTATTGGTTAAACAGTTTTTGAGACATTTCATTCTAAAACGCATAAAATTCACCGGGTACCTCTACTTTTGGTGCGATTAAGGGCATCGAAAAAAGGTACCCTCGGTTTATACATATCTGTATATCCTTGAAACAATATTGCTGTGCTTATTAATTTTTCAATAAATACTGCTATTATACGAGTGTTTTACCAAACGTAATGCAAAAGTGGACAAAACTTTTTTGCTAACTGACAGAGTTCGTTCAAATTGCACAGGTTGGTAGAGTAACTCTTTCTCTATACAAAGGTACTGTTCAACATGATCTCCATCACAAGCGATGCATTTGCGCAATCGTTGAATCCAACTCTCGAGTCCTTTTTGAAAAAAATTCAGATATGGACTGTTGTACCCACTTCTTCACAGCCACTTTCACTTCGTCTGTGTCATCAAATCTTTGTCCCCGGAGACTACCCTTCATTGGACCGAATAGCTGGAAGTCAGATGGCGCCAGATATGTGCTGTACGGTGGATATGAGACCACCGACCAGCCTAATTTGCCGATCACTTGATTTGTTGCTAAAGATGTATGTAGTCTCGCATTGCCCTAGTGAATGTGGATCCTTTTCAGTTTCTTGTTCGGTCTCTTCTTCCTTATGGCTTATGAAAGCTTCTTGAGTGTCTCAATGTACAGCTCGCTGGTCACAGCATGGCCACGTTCCAGAATTTTAAGGAGAATGACACCCCTGTCATCCCAAAAAGCAGTCACCATGACTTTCTGTGCTGATCGCTGGCTCTTGAACTTCTAAAGCCTTGGTTAAGAGGTGTGACACCATTCCATGGATTGATTCTACGTTTCTGGAGCGTAACGATACGCCCACGTTGCATGCTCTCTCATCAGATCGGGAAAAAACGGTTCTTCATTGGTTTCAAACGCTTCCAGTAGAGCAGAATTCCCTTCTTCTCTCCTTCAAATCGGGTGTCAACTGCCGAGGTACCCGCTTTGCATACAATTTCCTACACTCTAATCTTCCACCATCTTCTGTATGGCATTGTGACTACTGTCCAGTTGTGCAACAAGCTCACGGATAGTGGCTCGTCTCTCCGCGCAAATCTAATCATCGACTTGCTGACGATTCGTGTCAGTGGTCGCAGATGATGGTCTCCCACTGCGTGGCTTATATTCAATGCTTGTTTCTCCTTCTTTAAACTTCGTCATCCATCTGTGCACATTGTTCTTGTCAGTGGTGCCATCTCCGTAAACATTCTGTAATAGTCTTCTATGAATGTCGGACAGCCTGCACCCTTCCTTCGTCAAGAACTCAATGATGGCACGTTGCTTCTGCATGGAATCCATTATTTACCTGCAATGAAGAAGAAGGGTTACTGTAGAGGAAGAGTTACTCTACAAACATGTGCAATTTGAACGACCTCTGTTAATTAATAAAAACACTATGCCCACTTTTGCATTACTTTCGGTACAACCCTCGTATATGTTAACCTGAATTTATGAAAATACCTAAAAATTTTACTAGCCTCCCTGTCTTATTCATAGACTTCCCTATAACTTAGCACTTGCTACGACCTTGCCTCTTATGTCGTAGTCTCTTTTATATAAAGCATCGCTTAACCTTAATAACTGTTATGCCACTATTCATATTCGTGCCAGACGCACACACAAAATTAAGAATTGTATTCGAAGTTTCAACTCTTGTATCTGAAATAAATACATAATGTTTTGACATGAACTGCTTAAAAACTAGATGGTATTTTCTTTAAAGCTTACCTGGTCTGATAAAAATGGTGACTTCGCAGAGCTCAAAGTAATGCTCTGAAAAACTGCGATCTCGCACAGTGACATAAATGCCTCTTGCGTTTTCTGGACAATAAAATATCTTCGATGCCGATTGACCTGGAAAAACAATCGACGCAAGAAATTCAACATATTTCCAAACTCATTGAAAGTTTTTAATAATAAAAGCAGATACAAACATGAACATAATTACCAAAATTATCAGGTAGACCTTCCTACTGGACTGCCCTGTTTGGTTGTATTATTCTTGCGTAGAATCGATATAAACGTGAGCAGGGAAGTATAGTTGATTAGAGGTTCATTAACAAGCAGAACATAATTTATCGTCACGAGGTAAAGTGGCTTGGTTATTTAAGATTTTCAAATTTAACTTCTAGTAAAGTAAAGAATTATCCTCTAAAGATTGCTGATCTCTGAAAACAAAAGCAGCCGTACACAGTTTACAATATTGTGCACAGAAGCTAATTACGATTTGTATAGGTTCACTGCAGTTACTGAGTGTAGTGACCAAATCAGGAGCAACCTTTTCTTACCTGGGAGGGCGAGACTTGAAATTACGCTCCTTAGAGTTCAAACGTTTCCTACCTTCACTCAAGAATATGCAGTTTTTACTTTCTTACACCTCCATAGGAAAGTATTGTAATCTTTCAAAAATTCCACCTCCGGTTTTTGAAATAATTCTATTAAAATTTGAGAACTAGGTAGATACTCAAGAAGCAATGGTTGTAAATATCAAGTAAAACGTAAAAGTTATGTGAACGCCCAAAAGTACTTCGTAGAAATGCGAAAGAAAAACGAACCAGCACAGAACGAATGAGTGTCAGATATGCTACAATAGGAAGATGCTTTCGGGATAAGGCTTGGAGAGCCGCGGGTTGCCTACTGGGCAACGTTCGTGGCTGCTATGGAGAAGACCTCAGGTTCGATCCATTAAATATCCGCCGTGCGTCGGATGGGCCCGTTAAGCCGTCGGACCCCGGGTACTGGGCCCTCCGGTAATAAATAAGGGCTTGTACCTCGCTTCAGTGTCACTTTCCTATCGGGCACTCTAGCCTAAATCTCCTAGCTTCCTATTTCTAAGGGTCGTTTAAGACCTGGGGTCAGACACTCCCTTCCTAAAATCCTCTACATATGTTCATTTGACAAAGCTTGGAAAAATTCCGTACAAGGTTAAGGTGGTTCCACCTAAAATCTCTGCCTTATGTTTCCAATGGTAAAACTTCTTTACATATTTTTTTCGCAATTAATGTATTCCCAAGGATGACAATTTGCACATCGATAAAACTAACTCTGAGTTGTAGTATGGGATAATTAATACTTGCTAAATCATAACCATTATTATGTTAAAAATCAGCAATTTTTCTTTGAGTAATGTTCAGATCTGTTAATAGATGGTGCGACCTGTACATTGATGACGTCAGTAGACAAACAAATGGTGGATTGCTTAGTTATGGTTATGTTTTAGCAAGCATTAAGTATCCCATGCTATAACTTTAGGTTAGTTTAATCGATGTGCAAATGCTCATCCTTGGGAATACATGAATTGCGAAGAAAATATGTTAAAACGTTTTACCATTGGAAACATAAGACAGAGATTTTAGGTGGAACCACCTTAAACACTCAGAGGAGCTTTCTTTCTGCGATGACTGGTTAACTTCTGTTACCTACGTCGTATTCAGAAAGGTTGCGAAGGTTAGGCATATTTGCATATTGTTCTATATTCCTCTCTATTCGCTGTTTCGGAAAATTCCTTTCACGCATATGACTGGTTCATTCCTCACAGAGTTGGTAACTGTGTATTCTGGTTAGCTGTACATGGAATACTGTTTTAAATTAGCTAAAATCTTTAAAAAAGGAAAATACTGAAGAACAGTATAACATTCTTTCTGAGTTAAAATTTTAAATTTATTCACACGTTGTGTTACTTTTTTGTCCCCTCAGAGTGTAAATTTGCGCCCTTGGTACGGAAATTCTGCGAGGTCAACCGCCCTCCCTGCCCTCCCGGTAGCTACGGCCCTGGCGGTGACATACACTGAAGTAGCAAATTAATACGATAACGTGTTGGGTCGCTCTTGCCTTTCGAAACAGCCTGGATTCGATATGGCGTGAATTAGACAAGGAGAGGATATCCTTCTACAGGTATGTCCAGCTAAGCGGATGTGATGGCGTCCATCAATTTCCGAATGTTCTCTGGAGAAGGGCCCCTGTTGAGAATGGCTCTTTCAAAAAAGAAAAAAGACTGGGTAAAGATCTGGAGATTGTGGTGGCCATTTCAACACTTTGAAGTCATTTTTAAGCTCCCAGAACCACTGTGTGACCATCCGAGCACTGCGGTATGCATATTATCCTGCTGGAAGTAATCCTCCCCATCAGGAACACCACGTACATATACGGATGTGTCTGGTCCGCAATGATGTTGAGATACAAAGGGCACCCTGAAAGTAATGCCTCGTCCCTCGTAAGATTTTGATTTGCAGCAGCTAAAATGTGAAACATGGTAGCGAAATACTTGGACATATTGTTAATGATGCTAGCCTATTCAGAGTGTTGCCCATCACTTTCTATACATTTCCGCCATCTTTGAACAAATTGGTAAAATCCATTTTGGAAAAATTCCTGAGGCTGTCGTTTTACCCATGAGTTCTCAGCCAGTTTAACGTCCCTCACATCGTCGAAACGTTCCCCTACGAAGTATGCTTTTCAAAGGGGTAAACAGAAAAAATTCTGAGGGAGCCGAATCAGGACTGTAGTGGGGTTGGGGCATCACCGTCCACCCCATTTTGGCAATAGCCTATGAAGTCTCCATTGAGGTGTGAGGACGTGAGTTATCATGGTGTAAAACAATACTATGAAGTGAAATGTCACGTCGTTTCCTTCTGATATCTTCCTTTAGCTTCTTCAATGTCTGCACATAGTGGACACTGTTTATTGTTGCAACTCCTGGATGGGGACACGACGATCAGCTGTAACCAGGTCTTTCACTCGTTGCCTGTTGGCGTTTGTCACAGCAGCTGCGGGTCTTCCGACACTAAACGTTCTCCCTCTCAAAACCTTTCCCATCCATTTTTGGACATTACTCATATCGATTGTGGCAGCTCAAGGAGTCTTCTGTGGATTTCTGGAATTCAAGCCTAATTGAGAGCATGGATAATCAATTACGGCTTGCTGCTTTTCTCTGTCATTCGTGATCTTTATTTCCGATTCTGTAAAAAACTTGTTCCCACATTGGTAGCATATCATAGTCCATGTCAGTGCAGTTTCATTAGTCCATGTCAGTGCAGTTTCATTAAAATCACTTCAACATTTCATAAGTTATTAAGGAGGGGGCATTGCTTTCAGGATGTTCCTTGTATCTAGTGGCATCCACATGCTGTTCTAGAGATACTAAGGAATCCAATACCAGACTTAAAAACAGACGCCAGACTGTTACATCCCGTCCAGCAGCTTGTATAGTAAACGCCAGGCAGCTGGGATCCATCGATTCCTGCTGTAGACACCAGATTCTGGAACGTCCATCTATGTGTAAAGTGTGATTCATCGAACCAAGCGACCTTTCATCAGTCCTCAAGTGTCCAGTTCTGGTACAGAAGACTTTGTTGGTTTTTAACATCGACGAGTGGTGCACATAGAAGCCGTTGCTTTAGACCATTTGCAACAATGTGCCGCTGACTTCTGTCGATTCCGCTGTTGTATTACGCGATTACTCGACGCAATAAAGCTGATCTCTTACCTCGTACATTCCTTTGCAATCACAGAATCCCAGTTTTTATGTGCTTTATACCACCTTACTCGTTCTGTTGCATTGATGTTGGTAATCAGAGGTTTGTGGATCAGAGATGGTCACGGGTCAGTTGGTCAACGGGTCGACAGTTTCTTTCTGGTCAAACGGGTCGGGTCAAAGTGTTCCTGACCCGATTTCGACCCGGTTTTATTCCCGTTTCAATTTTGAAAAGAAAAATAGATACTTCAAAGAACTTTTCCGCGAGGTCTTTTAAGTAACACCTCAGAACTGCAGAGTATGATCCAGGAACTTGCTGAGAAGGGTAAAGAAATGGGATTAAAAATGAACTTTCAGAAGACAAAACTGATGTACAATGCTTTTACAAGAAATGAAGATTTACCAATTGATCGGAAAAGCTAGAGATAACCAATTCCTGTATTTGCTTTGGACAGCAGATATCAAACGAGGGTCACATTAATAAATAAATTAATTGGCATTTTTGGAAGAAACAGTACAATTTTTAAGAGCAATGTGCCACTATATCTTAAAAGAAAAGTGTTTAGTCAATGCGTCCTTCCAGTGCTTACGTACGGAGCAGAGACGTGGACCTTAACTAAAAGAGACATACAAAGGCTGCAGAGAACTCAAAGGAGCATGGAGAGATACATGCTTGGTGTAACCAGGAAAAATAAGAAGAGGAATTCGTGGATAAGGAAAGTAGCAAGAGTGGAAGACATCATGATCAGAGTAAAATCCCTGAAACGGCAATGTGTTGGACATTTGCCAAGAGGACCGACCACCGATGAACAGCCAAACTTTTAGACTGGATTCTAAGGGAAAGGAAAAGACCCAGAAGAAGACCACGTGGGAAATGGGTGGATGGAGGAGACTGGCACAGGATAGTCCATTGTTGAAGAAACATTGGTGGAACTTCATCCAACAGTAGATTGATAATAATGATTGACAATGATGATGATGATGACATATTCGAATTTACAGTTCAAAGCAGATTTTTCCGGGTCAGGTCCAGGTCAGGTCCAATAATATGATGGCCGGGTCCAGGTCCGAAATTTTTGACCCGTTTCCAACTATGTTGTGGATTGCACCACTTCCATAAGCACCGGCCCGATGGAGATCACGACGAACTGTTATGACCGAAAAGAGATCATTCCGACTGGTGTTCAACTCTGCGACTATTTGCGGTGCGGTGATCTTGTGCTTCCACTGTACAATCTGTACCAACATTGGCCTATCCCTATCTGACGTCTTCGTATGGCATCAACAATGCGCACGTTTAGAAGCAACGTCGTGTCCTTTTTTATAAGTAACCATAATATTTGATACAGTATCTCTTGTTAAACCTGCTATTTCTTCCTATCTAGTAAGTAAAGCTCCTGCAATACGTGCACCAATGAACATGCCCTTTTTGAGGACACTGAGATCTGACATTCGTCGAAAATTACTCCACAACAGCTCTTTCACCTGCGAATGTGGCACTGCTACCTGATAGCCGACATCGTACTGCACCCCTTTATATATCTAACATCGGGGGTGACGTCGTCCTTGTGATTTGCATATGGCAATTTGCCTGTAATCCAGTCGCAGTCGATGTCTCCAGTATCTTGACAAATCCCTGCATAGGATTTTCTGAAAACAAAATTTAAAAAATCCTTACCGTTTATAAAGCCATACACATTACAGACAACTTCTGCAGAATTTTCTTCTTTTACTGATACTTCCACTCTGGCGGTCGTGTCACCTGTGAAAAATATTGTTGTTTTTTTTAATTAGAACATCACGCAAATCATCGATTATGAATTAAATTTATTTCGCTCTTCGTTACAGTATGCGTGGGAGAAAATACAGGGTGTACAGCTTAGACCTATATAATAAAAGGAAACATAATAAATTATGAACTTACAACGATTTATTAACCACATGTACTGTTCCAGATACACAAACCGATAATTTTTTTATGTCTAATAAACTTCAACATGAGCTCCACTGGGGGCGTGGCAAACGTCCAACGGGTACTCCGCCGCCCCGGTGGAGCAGTGGTCTAAGCGATGGCCTCTGATCATTCGTCCGAGATGGGTCCGGTTTCCAATACCGTGAGGCATGGATGCTGTGTTTGTCTTACGGCACTGGCTCTCTCACTTCCTTGGAACCAGTGCCCTAAATAAGGGACGGGAGACGGATTATAGCCCATTCAGTTGCTCACGGTGGTCGTTAAACCTCCAATAAAAAAAACGGGTACTCTATCTCAGCCCACGTGTTGAGAAGCACTTATGGTGTAACATTGTTGATTGCAGTACAAATTCTGTTGCGTAAGTATTCCAGATTACGCACTGGTGTAGCGTACACCTGGTCTTTGACAAACCACCACAGCAAAAAGTGAGGTGGAGTTAGGTCTGGTGATCTTGGGGGCCATGCAATGACAGTTGATTCTCTCCCAATCTACCCTGTCGTGAAGTAGTCATCCAGGAATGTGAGGATATCATTGGAAAAGTGCGAGGGAGCCCTATCTTGTTGGAAAACCGTTGCTTCAGGCAACTGAGGCACAGTGTGTTCCTGTAGCATGTCCAGGTATGTTATTATTATTTATTTTATTTTTTTGGAGATTTAGCGACCAACGTGAGCAACTCAGTGGGCTATAAGCAGTCGCTCGTCCCTAATTTAGGGCCACTGGTTCCAAGGAAGGAAGATATCCAGGGCCGTAAGACAAATACAACATCCATGCATCACCGGGATTCGAACCCGGACCTATCTCGGACGAATGATCAGAAGCCATCGCTTAGACCACTGCACCACCGGTGGGCCCAGGTATGTTAGTTCAGTTACCGTGGCCACCGCAAAAATGAAGGGACCGGTGATTTTCTCCTTCATTATCGTACACCAAACATTGCGTGTTGGAGAATCCCATTCGTGTTCATGAACAACGTACATATTTTTGGACCCCCAGAGGCGGCAGTCATATCTGTTTACTCTTTCAGGCACGTGGAATGTTGACCCGTCTGAAAAGCGTGCACAGTCTAGGCATGTATAGTCGGCATCAGTTTTTTCCAATATTGTCTCCGAAAATGTTTTCCGTGCCGTCCTGTCATACGGCTTAACTTGTTGACACAACTGAATCGTGTACAACATTTTATGGAGTACCCGATGCACTGTTGTTGGTGAATGTCTAGCTGCCCACTAGCCTATCGAATAAATTTTCTCGAGCTTCTCTGAAATGATTTTCGAATCCGTTCAACGTTTTCCTCAGACACTGTGCGCTTAGCATGTTTACCAGTCATCGATAGCAACTTCCCTTTTATCTGAGTTGATTGTCCCATTTCACAACCGACACGTAAGTCTGTACGTCTGCCGTCGCTCCAGGGTTGTACTCGCGGCAAAAACGGCCCTGTACAAGCGTCATGGACTTCAATTCCGCAAGCGATAGCACACAAAACACCTTCTGCTGTGGAGTCGACATGGCGCTGACGCAGAAGCTATCTACTTCTTCCGCAATGCCGCAGAAGTGGATAGCTTCTGTTTATGCGTCTGGTTTAGAAATTTCACAGCTGCTCTTTACAATGGCGCCCCGCCTTTTGTCATTCGAACTGGTACTTTGTATTTATGAATTTTTCTTTTATTATACGTCTAAGCGGAGCACCCGGCATATTACTTTCAAATTTCAAGAAAATCAGATTTTGTAGGTAAAATTTGGTAAGTATTCAGTACGAAAGCATAACAAATGCACAGTGCAATAATACAAACGAATGAGAAATATTAAAATTATCTCGTCTGCAGTTCTGCAATAGGCATACGTCTTGAGTACATAATTACAAATACTGTGATCATTGCGTCAGTAATTCCCGATCACTTAGTTCGTGTTCATTTCGTCTACTTTAATTTCTCTCTCAGAATGGATAGAATTTTTGCTACAAGGCTGAAAAACAAGGTTAAAGGTCTGACATGCAACACATTTTACGGCCCCTTGTTCTCAGTCATTCAGATACTTAATTCATTTTTTCCCCCTGGAACTGCCTCTCTAACCCTCTATTCGTTTTACCTCACACTCTTGCTAAGTCTAATTTTAAAAACAACTTTTCTTCTCCTCACGCACCCAATAAGTCTATTTTTATTTAGTTCATTTATCTTCTTCTTTTACAACTGTCTGTCGGTCCGCTGTACGCCCCTCCTACCAACACATTTAGCTGCCATATGGAAAACATTCTGATTTCAAAACAAACTTTCGTCATTTCCATGCTTAATCATTGATTTAATTACATAACTTGTCGTCCTAGTGGCGCAGTAGTCTAAGCGCTGGCTTCTGCCCATGCGTCCGAGATGAGCACAGGTTCGAATCCCCGTAAGGCATGGATGTGGTCTTTATTTTATGGCACTGACTCCCTTTCCTCGAATCAGTGGCCCTAAATTAGCGACGGGCGACAGCTTACAGCCCATGGAGTAGTTCACGGTGGTCGTTAAACCCTATATCAAAAAAGAATTATATAACTTTCTCTTCACCGAAATGTCTCTTCATCTGCCTATCTGTCCGGCCTTTGTTACCACATTAAACGCCTTAACTTAAAAGCAAATTTTCTTCATACATGCTCTCAATTAGGCTATTTATCGTCAATGTTGTTCATTTCCCTTCTCTATGAACTGTCTATCTCACCATCTGTCAGCCCTTCCTATAAACATTTAATAACCACGGAAGAAAGAAAGAGTTTGAAACGAATTTATTTCACTCCCAGTCTCAGTCAGGATTCTTATTTCATTTTGTAAGAGCCAAAATGTATCGACATCCATCTGTCGTTCCGGATTTATAAATACGCATGCATATAGCAGAGTTAACTCGCAAAATCAGAATTGTAAAAACACAAGTTTGTCCGTGTCCCCTCACTCCGGAGTAAGTTGCTCTCCCAACTGAGCTACGCGGACAGAATGTCTCGCTGCAGATTTGTCATCTTGACACATGATGTCACCTCAGAAGCACGTCACAGTTTATTCTAATAGCCATAAATTTATTCTATTGAAGAGAAAAAAATTGTTATTAAAATTTTTGTGCTTAACATCATGCCCCACAAAAGAGTTAAACAGCGCTTTAAAACTTAGCTTCTCGTTTGAATAACATTTAAAATCGCCATATTATAATCGAAAATCTTAAACTGGAAAAGGGGATGAATGTACGCACTTCCCCTCACCTTTTTTTTTTTTCCTGCATAGTGGCAAAGATTCCAAAATTCCACGAAAACTGGAGTTTTCTCCAGTATTCTATCAATTCTGAAAACGAAATAATGTGAACGGAGTGAACAGCGGGCGAAGTGAATCGGAGAGGAAATAAACTGGACGAAGTAAACGTCGACGAAATGACGGAAGTGATGAAAATCCTCCAAATACGTGGCGTCAGTAAATAAATAAATACATCGCTCTTTCCACGTTCCAGAAGCACATAGCAACCGAAAAATTGTTTTCCGCACAATTTTTCGGTTGCTATGTGTTTCTGGAACGTGGAAAGAGCGATGTATTTATTTATGACCGAAGTGCTCCGTCACCGCGTCAGCAGTGAGGTAAAGAATTACAAATGCTAAATACTTTTGTGTTTGTTTGTTAGCACGTCTTTTGTAAAAAAAAAATATTCGCTTATGGTATCATTTGTTCGCCCGATCGTCCGCCTGTAGACACCATATTTCTGCAACTATTAGCCTGATTTGATTTTTTTTTCTTTTCTGCACTGGGAAGCGTGAGATGTGAGAACGATTATCCTTGTTGTCCTGTCCTTTTGCAATGCATAACTTTGCCGCTAGAATGCGTGAATGCAGTGCCAACGAATTCAAAATACAGTTTATTCCATCTACACTGCTGGCCATCCAAAATGCAACACCAAGAAGGACACGAGATACCAAAGCCAGATTTACTTGACACATAACAACAGATACAAAGATGAAACGATTGAGCTTACAGGCCCGTGCGATTTGCGGAACACGCAGACATCAATAGTTTGTGTGGCCCCCATGGCTGGCATTAACGGCCGCTACACGCCGCGGCATCGAACGAAAGAGGCTTTGGATGTGGGCTAGGGGTGTGTCGGTCCAGGCTGCTTCCACACCTTTCCACAGTTTATCAGGCGTAGCCGCGGATGGTGCTTGCCGGGCCACACGGTTGCCGATCAGCGACCGGACGTGTTCGATGGGCAACATATCGGGAGAACAGGCGGGCCACCGCAGCGGTGACACCTGGTGGGCCGTAAATAATTGTTGCACGATGCGTGCCATGTGCGGGCGCGCATTGTCCTGTTGAAACATGGCCGCTGGCAGGTCCTGCAGGTAAGGGATGACTACAGGCTCCAAAACGTCGGAGATGTAGCGGTGGCTGTTGAGTGTACCGGCGATGAGTACCAGACGGGTGCGGGTGTCATATCCAATTGCGCTCCAAACCATAACGCCAGGAAACGGACCGGTATGGTGATGCATAATGCAGGGGTCATACAGTCTCTCGCCGCGGTGCCGCCACACGCGGATCCGACCATCGTGGTGTTGCAGGCAGAAGCGGGATTCGTCGGAGAAGACAATGTCGTGCCATTCCGTAGTCCAGGTGCGGCGTTCAACGGCCCACTGCCGCCGCACTCGCCGGTGGTGTAACGTCAGTGGTAATCGGAGCAATGAACGCCGTGTGACAAGTCCCCGTTCCTGCAGACGACGTCGAACGGTACGTGCAGACACAGGTTGTTGCGCAACACACCCTAATTCCTGCGCTAACGTTCGTGATGTTGCGTTGCGAGCCGTCAATGCCCGCCGCACAACATGCCAGTCCTCGCGTTCGGTGGTGTGGCGCGGCTGCGGCAATCGCTCACGTCGGTCCGTCCGTCCCTCCTGCACCCACCGAATCCATACTAGCCTCACTGTGGCTGGATGTCGTCCCACATGGGCGCCGATGTCTCGGTACGATAAACCACTGTCGCGATAAGCCACTATTCGTCCTCTGTCGAACTCCGAAACGTGCTGGAATGACTGCCGTATTCTGCGACGAGGCATCAGGAAGCTTCCAAGGCACAGGTCCGGCAGCACAACACACTTCCGCTACTTACACCCGTCTTCTGTGCACCCTTCTTATAGTGCTTTTCGGTGGCGTGCCGGGCGCACATGATTTGTATATGCCCTGCAATGCTAATCGTTTGCGTTTCCTCTCGCGGGCGACGCATGCTGCGAATTTCAGGCCAATCGGATGCTTCCTTCTTGGTGTTGCATTTTGGGTGGCCAGCAGTGTAATTGCTTCTAAATATTCGACTGAAAAAAATCTTATTTTCATTCGATACCATTTCTAACGAAGACTATTTTGGTTATAATTTGTTTATCACTTAATACATAGTTTTTCCTCTACGGAGCGTAAAGGTAAACTGCGATTTCCCCAATATCTCTGCTTCTAAAAGTCCGATTTGAAAAATGCTTTTGATAGAGCTCCTGGTAGTAAACATTCCGCATATAATGTCTAGTTTTTGGTAGAGAATGGTTCGTGCGTGTAAGTGTATATTTCTGTTTTTGATATACACTCATTGTCATAAAACTCCGCGCACCAAGAAGGAGGCGTCGGATTGAAATAATATTTTAGTAGTCAGATGGTGCATACCAAGGACATAAGTGATTTAAATATCACAGTAGCAGGACGATTTCCCGCGGACATACGGCACACATTCCGGTCAGCGTTAGTACCGCGTCGGACAGCCGGATACATACGGTGATACAGCTCGGATACATACGGTGATACAGTCCAACATGGAGGCAAAGAGACGCCGTATATCAGCACTATACGTCACTAGTCCGTAGCATTCCACGTTGCTCGCAGCTGACACCACTGCAAACGGCGCCGACGATGGTCAGGCGTGAATGGCAGAAAACGTAAGGGCACTCACTCGAGAGTGCAGATTTGCCTCTGCCAGGAGTCTGGAAATGGTTCTGACGGACACAGGAGTCCTTTGTACAGCCGCCACATGTCTCTGGGTATTGGACAAGGACGTCGTTGCATATGTGCTTGCCGCTCTCAGGATCCCATGGTCCTCTCTGCTGGTGGTGTTTCTGGATCGTCCAGATCCAGTCCGCTGCATCTGGGTGCCTTCCCGTGTCCATTGCTCCCAACACGATCGCACAATACTGTCCGACTAGCCCGAATGGCGGCCAATTCGGCGCGGCGGCCACCCTGTCTTTCTCATTACGACGATACGGCCTCGTTCAAACTCCGTCAGTTGCCCGTACACACACCTACGGCAGCTCCTCGGCATGTCTATTGCTCAGGAACTTTACCCGGCTCTTACCGTGCACTTCGGCACGAATGTGGAGTCCCCTGCGCGGCGCCTTATAAGCCCCAAAGATTGCTATTGCAGCGCCGGTCTTGGACGCGCGGGCTTGCAGAATTGCGCGAAACTTTAATCATTTGCATGTCTGCCCTCCCCGTAGCTATTCGCCAAATTTTGCGTTAATCGCACCGTTTTTTCTTTGTTCCACGGATTTATATGCCGATGAGTGTATTTGCAGCAACATATGCGCTTCCGAAAACTCGATTAAAAAAAATATTTTGTGGTCAGATACCGACCACCACGACAAATCTATTCAGCATACCTTCAGCTTAAAGTAGCGCATGGTTTTCCGCCAGGTGTCGTAGATATATAACTTATTTTTCTCGATATCTCGGCTTCTAACAGTCCGATTTGAAAAATTCATTCTTTGTCGGAGAGCGTTTCTTTTGGAAAATGTTTTGCATATAACTTCAACTTTTTCTAAATGAATAAGTGGGCATACGTTTACGTTCCCGTTTGTAGCATATTAGCAACAATATCTGCGCGTTTAAAAAGCTGACGGGAAAAAAAACATTTTTTCGGTCAGTTACTACTAACCACTAAAACATTTTGTGTGCATTTCCTGCCCAAAATAATGCACAATTTCCCCGCTAGGGTGCGCAAAAATCTAGTCTGTTTTTATTAATGTCTCTGCTTCTAAAAGTCTGATTTAACAAAAAATTAGCACCGGATACCATTTATCTTACAGACAACTTTGCCTGTACTTATGATTTTTTTGTAGTTCTGAGTTCTGGTGCTAGATAGTATTAGTGTGTATTTCTGTTTGCAGCTGTTCTGCGCTTTTAAAAATTCTATTGAATTTTTTTTTATACTGTATGACATTCATTTCAGTAAAGATGAGAAACATTATCCTGTTTAAATAATGCACACTTTTCTCGCTAGGGGAGTAAGTGTAAAAACCTTTTCCTCGATATCTCTGCTTCCAGGAGATATATTTGAAAAATTATTTTTTCTTAGCATAGCTTTTGCTATGAAGAATACTTTTTGGATATGTCCTGCTTTTCCACTATTCAAAAATTCTTTCGCTAAGGGGAATAAAGTCATATAATGTTTTCCACTATATCTCTTCTTCTAACTGTTCGAATGAACATCCCTTCGTTTCTGATATCTCCCTCCAGCATGAGCAACTTCTTGTACATAACTTGTAAATTTTCATAACATGCTTTTCAGTGGCAAGTGGGAGAAAGTGGACGTTTCTATTTCTAGATGTTTTATCGATTGTAGAAATCTGGTTGATATTTTTACGCTTTCCAACCGTAGGTTGAAGAGGCTTATATGCTCCAGCTTTGTCCGTCTTTCTGTCAGCACGATAACTCGCGTAAAAATGGTTCGATTTCGATTAAATTTTAGTATGTGGTAAGGTACAACCTGGGGACGAACCCTATTAAAAATGGACTAAATGCGGTCAAAGATCAGGACATAGGAGCGGGACCCATTACATCGCCCTTATACGTCATAACTTACGTAAAAATGCTTCGATTTCGACTTAGCTTAATCATCTTGTTTCGGAGGTATTCTGAACCAGTTCTGTTGAATATAATAGAAATGGGGTCAAAGGTCAGGGCACAGTAGCGAGATTTATTCTACAGCCATTATCCTCATAACTTGACCAAAAATGCATATATTGCGACAAAACTTTAGTATATTGTTCCGGAGGTATATTGAACCGGTTCTGTTTAATATCATCGAAATGAAGTCAAAGGTCAGGACACAGGAGCGAGATTTATTCCACAGCCATTATCCTCATAACTTGAGTAATGATTCCTGGTGTGTTGGAAAGCGTATCATAATCAATGCATTGCATGATTTTACTAACTTGTTTAATTTGTAATCGGTTCCGTTGCCTATGAGTAACTTTGAAATATTGTATTCGTGTCGGGAAGGATTCAAAAGGCGTGCTTATTACAAGCAACATTTCGGTGTCATCTCGTAGGTAGGGATGACACCGAAATCTTGTTCGTAGGCAGAGAAACTTTAAGGACGATGATTGGTTGCTCTGGCTGCGGAAAAGTGTCTTTTACACACTAAGGAAAATGTATGCCATCAAGAGACATCCAGCTGCTTGCTTCTAGCTGGTTTAACATCGTAAAAACCTAATGCAGGGCAAAAATTATGTTTTCATATGAGGCGTTAAAAGGTATGCAAGTATCAGCACAACAAATTTCAGTTCTTTTCGGTAATTTTACAACGGGAGAGGGGGAGAGGGCACCTTCTGAGCGACCCTGCGGAATACCTGAATATTGGTTGTTGTCTAAATACATCCCACAGTTTTATTAATCTGTTATTTTCTTTATACGGAGTGGCTTCATTCGAATGAGCGGATGCTTATGCCATCTTTCACAAAATGCGTACATAGCTGGAGAATTCTTTCCGATATTCTTCCGCACAATGCGAAGAAAATTGTTCCTATGAATATTGGACCAGAAAATCTTTCCTACTGGCACATTTTGAGAGTACAAGAAATGAAGTCTTCCGGCCGCCCCGGTGGCGCAGTGGTCTAAGCGATGGCCTCTGATCATTCGTCCGTAAGGGGTCCGGGTTCGAATCGGGCGGTGTGGCATGGATGTTGTGTTTGTCTTACGGCACTGGCTCTCTCCCTTCCCTGGAATTAGTGACCCTAAATTAGGGACGGGCGACTGCTTATAGCCCATTGAGTTGCTCACGGTGGTCGTTAAACCTCCAATCAAAAAAAAAAAAAAAGTCTTCCGAAAGATATCCTGCTAAGAACATCTGCATTCGTTTTATGTTTGACGGCAAAGTACATGGGAATGTAAAGGTTATACAAAATCCCGCCACTTCTGGGTGTGATAATGATGTAAAAGTAAGTCGGCAATTGCCCTATTAGGAAACAACAAATTTCTGTTCTTCTTCTCTTCGGAAATTACTTATAAATGGATTGGATTTCGGGGTTTTAACGAACACCGTGCGCAGCTCAGTGGGCTATAAGCAATCTCTCGTCCCTAATTTTGGGTCACTGGTCTAGAAAAGAGAGAGCCAGTGTCATAAGGCAAACGCATCATCTATGCGTTACTCGGGGAACCCGGACACATCTCGGGCTAATTATTACGTAACGCTTCGTACCAATTAGGCATCCGGGACCAACTGACGTATGAATCAGTAGACTTGTTATTGTCAACCCACGTGCTATTTGGGTCTTTTCAATGAATCAACAGTTTCCTAATCTTGAAATGGCAGATATTCACTTCATTTATTGAGAAGCTAACGGAAACAGCTGTAAAGTCTCTACAAGGAGACACGAGCTAACGGAAACAGCAGTCAAGTCTCTACAAGGCAGCTTTGTCATCACGATATCTTGCCAAGGATAATTTTGCAGCCATCCGTTGGCGTCTTCTAGTTACAGAATCCTTTTCGTCTGTTACTGCGGATTGGGGACGATACAGTCGTATTCGAAGATTTGCTATAGTAAAAATGTTGCTGAACATGGTCGCAGATGTTACCGGAATAACACGAGCAGACTTGTTAGATACTTAAATTTATGGAACATTTGTCGTGAGAAAAACTATTCACATAACGTGCAACGAGTACAGTCCCTACCACTAGCTGATTTTAATTCGTGGATCGTATTTTCGCACTGGATTCTGCGGCAAAGCATTACATGTGGTTTTCTTCATTGTGTGCTTTTCATCATTGAATCGTGATCCACAACGTATTGCATTTTGGATTACTATATACACGATCTCTTTGCTGCCACCAATGCTCAATGACCAGCAATGCACACATTTCTTGAAAGACGTTCCACTAGCAACACACTGTCGCACGTGGTTCATGTATGATGGGACTTCAACGTATTTTTAGAACATCTCAGTCGCATGTACCGTGCCCGCTAGATTAGTAGAGATGGACCAGTTGCATAGCCGATACGTTTTCCAAATTTGAATCTATTGAATTTCTTCTTATGGAGCCATTTTTAAGACTGACGTTTCCACCAGCTCGGTTTTTAATATATAGGGTGTTTCATCTTTCCCTAATTACGATAAATTTTATAAAATGAACCGAGTTAGTTAGACGTACGCGGTTTGTTGCATTGATTGGGTCATATTCTCAAGGTTTTGTTTCGTTGTACTTTTTGACAAATGGGTCGCGCTGCACGTCAGCAACGTAGTTTGATGTTGAAAGCGTCAGTCGGTGAAATGATGTCTATGCAGGAGAACGCTAATTGTGTTCTCTGGTTTCATGAAACCAAATCTGCAATTTCAATGAAGCGGAAGTTTAGGCGTGAGTTTGATAGAGCTCTACCTGATGTGAAGAGCATTAGGAACTGGTATCAAAAGTTTAAACATACGGGCAGTGTCTGTGACCGTGCAAGAAGTGGAAGACCTTCCATTAGTGAGGAAACTATCGACGCTGTACGCGATGCATTCGTACGAAGCCCGAGGAAATCAATTCGTCATGCCTCTAGTGAACTGGGAATACCTATGAAGACAGCGCACCGCATTTTGAAAAAGCGGCTTCGTCTTTTTGCATACAAATTGGAAATTGTTCAAGCCCTTGGAATCTAATGATGGGCCCAGACGTGTGACATTCGCTATGGATATTCTTGAACGAATAGACGAAGATAATGATTTCCTGAAGCGGATGTTTTTCAGACGAATCAATCTTTCATACCTCAGGTAAAGTGAATACGCATAATTCCCGTATCTGGGGTTCAGAGAACCTACATGTAGTTTTGGGGAAACAGAGGGATAGTCCTAAAATCAATGTTTGGTGCCGACTGATGCACAAAAAAGTAATTGAACCGTTCTTTTTTATTGAGCCCACCATTACATCGGGTATTTACCTCGACATGATGCAGCGCAATTGGAAGAGCTGCAACCACTGGTAATGTTTCCGGCAGAACAGTGCGTTCCCGCACTGGGGTGCGCCTGTCCGTCAGTTCTTAGATGACAACTTCCCTAACAGATGCATAGGCAGAGATGGTCCCATACGCTGGCCACCAAGATTCACAGACATTTAACCCCTTTGACTTCTTTTTATGGGGATCAAGTTTATGCAACACCAGTTGCAGATATTTACACTTTGAAGGGAAGAATAACTGAAGCGTTTGCGACCATCACAGATGGCATGTTGCAGCAGACATGGAAAGAGATAGGTTACCGACTGGATGTTCTCCGTGTAACAAAAAGAGCCCACATTAAAGTATACCGATGGCTCGTAAAAAAAACTCTACATTTCAGGTAAGCTATATGGAAAACCGTATGTGTCTAACGAGCGTGGTTCATTTTATACGGTTTATTGTAATCAGGGAAAAACTTTAGACACACCCTGTATAATTTCTAGCGAATGAATTGCAGATAATTGCTACATAATTCCAAAAACTCTGGGACGTTTCGTTAATCATCGACAAGAATACGATGTGAGGCGTGTATTACTTCACAGGGAGGTATTTTGAACACTTGTTCTTACATTGACTTACTTAGCTGAAATGAAAAGTAATTACCTTCATATGTTTTCTCCCTTGCACTCTCAAATGTACTATAAATCTAAAGGGAAGCGTTTCTGACAAAATGTTAACAGGATTTTTTTATCAATATGTGCAGCAGAATGTGTTCCAAACTCTGACTAGGCCTTTCGGAATCGAAAACACATGTGTATGATAGAAATTCACTAATTTATTACGTCGAGATAACCTTGCTTTAGGCTGCTGCAAAACACAAGTCCTGTCCTTCATGTGTGAAGTATTTCCAGACCCTCACAAGAGCTTCATTTTTTTAAAGGAAAGTAACGTGGCTTTTTGCAGGTCTGAATTGGATTTCACTGTCAGCTACCTTGCGCACCTTTCGCATTCCCCGGAAATCAAAGATGAACGCGAAGACATCTTTAACCCTTTAACCGGCTGAAGCGAATTAACTCGGGATAAGCAAAATTGTTTGAAATCAGCTCGAACGAAAATATAGATAATCGCTGTCTGATAAGTGGGCCGAACTCTACAAGAACGTGTGAACCTGCACAATAGAAAGCGTTGAGTTTCCGTTACGTTTGTCATTCAAAATAGTCATTTAAGGGGAATGATTTTCCTTAATATTATACTTCCTATCGTATTACTTATACTTATACTTCCTATCGTATTACTTATACTTATACTTCCTATCGTATTACTTATACTTATACTTCCTATCGTATTACTTATACTTCCTATCGTATATTATACTTCCTATCGTTTACAAAAGTGCCGAAGAACCTAAGAAAGGAGAGAAAAGATGCTTGAGTAACTTGTTTCTACCCAGTAGCATGATGTCCGTGTACGGGGGACTAGCCCTTTCCAGTCATTCCTTGTGTCATGGAGCAGAGAATAAAGCACTGCAGACTATAAGACTAAAGACCATAAGAAAGCTCTTACTACCAGAGAATGATATATAGCCGATTCTGCTGAAATAAGAGAGGGAAAGAAATAGTTTTGCTGTAGCTTTCGTGTAACCCGGCCACTATATCAACTGTTCTGTTTGAGTAGGTCAGGAAATTTTGGGCACCATTTTGTTCTGATGCATCGGCCGCTTAAAAGGTCCAAGAGACAACTTTTATCTGCTCATCTATCTCTGGGTGTTGAACCTTCACTGACATCCACTATACCTAAGCCAAAGGAAACTCAGGAATCTTAGCTCCGGAAGTTAAGCTGTGTTGAAACTTACTGGATCGATGCAGTTAATTAACTAGTCCCATACGTTTACGATTTAAATTAAATGCAAAAAAATTTAAATTGCAATTCTCAAGCCTTACGGCTGCATTTCCTCAAAGTGTCTGAATGTTCCTTTACGTAAAAAGGCAGAATACTTCTAAAATCATTAAAACCAAGAATATGTCTCTTAGATTTTCAATGCTTTTGAATGTCGACCAGATATATTATGCTTCAAAAAACTGATTTTTAAAATTGGAAAAGTAACAAGGGAAAATGTTCGAATTGAGTTAAACGAATTACAGTACGTCTCAAAGCATTTTGCACTTTTCAGTTACAAGAAAGAAAACTTACCAACAGGTAAGTGAATCTCTACAGCAGTGACAGTGGCAGGACTCGGTAATATGGCTGACCAGTGTTCGTTTTTTCTCCATTCAGTCGTCTTAAAACATGTCGCTGGATTTCCATCGTGAGCTTTCGCGGCCGTTTTGCCTTCTTGTTGGGAGGAGAACAGGAACTGATGGGCCGTTGCTCTATCACCTACATTAGTAACGGAAAATTTATATATAGGTATATAAAGGTATATAATTTATATATAGGTATATAAAGGTCCTGCATTTCAAACTTTATTTCAACGTACCATTAATACATGAAAAACGACAGGAAAAAGTTGTTGAACAAACCACTTTTTCCTGTTTTATCCAATGTTACCGCTGTAAAAAGTTTTAAATAAAGAAAAATAACATTAGTCAGCATCTTTAAACTTTGTTTTCATAACATGGGTAAAATAAGGTATTTTACCTAATTCCGGGGTACTGAATTCAAATATGATTGTAACAACTCTCCATCACGTACAGTTTTTTGTGTATGAACATTTGCAATATTTCCAGATGCATATATACAATGCAGGATGTACACATTAAAGCTTCACACTGTAATGTATTACAGAATTTATGTGTCTTGTTAGCTACAGAATTAGTGTAACAAAGAATAAATGTCATATTCATATATCACTGCATATGAGACAGAAAAATAAAAAAAGAAATAGAGTAAACAATATTAACACAAAAGTAAATGTATACACACATACTCGTATATCCGTACAAGTAGTTCATTTTTTTCTAATGTGTCGTGTTGTCGTCATTTTGCAAAAACCAGAACTAATCACTCATCATTGAGGGATCCCATCTGCCTTGATACATGTCCTCCATCGTTCGGATATGTTGGTGGAACCTTTCACTTTGTTCATCGCTGACTGCTCCTAGGTTGTCAGGAAAGAAATCCAGGTGCGAATCGAGGAAATGTATTTTTAAGGACAACCGGTACGCAAGGTTTTTATAGTTCTTGAGTAGGTTGCGAATCAGCTGTTTGTAGCTGCCCTCTTTGTGGCTACCCAGAAATCCCTTGACCACAGATGTGAAAGATAGTCATGCGGCGAGCTCCGTGCTGTTTAGCTTTTCAGGAAAAACAGAATCACGTAGTAGTTTCCATACCTAAAGACCAACGAAGATGCCTTCTTTGAGTTTTGCATCACTTAAGTGCGCAAATGTTTGCTTTAAGTGCAAGATACCTGGACCAGATTTGTCCACAGCCTTTCCAAAGTTTTATATCAGCCCCAGTTTGATATGAAGTTTTGGAAGCAGCACATCAGAGAGATTAACTAGGGCTTGTGACGAATGTTACTCTCTCCTGGAATGAAAGCATTTTCTTTGGGCCAGTCTGTCCGTTCTTAATGTTATGCTGTGGCCCTACTGTCCCACGTACAAAGAAAACAACAAAATTTAGCGAAGCCACTTTGACGCCCAAGCAGGAGTGATATCACACTCATATCACCGCATACTGACCGTTTAAACTGGTCATATGGTACTGCAGTGAGAATTTTGCCCATTATTTCATAAGTCTCCTTCATTCCTACAGCAAGTGTTACCGGAATGAGAGGCTTCTGGTTTCCGCTGGACAAAAGTACAGCTTTTAAACTAACATTGGATGAGTCGATAAATGGACGCCATTCCGTAGGATCATGAGATATTCCTAATTCTGTCATTATCCCCGAAATCTCTAAACAAAAACATGTACCATCCTGTATTTCATTGAAAGAACATAGACCCAAATTTATATTTCTGAACACAAACACGCTTGTACTCTTCGCTAGCAGGTTCCACTGTTGCAGTCGGGAACCTAAAAATTTAGCTTATTGCTTGGAAAGATGTAGGTCTAGAACGAGATCATTCAGTTCATTTTGCTCAATCAAGTGGGGCTCGTCTAAATGTTTTGGGGTATATGCAGGGTCCAGATTTTCATGTGCGTCCACATCTGCATTGGACGAATTTGAATCTATCTCTTCAAAGTGCAATGGAGATTTTGGTATACGAAGATCTTCCCCATGAGGAACAGGCCTTAAGGTTGATGGCAAATTTGCTCACCGTATTTTACTTTTATTGTACTTTGAAAAGCCACTCATTTTAGTTAAATAAAAATAACAATCTTCCATGTTATCAGTTGGCTCACGCCAAATCATCGGAACTGCGAAAGGCATGGATTTCAGCTTACCTTTCAAACATTCACTCAGGCTAACAAAGCAGGAAATGCAGCAGACTATAACGAAGTAAATTTCTCCGTCATTTCTATTCGCGCCAGGATTCGAACCCGGGTCCCCTCATTTCGGAATAAGTTGCTCTACCAATTGAGCTACGCGGACGTTTTATTCTGATTCCTATCTGCCTTTATGTCGTGTGCGTCCTTCTGGCAGGTACGTCACATCTCCTGGTACGTTACATCATCTCCCTCGTGTGCGTCCTTCTGGTAGGTACATCACATCTCCTGGTACGTTACAAGACATATGGATCGCACGATCTATTTTGGGTCTCAATGACATCCAAAGCACAAATAGTATGATTTCCTCACAGTCTTTGTCAGTGGACGAATCTGCGATTTTATAACACACTGTCCGAACACATAGCAAAACTAATCCGGATAAATAATGCATCCACGACGGTTCCTTTTCTTCATTTCGTCAACTTTTCCTCATAAACATGCAGCACGTGTTTCTTTTTCAATGTAAAAAACAGTAATGTCGGTTCTGTTGCAGTTACCTACACTGATGAGCCAATACATTATGACAACCCCCAGCCTAGAGAAATAAGCGTGCCTGGAGACCAAACGGTGGCGCAGGTGAAGTTCACAGAGCAGTATGTATACAATCCGAAGACCGGCTTTCGGTTAGTAGAGTGTTTCGAGTAAAAGAGGGAAAACGGCCGATTTATCGGAGTTTGAAAAAGGACAAATTGTGATGGCACGGCACCTCGGAGCTACGATCTCAGAAATGGCGCTGATTATGGGTTGTTCATGTGCTTCTCTAGTGAGTACGTATCAAAAGTGCTGCACAGATGGCCAAACGACGAACCGTCGTCCAGCCGTATGTCTTCCGCAGCTTATTGATGCGAGAGCGGAGCGGAGACCGTCGCATATTGTTCACGGCGACCGCAGGGCCACAATCCGACAAATCACCCGCTGCTACAACAGTGATCAGGGCAATGTATCACAGCACACAGTTCATTGTAGCCTTCTGCGCATGGGCCTGCGTAGCTGAAGACCCAGCCGGGGCTCACTGCACGTCGTTGCCAACAACGCATGAAATGGGCCCAAGATCATCAAGATTAGATCGTGGATGATTGGAAGAAAGTCGCCTGGTCTGACGAATCAAGATTTCTGGTGCATCACTTAGACGGCCGAGCGCTGATACGCCGATTACCAACGGAGAATATGGCATCTGGTTGCACTGTTGGGCGGAAACAGGCCGGAAGAGACGGTGTTATGCAGTCTGCGATGGGTTTTGGGGGGGGACACTTAAGGCCCCATTATCCCAATAGCACAATTCTTGACAGCTGTCAGGTATCTGAACATCGTTGCGGATCAAGTTCATCCATTCATGGCAACTGTGTGTTCCCTGCTTGTGATGACCATTACCAACAGGATAATACTCTAGGCCACACTGCCAGAATCGTCATGGAGTGGTTCGAGAAACATGCTGGTGACTTTCTGTTGATATCCTGGCCTCCAAATTCACCTGTCATGAACCCAATCGATCATTTGTGGTTCGATTTGGAAAATTTGGTTTGCTTTAAATCGTCACCACCCCGAAATCTACGGGAACTGGAGGACTTTCTGTTGACATTATGGTACCAAATATTTCAGGATACCTATTGCCACCTCATCAAACCGATGTCTCACCGAGTGGCTGCGGTTTAACGCGCTAAAGGGTATCCTACAGCTTATTAGGTAGGTGGTCATAATGTATTGGTTCATCTGTGTATTCTCTACCTACGAAAAAATCAGTGTTGCCATCTATAACATATACGTTTGCGGAATATGACAATAAAGAGATCTAGTGTCTATACACATTTTGAAGATTACAATCCGATTTTTGGCGTAAATGTGACAATGACGGTAAGCTAGATAATATCCGAAAACTTGAAAATGTTCATCGTCCTGAAATGGGACTCGAACCCGCGTCTCCCAGAAAGCGCACGGGTATGCTAACCAAGTTTCCGATCAATTTGAATATAACCATCATTAGCATACCCGGGCGCTTTCTGGGAGACACTGATTCGAGTCCCGCTCCAGGACGATGAAAATTTTCAAGTTTTCGGATATTATCTGACTTACCATCCTTGTCACATTTACGCCAAAAATCGGATTGTCATCTTCAAAATTTGTATTATATGGCGTAATCCCGTATTTCTTTCATGATCTAGTGTCTTTTTGCATGCCTACAAGCGCTAATGTGGAACAATAGTACATATTTAATACCCCACAACAACAAAAACGTCTCGTGGTGGCCATTTTTTAAGGTCAGATTTGAAATCAGCACCCAAAAATAAGTTAAAAACAGCTACCTTTGTTCATGTTATAAAACCTTGTAGATCAGTGTAATTTCTTCAAATGTGGAACACTAATAGGATGCAAATTACATACACGGAAGAACCAATACATTATGACCACCAGCCTAATACGATGTTGATCTTCCACATGCCACCAAAACAGCTCTTACCCGGCCAGTCATAGATGCTACAAGATTTTAAAAGGTGTCCTGTGGTATCTGATACATCAGATCCTTTAACTCTTCTAAGTTACGTGGTTGAGAAGCTGCAGATCGGTTTGCTGTTTCAACACAAACCACAGATGTTCGTTTGGATTGATGTTTCGGGAATTTGGAGTCCAGAACAAGAACCTTGAATTTTCCCTCACGTTTCGTGAACTATTCTCGAAGAATCTTGACAGTTTGGCATGGCGCATTATCTTCTGCAAGAAGGTACTACCAGAGAGGAATATCTTTGCCATGAAAGGATGTACCTGGTCTGCAGTGAGGTTTAGGTACGTAGTGGACGTCATAATTTCCTGCACATGAATGACTGGACCCAGGATTTCCCAGCAGAACATCACACGAACCATTAAAACTTCCTTTTCTTCTTTTCGTCCCACGGTGCATGCTGGTGCCAACACTTCGCCAAGTAAACGATGCACATGTACCTGGCTATCCACATGGTGCAACAGAAAACGAGATTCATCTGACCAGGAGACTTTCTTCTAATCATTCAAGGTCCATTTTTGATGCTCGCATCCCCATTGTAGGCACTTTCGACTGTGAACCGAGGTTAGCATTGCACTCGTAGCGGCCTGCGGCTATGGAGCCCCATTTTCAACAGGGATCGTGACACATTACTCCCGTCACCAGCATTCAATTACCGGCGAATTGTGCCATAGCATCCTTCTGTTGACTTGTTCCATGCAGGATAGTCTTCGATCAGCATCGATAAGCCGCAGTCGGCCCACATTTTGCCGGTGGTTTGTGGTTTTCCATTCATTAATTGGCATCAGAACGGATTCAAAAGACGTACTCATTACAACCGAAAATTACGTATCATCTTTCTTGTTTTGGAAATAAAATCTCTCTTGATATTTTTATGAAATCACAGGCTGAATTTTATATTTAAAAATATTAATATTCAGCAAAAGAATATATCTGTTCCCTTGTTCATTTGCTGATGACCAATTATAATTGCGTCCTAAAATATACGTCAAATCTCGTAGTTTATCTTTTTTTTTCTTTTTTTCTTTTTTTTTTTGTATTTTCCTTCTGACAATGGAAGAGACATGTCCTTCCCACGTCTGATCTCTTCACGCCTCCCCCCCCTTCCCAATAATTTGGTGCAATCGGAGCTTCTGTAAAGAACTGCATCGATTAAAAACTTTTCTCTTAAGACATAACTGAAAATTGCGCTTGAAATTTGTACAGTTTATTCCAAACCTAATCCAGCCAAGTTTTATGCATCAATTAGTTTCTTTCCCGATGTGCCCACGGTTTAATATCTATTTCTAAGGTAAATGCATGCAGCACTTACTCTAACTTGGCCGCATCAACACTAATTATTCAGTTCTTGTAAAAGCATTATACATCACTTTTGTGAAATTGTTAGGCGGTGGAGTTGGCCATAAATCACTGAACTAATGTGGACTAGCATTTGTTGCAGTCGCGGAGTATAATCACTGTAATGGCCAAAATTGTGGAAACCGTTTGGAAAAAGTTTGTTTGAGGTCTGATGGCTCATAACACCACTTTTTTTGGAGCAATACCATAAAATTATATATCACTGGAAAGATAATTTCATCAAGAATGTAATGCAATAACTTTTATGAAGTATTTTGTATTAGAACAGCAGTTATAAAGAAGAAAGGTGAAACGCATAGAAAAAAATGAGATATACAAAAATTCTCACCATGTCAATTAATACTTAGTTGGGTAACCTTTAGCGTTAATTACGGCCTTACAACGCCTTCCCATGGAGTGAACCAAGTTTTTTAGTTCTGCAGCTGTTGTAATGTGAAACTAAGATTGAATTATTGCTTCTATTAATTGGGTTTTATTGCTGGGTTGCTTCTGACTAACAAGTTTCTTTAGTCGGCTCCATAGATTTTCGATGGGGTTAAGGTCTGGGCTATTCCCATGCCATTCCAGCAGTGGAATTATATCATTATCTTGAAACC
Source organism: Macrothele yani (assembly GCA_039090855.1). Lineage (NCBI taxonomy): Eukaryota > Metazoa > Arthropoda > Arachnida > Araneae > Macrothelidae > Macrothele > Macrothele yani. Next base: position 92,463,299 of record CM077013.1, read on the forward strand.
ACTTTTTGCACACAGCGGCAACATTACATGGAGCTGAATCCTGTTGAAATATAAACGCTTCATTATCTTGGAAAGGATCACGTGCGGAAGGGCTCAAGTATTTCAGTAATGTATTTTTAGCCATTTATATTCCCATTAATCACGCAAATTCTGCTCACACCTTTCGATGTCATACCACCTCAGATCATAACACTAACTTGGTGTTTCACGGTACATGTAATGCAATCAGGATGCAAATCTCCGATTCTTCTTGTTACGTATTTTATGCCATCACTACCAAACAGGGAGATTTTGGTCTTATCACTCCAAATAACACTGTCCCATTGTTCCGCTGTCCAGTTAACATGGGTTTTAGGCCAGTTTAATCTTTTCAACCTTTGTTTGAGAGATAAAAATGGCTTTTTTCGTGGAATTCTAGCTTTTAGACCAAATTCCTGCAGTCTGCGCCGAACAGTCCTTGCACTCAACTTCAAATTGCATTGCGCCATTTCATCTTATATACACCCAGATGATTTTCTTCTGTCACCCAGGCACAGTCTCGTAATTCTTCTATCATCACTTGCTGTTGTGCACCTTTTCCTGCGTTTACCAGTCTGGTTTTGTAGTGACTGAGTCTCTATATCTCTTCAAAAAATTAGAAATGCCACCTTTGGTTACGTTTCCACCAACCAATTTTTCTTCTAATTTCTTCATAACTGAAGCCTTGTTCACTTAAAAGTACTATTTTACATCGCTTTCTGAGTGACCAGTCAACTCTTTGCGCCATTTCTTTAATTTTATTACGTTTTACAAGCTCACTAAAAATGAAAGAACACAAAAAAAGAAAAAGCAACCAACTTGAAAGCAATCACATAACACACTGACAAATGTCCTAATCTCAGCTCCAATACAGGACATCAATAGCTGAATCGTACTGTGACCTGATTGGCTCATTGCAAAAACAAGATGACAGCTGATTGGCTCTCTAAACATTCATGCTCATTGGCTACATTCAAATGAAGGAAAGCTACTTCATATCAACCTAAGCAAATTGTGCTTCCTTTTTCTGGTTATTTGTCTATAACTTATAGAATACAGATAACTGAACAAACTTTGTTGCATCACATTCTTGATGAAATTATCTTTCCATTGATATATAATTTTATGGTATTACTCCAAAAAAAAAGTAGTGTTATGTGCCATCAAACCTCAAAAATGCACTTTTTCCAAAAGGTCTCCGCAATTTTGCTCGCTACTGTATACCGCTATTTGTCGGTCTTCAGGATCCCTTCAGTTAGAACAAGATACGCCATGAGAAGGAGGGTTGCCATTTGCCTATGAGAGATGCCTAGAAGAGACTATAAGTTGCACATTATTATTTCATCCTTGATTAATATCCAGAACAAAATGCTATCGACAGAGACTCCTTACCTTTTACTACAAAACTACTGATACAACTCAAAGAAGAAGAATCCCATCGTATTCTCTGCCATAACGAAAACGTTGTTTTGACAAGCACCACCATTTAACATTATAACAAAGGTGAAACATTGGCTTTGGTAATGGCTTAAGCTATTCAATCAATAAAATAAAATTCAACCCAACTAGTACAGACGCACATATTGTGAACAAAAAGAAGTTAATTACTTCTAGCTGCAAAATTCTGACTGCACAATCGGAAATTCTGCGATTTTTCATGATCGCACTCATACCTATTCAACACAAACGAATTTTTCCACTCCTACTTGTGTTAGCAGAGTTACTATGAGAAACACAAGTATTTATTTACACCACATAGAGAGAAAACTTTTAATAAGAAAATCATGAACAATGCGTAGTAAAGTTTGGCTGTGCTTAGAGCTACATTATCTGATCAAAAGTATCCGGACACTTGCTCTATCCACAAGCTCCCTGTAACTGAAAAGGAATTAATGTCGAGTTGGTCTAACATTTGCTGCCATCACAGTTTTCAGTCTGCTGAGAAGGTTTATCGCTATATTTTGATACGTTCTACCAGAGCATTAGTCAGGTCACTCACCGATATCGTTCGGTTCGGTCTAGGTCGCAGACGGAGTTCCAATTCATCCTAAAGGTGTTCCATCGAGTTGAGATGGAAGATCTCTGCAAGGCAGGGAAGTTACTCAGCACCCATCTTATCAAACCATTCCTGCACGGATCTCACTTTGTGAACTGGGACATTGTGTTGCTAATAAAGGAAAAGGGTTTTCATCTAATTGTTGACATAACGTTGGAAGTTGGGAATTGGCGACAATGTCATTATAGATAGCAGCGTTATTATTCCCCGGCACCGGAACTTGGGGCTCAGCCCAAACCTTGAGAAACAGACCCATGATGCCTCCTCCACGAAACCTCACAGTTGGCACAACGTTGGTGTTCACCTGGCATTCTCCTCACCCAGTCTCGTCCGTCGGACTGGCAAATGGTGAAGCGTGATTCATCCCTCCAGAGAACGTTTCTATTACAGAGTAAGTTGTCTTACTTCACTCCAACAGACATTTAGGTTTATCTCACTGATATTAAGTTTGTGTGAGGCTGCCTGCCATGGAAATCTATTTCCGTCAGCTCTCGATGCACCATTATGATGCAGGCGTTTGTTTCAGAGGCAGTCTAGAACTCCGTGGTGAGTGTTGCAACCGAGGACAGGCGATTTTGAGGCACCACAAGCTTCAGCACTCGGCGGTCCCGCTGTCATTTTAAGTGGCCTATCAGGTCGCGATTGTGCTGCTGTTTCTTCTAGGCTTTTCCACTTCATTATAACATCTCTTAAAGATTAACGGGACAGCTGCAGCATGGCAGAAATTTCCCGAACTGACTTATTGCTAAGATCGTATCCTATGACCATACCACGTTGAAAGGTGCTGAGCTCTGCCATACTGTATAATCTACTGCTCATGCTTGTCTATGCTTTTTGCTAGGCCACGTGAGTCTTTTTACATCTGTACTAGGTGAAATTCCGTCAATAATGACGGTGGAAAATAAGATGTGTAATTTTTTTTCAATAACCAGGTATTCTTTTTGTTTGTGATGTCTAAATGTGAAAGTATGTTTCATGAACATTACAGCAATGAACATTACAACAATATAAAAACGTATATTGGTTGAGGGAGAGATTTTACAATTAAAACAGGTAAGCGTTCGCATATTTCTTAGTATTCGTTTGCCGCACATCAGATTTTTCTATAGGTATCTCATGAAATATTGAAAACAAGTAACAGTAGCTACTCGCAATATTTCAGGGCATTGTTTATTTTTTTTTTTTATGAAATCGTTAGAAAGTAAGCCTTGTCAGTTGTTCCCGTCCTTCAAAACCCGTCAAAATATTCATAGTGGCCCTAAAGCGCCTTATTTCATTTACTGTAAAACTTAAAATTCACGCAGATGGCAAGCAACTACGTTTACTTGTTCCTGCTGTTGCCAGATAGCAGAAAAAGGTTAAAACAGTAAAAGCATTTTTGAAAATTTAGAATTGCGCAGTTGCAAAAATTAAAATGCTATGATAGTACATACGCAGAAGCACAAATAGTAATTTTTCTTTTCTTTTCTTTTCTTTTTTTTTTCTTTTTCATTTCTTCTACAAACATAAATAAAAGAATACCTGGTTATATTCTGCGAAAAAAATTAGTTCTGCTCTGAGAATTTCGTGGTTTGAAGAAAAAGAAATTTCCTAATTCAAATTTCTTCAGCATACGCACGAAAAAATAAAAACACACTATTACCTACTGTTTTGTAACTCTCACCACGTTTTAGACTTGAATAAAAAAAGAAACTGGTTCGACAATCTAAAATAATCATTTTAGGTTCGTAAGAGGAATCTTAAAAGTATTTTTTTTAATTGAAGGTTTCACGACCACCGCGAGCAACTCGATGGGCTATAAGCAGTCCCTAATTTAAAGCCACTAGTTCCAGGGAAGGGAAAGAGTCAGTGCCGAAAGACAAACACAACACCCATGTCTCACAGGGATTCGAACTCGGATCCTTCTCGGACGAATGGTCATAAGCCAGCGCTTAGAATACTGCTCCACGGGACGGCATAGTAAATTCATGCGATAGGATTCTAAATGAAGAATTATGTAAGTACTTTATGAACGGCAAAGCAGAACCAAAATTCCTGACGTAACGTTTTCCTGTTTCTAAAGAGCTGATCGTTCGACGTAAACCGTGTGACGTAATCCATCTTTGACGTCATGTCAGAATGATTTGAATGGCGTAACTGCACACCAGACACCAGGAGCTGTGATAAATCGATCTTTCTTACCATTGATAACAAAGAAAAGTGGTACACGCGTGTGCTATGCGCGTGTACCACTTCACACCAAAATGGGACAAACGTTCACATGATCAAAAAAGGAAATTATAGTGTATTGTTTCAGATGGACCATAGATGTCATATATATAGGCAAATTCACTACTCAAAAGTGGTGTCAGGATACTTTTGATCATATAGCGCATATGGCGATTTATTTTAACTAATCCGAAGACTATCAGTGGCATTATATTAAATTTTAATCTACCTTTACGCCAACAAGCGCAAAAATTTTTTCGTTTAGAAAATTTCGAGAGCATGTGGCTAACTTTGGAAATGAATCGATTATCAATGGCAAATACAACGTTTAATGTCTTCCTCCCATTTGCTAGAAGCAGATATTTCATGCCGAAAGCAAATACACTGTGAAAGTTTCAAAGTAGTGGTTAATACGGATCATCGTTACCACACTATGTATTATTATGAAGTAACTTCAACAATTTGACGTCCAGTAAGATGGGAAAATAAAAAGGTAAATTATCTTCTCGTAACAGGAAAACTTTGCATTACAAATCAGGAAACACATGGGAAAAATCAGCCCTACTTATAACTGTCGGACACAGTTCTTTCACAATCTGATTTTTAAAAGAGGAGATAGTGAGGCAGCTTATCATGAAAATGTAGACACACCGGATAAAAGCACCAAATTTTTTCCACGTGCTGCTTAGGGCCATAGCTTTCAATTCTATAGGAACCACCTTCTCTGGCGGCCATCTTGAATTTTATAGCGGCCATCTTGAAATATAAGGATATTACAATATCTCGGCTTCTAAAGCACTTAGGATCACAATCTTAGTGTGTAAATATACATTTTCGGTGTCACGAAATACAAATAGACAATTTTTAAATACATCAAGACATTTATTTAATACATTTTACTGGTGTTCTTGTGTACCATTTAGAAAATATTCACCAATGTTTTGTTTTCAAAATCATACGTGTACTCACTAAAAGACATACATTTTTTAGATTCTTATATGAAAGAGGCCATTTAGCAATTTTGAAAGATGCCTTATATGAAAGAGGCCATTGCTTATGCCGTATTCAAACCTTGACGTCCGCAGAGTTCTATGCAATTCCAGTCTGCCTTTCGGCATGTACACCTCCCACCACATCCACTTTGGCTCTTACTGTTGCACTTCACCAATTCACTACAAGCCTTTGAGGCAACAGGTCACATGTTCCATACAGGAACCCAGAATACACTGTCTCCATTCAGTGTCCAGCCCCAACCTTCTGGATTAGGAGCGTGTTGTACTAGTGCACCGTACTCCTGCCTGATATGCAATCCGCTTTTAGTGATGCTGTAGTGCGTCCCTAGTTGGGGGAAGTTTCTCCATTGTCTTACTCTTCTGGCAAAACAGTTCCTTCCTGGTTTCATTCACATTTTCTACGTCATTGGTTTTATCATACAAGATAACGGTGAAACGCTCTAGCAGTTGGAAATTTTCATCATCAATCTCAAATGTGTGTAAGGGTAGAGTGCCATGTAGGTAAAGGCATGTGTCACATCAGGATAGCAATTCCATGCCTCCCAGGCAGACTTCTTGCTTCGTCCGAAAACTGCAGATGTGGTATCACATCCCGTGAAACTGTGGAAGACACGGAAGGCCAGGGATTTCTCTCTGCCTTGTGAAAGTTTTGCCTGTACCAGAAGCAACCCAAATCTCCACATCTTGACACAAAGTCATCAGGTGATGGAATTTGCGAAGGAGGATCACCACTACATCCGTGTCAACAGTACGAATCATACAGTTAGTACAGTAATTCCGAAGTGCATCCTGTAAGTAGATGAGCAGCCTGGTGTCCGCTTCCACGTGATCACATGGTGGCATGGATCTATCAATTCCTCGGACAATAACCGTGGCACCATATGTGACGAAACTTTCCTTATTTTTAGAGCATTCAACAGTTGCCAACTTATCAGATAGGAATGCAAAAAGTTCCTGTTTGTTGGTCGGGTCTCGTAAGAAGTCGGCCCACTTCAGTTGGAGCTTGTTCATTCCAGCAACCTTTCTCCGAACACCCTTTCCTCGCTTTTCTCTAGTGGATTCTTTAAGGCTGGTCGGTATGTATTTGTCCCATACTTCAAACTCTTTTGCAGTTTCCTAGCTGTATATTGATGTGGGGAATTAATACCTGATCAGCATATTCATCAAATGAACATAGAAGTTAATTCCCAACTCACCGATCTAGATATGCAATTCGTTATCCCTTTTTCACTTTTTTTTTAAATTAAATATCGAAGGAATATTGCCAGGTTTTAGCCGCCTACTTTTCTTAGTCCCATTATATTCAAATTCTTCCTCGTTAAAGTGGGCATAACGTATTCGAGAATGTACATTGGGATGAAAATCATCGCGTTTCATTTTACGCAGCCATTCCTTTAAGTTTCGGCCTTTTCAGATGAAAATTATGAAGAGTTATACCTTCTTAATGTACATTTTAGGTGATAGGATTTATTAGCACAACCATACGATGAGAAAAGGTTAGGCATGTCGTTAATAAATTTACAAAAATCACGATTTTCCTGAACCTCTGCAACGCAACGCCTCGTTAAGCAATGGGAAAACGCGTGTAAACTTACCATTGGCCGCCCCGGTGGCGCAGTGGTCTAAGGCGTTGGCCCCTGATCATTCGTCCAGGTTCGAATCCCGGTGAGGCATGGATGTTGTGTTTGTCTTACGGCACTGGCTCTCTCCCTTCCCTGGAACCAGTGACCCTAAATTAGGGACGGGCGACTGCTTATAGCCCATTGAGTTGCTCACGGTGGTCGTTAAACCTCCAATCAAAAAAAAAAAAAAAACTTACCATTGCTTGTCCGCGGACATGGAAAAGTTTTCCCATGATGCAACGCTAGGTGAATGAGATCCATTAAGAATTATTTTGCCCTCGGGTTTTACTTTATAATTACCATATGTTACTAATACAGTTGAAGTATTCTTCAATTCCAGTTCTCCACGTTAGGATTCGAAGCAAATTTTATTATACTTAGCTAAAGGTAATATGTTTGTTTTTGCCCCCGTGTCTAATTTAAACTCTATTTCATTCTGTTCTATCTTTATAATCTTATTCCAAGATTTCTCAATTGAGACTTTATTAACTCTTGCGTCACCATTATTTCCAATAAGTTCCTCATTAAGTGTCTCCACATATAATCCATAATCCTCTATGTCACCTTGTACTTACTTCATTTACCCTTGTAGGAGTATGGTGCACTAGTGAGCGTAGTGTACAGCACGCTCCTAATCCAGACGGTTTGGGCTGGACACTGAATGGAGACAGTGTATCCTGAGCTCCTGTATGGAACATGCTTGTAGGGAATTGATGAATTGCAACTGTAAGAGCCAAAGTGGATGTGGTGGTAGGTGTGCATGCAGAAAGGAAGACTGGAATTGCACAGAACTATGCGGACGTCAAGGTTTGAATACGGCATAAGCAATGGCCTCTTTCATATAAGGCATCTTTCAAAATTGCTAAATGACCTCTTTCATATAAGGCATCTTTTAAAATTGCTAAATGGCCTCTTTCATATAAGAATGTAAAAAATGTATGTCTTTTAGTGTGTATTTAGTATGTATATATGTATTTAGTACACATATAAATTTGAAAACAAAACATTGGTGAATATTTTCTAAATGGTACACAAGAACACCAGTAAAATGTATTAAATAAATGTTTTGATGTATTTAAAAATTGTCTATTTGTATTTCGTGACACCGAAAATGTATATTTACACACTAAGATTGTGATCCTAAGTGCTTTAGAAACCGAGATATTGTAATATCCTTATATTTCAAGATGTCAGCTATAAAATTCAAGATGGCCGCCGGAGGAGGTGGTTCCTATCGAAAATTGAAAGCTATGGCCCTAAGTAGCACGTGGAAAAAATTTGAGGCTTTTATCCGGTGTGTACACATTCACCTCAAATTTGTCGTTAAGCTATATAACTCCAAACGGAAGCATATTTTTTTTCGGGATTTAACTCCCACCGTGAGTAGCTTTAAGACCTATGGGTAATCCCCTATCCGTAATATGGGGCCACTGGTTCCTTGGAGGGGACGGTTCCACTGCGTAATGACAAGCACCCCGCACATACATTATCCGGGACGTGAACCAAGGCCCACCATAACGAATGGTCAGAAGCCAGCGCTTAGACCTCTGCACCACCGGGGAGGCGAAGTATGTATCTGCACTGCGTGGCAGAAAAGATGTGTTTACACCACATGAGGGAGGAAGAATATGTGAAACGAATGGAAATTCTCGATCACACTTTCAACTATCCAAATTTGAAGTTTTCTAATCCAAATATTAGAAGCGAAGACATCGTGTCAACTGTGCAACGAAGAAATTAAAAATGGCACGTCACCAATCCCTTGCTTATCAATAGCCGGTGCCGAAAGAACTTTCGAATCGGAACCTAAATGCGGACATACCGACATAAGAACGAAACAAAACACTGATACTACAGAAATTAAAATCGTGTTACATACGACATTCTCCATTGATTGTAACAAGTCTATTTCCTGTCGTGCTGGAATCGATGACCCTGTTACTGACTTGCTGACCTATATCCAGTGCTGTTATTCAAAATATTTAACAACCGGAACTGAATTGTTTTTTTTCCATTGGAGGTTTAACGACCACCGTGAGCAACTCAATGGGCTATATGCTGTCGCCCGTCTCTAATTTAGGGCCACTGGTTCCAGAGAAGGAAGAGAGCCAGTGCCGTAAGACAAACACAAAATCCATGCCTCACAGGGATTCGAACCCGGAACCCTTTCTGACGAATGATCAGAAGCCATCGCTTAGACCCCAGCGCCTCCGGGGCGGCGGACTAAATATTGTGTGTGTATGCGAGTGTAACCATCAGCAGTTAGAATGTCTTTGAAATCCTGCGATACTGAAGATGCATGCATTAGCGTTATTAATAATATCCATGAAAATGCAAGTGCTAAGGTGCGCTATTTGAAGATACAGTACCAATAAAAATTGGAAAGGGAGCGGCACTAGGTGATACCCTATATTCCCAAACTCTTCACTGCCACACTCTAAAATGTCTTTCAGTCATTGAACTGGGAAAACAAGGGAATAAAGATTAATGGAGATTAAGTAACTCACCTTAGATTTGCTGAGGACATAGTCATTTTAGCAACTATTCTTTCAGGTCTCTAGAATATGACCCAGGAACTTTCTGAGAAGAATAAAGGACTGAGAATAAAAATTAACTTTCAGTAAACAAAAGTGATGTACAATACTTTTATAAGATTTGAGGATTTAGCGATTGATGGGAAAATCTAGAGGTAGCCCATACCTAAATTTAACTTAGGCAATAGATATCACACAAGGGCCAGTGATGAAGAAATTAATCGGCATGTAAAACTTGGCTGGTGAGAATTTGGAAGAAACAGTACAATTTTCAAGAGCAATTTACCATTATGTCTTAAAAGAAAGATATTGAATTAATGCATTCTTCCAGTTCTTGCGTATGGAGCATAAACATGGACCTTAACTAAAAACCCATATACAGTGGCTGCAAACAACTGAAAGAAGCAATGTGCTATAAGCAGTCGCCCATCCTTAATTTAGGGCCACTGGTTCCAGGAAAACGAGAGAGCCAGTGCCGTAAGACAAAAATAACATCCATGCCTCAGTAGAATTCGAACCCGGACTTACAGTAGCAAACAAAAGTATTTGGCGAAACACTTTTTCGACCATAATATTTTTTCTGCTGGACCAAATCGGGTCATTTTGGAATATGATATGTGTTATTCAGTTGTAAACATGACCCATATGCAGATGGATCGGAAACCTTAACACAGATCAGGTACCGAGCTTAATCGCAAAGATCATACAAATTGACCAACAAAGTAGGTGTATATCACATTCATTTAATGCAACGATAACAGAAAAAAAGTACGAGAAAACGACAAAACAATAACTAATACTTAGTGGGATAACCAGGAGACTGAATAACAGCTGCACAACGGGCCGGCATCGAGTCCTCTAGCTTCTCGGCGGTGACCTGCGGAATTCGCGCCCATTCTGCAGACATCTGGTCGACCTTCTGGGCCCCATTCCGGCAGGTTTTCTTCGCACATCGTCTCTCCAGCTCCTCCCATATGTGCTCGATGGGGTTGAGGTCTGGAGATTGGCTTGGCCAGTCTAAAAGTTTGACCTGTTGCTGCTGGAAGGCTGCCTTCGCTACTCTGGAGGTGTGCTTCGGGTCGTTGTCTTGCTGCATGATCCATCCGGGTGGCATGTTCTGATTTGCCCATAGGAAGACATCGTTGATGAGCATGTTCGTGTAGCTCTGGCTGGTCATTATTCCGTCAATCTTGATGATGGAGCCCATTCCATTGCGAGAGAAGCCGCCGTAAACCATGAGCGATCTTCCTCCGTGCTTGACAGTCGGCTGAATGAACTGGGGGTTGAATCTCTGGGCCACACGGACGTCGTACGTATCAGATGCCATCACTTCCGAACAAGTTGAACTTGCTCTCGTCGGTGAAAAGCACCTTAATCCAGTCCGCCGCGGTCCAGTGTCGATGACGGCGCGCGAACGTGACTCTGGCTCTTCGGTTCTTGACTCCGATGAGTGGTTTCTTGGCGGGGCGTCTTCCATTCTATCCACCAGCAATGAGACGACGGGAGATGGTCATTCGGCTGATGTTCAGGTCGTCGCTGTCGCGGAATTTGGTGGCGATGTCCACAGCAGTCAAGGTGGGATCAGCACGAGATCGACGGAGGATGCGTCTATCCTGACGCAACGTAGTGGAACGGGGCCTACCACATCGCGGACTGTTCTCGACGGTCCCAGTCTTCTTATAACGTTGCATGATAGCTGAAATGGACTAGTGTCGGATCTTCAGGGCCCTCGCAATTTCGGTGACGCGCATTCCGGATTCCATCATGTTCACGGCCGCCTGGCGAGCTCCAACAGGGATCTCCGCCTTTTTACCCATTTCTGAAAATCTAAGATTGACTTATTATCACACTACACATCACAAAACCCACAAAAATCACAAGAAAAACATTAATACACGCAGGAAAAATGGGTACTAATTGGCGACCCTTGAATATGGAACGACAAATTCGCTCTGAGCGAAATACAAACTATGCGACATTGTAACCCACGAATCAGCACATATCATATCCCAAAATGACCCGATTTGGTCCAGCAGAAAAAAACAATTATGGTCGAAAAAGTGTTTCGCCAAATACTTTTGTTCGCTGCTGTATCTCAGACGAATGGTCAGAAGCCAGTTTTAAATTTTTCCTCTCATTGATGATTTCGAATTTCCTTTATTTGAAACATGTGCCTTAACAGAACATGATTATCATTCTAATGAAATGTGTAAGTGTTTAGTGCATTCATCATGTAAAGATAGAGCGTTTGAGCACTATTTGCATCAAGCCACTCATATTTTTGTTGACATGATAAAGCTTGCTTTTTTTTTATTCCAGAAGTACAAAATATATTTTTTATTCGTTTTTGTTTCTTGCACTGTGTCAAAAGACGTTCTAGGCTGTTGTTCATTGTGAATGACGCTTCTTCTTTGTTCTCCAGCAGATTCAAATGATTCATTTTCATGATTTTAGAAGGAACGTTAAAAAACTTTTGCCAAAGTTTTTGTCTCTTTATTCTGGATATTCTTTTTCAATATTTTTTTATAAATTTTTAAATTTATAAATTCTTAAATTTATAAATATCAAACTATTACACGAAACTTACCTCACACTAGTCACACAAGAATTGGAAGTTCTTCGGAAGTGGTTCCACTATCTAACGCGATTCACGATGGCTGTCAAGGTGCAGCAGAAAGCCACGACCCCTTCCTCCGATGTCGAGGCGTATTTCCTTCACGGCTGGCGGAAAATATGACTAACATTGTGATAATTCTTCAGTGAAACGACACCAACGACGGCTCAATTATTTTCAAGATCTCGTTAAACACGTCTTCGTTGTGAAAGCGATTATGAAGAAAGAACAGGTATTACATCAATCCATCGGCCATATTTCCTTTTTTTCACACCATTTGAACCTAATCTATTCTTCAACGGCCGTCAGTTGGATTCAATTGTATGAGTGTCGGCTCCAATGTCAGAATTAACAAAATTACGACAGTTGAGAAGAGGCACAAAACAAAACCAAAAAAATTCTACAAACAAATTATCTCCCATCACAATCGATTGAACGACAAGAAGAGGTTACTACTGCTCAAAGCCGGTACAGCACGAGAGCAAAACGATATTTTGGGAAAGACTTGTTAAGATCCCGTAGAAACAACACGAAAGTCCTCATCATACAGAATGATTAGGGTCCATCAACTAAACACAGCGCCGTCCAATCAGCAGCACGAGTGGACATGCCACCGCAAGAGAGGTTGCGTGGGAATAGCAAATAGCAATAGGGCTACTTTGAAAGAACGCCCCAAGTGCTAAAACGTACTAACAATGAAACCAAAATAAAAATTGAACTATTTATGAGCAGTAAACACTAAGCAATTCGAGGTCAATTATTACCTAGTAATTCCCCTAGAGAATATGGAACGCGCTGCCAACCGCAATTACACAAATAGTGACCTGCAGCTTAGTTTGCAATATCCTGAGTTTATATTAGAATTAATATTATTGATTAATTTTACCACTTATTGAAGTTGTTTTCATAGATAATATGTCTTCTTCAACTTCAGGTTAACATTCTACTGCATGCCAGCGTATTGGAATTGTTATTCGAATTATGGAACTAACATCCTTAACAAAGCTCTAATAGTTGAAACACAATTGTTATGTGAGAGCTGCTTTGGTAGATCACTCAGCTGCATCAAGGCCCATCTTTTGAAGGACATTTGCGGTTATGTTACGCCATGGTCAACGACCAAGATTATCATATGCATACCGGTCACTGAATTGGAAACTTTTATTCATCATATACAGGGTGTGCCATATAAAAGAGGCCCGAGTATAATGAACGACAACAGTCAGGCAATATTGCCATAGATGGTAAAGAGTAGTTGAAATGACAAAAAACAGGAGTAATTTACCTGCGTTTACAACAATTGCTGAAAGTGCTGTCTTCCGACATCAAGACACAGCTGCACACGACGGAACATGCTGTTCGTAACGCGCCACAACTCATCGGCAGTAATCTGGGCTATGGCATCCGTATTGTTCACTTTTAATTCATCAAGGGTGTGCGGATTAGTTGCGCACACTTTCCCTTTCAATACTCCCCACAGATAAAAGTCACAGGTGGAGAGATCGGGTGATCTGGGTGGCCATAGTCCCTTTGATACAGTTTTGTCCTCCCCAAACACTTCATGCACAGCACGTTGACTGTTCCGCGCAGTATGCGCCGTTGCACCATCCTGTTGAAAGAAAGCATATGTTCGCTCTTCTTCTGTACACGCAGAAACTGGTTTGAAGTGGAACAAAGCGGTTTTAACTGGAAACCCGCCTAACAACGTCTGGCCACGGGGCCTCTTTTATATGGCGGGGTGATATAATTTGTGCTATATATATATATATATTGCGCTAGACCTCCTTTAGCCCAAATTATAGCACATATGCGGTTTGTCGTGGATTCCACAAAGTGTTGGAGTGCATCTACGTCTACAGCATAAGAGACGTTCACCAGAAAGTATTTTAACTGACTCAGGTTGGACGGAAGAGGACTCTGCTCCCGGATCTGTTTTTCAAATATGTCTCATTCGTTCTCAATGGGGTTCAGATCCGGGCTTTGTGATGGCCAAAAAGGATGTAGGGAGTCACTGTCATACTTGCTGAACCACTTCCGAACACATCTTCCGCTATGGACAGTAGCATGTCGTCCATGAAACAGCCGTCACCTGCTAGACAAAAAGTCACCATCGCAGGATGGATCTCCTCTGCAAAAATATTCAGATAGTCCTTGGAGGACAGCCGATCTTCCACCAATATCAGGGAACCTGTTCTGTTCTAACAGAACGTGCCCCCACACCGTGACACCATCTCCATAAACTTGAGTTGGGTTTACAAGGCAAGCTGGGTTCATGGCTTCATGGGGTTCGAGCCAAATTCTCTGTCTGCCATTGGTACAAAACAAGGTATACTCCAACTCGTTGGTCCACATCACGTTTTCCCAACCTTTCATTGTCCAGTCACGGTGTTCCTGACACCATTGTAGACGAACTTTCCGATTCTTCGCAGAAATCAATGGTTTCCGTGTAGGCATGCAACTGCCAATACAGATTTTCTTCAATTCCCTGGGCTTAGTTCGAAGAGATACATGTCGGGAGCAGCCTTCATTGAATGCTTCAGTCAATTGATTCTCACAAGAAGTCCTGTTTCTCCGTACAAGCCTTCTCAAGCGACGGCGATCTCGTTTCTAACGGATTGTCGTCGCGCCACAGCTATGCATTTTAGACAAGAAATGTGAGTTATTTTCCCCTGTATTAAGATCCAGAATATCTCTCCTTTTGAGAAACCAGTCAACTCTGCTGTTTTCAAAATCATCGCTCCAGCCTTTCCCGCACCCACCATAAGCTCTTTATCGAATTCCGGAAGATCCTTTGTTTTTCCCATATTGATCGACGCTGCTGGCACTTACTCACAAGCAGTTGTCTTAAATATCTGCCTAGATCACGTGGTGACGTGCGTAACTACCTGTTTTGCATATGTAAGTGACATTTTACGTACATTCCTATAATGGTTTCTAATTCATTGGCCGGTGTGTGTAGATATCAGTGTGAAACGAATGCTCCTGGAGATATAATTCTTCACAAATGCGCGGAAGGTATGTATATATAAATATCATTATCTGCACAAAGGTCCTGTGTATTCACTTTTCCCATACAGCCAACTCTTCAGAAAATTTAAAAATTACACCAACTTGGAGCGCCAGTTGAACCCGCATCTCCCGATTTCTGTTCAAGCATGTTACCGTTACACCGCCCAGGACAACGAAGTTCTTGGTGGTGAGAAAATGTCGTGTTTATGGTACGAGGAGGCATCGGATTACTTGGACTAGTGCAAATCTTAACGGTATTCAGATTTCTAAGCAGCATCTGCTTAACTTCTCTTGCTTGGAACTTCATTGTCCTGGATAGTGTAAAAGTAGCATTCTTAAATGAAAATTTGAATGGTATTGAGATTTCTAAGCAGCATCTGCTTAGCATCTGTTGCTTCGAATTTCATTGTTCTGGGTGGTGTAACAGTTGCATGTTTAAATAGAAATTTAAATGGTACTCAGGTTTCTAAGCTACATCTGCTTAGCTTCAGTTCCTTGGAATTACATTGTCCTAGGTTGTATAACAGCAGCATGCTTAAATGTAAATTTGAATGGTATTCAGATTTCTAAGCTACATCTGCTTAGCTTCAGTTTCTTGAAACTTCATTGTCCCAGGTTGTATATAACAGAGCATGCTTAAAAGTAAATTTGAATGGTATTCAGATTTCTAAGCTACATCTGCTTAGCTTCAGTTTCTTGAAACTTCATTGTCCCAGGTTGTATATAACAGAGCATGCTTAAAAGTAAATTTGAATGGTATTCAGATTTCTAAGCTCCATCTGCTTAGCTTCTGTTACTTGGAATTTCATTGTCCTGGATAGTGTAAAAGTAGCATGCTTAAACGAAAATTTGAATGGTATTGAGATTTCTAAGCACCATCTGCTTAGCTTCAGTTCCGGAACTTAGCTGTCTTGTGTAGTATAGCGGTCGCACTCTCGAACAGAAATCTGGAGGTCCGGATTCGGATTCCACTTCAGACGATGTGATTTTCAAGTTTTTTGAAGATAAAACTTGAAAATTATATGGGGAAAGAGTGAAATTACGACACCTTTGTGCCGATAATTGTGTTCAGAATGTGTTACTTTTAGAAACTTAAGTGCACTGGTATTCTGTGAGAAATACTGGTATCCTGTGAGAAACAGATTTTTAAAACTTTTTGTTTGAATTTTCTCAAGAATTTTCTCTTTATAAGCTGAATTCGGAAACAACGCACTGTTTGCATCGACTGTACTGGTATTATACTAAACCGGTTACTTTATTCCAGTTTAGGACCAATCACAAAGAATGAAAAATAATGTTATTCCGAGTTTAGGACAGGTTTTCTCATTTCTAAATCTTTTTACGTATTTTAGTCACATGGGAAAGGCAGGTTCAAAACGAAATAAAATGAAACATTAGAATACGCATGCCGAGCCTCAAAGCGCGAATTCTTGTATGTCCTAAAATATTTAAAAAGTCTAATCAGAACCTTTTTGTGGTTTCCGATGATATCCATTTCACACGGGCCTTCCCACAAATGCTAAAAAAATTTAATGCAAGACGTTTTGAAACTACGGAGTGATTTTAGCTAAGAAGGCAATGGATCCGTATGAGTGGAATGTCTGGAAACTACTGTGATTTAAAGAATGTAAACGAGTTTTGTTACCAATTTTTAAAAGCAAGTAACTGGTTCGCTTGAGAAAAGATAAGTCCATAACTTGCGGACTACTGTTTCAGAAAATAATCATTAACTGCGTATTAATATTCTTTCAGAGGAGGCATGAATAGCGAATTTAGTAGTTCCGGGGCTCATCTTATCACTTTTTGAAGGAAAAACAAGGAAACTTTTGCTATTCTTGGGAATTGGGGGGGGGGGGGGGGATTCAGAATCTTTGATTTCAGTGCCTTACTAACCCTTTAGAAAGATTTTAATTCCGTGTTTCTGTGTTCCTTGTATTCGGTTCTGAGCTTGCAAACTCTTGCCCGCTTCGAGATGTTTCCAAAATTTAGTGTCGCTCCAAAATGGATGCAGTTACACTTAAAAAATACGTATAATTGCTGTCGTCTACACACGATTACACTTGCACATGTTAAAAACACCACAAGTTAAAAATTTATTATAATGACACATGTGAAAAACCCTCATGAGAGCTTTCGGACACTGCTTCAAGTACATCTTCAGATAAAAGAACAGAGCAGAGAAGAACACATCAAGCCAATAAATAAATACAGTGGTCTATGACAAGAAAAGATGCGCAGAGACCATTACGTCAATGCGTAATCAATGGTTAAGGTTTTGAGTTGGAGTTCCAAAATAGTTAGTTATGTAGAACAGTGGCGGATCCAGCGGGGGGCGATTGGGGCGATCCCCCACCCCTAAACACTAACGAAGTTAGTAGCGAAGATCGTAAATGATTAACTTTGCATATTTTGTTTTCAGTTTTTCTAAAAAAAATTAACAATAAAACTTAGTACGGAGGATTTAAAATACTTATTACATTGATTTAGGTTCAGTAAAAAAAGAAAGAGAAGGGAATAGAATAAAGAGAGAGAGAGAGCGCGCGAAAGATAAATGGAAAACAGGGGCCGTCCCCGTGGCGCAGTGGTCTAAGCGATGGCTTCTGATTATTCGTCCGAAAGGGGTCCGGGTTCGAATCCCGCTGAGGCATGGATACTGTGTTTGTCTTACGGCACTGGCTCTCTCCCTTCCCTGGAACCAGTAACCCTAAATTAGGAACGGGCGACTGCTTATAGCCCATTGAGTTGCTCACGGTGGTCGTTAAACCTCCAATAATAAAAAAAAAACACAGGGACAGCAGGGGTAAAAAACATGGGGATATTCTTTGTTAGTTCTTTACTATTGTCATATTGTCTAGCATATGTAACATCTCGAAACAAGGTAAGGCAGAGTTTAGTACTGAAATCAGAGTAGGTGGGAGAAACTGTGAATAACAATCTGATCTACGTACGTATTTTAATTCGGTCATAAAGAAAATTCGTAAAAATGTCCCCACCGCTTCCTCCCAGATGGTCTTTTTAGGACTTCTTTCTTTTTTCTTATCTTTCCTGCTCCCTCACGCCTCACGGGTGCTTGCCGTTGTTCCACCTACTCCGAAGTCAATCCCCGCTTGGGTGGGGTGGGCTGGGAGGGAGGCATATTGGCTAATACGGGGTAATTTTCGGCATGTCCTGCTACTAGCATTATATATATATATATATATATATGGGGGAGTAACATGGAGAAGATTGGCACAAGACAGACAGTTGTGGAAAAAAACTTGGGGAGACCTTCATCCAGCAGTGTATTGATAATGTTTGACGATGATTATACTGTATATATATATCATCATCATCAACGTTATACCAAAAAAAAACATTTCATAATGCTTCTGCCCCCTTTTTTGTACTAACGTTATATAAAAAAACATTTGATAATGACTTCTGCCCCCTTTTTTGTACTAACGTTACATAAAAAAACATTTGATAATGGCTTCTTACCCCTTTTTTGTATCCGAAAAACCGCCCTCCCTAGTGTAAACTTCTGTATCCGCCCCTGTGTAGACACGTGTGAAGAGTCACTATGTAACTTAGACATGATAGAAGTCTAAGGCTTCAATGCTTCATCAGCCTTGGACTTCTATCATACCTAAGTTACCATTCATCAGCCTTGGACTTCTACCGTTCCTAAGTTAAATAGTGACTTTTTATACGTGTCTACATAATTAACTGTTTTGGAACTCTAACTCAAAACCTTAACCATTGATTACACAATGACGTAATGGTCTCTGCCCCTTCTTTTCTTGTCATAGACCACTGTACTTATTGGCTTGCTGTGTTCTACTTTTTTCTTTCATCTAAAGATGGACCTGCAGTAATGTCCGAAAGATCTCATGAGTGTTTTTAACTTGTGTCATTATAATAAATTTTTAACTTGTGGTGTCTTTAACATGTGCAAGTGTTATCGTGTGTAGACAGCAGCAATTATGCGTAGTTCTTGATTCTCACACGATTGTCTTTACAGTTAGACTTCAGTCTTTACAGTTAGACTTCAGGTTAGGGTTCAAATCTCGTCGAAACCTTGGACTCAAAAAAAGCGTAGATGGTTCCCAGTAGTCCCAGAGGAGCACATTGAGCTCCAAAAGCAGTCCAAAGAAATAGAAACCAAATGGCTTTCCGAATAAATGAAAATAAGTTCCTTATAATTTGACAGTAACCAAAAGACTGCGATGTAGAGATATAACTATTGGATTCTGTAAAAAGTAGTTTTACATTTTAACGTTAAAGTTGGTACCGGTTTTAAAGGTAAATTTGCGTTGCAGACACGTGATACAGTGAGACCTGTCTAAGACGAAATCTAAGGAACTGGAACTATTTTCCGTCTGACATATTTCTATTTTATGCAGGTGAACCTACGGAAGCCATTGAAATGTAAATATTTGAGTTTTTGTCATTCTACTAACAGATTTTACATAATTAGTGATTACGTAAAAGAATGTATTGTTCGTACGTACCTTAATCAACTGAAGATCACAAAGTTCCATGTTTTTTTAAACAACTCAACATTGACGTAGCAACTCCTCGCTCTAAGATTGGTGTTGTAATTCTTTCTTTTTTTTTTTTTGATTGGAGGTTTAACGACCAGCGTGAGCAACTCAATGGGCTATAAGAAGTCGCCCGTCCCTAATTTTAGGGTCACTGGTTCCAGGGAAGGGAGAGAGCCAGTGCCGTAAGACAAACACAACATCCATGCCTGACAGGGATTCGAACCCGGACCCCTTACGGACGAATGATCATAGGCCAGCGCCTTAGACCACTGCGCCACCGGGGCGGCTGTAATTCTTTGCTTGTTACACCTTCCAACAAGAAACGGCTCTCAATATTCGAGAATTCAATCAGAGTGTCTCGTTGAATTCCGTACGGAATAGTCATCTACGAAGATTTTGGACCTTGTTATCTACAACCATTGTTATGTTATATTAAATTCAACCTCAAAAGAATGTGTTCCGTGTTAATTCATCATTACATTTTAATCATGCAATGTTTTGTAAGCCGCCCTGGTGGCGCAGTGGTCTAAGGCGTTGGCCTCTGATCATTCGTCCGTAAGGGGTCCGGGTTCGAATCCCGGTCAGGCATGGATGTTGTGTTTGTCTTACGGCACTGGCTCTCTCCCTTCCCTGGAACCAGTGACCCTAAATTAGGGACGGGCGACTGCTTATAGCCCATTTGAGTTGCTCACGGTGGTCGTTAAACCTCCAATTAAAAAAAAAAAAAAAAAAAAAAAAAATGTTTTGTAATCAAGTAAAACACTTGACGGCATGGGAACATCTGGTAACTTTCCAATGTTACAAAGTTTATTTTCTCCCGTGAAACTTCCTCTTCCGCATTACACAGGTTAAACAGCACGGAATTTTCTATATCTCGTTTTAGGGCTAAAAAAAAAGTTCCCTTTTGCGCAGGCTTCAGTTTTATGCAGGTTTCTTCTCAAACAGATTTTATTGTATTTAGATATTCTGAAAGGTGAGGTTTCGACACGTCTGTTTATAAACAGGTTCAGTGTAATCGGTGGGTATCGTTCACTTGGTCGAAAGGTCACTTGACCGAAAATCACTTGATCAAATCACTTCACCGAAGGGTCACTTGACCGAAAAGTTCATTTCACTGAAAGGTCACTTCACTTAAAAGTTCATTTCATCGAAAGGTCACTTGACCGAAAATCACTTGATCAAATCACTTCACCGAAGGGTCACTTGACCGAAAAGTTCATTTCACTGAAAGGTCACTTCACTTAAAAGTTCATTTCATCGAAAGGACATTTGATCGAAAAGTTCATTTCACCGAAGGATTACCTTACCTGAAAGTTCATTAAATCGAAAGATCATTTCACCGAAGGATTACCTTACCTGAAAGTTCATTAAATCGAAAGATCATTTCACCGAATGGTCAGTTTATCAAAAACTTGTAATTTTGTTGTTGGAGATCTGTTGGAGTGTGGTGCGGGTTTTTGAAAAACTGGCCACCTAAATATTATCGGATTGTATAAAAAACACACTGTTAATTTCTATGAAACACCTCCCCATGAGTAGGTTTTCGAAATATAACATTAACTATAAGGCCTAGATCTGTGTCTTTTTGTCAACTTTTTAATCCTCCAAGCTCATATTCATTATAACCAAGTAAATAATGTTCCACTTTTACTCAACTACAAAACAATTTTTTGACCGTAGGCCTAGATACAGGTGATTTAAACAGACTTCTAACCCTACTCATATTCACAAGCATTACATAAAATGTAAAGTAACTTTTCTTTTTAAGTAAAGCTTGTGAACATGAGCACCCACGGTTAAAATTTGCTAAAAAGGCCTAAGCCGAGGCTTAGAGCCCTAAACTTAATTCTTTTTGACTAAAAAAATGTGCAACATTATTAATGACCTTTTATGTAAACCTTATGAACATGAGTTCGCACGATTGCCATTGGGTATAAAGGCCTAAGCTAAGGCCTAGGGACCTAAAATAGATTCTTTTTGCGTGAAAAATGTGGAACATTATTAATTTTCCTTTTTATGTAAACCTTATGAACATGAGCACTGAACATGACTTTTATGAAAACCTTATGAACATGATTCAAATTTGCTAAAAAGACCTAAGCCGAGGCCTATTGGCTTAAAAAAAAGATTTGTCTTAAAATTAAATATTTGCGTTCTCTGTGACACGGAGAAATCAAAAGTGTAAGTTGAGTATGATCCCCTAACATTTTGGTGGTCTGTCTGTCGAATTTGCACCATG
Organism: Macrothele yani; assembly: GCA_039090855.1. NCBI lineage: Eukaryota > Metazoa > Arthropoda > Arachnida > Araneae > Macrothelidae > Macrothele > Macrothele yani. Next base: position 92,485,135 of record CM077013.1, read on the forward strand.
CTTCAACAGATCCTGTAATGAAATCCAAAGTTTTCGATAAGCTGACCCTTCAGTGAAATGATCTTTCGATAAAATGAACTTTTAGGTAAAGAGACCTTTCAGTGAAATGAACTTTTCGATTACGTGACCCTTCGGTGAAATGAACGTTTCGATTAAGTGATCTTTCGGTGAAGTGACTTTCGGTCAAGTGACCCTTCGGTGAAGTAAACGTCGGGCAAATGAACCAGATCTGTGGTCGGTTCAGTAGTGTTCGTTTGACGTTGTTTGAAATGGGAGGCAATGTGGTTCATATTCTTTATTTAATGTTGTTTTTTGGTCATAAAAGCAAAAACGCGACGCAAACGCATTAAAATAATATGCTGTGTATAGTAATAATGCTTTAATCATACGACCACGTCAGTATTAATTTGCAAAGTTTGGTTCTGGAGATTGCTCACTCACTAATTAACTACGCTCTGGAACACCCGTTTAAGCAGACTATTGCCATATTTAGGGCATCAATTGCAAGCAACCCACACAATACGATCCGAGCTGTTGCGCATCACTACAGACATCCAACCATACTGTGGCATTGCATCAACAAAGCCTGAATACAGTATTTGAATCGCACTGGTGTTTGGATACCGCACGATCTGAATGAAAAAAATGTTCTCGGCCTCATTTCTATTTGCGATTCGCTGATCTAATGAAACGTCAACGACCGATTTCTGAAACGAATGGTGACGGGCGATGAAAAATGGATTGTGTACACTAATGTGGAGCGGAAAAGATCGTGTATAAAGCGAGATAAGCCGTCATTAACCACTCCAAAGGCTAGTCTGCATCCCAAGAAGGCAATGCGTGTGTGGTGAGAATGGAGGACGACATTTTGAGCTGCTGCCTAGTAAACAATCGATTAGTTATTATTATTATTTGACTCAGGGGTTTTAACGACCACCGTGAGCAACTCAATGAGCTATAAGCAGTCGCCACTCCCTAATTTAGAGTCACTGGCTCTAGGGAAAGGAGAGAGAGTCACGGCCGTAAGACAAACACAACTCACCAAGATTCGAACCCGGATCCATCACCGACGAATGATCACCAACGCTTAGACCATTGCTCCACAAATGTAATAAATTCTTATTGGTACTTTTTTTCCAATTAGAACAGCGGATTGCCACACTTGATGACAAACGGTCATAAATGGTCAACTGAATGAGTGTTGTCTTCCACCATGATATGCCAGACCTCATGTTTCTTTGATCACCAAGATAAAACTAGTTGGAACTTAGCTGTGATCTACTGGCTCACGCTGCCTATTCATCCAAATTTCGCTTTCAGATTTCCGTTTTTTTTCCCGGTTCTCGAAAAACTTACTTAAAGGAAAGAACTTCGCCTCTTTGGAGGCTTCCTAAAACCATTTTGATCAGTTTTTTGTCCAAAACCCTGTAACGTTCTGGAAGGGTGGAACCCTTCAGATAACTGATGGATGGGGAGAGAGGTACTGAAAATTAATCGCACCCACATTATTAAACAATTTTACGTAAAAGATTTGTATTTTACTTTTGTCTACAAATGCGAAAAGACTTTTTACACAATCCGATACTGCAAGTGGTTTTTGACGGCGCAATTCTTTACAGAAGGGAGACAGAAGAAAAATTAAAATTAGAAATAAAAAGTCATAAAAGCAGTGCTATCTTTTGTTTTCCTCCTTCGTATAATATTGATGCCTGATGGTTTTAAATACCGAAAATATAATCCACTAAAAATTGGACGCATCGAGCTCAACACATTTTATTTCGTTCTTATTATACTTACCTAACCGCAAAGAGAAGAGACCTGACCTTGGTACTTCTTCCGTCTCTTAAAGATAGAGAGGAAGGAAACACCTGACACATTCTATTTCAAGAGCAGAAAAAGTCCTGGAAATTTGTTTTGCAGAAATACGTCCAAAGCCGGATGGAGCTCTTTATCTTTGAATACCCAAAACATTGGATGAATTATAATGATTGAAAAGGCAATATGTCTTACAAAACCAGAATTGTTGTAGTAACAAAGACATCTTACTTCGCAGAGCTTTCGCCAGCCAACTGGAGACATATTAAGGTACGTTACATTAATTAGACGAATATAAGACTAAGAACAAAAAGAAACAACGTTTATTCACAATTAATTATTTTTATCGACCAAGATTTCGCTGTACTTCAGGCCCAACTTCATTAGGATATTAACGTGCCCAAAAATTTGTTTCGGATGGGGGGGGGAGTGGGGAACGAAATTTTTTTCAGGGAGTTACGGATTTTTTTTTCTACACTCATTGTCATATAAATCCACGCACCAAGAAAAATGTGTTGGATTGAAATGAGATTTTAGTAGTGAGATTGTACATACCAAGGACAGAAGTAATTACAATATCACAGCAGCAGGACGATTTCCCGCGGACATACGGTATACATTCCGGTCAGCGCTAGTGCCGCGTCGGACCACCTCGTGCTCAGACACATACGGCGATACGGTCCGGCATGGAGTCAAAGAAACGCCGTATGTTATCCTGGGACATGGAGACAGCTGGCGTCCCATCTGGTCCCACTCGTGCCGTACGGGCGGAAGATCAAGCAATCTGGCGGGCAACAGAATCGTCGAAGCATGAAGTACACAGTCCTGGGAAACCCGAACCGTGTGAGAACGGGAGTTATCTTGTTGGAAAATGGCTACGGGTCGTCCCGCCAGGAAATACAGCACATGGGGCAGCAGGATCTCCTGTACGTAGCGCTGCGCTGTCAACGCCCCTCAGATCACTTCGAGGGAAGTCTGGCTGTCATATGCGATGGCTCCCCTGACCATCGCGCCTGCAGTTCGGGACGTGTGCCGCTCTACAGAGAGGTTGAGGTTGAAGCGCTCACCTGCGGTCCTCCACACTCTGACACGGTGGTCGTCCATTCCCCTACAGAAGCGCGATTCGTCGCTGAACACTATACGTCGCTCTTCCGTAGCATTCCACGTTGCTCGCAGCTGACAACACTGCAGTCGACGCCGACGATGGTCAGGTGTTAATGGCAGAAACCGTAAGGGTCCTCGAGAGTGCAGATTCGCCTCTTCCAGGCGTCTGGAAACTGTTCTGGATGACACAAGGACGTCACTGCATCTGTGTATGCCGCGCTCTTGATCCCAAGATCCTATCTGTTGGTAGTGTGTCTAGGTCGTCCATATCCAGTCCGCCGTGTCTGTCTGTGTGCCTTTCCGTGTCCATTGCTCTCAACACGATCGCACCGTACAGTCCGACAGGCACGTCGGCGCGCCGGCCACCCCGTTTATCTCATTCCGACGATAAGGCGTCGTTCAAACTCCGTCAGTTGCCCGTACGCACATCTACGGCGGCTCCTCGGCATGTCTATCGCTCAGGATAGCCATTCGCCGAGTGTCGCGTTAATCGCACGGTTTTTTATTGGTGCGCGGATGTTTATAAAAATGAGTGTACAACTAAATGTGTTTTGAGTGCATTTTTAAAATGTACGCAACATCCTCGCAAAAATATTCAGATAAATATTGCTAGAAATTATTAGTAAGATTCTTACTACCTATAATTTTATCACTTATATTTGCTATTTATCTGCGCAGAAAACAAGTTGGGAAAAAGTGATTGAAATCCTGATAAGACCGATTTGTGTGCGACAAATCTATTTTCCAAAGCACTAATAAACTCTAAAAATGGTACATTAATTGAAATCCTGTAATGGTCTTTTGGGTTTTCTGTTTTTATTTTGCAGCTTTGGTTTTGTTTTAATGTGATTCTTGGTATTTTAATCAAAAGTCCTTGCTTTTCAGTGTGCTTTACAGTAATCTAAAATAAGTCATGGGACTCAAATTTGTCATTGCCTTTTCGTCAAAGAAACTTTCAGTATGCTCTTCATTTATTGACTATGAATAACTTTGATAAATTGTATTCGTTTCGGAAAGGATTCAAAAGACATGCTCATTACAACCGAAAATTTAGTGTCAGCTTTGTTGTTTAAAAGTAATGATCAAACAATAAAAGCCAGCAATATCAGTTGTGTGATAACTCCTAATATTCATAGAAGACTGGAAAATATCACTAAGGTTGGTTGCATAGAGTGTTTTCAACCATTTCTGAAAGGAATAGAGTCTTCTTTAAAAAAAACAGTTTTCCTAAAATCAACATGACTTTTTTTTTTTTTTTTGATTGGAGGTTTAACGACCACCGTGAGCAACTCAATGGGCTATAAGCAGTCGCCCGTCCCTAATTTAGGGTCACTGGTTCCAGGGAAAGGAGAGAGCCAGTGTCGTAAGACAAACACAACATCCATGCCTGACCGGGATTCGAACCCGGACCCCTTGCGGACGAATGATCAGAGGCCAGCGCCTCAGACCACTGCGCCACCGGGGCGGCAACATGACTCTTGATTCTTGAGTCCATCAGGAAACCCGCATTTCCAAAATATAACCTAGATGTTATCATGGTTGGAATTGGAAATTCCGCAAGCCACTCCATTTTTTCAATAACCTTAGTTTTGTTTTGTTTCTGTTTCGGGGTTTAACGAGCACCGGGTCCAACCCATGGAGTTGTAGTGAGTCGCAAGTCTCTTGTTTCTGTTTTGGGGTTTAACGAGCACCGTGTGCAACTCATAGAGCTGTAGTGAGTCGCATGGCCCTTGTTTTCACAACTCGTAGAGCCGTAATGAGTCGCACGTCTCTCGTTTCTGTTTCGGTGTTTAAGAAGGACCGTGTGCAACGCACCGCGCCGTAGGGAGTTGTACGTCCCTTGTCTTTGTTCCGGGATTTAAAGAACACCATGTGCAACTCATAGAGGTGTAGAGAGTCACGCGTCCTTTGTTTTTCTTTGGTGATTTAACAAATAGAGTTGTAATGAGTCGCACATCTCTCGTTTCTGCTCCGGGGTTTAACAAGGAGTGTGTGCAACTCATAGAGCCGTAGCGAGTCCTACGTCCCTTGTCTTTGTTTCGGGGTTTAACAACATAAAGCTGTATAAAAACCGCATGTTCCTTGTTTTGTTTCGGGTTTAAAGAAAACCGAGTGCAACTCAGAGCTGTAGAAAGTCACACGTCCCTTGTTCTTGTTTCGGGGTTTACGAACACCGTGGGCAACTCATTGAGCTGTAGTTAGTCGCACGTTCCTTGTTTTGGTAACTCACAGAGTCGTAGTGAGTCACACGTCCCTCGTTCTTGTTTCGGGGTTTATGAACACCGTGGGCAACTCATCATCATCATCATAATTGTCAACCATTATCAATCCACTGCTGGACGAAGGTCTCTCCAAGTTTCCTCCACAACGGTCTGTCTTGTGCCAGTCTCATCCATGTCACTCCCGCATACTTTCGAATTTCATCCACCCATCTCCCATGTGGTCTTCTTCTGGGTCTTTTCCAGTCCTTTGTAATCCAATCCAAAATTTCGGCTGTCCATCGATGGTCTGTCCTTCTGGCAGTATGCCCAGCCCATTGCCATTTCAGGGATTTAACTCTGATCATGATGTCTTCCACACTTGTCATTTTTTGGATCCACGAGTTTTTCTTCTTATCACTCCTGGTTACACCCAGCCTACACCTCTCCATGCCTCTTTGAGTTGTCTGCAGCCTTTGTATATCTCTTTTAGTAAAGGTCCACGTCTCTGCCTCATACGTAAGCACTGGAAGGATGCATTGATCAAACACTTTTCTTTTAAGACATAATGGCATATTGCTCTTGAAAATTATGCTGTTTCTTCCAAAAGCTCTCCAGGCAAGTTTTGTACGCCGATTAATTTCTTCATCAATGTGACCCTCGCTTGATATCTGCTGTCCAAGATAAACGTACGTGTCTGTTATCTCCAGCTTTTCTCCATCAATCGATAAATCTTCATTTCTTGTAAAAGCATTGTACATCACTTTTGTCTTCTGAAAGTTCATTTTTAATCCCACTTCTTTACTCTTGTCAGCAAGTTCCTGGATCATACTCTGCAGCTCTGATGTGGTAGTTGCAAAAATGACTACGTCATCAGCAAAACGAAGGTGGGTTAGATAATCTCCATTAATCTTTATCCTTCTGTTTTTCCAGTTCAGTGATTGAAAGACATTTTCCAATGTGGCATTAAAGAGCTTTGGAGGTATGCATCTTCAATACCGCAGGATTTCAGAGCCATTGTAACTGCTGATGGTTTCACCAAATCAAAGGCTTTTTCATAATTGATAATAGCCATGCACAATGGAAGTTCATATTCCCTCGCTCTTTCAATTAGTTCTCTCAGTACGTCGATATGATCTATAGTGCTGTAGCCACTCCTGAATCCAGCTTGTTCCCTTGGTTGAGCCATGTTCAGTGTTACCTTCAAACGGTGTGAAAGAACTTTAGTGAAGATTTTATAAACCACTGATAGGAGGCTGATGGGTCTGTAGCTCCTGAGATCCTCAATCTCACTATTTTTATGTAGCAAGATCATTGTAGCGTTGTTCCAATCCTCAGGAATCTTCCCTTCATTAAGGCATCGAGTAAAAACTTGGGCGAGTACTGTTTCAATTTCTCCACTTGCTTCTTGTATGTTGTCTACAGTAATTCCATCTTCTCCTGGAGCTTTTCCTGGCTTCATGTTCTTGATTGCATGTGAAACTTCTGCTGGGAGGACTGGAAGAACTCTGCTACTGGTACCTTTCATGATGTCTGGAGTACATGCATCATCCCTTTAATATAATTTGGAGTAGAAGTCTTTCACTCTTGTCAAAATTTCACCTCTATTTCTTGTTACAGAACCATCTTCTTTTCTCAGTGCCATAATCTGTTTTCTTCCCTTACTGAGATGTCCCTTTGCTATCTTTAGGCTTTGGTTGTTTTCAATTGCTTTCCTCACTAGTTCACAGTTGAATTTCCTTACGTCTTCAGTGATACTTTTTCTTACTGTCTTGCATAGCTCTATATATTCCAGTTTGGAAGTCACATCTTCTTTAGTTGTCCTCATCTCTCTTCTTTTTTGCATCAACATTTTGGTTTTTCCTGTTAATTTGTTCACATGTAACTTGTTCTTAGACCCAGCTAATTTTGTTGCTGTTTCCATAAGAGCTTTGGTTACTTTTGTGTTAACTTCAGAAATATCCACTTCTTCCGATGTTAGGCCTTCTAAAGCAGATAATCTATTCTTCAGTTCCAACTTGAAGGTATTATGGTGTTTTTTAAGGTTGGTTATGTCAATACATTTTGTTTGTCTTATGAGCTTGCCACGTTCGAGTTTAGCGTTGAGGTGTATCTTACATCTCACCAATCTATGATCACTGCCTGTGTTGAACTTGTTTAGTACACTGCAGTCTTCTATGACGAATTTTTTGTTACACATAATAAAATCAATTTCACTTGTCGTCACATTTGGATGTCTCCATGTCCATTTCCTGTGTGGCCTTTTATTGAAAAAGGAGTTCAAGATGAAAAACCCTTCGGCCTCTGCAAACTCAACGAGATTATTTCCACGCTGGTTTCTGTTGCCGTGACCGAATTTACCTACTGAAGTTTCATTCTGTTGCCGTTGCCCTATTTTTGCATTGAAATCTCCCATTATTATCTTCAAGTGCTGCTTACCTTTATTATTTAGATGACGAATTTCCTCATAAAATTCTTCAATTTCTTCTTCAGGATGACTTGTGGTGGGTGCATAAGTTTGAATAATCTGAGCCTGGTATCTTCTCGAGAGTTGGATAACGAGTCGTGCAGCTCTGTCAGAGGAACTTTCAATTTCTACAACTTTATCCTTCAGTTTCTAGTTTATTATAAATCCAACACCACTAGTTCTGCCAGTATCAGTCTCACGATAGTAGAAGAGATGTCCACTTTTCAGTTCAATGAGATCTTCTCCTTTTCTCCTTACCTCACTTAGCCCGACGATGTCCCACTTGATCCTTTGTAGTTCCTCTTCCAATTCAAGAAGCCTTGAATCAGAAGATAGGAAGCGTCCATTATACGTAGCCAAGGTCAGCATCACATGACAGCCTAGTCCGGTCCTCCAGGGATTCTTAGCACCCTCTGCCTTTATGTCGCACTGGCCGCTGCCTTGGCCAGGTACATTCCAGCTGCCGGAGACTGAGGGCCAAGATTTAAGTTGTGGAGTCATTTTGGAGGGGTTTGGCTATAACTCACCACGCTGGCCAAGCGGGTTGGTGAGTGTGGGATAGCATTTCCTCTAATCCCGATGGTATAGTTATACCGCTATTGGCGGTCGTCAGAGTCCCTTTAGTGGGAACAGAATGCACCACGAGAAGGCGGGGTTGACATTTGTCAAGGAGAGGCTGTGATGTTACGCATCACCTGACCTTACATCCCATAGAGCTGTAGTTAGTCGCACGTTCCTTGTTTTGGCAGCTCAAAGAGTCGTAGTGAGTCGCACGTCCCTCGTTTCTGCTTCGGGGTTTAATAAGCACTGTGCGCAACTCATACTGCCGTGGCGAGTCGTGCGTCCCTAGTTTTTGTTTTGGGAATTAACGAACACCGTGTGCAACTCATAGAGCTGTAGAAAGTCGCACGTCCCTTGTTTTTGATACCTTGATTACGGCTTTATCATCTAACCAAAGCTTACTGCATCGCCCTTTCTTTTCTCCCCTACGGTTGCTTAAATACATCTTATTTGCATTTTCCCAACTGTAAATTTATTGTCTCTGTGTTACAAATGTTCTGTCGCTTCCGCTCTGTCTCTTCCTTTCCAAGGTACGTATATTTCCCAATTGGACAGTAAGCGGCAGGAATTTCTTGATTGAGTAATTTTCGTATCAAATCTATTTTTAATTCACTCTGATTTTGAAATTTTGTCTTAAATAGAACTGCTACCCCCTACGCTGCACAGAAAACAAGAAAGGATTCTGAGTAACAACTCAGCTGGTTTTCGCTCTTAACGCTAGGAACCCGTATTCATAGAGGAGGAAGCTATTCCGCACCTTCCACAATAGTGCACTCGTTAGTTAACTCATGGTATAGTATTTCAGTTGTCCAGAGGTGGTCAGTTATTCTAGAAATATTTTTAACCCATTTCCACTTCAGGGCCTTCACTTTGATCATGATGTCATTAACTCTTGTCATTGCCCTAGTCCACGTATTCCTCTTCCTATCTTTTCTGGTTAGGTCTCCCAAAATCTCTTCCACAACTTTTTTGAGACAGTTTGCTTCATGTCACTTTGACATGCTTTTGAATTTCATCCATGCTGCCCCGGTGGCGCAGTGGTCTAAGGCGCTGGCCTCTGATCATTCGTCCGTAAGGGGTCGGGGTTCGAATCCCGGTCAGGCATGGATGTTGTGTTTGTCTTACGGCACTGGCTCTCTCCCTTCCCTGGAACCAGTGACCCTAAATTAGGGACGGGCGACTGCTTATAGCCCATTGAGTTGCTCACGGTGGTCGTTAAACCTCCAATCAAAAAAAAAAAAAAAAAAAAAATTTCATCAACTATTTTCCACATGGTTTTCTTCTTTGTCTTGTCCTGTCACTTGGTATCCAATTTAGTTTTCCAGTAGTCCAACGGTGGATATTTCTTCTAGCAATATGTCCAGCTAATTGCCCCTTGAGGGTTTCCACTTTAATCATGATGTCAACTCCTGTCATTTCCCTATCTTTCCTGGTTACACCAAGTATGCTTCTATCTATGCTTTTTTGAGTTGTTTGAAGCTTTGAATATCTTTCATGATCAATTCTAAAAGTGTACTTGTACACAAGGTGAAATCAATTAACACGAACGTTAGCGTTCTCTTGTTGTCCTCGGGAATTTATCGTACATTTACCATGCGAAGGTCAAAGCAGCTGCTGATATCCGTTCTTAATCAAAAAGCCAGTTCCGTGGTGAACACTGTCGCTAATGTTAGGGGAACGGTAACCTCGCCCATTCCCTTCAGACAAATAATATTCTACTGTAGGATCAGTCTATATATTGAAAATTGGCCCATCTGTAAAAACGATATGCATGCACTGTTTTGGACACTATGTACATGCTACTGAGATCATTCCAGGCTGGTTCTTGTGTTGGAGTTGTTTTAATCTGACATATGAAGTAGTCTTTTATGGCATGTATGCTCCATAAAGCGACGAGATGGATATTTTTCTAAAATCTTCCGAAAAGCCTTCCACCTCGAAATTCTTCTTCTAACGGACGAAGCAAGTTGTATAACTTCCAGGGTTCATGGATGTTGAACCACAATAGCTAAATGCCTACCATTTTCCTTTCTTCTGATAGTATATCACTTTCAAATGAGATCTAAACGCTACCCCTGAGACATTTTTCAAGAATGAAAAATTGAAATATAAAATTTGTGGGCAAACAATGTTGGCTGCATAATACTTGTTGGGAAACTAAAACCAAAATCCCCTTTGCAATGATGTTTTATTTACACATTATCAGTCTTAAAGGTACCTTTGCGGTACCTTAAATGACATAAGCAATAACAGCGTAAATTAACCTCTACCTTATAACGTAATTTCTTTCATGCTGAAATATTGTCTTTCTTACGTTATGTCTAAATCATTAGGTAAGAATACGATGGAACACTTCCTTAATTAAACCTTTACAGCCAGACGAAACATAAGACAGAAGTCAACTTACTGTAATTGATTCTTTATTCCACCATTATATCAATAGCATAGATATCGCAATTCAAGGTATAACGTAATTCACATAGCCACATACTACATATCCACCACACATCCAACACACCTGAGCAACTGTTGTATTGCTGTTTTTATCTATCGTTCTTATCTCATAAATTCATACGTCACGTTCACACTGACCTCAAAATGTGTTGTCAACAGTATTCTCGTTTGAGTGAAAAGATGCCACATTAAGTTTGGAAGTATAAGCAGAAAAAACTCAAAATTGACATAAGGAAAGAAACCAAAAATGAAAGTTAATTTAGAATATACATCACAACCTTCAAATTCATTTAAAATTTGAGCGTTGATAGTTCACACTTACTGCATATCGGAATAGTTCCTGACCAGGTTCCATCCGACTGGCAAATGCGACGGTTAGGTTTGGAGATAAGACGCGGGTACTGGCAATCATAGGTGACAGTAGTATTTACTTGGTAACTTTCCCATTTCGGTTCATACTCAACCGGGGATGATCTCCCGGGTTTTCCGCATCTGATCTCTGAAAGACAAGAAAACTGAAAAATAAGAATTTACAAAGTTCATACGCAAAGCTGCTGCAAAAATTTATAAATTATTTATAGCTATAAGGAACACTACTGCTTGTGAAAATTGCAACACCATGAAGAACTGCTGGTATTAGCTTGAAACTTACAGGATATGTACACTATCTACCAACAAGTAATTGGACACCTGTGATAGCAAAGGAAAATGAAATTTATTCACCTTTAATACACTGCTGGACAATTGCTAAGGACGGATCATAAACGGCAATATAGCGCATAAAAAAGTAAGTGTGGTTGGATGCCAAGTGAAATGAAATAATGTCAGAATGCCAGGACATTACAAGAAAGACAATTTATTGTGCTCTGAAATCCAGAAGGCTTTCGAACGTGTTCAAGGGACAAACAGGCCATTTTGGGCAGAATACGTAAACGTGAAAAAAATGCAATTACCGTCTGCAGGCGTTCCGGCGTAAGATGTCAATACGGGATATGGCCACCATGGAGGGCGATGCAAAATTCCACACGTCGTGTCATGCTTTGCACAATATTATCAAGCAGCTGTTGGGGTAATTTATCCCATTCCTCTGTCAGTGCACGGATGAGGGTGTCCTTGTATATTGGAGGGCATTGGCTACCAGCAAGACTCCTCCCCAAAGCATCCCACACACTTTCAATGGGATTCAGATCTGGAGAACGTGCTGGCCATACGAGGCGTTGAATATCCTCGCTCTCAAGACATTCCTGGACAGCGACTGTTCGATGACATGTTGCGTTGTCGTCCATGAAAATGAATCTATCACCGACAGCACCACGGAACACGCGAACATGAGGTAGCAGAACACCATTAATGTATCGTTCGCCAGTCATAGTCCCAGTTGGAAGCACATAGAGGGACGTACGGCTATTGATCATGATGCCAGCCCATACCATGACACCACATGTCGGATATCGGTCCCTTTCCTGTATGTTTGCTGGACAATATGCAGTACCACTATCACGCCAGATCAGTTGTCGTCGACAATCAGACGATAGACTGTATCTACTCTCATATGAGAAGACGACAGCAGACCAGACGTTATCAGTCCAATTGCGATGTTGATGGCACCATTGCAAACGGGCGGTACGGTGACGTCTGGACAATGGGATGCACACAACAGGACGGCGGGCGTATAGTCCTCCTTCATGCAAACGTCTGGCGACAGTTTTTAGGGAGATCCGCTTGCCAGTAGCAGCCATAAACTGATTTGCTGCCTCACTAGCTGTGCTGCGCCGGTGCCTTTTTGTTGATAGCACTATGTACCGATCTTCTGCATGTATCGTACTGCAAACACGACCTCCCCCGTTACGTTTGCTACACTCTCCATTTGTTTGAAATGATTTCCAATGCCTTGAAACAACACTGTGGCTGACGTCGAACTCCCTGGCAACATCTGTTATTTTTCGCCCTTCTTCAATCTTGCCAATAATACAGCCACGCGTAAAATCATCTAGGTGATGTCGGGAAGACATACTGAAAATTGCAAGTTCGTCAATTGATTCTTTCCCTTTCAATTTTGCGTTTGAACAACAACGGTCAATACGCGTCAAATCCTTTATATCTCTTATCAGCGCTATGACGTCACGAACAAGTTCGGCAATCCAAAATTTGCATACGCACAACACGTCTTACTGTATCCCGCACTTATGCTAATTTCCACATTTTCCTGCTTTCCATTTTATGCTTGCTATCGTTGCTATTGTCATCCGTCCTTAGCAATTGTCCGGCAGTGTAGTAGGTGGAGCCTCCACGAGCGGCGATTACAGCTGCGACCCTCCGTGGCATACTCTCAACCAGGCGTTGTACGTCGGCTAGCGGTATTTTCTTCCACTCGGCTTGGAGAAGACAGGTAGGTCAGTTTCTTCAACGATTTCGGGCGGTGGGGACACCCCTTAAGTCGACGCTCCAACTCGTCCCAGAGGTGCTCTATAGGGTTAAGGTTCGGGCTCTGCGCAGGTCAGTCCATTCGATTAACCCCATTGTCACCATGCCAAGCCATGGTGGACCTCGCAACATGACAGGTGACATTGTCATCCTGAAAGTAACATGGGTCCACCCCGTAAAACTGCCTCAACGTAGGAATCGCATGGTCATCCAAAATGGTGCAGTAGGTCTCGGCGTTGAGTCTACCAGGAATTGCGACCAAGGGTCCCGTGCCATACCAGGAGAAACACCTCCATAGCGTAATTCCACCGCCGCCGAACTTCACAGTTGGCACAATGCATTCCGGCAGGAGGCGTTCTCCAGGCAGACGCCAAACCCAGACCCTGCCATCCGAACGGTAGAGGGTTAACCTTGATTCGTCGCTCCAGAGAACCTGTTTCCACTGTTCAACGGTCCACTGTCGACGTTCTTTGCACCATGTTAGCCGAGCAGCGCTATTGGACTTGGTGATCAAAGGTTTGTTGGCGGCAGCACGTCCATGATAACCGAGCAGATGGGCTTCCTTACGGATGGTATTCATCGAAATAACACTCCCGGATGCCTGTTGAAACTCCTCGCGGATGTGGCACAGCGATTTGGTGCGGTTCTTCCGAATTTCCCATGGCCAGCACCCGTCGGTCTCTAACTCCCAGTTTTGTGGGTCTGCCGGGTCGGGGCACATTCCGACAGTCACCTCTCATCTTCCACTTGCCAATCACGTAGGCCACTGTCGATTTTGGGTACTTTAACTCGCTGGATATGTCACGCATGGATCGGCCATTTCTGTTATACCCGAGGATTACACCTTTCTCGAAATCAGAGAGCTCCAAACTGCGTGGCATCTTGCATGCGACTGGTTGCGTTGTTGTTTCCTACACGATATTTAACGGCGGCGGCCATGGCGTGTATCAAGACCGCAGATATCGTCGATTGCAGGGTTGTCCAATTACTTGTTGGTAGATAGTGTATATAACAGGTTGGAAAATGCAAATTCTTAAATGTCAGTGAAACTGGGCATTTAACCACAGCAGCTTCAATTTGCATGCGGTTCCGAAGCAGCGCCTCTGAATTGTCCGATCTAAAGTATAAAGAACTGGCTCAAACGAGATGTTGCAATCAGTGAAGAACCAACATTGAATCGAAAGGGTGCTTTTCGTGTACCCATCGCGGAAGAAGGTCGCATTATGAACACTTAACGGACTTTGAGGGAGGAAGGATTGTTGGAATGAAAGAAGCTGGATTTTTTTACAGAGAAAGTGCCACTTGTAAGGGACGAAACGCGAATTCAGTAGTGCGAACGTGGCATTAGTGGACAGATGAGTTTCGGACGTACAAAAATTTGGGGAATGGACCGCAAAATCGAACGACTGCAAGCGATATATTTACCGCATGGTGGTGACGGATCACATAGCAACATCAGGAGTGTTGCATTATGTAAAACATTTTGCATGCGTCTCAAAATTCGAAACGAGAGTAAATATTTTACACTGTATAAAATACATTGCTCAAAAAAATTAGGAGAGCAAGAAATACTCTAAGGAAAATCTTTAGGGACTGACGCTGTTGAAAGAAAAATATTATTTTTATGTAAGGTACAGTAGAATATTCAATAATACGTGTAAGAAAAACACATTAGCAGTTATGCAATACTGTCATTTAATACAGATGATGCAGTATACTATACAACAATATACATATCTGTACAACATGAAAAAACTATTTTTGAAGGTGTAACTGACCGTTGGCAGGGTGTGTGGTCGCTCCTAACGGCTAAAACAGCTGTACACCTGTGTGGAATGCAATCGATGAGGTTAACGACGAGGTTTTGAGGGTATCTTCGCCACTCCTAAATGAAGAAGTCTTCAGTTTACGAAGAATAAACAGAAGTGCCGGCCTAGCTTCAATGTGTCTGCCAAGCGTGTCCCAGGCATGCTCAACTGGATTTAAATCAGGGGAGTATGATGGCCACTCCATACGCTCGATTATCCTCTCTTGAGGTTTGTTGTCCACTAACCGAGCTCTATGAGGTCGAGCGTTATTGTCCATGAAAAGGAAAGAATCACTGCCTGCTGCAGCATACGATATGGCAATAGGCCTGAGAATCTCTTTTAACATTTCTGGACCGTCAGACTGCCGTTTCGGATGTCGTACAGTTCCATACGTCCACAGATACTTATGCCTTCCCGGACCATCAATCCATGTCTGCCGAAATGTGTTGCTTCCTGCACAAGTGCTAGGATACTTTGTGTGCCGGGTTCCCTCCAGATAAGAACTCGTGGATTGTCAGACTCCAGACTGAATCTCGACCTAACAGGGAATAGCACTTGACTCCATTTGCCGTGCTCCCGATCAAGATGTTTCTCAACCCAGTTTCTACGGGCCGTACGGTGTCGTGCTGTTAAAGAGACACAGGTCTTGGTCAATGTTATTGCGGATCGCTTGAGTTGACAATCTGCGTCCTGTTGACAAGAGGAGCTCTCGCTGAAGTTGAGTAGCGTTTTGCCGCCTGTTGCGACGGGCTGTTAACAATAGAAAGCGGTCGTCCCTTGCTGTAGTTGCTCGTGGACGGTCTTGACCTTGCTTTCTTCGTACGCTTTCCGTATCCTGGAATCGTGTCCTCAGTCGGGAAATGACACTTCGTGATATTCCAATGGTTTCTACTACCACCCGCTGTGTTTGACCTGCTTCCAGTCTACCAATATCTCTCCATGCCGTTGATTCCGATAAGTCGTGCTGTTGAGACACCGTTCGAACTACAGACTTCAAGAAACGAAATGTCACGATAACCGCGGAAGAATAACGGAGCCCCCGGAAAGCCTTCGGTTTTATACCAATCCAGGTTATGCATTCTGGCGACCAGACGCTAATTTGCATAAAGACATGCATGATTCGACTGTCTACGTCACACGTTTTCCACGTTTCGTTAAGATAATACGATTGATTTGCATAATGTCGCCAGAGTCACATGATCCTCCTAATTATTTTGTGCAGTGTATTTTCGTCTTTTTATAAAAATTTCTCATTCACTACATTCCGCTCCAGAAATACAATGAATTTCAGGTGTGCAAGAGTCAACATACATGTTTATGGAAGCTAAAATAGTATGGGGTTTTAGAGTGTTTCGTGGGTAGAGATGCTGTTAATTATTTATGGTACAATTAAGTCAGCAAACATCAAAATGCAGAGCATAACTCCAATTCTTAATCAATCAACTTTCACTTCAACAACGGAAGAAATCAAATGCTCGTGACACGGAATAATCGCAATCTTGTAAAAAGCTTGACAAAATATATATTATAAAAATAAATGGCTAATAGGACAGGAATGACGAGCCTATGGCACGCGTGTCTAATGTGGCACGTAAAAAACTGAAGCAGCTGTTACTGAGGTATATGTTCCGATTTCTGAATGTCGGGGATAGCTGAAGAATTTCGGTAAAGGATGAGAAAGGAAATTTGTTTTAGTTTAATGCATCTTCGGAGCAAGGTGCCTCAAATGTGGCAATCAGAGAGAGAACAGGTAGAAGTTGGCTGAGTTCAACTAAGAAGGAGCGCGAAATAATTCTTCTTGGCCGGGACTAGGAAGGACATTAGTGGACAAGCAAAGAGCGGAGGTTTTATCAATCATGGAATTACCTCAACCTCCGGACCAGGATGAGGGAAACATGGTATTTTACTCCCCAATATTTGCAAGCGTCGACAAGAGCAGAGAAAACTGTTCCCGTAGACTTCTTACTCCTGCTCAGAGGCGGTTGGGAGAACACATGACATCGTACGAAATGTTAGTATTTGGGTAATAATAGAAGTAAACGGTTGCATTGGTTTCTCTTTGCTTATATTTTTTTCTGCTATTTTTGAGGGAACAATGGACTAAAAATAAATGATAGTCTGCTGCTCAAAATAGCATGGGGAAAGGCCATATAATTTTTTAGAAGATTGTCACTAATTTGAGAATACGCTCTCAAAAAGGTTCACCAAACAATTTAAGATGTGGTTCAGAACGCTTTATGCTCTGCGAGCACCTTTAAACCAAACAAAATGTGTTGCGAACCCCCAATATTGTTTTATTTTTTCACTTCAAATTAAAATCTACATTATGTAATTACAATTATAAAATTAAAAAATTCTACCTACAAATAAAAAAATCCACCTCCGAAAAAAATTAGTCTGAATCAAAAATTATGAAACTCTAAATGTAAAATAATTTATTTGTTAGACTTCATATTAAGTTTTTTTACTGCATAAATTTTGTTGAATAGATTCTATTCAATGTAAATAAAATCTTTAATTTTATTTACATTGAATAGAATCTATTCAATGTAAATAAAATTAGGTACAACTTGGAAGATGTCTAACATAACATAATAATGACATATACATTTAATTTTGATGTTGGACAGTTTTTTTTAAACAAAGAAAGTTTTTAATATTTAGCTCAGCACCAGACTAACAGAATCTTAAATGTGGTGCTGCATCGAGTTTATTTTTGTATTTTGATTTAAAACAAAAATAAAGTGAAAATCAGGCAGATAGAAGAATAGTTGCAGAATCAAAAGAATAACTTTTAAATTGAAAAACAGCTTTAATACTGCAGTGAGAGGTAATATAAGGCTTGCTTCTGTAGAACATTTTTGATATACTGTGGTGGTTTCCAATCGCTGCAGAAACAAACCTATAATGTTATAAACATGCACATGTTTGTTGTAACAGGGAAATATATATTTGTAACATAATTGGACAATTCTTTACTACATGTACTTTAGGGTTTCATTACAGAAATTTCAGCGCGAATCCCTTGAACCATCGTCGCGAAATACCAAATGGGAGACCCTGCCTTATGACTTTCCTCCATTCTATGGAGAGGCACCGATTCTTCTTTGTAAAACTACTGATTCCTCTCTAGCAAGTAATAGTTTCCCCTCCGTAAATCCAGCTGCACTGGTGCTCAAAATTAAAGGATGATTTATAAATTCGTACATAACTCGAAATTATTTTCATGAGGAAATTCAATAAAGTTTGATAAAGAAGTTTAAAATTACATTATTTACATAACTCAAGCAGAGGAAATCATAATCTTCGAATCTGCACAAGTTAATATCATAATCTTGTAATTTGCATAAAACAGTGAACAGTGTTTCGTGTCTCTTTCTTATGACATGTAGTATTTAAATATGGAGTATGATGATCCCCCTGATAGCCATAGAACACAAATGACTTCTCCTCATACTGTTTATGAAGGAATTGATGAGTCTTGAGGAAGTTCTGAGTTCTTAAAGTGTTCTGACAGGGGGCTGGCGAGCTCCAAAGCGTCTTCCTTGAGCATCCCATACGTGCTCAAAGGGATGTCAGGGATATTTGGGTGGGGATTCCATTCGGCGAAGATCTTCCTCTTAGAGAAAATCGTCGACCTTAAGTGTGAGTGTAGATAGGTAGGTAGGTTGATAGATGGATAGATAGATATGCACATTGGTGTCCAAAGCCTAAGGACAGACTACATTTTTACATGTATACGGAATATCCAGAATACGAACACAAGAAAAAAACACAAACTATTTTATAATAATAATATTACCAGAATACGAGCATATTCATATACACAAAAAATTGTATAATAATAATATTTCCAAAATACGAACACATGAAAAGACTAAACAAATTGTATAATAATAATATTGCCAGAATACGAACACACGAAAAGACACAAAAAATTGTTTATAAATAACACACAAAGTACATTGTAATCAGAGTTTACGCAAAATTTACAAATTTCCGAAAGATTTAGTTGGCGAATGGATGTACAGCGTTCACCGATAACCAGGCGGAATATGTCCACATTTCAGTATGGAATATGTCCACATCGAACAGCGATTCAGTTCTCATAACGTCGTGGCATGCCGAGCACCAAGTGATCCAGGAGTTCCTGAGGCAAATTGGCCTATTCCTCTCTCAGAGCACGGATGAAGCCCTGCTTGTCCAGGGCTCGTGCGTCACCCCATAGTATCCCAGAAGTGTTTCAGGGGATTGAGGTCTGGGATCGTGCTGGCTAGTCAATGCGATGAATATCCTCGGCTTCCAGAAGTGTTTACACTGCTCTCGTACGATGAGGTGTAGCATTGTCATCCAAGAACAGAAAGTCTTTTCCTACAGCACAACGGAATAATCGAACATGACGAACTTCGTTGCAATATCGTTTGCCCGTAATAGTCCCATTTTCCAGTACCTGTAGCTCGGTGCGTCCATTAATCACGATGCCGCCTCACACCATGACCCCGGCACCGCCGTATCTGTCTCTTTCCTGCACAGTCTCGCGCTGGTACGCAGTGTCACTCTCACGCCAGATCAACTGACTTCTAGAATCCAAGGACGGACTGAAATGACTCTCATCTGTGAAGAGTACATTTACCCATTGATGACATGTTCAATTTCTGTGGAAACGACACCACTGAAAACGTGCGCTGCGTTGAGCTCTGGATAGAAGGACGCATACTACAGGCCTTCGGACATGCAGCCCTATATGTCGCAGACGTCTTGCCACAAGTTTTCGGGATATCCGCGTTCCTGTGCTGAAATGGAGATAACTCGCAAGCTGACCAGCATTAGTGCGAGGATTGCGTTTTGCTGTTACAACTAAAAGTCCTTCTTCATGCGTCGTAGTAGAGCGAGAACGATCTCTTAGCATGTGCCTGGACACATTCCATTGGTTTGAAACACTGCCTGTAGCCTGGATACCACTCTACGCGCGATTCTATTGGGTTGTCGGAAAAGTCATTACGTATTTTGGCACCCGATGGAGGTTGGGCGGTTTTGGAAGTACTAGAGGCATGCGCAGCTCTGTTATCTCTAGGACATTCGACAGGTGCTAGATCTAGCTGCAGTCTAAAGGGAATAGTGGGCGATTTGGTTGATTTGCGGAGATTTGACATCAAGTTGAAGATGAAAGACCAAACTGTGCATTTTCGCCATATTTTACTGTTTTACTTCCGTAAAGGGAAGAACGCGCGTCAAGCTTGTGAAAAGTTGCGTAAAGTGTACGGTGATAGTGCTCTACAAGAACGTCAGTGCCAGCGGTGGTTCCCAAAGTTCCGTGCTGGTGATTTGGACCTCAACGATGTTCCTCGGCCCGGGAGGCCCACCGAGGCTGGTGACGATCAAATCAAGGCATTGATCAAGTCAAACCCACGTTACACGACACGACAGATTGCAGACACATTGCACATCCATCATTCAAGTGTTCACGACCACCTGAAGAAGCTGGGATACGTAAGCAAGCTCGATGTGTGGGTTCCTCATGAATTCAAAGAATCTCAATTGACGGCGCGTATAAACATCTGTGATATGCTCATTAAACGTGAGGGAAACTATCCTTTTTTGAAGCGACTGATAACTGGGGATGAAAAGTGGATTGTGTACAACAATGTGCTGCGCAAACAGTCTTGGTCCCGACGTGCTGTTCGCCTCAAACGACATCCAAAGCAGACATTCATGAGCGGAATGTTCTGGTCTCAGTCTGGTGGGATTTTCAAGATGTCGTGTTTTTCGAGCTCCTACCACGGAACCAAACAATCAATTCGAATGTGTACTGTCTGCAATTGGACAGTTTGAACGAATCCATCATCCAGAAACGTCCAGAGCTCGTTCATCGTAAAGGTGTTGTGTTCCATCACGACAACGCGAGACCACATACAACTTTGATCACCCGCCAAAAATTATTGGAGCTTGGGTGGGATGTGTTGTCACACCCAGCACACTTGCCTGACCTTTGCGCCGTCAGACTTCCACTTGTTTCACTCTCTTCAACAGTCCTTGCGTGGTATAACGTTCAATTCAGATGAGGCTGTAAATCAGCACCTTGTACAGTTTTTCGCCACGAAATACAGGTCCTTCTATGAACGAGGCATTCTGCAGCTCACTGAAAGATGGCAAAAGGTATCGAACAAAACGGGCATTATATCATTGATTGATCTTTGTTCTTTCTATCAATAAATGATCTTTGCAAAACATGGCTAAAATACGTCATGACTTTTCCGACAACCCAATAAACTACCTGGCAACATCGCTCACTCGGTGGCGTTCTTCCAGCTTCCCTATAATTCTTCCCAGCACGAAATCGAGACTTAACGTAAATTACACGTTTGTTCCCTCATACCTTCACGTCCAGATTTTCCAACAAACACATGTCCCCTTTCTTTCTTCTTGACTCTACAGTTCAGTCTGAACCTTGGCCTCTTCAACAAGTTTTTACCGTTGTTCTTTATTTCAGACCATTATTTTTCAGTTCAAGCTTTTTGTGTCTTTCATTACTCCATCTGCCCACCTGGTCTTTGGTCGTCCTCGTCTTCTGTGCCCAACGCATGTCACCTACCGTACCCTTTTCTCTTTTATTCATTTCCTTCAGAACAGCATTTTTTTTTCCATTCATCCGACGTCCAACTTGCATGATTGATTTTTCCTCCAGGTGATTCATTTGTGCCGATGACCTGTATAGAAGATGATGCCCTCAGGATCGTCTGCTGTTATTTCCCATACGTGCGAGCGTAAGACGCAGTATCGCGACAAATACTCTTCCGGGTTGACGCTGCTGTATTGGGTTGTCAGCTGTTGAACATTGCTGCGTCCGTTGGTCTGTACGAGTCGTTTGACCCGGCGCTCACCTCTCGCACCAACCTTTCGTTGTCCTGGGCAGTTTTGCCTTCGAGTCGTTGTTTGGTCATTTTCACGCCAGTCCTGATACACTTTAACTACGGGGCTCACGAATGACCAACCAGTTCAGCCGTTTGAGAAATCGAGACGCCCGCTGTTCGAGCTTGTCCTTTCCCAAAGTCCAATAAATCCGTTCGTTTAGGCATCATGCCCCAAGCTACTGCCCCACTCACACTTTAATATGCTACTTTGGGTAGACTAAGTGTGCGCCCTCTTGGAAATCACGTGGTCAACGTGACGCATCCACTTTTGATAGGGATAGTCATAATTCAGTGATCACTTGGTGTATACATAATTCTGTGTAGCAAATCTGATTCTGTAGCAGTTGAAAAGTCGTAGAATTATGTTAATAGTTTACAAGTTTGTGTTAGTTATTTTAATAATCTTACAATTTGTGTAATAAATTGTAAAGTAAAATTAATGCTGACCTTGAACTAAGCAATTTCACAGATGAGTAACAAAAAGTTTTGTGAAAATTGAACTGCTCCTTTAATGAAAGTGTTGGAGGTTAAGTAGATGCCCTAAAATGGTTAAGATAGTTAAAAGAAAAGAGCAAAATAATTATATGCGTAAGAATGAAAAGAGCCATTTTATCACAGATTGTATAGGGTTCTTTAAATAAAAACCTATCAAGCAGGTTTTACTGGGGGTGGGGAGCTAGGTAGACAAACCCGAACCATGATTAGGAGATAGGTATATTACGTAGGCTTCTTTTTCCCTTTCTAAGCTGCAAAACTGATAGTAACATCTTCAAAATCAAGTTTGCTTATGAAGTCATTTTAATAATAATAATAAAATGTTCAATAATGGTTACGACTATTTTAGAAACATTTTTAACAAGGGAGGCCCCTGTTAAACAGGAAGCTCAGGGCGTGGGCCCTGCTAGCTCGTGCTGTAATCAGGCCTTGTCTGAAAGGCAAAACATGAATGAATGGTTTCGTTCGACCCAATAAAAATTGGCAATAAAAATTGGCACTAGTTAAGTTTCTGTCCATCCTGTCACTCCTTTTATTTGCATAAATTAAATGATTTCTGATGCTTATTGTCTAACGTAGTTCACTACTGTTTGCATAAAAATACCTCTTTGTAACAGTTAATACGGAAACGAAATTATGGATAATAAAACAATAGGGGAAAAAAGCGAACTTTTACGTTTCCTGTAGATCTGACTTCCCGCAAATATAGTAGACTTATTCATATCTCGAACGTGGTGCTGGAAATGGAGTCAGTTGGACGCTGTGATATCGTGATTATACAAAAATGCAGAAGAAAAAAAAACGAGTCGAGTCATTACCTTTACAAAACATACAATACCCATATGTCGAATGCGCGCAATGACACAACTTTGGTTCACCGGAAGTCCGAGCGCGATAACTCGGAGAACTAAAGTAAAGAGAAAAAAATGGAAAGGAAATGAGGAGAAATAAAAAAAAAAATGGGCATAAGGAAATGTTACCGACTGGTGAAGGTCACAATCGCAGCTGGAGCGCATGATAAAAAGAGTAAACTACCAAACTGCGTAACACATGTTTTGCATATAAACCCTCAAGTCACGTGAGCTATTTTATTCCCACTTTCGAGGTTTTGTTAAGCGTGTAACATGATTTTTTTCGGCAAATATTTTAACAAAAAAGTGAAACACGAGTGACTTCATAAAAATTGCGAGTGTAACGACATAGAAATTTTGATGCTGTGCATCTTTCCCTACAGTAGTAAAGTAAATACCAAGTAAAAAAAAAATCGATGTAACGAAAATGGGTAACGGAAGCAGTCAAAACCATTGCTGAAATCTGAATTTTGAATGCTATGCTATGAAGTGACGTAACAATAGTTAATTTCATTATTACTCAACAATATATTTTACTAAACTATCGCCGAACGTTATTTCATCACGTTTTACATAAACGTAACAATATCTCATTACAATCTGCGTAAATTACGAGAACCTCATTCTAAATGAGACAAGTTAATAAAATCATGCAATGCATTGATTATGATACGCTTTCTAACTTACCAGAAATCGTACAGACATTTGACGTGGACTAGGAATATCCAACAGAAGTCATCGCTCTTTCCACGTTTATAAGTGAGTCACGGTAAAATTCTCATTGGCCGCCACCGGGAATCGAAGCCAGGGTCTTCCAGTTACGCGCCGGATATGCTTCCACTACACCACAGCGGCCTCGAATTCCTCCAGACTCACATACACTAACTGATAAGCCAATTGGCAGATTGTTTCTTGGAGCCCCGCGTAACTGGAAGACTGGGTTCGATATCCGGTGGACGGCCAATGATAATTTTTTGCGCGATTCACTTATAAACGTGGAAAGAGCGATGACTTCTGTTGGATATTCCTAGTCCACGTCAAATGTCTGTACTATTATTTATTTGCCTTCTAATTATTTGTTCAGTTGCTGCTTACCATCATTGGTGAATCCCCAGCGTTGTGCGGGACTACAAGAAGCAATCTGCCAATTGGCTTGGCAGTTAGTGTATGTGAGTCTGGAGGAATTCGAGGCCGCTGTGGTGTAGTGGAAGCATATCCGGCGCGTAACTGGAAGACCCTGGTTTCGACTCCCGGTGGCGGCCAATGAGAATTTTTCCGTGACTCACTTATAAACGTGGAAAGAGCGATGACTTCTGTTGGATATACCAGAAATCATTACTTAATTTATGAGGATAATGACTGTGGAGTAAATCTCGCTCCTGTGCTCTGACCTTTGACCCCATTTCGATGATATTCAACAGAACCGATTCAGTATACTTTCGGAACAACATGATAAAGTTTTGCCGCAATGGAAGCATTTTTACGTAAGTTAGGACGCATAAGGGCGGTGGAATGGATCTCGGTCCTATGTCCTGACATCCCATTTCGTCCATTTTCAATAGGGTTCCTTCCCAGGTTGTTCCCCCCTAGCACATACTAAAATTTCATCGAAATCTAACCATTTTTACGCGAGTTGTCCTGCGGACAGACAGACTGACAGACAGACGGACGGACAAAGCTGGAGCATATACGCAGCTTCAACCTACGGTTGGAAAGCGTAAATAAAAGCCGTTACAAAACTGCATTTGCATGCTATGCATCTTTCTCGACAGTAGTAAAGTATGCGTCGTAGCAAAATTTGGCGTCCTCTCGACCCTACGCCCAAGGGAGATAACTTGTTATTGACGAGATCTTTAAAATGACGTATAACACAATAGGGTGTAACCTGTAGATATCCTAGACCAAAAGTTACCATTCCCCCTTACTAACACACTTGCGATTCAGCTTTTCTTTCTACCTTGAGATAAAATTTAGCTTGCGCAGATGGACTTGCGTAGCTACATCACATTTAATCGGGGTCAGGGTCGTTTCTTACGTCGTCTAAATCTAAATAATATATAATAACAACAATAATAATAATAATAATAAATATTGTTTTTGAAAACTAAACAGTCAAAATTCTTACTATTGCCGCCGCCATAATTTAGTAAATATGCACTCTTATGATTCACATATTTTTGATCGATTTTACGACAATAACATTCATTAATCCCCCTACCAAAAAATCGCTCAATGTCAGGAAATCTTATTATTTGTTGTTATGATTTAATTCTACTTAGCATGTAACGGACTGTGACCCGGTGCGGTCGTGAGTGACGAGGATAAACGCATTGTTTTGTACTGTTTTGTACGTAAATAAATGCGTGTTTTCGAATTAGTCGTTTTATTTCACACCCACAAAAATTCTTGGCATGCGAAAGATGCATAGCATAGATTATCTACAAAGAGTGCCAGAGTACACTCGATTTTTCCTTTAATTTCAATGCCGCTCGTTTTTATATGACACCTAAAATGTAAATTTTTTTACCAGAAAAACATAGAGAATATCAGGTCGTTTGGGAAGCTATTGAACACTTTCAACTTACCATGATTTCTGTAACAGCAAAGCAAAACTCACAGTATTTAAGAATAATTATTAGTAGTTCTATTCATTATCAATAATACTTTTCCAAACTATAGACAGTTCATGAACACCACTAAAAATACTAGCGTCATTAAGTCTGTGGAAAATATCTGTAATTAGAAAATCCAAATCCTGTTTAGTGTTTCCGAGTATCACAGATTAGAAGTCATAACGAGCCTGGCCCTGCCCGAATATATTATTAAAAGTATTCGTGCACTACCAAATACAGGGTGACCCCTCGCTACCGAACCCGGCATTTCTTTAATAATATTAACACCAATGAAGATATTGCAACGAAATTTGAAGTGAACTTACCTCATTTCATGCGAACTGTGATGACATCACAACAAACGCTGGAAGTGGCCACCATTTGCGTCCGGACAGCATTGAACCCGGCGCTGTCCACCAGCCAGCCGGACGTGCACCTCTGATGCTTTGATATGCCATTTCGCTGAGCGTCTCTACACAATATAGTTGTTGATAGTGAGTGCTCGTGCTCGTGGCTGTTCGCGTACGTGTGAAAATGTATCGGTATACTGCATATGTGGAAATGTTCAACACGTTTGTAAATCAATTGGACGACGAAGAACTCTCCATTGGATATTACCAGCGTGATGGAGCGACATCACACACATCACACACCAGTATGGCCAAAATTCAGTCCTTTTTCTGCAACCGCGTCATTTCGAAGGGTCTATGGCCAGCGCGCTCTCCCGATCTGACGCCTCCTGATTACTTTTTATTAGGATATGTTAAAGGGAGAGTTTACCAAAGGAAACCGCGAACCATAGATGCCTTGAAAGCAAGCATCACTGAAGAAATTCAGGTAGTGGCGGCGTACGTACTGGCAAGGACTTTCCACAATATAGTGCGCCGGGTTCAATGCTGTATGGACGCAAATGGTGGCCACTTCCAGCACATGTTGCGATGCCACAATAAGGTAAGTCCACTTCGAATTTCGTTGCAATATCTTCATTGGTGTTAATATTATTAAAGAAATGCCGGGTTCGGTAGCGAATGGGACACCCTGTATTTGCGTAAGCGCTATGAACGGTTGCGCAGGAAAGTGCGCTGTGAGTGGGAAAGTACGTATGTAGAGCTGAGCTATACAGTCGTGTTATCGGTACCTTTGAAGTGGATATGTCGCGTGGACTTGAACATTCCGAGTTCTGGAGTGGGCTGTCATTTGATAGGATGTCATTTTCGTAACGTTCCCATACGGAGCACTGCAGCTGAACTAAACATACCAAAATCGACTGTAAGGGATGTCGTGAAGAGATGGAAGTAGGATGGTGCCACTACAGCAAAACATCGTTCGGGAAGGCCCGCACAAACTGACGGAACGTGAAAGAAGAGCCATTGTAAGAAATGTTAAGAAATCCCGTACTTCCTCTGCTGCTTTCATCGCAGCTGAAGTAGGAAATGCTTGTAATGGCTCGGTTAGTACCATAAATATCCGCAAAAGTGGGTTATTATGGTAGAGCAGAGGCACACAAGCCCACACATCACTACCGTGAATGCGAAGCGCTGTATGGTGTGTCAAGTTGTGTGTCTCCCGTCGTTCATGGACTGTGGGCGACTGGAAAAGCTGTTCCTTGGAGTGACGAGTCACGCTTTTCACTTTCCCAATCTGATAGGCGTGTTTGAATTTGGCGACAACCCTGCGAACGATTTTCGTCGGACTGTGTTCTTCCAACTGTTAAGTTCTGCGGAGGCTCCATCCTGATATGAAATTGTTTGTCGTGGATGGGATTTGGCCCATTGGTTATTATATACCATAAATGATGAACTCTGAAGTTTACCTCGATGTTCAGGATAATCATGCCCTACCAAAATGTGGCGGTATTATGCAAATGACAGTTGTCTCTTCCAACAGGATCTAGCTCCCTCCCACACTGCACGATGTGTGCAGGACTAATTTCTTGAAAATGAGGTGGAATTGTTAGACTGGCCTGATCTTAATTCTATAGAACACTTCTGGGATGAACTGGAGCAACGGATACAATATCGACCACAACGACCATTTTTGTTCTCCTGTCTGGCAGCAACATTGCAGGACGAATGGCGAACAATTCCTGTCGAGACCTACCGGAAATTGGTTGATAGTACACCTCAACGTGTTGCCGCTGTCATGGAAGCAAAAGGTGGACAGACTAACTACTAATTGCGATAATCAAGCCATTTGTTCCAAAACATTGTAGTGTCTTAATACTTTTGATAATAATATATTGTACATCTTCTCCATAAACCACTGGTTCTGAAGTTGAGACTGCTTAAAGCTTTAATACTCATAGGGACCTCTTTCCCAAAGAAAACTCTTTCTGTGCACATTTTCCCTTCACAAATAATTTTCGATTTTCTCGGTAGGTGACTTAAAGGTACATTTTCTTGAGATCTCTGCCTTTAAAGTTCCAATTTGAATAAACTTGCTTTTCACAGATATCTTCCACTCTTGAAGAATATTCTGCATCTTTCCTAGTAATTTATAGGGTGGAAGTTCTGCCCTCTAGTTGGCACAAGTGTTATTTCCACTCGCAAATGCATTTCCTCTTCTAGAAATCCGGAAAATGCTTTTTTAACGAATAGCATTCGAAGAACAACGCGCGTATTGTGTGTTCCTAATAATCCTAATTTTTTCTGCCGGAAGGGGATACCTTCTCCTTTTCTCTGCTTCTCTTCTCTTCTAAAAATCCGATAAAAAAGAAAATGCATATTTACATCTGAAGTCATATTTTCACTTCAGCATACGTTACCCATGAGAAAAAAAGTCATTATGAGAAAAAATTCCAGTTTTTCTGCATCCAATAATGCAATGTTTTTTCACTAAGGCCACAAGAGTTGATTTCTGGTTGTAAAATTGTTTGCACTCTTTCCTGGAAGTTCGACCGATTTTTTTTTCGTCTCGAATTTCCTTGCGCATAGCATTTGTGACGCTTATGCCGCATTTCCAGATTAGTTGTCTTGTTGAATATAGTTATATGACTTTAAAAAGACTCAGCAGACTTATATCTGTAGAAAGATAAATTTGCTGAGTCTTATTTATTTTTGGAATATGATAAGACTAAGCAAACTTATTTTAAGTTTTCTGAGTCTTGTTATATTTCTGTTCTGAACACCATATCTGTATCTCTAGAGAATTTCTTCGCTTTTAGTAATGTCTGGCAGTTCGCCAATCAGTATCGAACAGGACCGTATCACTTTAGAGATATACACTGCCTGTTAAGAAATGAGACTGATATTTTGATGGAAAGCCATTTGAATGAAAGTAACAAAGATGTTTATAATTTTTACCGCTAGAAGGTGTTGTAATAGAAGGAGCAAGCTTTAGAGTTAGGTGACGCAGCAGTTTTCGTGTGGACACCGTTGAAGTAAGACTGTGTGAGTGGAGAGTGTCAGAAGTTGTGTAATGGAGCAAAGAGCTGTGGTAAAAATTTACTGTAAATTAGGAAAAACTGCCACAGAAGTCTAGCAACACCTAAAAAATGTTTACGGGGATGACTGTCTGATTATTTAGGAGTAATGCAACGTCTATACGCTCGCATGCGGTATGCCAGGAAAAAACTGTTCCACAGAAACAATTGGTTTCTGTTTCACGACAACGCTTCCGCTCACTGCGCGCCGCCTGTGAAACAGTTTCTGGCTTTGAATTCTATTTGTATGATCGAACATCCACCATCGTTGGATGTTCTATGCACATTCAACGAAGGCCGTCCAACGAGGGTGCATGTTCGATGGTGGGACTTACAGAGTGAAGAAGGTACCAGTTCAGGACTTCCACCGTGCCTTCGAACACTTGTACGAAAGATTTCACCGTCGTGTGGAGTTGGAAGGAGATTATTTTGAATCTGTATAAGTGATAATTCAAAATATAGTCTGTCGTTTGATATCATCATCATCATCATCATCATTGTCAACCATTATCAATCCACTACTGGACGAAGGTCTCTCCAACCCTCTTCCACAACGGTCTGTCTTGTGCCAGTCTCCTCCATGTTACTCCCGCATACTTTCGAATTTCATCCACCCATATCCCATGTGGTCTTCTTCTGGGTCTTTTCCTGTCCCTTGGAATCCAATCTAAAATTTCGGCTGTCCATCGATGGTCTGTCCTTCTGGCAGTATGTTCAGCCCATTGCCATTTCAGGGATTTTACTCTGATCATGATGTCCTCCACTCTTGTCATTTTTCGGATCCACGAGTTCCTCTTCTTATCTCTCCTGGTTACACCAAGCATGCACCTCTCCATACAGCTTTGAGTTCTCTGCAGCCTTTGTATGTCTCTTTTAGTTAAGGTCCACGTCTCTGCACCATACGTAAGCACTGGAAGGATGCATTGATCAAACACTTTTCTTTTAAGACATAATGGCATATTGCTCTTGAAAATTATGCTGTTTCTTCCAAAAGCTCTCCAGGCAAGTTTTATACGCCGATTAATTTCCTTCATCAATGTGACCCTCACTTGATATCTACTGTCCAAGATAAACGTACGCATCTGTTATCTCCAGCTTTTCTCCATCAATCGATAAATCTTCATTTCTTGTAAAAGCATTGTATATCCCTTTTGCCTTCTGAAAGTTAACTTTTAATCTCACTTCTTTACTCTTGTCAGCAAGTTCCTGGATCATACTCTGCAGCTCTGATGGGGTAGTTGCAAAAATGACTACGTCATCAGCAGAACGAAGGAGAGTTAGATAATCTCCATTAAACTTTATCCCTTTGTTTTCCTAGTTCAGTGATTGAAAGACATTATCCAATGTAGCATTAAAGAGCTTGGGAGATATGGTGTCACCTTGTCTCACTCCCGTTCCAATTTTTATGTGTGCTGTATTCTCAAACAGCCGAGTCTTCACACTTGCATTTTCATAGTTGTTATTAATAATATTAATGTATGCATCTTCAATACCGCAGGATTTCAAAGCCATTGTAACTGCTGATGGTTTAACTGAATCAAAGGCCTTTTCATAATCCATAAAAGCCATGCACAATGGAAGCTCATATTCCCTCGCTCTTTCAGTTAGTTCTCTCAGTACGTGGATATGATTTATAGTGCTGTAGCCACTCCTGAATCCAGTTTGTTCTCTCGATTGAGCCATGTCCAGTGTAACCTTCAAGCGGTGTGAAAGAACTTTAGTGAAGATTTTATAAACCACTGATAGGAGGCTGATAGGTCTGTAGTTCACGAGATCCTCAATGTCACCTTTCTTATGTAGCAGGATCATTGTAGCGTTGTTCCAATCCTCAGGAATCTTCCCTTCATTAAAGCATCAAGTAAAAACTTGGGCGAGTACTGTTTCAATTTCTCCACTTGCTTCTTGTATGTTGTCTACAGTAATTCCATCTTCTCCTGGAGCTTTTCCCCGCTTCATGTACTTGATTGCATGTGCAACTTCTTCTGGTGGGAGGACTGGAAGAACTCTGGTACTGGTACGTTTCATGATGTCTGGAGTACATGTATTGTCCCTTTCAGATAATATGGAGTAGAAATCTTTTACTCTTGTCAAACTTTGATCTCTGTTTCTTGTTACAGAACCATCTTCTTTTCTCAGTGCCATAATCTGTTTTCTTCCCTTACTGAGATGTCTCTTTGTTATCTTTATGCTTTGGTTGTTTTCAATTGCTTTCCTCACTAGTTCACAGTTGAATTTCCTTACGTCTTCAGTGATACTTTTTGTACTGTCTTGCATAGCTCTATATATTCCACTTTGGAAGTCACATGTTCTTTAGTTGTCCTCATCTCTCTTCTTTTTGCATCAGCATTTTGGTTTCTTTTGATAATTTGTTCACATGCAACTTGTTCTAAGACCCAGATAATTTTGTTGCTCTTTCCGTAAGAGATTTGGTTACTTTTTTGTTAACTTCAGAGATGTCCACTTCTTCTGATACTAGACTTTCTAGAATAGAGAATCTGTTCCTCAGTTCTAATTTGAAGGTATTATGATGCTTTGTAAGGTTGGTCACGTCAGTACACTTTCTTTGTTTTATGAGCTTGCCACGCTGGAGTTTGGCATTGAGGTGCATCTTATATCTTACCATTCTACGGTCACTACCTGTGTTGAACTTGTTCATCACAGTGCAGTCTTCCATGACAAATTTCTTGTTACACATAATAAAATCAATTTCACTTGTCCATCCATTAGGATGCCTCCATGTCCATTTCCTTTGCGGATTTTTCTTGAAAAAGGAGTTCAAGATGAAAAACCCTTCTGCCTCTTCAAACTCTACAAGAGTATTTCCACGCTGGTTTCTGTTCCTGTGACCAAATTTACCTACTGAAGTTTCATTCTGCTGCAGTTGCCCTATTTTTGCATTGAAATTTCCCGTAATTATCTTCAAGTGCTGCTTGCCTTTATTATTCAGATGACGAATTTCCTCATAAAATTCTTCAATTTCTTCTTCAGGATGACTTGTGGTGGGTTCATAAGTTTGAATAATCAGAGCCTGGTATCTTCTTGAGAGTTGGATAACGAGTCGTGCAGCTCTGTCAGAGGAACTTTTAACTTCTACAACTTTATCTTTCAGTTTCTTGTTTATTATAAATCCAACACCAATAGTTCTGCCAGTATCTGTCCCACGATAGTAGAAGAGATGTCCACTTTTCAGTTCAATGAGATGTTCTCTTTTTCTCGTTACCTCACGTTGCCCGACTACGTTCCACTTGATCCTTTGTAGTTCCTCCTTCCAATTCAAGAAGCCTTGAATCAGAAGATAACGAGCGTTCATTGTAAGTAGCCAAAGTCAGCATCAAATGGCAGCCTAGTCCGGTCCTCCGGTGATTCTTAGCCTTCATGTCGCACTGGCTGCTGCCTTGGTACATTCCAGCTACAGGAGACTGAGGGCCAGGATTTAATTTGTGGAGTCATTTTGTAGGGGTTTGCCCATAACTCACCACGCTGGCCAAGCGAGTTGGTGAGTGTGGGATAGCATTTCTTCTAATCCCGATGGTATACAGCTATTGGCGGTCGTCACAGCCCCTTTAGTGGGAACAGAATGCACCAAGAGAAGGCGGGGTTGATATTTGTCAAAGAGAGGCTGTGATGTTGCGCATCACCTGACCTTACATCCCCATTTTGATATAATAACTTTTATCTCATTACTTAACGGGCACACCGTGCATGGTGAGGGAATTGCATCTTTTCACGAATGAACTTAGTTAGTCTTAGCATTCGAGAATTTCTTTTTTTTTTTTTTCGGTATTTAACAACTCTAGAGGCTATAAGCGATCACATGTCCTTATTTAGGGCCGCTAGTTCAAGGGAAGGGAGAAGACCAACAAAGAGACTTCATGAAGTTTAATACTAATTAGTTCCTTTTTAGAAATGTCTGCCGATAAAGAAACAAATTGAATAAAATATTTGGTATGTTCGGCTGTCTCAAAGTAATTTCTTTCTTCGAATTCCCTTTACAGCTTTTTCCGTTTGCACTCTGAATGCATTACATTTTGCATTTTGGGTGAATTTTCTGCTACAATAATTCAGATTTTTGGGTAAGGTCTCAGACGGATATTTTCATTTGCAAACCGTAACTCCTCTTCAGAAAGACAGATTCAGAAAACTTGTTTAGCACGCCTTTTGTTAAAACCGATCGTGTTCATGTTATCGGTTTGTTTGTCCGTCCGTCTATGGACACCATATCTCTGCAACTATTAGCCCGATTTGAAAAAATTATTTTTGCATTGGGAAGCGCTTGAAATATCCAAATTGCGTTTTCCCCGATATCTCTACTTCTAAAACTCCGATTTCAATTTTTTTTTCTTCAGCGGATACAGCTCCTAATGGGGAATGTTTTGCATATGATTTTTTTTTAATTTTTGATAAGCAATGGTTTGGTCATCAGGGGCGTAAATGTTAATTTCTGGTTCTGATGTATTTGCCACAAAATCTGAGCTTCTAAAACCTCGATTGGAAAAATTCGTTCGTGGATCGATATCACTGACGTTGACAAACCTTTTTAGAATATTTTCTTCTCAAAATGTTGCGTGGTTTCTCCGCCGGGGGGGGGGCGGTAGATCTGTATCCTATTCTTGTCAATATATCTAATGCTCCGATTTGAAAAATTTGTTCTTTATTGCATAGTTTCCGGTACATGTTTTTCATATTTAAAAATTTTCAAGTAATTCGTAGACATTCCGCTAGGGGAGTTATGAAAAATTGCGTTTCCCCGATATCTCTGCTTCTAAAACTCCGATTTGAAAAATTCTTTCTTCACCGGATACAACTCCTGATGGCAAATCTTTTGCATATAATTTCTAATTTTGGTAAAAAATGGTTTGTTCACCAGGCGGCGTTGATGTATATCTTATTTTTGTCAATATATCCACTTCCAAAAGCCAGATTTGAAAAATTCCTTCTTTGTTGCATAGCGTTTCCGATGCGAAATGTTTTTCACATAACTTCAAAATTTTCAAGTAACTAATAGACTTTCCGCTAGGGGGCGTTGATAAAAATTGCGTTTCCCCCGATAGTTCTGCTTCTAAAACTCCAAATTGCGTTTCCTGTATTTGCAGCAAAATCTGAGTTTCTGAAAACTCGATTGAAAAAATTATTTCCTGGGCCGATACCGCTTTCATCACAAAATATTTTGAGAATATTTTCTTCTCAAAATAATGTATGCTTTTCCAGCCAGGGGGAGTAGATGCATTTCATATATTTGCCGATATCTCTTCTTCCAGGTGTCCGATTTGAAATGTTTTTTCTTTGTTGGAGAGCCTTTCCGCTGCGAAATGTTTTTGACATAATTTCAAGTTTTTCTTAACCCACAAGTCTTCAACCAGAGGGCGTAAGATTACGATTCCGTTTGCAGTAATATCTGCGGGATTAAAACCCCGATGGAAACATTTCTTTCTTCGGTCAGATACTTTTGTTTTCCATACCGGTTCCATTGACTTTGAATAACGTTGATAAATTTAATTTGCGTCAGAACGGATTCAAAAGACTTGCTCATTACACCCGAAAATTCAGTGTCATCTTTCTTCTTTGAATTATTTTCTGTGACGAACATTTTGTTGGTTATCGTGAATCCTTAGTTATAAGATTTCGTGTGCCAATAAATATTCGATGACTACCACACATTCGTTTGAGTCAAATGCTCATTATGTCCGATAATTCCGTGACATTTTTCTTGTTTGAAGATATCTTGGGACGTGCCTGCGCCTTAGGACGCACATGAGATAAAGGCAGATAGCAATGAGAGCACATGTCCGCGTAGCTCAGTTGGGAGAGCGACTTACTCCGGAGTGAGGGGGCCCGGCTTCGATGTGTGTTTTTTCATTAAAGTTTGTGCTAGGGTTACTGAAAAGCTGGTGCTGAAAAATACGTGGCTGTTTCAAAGAGAAGTGTTAGTTATCGCGAAGCAGTAATTTTTCTTTTGTTTTGATGTTTCAACACAATCGAAAGCTAAAAGTGGTCGCCGTTCTTGAATTTCGGGACGATGGTTTCAGGAAATGGACAGGACTAGCCCCGTGTGCTCAAACACACAATACCTCATTTAAACGACAAACCCTAGATCAGATCGGACGGTTTCCAAGAAGTCCTCGCCATCGCCCATCTAGACGGCAAGAGCAATTTCACAGGTTTGGCCTCAGTAAAGCTGGTCAAACTCACGTCCGTCGCCGCCTTTACCAATGATTCCTTTTCCAGTCCTCAGAGGCCTGCTCAGTTGCCAGTGTCAGCGTTCCACGAGACTGAATGCAATACTTCTGCCTTGCATATTGCATCTGGGTCTGTATAGTCCATTCACTGTGGGAAAACCATTAAAAAGAAATAAGAGAAAGAATTGATTAAGACATGGGTTCGACACGTGTGGAGAGCAGAGAGGGATAAATTCAAATTCGAAAAGTAGTAAAAAATATGGTGTCAGGAAGTGGGGAAAATAGGAAGACGGAATGTGTTAAAAGAATGCCAAATCCTATGAATTAAGTTTTAGGTATGTAATAATTCCAATTCCACGATGCCATCAATAAGGAACAAACTTCAGGATCCATTTACAATCTACACTGCCGGAAAGTGAAAAAAGAACACCAAGAAAGAATTGGC
Source organism: Macrothele yani (assembly GCA_039090855.1). Taxonomy (NCBI): domain Eukaryota; kingdom Metazoa; phylum Arthropoda; class Arachnida; order Araneae; family Macrothelidae; genus Macrothele; species Macrothele yani. Next base: position 92,520,877 of record CM077013.1, read on the forward strand.
GGACGATCATGAAATTTACATATGTTAATGGGGTCGAGTTTACGTAGGTGTGATGTTAATTTCGGGACCAACCGGTGAGCGCTTACACCACAGCACGGCATAATATGCAAATTATCGTCGGTGGTATTTAAGGAGTACGGCGAAGTGAATGTAATCAGTCGTCGGCGTACGGACACGTGCGAAGACCCTGAAGAATCTGCAATGCCTGGACATGGAAGACGTGTACGATTTAAGCAGTTATCGGACTTTGAGCGAGGTCGTCTAGTCGGACTTCGCGAGGCCGGGTGGTCGTATCGTCGTATTGCGGAGCGAATTGGTCGGGAAGTATCGGTGATGGTACGATGGTGGCGTAGATGGTCCGAAGAACATTCCCACACGAGAAGACGTGGAACCGGGAGTCACAAACGGACTGATGAGCTGACCGATCGACGCATAAGAAGAGCGGCGTTGTCAAGCAGAACATCCACTGCGACGCAAATCCAAGCTGCCGTTGCACCTGAGGTGACTGTGTGAACAATCCGCAACCGTCTACTGGATGAATGGCTATGTGCACGTGTGCCTCTGGCATGTGTACCTCTGATTCCAGCCCACCGTCAGGAACAGCTGCAGTGGTGTCGCCAACGTCTGCACTGGAGAACGCAATGGCGCTCTGCCGTGTTCAGCAATGAAAGCAGATTCTGCTTGGGAGCCTCCGATGGCCGTATGCGTGTTCGCAGACGCACAGAGGAGCGTCTCCACCCTTCATGCATCCGCCAGCGACACACAGGGCCTACACCTGGTCTGTTGGTGTGGGGAGCGATCAGCTATCACTCCCGTACACAACTAGTGTTTGTATCGGGTACGTTAAACAGCACCTCCTACATCAACAACATTATTCAGCCCGTTGTTGTGCCATTTGTAATGTCGGTCCATCGTGGTGTTTTCCAGCAAGATAACGCACGCCCACACACGGCACTTGCAACGCAACATGCACTTCAGGGTGTGAGACAACTTCCATGGCCTGCACGTTCACCGGATTTGTCCCCCATTGAGCACGTGTGGGATTTTATGGGACAACGACTTATCCGGTCTCCACGACCATCCACGATTTACGCGTCCAGGTTGAGGATGCTTGGAACTCAATACCCCAAACTTACATCCAACATCTGTACGACAGACTCCATGCCAGAATTTCATAGTGTGACGCAGTTCATGGCGGTTCAACCTCGTACTAACCATATTACATGGAAATGTTATTTTTCAGTTTACCAGCAAATACAGCTGTATTTTGCCATAATTGATCGCGTTGTCCTCTGTATTCCGTTATTATGCTGTATAAATTTCGTTGGTATCAGACGTCTCCTTCTTGGTGTTTGTTTTTCACTTTCCGCCAGTGTATATCAGAGTTCTTTATTTTGATTTGTTACAGTGGAAAAAAGACCTACTCAGAGAGGTGGATGTTTTCGAACTATAAATAATGCATGCTATTTGTAAAATCTTTCTTCCCAGCTATTGTCTAACGAATTAGCAGGATGCTAATGTTTTCTGTTATCCACAGATTTTTTTAAATGCAGAAGATTTTCATAAGGTAATTATACTACAGTTTATGAAAATTGCAACGCCGAGAAGGAATGGCGCTATTGAAATGAAATTTATGACACAGGTTCATCATGTTTCAGGAGATAACTGATTGGATTTGTAAAGCTATACAAGATTTTTCGCTTCAAAACTCAGTATCTCGTGAAGCCATCTCGAGTAACAATAACAGCCTCTAAACGGCGTGGCATTGAATGGAAGAGGTTTTTGACATCGTTCTGGGGAATAGATCAGATCAGAACATATGTAGAGGATTTTAGGAAGGAAGTGTCTGACCCCAGGTCTTAAACAACCCTTAGAAATAGGAAGCTAGGAGATTTGCCCGATAGCGAAGTGGAAGACGCCCTTATTTACTACCGGGGAGCCAGTACCTGGGGCCCAACGGCTTAATGTGCCCATCTGACGCACGGCGTGTATTTAGTGGTTCGAACGTTCGAACCTGCCCAGGATCGAGCCTGAGGTTATCTCCATGGCAGACATGTTCTGGAGAATAGCCTGTCAGGCTGCTTTTACGCGAGACCAGAGTTCATTTGTGGTGACTGACGGAGGCGCTTAATGGACCAGTGGCTTAGCTACCATGTCACAGACACGTTCCATTGGGGACGTATCGGCCATGCATGGAAGAGGTCTTGGACATTCAGGGCTACATATAACCGAGCATTGTCCCGCTGAAATATAACAACAGTACAACTCTGAAGGAAGGGTATCACCTCTGCCTTTAAAACATTTTTGATGTATGGCTGGTTGTTGAGAGTTCCCTCAATTCGTATTAGGTGAGATCGCGAATTGAACCCAATGGAGCCCCAAACCATGACACTTGGCACTGAGCCGTTATGACGCTACAAGTTGCCGTTCACCACGATGTCTTCGAACACGTATGCGACCATCATGATGCATCAAGTTGAATCGGGACTCGTCAGAAACACGACCTTTTACCAATCAGTACGCCAATGTCTGTGTTCGACACCCCATTACAGTCTAAGATGTCTGTGGTTGAGGATCAAAGAAATGCGCTACCATCTGTTGCTTTTTTTTTTTTTTTTCGCCGCAGTAGGTTTGTCATTTTCATGTAGGACTTCCGTCCACAGGGAGTAGAGTTTAGGTCCCAGCCACCTACAGCGAGATCGCCTTTTGGGCAGGACACAGAAACGGAAGGAATGAGAGCAAGTCTAGCGACTTTTGACAGAACAGTTGTAGTGAGATTAGAGTACAGCAGATGGCGCCACCGTACAAGTACGATACTGCACATAGATGGGTGAGAGAATTTCAGGGAGGACATAGGAAAGGATACCCATTTAACCAGTGGGACCAGCCTGGGGCCGTCACTTTACGTGCTCCTCCGATGCACGGCGGATATTCAGCGATTGTTAGTAAATCACACCATCTCTGAAAGATCAGCCCAGGCTAGAACCTGGGGACCCAGCATCGATAGTCTGAAACACTAACCACTAAGCCACCCGCGGCGCCACTAAGCCACCCGCGGCTCCACCATCTGTTGCTAGCGACCACTCCTCTGTTAAGCAGACGACGTCATGCTGTGCTGAAGGACAAAGCCTGACCTGTGACAGTGCGCTCTTTGCTGCGCTATGGAACGTCTTACGGGAGTACCTAGTACTCCCTTTTTCTATTTTTTTGTTTGTTTGTTTCTAGGTTTAACGGCATCTCTGGTCATCTGAGGCTGTAAAAAGTCGCACGTCCCTTAATTTAGTGCAACTGGATCCAGGAAAGGGACAGAACTAGAGCATCAAGTCAAGCGTATAACCGATACCTAATCCTAGACTGTAACACACTGCCCTATGCTTCACGTTTACAGTTTTCCTTGCCACTATTAACTAACAAATCACATCGCTGAAAGCAACTGATATTCAGTACACTTCGTTCTTCTCTTGCCTAATTATGATGCAGTAATAAGAAATGCTTTTAATATCTATGCATTATCGTTTCATATTCCGACTACGAATGTACAGACCTCCCTCCATAAATAGAAATTGTAGACCTTCACTGAAATCCGTTTGATGCGTTTACTGAAATACGTTTGATGCGTTTAATTACTGGCTGAATTGCCAGGCCTTTCTCGGGAAAATTTTGTGATAATTCACTATCTAAATTTTGTACAAATCAAATGAAAACGATTAATTTTTTACGGCATGAACCGTACCCAATACTGGATTTCATCTCTTCATTGAATTTGAATTTTAATTCTCAGTTGAGTCTTTAGGCACACAGTATTTTTAGTTTTTCCGTTTGATTTTTGTCGTTTACTTACCTTCAGTTCCGATGCTGATTTGTGTTGCAGTTCTTCACTGGAAAGCACTTGTTACAAAAAAAATCAATTCGTACACTTATTACATGAAAAAGTATTAAATTCGAATTCAAAATAAAAAAGTAAAAAAGGGAACTTTTTACGAAAATTTTGTATGGGAGCCCCTTGACCCCAGGCACCGACTCTTTCCAAAAACCGTCTACGGTCTAAGTTGCATAGTATACCAAATTTGGTAGTTCTAAATTGAAAAAGCATAGTATGCAGTGCATAGTATACCAAATTTGGTAGTTCTAAATTGAAAAATGTAGATTTGCATAGCGGACAAACAAACAAACTTTATATATTAGATTTACCAGCTTAAGATATCACAAGAGCTGAACGATAGGGTGCTATTTATGTGCTCGGAATGGATAATTTCTAAGCTAAAAGACAACTCTTTCGTTCTACAAAAATTTAAGTTTACAATTCAAGTAAGAAAAATAACTGAGAGTAAATGTTTTTTGCGCTATAATCTCTTCGTTTAGATTTTTTAATTTTATTTTAAGAAAACTGAATTACATTTAATTAACAATCGTGCTTCAGCTTCCTCGTTGCTATAAAAATTAATATTTCGTGGCAAATAACTTTAGTACTCAATAAAGTCTTCAGTTTTTTTCATTAAGTAATCCTGTTTCTAAGTCCGTCATCGAACAGTGCAGAGCTCAATTTACAGGAGGCATTCGGGGCACGTTCCTAGGACACCAACCTTTGAGGACGGAGGGGGACAAAATATCCCAAGCTTCCCCTTTCATAACACTTACTTCTATGATTGGCTTCAGATGATGAAACACATAATCACGATTATGCTGAAATTAATGCTGGATTTACCTCAACATCAAGTGACACAACAAGAAATAAATAATAATTCATGAAATACTGTAACTGACTCCGATCGTGATTCGTAAATCATCTGTTTTCTTCGCATCGCGTCACGTGACGCTGAGGTGTAAATCGAGCCTAACACTTCTGTGAAATTATTCTACATGGAATATATACTTTCTGCCAATCGGTATCCAACCGATTCGGAGTGAAAGGCTCAGACTAAGGCTCCTGAGACCATCCTCAATCATACAAGCATGCATGCACATAACACGCGATGCTAAGGGCCCCAAACTGTCAAAGTCGGTCCCTGGATGAGCGCCTTCATTTCCGTAAGCCAATTACTTATTTTTCAATTTTTGAATTTAAAATTTTGCTTCAAAAAATCTTGTCCGTTTTCATTAGTACCCAATTAGATTTGCTTTGCTTTGAAAGATAAACATTTTCTCCCGCAAGTCGTTTCGTAGAGTTTTATGAAACGAACAAGATTTCTTATTCTCTCCTTCCCGTTTTTTTTGTGATGACAAAGATTTGAGATTAATCTTTGTCACACCTAGTCTTCTCTAACCAACAGGCATGCTAACGCATTGTCAGACAGTATATAATGTCTAGACCACTTCCTGGTCTTTTGCCACGGATGTAGCAAAATACTTCTTTCCAACGGAACATTTTAACTACAGCATACCTTCTGCATGAAGATCCCAATTTTCATTTTCTTGTGTTTCAAATATTTCCGGAAATCCGATTTGTATGAAAGCGCAAATGGGGATCTCCCAACAGTGGAAGGATTAATGATTTTTTCTTTTTTTAAAAGGAAGGACGGGTTTTTCATGATTTTCGTACTGTTGTTTAATTTGGTAGTTGACAATTTATCGTTTATTAATAACAGGCATTAGCTCTCCAGAAGAGAATAAAGCCAACTTTAAGCAGATGATAAGAGGTTGAGTACCTTGCTCCCGTCATAAGGCCGATCAGAATGATAAGGCATTAGAGTATAGACAGAGGTGGGAAAACCTTTTCGTTTTCGAAGCACATAAAAAAAAAGCAAAACATGAAATGGAACAAAGGTTGTTGTTTTTTTATATAAAAAAACACATAAATAGCTTATGAAAAGTTTACAATAATATTATTGTTTTCAATTTAGCTTGATGTGCAGAACAATATTTTTAATTTAATACGTACATATCTGATCTGTATGACGATGTGAGTGATGGGTGGAACTGAGACTGAGTTTTCAGTAGTTTTTCATATTCTGGCTCTATATGAGGAGTGGTAATTCTTAGAAGAGAAGCCACCAATAACAAATTCGTTTCTCACATTGCTTTTTTCGAAATTTCATTGTAAAAAACATTTGTTCACATATATATGATAACGAAAACGTGGCCATAACGTTCTGGGGTGACTAATAAAATTTAGAAACACGATTTCAGCAAGCTCTTGTGTTAGAACTCCAATTTTGAAGTGTTGAGAAATAACTGCTTTCCAATATTATTACAGAATAAAATTTAAATAGATCAGTTCTCGTTTGCAGTTGTGACGATAAGCTTCTACCGATTTCGATTCTGTTTGAAATGATGTATCGAGACAAATAACTGTTCCATAGTCCTTGGTGATACTCGACTAGAGACAGGGAGGCAATTAGGAACCTCAAGACATCAGGTTTTAAACAGAGAGGCCTGGCTCTAAGGGTTGAGAGAGTAGTGCGGTGCCACGTAGGGGGAACGGTTGGCGTAATAGAGTGGTGTGGGATGCCGGTGTTTAGGGTCTCCGAAAAACGATATTTCAGAACGGTACGTTTCATGTTTTGCTTTTTTTCATGTGGTTTGAAAACGAAATATATATATATATATATATTTTATATATATATATATATATATATATATTTCGTTTTCGAACCACGTTTTCGCACTTCAGTGAATATATATATCATCATCATCATCATCATTGTCAACCATTATCAATCCACTGCTGGACGAAGGTCTCCCCAAGTTTCCTCCACAACGGTCTGTCTTGTGCCAGTCTCCTCCATGTCACCCCCGCATACTTTCGAATTTCATCCACCCATCTCCCATGTGGTCTTCTTCTGGGTCTTTTCCTGTCCCTTGGAATCCAATCTAAAATTTCGGCTGTCCATCGATGATCTGTCCTTCTGGCAGTATGTCCAGCCCATTGCCATTTCAGGGATTTAACTCTGATCATGATGTCTTCCACTCTTGTCATTTTTCGGATCCACGAGTTCCTCTTCTTATCTCTCCTGGTTACACCAAGTATGCACCTCTCCATGCTACTTTGAGTTGTCTGCAGCCTTTGTATGTCTCTTTTAGTTAAGGTCCACGTCTCTGCACCATACGTAAGCACTGGAAGGATGCATTGATCAAACACTTTTCTTTTAAGACATAATGGCATATTGCTCTTGAAAATTATGCTGTTTCTTCCAAAAGCTCTCCAGACAAGTTTTATACGCCAATTAATTTCTTCATCAATGTGACCCTCACTTGATATCTGCTGTCTAAGATAAACGTACGTGTCTGTTATCTCCAGCTTTTCTCCATCAATCCATAAATCTTCATTTCTTGTAAAAGCATTGAACATCACTTTTGTCTTCTGAAAGTTCATTATTAATCCCACTTCTTTACTCTTGTCAGCAAGTTCCTGGATCATACTCTGCAGCTCTGATGGGGTAGTTGCAAAAATGACTACGTCATCAGCAAAACGAAGGTAGGTTAGATAATCTCCATTAATCTTTATCCCTTTGTTTTCCCAGTTCAGTGATTGAAAGACATTTTCCAATGTGGCATTAAAGAGCTTCGGAGATATGGTGTCACCTTGTCTCACTCCCTTTCCAATTTTTATGCGTGTTGTATTCTCAAACAGCCGAATCTTGGCACTTGCATTTTCATAGATGTTATTAATAATATTAATGCATGCATCTTCAGTACCGCAGGATTTCAGAGCCATTGTAACTGCTGATGGTTTCACCGAATCAAAGGCTTTTTTCATAATCGATAAAAGCCATGCACAATGGAAGTTCATATTCCCTCGCTCTTTCAATTAGTTCTCTCAGTACGTGGATATGATCTATTGTGCTGTAGCCACTCCTGAATCCAGCTTGTTCTCTCGGTTGAGCCATGTCCAGTGTTACCTTCAAGCGGTGTGAAAGAACTTTAGTGAAGATTTTATAAACTACTGATAGGAGGCTGATAGGTCTGTAGTTTCCGAGGTCCTCACAATGTCACCTTTCTTATGTTGCAGGATCATTGTAGCGGTGTTCCAATCCTCAGGAATCTTTCCTTCATTAAGGCATCGAGTGAAAATTTGGGCGAGTACTGTTTCGATTTCTCCACTTGCTTCTTGTATGATGTCTACAGTAATTCCATCTTCTCCTGGAGCTTTTCCCCGCTTCATGTTCTTGATTGCATGTGCAACTTCTGCTGGAAGGACTGGAGGACCTCTGGTATTGGTATCTTTCATGATGTCTGGAGTGCATGTATCATCCCTTTCATATAATTTGGGGTAGAAATCTTTCACTCTTGTCAACATTTCGCCTCTATTTCTTGTTACAGAACCATCTTCTTTTCTCAGTGCCACAATCTGTTTTCTTCCCTTACTGAGATGTCTCTTTGTTATCTTTAGGCTTTGGTTGTTTTCAATTGCTTTCCTCACTAGTTCACAGTTGAATTTTCTTACGTCTTCAGTGATACTTTTTCTTACTGTCTTGCATAGCTCTATGTATTCCACTTTGGAAGTCACATCTTCTTTAGTTGTCCTCATCTCTCTTCTTTTTGCATCAACATTTTCGTTTTTCCTGATAATTTGTTTACATGCAACTTGTTCTTAGACCCAGCTAATTTTGTTGCTGTTTCCATAAGAGCTTTGGTTACTTTTCTGTTAACTTCAGAGATGTCCACTTCTTCCGATGTTAGGCCTTCTAAAGCAGAGAACCTGTTCTTCAGTTCCAACTTGAAGGTATTATGGTGTTTTTTAAGGTTGGTTATGTCAATAGATTTTGTTTGTCTTATGAGCTTGCCACGTTCAAGTTCAGTGTTGAGGTGCATCTTACATCTCACCAATCTATGGTCACTACCTGTGTTGAACTTGTTTAGCACACTGCAGTCTTCTATGACGAATTTTTTGTTACACATAATAAAATCAATTTCACTTGTCGTCCCATTTGGATGTCTCCATGTCCATTTCCTGTGTGGCTTTTTCTTGAAAAAGGAGTTCAAGATGAAAACCCTTCTGCCTCTGCAAACTCTACGAGAGTATTTCCACGCTGGTTTCTGTTGCCGTGACCGAATTTACCTACTGAAGTTTCATTCTGTTGTCGTTGCCCTATTTTTGCATTGAAATCTCCCATAATTATTTTCAAGTGCTGCTTGCCTTTATTATTTAGATGACGAATTTCCTCATAAAAATTCTTCAATTTCTTCTTCAGGATGACTTGTGGTGGGTGCATAAGTTTGAATAATCTGAGCCTGGTATCTTTTCGAGAGTTGGATAACAAGTCGTGCAGCTCTGTCAGAGGAACTTTCAACTTCTACAACTTTATCCTTCAGTTTCTTGTTTATTATAAATCCAACACCACTAGTTCTGCCAGTATCTGTCCCACGATGGTAGAAGAGATGTCCACTTTTCAATTCGATGAGATCTTCTCCTTTTCTCCTTACCTCACTTAGCCCCACGATGTCCCACTTGATCCTTTGTAGTTCCTCTTCCAATTCAAGAAGCCTTGAATCAGAAGATACGGAGCGTCCGTTATACGTAGCCAAGGTCAGCATCAGATGGCAGTCTAGTCCGGTCCTCCGGGGATTCTTAGCACCCTCTGCCTTCATGTCGCACTGGCCGCTGCCTTGGCCAGGTACATTCCAGCTGCCGGAGACTGAAGGCCAAGATTTAAATTGTGGAATCATTTTGGAGGGGTTTGGCCATAACTCACCACGCTGGCCAAGCGGGTTGGTGAGTGTGGGATAGAATTTCCTCTAATCCCGATGGTATAGTTATACCGCTATTGGCGGTCGTCAGAGCCCCTTTAGTGGGAACAGGATGCACCACGAGAAGGCGGGGTTGACATTTGTCAAGGAGAGGCTGTGATGTTACGCATCACCTGACCTTACATCCCTATATATATATATATATATATATATATATATATATACTGAAGTGCCAGAAAAACTGGTACACCAGTCTAATACTTAGTACGTCTCCCACGGTAGCTCAGGTCTGCAGAAATACGACGGCGCATGGACTCCACTAGCTTCTGGGAATATGCTGTAGGCAATGCACACCATACTTCCTGCAGAGCGTTCCACAATTCGGGTGTATTCCGAGTTCTCGGATTCCTGTGTTCGATAGCGCATTAAATGGCATCCCAAATGTGTTCTATCACGTTCAGATCTGGGGACTTTGCTGGGATTAGAAACACCCCAAACTCAGATGAATGCTCCTCTAACCATAATGTGACGCCCCGACACTTGTGTGGAGGTGCATTATCCTGTTGGGACAGGCCCAACCCATCAGCATGAATGCAGGACATGAACGGGTGTACCTCGTCAGAAAAGATGCGCACATAGCATTGGCCGGTCACAGACGTTTGTAGACGCACCAGGGGTCACAGTGAAGTCAAGCTAAACACACCCCATACCATTACGGACCCCCCACCAGCCGGTAAAGTTCCCTGTTGACAGGCGGGATCCATGGTTTCATGGGGTTTGCGCCACACACGAATCCTTCCATCTGCCCGATACAGTTGGAAACGCGATTCGTCAAACCAGGCTACTTGTTTCCAGTCATCAAGTGTCCAGTGACGGTGTTGCCGTGCCCAAGCCAGGCGCATAGCTCTGTGTCGTGCACCGATCAAGGGAACTCGAGTTGGGCGTCGGCTCCCAAAGCCCATATCGTGACGGGTACGTTGCACAGTCCGAACGCTGATGCTTGTTGAAGCTCCCGCATTGAATTTCGATGATACCTGTGAGAGTGTTGCACGCCTATCGCGTGAAACGATTCTTGACAGCCGACGATGGTCACGTTCACCCAATGTCTTTTTACGGCCACACTGGTATCGTAGGTTGGTGGTTTTGCCGGAATTCTTGTAGCCACGGTACACCCCTGCAATGATCGTCCGTGAAAATCCGAACTTCGTTTCTACCTCCGAAATACTATGGCCCATCTCACGAGCGCCAACTATGACATCGCGTTGAAAATCGCTTAAATCGTTATTACTTGTCATTCTAATGCCGAAAACAGCTCTGACAGCTGGCAAGGCTATCTATCGCTTTATATACGCACTGGCGGACGCAACCGAGTACCCGCATAGGTGACGTTGCTATGTAATTTGCATAAGCTCGTCTGTACCAGTTTTTGTGGCACTTCAGTGTGTGTGTGTGTGTGTGTGTGTGTGTGTAGAGAGAGACAGAGACACAGGAGTGGCGGTCCAAGAAAAACAATTTCCCTAGACGACTATGATATACGACGAATCGTCATGCGCTCCTCCAGAAGTTCCTGCAAAGAAGAACAAAGAGTCTTTGCACTCGAAGGGGTCAGAAGGTAATGGCATCACATGCTGAAAGACGTTTGAGCAAAACATTTGGATTAAAGTCATAGCAACGAGCACGTAAGCTCAGAGTGTCACCCATTATTAAAAAGAAGAGATTAAAGGTCGCTAGAGGTCACCAATAGCTGCCTGCTGAAAAGTCGAGTGAAGCTTTTTTTTCAGATGAATTAATCTTTTAACAATTTTTATCGCATCCACGACACGTCTGACATCCAAAGGAAAAGAGATTTGCTGAGAAATACATTGTTTCTACCATAACACATCCTCCAAACCAGATGAAATAAGAGATTATCGACATCTAGTGCTGCTGCTCTATACTTTCTGTTGTCCAACACTACCATGAACGAACCTAGGCATGTGGAAATTTTGCAGGGTAATCAGTCTCCAAGATTCTCTAATCCCGGTTGAGAAGGTAAAATTACACTGGTCTACAAGGTTTTTATAACATGAACAAATGTAGCTCTTTTTAACTAATCTTTTGGGTGCCGATTTCAGATCTGACCTTAAATAATGGCCACCGCGTCACTTTTTTTTCTTCGTAATGGGACATTAAATATGTACTATTGTTCCACATTAGCCCTTGTAGGCATGCAAAAGGACACTATATCTTTATATTATCATATTTCATCACCGGACATGTTATGGGTGGCAACACTGATTTTTTCACATGTAGAGAATATGTAACCGCAATCGAACAACAAACTTTTTTTTTTACTTTGAAGGAGAACATGTGCTGCATCTCAATGAGCAAAATTTGGAGAAATGGAGGAAAGGAATCGTCGTGTATGTATTAATGTGCCGGCTAAGTTTTGTTATGTGTGCGGACAGTATATTATAAAATCGTAGAGTCGTCCATTGACAAAGACTGTGAGGAAAGCCTACTATTTGTACTTTGGTTGTCATGTTGGAGTTCAAAATAAATCGTGGGATCCACATGTCTGCTGCACTTCCTGCTTGGTTGGTCTGAGTGAATGGTTGAAAAATAAGCTGAAATCCATGCCTTTCGCAGTTTCGATGATTTGGCGTGAGCCAAATGATGACGCGGAAGATTGTTACTTTTATTTAACCAGAGTGAGTGGATTTTCAAAGAAGAATAACGGTAAAACACAGTATCCAAATTTGCCATCAGCCTTAAGGCCTGTTCCGCATGGGGAAGATCTTGCTATACCAAAACCTCCATTGAATTGTGAAGAGATAGATTCAAACTCATCCAATGAAGATATGGACACATGAAGTTCCGGATCCTATATACACTCCTAACCACTTAGACGAGCCCCACTTGAATGAGCAAAATGAATTGAATGATCTCATTCAAGATCTACATCTTTCCAAACAACAAGCTGAACTTTTAGGTTCCCAACTGAAAGAATAGAACCTGCTAGCTAAGAATACACGCGAGTCTGTGTTCAGATAAAGAAATTTGGGTATATGTTCTTTCTATGAAGTGCAGGATGGTATGTTTTTTGTCCATACAGAATTAGAGATATCGCACGATCATACGGAATGGCGTCTATTTATCGATTCATCTAAGCTGTCTTTTTGTCCAATGGAAACCAGAAGTCTTCTATTCCAGTAACACATGCTATACGAATCGAATGAAGGACACGCATGAAAGCATGGACAAAATTCTCGCTGCAATACAATATGACCAGTTTCGGTTGGTCAGTATGCGGTGATTTGAAAGTGATATCACTCTTGCTCGGGTTTCAAAGTGGCTTCACCAAATTTTGTTGTTTTCTTTGTATGTGGAACAGTAGGGCCAAAGCATAAGACTACGAACGGACGGACTGTATAATGAATAAGCTTTATTACCAGCTAAGCTAAGTATAATGAATAAGCTTTATTTGCTTTCCGCTAAGCTAATTATAATGAGTAAGCTCTTTCTATCAGCTAGCTAATAATAATAATAATGAAGCTTTCCTACTGAGCTAAGTATAATGCTGCTGCTACTGAATTATATGCTTGTACTAAGCTTCAAATAGTGAATTCAAATGGTTGTTGTTACTAGTTAATTAAGAACATGAATAAAGTCTCCTGCTAGTAGTGTAGTAATAGTATTGAACAAACTTGTAACTGGTAGTAATGTTGTAGCAGTAAGTAAGATGAATAAAGTCTTAACGCTGGTTGTTAATAGTAATAAACTAATGACATAAACCTAACAGCCAGACAGAGATCTGACAAAACTATGAATTGAGAAAGACGTACTTACGACAAAGCTCTTTTATTATGTAACTCTTGATCATCCAAAGCACACACACAACTCGTTTCACAATAATGAAGAATCAAACTAATCACATAGAACGAAGCTCTCAATACAACAACAACAACAAACTCTCTCCTTCACAACAACAACGCTCTCCTAGTATAACAACAAACGCTCTCCTCGTATAACAACAACGCTCTCCCTGGGTATCGTTGAACGCGCCTATTTATACTGGCTACCTCCACGTCATGACTTACACTCATTGCCAAATCTCATTCAGCGGGTGAAATAACATCTCGTTCAGTAAGAAGATAATTTACATAGTAAAATAAAATAACCAGAGATAGTAAAATCAAAAGGAAAGTGAATATAGAGTATACGTTACAACTGGCCTAAACGAGATGTTTTCATTCCTGGAGAGAGTAACATCGCCACAAACCCTTAGTTAATCCCTCTAGTGTGCTGCTTCCAACACTTCATATCAAACTGGGGCTGATGAAAAACTTTGTAAAGGTATGGACAAATCTGGCCCAGGTTTCTGGCACTTAAATCAAACATTTTCGCACTTAAGTGATGCAAAATTCAAAAAAGGCATCTTCGTTGGTCCTCAGATAGAGAAACTACTGCGTGATTCTGTTTTTAACGGAAAGCTAAACAGCACGGAGCTTGCCGCATGGCAATCTTTCACATTTGTGGTCCGGGGATTTCTGGGTAACCATAAAGAGGATAACTACAAACAGCTGATTCTCAGCCTTTTCAAGAACTATAAAATTCTTGGGTACCGGATGTCCTTAGAAATACATTCCCACCATTCGCATCTGGACTACTTTCCTGACAATCCAGGAGCAGTCAGCGATGAACAAGAAGAAAAGTTCCACCAAGATATCCGAACGATGGAGGACAGCTATCAAGGCACGTGGGATTCCTCATTGATGAGTGATTAGTGCTGGGTTTTTTCAGAAGGACAATACGACACATAAGAAAAAATTGAACTACTTGTACGGATATACGAGTATGTGCGTATACATTTACTTTTGTGTTAATATTGTTTGCTCTATTTCCTTCTTTCTTTTGCTGCATCATATGAAGTGATAAATGAATATAGTATTTAATACTTTGTAACACTAATTCTATAGCTAACAAGACTCATAAATGCTGTAATACATTAGAGTGCAAAGCTGTAATACATTACAATGCGAAGCTGTAATACATTATAATGCGAAGCTGTAATACATTACAATGCGAAGCTGTAATACATTACAATGTAAAGCTGTAATGTGTACATCTTGCAATGTATATATGTATCTGGAAACACAGCAAATGTTCATACACAAAACATTGTACCTGATGGAGAGTTTTTGCAGTCATATTTGAATTCAGCACCCCGAAATTAGTTTAAAATACCTGAGTTCACCCATGTTATGAAAACAAAGTTTTAAAATGTTGACTAGTGTTATAAATATGCATTTACATGCTCATTCCCAAATGCAATTTCTTTTTACGCGCCATTGTTGGGCAGAGCTGATGAAATAAGCATGCTTTAAACGCGCTGGTGTACGACAAAACGTGATTAGCCATATTACATTCGGCTTAGAATATAAATATGTTAAAGTGTTTTGAAACATATTGAACTTGTGTTGGAGCAAGAGATTATTTTTCTGAAATATATATATATATTGTAAGGTCAGGTGATGCGTAACATCACAGCCTCTCCTTGACAAATGTCAACCCCGCCTTCTCGTGGTACATCCTGTTCCCACTAAAGGGGCTCTGACGACCGCCAATAGCGGTATAACTATACCATCGGGATTAGAGGAAATGCTATCCCACACTCACCAACCCGCTTGGCCAGCGTGGTGAGTTATGGCCAAACCCCTCCAAAATGACTCCACAACTTAAATCTTGGCCCTTAGTCTCCGGCAGCCGGAATGTACCTGGCCAAGGCAGCGGCCAGTGCGACATGAAGGCAGAGGGTGCTAAGAATCCCCGGAGGACCGGACTAGGCTGCCATCTGATGCTGACCTTGGCTACGTATAACGGACGCTCCCTATCTTCTGATTCAAGGCTTCTTGAATTGGAAGAGGAACTACAAAGGATCAAGTGGGACAACGTCGGGCTAAGTGAGGTAAGGAGAAAAGGAGAAGATCTCATTGAACTGCAAAGTGGACATCTCTTCTACAATCGTGGGACAGATACTGGCAGAACTAGTGGTGTTGGATTTATAATAAACAAGAAACTGAAGGATAAAGTTGCAGAAGTTGAAAGTTCCTCTGACAGAGCTGCACGACTCGTTATCCAACTCTCGAGAAGATACCAGGCTCAGATTATTCAAACTTATGCACCCACCACAAGTCATGCTGAAGAAGAAATTGAAGAATTTTATGAAGAAATTCGTGATCTAAATAATAAAGGTAAGCAGCACTTGAAGATAATTATGGGATATTTCAATGCAAAAATAGGGCAACGGCAACAGAATGAAACTTCAGTAGGTAAATTCGGTCACGGCAACAGAAACCAGCGTGGAGATACTCTCGTAGAGTTTGCAGAGGCAGAAGGGTTTTTCATCTTGAACTAATTTTTCAAGAAAAAGCCACACAGGAAATGGACATGGAGACATCCAAATGGGACGACAAATGAAATTGATTTTATTATGTGTAACAAAAAATTCGTCATAGAAGACTGCAGTGTGCTAAACAAGTTCAACACAGGCAGTGACCATAGATTGGTGAGATGTAAGATGCACCTCAACACTAAACTCGAACGTAGCAAGCTCATAAGGCAAACAAAATGTATTGACATAACCAACCTTAAAAAACACCATAATACCTTCACATTGGAACTGAAGAACAGATTCTCTGCTTTAGAAGGCCTAACATCGGAAGAAGTGGATATTTCTGAAGTTAACAGAAAAGTAACCAAAGCTCTTATGGAAACAGCAACAAAATTAGTTGGGTCTAAGAACAAATTGCATGTGAACAAATTATCAGGAAAAACCAAAATGTTGATGCAAAAAAGAAGAGTGATGAGGACAACTAAAAAAGATGTGACTTCCAAAGTGGAATATATAGACCTATGCAAGACAGTACGAAAAAGTATCACTGAAGACGTAAGGAAATTCAACTGTGAACTAGTAAGGAAAGCAATTGAAAACAACCAAAGCCTACAGATAGCAAAGGGACATCTCAGTAAGGGGAAAAACAGATTATGGCACTGAGAAAATAAGATGGTTCTGTAACAAGAAATAGAGGCGAAATTTTGACAAGAGTGAAAGATTTCTACTCCAAATTATATGAAAGGGATGATACATGTACTCTAGACATCATGAAAGGTACCAGTACCAGAGTACTTACCGTTCTTCCAACAGAAGTTGCACATGCAATCAAGAACATGAAGCGGGGAAAAGCTCCAGGAGAAGATGGAATTACTGTAGACATCATACAAGAAGCAAGTGGAGAAATCGAAACAGTACTCGCCCAAATTTTCACTCGATGCCTTAATGAAAAGAAAATTCCTGAGGATTGGAACAACGCTACAATGATCTTGCTACATAAAAAAGGTGACATTGAGGATCTCAGGAACTACAGACCTATCAGCCTCCTATCAGTGGTTTATAAAATCTTCACTAAAGTTCTTTCACACCGCTTGAAGGTGACACTGGACATGGCTCAGCCGAGAGAACAAGCTGGATTCAGGAGTGGCTACAGCACAATAGATCATATCCACGTACTGAGAGAACTAATTGAAAGAGCGAGGGAATATGAACTTCCATTGTGCATGGCTTTTATCGATTATGAAAAAGCCTTTGATTCGGTGAAACCTTCAGCAGTTGCAATGGCTCTGAAATCCTGCGGTATTGAAGATGCATACATTAATATTATTAATAACATCTATGAAAATGCAAGTGCAAAGATTCGGCTGTTTGAAAATACAACACACATAAAAATTGGAAAGGGAGTGAGACAAGGTGACACCATATCTCCGAAGCTCTTTAATGCCACATTGGAAAATGTCTTTCAATCACTGAACTGGGAAAACAAAGGGATAAAGATTAATGGAGATTATCTAACCCACCTTCGTTTTGCTGATGACATAATCATTTTTGCAACTACCCCATCAGAGCTGCAGAGTATGATCCAGGAACTTGCTGACAAGAGTAAAGAAGTGGGATTAAAAATGAACTTTCAGAAGACAAAAGTGATGTACAATGCTTTTACAAGAAATGAAGATTTATCGATTGATGGAGAAAAGCTGGAGATAACAGACACGTACGTTTATCTTGGACAGCAGATATCAAGTGAGGGTCACATTGGTGAAGAAATTAATCGGCGTACAAAACTTGCCTGGAGAGCTTTTGGAAGAAACAGCATAATTTTCAAGAGCAATATGCCATTATGTCTTAAAAGAAAAGTGTTTGATCAATGCATCCTTCCAGTACTTACGTATGGTGCAGAGACGTGGACCTTAGCTAAAAGAGACATACAAAGGCTGCAGACAACTCAAAGCAGCATGGAGAGGTGCATGCTTGGTGTAACCAGGAGAGATAAGAAGAGGAACTCGTGGATCCGAAAAATGACAAGAGTGGAAGACATCATGATCAGAGTTAAATCCCTGAAATGGCAATGGGCTGGACATACTGCCAGAAGAACAGACCATCGATGGACAGCCGAAATTTTAGATTGGATTCCAAGGGACAGGAAAAGACCCAGAAGAAGACCACATGGAAGATGGGTGGATGAAATTCGAAAGTATGCGGGAGTGATATGGAGGAGACTGGCACAAGACAGACCGTTGTGGAGGAAACTTGGGAGACCTTCGTCCAGCAGTGGATTGATAATCGTTGACAATGCTGCTGCTGATGATGATGATATATATATATATATATATATAGAGAGAGAGAGAGAGAGAGAGAGAGAGAGAGAGAGAGAGAGAGAGAGAGAGAGAGAGAGAAATTCCTTTGGTCAGGAGAAACACGTTGTTTTGGGGGGCAGATTGTACTTTGGTCCGGTAGGGCTAGAGAGGTCGATTTGATTGGCGTCTCAGGGAACGGTACGTTTCTGAAATGAGACGGTTGGTTTTGCGTCGGCGGAGCCGTAAGGTGGTTTTAAGAAAAGCACGAAGTGCGGTCTAGGGTCCATGAGACGGACGGAGAAAACGTCTATGAAAAGTCTTCCATTAACCTGCCCTACGATAATCCCCAAGCCAGACAGTAACATCGAATTAAACTACTTGTTGTTACCATTGCAAAGAAAGTCTGAACTCAATATTCAAGTGTGTGATTTTATAGATCAAACCAACAAATAAAATGTGATGGCACTCGGGCACTAGCTGGATTGCAAATATACTTGTAAATAGGTGGAAAGGGGCGAGCGTCGTTACACTGACTCTTCATATGAGCATTCATGAATGAGTCACATTCATGCAAGACGGTGCTTCGTGCCACAGATCCAAGATAGTGAAGGACTTTCTGACTAAAATGAAGACCACTGTGTTCCAATGGCCTGGTCACAGCCCACATTTCAGTCCTGTGGAGAATCTTCGGTTGTTTTGAAAGATAATGTCACCAAAAAAAACCCCATCAAATGCGAAAATTTAGATTGAAGGCATCAAGTCTGTTTGGTGGAAGGAAATATCCGATAAGTACTGTTAATTTCATCTTCAGCATGCTACGCCATATTCAAGCAGCAATTCGTTATAAAGAAGGATATACCATTAATACCAAGTACTTTACCTAACTGACAGATTTCAAAATACTATCGTTCATCAATCTCAATCACCACTACTACCGATTACTTCTGGCTTTCCTCAGGGCTCGGTTTTGGGTCCGATTTACAAATAAACTAGATGGTCATATTCATAAATGATATTTTTAACATAACATCTAACAACGCTATAATTCTTTATGCTGATGATACAACAATATTATTCCATGGCAAAAATCTCAACGAAATGGTTGCTCAAGCAAATCATCAATTACAGATTTACTCGGAATCGTTAACATACAATGAATTTATAATTACTGTTAATAAAACAAAACTTCTGATCTTTACTAGACAAAAAATATTACATACACAAGTTCCATATTTACATTTACATAATACTCCTATTGATATAGTACATCAATATGATATCTGGGAATTATTCTAACTTCCAACCTAAGATGGAATAACCATATAAATTCAATTGCAAATCGAATCTCCAAAAATATTGGGATTGAAAGCAAAAATATTTCAAGTTTAACCACTAAAACACTTAAACTTTTATACTATACACTCTTTCAATCGCACATTAATTATTGCTTTTCCTCATGGGGACAAGCCACTGAAACCAACATCAATAAACTACAAACATTACAGAATAAATATATAAGGTTGTTCGACTTAAAAACAAATTCTCCTTCTTATATCAACTTCCAACCTTTCACTTTTTACCATACCGATGTCAACAACAACCATTACGGAATTTTATCTACTAAACAATTATTTGACTTCAAAATAGATAAACTAATGTTTCAAAGAATTAAACGGAATCTACACAGAGATATCGTTGAATTGAATTTTCATACTTATTACTACAATACGAGACATAGATCATTTTAAGACCCATACATCCAAAAACCCTCATGATGAAGCGGGGCTTAAATTATATTGGTGCTGAATATTGGAATACACTGCCAGCTGAGTTGAGCACAATAAATAACCTAAATTCATTCAAAAACAAACTAAAAAAATACTTGCTAAGTTAATTACTAAAAATAATAATAACTTAAAAAAATTGTTTACAGTATAACTAACATCTAACATTACTGCTGTGTTTTATGAACCTGTAACTGCTTGCCTATTTAATTGGGAAATCAGGGCTTGTCAGGACTCACCGAGGCCTTTTCCCCTATTTTCCCTGCTGTTTTTATTAAATATAAAATAGTTATGTACATTCACAAAGCATACAATGTAACAGCAAAAATAAAAAAAATATTATTATTATTATAATTAAATCTAAATAATTTTGAGCCTTTTTGTTGAAAAAGTATCTTAGTGCATATGTTCTGCGTACATTTGTGACATCTATCTTCCAAATAATTATGTGTTTAAATATACCAGTGAAAACTGACAAAACTGTGGTCTTAAAGTTTTGCAAATGACTGTAAACAAATTCGCTTTTCAAATTGAAACAATGTTTTTTTAATCAATCGTAGTTAGAAAGCTCTACGTACCTAATTTACTTCATGACTTTTTGCATGTATTTTCATTCCTGTTTCTAATTAAATTCTTGCGCGCAATCGACTTCCATTAGATGATTTCTGGGAAATTATACGTATAATAATATAATCAATTAAAACTATAAAAACTAGTATTTCGTTTTGAGCAGAAAAAATCATATTGTTGTTATGACGCATACCTCTACCTTCTTTTTGAGTTTCGGCATTCTTGTGTAAATTTGGTTTACTCTAGTTGAACATTTAATGACTTAAGGGCACATTATTTCTCCTAACGAGTTTTCAAAGTCTGCGTTCTGACAGTGAGTCAAAATTCAATAAAAAGCAAGCGAAGTAAGATAAGCTGTATTCGTGTTATGCTATACTCCAAGTCACTGTAAGACTGTACTGTTGTGAAAGTCGGGGAGCCTTATCACAACATATCCGTGGAACGCAAGAAGAGTATCAATCCACGTTACAACGCACTCTTTCCGTTTCCTTTCTGTCAAGCAAGTACTCTTGCACTGACGCCTCACCCACACGCATCACACAAGGGGGGTGTAGTGAACATCTTCCTCTACTGCCTGTTTAAGAATTCTTCCCCTCGAGTTTCCCCTATTGTCAGTTTGTCTCTGTGTTGTGAATGTTGGGAGAGGTCTTCCACCCCTACCCGCCCTCTTCAAGTTATTGCCAGCTGGACAGGAGCAACCAATAGTGCGAGGCCCTTGATTGAGTAATTTCTCATATCAAATTTATCTCTAAATGCGCTCTAACTTTTGAAAAATTTGTTTTAGATGGTAAATCTGTCCGATAAAATTTTGAGCAAACAAAAATAGATTATGTTCAATAATTCTGCTGCTTTTCACTCTAAACGCTACAGACTATTTCTCGTGACGGATGTAGCTGTTTTACATAGTGGTACTTGGTCCGGAGGGGCTAGAGAGGTCGACTGGGTTGACTGGGAGTCAGTGATGTATTCAGGCATGTTTTTCGGGGTGCCTAGCGCTCCCCGGAAATCCATGGACGCCCTCCCGTAGGTTTTTGGGTGATCACCCCTTATATTTAGTCTAATTATTTTTGTTTATAGATGTAAATTTGGAGAAATTAATTTTAAAAACTTAAGAAAATAAGGGAAAATATTGTAATAAAAAAACGCATCCACGTGGATTTCTTATCTCAGTAGCATTAAGATTATTTTAAGTTTTAAATGAATTTCTTTGTTTTATACACTAAAACTGAAATTGCCATCCGCATGTATATTTACGTTTTCTAATTGCGACGAGTCAATACAGCCAATAATTTATACAGTACCTCGAAAAGAAAAAACGCAATTTCCGTTGTTAAATAGAGCTATAAATGACTTCACACAAAGTGTTAACACTTTAAATTAAACTTTTTTTTAATGTAGCTCTGAAATCAAAGTAGTTATGAAAATATATATACTCTAGAGAAACATTTGTTGCTCTAGATGAGAATGCTTTTGTAACTTTGTTTATTAAATGGAACAATTGTCCATGTAAAAATATATTATGAAGTCCTGCCAAAATTACTTAATACTTTCTCTGGATAAAAATCAGGAGAGTAGAAGAAGACCAGTTCATCTTGATCATACATGTAAGAGGGGCAAACAAGAAAACAAAGTATTGTTTCACAATTCTGTAAATTTTTAAAGCCTTTTTTATTTGATAGTTAAGTTTACTATGGATTTGTGATCACCAACGGCATGCTGTTTGCACTGCAATACATCATCATATTGTGGAAGCTGGTATTCAGCTTTCTATCAGTCTTCTGGATGCAGAGCTCCCATGTATAAGGTTAAGCCTCAGTGTAGCTAACGTGACGTTAGGGCTTCCAATACAACAAAATATGTGCGCAACCTAATTTTTAAAGATAGCAAATAATCGAAAATTATTCCCATAATTTTTTTTTCCTGGGGGTATGAGGTAAACACTCTGTGACAAAAAAGAAAATCCAAGAATTTCAAACGATTAATTAGTTGTTTTTTTTTACTGCCATGTGCTAATCTAATAATCTAAATTATAAGTGGCAGGGAAATGGTTTACAGCATACGTTTTCAGGTAACTGTAATGATTCCTTAATAATCAAAAACACGCTTGTAGTAAAACGAAGATATTTTTGCCACTCTTAATGTTTGGGAGGGAAGGATTTTCTCCAGTACTGCGTTATCTTACTAGCATCCTTAATATTTTACACCACCGCTTGGTGAAATCCGTGATGCATTACTGAATTAAGATAAAGGTATAACATTTTTACATTTTTCCTCACTTGTATGTGTAGATTTCTTGGAATTTTCATTTGCGCTATACGAGCACAAGAAAATGTTTTATACTCTATTTAAAATCTTTTTATACGTATTAATGTATATATAAAGAACATAATATGTATTAATGTATATATTTAAATAACATGATATGTATTAATGTATATATAAATAACAAATAATAACAAGTTTGAGCCCCCTCAAAATGTGTAATTGTCCCCGCCCCGGGAAAAACTCTCTGAATGCAAAGCTGCTGGGACTATAGATGCACAGAGCTAAGACCGATAAGGGTTATTTGAGTGAGATAACAGCGAACAAAGCTATTATAAGAATAGATATGTATTACTATGTGGATAACGTTTTGTTGTATAGCGACCTAAAGTCTGATAATGGTATTTTGTTAAGATATAGCAAGTTAATAGTTTGAACTCCTGGATGTCTATCATCGTGTTGTTACCTGTGAAATGCATAAACTCAACTTTGTTCTTCCTTGACGTGCCTGAACAGGAATAAAACTTGGACGTTGAATTTGTAAGTATTGATTTTACTGATTATTTAATCTGGGCTGTTTACTTAAAGGGGTTTAATTAGAGACTTTGCAAATGCTTAGTTAAGTTCACAACTTCTACGAGTAACAATTAAAAACTTAAGGGTCAGAGAATTAAGTCATCAGGTAACATTAAACCCGATAATTTTCCACAGTAAACCGACACGACGCTACTGGTAGGCTACAACCCACTTTCTTCTGCTTTGAGGCCACACTTTATTTCCCCACCCCCAAATAATTAAGTAGTTAGAACACACAACGAGTGAAACATTTAAGATTTTAGGGAACTTTGATAGCGTATGTAAATTTTCCGAATTCACTGAAATTTGGTCATATGAAATGAATTTTTGTTCAACTTAGTATTGTATACAATTTTATGAAATAGAGCGAATGTCTAGAAGAGTGTTAAGAATCTATAAGAGTATCTTCTGAGCGAATTTCTAAGAGAGAGCATTTTCGTAATTTCTTTGAAAGAACTCGTTTTCGTACAGTTTAAAAAGATGAGAGAGATATTCTTTGCCAATTTACAAACTAAAATTTATAAGCGACCTTACACAGCAAAAATTTAAAAAAGAGATAAAAAGTAAGCTAAATTCTGAAACACCATATGAATATGGTCTGGCCGTCCCGGTGGCGTAGTGGTCTAAGCGATGGCTTCTGATCATTCGTCCGAAAGGTGTCCGGGTTCGAATCCCGGTGAGGCATGGATGTTGTGCTTGTCTTACGGCACTGGCTCTCTCCCTTCCCTGGAACCAGTGACCCTAAATTAGGGACGGGCGTCTGCTTATAGCCCACTGAGTTGCTCACGGTGGTCGTTAAACACATAATAAAAAAAAAAAAAAAAAAAAAAAAAAAAAAAAAGAATATGGTCTGTATTAATGTGCAGAAAGCCAATGTTCCCTGTAAATTGCGCGAACGCGCGGCCGCACAGTAAGCATTTTCGATTGAAATTCCCAAATCCCTAATTAATTTTCATATCTCGAAAATCAATTACCTGCAAAAATAATAATAAATAAATAAAATTCGGGCTCTCAAAACTCAAAACAACACTTTTCTTAAAATGCCGTTCGCCTCCTTCGAAGTTCGTCTCATTGACCTCTTCATTTTCAAAAGCTTCTCACAAAATGCCCTCGTGCTAGCAGATAGTAAACGCGAGAATGCGGATTAGTGACTTTTCCCAAGCCAAGAAAGAGCCAGCCAGATATTGAGTCTTTTCTCAAAACAACACATCGGCTCCAGCCAATCACAGGAAACCGTAACCAAGTTCATTATACTAAGTAATGCACATATGATAGTTGGCGGGGAAAGGCATTCCGGTCAGATGAATCTTAAGCTGCTGGTAAAAAGGTTTTGCTGAAAACTTTGTCAGGTAGTAAGACAGATTTCTTCCAAAATCAAAGACGCTGAAAGACGCCTTGTGTTTGCTTTTAAACGATGATAAAAATGGGAGGATTAGAAACAATAAGGGTTCCAATCCAAGTTCCAACTTGTACTGCATTAATTAGTAAGAGAAGCTGAGAAAATAAAATTTTTTGCCCAAGTGGTTTTGATGCCTGCCCAGCTCATTGGGTTAGGCCGCATTGCCCATGTCGGCTTAGAGAGAATATTGTTCTTAGCCTCCTAATAGTCCTCTTTCCCAGTTCTGAGCTGCTGATGTTACGACGTACTACACAGGTGAAACACATGTCAAAACGGCAAAGTTGCAGCAATAAATCCCGTTGGTGTAGCTTAATTGGGAGAGCATTGGGCACCGGACCAGAAGGATGCAGATTCGACCTCCGCCACCGGCAAAAAGGTGTTTTCACATTGGCGCCCGATTGTGGAAAGGGATTTACAGGCCATTCGATTCTTTGAAAAATGTGTAATATTCCTTCTACACATCGCCTGCAATTAATGAGAATTCCTTCTTTGCTTCGAGAAAAAAATAATTTCGAGAAAGATGGTATGACGTACTACAGAGGTGAAGCACGTGGCAAGACGACAAATTTGAAGCGATAAACCCCGTCGATGTATCATAATTAGTAAAGAATCTGCTCCGGAGCTTTGGAATGGGGTTTCGATCGCCGGCAAATTTGTGAATTTCACAATGTTGCCACTGACAGTAAACAATCTTAAAGTTTTACATTGTAAAAAATTGTTAAGGAGGTGTTTGACACATTCACCAAACTGTAAATTTCTAGCTTAAGCTTCGGTGAATCACTCAACTAATAATAACATATTTTTTCAATTGACAACAAATTCAAAATTTCCGGTGATGCATATTTGGGCATGCTGATGATCAGAAGAAAGCGCTACTTACCTGAAGCATATATTCCGATGATTGAGCAAGAAATGGCTACAAATAGTAGCCATTTTAGATGAACAGGAAATCTAGAAAAAATCCATGATAGGCGCTCATAATACGTGTCCTCCTCCTGTTATTCGACTGTCGCAGGCGCAGTATGTAAGTCATATCTCTATCACAAAGCATTCAGCTTTATCACACGTGTCGATGCACTACAGTCAGTTCCTTCCTCAGATTTCAAGAAATCCTGGGGGCTTCTTATGGAGACAAAAACAATCGCATTCGTGTTATGAAACAGCTCTGTGTGATTTAAAAAACCGCAGATCGAAGCCGCTACTTGCAGGCAATGGCCGGACCCAAAGAGCACTTCAATTATTGGCTTCCTGTATCTTCCGGTTATTTATCGCAGCTTCCGGAAAAACGCTTGTGTGTGTTCATGGTTATGAAGATATGCCCCATTTCCCGTTCGGCCAAAACGCCATCTCTTACCCCGGTGGTTTTCAGCGAATGTGATTATGTACCGTTGTATAGGTTGGAAACTATGTCATACTGCATTAGCTGAGCAACATTTTCGGGAATTCAAGGGAACACATTTGTTGATACATTTTTACATACCCATACTTTTATAAGGAAAAGTAAATATAAAGCTATGGGTGTTTTGCATTGCAGTAATTTTCGGCGCAGTACATTTTCGCAGGTCGTTATTAAGAAACACAAAAGTGAAGGCCTTCTACTGCTGTATGTACAGAGCACACGATTATATATACATATATATATATATATATATATATCATAGAACAGCAAATAAAATCCATCCAATGTAATTGAAGAAAATAATTTTTTTATTTTCTTCAATTATATTGGATGGATTTTATTTGCTGTTCTATGATATATATCTTTATAATCTTCTCTGTTCGGCAGCTTTGTGCCGATAGGTCGCTATTATTTATTTTGATGTTTTCACTTATTTCTTAGGAGTTTAATTATAATTCTATTGTTTTTTTAGGTCTAGATGTAGCTCATTATGTATTGTGTCGTTTCCGTCATGTGTTTGCTTTAGCTTATTGTTAGTTCCTTTGTGTTTTTATATATTTTGGCTGTTATTGGCTTATTCTCGTTTTTTTACTACATTTCAGTGTCACATTCTTATCAATATGAAACTCAGATCAGGTTCTACTTACATACCGCCTCCGTCGTCGCGCGGCTCATCAAGGACCGCGTTTGGTAGCCTGACACGGACTTCCGATCCGAAAAATGAGTTACCATGTCCCTGAGGCAGAGAGCGATTTGGCCTCATCTTCACTACGTTCTCCATTAGAGTCTCATTCTGAGACCGTTTTTAATTTAGTTTCTTTTAATAATATTTCGCTACAAAAATACAAAAAAAAATGTTCATTTGAATGTTGAAGGTTTAACTCAGTTGCACTTGTTAAAATGTTCTAAATGCGGTGACAAACGATGTTTGACCTGTCCAGCTATAGATCCCGTGCATATCGACACCACAAACCACTCAATATTTTGTAAAACAGTCAACACAGTTTATAGGATTACTTGCCTACGAAGCAGATTTCAATATATAGGACAATCCAGCAACCCATTACATGTACGCATAAATGGACATCGTTCAGACATTCACTTATAAACATGCCAACGACCCTGAACTTCGTCATTTTCAACAATATGATTTTAAAGAAATAGAAATTAAAATCCTGTTCATTGAATCAGATCTGGACAAGAGACTTCACCTCGAATCACTCTGTATGTTGCAATTCCATACCTTGTGGGTTAAACGATCTTCTTAATGGCACCAAAATTAGTTCTGTCACTTCAGAATTTAACATCTATCAAAACTTTCAACATAGACCATTTCTGAATTCAACATACCACGGAAGACGGGGAGATAGACGAAATGGTAAGCAAACGAGCCAAAAATGTGATTTTAAAAAATTACTGAAGGAATTAAATTCTCAATTAGGAAATCTTCCTAAACTATGTAGAAAAAGGATTTTTGCACTTAATAAAGGCAAACTCAAAGGACTAAAAACCTCTCACGATAGCTTTACTGATAATAATCAACATATAGGTCATCTTATTGGTGATTTAATCAACTACAAACTGGTCAAAAATAAGGGTGATGGGACCTCTACGGGTCTTATCAAAAGCTACTGCAGCGTCGGCTTCACACATAAATTTTTCGATGGCATAAAATTTGCGAAGATATTTAATAGGAGTCAAATTTTCTTCCCTTTAAGAAACACTGTCCAAGTAAAGGTATGCTTTTGATATGACACACCTATGGGACGACTGATTTATAACTATAGACAAACAGCTAATGAATTGGATTGCTTGCTGGAAAAAACATAAGAACTGTGCCAATGTGATAAAGAACCATATAAAGGCTATATATAGACAGCTGTCATGGTCACGTCTTGACAGGTGATGTTAACATCCTTTCAGGACGAAATTTACGCGAAGCAATGCACATGGGTACTAAGTACAGACTATCCAGATGATGGTCACATTCAAAATGTCTAGAAATGTTTAAACTAGACCTGGTACAATATGATTTGAAAATGTCGGGTCGTTTCAATATACGATACCAAGCCTTCCTCCAATGGATAGGGACAGTATATTTAGAGTTCAAAAGACAAATTGTGAAAAAATGAGTCACTGGAAACCGAAAAATCTTTTTAAAAGCCTTGGACCAAATAAGGGAATTGAAGGATAACTTCGTAATTACGCCTGTAGATAAGGCTAATAACAATTACGCCATATAGTGCAAAGAACTCTATGTAGACACGCTCAATAAAGAACTGAACAGCAGCGGTTCCTTCGTACTAGAGTCTACTGTTAAACCTATCATAATAAAAAGACTTATAGCACCCACAAAGAGATTGAAAATCAAGAACATCAATACTCGCTTCTCATTTATTTATATTATTCCAAAATTTCATAAAGAATCGATTTCCTTCCGATACATTACTAGCGCACGTAGTTGCTACAATGAACCAGCAGGACAACTCTTCGAAAAATCTTTAAAAACAATTCATGGTGAACTCAACAACACTTGGATTATAGATAATAATGTTGAAGTTCTGGACTATGTGAATAATACGAATGATATATGGAGTATACAAACCTTTGATTTCTGAGATTTGTTCACGTCTATTCCCACTTCAGGGTTAATTACAGCCTGCCATACTTATATGAAAAATTTGGATCGGCATTGAAGGCAGATGTACGGACTTGAAATACTTTAACTGATTTTCTCTCTATTCTAAAAAAAAGTAACTGCTGCTGCGGCTGTTTTAGAAATTTCGCGACACTCTTGCTTTCCTAGCTCGCAGCGCAAAACGTATTGAACACAAAACTAGGAAATTTATGTCGTTTGTAGAGAATTGTTTGGAGAACACGCTGAAATAAACCGTTTTTCAATTCTAGCGATACTTCAAGAGCTATTGTATTTCAAAGTTAAGGTAAGCAAAAAAAGTCAAATCAGGTCGCGTTCCGGACACACTAACAGCAACAGAACCACGAAACTTTGTAGGCATGTAGTGCCATGACCGAATTTTTGTACCTCGTCACCCTTTTTTTGAATTTCGATTTAGTTTACAAGAAATGAAATTTCTAAATTTCACAAAATTCTCTATTTCGCGATGGGATCCATTTAAAAAAACGGATATATGGCAAACTATAAATCATAACGCATTGTAAATTTTGCAGCATAAACTCACAACTATCGTCCGTTTTTACAAAAAAAAATTAAGAAAAAGTCATTTTCTGATTTTTAAGCATTTTTTGAAGACGCAAGAGACAGAAACGAACGGCTTGTCTTCATAAGGTCTTTGTTGCTCTAAATGCTGGGAAAAAAAACCCTGTACAAAATATATACAAGTACAAAATAAATATAGTAACAAGAAATGAGAGAGAACAAGGTGATTGCCGGTATTTAAAAAAAAACAAATAAATACAATGTAAAAGGTGTGAAAAAGTGGGCGCTCACAGGCTGCCCGGTTTAACAGTAGTAAAAAATATAAGTCAATGAGTCCTTTGATGGCAATAGTATTAAAATGTGTCTGTGAGTTCACCGGAAACGAAAAACAAAACCAGATGGTAAATCAGTAGGAGTTCAAAGGTAAACAATTTCAAAAAAAGTAGTAAAAGTAAGTCTCACACGTGGGCAGAAAAGTAGACACAGAACACTTATGATGGAATAAAAACACTGTAGTGGTGAGCCGAAATTTAAGCCAGCAGTTCCACGACATTTTCGACGTCTTGGAACCAAGGCTGTTGTGGAAACCAAATCGACATGAAGTCTGGAACAGCGTTATTTGCCTGTGCAGTGTCAAATTCGAGTTGTAGTCTGGCTGTAACGGAGTGACGATATTTGCGGCAGAGGAAGCGACGAGCTGTGTGATAACGGCGGAGGGAAGGTTGGTCGACGCTGCGATGATAGTACAGGTAGATTGTATACTTCGCTTGAAGAATTAGGAAAGAGCATAGTTGATTATGCGTGGGAGCCGACGGATAGTGGTGATGTAACACAAGATAATGTGACATGGTGTGAAGGTGAGCACAAACTTTTTGAAGGAGAGAGAACATCAGTGAGAACAAGGGCTGTAACGTCAGACACAAGAAGTATGCATGATGAACGTCTCCGAGGGTTGAACAAAAATAACAAAGAGGTGAAGTCAGATGACGGAAACGGTGAAGAGTTCGAGGAGTGAGTAGGCGGCGATGAAGATGTAACCAATAAATGTCACGGGCTTTTGGAGAGGCTAGAGCAGTATGAGGGTCTGTCCAGGTGGCTGGCAATTCTGAAGATGGCACATTGGGAATAGGCATTGGTTCAAGAAAATATGTTAAAAAATGCTGATAAAGAAGCTTGACAGTCACCTGATGAGGAAGGAATGGAATATCATTGAGATACACAAGAAAAGAAAGGATATGAGGCGCTGAAGGTTGCGAGATAAGTCCATGTTGATCTCGAGGAGAGGGTAGAGTCATCGAATACTGACTTGAAGTAATCGCAGCTGAGCTCGATGAATGGGCGAATCTGAAAGAGGAGGAGTGATCTGGGAGAGCGATTTCCAGCGAAGGTTGGAATCAACGAGTTGAGAGACTCGCACCACGCCTCAGTTGTTTAAGGTGGACGTCAAGTAATTTTGCTTCCTATACTTCCAATGGAAAAACTTCTGTACACATTTTCTTCACAATTAATGCGTTCCCAAGATTGAAAATTAGAACATCGATTAAAATAGCTTCATTTTATAACTTGTAATACTTAATATTTTCTGAAACATACCTGTAATTATGCACTCCAACATTTGTTTGTCTATTGACGTCATCAAAGTACAGGTCGCACCATCTTTTTTCTGGATAATTAATGCGTTCCCAAGGATGAAAATTTTAGCATCGATTAAAATAGCTTTATTTTATAACTTGGAATACTTAATATTTTCTAAAACATAACCGCATAATTATGAAATCCAACATTTGTTTGTCTACTGACGTCACCAAAGTACAGGTCGCGCCATCTTTTTTCTGGATAATTAATGCGTTCCCAAGGTTGAAAATTTTAGCATCGATTAAAATAGCTTTATTTTATAACTTGGAATACTTAATATTTTGTAAAACATAACCGCATAATTATGCAATCCAACATTTGTTTGTCTACTGACGTCACCAAAGTACAGGTCGCGCCATCTTTTTTCTGGTTCCAACACCACCAAAGGAAAAGTTATTGATTTTTTATATAATTATGGTTATGCTTTAGAAAATATTAAGTATTCCAAGTTATAATATGAAGTTATTTTAATCGATGTTCAAATTTTCATCCTTGGGAACACAAAAATTGTAAAGGAAATGTGTACAAAAGTTTTTCCATTGGAAGTATAGGAAGCAAAATTACTTGACGTCCACCTTAACGGTTTATCATACGGTTTACAGTTTACGGAAATGCTTTTTGGACCACTTTTGTTTTCCTTAGTGGTAAATTAAGTAAGTGCTATAAGTTCAAAGGACAGAAGTCTGACCTTCCAAAAATTAATGACCGTAAAAAAAACTGAAATTTCCAAATAACAAGCCTTATTTGCTTAGACATGCAATAAAAATTTGAAATTTATATGAATTTTCCAGTTTTTATTTCATGCGATATACTTGGAGATCGGGATGCAGGGCCCGAGTGCTACTCTGGAAACGAGCGTGGCCAGCCTAGAGGCGCACCCCTAGTTGTCTAAATAATAACTACATCGGTATAGGTAACAAAGTGCACCAAGAGATCACCTGGGGGCCCATGGGTTGCATATTCTCCAGCACTATTGCTAATGTGTTTCTACATCTGAAAGAAGAATAATTTGTGACAAGCACTACAGAAGATACAGGTACCATCTTCCGCTATGTTGATGATGTGATAGTGTTCAAATGTATGTCCTTAGATTCTCTGGCAAAGACTATTTACCCCAGAGGAACTCACTTTGGAAAACACTTCAGCACAAAAAGGTCATGTCCATTATTTAGACCTAGACATCTGCCTGTGGAACAATGGACAGATGATTATTGATATGTACGATAAAAGACGGACTTTTAGTTTCCAGATTAAGTATTATGCACAATGGGCATCAAGTGTTTCTATTACTATACATCGAAATATAATTATTTCTCAGTTAATTCGTATTCATAGGATATGTATTATGTAACAACTATGAGTCATTGCTCAAAAACCTAAAAATTCTACTAAACCTCTTGAAAAACAATCAGCTACATATCCGCTTCATTTACAAATATCCATGCTTCTTTCAGTTATCTGCAGCTTTTGTATGTTGTTGTTTTTTAATTAAAATCCATATCCCTGCTCCATGTGTGAACTGGAAGGATGCATTGATTAAACATTTTTCTTTTAAGGCATAATGGCATATTGCTCTTGAAAATGATACTGGTTCTTCCAAAAGCTCTCCAACCAAGTTTTATACGACGATTAA
Source organism: Macrothele yani (assembly GCA_039090855.1). Lineage (NCBI taxonomy): Eukaryota > Metazoa > Arthropoda > Arachnida > Araneae > Macrothelidae > Macrothele > Macrothele yani. Next base: position 92,553,610 of record CM077013.1, read on the forward strand.
TTTTCTCATTAATGTGACTCTTGCTTGATATTTGTTATCCAGAGTAAATATAGGTATCGGTTACCTCGAGCTTTCGCCCATCAATCGCAAAATCTGCATTTCTTGAAAAAGCAATGTACATCAATTTTGTCTTCTGCAGGTTCATTTTTAATCCCACTTCTTTACTCTTGTCAGCAAGTTGCTAGATCATACTCTGAAGCCCTGGGAGAGATAGTTGCAAAAATGATTATGTCATCAGTAAAACGAAGGTGAGTTAAATAACATCCATTAATCTTTATCCCCTTGTTTTCCCAGTTCAGTGAATGAAAGACACTTTGCAGTGTGGCATTGAAGAGTTTGGGGAATATGGTGTCATCTTGTCTCACTCTCTTTCCAATTTTTAATGGTGCTGTATAGCCGAACCTTTGCACTTGCATTTTCATAGATGTTATTAATAGTGCAAACGTAAGATCATATATACAGTGCTGGCCACCCAAAATGCAACACCAAGAAGGACACGAGATAGCAAAGCCAGATTGACTGAACACATAACAACAGATACAAAGATGAAACGATTGAGCCTACAGGCCCGTGCGACTTGCGGAACACACAGACATCAATAGTTCGTGTGGTCCCCATGGCTGGCAATAACGGCCGCTACACGCCGCGGCATCGAAAGAAAGAGGCTTTGGATGTGGGCTTCGGGTATGTCGGTCCAGGCTGCTTCCACATGTTGCCACAGTTCATCAGGCGTAGCCAAGGGTGATGCTTGCCGGGCCACTCGGTTGCCGATCAGCGACAAGACGTGTTCGATGGGCGATATATCGGAAGAACAGGTGGGACACGGCAGCAGTGACACGTGGTGGGCCGTGAAGAATCTTTGCACAATGCGTGCCACGTGCGGGCGCGCATTGTCCTGTTGAAACGTGGGCACTGGCAGGTCCTGCAATTAAGGGAGGACTACAGGCTCCAAAACGTCGGAGATGTAGCGGTGGCTGTTGAGTGTACCGGCGATGCTTGCCAGAGGGGGTGCGGGTGTCATATCGAATTGCGCCCCAAACCATAACGCCAGGCGACGACCGGTATGGCAATGCATAATGCAGGCGTCATACAGTCTCTCGCCGCGGTGCCGCCACACGCGGATCCGACCATCGTGGTGTTGCAGGCAGAAGCGGGATTCGTCAGAGAAGACAATGTCGTGCCATTCCGTAGTCCAGGTGAGGCGTTTAACGGCCCACTGCCGCCGCACTCGCCGGTGGTGTAACGTCAATGGTAATCGGAGCAATGGGCGCCGTGCGACAAGTCCCCGCTCCTGCAGACGACGTCGAACGGTACGTGCTAACACAGGATGTTACGCAACACACCCTAATTCCTGCGCTAACGTTCGTGATGTGGTGGTGCGAGCCGGCAATGCCCGCAGCAGGACATACCAGTCCTCTCGTTCGGTAGTGTGCCGTGGCTGCGGCAATCGCTCACGTCGGTCTGTCCGTCCCTCCTGCACCCACCGAATCCATACTCGCCTCACTGTGGCTGGATGTCGTCCAACACCGGACGCCGATGTCTCGGTACGATAAACCGCTATCGCGATAAGCTACTATTCTTCCTCTGTCGAACTTTGAAATGTACTGGAATGACTGCCGTATTCTGCGACGAGGCATCAGGAAGCTTCCCACGCACAGGTCCGGCAGCACAACACGCTTCCCCTACTTACACCACGCCCTCTGTGCACCCTTCTTCTAGTGCTTCTCGGTGGCGTGCCGGGTGTACATGATTTGCATACGCCCTGCAATGCTATTCGTTTGCATGTTCTCTCGCGGGCGACGCATGCTGCGAATTTCAGGCCAATCGGATGCTTCCTTCTTGGTGTTATATTTCGGGTGGCCAGCAGTGTAGATAAATGTGTGTATATACATAAACATAAATAAACATGCACGGTCATATCAGAATAATATGACCATCCCCGGAATCACAGTGTACCCGCCCAAGCGCGTCACAGAATGCACGTGATAAGGTCGACCACATGGAGATATAAGCGGCCAGCCAGGACAGATGAGCCGTAGTACGTCACATGAGCACAATGGGCAGAGATTGATTTGAGGGACGTTCAAAAGGGAATGATCATCGGCTGCCACGCCAAGGGTGGAAGCATATCAGAAACCACCGACTTCGTGGGCTGTTCGTGAGGTGCTGCAGTAAGGGGGTAACATGAATAGACCGTTAGCACACGGAATACCACCCGACGTCATAACTATGGAACCCTAAAAGCTATCCACCCTAAAGGAGAACGTAGTCTCCGTCGACTGGTAAAGAGCAGTCGACGCGCAACAGTGCAGCAATTGACCATGAAAATTAACGCTGGGCACCCAGGTACGTGTCCTCGATAGCAGTAGAGAAGGAGAATCCTGTTACGCATGGGTCTCTGGAGTCGACGCTGCGTCAAGGCACCGATGTTAACCTAGGTCCATCGGCAACGACGCCTGCGCTTCGCATGGGATTACCGTCATTGGATAGTGGAAGAGTGGAAAAAGGTTGCCTTCCCCGACCAATTGAGGTTTCTACTCCACAGAAGTGACGGGAGTTAGGGATACGGCGTCAGACACACGAGAAGCAACACCCGGACACGCTTGTCTGTCAAATACAGGTCGGCGGTGGCAGCGTGCATGGCTGGGAGATGTTTTCCTGGTATGACCTGGGACCGCTGGTACCACTGGATGGGTCCCCTGAACGCTAATGGCTACCTGTCCATCTTCGCTGACCACATGGAATCCTTAATGTTGGACGTTTACCCTGGTGGTGATGGTGTCTACCAAAAGAACAATGCGCCGTATCAAGTCGCTAAGGGAGTGCGTGACTGGTTCCAAGAACACGACAGCGATGTCTCCGTTCTCCCTCGGTCGGCGAAATCGCCCGATCTCAATTCCATAGAGCGAGCAAATATCCAGGGATTATTAGGTATAGGTGGTCATATTATTCTGATACGACCGTGTATATCTTGATATATCTTGTGCTGCCACCATTGAAGTAAGACTGTGTCAATGATGTGTGTCAGAAGTTGAGTAAAAGAGCAAAGAGCTGTGGTAAAAGTTTACTCTAAATTAAGAAAAACTGCCACGGAAGTGTATCAAGACCTAAAAAAACTTTTACGGCGATGACTGTCTGAGCCCTGTGCAGGTGTTCTGCTTGTTTTCAATGTTTAAACATGGCAGGGAGTCCCTCGTTGATGAACCACGCATAGGACTTCCAGTTGATGCATGGGCAAATGAAAATGTGGTGAAGGCTAGAAACATTGTTGCCCATGGTAAGCGAATAACCACTAGGCTACTCACTGAATAGCTTGGTGTCGGCCTGTGTGCCTGTACGCCCGCATGCCACGTGCCAGAAAAGAACTGTTCCGCAAAATCAACTTGTTTCTGTTGGACGACAAAAAACGCCGGCACACAGCCTGTGAAGCAGTTTCTGGCTCCAAAGTAGATCTGTTTGATTGAACATCCATCCTACTTGCCAGATTTGGCTCCCGCAGACATTTTCCACTTCCCAAAGGTGAAGTGTGCCTTGAAAGAGGTGCGCTTCAGCTACATTGAAGACATCCAACTAGGTGTGACTAACAGACTGAAGGAGGTTTCTATTCAGGGTTTCTACCGTGGGTTCGAACACCTGTAAGACGATGAGATCTGTACGAAAGATCTCATCGTCGTTTGGAGTTGGAGGGAGATTATTTTGAATCTGTGTAAGTGACAGTTCAAAATATAGTTTGTTGTTTTGATATAAAAACTTTTGTCTCACTACTTAACCGGCATACTGTGTATATATACCAGACGAACACACAACTTCCAGCTATAACTTTGTTCAGAGTAACTTTTTGATTTAAAAGATGACTTAAAAAATGGGATTAAATTCCACGAACAAATGAAAAACTGAGTTCAAAAGTGGTTAAATTCCAAAACGGTGGGAAAAGAAACAAGAAACGACAAATCGAATTTAAAGCCACTGGAAAGAACCATCGCTTGAAACAAAATAATTTATCACAAGTGGTTCTCATAATGAATGTTATTGCTATTCGTAATAACAGTGGAGTATATTCGAAATGAAAAACTTTCTGAGTCTTCGTAGGGCGTTTGTAGAATGTGTGTCCACTGTCCCCTGTTTTTGTGCGATTATTAAAAACGGGGCTCTCGCCATTTTATCACACTGCGCAGACAGCAACCATGAATAATACAAAGTTCAGAATAATGAGAAGTTTATCACTTCAACGCGGATTCCGGAATTTTAGAAAGGAACAAAATCTTGTGGTTTCCAGCAAAAAAATGTTATTGATGAAAAATTATGGCTCGTGGAACCTATTTCTGATTAATGTCATATAATAACTACGTGTTTCTGCTTTTGCACATGAAAAGACAAAAAAAGTGTATATAGTACGTTGCATTTCGTCATGTATACAAACTGCTGTTACTTAAAGTGACAGTCTGGATATCAGTGGTACCAAGCTAAAATAAGGCAGACAAGCAGCGTAAATATATTATGATATACAGAGTGATCCGTGTGGGTAGGGATAATTTAAAAATGCTGCGGTGTGGCTTGTAACAGATATAATAAGTCAATATTTAGCGGACATTTACCTTTATAGATGAGAGTTCTTCTTGGCCCCTACATGACTCCCTTTGCCGACTCGGCAGAGTTCATACCGGGTGCTCAATTCCTGCCACGTGTTTTCTAACATCTGCGGAGTGATTTGTGCGAACGATCCTCTTTTCTTTTTTTTCTTTTTTTTTTTTTTTTCTGTACGGTCCTTTTTTCTTCTGTGAGGACAGTGTATGATCGGAACAATATCTGGATATGCTACAGATCTTCTTAGTACCACAACTGGATAACGATGCCATTTTACAGAAAGATGGAGCCCCCAGCACACTGGTCACTGGAAGTCAGAAACTTCCTCAACAACACATTCAATTACAACTAGTGTGGCCGTGATGGTCCTATCCTTTGGCCTGCAAACTGCCCGGATCTCATTCTCCTCGATTTCTTCGTGTGGCAGTTTGTGAAGAACATCGTCTACGCACAACGACCTCAAAGCCTGGATGACTTGAACGTGAAAATTTCCGCAGCGTTCGCACATATCACTCCGCAGATGTTAGAAAACACGTAGCAAGAATTGACCACCCGGCATGAACTCTGCCGAGTCCGCAAAGGGGGTTATAATACAAACCCCCATCCATAAAGGTAATTTCTGGCAAATATTGACTTATTGTATCTGTTACAAGCCATACCACAGCATTTTAAAATTATTCCTACCAAAATAGGTCACCCTGTATTTCTGTTTCTTACTCGTGTAGATGCATAGTTTCTTATTGATTGTCAGGGTTTTCTAATAAAATCTAAGGTGCGGAGTGATTACGTTGGTTAAAAAGAAACCAAACTTTTAGAGTATACAATTAAATTTAAAATATGTGTCATACACAACCAATCACTAAAAAATTTAAAAATATGTTGCATTGATTTGAGAGCTTTTTTCCTGAACCATTGTTAACCGTATAGCCCCATAGCATGGAGTGAAAAACGGCTTCCAGAAAACATTTTGCTCAGGACCCAGAATTGCTCTAATCGATCCTTGGGCATGACAAGCAACAATTTTGTAAAAATACTAAGAAGCAATTAATCTGACTGTCCATAACTTAAACATACATTGATGAATCAGCGGTTGTTATTTTAATAGGAATTTTTCGCGCCTATCTTCTTTTCGATTGGTTTGTTTTGCATTCCATAATGCTTTGGGTACTAACAATTTATGGAATTTGTGATCGTTTCGAATGCAGACACACACATTCTACACGATTGAACCATGGCCTTATAGAAATCGGCAGGAAGTTAGTTTCAAATTAACATCCCCCCCCCCTTTCTCATTCATGTCTTCCATGAGATTGCTAAGACATCCGCCCTTCTCAATTTCTTTTCACATAGTTCAACTTTGCAGCACCACGGCGCTTTTGATGAAAACGGGGTCATTGCCACCGCTACTCCACGAATTAATGATAACACTTCTTTCCGGAAAAATTTCTGTAATCAGTTGTTTGTCCATGTTCTTCCTCTGCCCTTTTTCCTTAACGGAAGTAGGCGGAGTCAAAAGGAATATATGATCAGTTAAATCCGATTGAGTCTCCAGAGCGAAACGCAAATGTTTAAAAACAGTATAAAATTCTTTGTCACAACATTTGTACTTTATACATAAAAAAACTAAAGGGAAAGAAATTTCAAATAATACACCCAAAAAAAAAAAAAAAAAGGCGAATTTTCCACTTCTTTTGAAACTTTGAAACTTTTATAGCCGCATTGCACAAGCGCGGAAGTATTTCAGATGTGCAACATTCTGGAGAAAATTATTCTTTTTATTCGAATTAAAATGTATGTACACTCGGTAAAAATATTTTGTGAAACATGTTTTTATATTGTCTCTCCGCATTGTGAGATTACAAAGCGAGAGAGACCACACCGGATTCTCGGCTGTAAAAAGCACTTCATTTGAATATCTTCCCAAACAGAAAACAACTTTGCAAGTGGATTTTTAAAAAGGAGAAAATCAGCGAAAAGGAAAATCAGTTTACATAACCTAGAGAAAAAACTACTTACTATTTAAAACGCCCAACGTTCGCATTGCTCTTCATGTTGAATGGTACTAGTCGCAAAAAGAAGTTTTTCAGCAGGACTCCTAGAACCACTAAAACCTTTTCAAGTGCAAACAGTTACATATGCATACTAGGGGAATAAATGTGCTTTACAAAAAAAATCACAAACTGCAGATAAAATGGCGGCAGACATCCAAGGAAAAAGTTTTTTTAATCGAACAATTTGGAACAGAGATGGGGAAGAAAACGTGAAATAATTTCTTTCCTTCGTGGTTTGAAGAAGAAAATGGGCAGAAAGCGCTTTTCAAAGTGGTATCCTACCAAAAAAATTGTTTTTCTTTTCTTCACAGGACTTTTCCCTAAAAGCAAGAACAGATTTCAAATAAAAGCAAGACAGATGACACCGAAATTTTGGTTGTAATGAGCACGTCTTTTGAATCCTTTCTAAAGCGAATTAATTTATCAAAGTTATTCAGAGGCAATGCAACTGGTTAGGAAAAAATCAACCGGATTTCCACAATTGATAAAACATCCAGAAATAAAGATCTACTTCCTTTTACTAGAGGCTAAAAATTGTGTTGCAAAAATTAACAAATGGCGCACAAAAAGTTTCTCATAGCAGAAGGAAGGTAACGGAGATAAACAGATTTTCAGATCGAACAGTTAAAAGAAGAAATATGGAAGGAAAGATGATATGATTCTACGCCTTCTAGCGGAACAATTTTGCATAATGGAAGAGTTGAAAATAGGCGAAAAATATTTCCGGGAAGCACAGATATACTCAGAAAAAGGCCTTAACCTTTACGTCCCCTAGCGAGAAATCTGTGCATTATTTAAGGTAGACGTCTAGTGATTTTGCTTCCTATACTTCCAATGGGCAAACTTCTGCACACATTTTCTTCACGATTAATGCGTTCCCATGGATGAAAATTTGAATATTGATTAAAATAACTTCATATTATAACTTGGAATACTTAATATTTTCTAATATATAATCATAATTATATTAAAAATCAATAACTTTTCTTTTGGTGATGTCGAGACCAGGAAAAAGATGGCGCCACCTGTACATTGATGACGTCAGTAGACAAACAAATGTTGGATTGCTTAATTATGGTTATGTTTTAGAAAATATTAAGTATTCCAAGTTATAATATGAAGTTATTTTAATCGATGTTCAAATTTTCATCCTTGGGAAAGCATTAATTATGAAGAAAATGAGTACAGAAATTTGCCCATTAAAATATAGGAAGCAAAATCACTAGACGTCCACCTTAAAGGGGATAATGCTCCATATGCTATTGTAGCGAATGGCTTACAGTAAAAATAAAATTTCTCAATAGGGTTTTTAGAAGCGAAGATACAATTGCAAACAGAAGTACACAAATACCCCTAGCGGTAGAACTGTGAACTATTAAACTCTTCAAATACTAACCTAAAGTGTTCCATAAGTGAAATGCATCCGGTGTTGAAAGAATTTTTGAAATCGAAATTTAAAAGCAGAGATATTAAGAACAAGAAAGATGACACCAAATTTGCGGTTGAAGTGAGCACGTCTTTTGAATCCGTTTTGACGCGAATTAAATTAATCAAAGCTATTTAAAGTCAGTGGAACCGCGGCTAGGTAAGCAATCAACCGGTTTCTACAATCGATAAAACATCCAGAAATAGAAGCAGCTACTTAGTTACACCAGCGGCTAAAAAGCATGTTACGAAGATTAACGAATGGTGCACAAAAAGTTTCTCATAGCACAAGGAAGGTGCCAGAGACAAATAGATTTTCAAATCGAACAGTTAAAAGAAGAAATATAGAAGTAAACATGATGTAAGTCTACACCTGCTAGATGAATAATTTTGCATAATGAAAACGTTTACATTAGACGAAAAATATTCTTCATGGGAAAAGCTATGATAAGGAAAAAGAACTATTCAAATACGTCACCCGGAAGCAGAGATAGCGAAAACAAAGGTTTCGCCCTTTACGCTCCTAGCGGGAAATAATTGCATTATTTAAACAGAATAATGCTCCACGGCGCTATTGTAGCAAATGGCATACAGTGAAAATGGAATTTCTCAATGGGGTTATTAGAAGCGGAGATACAGCTGTAAACTGAAGTACAAAAACACCACCTACCTACTGCGAAATTCCTCATATACTAGCCTAAAATGTTCTACAAAATAAACGGCATCTGGTGTTGAAAGAATTTTTTTAAATGCACTAGTAGAAGCAGAGATATTGAGAAAACCCTATTAACATTTGCTCCCCTAGCGGCGAAATTGTGCAGTATTTTAAGAAGAAAATGCGCACACAGAGTTTGCGTAGTTAGTAGTATCTGACCGAAAAAGATTTTCAATCGGGTTTTAGTCCGACAGATATTGCTGTAAACCGAAGTGTGAAGTCACGCCCTCTGGTGGCCGACTTGTGCGTTAAGAAAACTTTGAAATTATATGAATTTCGCAGAGGAAACGCTCTCCAACAAAGAAATAATTTTTCAAATCGGACTCAGAAGTAAAGCTATCGACAAATATATGATATACTTCGTACATCTATGCCCTCTGGCGGAAAAATATTCATTAATATCTGAAGAAAGTATTCTCAAAAGGTTCTCCGAAGTGAGCGTTATCGGTCAACGAAATCATTTTTTCAGTCGAGTTTTCAGGAGCTAAGATTTTGCTGCAAATACATGAGAAGCAAAAATTAAAGCTTACGTCCCCTGGTGGCCAAACCATTCTTTACCAAATTTTAGAAATTATATGCAAAACATTTCCCATCTGAAGCTGTATACGATACAGGAAGAATTTTTCAAATCGGAGATTTAGAAGCAGAGATATACTGGAAACGCAGTGCATCCTAACGCCCCCTGGCGGAAAGCCTAGGAATTACTTGAAAATTTTGAAATTATATGAAAAGCATTTCGCACCGGAAACACTATCCGATAAAGAAGGAATTTCTTTTAAATGGGACTCTAAGAAGCAGAGAAATTGACAAAAACGAGATATACATCTACACCCCTGGCGGAGAAACCATGTGTTATTTTAAAAAGAAAATATTCCGAAAAGGTTTATAGACGTGAGTGGCATCGGTCCACAAACGAATTTTTTTAGTTGAGATTTTAGAAGCTCAGATTTCGCTGCAAATACGCCCGGAGCAGAAATCAATACTTACGCCCCCTCGTAACCAAACCATTTTTTACCAAAAATTAGGAATTATATGCAAAATATTTCCTATCAGGAGTTGTATCCCTTGCAAAAAGAAATTTTCAAATCGGAGTTTTCGAAGCAGAGACATCTGGGAAAATGCAGATTACTTTTACACCCCCTAACGGAAAATCTGTGCGTAACTTGAAAATGTGATTATACCTAAATTGGTTTTCAGTGTAAGCGGAATCGAAAGGTAAAATAAAATATTTAGTTAGAATGTTAAGAAGCAAATATATGGAATAAAATGCATTTTGAATTCGATATCATCTGCCTCACGCCCTCTAGCGGCGAAATTATGTATCGTACAGAAAAAAACGAAATGGAGGATCATCATTTTCACATTTGAAGTTTCCATATACAATTTTTTAAATCAGACTAGTAGTTACAGAGATATGGTGTCTACAGACAAACAGACGGACGGACGGACAAACCGGTCACATAAGCACATTCTTTTTTGCAAAAGGCATGCTAAAAACAGATTAAAAGTTGGCCAGCTGAGAAATTGCGCATTATTTTTGGAAGAAAATACACACGGGTTTTTATTCCTGCAGATGTTGCTGTACGGAAATGAGAACATACCCACCTAGTGGCAAATTTGTTTGTTAAGAGAAATTTGAAATTATATGAGAAACATTTCGCATCGGAAACGCTTTCCAACAAAGAAATAATTTTTCAGATCGGACCCTTACATGCAGATATATCGACAAAAATAAGGTATAATTCAGCACCCCCTAGGGGAAAACTATGCATTATTTTAAGAAAAAAGAGTTCTGAAAAGATTTTCGAGGGTGAGCGATATCAGCCCACGAAAGAATTTTTTCGATCAGTTTTCAGAAGCTTAAATTTTGCTGCAAATACATTAGAAGCGGAAATAAAGCTTACGTCCCGTGGTGGCCAAATCATTTTTTTTTAATCAAAAACTAGGAATTATACAAACGAAGTACAAGAATTCTGCCTTAGATGCACGATTAGAACTTGCAGGAGAAAATAAAGTGTTTAGTACAAGTACTTCTTTTGATTTACAGCACGAATATTTTATTGCACTAGGAATTATAACCAAAACATTTCCAATCAGGAGCTGTATACAATGCAGGAAGAATTTTTCAAATTGGAATTTTAAAAGCAGAGATATCGGGGGAAACGCAATTTACCTTTACGCCCCAGCTGAAAATCTATGCGTTTTAAAAAAAAGAAGCTGTATGAAAAAACATTAGCTCTTCAACAAATAATGAATTTTTCAAATTGGGCTCTTAGAAGCAGAGATATCGGCAAAAACAGGATATACATATACGCCCCTGGCGGGAAAACTATTTACGCAGGAGGTATTAAAGTTGAGCACTATTGGTCCACGAAGAAAATTTTTCTGTCGAGTTTTCGTAAACTCAGATTTTGCTACAAATACATCAGAAGAACAAAAAGACACTTACGCTCCCTGGTAGAAAATTTATATAATTTATTTTTGGTACCTTTTTTTGTAGATTCTTTGTCAAAAATTAGAAATTACACTGCTGGCCACCCAAAACGCAACACCAAGAAGGACACGAGATAGCAAAACCAGATTTACTGGACTCATAACAACAGATACAAAGATGAAACGATTGAGCTTACAGGCCCGTGCGACCTGCGAAACATGGTGTTGCAACACCATGCTTCCTTCTTGGTGTTGCATTTTGGGTGGCCAGAAGTGTATATGCATAAAATTTTCTATGAGGAGCTGTTTCCGATGCAGGAAGAATTTTTCAAATCTGAGTTTTAGAAGCTGAGATATCGCGGAAAAAACTCATTTTACTTTGACGCCCTCTAGCGCAATTCTACGAAACTATGCTTAAAATAGTCTGTGTTGAAAATGGCACCGACAGGAAGAAAAACAATTCAGTCGGATATTTAAGAGCAAATATATTGAATAAAATGTATTTTAAATTCGATATCATCTGCATTTACGCCCTCTAGCGGCGAAGTTGTGCATTGCCGATTCAGTGGCGCAGTGGCGAAATCGATGGCTTCTGATCGTTCGTCCGAAAGGGTTTCGGGTTCGAATCCCAGTGAGGCATGGATGTTGTGTTTGACTTAAGGCACTGGCCCTCTCCTTTTCTGAGAACCAGTGGCCCTAAATCAGGGACGGGCGACTGCTTATAGCCCATTGAGTTGCTCACGGTAGAAGCTAAACATCCAGTCGAAAAAAAAAAAAAGTTGTGCATCAAAAAAAACCTTAATGCAAGGATCATAATTTTCCCATTTCGAGCTTCCCAATGTAAAAATAATTTTTCAGATCGGACTAACAGTTGCAGAGATATGGTGTCCACAGACGGACGAGCGAACCAACTGATAAGTACGATCTTTATTTTCAAAAGATGTGCTAAAAAAGGGACACTGATGTCCCATGCCCAAAATATTCTTCATAGCCAGAGTTATGCAATAAAAAAAAAACAATTCAAGTACGACTTTCGGAAACAGAGAAAGAAATAAAACAGCTTATAGGTATATGCACCCTAGCAGCAAAACTTTGCATTATTTAAAGTGGATAATATTAACAAGCCTCGCCATAGTGAATGACTTCCGGTACAAAAAGAATTTTCTCAAACGGATTTTTAGAAGCGGGGATACCATTGCTGACAAAAGTGGACACTTACGCCACTTAGTGTCAGCGTTGTGTGTTATGAAATATTTAGAAATACATGCAAATTTTACCCGTTGTGACTGATCATCTGTTGTAAGAAAGAATTTTCAAATAAGATTTTAGAAGAAGGGATATCAATGAAAAAAAAATGCTCATTTACTCCAACAAGCGAAAAATGTGTATTATTTTGAACATGAAATGTAAATAAAAATTTTCTCTATTAAGCCAACCAGACCAAATTAGAATTTCTTCAGTTTAGTTTTTAGTCGAATACATAATATGGCTGCAAAACAGTTTCAAACAGAAATATGAGTCTAAATGGAAAATTATCCCTAAATGGAAAATTATTCTTGATGAAAAATTACTATTAGGGGTATGCAAAAATTTATGCCGTTTTAAGGAGAAAGGAACAATCAGGAAGCCAGTACACATTTATTCAACGAAATATTGGCCGTTAGCATCAATGACAGTTTGCCCTTTTTCATGCAACAAATTAATGCCCTTGTAATAGAAAGACTCGGCTTTTAATTATTCTTGATGAAAAATTACTATTAGGGGTATGCAAAAATTTCTGCCGTTTTAAGTAGAAAGGAACAATCAGGAAACCAGTACACATTTATTCAACGAAATATTGGCAGCCAGCATCAATGACACTTTGCCCTTTTTCAGGCAACAAATTAATTCCCTTGTAATAGAAGGACTCTGCTTTTGAGCTGAAGTACGAAGCAACAAAATTTTCCACCTCTGGAACTGTGGTGAACCGCTGTTGGGCTAGGGCATGTTGCATAGAACGAAGCAGATGAAAGTCTGAGGGTGCAATGTCCAGGGGTAAGCGGAGTGCGGTAAACTCTCCCATCAGTGTAACTATTCAAGGATTGATTTCGTGGTGGCACCGACATGTGGTCTGACGTTATCGTGTAACAAGATGACTGGGCGGAACCCTTTACCTGTCCATGGGCGTTTTTGCTCGATTGCGACGTTCAGTTTCATTAACTGATCACTATATCGTTGTGCAGTGATTGTTTCGCCCGGTTTCAACAGTTCGAATTACAGCACTTCGTGCATATCCCACCACACACTCAACAGTATCTTTTTCCCGTGGATATCCTGTTTTGCTGTGGATGTTGATGGCTGGTCTGGGTCGACCCAGGATCTCTTGCTTACGGAATTGTCGCAATAGACCCATTTTTCATCCCGGTACCTTCCACAAGAAATTCTTCCCTTGAAACCTCTTCAGCAACGACATGCAGATGCCCAATCGTTGACCAATATTACGCTCCCTTAGAGTATGCGGAACCCACCTACCAATCTTCTGGATCTTCCCCAAGGCTGTATGTAGACTCCCCACCACCGTCGATTGAGCCACTGTCAAACGTTTCATCCTCCTGCAACAGCGATTCCAGCTCCTTGTCTGCGAGTTCCTGCGGTGTACCTGCACGTGGCTTGTCCTCCAAGCTTAGATCACCTTTCTTAAACCTGACAAACCATTCTCGACACGTCCGCTCACCCATAACAGTTTATATATATATATATATATATATATATATATATATATATAAACGGTTATGGGTGAGCGGACATATTGAACCGTATGCTTCACTCGCACTGTTCCCAAAATTAAACATGAATAACAAACAGTGCCGCAAATTAACTTTATCAACCGCCATGCTTGGCTTCATATACGAACTGACAGCACGGGTCGCCCGCCGGTTAGAGCTCTACAGCGCCCACTAGCGGGGGCGGCGAAAACTTTTGCATACCCCTAATAAGTATATGTAAAACATTCCTCACCATGAACGTTATCCAACGCGAGAAGAATTTTTGAAATCATATATTTCGAAGCGGAAATATCGGGGAAAATACAAAATACTTTTACACACCTAGTAGGAAAATTGTGAATTATTTGACGTAAAAACTGTATTTAACATGGTCTTCGTAGTGAAAGGTAGCGAAGGAAAAAAAATTGCTTTAATCGGATGTTTAGAAGTAATGAATAGGAATAAAATGTGCTTTAAATTTGATAACATCTAAATGTGCACCCCTTGGATACAGCCACCCGTAAATGTGTGAAAGTGTGGCACATACACTGGCGTGCGAAAATTAAGGACGAGACGGTTTTTCTAGTGTAACGTAGTGCAGAGGTGCTGCACTTCGACTCAAACCATGCCATAAGATCCCCAAGATGTAAGAATATAGGACAAGTGAGCAAAACCGTCCAAACAAGGAATCCAAAGGATACAAAGACACTTTATTGAAAAGGTAGCTTTGAGCAACTGGACACAAGACAGAAACGTCCATGTGACAGGCGGCTGCCAAGAAAAATCCAGTCTTTAGTAGGGGATATGATCACCCCTGACTGCGTTGCAGGATTTACCACGTCTGCCCATGCTGAGGACGATGTTGTCAAGGAGCTGTTGAGACATTGCCGCCCATTCCTCTTGTAGCGCCAATCGCAGCAGCGGAATCGTTGCTGGCGGCTGGTGACGTGCTGCCAAGCGTCTCCCGAGAAGGTCCCATACGTGTTCGATTGGATTTAGGTCCGGGGATCTTGCGGGCCAATCCATGCATTGAATATCTTCACTCGCCAACAACTCTGCGACAGCCACTGTACGATGAGGTGTAGCGTTGTCGCCCATGAAGAGGAACTCAGGACCCACAGCACCTCTAAACAGACGCACGTGAGGCAGGAGAACCTCGGTACAATAGCGGACACCAGTGACTGAACATCCTTGCAAGATGTGGAGGTCAGTACGGCCACCAAGCATGATACCGCCCCAAACGAGAACTCCACCACCTCCAAACCGGTCCCTTTCGAGGATGTTGGAGGTGTGATTGCATGTTCCCTGCTCTCTCCAGGTGTGTTTACGTCCAGAATCTCTCGTCAGACTAAATCGGCTCTCATTCGTAAAGAGAACTCGACCCCATTGCTGATGTGTCCAGTTCTTGTGTTCCTGGCACCACATAAACCGCCGTCTCCGATGAGCAGGCGTTAATGACACACACCGTACTGGTCGTCCTACAAATAGACCACCTTTGTGCAGCCTCCTGGCCACGGTAAAACGCGATAACGGACTTCCAGTTGTCTGTTGCATGTGGCTTGCGATTTCTCCCGCTGTCTGCCGTCTGTCTCTTCTCGCCTGTAGGACAATATACCGGTCGTCCGCCGCCGTGGTTGCTCGAGGACGACCACTGCTAAACTCTCGTACAGCTGTTCCTGTCGTTTGAAATGTTCTTCAAGCTCGTGAAACGATGCTGTGAGCGATTCAGAACTCCTCGGCCACACAAGTCACACTTCGACCTTCTTTCAACTTCCCAATGACGTGATCTCGGGTAAAGTCATCCAGATGTCGTCTACTGGATTGCCTGTTGGCCATATCACACGGTGGTAGCAACTCGCCGTCGTTCAAACCAATGTACACCGTGCAATAGCTTTCACCGAATTGCTGAGCGTACACCGCCCGTGTGCTTTATACCCTTGCACCCCCACCCCCTCCACGACATGCTGCATATATGCGCATGCCCTACTGTACCGGACTCTAGTTTATATCCTGAGTGGTATTTCGGTCTGTTCTGCCTGCTCGTTCCGTTATTATGCTAATTTCTCCTCTTCGTCCTTAATTTTTGCACACCAGTGTATATGTTGCTACGGCAGTAAAAACTGCATTTTTGCAATGGTTTCTATGCTGTTAAGAATCAGATTCCCGTAATTTAAGTAAGATTGCAATAAGATATTGTTGTCTCATTTCAGGAGACAGCATACCTCACCATCAGATTTCAACAACGGTTAAATGCTTTAAAAACTAATAAATTAATTAAAAATAAGCAAACTGGAATATAAAAGAAAGGAGCTTCGAGGTGCAATATGCCACCTTGACCGCTATGTTACCAAATTTCAAGAGTCGACGTTCAGTAGTGTCTTGTAGGAAACCGACCGACAGACAAATACGGTGGTTTTATTAATATAGATTTAAAAATTCATCTGAGCTTCTAAAACTCCGACTTCGGTCAAAACATTTTCATGAATATCTGAACTATTTATAAAGCAAAATATTTTCATTATCTGACGTAAGTTATTTTTTTTTCACTGATCTCTTCTCTAATTATTGGGCTGTTTTAAAAAAAGAACAAGGAATGTTTTACTGCCGCTTTGACAAAAGTAGTAAAAAGAAAGATGACACCGAATTTTCGGGTGTAATAGACGTCTTTTGAATTCGTTCTGACGCAAATTAAATTTATCAAAGCTATGCAAGGTCAATGTAACTGGTAAGGAAAACAATAGTATCTGATGGAAGGAAGAAGTTTTTTAATCGGGTTTTTAATCCCTCAGATATTGATGCAAACGGAATCGTGAGCTTACGCCCTCTGGTTGCAGACTTGTGCTTTAAGAAAAATATGAATTTACATGAGAAACATTTCGCACCAGAAACGCTCTCTTACACAGAAATAATTTTTCAAATCAGACTCTTAGAAACAGATATCAACAAAAATAAGATGTGACTTTACGCCCCTGGTGGGAAAACCGTGCATTATTTTAGGAAGAAAGTATTATCGAAAGGTTTTTCAATGTGAACGGTATCGGTCCAAGAAAAAAAAAATTGTTGAGTTTTCAGGAGGTCAGATTTTGCTACAAATACACCAGAAGCAGAAATTAACATTGATACCCCCTGGTGGTAAAACCATTCTTTACCAAACAACAGAAATTATATGAAAAATATTTTTCATCAGCTGTATGCGATACAAGAAGAATTTTTCAAATCTGAGTTTTAGAAGCAGATATAACGCAGAAAACGCAATTTACCTTTCCGTCCCCTTGCGGAAAGTCTATGATTTACTTGAAAATTTTGAATTTATATGAAAAACATTTCACATCGGAAACACTATCCAACAACGAAGGAATTTTTCAAATCGGACTCCTAGAAGTAGAGATATTGACAAAAATAATATATACATCTACGCCGCTGGCGTAGAAACCATGCATTATTTCAAGAAGAAACTGTTCCTAAGAGGTTTGTCGACATGAGCAGTATCGGTCTACAAAAGACTATTTTTCAATCGAGATTTTAGAAGCTCATAGTTTGCTGCAAATACATCAGAAGCTGAAATTAAGACTTACGCCCCTTGGTGGTCAAACCATTTTTTACAAAAATTAGAAATTATGCGCAAACGATTTCCCATCAGGAGCTGTATCCGGTGCATAAAAAAATTTTCAAATCGGAAATTTAGGAGCAGAGATATAGGGGAAACGCAACGGACGGACAAACCGATAACATAAGCACGATCGTTTTTTACAAAAGACGTGCTAAAAAGAAGGAGGGCTGGATGAAGCATTAAGTAACATTAGCCATAGTATCATCCAAATGCAATGTGACTCCCCAAATGGGGTATATGCGCCATTTTTACGAAATACGACGTCTCGTATATTTGCATTTGGAACTGTATATGCAAATATACGCGACGCCGTCTGTCTGGTTTTAAAATGTACCATTTGAAAAACTAATTTTATTTATGCTGCGTCGGTGATTGAGGTATCTCAGTAACTGAATTCCGACCATTCGTCCTCGATGGGAAGCGTGCTCGAGCTCTGGAAGAGGCTGGGTAGTGCGTACCTCTTACAGCACAGGCTACACCACTTCCCTGGAACAGGAAATCCTAAATTAGGGACAGGAAAGTGCTTATATCCCTAAGTGTTGCTCATGGAGAAACACTTAGGACTACAGCCATTAAACCCCAAAACCAAAAATAGCCGGAGCTATGACATTCCATGAAATTTCCAGCTTTTCTGATGTAAAATGTTCTCATTTATTTTGAAATAAAAATCAATTTTCTTAATTAGAACACTATAAAAGACGTGATTATTACACCAGAAATTCCTAGTTCATCAGCATGACAATAAAATTTAAGCATCAGCAGTACTCAGAGATAATTTGTTTTACAATTTCATTGGGTCATGCTCCTAACTGTAGAAGAACTATATAGGATATTGTGAAAGTGAATACCTCCCGGGTGGGGCAAGCTGGCCGTTCATCCGAGATGAGTCCCCGTTCGAATCCCAGTGAGGCATCGATATTGTGTTTGTCCTATGGCACAGGCTTACTCCATTCCCTGGAACCAGTGGCTCTAAATTTGGAACGAGCGACTGCAAGGACGAGCTAATACTTCGCAATCCTGCATTGAAACAGGGGAAGCGTTTTGTGGAAAGTACAAGAGTCATGGTTTCTCTAAACTTCCATCGAGTTGCTCATGGTGGTCGTTAATCCACACCCCCACAAAGAAATAGTGACTTATTTAAACCTCCTCCCCAGAACAACATAAAGACGAATGACAGTATAATATCGCTGTCGTCGTTCAAATAATAGTTTAGACGCCATGTGATGTCTATCGTGTCACTGGTCCATCTGATTTTTTTTTATAATACATACATACATTTACAGGTCTTCGAAATAATCCCCATGTTTCCTTATGACAGCGGCCCAACGTTTGGGCAAGTCTTGTATTCCAATCAGGAGACCTCCATTGTCGAAGCGTCAGATTACTCGGGTCACCTCCTTAGAAACATCCTGAATCGTACTGAATCGTTTCCCGCGGAGCGGCTTCTTCAGTTTTGGGAACAAATCACAATCTGGTGGGCTCATGTCAGGACTGTATGGCGCCTGGGGAAGCAATTTCCATCTGTACTTTTCTGGAATGTCTCTTACTGTACGGGAAACATGTGGCCTCGCGTTGTCGTGCAAAATGATGACACCAGCTTCGAGAATATCGGGACTGCTTTGGCGAATCTTTGGATGCAAAACATTTCGCAGAAACCTTTTGTAGTATTCCGCTGTTTCAATGGTCCCTTCGGGCACTCTGTCTGTTGCTATCACTCTAAGTTTAATCATCAACAGCTTAACCTTCGATTGTTGACGGCAGATTTTTTTCTGCCGAGGTGATTCTAGATGTTTCCACTGAGCGGATTTCACTTCTGGTTCAAAATCTCGTATCCAGGTTTCGTCTATAGCAACAATTCTGTCCAAAGAAACTGCTCGCCTTCCATCTCGTATCGCTGAAGCAATTCTTTTGCGATGCCTTTGCGAACTATATGCTGCTCTTCACTCAAATTATGCGAAACCCTTTTGGCAGCCACTTTTCTCTTCTGTAATTTTTCTGTTAGGATTCCGAAACCCGAAGCGGTAGATATGTTTGCTTCATATGCAATCTCTTCACATGTTTTCCATCGATCTCCTTCCAAAATGCTGTTGACGTTAACCACAGAAGTGTCGTCCGTTGCATCGGATGGCCGGCCGCTTCTTGGGTTGTCTTCGATGCTTTCCCGACCTTCGCAGAAACGAGAATCACACCGCGACACTGTGCCACGATCCACTATACTATCCCAACAAACTTTACAGAAAGCTTCATGAATTTCGGTAGGGCATTTTCCTCGCAAAATTTCAATTTCAATGTAGGATCACTGGTCTCTACGCGTGATCTGACCTGACTCACTTTCTTCCTCCATTTGTAGGAAGAATGTTTCGGAACAGGAACAAATTAGCCAGCAAAAGTAGTCACAACTTTATATACTGAAGTCTTACTCACCACTGGCGCAACGATTGGAGCGATTGCATCACCCTAAGGGCAGCGCCTGCGCATTGTACAATACTTTTGGAATGGCCTACGTATAAACAATCACCCGTCGTTAATTTAGGTCCACTGGTCCCAGGGAGAGAGTAGAGCCAGATCCATCAGACGCACGTACCACTCACGACTCATCCGGGACTTGACACCGGGCTCATCCATTACCCCCTAATAGGTTTACAGGCCCGTGCACCGAATACCGGAAGCTGGATGACGTGGGGCAGAGTAGGCTGATGACCGTAGTGTGTGGGCGAGCATGCATCAGCTTGCTCACTCTGTGTAAGCCTGACTGTTGATGTGCGTGGTTGTTGTTGTCGTCAAATTAAAATTCCCTACTAATGGGGAGGTTCTCAGAAAATGGACTACAGCAATTAAGCGTGAAAATTTTCAAGTGACCAAGAACTCTAATGTAAGTGGAAACCTTTTGTTAACCTTATTTAAACTACTTGTAAAATAAAAATTTTGAACTAGAAAATTTATATTTGGTTAATTTTATAAACAATGCATCTCACAGCGGGAAGTCAGAGCACTGAAAAGATTTTTGAAAAATGAAATTTATTGTTGTAATGGAAATAACAGATTACTTGTGTTGTTATAATAACCCATAACATGTTTTTGCCAATGTATCAAATAAATTCAAAGTTAAATATGTATATTTAGGAAAGGATTTTAACTTTATTATGGACACAGAATAATAAGGGTTGCATGTTTTTGATCCCAAGAGTAATATGTTGATACATTCGTACATAGTTATTTAAGTGTCTAAGGCAGTGCCAGACTAAACTTTTTTGGGGTCCCTATTTCTGGGCACAAGTGCTTGTAAAATAACTATGTCCTATACCCTATACGAAATATATGTATATCATGTACACATCTAACATGCTTATGTCCTTTATATAAATGTTAAGGCCTTGTTGCCAAGTAAAATACATCTTTTGTGTTTGCAGACATGGAGAGTTGCATTGAAATATCATTTTTAATATTTATTACTAAAAGTTTGTTTTGTTTGTTTGAGTGGAGGTTTAACGACCACCGTGAGCAACTCATTGGGCTATAAGCAGTCGCCCGTCCCTAATTTAGGGTCACTGGTTCCAGGGAAGGGAGAGAGCCAGTGCCGTAAGACAAACACAACATCCGTGCCTCACCGGGATTCGAACCCGGACCCCTTACGGACGAATGATCAGAGTCCATCGCTTAGACCACTGCGCCACCGGGGCGGCTTATTACTAAAGGAACGCAAACATACTAATCATATTCTTTATACTAATCATATCTTTTCATATTCTAATCATATTCTTTCTAATCATATCTTTTCATATTCTAATCACATTCTTTTTAAATATATCAGAAATCTATAGATATCAGGGCTTGAAAAATATGGGAAAAGTTACATGCCCAAGTGCCCAGTTGGGCATGTAACTTTTAGGTGTTTATTTACCAGTTGGGCAAGAAATTATTTATTTGCCCAGGTAGTAAAAGCTGGATGTGCAGGAAAATGTATCTTTTAAGATAACAAACCAGAACCCTAATTTTTTTTTAAGGTAAAAATATGAACTGTTTTAACATCTTTGCACTTCCATTTTAAGGGTCTGTATTACAAATGTTCAATGCACAAAAGTGCGTATATCAATTTTTAAGATGCTGATGCTAAAATTGGCATGAAATGGTACGAAGATGAAACTGGTGTTTCGGAAATATAGTGATTCTGCCATGTTCCTTTTGTTAAAGTTTTCTCCCTTTGTCACTAAACATGAGAGGCCAGTTACATCAGAGGCATGCATACTGTTGTTGATTATAAACAAAATTTGGAGCAAAACTAGGTTTCCGATTTCTGGGCGTAGAGCATAACATAATTAAAGATGTGATATTGCTCTTTCCTTGGTACTTCGTAACAATAATACAACTTCCAATAATTAACAATGACATGAAACACGACATGTGATGACTGTCTTTTTTTCTTGTGTGGTAGGAAATTTTATTACAAACTTTTTTATTTTAAAATTTAGTTACCATGCGCAGGCAATTAGATGTTTTATTTACCTGCCCAGACGAATAATTTACATGCTCTGGGCATCTCGGGCATGGTATTTTTAAGCCTTGGATATTGTTATTTTTAAGAGAAAAGAAAGTACCTGGATCGACATGAATCACATATTGTAGAAACTATGTTCTAAACAAACAAGGTTTTCAAAATACAAGTAGAAATGTATACTCGCTTTTTTTTTTTTTTTTGAAAACATTTGCTTAAAATGAGAGATCAACTTTTTATTCATTTATCTAGACTTATCTGTTTCCAGACTTCCTGCACTGTGTCTTCACAAGCTACAGCTATAATAACTGGAACTAATATATATCATATTATCCGATAATTACTGGAAAGTGTGCTTCCAAACGTGAGGGTGAGTGTCAATCTTTGTATGGGGATAAACTTCTCCGATCCTTCATAGAATTTATTTTGAAACCAAAATCATAAAAAAAGGAAAAAACAATCTTTTTCAATAGCTTTAGTAATGACAAAACATTTGTGCAAAATTTTATACCATTGCTTTTTATAGTTTCTGAGAAAATGGTACATCAAGTTAGTCAATTTATAATGAAACATGTACATCTTTTAAAATACATCCTATAGTACCAAAACAATCGCTTAGATTTATTCAGTACAATAACTGCATGTGCATTTGTCAGGTTCTCAAAAAATATAATAATTATCTGTAAAAATACTTTAAGATGGAACAAATTTCAGATTTTCTTAGAAATGTGTCTTTGAAATTCTTCAAGGAACCGCTAACGGACACATAATTAAATTGAGTTTGTGATACCCAAAGAACTACACAACCATAATTATTTGTACATTGGCAGTTTTCCTGAATACTTCTTGAAAATCAAATTTCAGGAAATTTCTGCCAATAAGTTACTTGTATTTTTCCAGATAAAAAGAAATGCTTATATTGTGGATCCAAATAGTTTTGCTTAATGCTACTAATATACTTAATACAGATGTGTTGAACTTTGACAAGGTAACTTTTTTGAAATAGTGCTCTGTAAGACAAAAATTATAAACTTTGTATTTGCTTATCAAAATGAAGTTGTCCAAATACGTAACTAGATGGTACTAAAATTAGGAAAACTTGTTATGTCATTAAAATGTCATTATTGTACGTTTAATAATGTAGCAATTGCATAATTTTCTTGAAATCCTCATTTATTTGATGCAATCAGTCGATCAAGCAGCAATTCACTGTATGTATGTTAAAAAGTGTTTTATTGAGCCTTTGGTAATAATTAAACACAGAAAAAAATTCAGTTTTTCTTGACCTTTTTTTATATATTAGTGATCACGGATTGCATATAAATTGCTAGTTACTGTCTGATGTGAAAATACATTTTCACTAAAGGAATTATTTCGTCACTAAAATTTTCATAGTCATAAGTTTGCAATGAATGAAAAATCTGATTCCTTAAATTAGTCAATTGACATCTTTTGAAACAACCGCGATACATCGTAATGAACCCTCAAACTAATCTTTCAAGTACAAGAACGATTTGTTCACAAGTACAGGAATCATTCGGTTAACTATAAAGACCCTATAACTTCAAGTGAAATTACGACAACAGTTTATAATTTCGATTATAGGAATGGTTTATCACTTCCAGTGAAATGACAGCGATGCTTTCATTAAGTTGACGAATCTGTTTTGCTTACCCTTCCAAGTCGAAATTATTGCTACGCTAAATTTTACGCTGTAATTTCTTTTTCTTCTGTATTTTAAAAGATTATTAAACAAACTTGTTAACTCTGCAGTTATTTAAAAACTAACAGAAGTTCTTATTTAAATGCAGTGAAACTTAAAAAGAACGCACGAACTGGTTAGTTGCTGTACGTAAAAATGCGTTCGTTTCTCACATCGCTGTAATGCTCCTCTCCGCGACTACGGACTACTCTAGTGACGTCACAAACCGGTGCGCGGGTCTGTTAAGCTATTAGGGGTGATGGCTCATCTCGGACCAATCAGACGCCAGTGTCTCAGACCGCTCGGCCACCGGGACAGCAACTACACTGCTGGCCACCCAAAATGCAACACCAAGAAGGACACGAGATAGCAAAGCCAGATTTACTGGACACATAACAACAGATACAAAGACGAAACGATTGAGCTTACAGGCCCGAGCGACTTGCGCAACACGCAGACATTAATAGCTCGTGTGGCCCCTATGGCTGGCAATAACGGCCGCTACACGCCGCGGCATCGAAAGAAAGAGGCTTTGGATGTGGGCTTCGGGTATGTCGGTCCAGGCTGCTTCCACACGTTGCCACAGTTCATCAGGCGTAGCCGCGGGTGGTGCTTGCCGGGCCACTCGTTTGCGGATCAGTGACCAGACGTGTTCGATGGACGACATATCGGGAGAACAGCCGGGCCACGGCAGCAGTGACACCTGGTGAGCCGTGAAGAATTGTTGCACGATGCGTGCCACGTGCGGGCGCGCATTGTTCTGTTGAAACGTGGCCGCTGGCAGGTCCTGCAGGTAAGGGAGGACTACAGGCTCCAAAACGTCGGAGATGTAGTTTTTGCTCTTTGAGTGTACCGGCGATGCGTACCACAGGGGTGCAGGTGTCATATCCAATTGCGCCCCAAACCATAACTCCAGGTGACGGACCGGTATGGCGATGCATAATGCAGGCGTCATACAGTGTCTCGCCGCGGTGCCGCCACACGCTGATCCGACCATTGTGGTGTTGCAGGCAGAAGCGGGATTCGTCGGAGAATACAATATCGTGTCATTCCGTAGTCCAGATACGGCGTTCAACGTCCCACTGCCGCCGCACTCGCCGGTGGTGTAACGTCAATGGTAATCGGAGCAATGGGCGCAGTGCGAGAAGTCCCCGCTCCTGCAAACGACGTCGAACGGTATGTGCTGACACAGGTTGTTGCGCAACACGCCCTAATTCTTGCACTAACGTTCGTGATGTGGCGGTGCGAGCCGTCAATGCCCGCCGCACAACATGCCGGTCCTCTCGTTCGGTGGTGAGCCGCGGCTGCGGCAATCGCTCACGTCGGTCCGCCCGTCCCTCCAGCACCCACCGAATCTATACTCGCCTCACTGTGGCTGGATGTCGTCCCACACGGGCACCGATGTTTCAGTGTGATAAACCGCTATCGCGATAAGCCATTATTCGGCCTCTGTCGAACTCCGAAACGTGCTGGAATGACTGCCGTATTCTGCGACGAGACATCAGGAAGCTTCCCACGCACAGATCCGGCAGCACAACATACTTCCACTACTTACACCCCGCCTTCTGTGCACCCTTCTTATAGTGCTTCTCGGTGGCGTGCCGGGCGCACATGATTTGCATATGCCCTGCAATGCTAATCGTTTGCATGTCCTCTCGCGGGCGACGAATGCTGCGAATTTCAGGCCAATCGGATGCTTCCTTCTTGGTGTTTCATTTTGGGTGGCCAGCAGTGCATAAACAGGACAGTGTCAGATTGTTTTATTTTCCCTCCTTGTTTCATGTGGGCAGACTTTATTCCGTTAGTAAATTTTATGTTGTTACGATGCATCTATAGTCAGCAAATTTATTGACTAGACGATAGATCCATATCCTCTTTTTTTTTCTTTTTTTTTATTTTTGTTGCTGAAATCAGCAAATACCTAAAATAAATGAGGAAAATGTCCCAAAGCGCAGCACCTCATTAAGTGGCTAAACTGATCAGAACAACATGAACGCAGTACGAAGTCCAACGAAATGCACTTGGCGTTTGTTGCGATAAGTCGAAATTGAAAACAGCGTGTAGAACATTTCAGGAAGACATGTCGCCAGACAGTTAAAATATGCCAGACACTGACGGAAGACAAAATAACCCAACACAAACCGTGACAAATAGCAGAGCATTGCTTCAGTAAAATCATGATCTTCTATTTTAAATATAGTCTCAAGAGAGAATAATTCTCGTTGAAACTGGTGTATTAACGGCAAAATGGTGAGGGTCATATAAAAATTGAGCGGAAGGTATCAGCGCCGAGTGACATAGCATTATGCCTTCTGATATGCATACATTCATTTTAATACAGGTATACATATAAGACACGTGGATTTTAACCTTCCTTTTGAGCTCCTGCGTTCTTATGAAAATTTATTTTCTTCTCAATAAATATTTTTCGACTTGACGCTACAGAGTTCCCTCCGATTAATTTGGAGTTGGCAACATCTGACAGCAGGTCAAAGTTCGATTAACCTAATTAAAGACTGATGAGATAAGAGTCTGGGTGTGCAATGTTCGAAAGCCAATGTTAGCTAGGCAATCTAACATGTGCGACTCATATGTAATTTGTAATGAGCTTGCGCCATCTTTCACCAATAATTTACGGGCTTGTATTCAATATTACAAGAGAGGTAGAGTGATAAGATTATCGTACTGAGTGAGCATTCACGTATATTGTGATTGAAATGCCAGTCAAACATCTTGCTATATACTAACGACTTGTAGATGATACAATCATCGAAAAAAAAAACGAACATGCAGTAGGGATCATTCAATCTAGATGGAAATTGATATGTGCAATGTACATATATACACTATATTGACAAAAGTCACCGGACATCTAGAAGAGAAACACAACATAGCATTTATTGATATACATTACTACGGCGTCTGTCCACCTTTGGCCTTAATGCATATACTGGCCCTTCGAGACATGCTTTCGACAAGGTTTCGGAACACAGCGATAGGTATGAGCTTCCATTCAGTACATAATGCTGTCGCTAACTGTTCCTTATTAGTTGGCCTTGGTTCCAAACTTCTTTTGCGGCGCTCTAATTCATCCCATACGTGCTCTATGGGATTAAGATCAGGGCTCTGTGCTGTCCAATTCACACACGATACGGAATTATCGTCAAACCATGCCGTAACAGTCCGTTCTTTATAGCTCGGCGCATTGTCCTTCTGGTGCCAACAAGGCTCAGTTCCATAGTATTGCCACAGAGTTGGTAGGGCATAATTGTCCAGAATATCGAGGTAGACGTGCTGGTTAACAGGTTTGTCCACGATAACCAATGGGCCGGGGCCATACCACGAAAAACACCCTCACACGAGTACACTGCCAGCTCCAAACTTGACCGTACAAACAGTACACTGTGGTAAATAGCGTTCCCCAGGCTGCTGCCATACCCACACACGGCCATCAGACTGATGGATCGTGTATCTGGATTCATCAGTCCATAGGACTTGTTTCCATTGATCTACGGTCCACGATAAATGTTCTTTACACCATGCTAAACGATGAGTAGCATTCCGAGTGGAGATGAAAGGCTTATGAGCAGCCGCACGACAACGGTAACCCATGGAATGAATTTCTCTGCAAATGGTACGTGTACAAACCGGGTTCCAGCATTTTTACTCACCTGTACACTGAGGTCTCGTACAGTACTCCGTCGATTAGCTGTAATGACTGTCCTGAGGCTTCGACGTCCTCTATCACTGATTTTCTTTGGTCTGCCGGTACGTTTTGCTGCTTCAGACACGCCATGTGTCTTTCACTTATTCAGTACATTCAAAACTGTTGACTTGGGTATGTTTAAACGCCTCTCGGTTTCTCTTATGGACAACCCACTAATATGACACGCAACAATCTTTCCTTTCTCAAAATCAGTTCTCTCCCGCCGCGACATTGTCACTAAATCGCACAGTGCAATACGATCGCGGTCTGCTGCAGGCTGGTTTTTATACCATTTGCAGCTGTACCGCGCATCTTAACAACGCAGCGGATCCGTTCATTTACTTTTGAAGGGATGTCCGGTTACTTTTGTCAATAAAGTGTATATCGGAAAGAAAATTATTTCCATTCCATAGCAGTTGGGCCATTTATTCGGATAAAACAGCTACACGAGAGGACAAATCCGTACATTGTACGCCACCTATGGCTCGGATACAAGCAGTTACCCCGCGTGGCATAGACGCATACAGTTCGCAGATACTGTTTTGAAGTATAGCACGCCAGATGGTGTCCAAATTGTGGGCCACATCGCAGACATTCTGAGAGTGGCGTAAGTGCATCCCATTATGTCCCAAACATGTTCCATCTGTGAGTTGTCGGGCGGTCGGGTTGGCCATGGAAGGGTGTCGACATCAGGGAGGCAGACATGGAAGAGCCGTGCCGTATGTGGCCGGACATTGCCCTGCTGAAAAAATTGCTCGGTGTTGCTGCGATAGGAATGAAAACACAACAGGTCGTAGAATGTCATCCACGTATCGTTGAACTGTATGTGGGGGGGGGGTACGAAGGACTACTACGTGTGTCCGGCTACTGTAAGAAATGGATCCCCAGACAGTCACTCCCGGTGTTTGAGCCGTGTGCTATTCCCCGATAAAGGCAGGATCTGAGCGCTGGCCTGCTCGGCTCCAGACACATATACGCTGGTCATCGGCGTCAAGTGCATACCGTGACTCATCACTGAAGACAACACAACGCCATTGGGCACTGTCCCACGTTGATCGGGCCGGACACCACTGCAACTGGTGCCGGCGATGCTCGCTGCTCAGTGGTAGATAGCGGAGTAGCCTCCTCGAATGTAGTCCCCGTACCGCAAGTCTCCGGATACCGACTCCGTACCTGTAGACGACGCAACATGGCTCTGGACGGTTGAGATCGGCAAATTCGGTTCTGTTGGTGCGTGTCTCACAATCGCTAGATCCACGCGTTCTGTCGTTGCCCTCGATCGTCCACAGCCCGCGTGCCGCTGAGTTGTGCCCTCCTGGACTCTTGGCGCTAACATCATTCGATTGCCGCGTATCTCCAATCTAAATGCCTGGCGATACGGCGACTTAACTAACCGGCTTCTCTCAGCCCAATTATACGTCCTCTGTTAGACTCTCAACTGCATGCTCGTATTACGTACTGATCCTACGTCGAGGCATCGTCACAGTCCGTGGAGGTTAATGGAACCGTAACCCGCTGTCACAGTTGTCCCTTCGTGCGAGCTTTGGTCTTAAAAAACCCTCCTCGGTGCGCGGTTCACATGCTCTGTGGGGGCCACGATTTAGTCATTGGTCGTTATTTTTTTTAATCATTTGCATATTTGGCCCTGAGGTACTTGCATGCGGAGTTTCATCAGGATCGAAGGACTTTCTCGGAGTGCTTCGAGTTTTTTTTTTTTTGGCCAAGAGTGTATATGGAATTACGTGCTGGCTGAGATAAATAAAGTGGAAGATTGTAAGTAGACTTTGTATTCACTGAATTTTTGGAAGTATTAAGGAAATGGCATTTCTACGTTTTAATTAAAGTTTTCAGATACAACCGATTGAGAATTATTTGTGTTCAACAAGAAATAGTTTAATAAGCTTTAATTAAGTCGGATAGCTAAGATCTAAGTCATTAATTTAATCTAAGACTTTAGAGTTTTACAGTGAAGCTAAGCCTAACGAGCTCAAAGCTTTTAGTATGTTGAAGTAGAGTAAACGTAAAAGATGTAATCAATAACTTATTTGAAATATAAACCTTAACGCACGCTTTGATATTTTTTAGTCATGAGTTCGTTGTTGATCATGTCAACTGCGTTTATTAGCTGAACCTTTGAAGTAATGAATCTGACACTTAAAAATACTGCCATCTTAGCAGCGCATGACTAAAAAATATCAAACCGTACGTTAAGGTTTATATTTCAAATAAGTTGCTGATTATATCTTTACGTTAACTTACTTTGAGCTCGTTAGGCTTAGCTTCACTGTAACACACTAAAGGCTTACATTAAATTAATGATTTAGATCTTAGCTTGCTGACTTAATTAAAGCTTATTAAACTAGTTTCTTGTTTAATAAGCTTTGATTAAGTCAGCAAGATAAGCCTAATGAGCTCAAAGCAGCAACAACTTAATGAAAGACAAATCTTACTGATTTCTGGTTTCACCAAAACAGTACAAAACGACATTCTTCTGATGTCGCGCGGGCTTTTCTGTTGAAAGTCGCTCAAAAGGAAGCTCTTTCGAACAAATACACTGCTGGACATAAAATATGCCACACCAGGAAGTATTTGTTGGAGCTCATGACAGTTGGCGGGAATTTGTCGACAGCTGGGTTATGTCATGATAATTAACACAGCATGTCATGAACATGATAATTAAGACAGCAATCAGACATCGCTGAATTGAATGTAATTACTGTTTCACACGTGAATTCAATCACATCAGAAAACCTAAAAATTTCATCGCCGTGGAGCGGGAATCGAACCCGCATCTCCCGATTACCGTTCGAGCATGCTATCCGTTGCACCATCCACGACGGAGAATTCGCAAGTATGTGAGTGTTAAGAGCATCGGAATATTCTCCGACCGCGTTCTTAATTCCGATGCTCTTAACACTCACATACTTGCGAATTCGTCGTCGTGGGTGGTGCAACTGGTAGCATGCTCGAAAGGTAATCGGGAGATGCGGATTTGATTCCCGCTCCACGGCGATGAAATTTTTACGTTTTCTGATGTGATTGAATTCACGTGTGAAACAGTAATTACAGTCAATTCAGCGATGTCTGATTGCTGTGTTAATTATCATGACGTATTTGCCACGTATTATGAGAAGGCTATTTCTTCCACTCTGTATAGCTGGGTTATGTAAATGATTGCAGTTGCGAACCAATAACGTAATAGGCGAGAGTGATGAAAGGGAAAACGACTCGTCGTAGCTAAGTTTGGTCGTCTATCATCGCTGTCGCCTATTGCACTTTCGATAGTGTAGGAAATTGCACGACGGTGTTGGGTGGCACTTACAGTTCTCACGACCGTGTTGAGTCGCGCTTACAATCCTCACCTGGGAGTGTGGACCACTGCACAGGTGGGGACGACCAAACTTATCGGAGTGATCTCGGTGTCGAAAGAAGCACGTGTAAGGAGTGAGAATGACTGGGCGCCGTCATTGAGAATCCTACAATCACACTGACACCTTTATCAGAGGCTTCACCACAAGACTACGTATGGCTGGCTAATCTCTGCGTCACATTGCCGTGGAAATGCATCGGGATGCAAGAAATGTCTGTCGAATATCGCTACAGTGGTTGAAAGAAGGTTAACAGCGTCACCGTAGAGAAACCGGTGCACGTAGGCGGAAGTTCGAACGCATCGATCGCCGCATTTGATGAAAAGCCGTAGCAGCACTCCAATCCAGAGCGAATGATATTTGACGAGATGTACGAGAAGCAGTGGACATCCCCGTATCGACACGAGCTGTGAATCATAGATTGGTTGATTCAGGTTTGCACCCTCGCCAGCCATTGCGACGACTGCCATTCACCGCAGCACATCGTCGCGAAAGGTTGCAGTGGTGCCGAACCAGACATGCATGGAGGGACGAATGAAATGCTTTGTATTTAGCGACGGGTATCTCGCTTGTCTCTCAGCACCGAAGACCACCGATTGATATTCTGGAGGCGACATTGTCATCGAGCTGATATCGCTGCAGTCTGTGAGCGTCGTACGGCTCCTCATCCTGGGGTCATGGTTTGGGGATATCGGTTTCATCAGCTGTTCACCGCTCATACGCATAGTGGGTACAATAGCAGCATGATAATACGTCGATGACGCACTGCAGCCCGTTTTGTTTGCCGTATCTCTGATGCCCAGTTTCAACAAGACAGCGCCCTCCAGCACAATGTCAACGTAAGCAGATAATGCCTATAAGGTGAACAGGTACTGCACTAGACAGCGCGATTCCTAGACTTCTCCCTGATAGAGAAAATGTGGGACATCATTGGCAGACGGATTAACGCCTCTGTACGACACCCTCGCAATGTCGATGAACTATGGATACAGTTCAACGACACGTGGTCAGCGATATCCCAGGACACCACCCGAGAACTTTTCCACATGGTACCTCACCGTGTTGACGAATGTAGAGCCAGCCTGGCGGACATACCACCTACTGCCTCAGGCCACATTACACCGTCGTATCAGAACAATATGACCACCTACCTAATAATGGGAATAACCACCCTTGGCCAGGTTGACAGCGGTGAGACGGCGTGGCGTGGACGCAATGTGGCACTGGAACCAGGACCGGCTGGACCATAGGGGCAACCGGGGCGGTCGCGCCGGGCCTCGCGCCTTTAGGGGAGGCCCGGCGCGACCGATAATTTTCGATAAAAAAAATTTAACTACATTTTTTTTTTTGTAACTTTTGGAGAGCAAGGCCCTTAAAAATATATTTTTGAAGTTTTTTGTTTGTTTCCAATCTCCCCATTTTTTAATACGTTATCCCCCCTGTTCGTCGTACGGACACTGAGATTTGCAGATTCGAGATGATTTTTGTAACCACCTTAATCTTTTCCACATTCATGAAATAGCAAATTAAATTTCATCATTTTGTGGTACCCTACTTTCATATATCCAACAATTTGTGTAAAAACCTGATACTTAAATTTAAGGAGATGAAAAGAACAATATCCAAGTTACTTTCGGACTACACATAGAGGCCACTTTTCCAACATTACAAGAAATTGAAAAAAAAAAAAAAAAGGCAACTTTCATATATGAACACATGTAAAAGTTCAGAATGTCACTAATTTGTCAGTTACTCCACTGTGCATTAAAAATCAATCACTAAACATGTATCAGGGGGGAAAACTGTTTATACCAATTTATTTTAGAGGGATCCCTATTATATTTCCTATACAAAAATATTCGCAATGAGAAAATATTCGCTAAGCAGGTATCTTTTATCACTTTGTGAATAAGCTGTTATAAGAGTCACAATGTAACCTAAACATCTTCTCCCGGGAAAGAAAATCGTAGATTTTAACAGTTTTTAACTCTCTCTCTCTCTCGATCTTTTTTTATCTCTCTCCCTCTCTTTCTCTATCTCTCTTCCTCTCTTTCTCTATCTCTCTTCCTCTGTCTCCCTCTTTCTCTCTCTCCCTCTCTTTCTCTTCCTCTCTTTCTCTATCTCTCTTCCTCTCTTTCTCTATCTCTCTTCCTCTGTCTCCCTCTTTCTCTCTCTCCCTCTCATTTTCTCTTCCTCTCTCTCTCTCTTTTTCTCTTTCTCTCTCTCCCTCTTTCTCTCTCTCCCTCTCATTTTCTCTTCCCTCTCTCTCTCTCTTTTTCTCTTTCTCTCTCTCGCTCTCTCTCTCTTTCTTTCTTTCTATCTCTCTTCCCTCCCCTCTCTATTTCTCTTTCTCTCTCTCTCTCTCTCTTTCTCTCTCTCTCTCTCTGAACCTTCAGTTCGTATTATGGTCTTTTTCTTAAGCTTAAAGCAAATACTTCTTTGAGATAATAGTTTTGTCTTCACGGTAGTGTTCGTGTGTCTTCCTCACGAACGATAATTTTCAGAAACTACTTCATTAAAATATGATATTTATTTTTTAGTGCCCACAATGAAATTTTGCTCTGGGCCCCGCAATGAAATTTCGCCCATGGATCCGCAAGAGCTCCATCCGGCCCTGCTGGAAGGTTGCCCGAAGGCACAGGTGCCCATTAAGACTTCAGCAGAGCAAGCAGGTCCCAAAGATGATGTGGTTGTGGGTCGACACGTCGAACCTGTCGATCCAAATATTCCCACAAGTGCTCTATGGCATTGAGGTCAGGCGATTTCGCCAGCCAAGGAAAAACGGAGACATCGTTGTCGTGTTCTTGGAACCAGTTACGCAGCTCCTCAACGATGTGTCACGGCGCATTGTCCCGCTGGTAGACACCATCACCACCAGGGTAAATGTCCAACATGAAACGATGCATGTGGTCAGCGAAGATGGACAGGTAACCATTGGCTTTCAGGGACCCATCCAGTGATACCAGAGGTCCCAGGTTATACCAGGAAAACATCCCCCAGGCATGCGCACTACCACCTCTGTCCTGTACTTGACCGACAAGCGCGTACGGGTTTTGGTTCTCGTGTGTCTGGCGTCATATCCGCCACCATCACTTCTGTGAAGTAGAAACCTCGATTCGTCGGAGAAGGCAACCTTTTTCCACTTTTTCATTGTCCAATGACGGTAGTCTCATGCGAACTGCAGGCGTCGTTGCCGATGGACCTGGGATAACATGGGTGCCTTGACACAGTGTCGACTCCGGAGACCCATGCGTAACAGGGTTCGCTGCCCTGTTATCGGGGACACGTACCTGGGTGCTCCAGCGTTCATTTGCGTGGTCAATTGCTGCACTGTTGCACGCCGATTTACCAGTCGACGGAGGCGACGTTCTCCTCTGGAGTAGATGGCTTTGGGGCTCCACAGTTATGACGTCGCAAAGTACTCGGCGTGCCAGCGTACACCCTTACTACAGTACCTCGCGAACAGCCCACGAAGTCTGCTGTTTCCGAGATGCTTCCATCCTTGACGAGGTAGCCGATGATCATTCCTTTTTTAACGTTCGTTAAATCACTACCTCTGTCCATTGTGCTCGCGTAACGCACTATGGCTCATTTGTCCTGACCGGCAGCTTATATTTCCGTGTGGGCGGTATTGTGGCTTGCACTCTGTGGCGCGCCTGGGCGGGTACACTGTATTTTCGGGGGTGGTCATATTATTCTGGTACGGCCGTGTAAGCCCTCAGAAGTTAAATCCCTTTTTCCACCTACTTGTCTACATGTGAGATAAGTTTCGTCTTATTTCGTGCATTCCTTCTGGCAGTTCCTATGTCGAGCAGTGTATTTTTGGTGGTTCCTAGTCATTCTCCTCGAATGCCTAAGTTTTTAGGAAATGTGATGGAAAACGTTTTGCAGGCATATCATTCTAATTTTTTATAAAAAATTGTTTTTACATCAACGGGCGTAAGCGTATATTTCTGCTTCCAATCTGTTTGCAGCAGTATCTGCGCTTCTAAAAATTCCTTAGCAACCAGATACCGCTCACCGTGGTAAAACTCGCACCCACAGTTTTCAATTGATCCTTATTTTGTTTGGTAAAGAATGCTAACCACCGCCAAACTAATTCCTTACACAAAGCAAATTGGTGGTTAACGTCAATTAACTTTCCAACTCTGTTATTACTGACGCACCATCAGTAGCAATGCGAACTATGTCTTTGTTACGAGAAATGTCATACTCATTTGACGTAGGACTACGTCTAACTCCGCGGATTGTATGGGGCGACTTACGGCCGACAGCCTGTGACAAAAATAGGTCCCAATTGAAATCATTGTAGCGTTAAAAATACGTACCTCACACTAATCATGTTAGTATGTTCGTATACAGCATGAAGTTCAATTCGCGTACTGCGTGATACATAGTGCGCGCGACGCTGCCCTCGCTTCCTGTGCAGCGGGGGAGATGATGCAATATTTCTGGGGGTGCCGACCCGTTTGACTCAGTCTATCTCGGCAACCGTGAGCGCAACACGACTGTGAATGGTATCCTTTTAAAGCTTCAGACGAGATCTATTCAAATATATGAAGAACATTTCGCAGTGATTTAAACTAAAAAAATTTAAATTGTTTTCGTGTGGAGGGGTTAACATTTTCGACAATACCGCTGAATTTGCGTAATGAACGCAAGAAAAAGTGGAGAAAACCAAAACGAGAGGTTTAGTTTCTCCACTCTCGTTTTGGTTTTCTCCACTTTTGCTTACGTTCAAGTGATGAGGAATGTAAGAAGCCCAAGAAGACAGAGCACCACGTTGAGTAATTCGTGTATCGATCTGCTTTGTGTTCGCAATGTATCCAGCATTATTTGTAAAAATTACAGTATGTAAGCTACTCTTCATATCATAGACCTGTGTTGGCCATAACAAACTAAATAAACGCTTTGATAACATACTCGACTAGCTCATTTCAACTCTCCGTAGTTCTACGTTCCAAACTGACGGCTCATTCAGAACTGAGTCTAATTGTATTTTTTTTCAATTACTTCCACGCATTTTTTTGGAAGCATACTTGTTTCGGGGCTAAATGACCACCATGAATAACTCATTATAGGGTTGTAAGCCGTTGCCCGTTCCCTAATTTAAGACCACCGGTTCCAATTAACGGACGGCGCCGGCACCATTATACAAACACACAATTCATACCTCATTCGGGATTCGTATCCGGACACAACTTAGACGACTGTTAGGAGGTCAGCGCTTCAGACCACTCGGCCACCAGAACTGCCAAGCACACTTCTTACCGCGTGAATTAAACTAATTTCCAAAAATTTCGTTTAGTTAATATTTAAATTACGCCCATTTTTAACCCTCGTATACCCATCAAAAAGCTAACTAAACCGTTTGCTATTCTATTTGAGTCCTGCTAAATCTGTTATTAAACAGCAACGTGTTATTTTTGCTATAGTCAACAGCAATTTTTTTTTCTACTATTTGTAATAGTGGTCGGACAGTCCGGTATTTCACTAAAACCTCGAAAAACAAATGGCCTTAAAAATTGCAAGTACTGTGTTGGTGCGAATGGAATGTCCTGCAGGGCCGCGGGCGGCCTAGTGGTCAGCGTTCGTGACTGCCATGGAGATGACCTCAGGTTCGATCCTGGGTAGGTACGAACGTTCGAACCACTAAATACCCGCCGTACGTCGGATGGGCACGTTAAGCCGTCGGACCCCGGGTACTGGCCCTCCGGTAATAAATAAAGGCGTCTTCTTCCCCCTTTCTACCTCGCTTCCGTATCACTTTCCTATCGCGCACTCTAGCCCAAATCTCCTAGCTTCCTATTTCTAAGGGTTGTTTAAGGCCTGGGGTCAGACACTCCCTTCCTAAAATCCTCTACATATGATCTGATCTGATCTGAAATGTCCTGCGCGAACGAGCGGTGGAGACAGCCCCCCCCCCCCACCACCACCACCACCACAGCGTAATGGAACCACCCACAGGTGTTACGGGCATTTACGTCACAGAGTTACTATAAATAGTAGCTAGCCCGTGTGTGAAGAACAAGGTTCAGGCATGGTTTGTTTGGCTTGCAA
Organism: Macrothele yani; assembly: GCA_039090855.1. Classification (NCBI taxonomy): domain Eukaryota; kingdom Metazoa; phylum Arthropoda; class Arachnida; order Araneae; family Macrothelidae; genus Macrothele; species Macrothele yani. Next base: position 92,590,500 of record CM077013.1, read on the forward strand.
AGAAAACATGCAGACACCTGATTTTAGAGTCATCTTCCTGTATGTATTTAAACTGGGCCATTCTGCAGGAACGGCCGCTCGAAACGTTAACAAAGCGTTTGGGGAGAATACAGCCAATGAACGAACCATTTGGCGATGGTTTGTGAAGTTTCGAAGAGGAGATACGGACCTGTAAAACGAAGCACGTTGTCACCGACCTGTTGCTGTTTCTGACGATGTTCTGTTACGTGTTTTTGAAGCGGACCCCCAAAAAACGTGTCGTGAGATAGCGGCAGAGGTAGGTGTCCACCACACGACACTTGCTTGGCGTCTGGCTGCGCTGGGTAAGGTCAAAAAGCTGGACATGTGGCTGCCGCATGAGTTGACAACTGCCAACAAGACTAGGCGTTTGGAAGTCTGCACATAGCTGCTTGCCAGGATTAAACAGGAACCTCTACTTCATCGAATTGTCATCTGCGACGAGAAGGAGGTCCTTTATGATCATTGGAAACGCTCTGCACAATGGTTAAGCAAGGCACAGCTTGCTGGATGGCATCTTAAGCCACTCCTACACACCAAGAAGATTATGCTCCTTGTCTGGTGATCCACAGCCGGGATAATTCATCGGAGTTTCTTGGCAAGAGGCCAAACCATCGCTGTAGAACGTTATTGTGCTGAATTAGACCAGCTGCACCGGAAATTGGGGCAGATACAACCGACTTTGGTCAACAGACATGGTGTTCTTCTGCTCCACGACAATGCCCGCCCTCATGTCGCACAACGAACGATGCTGACACTAAGTGCCTTGGGCTATGAAACACAGTCTCATCCTGCGTATTACCCGGACTTGTCTCTGTCAAACTATCATTTGCTTCGTCGCCTGGTTTACTTCCTGTCTGGGAAACAGTTCACGACAGACAACGAGGTTCAACGTGCAGTTGATGACTTCTTAGGGTCCCAGCCACAAGACTTTTTTCGTTCCGGGATCATGGCCTTGCCGGATAGATGACAACTATGTGTCGATGCCGAGGAGGATTATTTTGCCTAGGTAGGTTTTCCTACTTTTCCGTGCTCGCCGTCCACGTGTGCTGGTCCTTTGCCGGACATTTCATTCACACCAACCCAATACAAAATATATTAAAATGCGGGCCATCGATCACAGTCACATATGTAAAAAATGCAGAAGAGTTGTCATTGTTAATAACAAAGTAGCTAATAGAAATTTTAATTTATCTATTTGTATTCTACTTAACCAGTAAGCTATGTTGTGAAGTTTGAGGTAGCTTCGTGTTCTTTTCATTAAATTAATGTTGTTCAGAGGCGTAACTAGGCGGGCGGGCAGAACAACTGGCCCGGGCGCAGCTCAAGGGAAGGCGCAAAAATCACTACGTACAATCTGATTAAAATCGGAATTGAAACTTTTGCACCCGTTTCTGATACAAAATTTACCTGTGATTTCTTTCGCCTGTTGCGGTAGCTTGGTGGCTGAAAATTCCTATTTCTTCCTCAAAATGTGCAGGAGATTTGTAAGAAGCTCACAACCAAAAATGTCGGCGCTGTTATTCGTATCTAACAAGATAAGGATGTCGTTCACATGTTTTGAAGATTCTCTGGGGGCAATTCGATCATTACTGTCACTAGTGCAAGCTGCATTCCGTCCGTTTAATGTGGTGCCAAAAGTCGGGACTCCAGAGCAGTTGGAAATCTCACAGCTCTCTTCACATCTTGTATTTCACAGCCCTAAATGGCCTTCTGCGTCCAGTTCGGCTTCACTACCCAGATTTATCCTTGATGTAAGTAAGCGTAAGAGAAATGAACGAAATCCTTCTGATGTGTGCTGCCCCGTATTTCCTAAATTTTTTTTCCTACGCAATTAATGAGGATTAAATGCCGTTCTCGTTTGGGGTAAGAAATGAAATCTAGTTCCCTAATACCCTATTTGCAGTATCATACTGAAATAAAAATATTTAAAATCTTGGTTGTTAAACTACGGTTATATTTTAAATCTTGGTAGTTAAACCATGCTACAAACATAGAAGAGGTTAACTCTTTACTTTATTTGGGGATTACCTTACGTAGGGACCTTAGATGGAAATAACATGTTGTAACGTATACTCTAGATTCACTTTCCTTTTGATTTTTACTATGTCTGGTTATTTTATTTTACTATGTAAATTATCTTCTTACTGAACGAGATGTTATTTCTCCCGCTGAATGAGATCTGACAATGAGTGTAAGTCATGACGTGGTGGTAGCCAGTATAAATAGGCGCGTTCAACGATACCTAACGGAGCTTTTGTGTTACGTGAGAGAGCTTTTTGTTGATGTGCGTAGGGAGAGCTTTTTGTTTCATGTGTAAAGAGATCTTCGTTATATGCGTAAGGATAGCTTCGTTTATGTGAGTAGAGCTTCATTCATGTGCAAGGAGCTACGTTTTATTGAGTAGCTGTGTGTCCGGTGAAGTGTATGTTGGATCATATCAAGAGTTTCCCTAATAAAAAGTTGTTCTAGTAAGTACGTTTTTCTCAGTTCATAGTTTTGTCAGATCTCTGTCTGGCTGTTAGGTTTATTTCCATTAGTTGTTATTATTAACAACCAGCATTAAGACTTTATTCATCTTAATTACTACTACAACATTACTAACAGTTAAAAGCTTGTTCATTATTATTACTACACTACTAGCAGGAAAGTTAATCCATGATATAATTAATAACACAACAACCATTAGAAGAAGCATTAGAAGAAGCATATTCATTATAATGTGGACTCTCTTCTTCTCAAACTGTGCGAAAACATTGGAGTTATCAGCTTGGTATTTACAAACCTTACCTATAAAACACTAATTCATTTATATTATACCATGTTTCAGACTTATATTAATTATGCTATCTTATCGTGGGGACAGACAACTAAATATAATTTCAAAAAACTTCAAATTCTTCAAAACAAATATATAAGATTAATTGACCTAAAATTTGATAGAAATACACAACTAACACTATATAATACCACAATAGTTTTTCCAAACAAATATAACATTCATTGACCAATTATATTACTTCAATAACGGTAAAATTATGTTCAAACGCATTAAGAATAATTTACACGCCGACATCATACAAATTATACCCCAGATACACACACATGACACACGCACTAAATCACATATTCGGAATATTCATCCGAAAACGGAGATCATGAAGCAAAGTTTAAATTACATTGGCTTACACTACTGGAACTCTTTACCTACGGAACTAACTTCTTTAAATAATTTTAACCTTTTTAAAAAAAAAAAATAAAAAACTTTATAATGAATTGCAGCTCCTCAAACCTCAAATTAATTATTACATTGGATGGTAACTATGACTAATATTACGACTTGTATATAGAAGACCCAGAAGAAGACCACATGGGAGATGGGTGGATGAAATTCGAAAGTATGCGGGAGTGACATAGAGGAGACTGGCACAAGACAGACCGTTGTTAAGGAAACTTGGGGAGACCTTTGTCCAGCAGTGGATTGATAACGGTTGACAATGATGATGATGATGATGATATCGTGATGTAAATTGCTTTTTCAATGGCATTTTCTGTAATGTTTATTATGTGCTCACACATCATTACCTTTTCTTTTTTTCTTTTTTTTTTGGAAAACTTGTAATTGCGTATGCTAGTGGACACTAAATAATGCAAATCTGTGCGGAATCAACACACAAGACCACTTTTACAATCCCAAAAAACTCATGCAAAAAGCAGGATTATGATATTTTAAGTGGTAAAGTTTTTTCGTCTTAACGACTTCGGTGAGGGGAGGCGCAATATTATGTAGTCTACCCCGGGCGCAGAAATACCTAGTTATGACTCTGATGTTGATATTCTCAAATGCGTATGAAGGCCATTTGTACTCCTTCCTACCTTTTGAACACTGCTTGTATTTGGCTGTTATTTTTTTTTTCTGTAGTTTTGTTTGTTTGTTTGTTTCAAAATTTATAGATTACTTTGAGCAACTCTGATGGCAGTTCGCATGCCTCTACATGCATTTTACTGCGGCTGATTTCAGAGAGAGGAGAGACGCTAGTGCCGTAGAACAAGTGCACAACCCATGCCTCATCCGGGACCTCATCCGGGACCAGAGCCGAGGACTAACTCGGACGAATACCCAGAATTCTTACCCTCGGACAACTCTGCCACAGGAGACATTTCTGGGAAAAACTGATAGAACAATACTTTAAACTTATCATTATCTTCTGTGATCTTTGAAAGTAATTTCATCGTCGTAATGTTCGTCTGAAACATAAAGACAAAAATTGCATCAAGCAAATTTGTTTTTTCGCCAATTGTACATATGTGCAGCAGATCTTACTTCTAAGACAATGGATATAACGAAGTAAATTTCTCCGTCATTTTTGGTCCACACCGGGGATCGAACCCGAGTCCTCTTATTCCGGAACAAGTAGCTCTATCAACTGAGCTACGCAGACGTTTGCTCTCGCTGCTATCTGCCTTTATGTCGTGTGCGTCCTGTGGGGCAGGCACATCACATGGACGCCAACCTTTCACCTCCCGGGCTTCATTCGTCAACCAAAAACTGGGCCGCAATTAAGATCTAATGACATTATGTTAGACGGTATAGTCAGATTGTGTCCTTCTCAGTCACGAGGACGGATGTAGCACACAGGATATAAAAAATGCACTACTGATCACCACATACAACTCAAATTAAACTGGTAAAAGTAACTGGAGCGACAGAAAATTGCCAAATCACTCACAACGAGCCCATGCCTCAATGGAATAACTCAAAGATTTCTAATCGCCTGATTTCGGTAGAATTACTATTACGCAATCAAATTTGCTATATAGGATGAAATATGAAATAGCTCCCTCATTTGATAAAAAAATTAAATAGAAGGAAATACACTGGAAAGTGAAAAAAGAACACCAAGAAGGAGACGTCTGATACCAACGAAATTTATACAGGATAATAACGAAACACAGAGGATAACGTGATCAAAACATTATGGCATAATACAGCTGTATTTGCTGGTAAACTGAAAAATAACATTTCCATGTAACATGATTAGTACGAGATTGAACCGACATGAACTGCGTCATACTGTGCAATTCTGGCATGGAGTCTGTCGAACAGATGTTGGATGTAAGTCTGGGGTATTGAGTTCCAAGCATCCTCAACCTAGACGCGTAAATAGGGGATGATCGTGGCTGGCCGTGGAGACCGGATAAGTCGTTGTCCCATAAAATCCCACACAGGCTCAATGGGGGACAAATCCGGTGAACGTGCAGGCCACGGAAGTTGTCTCACACCCTGAAGTGCATGTTGCGTTGCACGTGCCGTGTGTGGGCGTGCGTTATCTTGCTGGAAAACACCACGATGGACCGACCTTACAAATGGCACAACAACGGGCTGAACGATGTTTTTGATGTAGGAGGTGCTGTTTAACGTATCCGGTAGAAACACTAGTTGTGTGCGCGAGTGATAGCTGATCGCTCCCCACACCAGGAGACCAGGTGTAGGCCCTGTGTGTCGCTGGCGGATCCAAGAAGGGTGGAGACGCTCCCCTGTGCATCTGCGAACACGCATACGGCCATTGGAGCCTCCCAAGCAGAATCTGCTTTCATCGCTGAACACGACAGATCTCCATTGCGTTCTCCAGTGCAGACGTTGGCGACACCACGGCAGCCGTTCCTGACGGTGGGCTGGAGTCAGAAGTACACATGCCAGAGGCACACGTGCACGTAGTCCTGCATCCAGTAGACGGTTGCGGTTGTTCGCACAGTCACCTCAGCTGCAACGGCAGCTCGGATTCGCGTCGCAGTGGATGTTCTGCTTGACAACGCCGCTCTTCTTATGCGTCGATCGGTCTGCTCATCTGTCCGTCTGTGACTCCCGGTTGCACGTCTTCTCGTGTGGGAATGTTCCTCGGACCATCTACGCCACCATCGTACCACCACCGATATTTCCCGTCCAATTCGCTCCGCAATACGACGATACGACCACCCGGCTTCGCGGAGTCAAACCAGACGACCTCGCTCAAAGTCCGCTAACTTCTGAAATCGTACACGTCTTCCATGTCCAGGCATTGCAGCTTCTTCAGGGTCTTTGCACGTGTCCGTACGCCGACGACTGATTACATTCACTTCGCCTTTCTCCTTAAATACCACCGACGATAATTTGCATATTATGCCGTGCTGTGGCGTAAGCGCTCACCGGTTGGTCTCGAAATTAACGTCACACCTACGTAAACTTGACCCCATTAACATATGTAAATTTCATGATCGTCCGCCAATTCCTTCTTGGTGTTCTTTTTTCACTTTCCGCCAGTGTAGCTTCTTCATTTGGTGCAAAAATTAAATGGAACGAAATACATGTACATACTCATAGATCAGGAAAACAACAAAAGTGGAAGACATCACGATCAAAGTAAAATCCCAGAAACGACAACGGATTGGACATTGCTAGAAGAACTAACCACCATTGCAAAACTGCAATTTCGGACTGGACAGAAAATGACTCCGAAGAAGACCATGTAGGAGATGGGTGAATGAAATTCGAAAAGGATGCTGAAGTGACAAGGGGGATATTGACTTAAGATGGTAGAAACTTGAGAAGATCTTCACCTAGCAGTATATATTGTTTGTCACATGACATGTCCAACGCTGTACATTATTAAAAGACTGTTTTAATAGTGGCCTACGATCGTCTGCGATGGGTCCATGCTCACATCCTGGTGAGGCATGCATGTTGCGTTTGTCTTACGCCACTGGCTCTATCCCTTCCCTGGAACCAGTGGTCCTAAATTTGGGACGAGCGACTGCTTATAGCCCATGAAGTTGATCACGGTGGTCGTTAAACCCCAAACAACAACAACATTTTCCTGGTTCTCCTGTGTCTTAATCGGGCACTGTAGGCAAGTAAAAAAAAAAAAAGAGGGAACGAGAATATTTTTGAGTGCGTGCAATATCAGCGACGTGAAGTTTAGAAGCCACGTCTTCGTTTTTAGAGGACAAATAAAAAAATATTGCAGGAGTGGGCGAGTGACGGCCAACTAACTGTAGATGATGAAATGCAGATCTTGGGTCCGAGACCTGGGCTGTTTCACCCGTTCCCTCCCCATCTGCTCCCTCCCGTTCCTGTGCGGGTTTTTTAATTGCGAATCTTGCTTTTTACTTTTCAGTTGTGAAGTAATAGAAGTCACTTATTTCCTAAATTTTAGGTACATGCTATTGCTAACATGATACCAAATAATTATGAGGATTAGGATTTTAACACTTTACCTTTTGAATACTTTATTTGCACATGAACTCCATTCTTCTTTCCTTTTGTGTAAACTTGAGGCGTTTTCAAAAAGAGTACGTTTTCATATGTAAAAACAAAATGCTTTCCTCTATTGCCAAAACATCCAAATTTATCAAGTGTACATGTTCTTGTGTGGCTCTAAGATATATCTTGTTTCTTTTAAATGCAGAAAAACTTCTTTCGGCAGTTGCAGTTCTTGATGGAAACTTTAATATTAGGTCTGATAATTTTTACAACTCTCTAAACACAATGTCCAATTTATTCAATTTCATGTAACAAGAAATGTCTCTTACTGATTTCTTTTTGTATTCATCAAAGCAATAAAACACCTATAACGAAGTAAATTTCTCCGTCATTTTTATCCGCGCCAGGATTCGAACCCGGGTCCCCTCATTCCGGAATAAGTTGCTCTACCAATTGAGCTACGCGGACGTTTTATTCTGATTCCTATCTGCCTTTATGTCGTGTGCGTCCTTCTGGCAGGTACGTCACATCTCCTGGTACGTTACACACCTACAGTTAATTTTTGAGTAGAACTGTATCAAAATTTGAAGCATAGGTTCTTTAAGTTTTGACAGTAGATGTTTAGGAAAGCTTTCACAAAATTGATCAAAACAGTTCAAATCCAACAAAGCCACGAATTTAAGATATATATAATATCACTGATTTTAATTCATTGATACTTCACATAACTGAAACAATTCTTGTGAGCGACGTGATGTTACGGGAGGAAGCATGCGAATGACTAACGGTAGTCCTAAGTCTTCTCTTTTCTGAGCGAACCCTTGCCCATGTTGTCATGGAAGCTCTAACCGGCGATTGCATCGAAAGTCTTCGAATCACACAGCAAAGACTGGTAGAGCTGATTGCGTTACAATGACACCATCCTTCCAATAGGAGCTCCGTTGGTCTTTGCTCGCCAGAGTGATTGTCTTAGTCAAAAGAAGTGAATCCGGATATGTGTTTTTTTCGCAGCAAAAGGACCGACATATCTAAATCTGTTGATAACTGACTTTGTATTTGTGTATACAAAATTGACTTTTATTTGTGCATTCTCTGGGCTTGGCAGCTAGTCTAGCTAACCTCGAATATACGCCACTGATGAAACGTCATTTTGTTGCTGGCACCTGAGAATATGTAATACAAATAAATACGCCACGTGGACTATTTCATACTAACGGAGGATTAGGTCAAGAGCCTGCTTCGGTTCCTGTTATGTACATATATATATATTAAAAACTCTTGTTGCCCTACATTTTGTGGATGGTAATATCTAATTCCTTTGGTTTGAGTGCTGCAAGCCAGGTGAACTTTGCATGTACTTTAAATTTTGCTTTTATTAAGGATTAGGCCTCATGTTTCAGAAATGTTGGTCTACAGTCTGTGAATCACAAATGTAATCTTGTGTTGGTAATCTTTACACAGAGCGCTTCTTTGCACGTTCTAGGTCTATTATAAATACACTGCTGGCCACCCAAAATGCAACACCAAGGACACGAGATAGCAAAGCTAGATTTACTGGACACATAACAACAGATACAAAGACGAAACGATTGAGCTTACAGGCCCGTGCGACTTGCGGAACACGCAGACATCAATAGTTCGTGTGGCCCCCATGGCTGGCAATAACGGCCGCTACACGCCGCGGCATCAAACGAAAGAGGCTTTGGATGTGGGCTTGGGGTATGTCGGTCCAGGCTGCTTCCACACGTTGCCACAGTTCATCAGGCGTAGCCGCGGGTGGTGCTTGCCGTGCCACTCGGTTTCCGATCAGCGACCAGGCGTGTTCGATGGGCGACATATCGGGAGAACAGGCGGGCCATATCAGCATTGACACCTGGTGGGCCGTGAAGAATTGTTGCACGATGCGTGCCACGTGCGGGAGCGCATTCCCCTGTTGAAACGTGGCCGCTGGTAGGTCCTGCAGGTAAGGGAGGACTACAGGCTCCAAAACGTCGGAGATGTAGAGTTGGCTGTTGAGTGAACCGGCGATGCGTACCAGAAGGGTGCGGTTGTCATATCCAATTGCGCCCAAAACCATAACGCCAGGCGACTGACCGGTATGGCGATGAATAATGCAGGCGTCATACAGTCTCACGCCGTGGTGCCGCCACACGCGGATCCGACCATCGTGGTGTTGCAGGCAGAAGCGGGATTCGTCGGAGAAGGCAATGTTGTGCCATTCCGTAGTCCAGGGGCGGCGTTCAACGGCCCACTGCCACCGCACTCGCCGGTGGTGTAACGTTAATGGTAATCGGAGCAATGGGCGCCGTGCGACAAGTCCCCGCTCCTGCAGACGACGTCGAACGGTACGTGCTGACACAGGTTGTTGCGCAACACATCCTAATTCCTGCGCTAACGTTCGTGATAATGCGGTGCGAGCCGTCAATGCCCGCCGCAGAAAATGCCGGTCCTCTCGTTCGGTGGTGTTCCGTGGCTGCGGCAATCGCTCACGTCGGTCCGTCGGTCCGTCCGTCCATCCTGCACCCACCGAATCCATACTAGCCTCACTGTGGCTGGATGTCGTCCCACACGGGCGCCGATGATTCGGTACGATAAACCGCTGTCGCGATAAGCCACTATTCGTCCTCTGTCGAACTCTGAAACGTGCTGGAATGACTGCCGTATTCTGCGACGAGGCATCAAGAAGCTTCCCATGCACAGGTCCGGCAGCACAACACACTTCCACTACTTACACCCCGCCTTCTGTGCACCCTTCTTATAGTGCTTCTCGGTGGCGTACAGGGAGCACATGATTTGCATATGCCCTGCAATGCTATTCGTTTGCATGTCCTCTCGCGGGAGAAGCATGCTGCGAATTTCAGGCCAATCGGATTCTTCCTTCTTGGTGTTGCATTTTGGGTGGCCAGTAGTGTATGTTCTCCTACTTGCCTTTGAATGACAACTTTCCTCTCACAGCTAACCCTGCTTCAAAAAGCTAGAATTTCTGTAACAAAGAACAGTTATCTTGATTAACAATCCAACATTCTTCCATTTCCTCTAGTCCCTTTCCAGTGACCGGATGTTGCAGATATGTAAATCTTTTACCAGTACTGTCATGACCGATTTTCGAACTTGTTGTTGGCTCTTGTCCTACTTTCTTTCGTTCTAAAAGATACACGATGGCCTGACATCAATTTCTGTGTTTATCTGAATAAGTGCCACATTAATCGTGTTGCCAACTCATTCATTCCTATAATGTCGAAACTCTGGGGTTTTGTCTCTTCAAGTAGGCAAATCAAGGGCTAACAAACCTATTTTTCAGCAGTTACTTAATTTGAAACTGCCACCCCTGTGGCGCAGTGGTCTAAGCGATGGCTTATGACCATTCGTCTGTGATGGGTCCAGGTTTGAATTCCGGTGAGGTATGGATGTTGTGATATCTTGAGGCGCTGGCTCTCTCCCCCTTCACTGAAACCAGTGGCCCTAAATCAGGGACGGGCGACTGCTTATGACACGTCGAGTTTGCTCACAGTGGTCGTTAAGCCTTAAAAAATTTTTAAACTAGCTGGGACAGGAATTTTTTTGTCCTCCATCGTACTCTTCATACCGATCGCTTTAGGATTTTCCCTTCTACAGGAATCTAGATGGTTATCGATTCTCCCAAAAAGAAAGCTTTCACCATGCAAACTGAAGGGGAAAACAACAATAATCCAATAATAATCGACACTGTCACTGCACGATTTAAAATCCAATATCACAAGATCACATTAAACGTTTATTACATTATAATATATTTTTTACAAGTTAAAATCTACTAGAACTTTCGGGCCGTCAAACGTGCCTTCTTCAGGTATAATATAAGGGACGTATACAGACAGCAGGGACTTATACAGTATATAAGTCCCTGTTGTATGTATACCTCCTTTATATTTTACCTGAAGAATAGCACGTTTGAAGGCCCGAAAGATCTAGTAGATTTTATCTTGTAAATAATATATTTTAATGTAACAAAGCTTTAATGTGATCTTGTTATATTGGATTTTAAATCGTGCAGTGACAGTGTCGATTATTGTTGGATTATTCGAATGGTGCACGACAACTAATTCTGATTGAAAAACAACATTAAGCAGCTTGTTATTTTCAATTGAAGTGATAAAACTAATCCTATAATATGCCAGAAAGAAAATACGTTCGGGATCTAATTTTGTGTTCAATGAATTATTTTGCGATAAGATATGAAGCTTGGGAACTGTAATTAGAAATGGATTATCTTTCAGTTCATACACAAAGTAGGATGAGATGTACATTAGAAATTCTTTGACACGCTTGTGTTACAAAGGTTAAAAAAATGTCTTGGACAACATAACATATCTGAGCAAGTGGCGTAACGCAAAATTTTAGGCCCCCCGCGAAATGTTCGTAACAGGCCCCCAACGTAGTAAAAATTAATGCAAAAATCGAGGGTAAATATTTAACTTCGCCGTAGTAAAAATATATTTTCCAGATATTGATTCTATGATCACTTATGTATTGCTTTTATTTATGTAAGCACTTAATCCGGTAAGTATCCTCGATAAATTTGGTACTCAGGGAAAAAAATGCAAAATCTTCAAATGACAAATGTTCACGATATCAAATCAAGTGAAAACAAATACTGATCTTCGAGTGTCTGGTTTCGAACTTCCTTTAAAGCTCTTTAAGTCCTTAATACAATAATTTTTGAGAAAGAGGAAAAACAAGTGTTTTTACGTTTTTCTAGTTTTAAATATTTCAGCGATATTGTTTCTTTTTAATGTTTTGCCTTTTAAATTCAAGAAGCAAGCATACTTTACAAAATAAAGAAAACTTGCGTTACTAAAATCTCGGTCATTTTCAATGCTTATCATCGCAAGTCCATCAAGCCTACTTTGAGGGTGCGATGACCGAAGGTAGAAACTCAGGTTCGATCCCAGGCAAGTACGAACGCTCGAAGCACTAAATATCCGCTGTGCGTCGGCTGGACACGTTAAGCCGTCGGACCCAGGGCTCTGGCCCCCGGTAATACATAAGGGCGTTTTCCTCCCCCTTTTTACCTCGCTTCCGTGCACTTTCCTATCGCCCACTTCGTTGCTCGGTGTGAAGATACTGCTTTTTTCAATTACTGCTACATTTTCTTTGGTCTGAAGAAATGCATTCTTCTAAGATGTATCATAAGGATGGCCTCCATTTTTCCTATGAGAAATTATTTTCTGATTCTGAAGCTACAGATTATCTTAACCACCTCGAAAATGAAGTAGAATATATCGATGATGATCTCAGCAAAATTAAGATTTATGGAAAAACATATAAAATTCCTAGACAACATGTGGCCTACGGTGATAATCATGTCCGTTACTCATTTAGTGGATCACCACACTGCAAGAATGCTCCCAATATTCGTCTAAACTTAACCTTTAGATATTCCGTGACGTCACCCCAAGCGTTTTGCGAGCTGATATATGTTGGAGCACGTGGCGATCCAAGATGGTGTCGGTCAGGGAGACGTTGGGTGTATCTGACGTCATGATTTTTCCACATGGAGGACTGATGTCATCAAGCAGACACTCATGCTCAAGTCTCTTATCGCCTGAGGAAAAATCAGCTCCTTCAAGTCATTCTGCTGTGCTGGAGCACGTGGTGTTTCAAGATGGCGTCGGTCAGGGAGACGTTGGGTGTATCTGACGTCATGATTTTTTTACGTGGAGGACTGACGTCATCAAGCAGACGCACATGCGCAAATCTCTTACCAGTTTTGCTTGAGGACAAATCAGCTCACTATTCTGTTCTCAATCATCGAACTGCTCACACGTTGTGTTATCGTACGAAATATCATCGCTACAACCTACCGCTCCAATCTACCGTGAACTGTGTTACTCATCGAACTGCCTTGAACATGAAGCGATCTGTCGAAGTTTCCTCTGCTACTGCTACAAAGAAGGTGTGTGTTCCTACAAAGCCTGAGTCTCATGATGAATCAGGCATCTCATTAGAAAGCCTTCCTCCACATCATGTTTCCTTGGGTGGAAATAAGTTAGCAAAAGTGTCTGATTTCACAGGCACTGTGAGAGTACACATTCGAAGTTATGTTGTGAAAAAGGAAAAACTGTTTCCTTCCAAGTACGGAGTCACCATGTCAGCTAAAACACTTAAGGAATTTATGGAAAACTGCTATATGTATGATGGAAGTAATGAAATCGTGGTTTTCAACGAGGAATTGATGATGAACTGTTTCCCTTCCCCTCGTGAAATTGCTTACCGTTTTCAACAACTTCACGTTCTGACTGATGATTCGTTTATGTTGAATCGAGCATCAGTGTCATTAACATGCGACCAATTTGAAACTCTGAAAGATGCATGCAAAAAGCTTTGGATCAGTGTAAAAAAATTACAGTTTGGATCCACCTTCCAAAATGCCGTGTTACAACAACAAGGAACTTTGACTACTTTTTCCGTAGACATTCAAAAACTGAAAGACGTTCTCGTGGAAGTGGTAAGAGCTACCATTAAGGAAAATGTAGAAAAAGTTTTCTACTGTAGGGAGTGTCATCTTCCAGTGCTTCTTATGCCAAATAATCAGCTAGGTTATGACTGTATGAATTCCACAGCAAGCCATCGGTGGCATAGATGCTTTGATAAGGCATTTGCACTTATCGAACCCAAAGTACTTGGGATTGCTTACGCCAATGCCTGCTCAGTTGCAAAAGTTTCAGTTCCCAGATTTATTCTTGAAGATCTTGATGTTTGCGAAATTCTCAAGACTGTTCAAAATATGGAGTGTGATGATGATTTCGAGGTTTAAAGAAAACCAAGTCCTTTTTAGGACTACAAAACAGTCCTTTTCAGGACTACTTTTATTTCATTATTTTTTGTCATTCATTTATATTTTTTTCTGTTTGAATGTGAGTGTATGTGAACGAAGAAGGTCGCTGGCGTGGGCTTAATTGATCCGTACACCTTAATGTGTTTCTCCAATATTATGGAACCATGTTTGGTGAAGTTCACCACCTCTTTTGCTACAAGAAGGCAACAACGAGGGATTTGGTCATCCTGATACCTCCATCTTTGAATGGGTAATACGAGCATTGGTTGAATAACTCACTTTGGGGGACCTTCAGCCGTAGCAAATTCTTTGCATATGTATAATTTCAGTTTTCTTTCCTTGATGTATATTTCTTCTGTTCGTTAACACTAGACGAAATTTAACTTTCTCGAAACTAACCTTATATAAAAAAAAAATAGTCTTTGCCAATTATGAAAAAAGTGTAAAACAACTCGTTAAGAAAACTATTTTTGGGAAAAGTATGAAATTTTAGTTTATGTCATGATAATAAATGTCGGTGAGACTTATTCTAAAGTTAAAAAATATATCTGAAGTTTTTGTTACATTTCTGATATTAGGAAAGTTTGTATGGAAATGTGAGAATGATCGAGTCGAAAAGAAACAAGTTTGTTGGAATGAAACAGGAAAAAAGTACTACAAAGAAAAAAATCGAAGTACAGTGTAAAGCAAAGTTAAACAAAATACGTAAACGTAGAACAGTTTTTCGAAAAATAGATTAAGTCGTTATACAGAGAAAAGAACTAAGTCTTTCTTAAAAAAAATTATTACATTTGTTTGGAGAAATTCGTTTTTTTAGATACATGTTGAGAATAGCTGCTTTTCTGGTGAGTTAGGAAATTGCTATGTAGGGGAAAAAATGTTTGCTAAGAATACGATGTTTAGTGGAAGTACGGACTTGGTCGCTATGTCTCCAGAATGAATGTTTTTTCTGTTGATTTAGAAAAAATATACTGAAAATATATTGCAAAGGATATAAATTTTATCGTAAGAAATAATGCTTTAGAATGAATGTCTTGACAATGAATGCTTTTCCTGTTGGGTCAGTTAAAGAAAAGTATAGCAAATTAGGATAGAATGAAAAAATATGAATATTTCACATACATGCAGGTTTTTAGGAATACTTAAGTGAGTTGGAAAGCGAAGGAAACAAAAATTCTGAAGTGTTTGGTACATCTTGTGATATCAATTTGTTAAGAAACGTTTACTCAAATGAAATGAAAAAATAAAGTCATAGTAAAGAAAATACTAATACAATCGAATTTTAACTGTCATAGATCTGTATATTTCTCGTATACCCACGAAAAGGTAAGATAGAAAAATTTATTAAGTTATACATTAAAAGAAAGAAAGAAAAGTTGCTTACATATGAAAAAGAAATAATAATGAAGAAACGCCTGTTGAAAAGAAATAGAAAAGTAAAGTTGGAATAAAGAAAATACTGTTGCAGTCCAATTTTTACCACTACAGATCTGTATATTTCTCATAAATGTAAGCTTTTAGGAATACTTAAAAGTGAATTTTGAAAAAATATTACGTTACATGAAGAAACAAAACAAAATATCTGAAGTTTTGCTACATCTTGTGATATCAAGTCGTTAAGAAACGTTGGTTGAAATGAAATGAAAAACTAAAGTCTGAATCGTGAACATAGAATGATATTCAAAACACAAAATTAAGTTAAATAGGGGAAAATGCGAAAAAAAAATGTTTGTCAGAAGGAAATGTAAAAATAAAGAAAATACTGTTTCAATCGAATTTTTAACTCCTATAGATCTGTATATTTCTTGTACATACATGAAACAGCGATGTAAAAAATAAATTAAGTCGCATTTAAAGCAAGTAAGAAAAAAAATAGTTTAAGAGGAGAAAAAATAAATCTGAAGTTTTGTCACATCCGGAAATTCAAGTCGTTAAGAAACGTTGGTTGAAATGAAAAAAAATAAAGTCAGAATATAAATATGAGGCAGTTTGCAAAGTTTGAAATAAAATAATGGACGAATGCGCGAACATAGAATGATATTCAAAACATAGATTAAGTTAGATTGCGGGAATTGAGAAGAAAAAACGTATGTTAGAAAGAAATGTATAAATACAGTAAAAATGCAGAAAATATTGTTTCAATCGAATTTTAACTACTGTAAATGAAAGAAATGGAAAAATACAGTACGAATGAAGAAATCAATTGAATTTTAACTACTATAGATCCGTGTATTTCTTGTACACACATAGAAAAGTGAGATAGAAAAATAGATTAAACCATACATTAAAAGCAAGTAAGAAAAAAATCGGTTTCAGAGGGAAAAAAATTAAAAATCTGAAGTTTCGTCACATCTTGTAGAACAGATATCAAGTCGTTAAGAAACGTTGGTTGAAATGAAATGGAAAAATACAGTAAGAATGAAGTGTAAAGTTAGAAAAAAAGACAATGGACGAATACGTGAACATAGAATGATATTCAAAAACACAAAATTAAGTTAAATATGTGGAAAATGTGAAAAAAAAATGGTTGTCAGAAAGAAATGTAAAAATAAAGTAAAAATAAAGAAAATACTGTTTCAGTCGAATTTTTAACTGCTATAGATCTGTATATTTCTCGTACATACACGAAACAGCGATGTAAAAAATAAATTAAGTCACATTTTAAAGCAAGTAAGAAAAAAATAGTTTAAGAGGAGAAAAAATAAATCTGAAGTTTTGTCACATCCGGAAATTCAAGTCGTTAAGAAACGTTGGTTGAAATGAAAAATATAAAGTCAGAATATAAGTATGAGGTAGTTAGCAAAGTTTGAAATAAAATAATGGACGAATACGCGAACATAGAATGATATTCAAAACATAGATTAAGTTAGATAGCGGGAATTGAGAAGAAAAAACGTCTGTTGGAAAGAAATGTAAAAATACAGTAAGAATGGAGAAAATATTGTTTCAGTCGAATTTTAACTACTATAGATGAAAGAAATGGAATAATATAGTAAGAATGAAGAAATATTGTTTCAATCGAAGTTTAACTACTATAGGTTCGTATATTTCTTGTACACATATAGAAAAGTAATAAGATAGAAAAATAGAATAAACCATACATTAAAAGCAAGTAAGAAAAAAAAACAGTTTCAGAGGGAAAAAATTAAAAGTCTGAAGTTTTGTAACACCTTGTGGAACAGATATCAAGTCGTTAAGAAACGTATGTTGGGTTAAATCTAAAAAAAAAAGATACTGTTAGGAACGAATTTTATGTATATCTGCTATAGATCTGTATATTTCTTGCGCAAACATGAAACATCTATATAAAAAACCAGATTAAGTCATACATTAAAAACAAGTAAGAAAAGTTCTTTGCGTAGGAAAAAGAAATAATAATGAAGAAACGTTGGCTTGTTTAAATCAGAAAAAATAAAGCCTCGATAAAAGTAGTTGTTAGATTGAAAAGTAAGAAAATAAAATAATGATGGTACATCGAGAAGTTTAACGAGTATGCAAGCATTTAGAAAAAAAGTAGATTAAGATAATGGATTAAAAGGTACATTTCACTGATTAATCATAAAAGAAAATACGGAAAGATAAAAAAAAATATATTTTAACTATGTATAAAACATTGCGGCTTTGTATGGCGGAAAAAGGTACAACGTTAAAAAAATGTAACAGAAAATGTCATGAACACGTAAATACGTTAATAAACAATCGTGCTTTAAGATTATGTCTGCAGCACAAAACTTTGGAAAACGTCTTTATGATGGAACGTCCGTTGAAAATGCGTGAAGTCTCCTCAAAGAAAATAAAAAAATCGTTACGTTGAAGAATTATGAATATAAAATGGGAAATTAGGGGGAATAAGGAATAAATTCGTTGCAAAATGATCAAGTTATTGAAAAAAGTTAGTCTTGGAACTTAATGTGTCTACAGAATCTCAAATGACGTCAACCGCCGACCCCGCGGTGGAAATGGCGTTGGCTGATGTCATATCTGCTATCACGACATGCGTCACACATCATAGTATCATAGTCACTCGTCCCAAAACACGTGTCATACAAAGTTTTCTGAGTCAAAGAGAAAATGGTGAGTCATCCCAAAACACATGTCGGACAAAAGATAGCGGAACATGAATAAACAGGAACGAAATTTTTTCAAACAAAGCCTTTTCTCGTCTAAATTAAAATTGGAGGAAAGAAAAATATAAGAATTAAAAAAATAACGTAACGTCTATAAAAATTCCTAGTTAAAAAAACGTAACAGAAAATGTCATAAACACGTAAATACGTTAATAAACAATCGTGTTTTAAGATTATGTCTGCAGCACAAAACTTTGGAAAACGTTTTTATGTTGGAACGTCCGTTGAAAATGCGTGAAGTCTCCTCAAAGAAAATAAAAAAATCGTTACGTTGAAAAATTATGAATATAAAATGGGAAATTATGAGGAAAAATAAGGAATAAATTCGTTGCAAAATGATCAAGTTATTGAAAAAAAAATCAGTCTTGGAACTTAATGTGGCTACAGAATCTCAAATGACGTCAACCGCCGACCCCGCGGAGGAAATGGCTCACAAAAGATAGCGGAACATGAATCAACAGGAACGAAATCTTTTCAAACAAAGCCTTTCCTCGTCTAAATTAAAATTGTAGGGAAGAAAAATATAAGAATTAAAAAATAATGCAACGTCTATAAAAATTATAACACCTCACGGAGTTCTAAAAATATAAATTTAATAAAACAAATTTGAGGAAATGCTTCGATTGAAAAAACTTCCTTCAAAAATTTGACAAAGTCCAGTAAATCTCCCGAGAAAATAAAAAAAATAAATAAAGCCGACCCCGCTGAGGAGAAAACGACGTTGGCTGATGTCATGTCTGCTATCACGAATGCGTCACTCATCATAATGACTCATCCCAAAACACGTGTCATACAAAATTTTCTGAGTGAAAGAGAAAATGGTGACTCATCCCAAAACACATGGCTCACAAAATGACAACGTGGTGAAACTAAAATGGCGGAACATGAATCAACGGGAACGAAATCTTTTCAAACAAAGCCTTTCCTCACCTAAATTAAAATTGTAGGGAGGACAAATATAAGAATTTAAAAAATAATGCAACGTCTATAAAAATTATAACACCTCAGGGAATTCCTGAAAATATAAATTTAATAAAAAAAAAACATATTGGAAAGACTTCCTTCAAAAATTTGACAAAGTCTAATAAATCTCCTGAGAAAATTAAAAAAATAATGCAACGTCTATAAAAATTATAATACCTCAGGGAATTCCTGAAAATATAAATTTAATAAAATAAATTAGAGAGAAAAAATAGGACAAAAAAAAATACGAGTAAAAAAAATTGGAAACGACAAAAAAACTTCCTTCAAAAAATTTGACAAAGTCCAGGAAATCTCCCGAGAAAATTAAAAAAATAAATATTGGAAAGACTTCTTAAAAATTTGTCAACGTCCAATAAATCTCCCGAGAAAAGTTCCAAAAAGCACCGCTAGGGGGCAGCACATTGAGTTGACATCCCCCTATATCCACCCCCTTTCCCTCTCGGTCGTTGCCATCCCTCAAAGATCCATTAAAAGTTCCAAGAAGCACCGCTAGGGGGCAGCACATCTCCTTTCCCGACTCGGTCGTTGCCATCACTCAAAAACAAAGATCTAACATAATAATAAAGTTACAAGAAGCACCGCTAGAGGGCAGCACATTGAGTTGACATCCCCCTATATCCACCCCTTTCCCTCTAGGTCGTTGCCATCCCTCAAAGATCCATTAAAAGTTCCAAGAAGCACCGCTAGGAGGGCAGCACATCTCCTTTCCCCGACTCGGTCGTTGCCATCTCTCAAAGATTCATCGAAAGTTCCAAGAAGCACCGCTAGGGGGCAGCACATCGACCCAACACACTAGCGTCATCTGCCACGCCCCCACATCCTTCGGGCACACGCCACGCCCCCATCCTTCTGTCGCAAGCCACGTCCCCCATCCTTCTCTAGAAGGATGCATCCTTGCGGCCGGACCCGTCATTTTATACTACTAACGTAACTAGCGTGATCAAGTTACCTTTATTTGTTAATATTGTTACGTGTTTTGCCCATCATCGTTATGTTTTCCTTGTTAGATTTTTCTAAATTTATTTAACAGAACTACTGCCTTATAATTAGTATATGTTATAATAATACGGTACATGATTAAGAAGTATATGTAGATCGCTTATTGTGACTTTTTGTTTAAAACTTCGACATAATAATTTTTCTCTTGATCAGCGGGGGGGGGGGTGCTCGTCCACTCCTGTGGGTGCGCCACTGCTCTTAGACTTGTTTTTCTTCTGTTTGTTCCGGAAAGGTAGGAGTACACCACGATTCGAAATTTCGGGCCCGGTCAACGAATTTCACTTTCCACTGCCCCTGGTTAGTTTGACTTAGAGTGTAACAATGCTCGTATTCTGGCAATTCGAATGATGCTGCCATTGCAGTTTGGAAGTAATGGAGACAAAAATCAAGGGTCTATCCAGAAAAATGTTTTATGGTACATTTTTCAGGATTTTTTCAGATTTATGGAGGCTATAAAAGGAACCTTCACAGTTAGAGGAACGTGTGTATATATAAATGTTATCTGTAAGATTATTAATCAAAAGTTTTTATGCTTGTAATTATATCATTTTGAACAGTAATTATCAGTAGAACCATTCTTATTTTCAGTATATGTATATATATGCACATTTCACTGAAGATTGTTTTCCCAAGAATCAGTCTATTTACAAAAACGTGCATCAAGGAAGCAATATCCGATTAAATGAGGATGCTGTGCCTATTGTGTTCACTTTTCAAGTAAACATCGTGATGCACCAAAAAGAAAACCACCAACTTATAGAGAAAACCCATCAGCAGAAGTAGAAATGTCATTGCCAAGTACCAGCAGCACACAAGCTGAAAACCATTGTGATCTCACTTACTGTACTGCCGAAAGCCCTCGAAAACTTAAAAGAAAATTGGATTTAGCAACTGATCGTAATGATGCTTTATTTAAAAAACGAAAAAGTTCTCGACAACAACTACAGCTAAGCAAGCAGCCTAACACTCATGCAAAAGAAATCTTACAGTTGCTTCTTGAGCACAACTTTTTGAGGGAAGAAAAGTTCCATTTAGTAGAAGACACTCTTCCTGACACATCTATCAATTTGTTCAGAAATGCAATGAAGAATGCAAAGCGAACGAACGAAACGGTAGATCCTACAATGCTGAAATTAAACGATTTGCCATGTCTTTGTACTTTTACTCGCCTAAAGCATATGACTTTATACGTGACAGGCTGTATCTGCCTCATTCTTCAACAATCCATCGTTGGTGTCAATCGGTTGATGGAGCACCAGGTTTTACGGAAGAAGTGTTTGTTGCATTACAGAGTATGAGTGACTCCGAAAAAAGCGCTATACATGCTCACTAATTCTTGACGAAATTTTCATTCGAAAGCAAATTCTGTTTGATGGAGAGTCTCAAATAGGATTTGTAGACTATGGTGCTGGTGTCAGTAATGAAAATTGTTCTGTAGCATCGGAGGCATTAGTCTTCATGATTGTGTGCCTTGAAGACAGCTGGAAAGTACCGATAGCCTACTTCCTCACAGCTGGTATATCAGGGTCTCAAAAAGCAGCTTTCTTAAATGTGGCATTAAGAAAACTGCATCATGTTGGCATTGATGTTGCTGCTGTAGTCTGTGATGGACTCAGAGCAAATTTTTCAATGTTTAAAGAATTGGGAACTTCCTTTGATTCTGAGAGCATCAATAATATTTTTAGTCATCCAGCAGACAGCGAGAAAAAGTTGCAGTGATATGTGATGCATGCCACATGCTGAAAGTTCTCGGAAATGTACTTGGAGATCTTAAAGTCCTCTTGGATGGCAACAATAACAGAATATGCTGGTATTATATAAACAAATTATATGAAATTTAAGAAGAACAAATGATTCATGCTGCCAACAAACTGAAGCGAAATCATGTGGAATGGTACAAACAAAAAATGAAGGTCAAGTTGGCAGCCCAGACACTGAGCAGCTCTGTTGCTACAGCATTGTTATTCATGAAACGCTTAAAAATTCCAGGTTTCCAAGACTGTGAAAGTACTGCCCAATTCATTTTCAACGTTGACGAGCTTTTTGATATTTTGAATTCCAGGAATCCCTTTGGAAAGCAATTTAAAAGCCCACTAAAGCAGGAAACAAAGAGCTATATGGGAAACTCACCTGCAAGTTGCTAATGATGTACTCTTGAACCTGCGAAGTGTATATGGTTCCAAACTTCTGAACACTAGCAGAAATACATGCATCCTGGGATTTTGTAACACCATAAAAAACATTATCTATTTGGCAGACACTTTGTTAACCGATAAGTTACACTATATCTTAACTTAAAAACTTAGTCAAGACCATTTAGAATTGTTTTTTGGTGCTATACGTTCTAAAGGGGGACACAATAATAACCCCAATGTAGCTCAGTTTAGAAGTGCATACCGTAAACTTATTTTGAATAGACTCATTGGAATGCAAAAGACTGGTAACTGTATTACAGTTGCTGAAATGAAAATTCTTAATGTTAATGCACTTTATGATAAAGATAGTATTGTAATTGATGATGTGTTGAGCATTTCACAAAAGCGGCGTTGTTCACCTGAGGAATCTTCCATTGGAGTCCTGGACCATGATTTTGCAAACATCTTCAGCATACCAAATCTTTCACTTTATACTGACAATGTTGTTGTTTACATTGCAGGTTTTGTATGCAAAAAAATTATAAAAAAGATTTCTTGCATAGACTGCAGATTGGCACTAATTGATGTAGACTTCGAAGTGGCTAGAGCTTCAATATCTGTTCTTATAAATCTGAAGTCAGAAGCAGGGTTAACCATACCATCTCGGAGTGTATTCCTAATTTCGAAGATTACTGAACAATGCATTAGAAGTGGGATGTTCAGTGCTGGAAAAAGAAAAATTCCTCATCTTATGACCAAACTTCAGTGTGTTGTTTTAAGAAGGTTGGCAGGTACGTCTGTATTTAAAACATTAGACTCTCATTTAGATGATAATGAGGTAGATATTACACTAGATAATCATGTCACAACATTAAAAGAACTAATTATGAAGGAATATGCAACTATTAGATTGCACCATGCAGCTAAACAAGCTTCTCAGCAAATGATAGGAATGAATGTACGCTCAAACCTAACAAAACTTATACTGCACAAAAATCATTAAATGTAGGAATGATGGGCGTGTTAATTTATATCAGATTTTCTCTTTTGTTAATACTTCCTCCCCTATATGCATATCATCATCAACCATCATCAGTCCACTGCTGGGTGAAGCTCTCCCCAAGTTTCTACCACAATTTTCAGTCATAAGCTAGTCTTCTCCATGTTACTTAAGCAAGTTTTCAAATTTCATCCACCCAACTCCCACACGGTCTTCTTTTCTGTATTTTACTTCTCCTTGATATCCAGTGTAATATTTCAGTTGACCAATGGTGGTCAATTCTAGGAATGTGTCCCATCCATTGCCACTTTATGGACTTATTTTGATGTCATCATCAGATGCCATTTTTCAGATTCATAAGTTCCTGATTCTGCCAAGCATGCATCTCTCCATGCCTCTTTGAGTTGTTCTCAGCATCTGCATGACCTTAGTTGTCTTTCTCTGGCCCATAAAGATGCATTGATTAAACATTTTTCTTTTAAGATTAATGGTAAATTGCTGCATACTATACTTTTTTTTTTTTTATCAATATGAAGAAAACTTCAGGGAAAAGTCAGTTTGACTGATTCGGGTTTTTTTTTTTTTTTACTATTTAGCAGGAGTGTATTCATGGAATCATAGGCGAAACCACTGGGGGGGGTCAGGACCCTCCCAGATTTTCAGAGTTGGGGATCTCCAATGTAAAGGAACCCCCCCTCTCATTTTTTAGAAATATAATGATATAATATGACACTTTTTACATGTGAACCAACTAAATTTAATAATGTAAGATTGTAATTTTTTGTAAAATGCAAACAGGTGTATAATGTGTACTTAATAAAACAGCGATATTGATTCCTAATAAGCAAAGTCAGTTCCACAACTTTGTAATTTACATTTCTGCCCTGTCTATCATAGTTCAATAGAGGCATTTATGTCGTGCCCGTTAGATCACGCCTCAGCAACTGCTTTGCTCCTGCGTGTCATGTTGCCAGAAGAACGGACAACCGAAATTTCAGACCGTATCCTCGGGAGATGTTAACAATGAGCACTAGTCTTAATAGAAAGGGACTTACCTGCTGATGACGGAATAAATTCCTTAACAAAATTGTCATCAGTAATGCTCACTTACTGCAATGACTTCTTTACTAATGTTGTTAATACCATGATACTAAGCTGTATTAAATCTTTAAAAAAATCCTGTTGGTTAGAGACCTCATGAAAAACATCCAAATGCTAAGTAAACTAACAGTGAACTTAATGTGAGATAACCTATCATTAATTACGGTACATTTTATTAAGCATTTTATTTAGTGGTTGTGAAATTTGCAGGAGGATATATCACTGTTTATGTGAGAATAATACACTGCCGGACAATTGCTAAGGACGGATGACAATAGCAACTATAGCAACCATAAAATGGAAGGCCGGAAAATGTGAAAATTAGCATAAGTGCGGGATACAGTAAGACGTGTTGTGCGTATGCAAATTTTGGATTGCCGAACTTGTTCGTGACGTCATAGCGCTGATAAGAGATATAAAGGATTTGACGCGTATTGACAGTTGTTGTTCAAACGCAAAGTTGAAAGGGAGAGAATCGATTGACGAACTTGCAAGTTTCTGTATGTTTTCCCGACATCACCTAGATGATTTTACGCGTGGTCGTATTATTGGCAAGATTGAAGAAGGGCGAAAAATAACAGATGTTGCCAGGAATTTCGACGTCAGCCACAGTGTTGTTTCAAGGCTTTGGAAATCATTTCAAACAAATGGAGAGTGTAGCAAACGTCACGGGGGAGGTCGTGTTCGCAGTACGACACCTGCAGAAGATCGGTACATAATGCTATCAACAAAAAGACACCGGCGCAGCACAGCTAGTGAGGTAGCAAATCAGTTTATGGCTGCTACTGGCAAGCGGATCTCCCGAAAAACTGTCGCCAGACGTTTGCATGAAGGAGGACTATACGCCCGCCGTCCTGTTCTGTGCATCCCATTGTCCAGACGTCATCGTACCGCCCGTTTGCAATGGTGCCATCAACATCGCAATTGGACTGATAACGACTGGTCTGCTGTCCTCTTCTCAGATGAGAGTAGATACAGTCTATCGTCTGATTGTCGACGACAACTGATCTGGCATGATAGTGGTACTGCATATTGTTCAGCAAACATACAGGAAAGGGACCGATATCCGACATGTAGTTTCATGGTATGGGCTGCCATCATGATCAATGGCCGTACGTCCCTCTATGTGCTTCCAACTGGGACTATGACTGGCCAACGATACATTAATGATGTTCTGCTACCTCATATTCGCATGTTCCGTGGTGCTGTCGGTGATAGATTCATTTTCATGGACGACAACGTAACATGTCATCGAACAGTCGCTGTCCAGGAGTGTCTTGAGAGCGAGGATATTCAACGCCTCGTATGGTCAGCACGTTCTCCAGATCTGAATCCCATAGAAAATGTGTGGGATGCTTTGGGAAGGAGTCTTGCTGGTCGCCAATGCCCTCCAATAAACAAGGACACCCTCATCCGTGCACTGACAGAGGAATGGGATAAATTACCCCAACAGCTGCTTGATAATGTTGTGCAAAGCAGGACACGACGTGTGGAATCTTGCATCGCCCTCCATGGTGGCCATATCTCGTATTGACATCTTACGCCGGAACGCCTGCGGACGGTAATTGCATTTTTTTTTTTTCACGTTTACGTATTCTGCACAAAATGGCCTGTTTGTCCCTTGAACACGTTCCAAAGCCTTCTGGATTTCAGAGCACAATAAATTGTCTTTCTTGTAATGTCCTCGCATGCTGACATTATTTTATTTCACTTGGCATCCAACCAAACTTACTTTTTTATGCGCTATATAGCCGTTTATGATCCGTCCTTAGCAATTGTCCAGCAGTGTATGTTTGGCAAGGTTTTATAGTTAACAGTATTAAACTTCTGGTGTTTTATTTTAATTGTTGAATTAACAGAAAGTGCTGTTACAACTGTATGTAATTATAATAAGAGTTACTTGGGCAAAGAATGTCCTCAATGCTATCTTGAATGAGATTTGTAAATATTTACCTTGGGGACAATTATATTGAATGAAACTCTTACAAGTTCAATAGTTTGTCCCAACTATTGAACATACTTTCGTATAATAGTTATTAGTATTTGGTTTTCTTGTAAAGGGTAGTTCTGGCTATGTTATTTTTTTTATTGTAGTTGAACTGTGGTGGAATTTAATGTTATGTTTTTTGGATATATAATAACTATATCCTGTATGGGTACATATGCTCATTAAGCAGTGTGGGGTGACATGCATAATTTTGTTTTATGTTAAGAGCTGTGTTTTGGATGTTTCTTCTTTTTTTTTCGTGTGTGTGAAAACGTAGAGTTTATATTTATGTCACGTATGTATACACAAAAGTGTTGAATCGTTTTGTTTTTTTAAAGCTGTTTTCCTTATTTATATTTATTGTAAGTATAGCAGTGGACATAAACAGATTTGGTTCTATGTTCGTAGATACTGAATGTAATTTGAAATGTAATTAAAATTAAGTGATCTGCTATGACACCTGTGCATTTTGTGTTATAAGGTAATATCTTCGAAAGCTGATGTGATGTGAGCGTAAGAATGACCTTTGTATGGAGAATATATGTGCATGCATTCCAGGTGATTTCTCATTCGGAATTCCTTCCTCCTACCTCTCTAGTTTTTCTGTCATTTTTTTGTTGGGCTTTTGGTCATCTTTCGCCTACTAGGGTAGGGGAAGTGTGTTTATGTGGAATTATGCAGTGCAGTCTGTGTCCTTTTTGTGCTGCATTTATTGTTATTTATTTGCAAATGTCAGCTTGCATTTGTTTTGTTTTGATCTTTTGCATTTTGTGTTGTTCTTTAGCTTATTTTTATGTTTTCATCCTCCTTTTTATCATCTTTTGGAGGGCCTCCCGGTGGCGTAGTGGTCTAAGGCGCTGGCCTCTGATCATTCGTCCGTAAGGGGTCCGGGTTCGAATCCCGGTCAGGCATGGATGTTGTGTTTGGTTTACGGCACTGGCTCTCTCCCTTCCCTGAAACCAGCATGACCCTTTGAGTTGCTCACGGTGGTCGTTAAACCTCCATTGAGTTGCTCACGGTGGTCGTTAAACCTCCAACCAAAAAAAAATCTTTTGGAGGATGCTTCTGTATTTTTCTGTATCATTGTGCATTCTCATTGCTCTGTGACTATTTTGTTGTTCTTGCACTGTATTTGCTCCAATTTTGTGTTGGAATTCTCCTTGTTTCTTGTTGGATTTGCTATATTTTTATGATGTTTCTTACTACATTTCCCTCTTGACTGACCAACACTGTCTTCTGTGTTTGAACCATGTTTACTCCTGTTCAATGTGTTGTATATTTTTCTTATCTGCATTTTGTATTACATGTTTTGTTTTTGTTTCACCCCCCTGTGCAAGTCATGTATATTGTTTGCTTACTATGCTATTTCAATTTTATTTCTAAAAGTTTTACATGCTATGCTCTTTTTGAACTTGTTATGCGTTTCACACAAAGCACTCTTCACTGTGATGTATATATCTCATGTTCTGTCATCTTTGCGAGTCTTGTATTCTTAACTGAAATTTGCACGTATTGAGCAATTTTTGCATGTTTGTCTGCTAACTTTTGTTGTCTTTTACCGCAAAATCTCAGGAGCCTGTTATTACTTCATTCATGCTGAGTGGAGTTTTATCTTGTATGTATTATATTTTTATGATATGTGCCCTGCTTTTACAAGCTAATAAAAATTGTTTTGATCTCAAAAATATGATCTCTTAATAGCGACCCTTCACTTACCGTAAAATTTGAAGTAAGGAAATATTTTCGACTTCAAAAACTTAAATTAGTGAGATTACTGAAAATATTAAATTATCTGCACATATCAGGTAAGTAATTTTATTCTTCCAGCACCTAACCTTCTGTGAAAAAATCGAATTCCGATTTTTGTTTCGTAACGTCTCCGAGTTTAGATTCCCGAAATGCTGGTTTTTTCTTTTCTTTTTTTTTTTCTCTTTTTAGAAATCTTGTGAAATTAAGAAGAAAAAAACATTTTTATTTGCACAGTTGATTAAATAGTAAGGTTGTATAATTGATAATTATTAAATCAATCATTTTTATCTGTAAACGCCTCGTAGCTTCAGTGGTTTCCGTAGTTTCAAAGCAGCTTCTTGCCTGCCCGTGACGTCAGACGCTGCGACGGCAGTGACTTATGGCGGCCAATGCTGCTTAGATAGGAGTGGTGTCTCGAGTAATATAACCTCCTTGGCCAAAACCATGGAGGTAGGAATAAGGGGAGAAAGTATGACGTCACAAACTTGAAGCTTTCTTAGCAGACGACGCTGACGGTGTGGTGGCCATCTGAGCCTCTGATGGTCGTTTTGGGGCATTGGGTTACGTACGTCTGAAGTTTGATTTTCGAAATTTGAAGTGTTTTTTTAGTAATGGTGTGTTGCTGCGCTTACGGATGTCATAACAATTCCGGGCGACCACCTCCTGGAGTTACTTTTCGCAGGTAAGCAAAGGAGAAACATTTAATATGAAATCTTTTAATTTCCGAAAAGCATTTAGTAATGAAGCGCGTATATACAGTCAATTTAGATATGACCAGCTTAAGTTCCCATTTTGATTGGCAGAATGGCACTGAACAGTTTAACATTTTGTTGTGCTAACAGAGGAAAAAATATTCTAATAGAAACTCAGAAAAGTCATCTTTCGGAGCATATGCTTATGCACACAGGTAAAAAGCTTTACCAGCATGATGTATGTTCTTAGCAATTTACTCGAGTAAGTGATCTTTCGAAGCATTTACTCATTCCCAGGGGGGAAGCCTCACCAATGTGATCTATGCTCCAAACGATGTGCTCGATAAAGTGATCTTTTGAAGCATTAACTCATTTAAACGGAGGAGAAGCCTCATCAGTGCAAAGTATGCTCTAAACGATGTATTCGAAAAAGGGAACATTCGAAACATTTACTCATTCACACGGGGGGGGGGGGGACCTCACCAATGTGATGTATGTTCCAAATAATTTGCTCGAAAAAGTGATTTTTAGAAGCATTTACTCATTCAGACGGAGGAAAAGCTCCCCAATGTGATGCTATGCTCCAAATGATTTGCTCGAAAAAGTGTTATTTCAAAGAATTTACTCATTCACAAGGGGGAAAGCCTCACCAATGTGATATATGCTCCAAACAATTTTCTTGAAAAAGTCTTCTTTCACAGCTCAATCTCCTTCACACAGGTAAAAAGCATCATCAATGAGATGTGTGCTCTAAGCAGTTTGCTCAGAAAAGTAACCTTTTAAGGCATATGCTTGTTCATTCAGGTGAAAAGCCTTACCAATGGGATGTATGTTCCAAGCAATTTCCTCGGAAAAGTATTCTTTCAAGGAATGTGCTCGTTCACAGGTGAAAAGGCACCATCATAATATATCTAATATAAAGTAATATGGAGGTATTACAGTTAACATTAATTTGCGAACACTATCATATTCTCTTCATTTTAACAGAGCAGATCTCTGTAAAACGTCACTAAACTTAGATTATCATACACACAATTTTAAAAACTATGAAATTACACGGCGGTTTTACCTACAGAATGAGAGAAACACTTGTACTTAACGCTGATCCCCCAGAAGTCAGCCGAAATGTTTCCTAAATTCTGAATACCTGGAAGTAGCCTAAACGCCCTAAAGATTAATAAATCAACTAATGAGATATATATATATATATATATATCAACGATTAATCTAATAAAGATGGGCAAATTTATTAATATAAAAAGCAAATTGGCAACTTCATGCCACGCACAGCACTAACAGCTATGAGGATGTAGCACGTGACGTCATCGAGAAGTTTCAGTGAAGTGGCGACAGTCCCTGCAAGTGCCTGAAGGACAAGAATAGCTGGCAGTCCTGCACTTAGTGTGTAAAATGCAATCATTAGCGATCGGTGTTTATAAAACTTTGGAGCCAAAATGCCTAGATTTTGTAGCATTATGAATTGCGGTTCTAAGGAAATCGAGACCGTAAGTCTTTTTCAGGCTACTAGCTGCTGTCTCTAAAGGCAGTACCGAAAAAATTCGCTTATATGCCAAAAGAAGGGAGATCGCTTCCCAGAGCTAAGAAAACACTTTTTATTGAAGAGTTCTTCAAAGGCAGAGAACCTCTTAAATGTTAGTTTATCCAGAAATCAGTGATTTCTGGTAAAGCAAGAAAACCCACCTTGTACTTGTTCAAACGCTATTGGAGTGCAGTGCTTGCACTTATAGGGACAGGCGCTTAATTCGTTGATTCAAAGTTGAATTTAAAAGGTGTTGGCTGTTTCTTTGCGTAGGTTTTATTACTACTGACTATTTTCTTATAGAACACCTTTTAGAGTTTGTCTCTTAGTCAAAATATTTCTTAAATAAACGCTTCGGTCCCAATCGGAACTTCTGTGCACGTGTTTTTTTTTTTTCTCCAGAGACTCGTTTCCAGAAGGTTCCTGATTGATCTAGGGGTGCAGAAACTTTTTTAGGACTAAAAGTTAATTTGTTAGCAAACCTGACTTTTAATCAAAATCAAATCTCTGGCTCTCCTGTATTTTTTAAATCTTGATCACACCGTTCCCGCTGACTCACTTTTTTTGCGCGTTTTCGACTTTTCACTTTTAAACTTATTTGGCTGTCAGAGTTGGGGTTTTTTTGGTATACTACTTTGTTCTATATGATATTTCCTCCCCAAACTACCGTTGATTTTTATTTTCAGTACACCAGGATTTTTATCTGGAGCTGAAGCACACTTTTGCAGAAAAATACAATTAATGGTTAAAATTATTGTCCAAATAAAATTCTTTTTGGTGTCTAGGTCTGTTTACAGGTCCGTGTTATGCTGCTAAATCTATTTACGGATAAATAAACTATGGAATACAAATCCCAGCAAAATTATTTTGTTTTTTCACCACAATTTTACGAAAAAAAAAAAAAAGATTTTGCTTATTTTTCTAAGGCTTGGAAATTGCTTCCCAGAGCTTAGAAAGACAATTTTTGTTAAAGAGTTAAACTCTCAAAGAGGCATAGAACCTTTCAAGGGTGAGTTTTGTCAAAAATCAGCGATTCCTGAAAAAAAAAGAAAACTTATCTTTTTTTACTCAGGTCTCCGCACCTGGGAGGAAAGAGAACAGTGGCGGCGGAACCACCTGGACCGCCAGAGCCCAGTCAATAATTTCAATAATTTCAGCCAAGGTTTTTATTTTTATTATTTTTTTATTTGGCGTATGTGTGATTGTTGTGATGTGCTTTAGAAAGTTCCTCTAGGTAAATGGTTGAGTGGTCCTAATTCTCACCAAAGCTCCTTAGGCATTGTTTTTCTTCTGTTTGTTCCGGGAAGTGGGAAGGGCGGGGTAAGTGGAGCACAACGATTCGAAATTTCGGGCCCGGTCAACGCACTTCACTTTCCGCCGCCCGTGGAAGAGAACTTTACTTCTTAAGTCAGCATACCTATTTTCTCCATAAATTACTGATTACTCACGAATTTCTGATGGTACTAAATTACCCTGTAAAAGAATACCGACGACGAGAAATTGTTATATGCTTCGAAAATTTTATATGCCTCGAACTGTTCTGCGGTAAAGGCACTTCGACCAAAGACGAAGTAATCAAAAATATTTACTATTTGCACTTTCGGAAAACTTTTCGCATCACTTTCTAAGATACTTGCATTCAGCACATAAGGATATCTTTAATTTTTTTCCAAATACCGCATTTTGTACTCGGAAGTTAAAGTTTCAAAGTAAGAAGCCATCATTTCAACGGAGCTGGTTGTCCTTCACTAACGTTACTAAGGCTCGTTGCCTTGCTGAGAGTCACGTGTTTGCTACCTCCTCGTTGCATAGTCTACTGAAATCAGACTTAAGATGGCTGCCGTGACGTCACAGGCGTGACGTTTCGCTGGCTTCACTTGGATTGCATTGAGCCAATGAGGATGTAGCACGGACGTCATCGAGAAGTTTCAGTGAAGTGGGCAACAGTCCCTGCAAGTACCTGAAGGACAAGCATAACTGGCTGTCCTGCACTTAGTGTGTACAGTGCAATCATTAGCGGTCGGTGTTTATAAAAATTTGAAGCCAAAATGCCTAGATTTTGTGGTATTATGAATTGCGGTTAAAGAGGAAATCGAGACTGTAAGTCTTTTTCAGGCTACTAGCTGCTGTCTCTGAAGGCAGTACCGAAAAAAATCGCTCATATGCCAAACGAAGAGAGATCGCTTCCCAGAGCTTAGAAAGCATTTTTTTAAGAGTTAGACTCTTCAAAGGCAGAGAACCTCTTAAATGTTAGTTTTATCTAGAAATCGGTGATTTCTGGTAAAGCAGAGAATCCATCTTTTACTTGTTCAAACGCTATTGGAGTGCTCTTATTGGGCCAGGTGTTTCATTCGTTGATTCAAAGTTTTCAACGCTTCGGTCCCCAATCCGAACTTCAGTGCACGCAGTTTTTTTCTCCCCAGGGACTTCTTTTCAGAAGGTTCTTGGTTGATCTAGGGGGTGTTAAAACTTTTTATAAGGCTAAAAGTTAATTTGTTAGCAAACCTGACTTTTAGTCAGATTCAAATCTCTGGCTCTTCTCTATTTTTTAGATCTAGATCACACCGTTAACCTGAATCACTTTTTTTTGCGAGTTTTCGGCTTTTTACTTTTAAGGTTATTTGGCTGTCAGTGTTGGGAGTTTTTAGTTTACTACTTTGTTCTATATGATACCCCCGCCCCCCAAACTACCGTTGATTTTTTTTAGTACACCTGGATTTTTACCTGGAGCTGGAGCACACTTTTGCAGAAAAATGCTAATAATGGATAAAATTATTGTCCAAATAAAATCCTTTTTCGTGTCTAGGTCTGTTTACAGATCAGTGTTATTCTGTTATTCTGCTAAATTTATTTACGGATAAATAGATTATAGGGCACACATCCCGGCAAAATTATTTTATTTTTTCACCACAATTTTACGTAAAAAAAAAAAAAAAGAAAGATTTTGCTCAGTTTTCTTAGGCTTGGAAATCGCTTCCCAGAGCTTAGAAAGATACTTTTTGTTGAAGAGGTAACTCTCGGAAAGGTATAGAACCTTTCAAGGGTGAGTTTTATTCAAAATCAGCGATTCGTGGAAAGAAAGTAACCCTAACTTTTTTCACTCAGATCTCCGCACCTGAGAGAAAAGAGAAACTTACTTATTAAGGCAGCGTACCTATTTCCTCCATAATTTACTGATTACTAACGAATTTGTGATCGTACTAAATTACCCTGTAAAAGAATACCGACGACGAGAAATTATTATAGGATTCGAAACTTTTATATGCCTCGAATTGTTCTGCAGTAAAGGCTCTTCGACCAAAGACGAAGTAATCCAAAATATTTACTATTTCCACTTTCGGAAAACTTTTCGCATCACCTTCGAAGATACTTGCATTCGGCACATAAGGATCTCTTTAATTTTTTTTCCAAATACCGCATTTTGTACTCGGAAGTTAATGTTTCAAAGTAAGAAGCCATCATTTCGACGAGGCTGGTTGTCCTTCTGTTACGTTACTAAGGCTCGTTGCTATGCTGAGAGTCACGCGTCTGCTACATC
This sequence comes from Macrothele yani, assembly GCA_039090855.1. Lineage (NCBI taxonomy): Eukaryota > Metazoa > Arthropoda > Arachnida > Araneae > Macrothelidae > Macrothele > Macrothele yani. Next base: position 92,624,427 of record CM077013.1, read on the forward strand.
CTCAAGGAGAGTGCTTTCTCCCCTTATACGTCGTCGAAGTGTGACGGCACAAGATGGCGCTGGGCATAAACAAATGTCTGCTCCTCCATGATTCCCATAACTTTTCAACGTGATTGGTTAAATGTGCTAATATTTTGCAATTTCTGCATATTTTTCTGACAATTTGAAGCTAATTCAACGCGGTGAAAATGCTGTGAAGTCCTCTCACATCTAGAAATTTTATTATGAACCGCATAGCGAGGAAATAATATATGTGTGTGTGTGTGTGTGTGTGTGTGTGTGTGTGTGTGTGTGTGTGTGTGTGTGTGTGTGTGTGTGTGTGTGTGTGCGTGCGCGTGTGTGTGTGTGTGTGCGTGCATTGTATGTGTGTGTCTGTATTAAAGTATGTAATTTCATGGCAAATGGTGAATAAAATTCATCTGTAAAATGCATTTAAAGATTGTTATCGTAAAACCTACCTCCAAGTACGACGACGTGAACACCGCTGCGGTAGGCCTAACACAACGCTACAGCGACCACGTCAAGCTTGGCTCCGAGTATAACGATGGCTCCGCAGGAACGCACCCAGTCGCGTATTTCACAAGTGAATGTACGAAATTGCGATTAAGGCCATTTCCGCCACGCCATTGGTTCAGAGCTACTTTGGAGATTGCGAGTAGGCGGGGTCTATGAGGAGAGTCATGTGACAGGAACACTCTTTTTTATATAGGGGGAAGTCCTTTTTGCTAAGAAATTCATTGTGAGGTTACTTAACATATGTGACAGATGATCGTATTGAATTATATCGTGGAAAGTTCTGCTTCCTCAGAAATTCACTGTAAGGTTGCTTAACATATGTGAGAAATGATCACATTGAATTATATCGTGGGAAGTTCTGCTTCCTAAGAAATTCACTGTGAGGTTACTTAACATATGTGACAAATGATTATATTGAATAATACGGTAAAGTACTTTTATGCACGATATCATAAGGAATATCTGCAGTATCTCAGATGAATACAAGTCGAAATATGTCTTAATATTAAAATTTCGGACGACTTCAATAAGTAGCTAGTTGAATACCATACTCCGTATCGGCCAATAAATGGCAGCACGTCAACCTAGTATCCATGATTCGTGTGGTTGTGAAAGCGCGTTTATAAGGATACTAAAAAGTATCCTTTGAAAGGTCCTTTCTATTACCCTTAAAAGGACCTTTAACAATGAAAAGTATGTCTTCACACCGAAATATTTATTCTGACGATCAAGTTTTTTTCCCACATGAATGTGAAGATGTCTAGCTAGAAAAAATAAATTAAATAGAGTGATTTCGTATTAGCGAAAAACTACCTAATGACACGAAGTAAGACCTCACAACAGTGTCCTGTTGAAATAAGACACTTCCGTTGGAATAAATACTGCAGAATGTTTTTTGCCGTATATTGTGTCTGATAAAATAGTAAGTGATCTGTCATATACATATTTTTGTTAATATTTAGGAAATTCCTCATATTTATGTACCTCGAAACTTCATCAAAAATGCCTTCAATTCCACATTTCAACCCCCTTCTCCCCGAAAATAAAAAAAAATGTTAAACAGCACATGGGTGTCCATACAAAACACATCAGTACTTATCCTGTGCTAGAGCTGTGAGCGCTGACGGGCTGACATCTGTTGGGTCTGTGAGAACTATATGGAATGAAAGTACTTCGTAAGATAAGTCACAAGTCCATGAAGTCATGTTGCTGTAAAAACTCAAAAGTTCCCTTACCAATAAAATACACTCTCTATTTACTTCCTGTCGCATTTCGGCTGTATGGGTAAAACAACTGAAGGTAACCATTGCCGCAATGAAAACCCGCGAACATTAAATTGGCTTATGGCGTCTGATAACCTCCTTGGGCGTGTGCAGCAAAGCTTACATGTCTCAGTCACATGACTCCCCTCACAGGCCCCGCCTATTCGCAAATTCCAAAGTAGCACTAAACCAATCGCGTGGCGGAAATGGCTTTAATCACAATTCCGTACATTCACTTATGAAATACGCCACCCGGTCCCTCTTGAACTCTTCCGCCAGCGAAATGGCCGCCGGAACGAGACCATCGTTTCAGCGGAGCCAATGGACGTGGTCGCCTCTGCGTTGTGTTAGGCCAACCGCAGCGGTGTTCACGTCGTCGTACTTGGAGGTAAGTTTTACGGTAAACATATTTAAAATGCATTTTAAAGATGAAAAATGTTCACCATTTGCCATCAAATTACATACTTTAACATATTCATATCTAATTTTTTTCAAAATACGTAGCCAAATAATTTAGGACGCTAAACTACACATTTGCCAACATTTTAGTCCATCGGACATGTTTCCGTTTGTTTTTTGGAAATCTATAAAATGAACACTAATTTTTGACAGTCTGGTGATTGCAATACGCTGCAAAACATAAAACCATATCTAATATACTTAGTTTCACCTTAAAAGATCAATTTCACAGGACGATGGACAGTCGCCAACGATAAAACGAACGTTAGCTAACATGTAGACAATGTGTGTTTATGCCACGTCGCCATTCTGTGACGTCATGGCTTCGACGACGCATTCCTACCTCCATAATCAAAACCATCGAGCTTATGGCCAACACCAATCAGCTGTTTCGATCCTCTCTCTGAGGTGGTGGAAGTTCGAAAACGTGACATCACTTACTCTGCCTGAAGCAGTTTCGCTAGCGCATGCAAACAAAAGATGCAAACAACGAATATTTCGGACTTTGTATTTCTGAACATTAGGGCTCTGGTTATATTTGAAACATGGTTATACTTGCATATGCGCAGTATGCAAGTTACCATGTGCAGTTTGCACTTCCGCTCATTATTTTGATCAATTTTTTAAAGAAATACCAACATATATTTTCTTACTTTTTTCTGGTATTTTTTAATCATGGAAATAAATATTTCAGCCTCAATTTTTTTCATGACTGTATGAAGGGTCCGAAAACCCCGTTCAAATCACGATTTCCTCATAGAGATATACAGGAGATTCTCGAGTTGGGCGCATTGGCGTAGTCAGCTGATAAAAAGTGGTGTAACGACTGAAGCACAGGAAGAGGGGCTATTGCCAACTCTTTCTTGCCGCCCCGGTGGCGCAGTGGTCTAAGTGATAGCCTCTGATCATTTGTCCGAAAGGGGTTCGGGTTCGAGTCCCGGTGAGGCATGGATGTCATGTTTGTCTTACGGCACTGGCTTTCTCCCTTATCTGGAACCAGCCACTCTAAATTAGGGACGGGCGATTGCTTATAGCCCATTTGAGTTGCTCACGGTAGTCGTCAAACCTCCAACAAAAAAAACTCCTTCTTCTAACCTCCTTGATGGTAGCCCTTCGGAGTCAACGAGCAGCACTTGAGATAGCAGCGCCATCTGTAATCGCAAGGACTTGGTGAGAAATACATAGCTATTGGAAAGGTACGTACAGTATTTGATTCAATGCATAATATATCGCATAAATAGCGCAGAAAGAATATTCGGGTGTCAATGCGAATCAACAAATACCTAGATTAATATTTAATTAGCAAGTTCTCAATTTCGATGAAAATCAGCTACGAAATAGAAAATACGCCGCTGCATACAACGAGCACCTGATACGTGTAGTTGCAGCAATGCGAATTTAAATATACCGCATTATCGTTTCTTTATAATACCGCTAATCACCCGCTTTTGTTCCTCAAATTGTTTTATTGAAAAATATATTTACCCCATGAGCTCACGGAGAATGCATATTGCTTTAAATGAAAGAGGGGGTCTTTTTCTTTTATTATTGGCGGTATAACGACCACCGAGAGCAACTCAATGGGCTTTAAGCAGTCGCCCGTCCTTAATTTAGGGTCACTGGTTCTTTTTTTTTTTTTTTTTGATTGGAGGTTTAACGACCACCGTGAGCAACTCAATGGGCTACAAGCAGTCGCCCGTACCTAATTTAGGGTCACTGGTTCCAGGGAAGGGAGAGAGCCAGTGCCGTAAGACAAACACAACATCCATGCCTCACCGGGATTCGAACCCGGACCCCTTACGGAAGAATGATCAGAAGCCATCGCTTAGACCATTGCGCAACCGGGGCGGCAAAAAGGGATCTACAGATATGTTTCCAAAACTATCACGGCTTTTCCTTAGACATGTAGAGCTCTTTATATCTATTATAAATTGCAGTGCCGTATTCACACTCAATACACTAATTTTAAAAGCTATTCCTACATATAATTTGAAAAAATAACAAAGCACTTTATCTCATCAAATTTTCTAACCAAACCCTTCTATGCCTCAGAAACACTATATGTTCTTATGAAGCAAATGAACAATAAACACATCACTCTCTCTTACTGATACATGCATACAAAAATCCTTTTCTTACCTAATTTATTTTTTTTTACTACAGACCTCTGTGAACTGTTTTTTTTTTTTTTGCTGTTGTTGTTTTTTGCTAAGAAAAAATGACTACATAAACATTTTTTCAAATTATCTTGTAAAAGAACAAAAAGAAGAACACAGCACAATATAGGCACTGAAATAGTGGTAAACAAGCTTTGTTTCTCTTCCTGCAATTATGATTTAGTCAAATGCTAGCTTTAATATGAAGTGAATGTCAACAAACTGTTCTGTGATCAAGTGAGTCGCCCCGGTGGCGCATTGGTCTAAGCGATGACCTCTGATCATTCGTCCGAAAGGGGTCCGGGTTCGAATCTCGGTGAGGCAAGGATGTTGTGTTTGTCTTACGGCACTGGTTCTCTCCCTTCTCTGGAACCAGTGACCCTAAATTGGGGACGCGCGAGTAGCTCACGGTGGTCGTTAAACCTCCAACCAAAAATAATAATAAAAATAATCAAGTGATGATTTAACCCACTGAGCACGGCATACGTTGATCCCCATGAGGGTAACTTTTGCCGATGATATTGTTCACTGGCGTGCAAAAATTAAGGACGAGATGGTTTTTCGAATGTAACGTCGTGCAGAAGTGCTCCACATCGACTCACATCATACCATAAGATCTCCAAGATGTAAAAATATGAGACAAGTGAGCAAGACCGTCCAAACAAGGAATCCAAAGGATACAAAGGCATTTTATTGAAAAAGTAGCTTCGAGCACAACTGCACAGAAGACAGAAACGTCCATGTGACAGGCGACTGCCAAGAAACATCCAGTCTTTAGCAGGGGATATGATCACCCCTGACTGCATTGCAGGATTTACAGCGTCTGTCCATGCTGAGGACGAGGTTGTCAAGGAGCTGTTGAGGCATCGCGCCCATTCCTCTTGTAGTGCCAATCGCAGCTGCGGCATCGTTGCTGGCGGCTGGTGACGTGGTGTCAAGCATCTTCCGAGAAGATCCCACACATATTCGATTGGATTTAGGTCCGGGGACCTTGTGGGATAATCCATGCATTGAATATATTCACTCTCCAACAGCTCTGCGACAGCCACTGTACGATGAGGTGAAGCGCTGTCGTCCATGAAGAATAACTCAAGACCCACAGCACCTCTAAACAGACGCACGTGAGTCAAGAGAACATCGGTACAATAGCGGACACCAGTGACTGAACCTCCTTGGAAGATGTGGAGGTCAGTACGGCTATCAAGCATTATACTACCCCAAACGAGAACTCCGCCACCTCCAAACCGGTTCCTTTCGAGGATGTTGGAGGTGTGGTTGCGTGTTCCCTGCTCTCTCGAGATGTGTAGACGTCCAGAATCGCTCGTTAGACTAAATCGGCTCTCATCCGTAAAGAGCACTCGACCCCATTGCTGATGTGTCCAGTTCCTGTGTTCCTGGCACCACAGAAACCGCCGTCTCCGATGAGCAGGCGTTAATGACACACACCGTACTGGTCGTCGTGCAAATAGACCACCTTTGTGCAGCCTCTTGGCCACGGTAAAACGCGTTAACGGACGTTCAGTTGTCAGTTGCATGTGCTTTGCGATTTCTCCCGCTGTCTGCCGCCTGTCTCTTCTCGCCTGTAGGACTATACCGGTCTTTCGCCGCCGTGGTTTCTCGTGGACGACCACTGCTAAACTCTCGGACAGCTGTTCCTGTCATTTGAAATGCTCTCCAAGCTCATGAAACAATCCTGTGAGCGATCCCGAACTCCTCGGCCACACTAGTCGCACTTCGACCTTCTTCCAACTTCCCAATGACGCGACCTCAGGTAAAGTCACCCAGATATCGTCTACTGGATTGCCTGTTGGTTGTATCACACGGTGGCAGCAACACGACGTCGTTTAAACCGATGTACACCGTGCAATAGCTTTCACCGAATTGCTGAGCGTACACCGCACGTGTGCTTTATACCCTTCCGACACTCCCCCTTACGTCATGCTGCATAAATGCGCATGCCCTACCGTACCAGACCCTAGTCTATCTTCTGAGTGGTCTTTCAGTCCGTTCTGCCTGATGTTCCGCTGTTATGCTAATTTTTCCTCTTCATCCTTAATTTTTGCACACCAGTGTACGATGTTTCTCTTGACAGCCAATCTCAGAATGTGTTGAGTTATTTTCAATCGTACACCTTGTATGCCACGATTGTGTAGCAACATTTGACAAAAATCACTTCGCCAAGCTGTTACGTATTGGCACTTTGTATTCAACGATTTTGTGCTGTAAGCAAGCACAGAGTAGCTGTGTTCATTACAATCATATCATTCTGAATGGATGAAAATACAGAAAATTCACTTCACCCAGCTTCGATAGAATAAAATGAGAATGGTATGACACTTTGACAGGAACACATCTACCATTTGAAATTGTTCTGGTTGTTATACAACACAAAATTCACTTAACCCAGCTGTGATCGAATAAAATAACAATTACATGATCACACCTTCCATTTGAAATTGTTATGTTACATTGACACCTTGATACTGTGCAGTAGCTTACGTTACTTGATAACCACGTCACATGGGCTTACAAACCTGACATACTGTGTTATTAAACCTAAGAATCTTGTTTGTCACATAAGAATTAGCTTTGAGGGCTCACAAATGCTGTGTGTTTCTATCTTTTGAGGGGAGACGAACTTTGAAATGTTCAATGAACGACGTTGATACCCTGTCCAAAGCCAAAAAAGCTTCCGCGTGTTTTTCGCCAAGTTTCTGGCAATTTATTTCAAAATATGATTAAAATTTTTGAATCCATAATTCATATATTAGTTTCCAAATGGTGTGGCCGCCCCGGTGGCGCAGTGGTCTAAGGCGCTGGTCTCTGATCATTCGTCCGTAAGGGGTCCGGGTTCGAATCCCGGTCAGGCATGGATGTTGTGTTTGTCTTACGGGACTGACTCTCTCCCTTCCCTGGAACCAGTGACCCTAAATTAGGGACGGGCGACTGCTTATAGCCCATTGAATTGCTCACGGTGGTCGTTAAACTTCCAATCAAAAAAAAAATGGTGTGTTTCACCAAATTAAAAAAAAAGTAGGGAAATAACCAAAGACCTTTAAGATACATAGACTGGAAAACCGCAAGTTAACCGGGCGACATTTGAAGTTCAGTGTTGTACGCATAGATATCATATAAAGGACTAGATTGGGCATCCGGCCAGTGAGACGTTACAGCGTAGGAGCCATGTCGAGCGGGTCAACGCTGCTTCCCGTAGCTCGACGAAATATGTGTTTCATATGGCTATTCGCTGACTCAGGTTAGATGATAGGTATCTAGTACACATTTCCGGGAGAAAATACGAATAACTATATTGAGAAAAATTGATATTTGTTAGTACTGTACAAGTGATAGCTTTAAGGCGATTGCAAAGTATTGCGGAAATCAGATATTAAACCACAACTTAAAATACCACGGAAATGGCGTTTCGATACCTACGATTAGAAAAAAAGTCACTGATTCATGGGAAGTCTTGCAGTTCATTTTTTTTACATAATCAATGAATTTGAGATACTAAGCAACTTATTTTCGAGGGGAGAGATTGGTTCAATAAGTCCCGGAAAACAATTTCCGACGTTCATCAATATAAGAATCCACAATTTCTTAAAAACAGATTTAGTCCAAAAATTCATGATGCCATTTTTAATATGCAAGTATATTTGCCAAATTTTATCATTACGAAAGATCAAAAGTGTGGTGGTGTTATTCATATTCCTGACTCTTAATAGACAGAGAATTCGTCGAACAATTTCTGCATTTGTTTTCTAACATATGTTAAAAAATAAAGAGTTCTAAAAAGATCTGCTCATTAGTGAAAATTGGGATCACACAAGGTGTGGTTATTCAACTCATGAAGGTGATTCATTTTAGTTAGTGAGAACGAGCGTTGCTAACACAGCAGCCCATATGTTAATTCACACTTAACCTACTTTTTATGGTGACAAAATATATATTGCAGAGACAATTTGTTTCTGGAGTATATCCGTGTACAGGCACAAGTTATCTAAAAATTATAAATAAAACATTCTGATGCTGCACATTCAATACCTAGTAACACACAAATCTGGGCAATTTCTGTTTGGAAGTATGCGCATATTTACATATCTAAAAATTAAAAATAAAGCATTCTGATGCTGCATATTTGGTAATATCTACTAACACATAAATCTAGATCTCGGAGGCAATATCTGTTTCTGGGTTATATAAGCATATTTACACTAGTTACCTAAAAACTAAAATTAATAGATGCTGCATATCAGGAGAGATAAGAAGAGAAACTCGTGGATCAGAAAAATGACAAGAGTGGAAGACATCATGGTCAGAGTAAAATCCCTGAAATGGCAATGGGCTGGACATATTGTCAGAAGGACAGACCATTGATGGCCAGCCAAAATTTTAGACGGGACTCCTAAGGATAGGAAAAGACCCAAAAGAAGACCACATGGGAGATGGGTGGATGAAACTCGAAAGTATACGGGAGTAACATGGAGGCAACTGACACAAGACAGACGGTTGTGGAAGAAACTTGGGGAGACTTTCCTCCAGCAGTGGATTGATAATGGTTGACAATGATGATGATTTGGTAAAATCTAGTACACACAAATGTAGATCTCGGAGGCAATTTCTGTTTCTGGATTATGTATGCATATTTACACAAGTTATCTAAAAATTTAATTAATACATTCTGATGCTACATATTCGGTAATATCTAGTAACACACAAATCTATATCTCAGGAGCAATTTCTGTTTCAGAAGTATATACATATTTCCACACAAATCATCTAAAAAGTAAACATTCTGATGCTGCACGTTTGAGTTAGCAACACACAAATCTGTACCTCTGAAGCAATTTCTGTTTCAGAAGTATATGCATATTTACACGCACAAGTCATTTAAAAATTAAAAAAAAACATTCTGATGCTGCACATTCCATAATATCTAGTAACACACAAATCTATATCTCAGAAGCAATTTTTGTTTTGGCAGTACATGCATATTTGCACACACAAGTCATTTCAAAACTAAAAATAAAATATTCTGATGCTGCGCATTTGATAATATCCAAGGAGGTTAGAATAATACTTCTGGAGATTCCTCGAGTCTCTTAACCGCAAAGCGGCAAGGTGTGGGAATTTTATGTTGGTTATATGATGCCCATGTAATTTCAATTGTGTGTATTTTGGAATTGCGTGGTTTTGGGTTGCAGAAATCATGTTAATATCAAACCAGAAAGAATTATACTTCGTACACAAGTGAAGATTTCAATTTTAGTGTTATATTTTGTTCAGCATTCACAGTAATGTTCGTGTATTTCAGTCTAAAATAAAAATGGGAAGGTGCCTCAAAATAATTAAGAATTTTATAAATTCAGCATTTTCTCACACGATGCAAAATTGGAAACATTTGCGACGAAAGAAGGAGATTCGACCAACATAAAATGCATTGCAATAGCCTTGGAAACCATTAGCTTTCCCACACTTCAACAGCCGTTGCTTGCTGGTATAGGCTTCACGCAAAGCGGTAGTGGTCCATTAACAAGGGCATCTCCAGATATTTTATTCTAACTTCCTTGATAATATCTAAAGACAAGTCTATATCACAAGGGCAATTTCTGTTTCAGAAGTATATGCATATTCACAGAAGTTATCTAAAAACTTTGACTTAAAATAAATTTTTAAGGCAAAACTTTTGCATAATGAACTAAACAAAAATGACTAAAATTGTTTTGGTGATCAACAACAGAATATATAACACTACATTTCATTAAATTAAATTAGAAAGTGCCCCAAACCTCACAAATTTTAATCGTTGCATAAGGAACAATATAATCATAAGGTTCCTTAAACACGCTTTGTATGTTTCATTTGACATATCATTAAATGAATATTTCAAGAAATAGTACCTGGTCTGCCATAGTTCATAATAAAATATACAGAAGTTAATAACAGTTGGGTACATAATGCAAATACAGTGAAACCTGGGTTGTATGTTTTTCTAGGTGGTCTTAAAAAACATAAATGAAATTCCAAAAGGTTAATAAATGGTATTGTTAAATTTACGCTTTAAAGAATAAGATGTTCCTTAATAATGATCTATTTAAAGTCAAATTGGTAGTCAGGAAACAAAAAAAGCATTGCAGAAAATGATAAAAGTCTGTGAAAAACAAACTTTTCTTTCAATGATTCTCTCGTTCAATAAAAATCCTGATTCTATAGATCAAGTAAAATCCTCACAACTAAAAATCTGAGACCAGTGCTTCAGTACGGAACTAATTAATTAACATCTTTCTTCCTCTTCTGTGGATCCTAAGTGCATCCATTTTAAAACCAGAATATTGAAAATTGAAGACACATTCAAGATTCTATTCTATTATTCCCCAGAATAGTGGAGCCACAAGGTTACGTCTCTGGGATTTAACAATTTTTTAAATACAGCATATGTGTGTGTCATGAAACCTATTTTTCATCGAAATCGTAACACATTGGGTTACATGTAAAAGAAACAAAGAACCATGTATTGTTGATAATCTGAAATTCAAATTTTAACTTATAAACATAAAACGTGTATAAATGAATTATGTATAGCAGAGTTAAAAGCTATAGAAACTATAGTGAAATATCGGGACTAATGCAGAATGGCATGTAAAAGAGATAAACAAATAACTGAGGCTCCACTGTACTTTCAATTACTGGTCAGATTGTGGCAATCAAGTAAAATTCAACCCCCAATCATAACATTACGAGCCCCAGTATACGAACGTGAGCAGGCCTTCACCCCTCTATTGGGATGACAATAGCTTCTATTATGAAAAACATGTTGTGTGCAATAAAAGAAAAAGTACTGTAGCAAAGTCATTTAACTAGGAAAAATTGTGTAATTATGATTCCGCTACACTTTAATAACACTAAGACATTTTTTTCACATTTATCATCACGGTTCAAAAACTATTCCCATGAAAGAAAATGGAAACTTCTACAATAAATGCCAATCACCCTTTCTCCCTCTTCACTTGCATAAAGCAATCTTTAATTAGCTTGATTTTAAAAGACGGAAAATTTTCAACTGCACTCAAGCTGCAAAATTTAGAGGGAATATTGATTCTGGTTAAAAACAAATATCTGTGACCAGTTCCTTGCCAAACTTTTTTGGGTATCACTGAAGAAATGCCCACAGTAAAAACATCCACAGAAAAATGCCAAACCTCAAAAATATGCAAAAATCCCAATCACATTCCTACATAAAAAAAAATATATATTGCTTAACTTAAATTATCACGTGGTTTACCAAGTGCATCAATTTAGGTTATGTAAATTAATGCCCGTAGTATTAATTACATTGGTTTTTTGATGTCAGAAACAATTTTTAGACCTGACAAGGGTATAATACTGGTTTAAATCATCAAAAACTACTAGACAGAGAAATAAAGCCTTACATACTATTTTTAAACAAATTATTAGCATTAAATAGATTTATTAAAAGTTAGAACTCGCCTTGTAGATATTTATTTTTTTCGGTTTACAAATTTCTTAACACCGAGGAATAAAAGTATAGTATCAAACATTATAAGCATCTCCACATTCACTAAAATAACAGAACAATACTGTTTCATGTAGCATACCTAATAACCCTAACTTGACATGTTTCAAACTCAAAATCGGTATGAAATCTGATATTCAGATGGACTTTTCTGGGGGCCACAATATTTTATATCAACTTTTAACCACTATCACTAACTCGTGATTTTGATTGCAACTGATGTGCTATGACTTGGCCTCCAACTGATACAGCCAGTGAAAGGCTGTCAGATTCTTGTAATTCCTGTAACGTATTGACATTCAATAAATCCAGTATTAGATTTAAGAATTTGATAAACAGCAAAACAGTTTCTGACCAGTTTTATAATATGCCAAGTATCAAGGAACACATGTATTTTTAGGCTACACTTTAGAGTTCGGCCCCATCGTCTGCTTCGCTATCGTGCTAATGGAATGCCGGGAGAAACGTTTCGCGATAGGTGGCGCTGAATCTGCGTGATGCAGCTGCTTCGGCGTAATCGCTGTTTGATGAGTGCGTCTTCTGTCTTCTGTTCGCCCTGTTCTAAGCTGTTCTTTTCAGCGTGCGTTGTAGCTCTGTCAGTAGCCATGTGGAACTGGAGGCGTTTCTTCGACGAAGTTGGGAAGGATGAAGAAACATGTATTGCATGGTTTGAGCGGAAAGGATTGCTTCCAACCGAAAGAAGATGTTCCGCAGGTCATCCACTGAGTTTGCGAGTGGATATGTTTCATCGTTTAGGACAATTCAGGTGTAGGAAGAATAACGTTACAAAGAAAAGTGAGCAGTGTTCCCGTTTACTTGGGACGTGGTTTGAAGCTGCTTGTATTCCTCTTGATAAGGTGATGACTCTTTTGTATTGTTTCGCCAAAGGATTGTCCTACGATGATGCAATTGAGGAATTTTCCCAGGGTGTGGTTTCCACATCCTCTGCGACAGTCAGATGACTATTATCAGTCTTACAGAGAACTAGTCGCAGAGTTTATGGTCGCTTACGAATAAGACAAAGGACAGCTTGGAGGCCCTGGTGTCATCGTAGAAGTGGATGAGGTTAAGGTTGGGAAGCGGAAGTATAATCGTGGTCGTCTCGCTGAGGGCACCTGGATCCTTGGCATCTTTGAACGAGATTCGAAACGATTCCGGGTTGAGATCTGCCCGTAGAATAACCGCTCTGCTCACACATTGCTGCCGCTCATCCAGAAACATGTTCAACCCGGAACTACTGTCATGACGGATCAGTGGGCTGCGTACTGCAATCTCCCATCCTATGGTTTCTAACATCTGCCAGTAAACCACTCACTCAATTTTGTCGATCCGACTACTGGGGCGCATACGCAAGGTGTTGAGAGCAATTAGCGGCCCCTCAATCGCACACTATCTAATGGCATTCACAAAGACCACTTGGCCGACCACATTCTGGAATATTTATTCCGACGAAATTGTCGTCTTTCCTCTGAACAATGTTTTGAGGTAATGATTGCTATCATCAAACAGTTCTTCCCTGGTACGTACTATTTGCCACTTAAATATTCGTACTAGATAGACAGGTTCTCAGTGAGGAGGACACACTTCTTTTCCGTCGTTATAAATATTTAACAACACCTGAACTACTTACATTCCATAAAGGCCCTTTTCAGGGTCAGCCATATTACAAAATAAACCCCTTTCTTTCAAAAATACCCCTCCGCCGCATATTTCGCATCTCTACCACTCCTCCCGCACAACACACACACACCGATTACGTAATGCACGCAGCGAAGGAGCAAAAACGCCGACGCAGCTGCATCGCCACCTATCACGAAATTTTTCTTCCGGCATTCCAGCAGCGCGTTAGAGCTTAAGCAGACGACGATACGGCGCCAAAGATTGAAGTACATCCCAAGCTTTTACCATATTCGATATCTCGTAACACACATAGACATCACAGAACACTCTCTGAACTGACCCGCTCAATGTGGCGCGTTGATGCCACGTCGTAAGAGTGTTACACAAATAGCTGGCAGCCAATCTAGTTCCTTATATGATATCTGTAGTTTTATCCGTACAAGCTCTGTGATCGCAGCTGCTGCCACTCATTTGCACAAGAACTCAAAGTCTATGTATCTTAAAAGTCTTTGGTAATAATTTATATAATCTTTCCAAAAGAGCTGGAGCGTGCAAAAGATGTTTACTCAGAGAGCCTTGGAGACTTTTCATCATGTTTTGGGCAATCTTATTCAAAACATGTGATTAAAAATTTAAATGCATAGAGCAGGAGAAGATAGTTTCCAACTAGTGTTTTTCAGCAAATTAAAAGAAATGTAAGGCAATAAATATATTTCATCTTTCCACAGAGGAGGAACAGCATGTCACTTTTCACAGGGGGTGATTGTGGAGGAACTGTATTTGCATTTCTAGTGCTCCCAGGCACAGTTTAGAAACTCTAATGTCTCGAAACACATTTTTTGATATTTTCAGTATCTGATGTTTGTAAACCTCAATTGCAAACAATCCTTAGGCCTCAAATGTGACTATTTGGATGTCGAACATGTGTTTCGAGGTTTGATTTGTTTTTCATTGGAGGTTTAACTGGCAGGATTGCTCGCAACGCCGTCACTTATTAATATCGAGAGAGTTTGTTTAACCCTGTGGAGTCCGCAATTATTTTTTTTATTGGAGGTTTAACGACCACCGTGAGCAACTCTATAAGCAGTCGCCCGTCCTTATTTTAGGGTCACTGGTTCCAGGGAAGGAAGAGAGCCAGTGCCGTAAGACAAACACAACATCCATGCCTGACCGGGATTCGAACCCGGACCCTGTTCAGACAAATGATCAGAGGCCATCGCTTAGACCACAGCGCCACCGAGGCGGCCGAGTCCGCAATGGGACGGTACAGGATAATGGTCATCAGCTAGTCTTTACCACCGTGAGCAACCCAATGGGCTATAAGCAGTCGCCCGTCCCTAATTTAGGGTCATTGATTCCAGTGAGGGTGAGAGCCAGTGCCGTAAGACAAACACAACATCCATGTATCATCGGGATTGTACCCGGACCCCTTTCGGACGAATGATCAGAAGCCATCGCTTAGACCACTGAGCCACCGTTCTTTGAATTTTTGAACATGGAATATAAAAAATTGAAATTAACAAGAGATAGAGGGTGTTCAAAAATTGTTGACAGTCATATATTCAAACAAAAAGACATTGTTCTATAAATAATTATTATATTTTGAACATGATGTAATGTTAATATATTTCTTCACATTTAAAATATGTATTCCGTCATACTGGTAAAAAGCATCATTTACGCAATTAAAGCCAAAGACATTATGAAGAACAAAGAGCGAAACATTTAACTTGCTTGTGAGAATATATCCGTTTTCGTAATATATCCGATTATATCGTTTTCTACATTCATATCTAACACAGTTCCCGATCCAAACCTGATCATTTTTACTTCTAATAACAACTATTTAAACCACGATTTGCAACACGCACGCAACCGGCGTGTACTGATGAAAAGCTTTCAGTCCCCGCTAATGGCAGAACATCCGGTTTTCAAACTCTGACGGAAGTACGTAGGTATTTGCCAGTCTGTTCTCTCCAAGGAAGTTAGTCATTCCATAATTAAAAAATCCAGAAAAATTAGAGAAATATGTGCTGGTATTTCTTTAAAAAATGTAACAAAACAATGATTTTTTGAGCGGAAGTGCATAATGCGCATGGTTACTTACATAATGGACATACGCAAGTAACCATGTTTAAAATATTATCAAAACCCTAATGTTGAGAAATGTGAAGTCCGAAATATTCCTCGTTTGCATCCTTCGTTTGCTTGGTTTGCATGGTTTGCATGCGCTGAGCGAAACTGCTTTAGCTACAGGAAGGACGTCAAGCTTCCGAACTCCCGCAGACTTCCATTATCTCAGAGAAAGGATCGAAAGAGCTGATCTGTTCTGGATTCAGTCAAAACGGATCTTTTCACCTCCCCTTCTTCTTACCTCCTTGATTTTCTCCAAGTTCTTTGTTCTAACCTCCTTGCGGACTTACGATCTGAATGTCGGGAAATTTATCTTGTTTGGGATTTTTTTATATAACTATCGTCTGCGAAACCGACAAGCGACAACACTATTTTGCGGTGTTTACCTGCAGATTGATAACATGGCTCCGGCTATGACGATGTTGGCACTTTGCAATATGCTTCGTGATGTGAATGAAAATTTAAGTGATTCCTTAGAGCTTTGCAATATGTTCTCGTGTGAGTAGTTCACTTTCACACCCATATTGGAAAGTTGGTTATCTAAATGATGGAAATTGTGGATTCTATTAGTTTAATGCGCGAATATTGAGCATGTTGCATAATTCATTCATCTTAATTTAAACTTCTCGAAGAAAACGTGTTTTGATTATGGAACACACGATTATTTTCCCATAATAGGTATGTCGGTATTATATTTTGGTGTACAGTACACCTGAATATGTTTTGAGATTAATTGTGTAATCAGGGGCAGATGTCTACCTTATCACATAAGTCTTAGGAAATATGTTGGCATATTTATCCAAAAGAAAAATGCATTAGTCATTTTGATCGTGAGGATAAGATATTTTGTTGTTTCTATGCATTTACATTACCGAGTTCAAGAAATTAAGGTCCACTTTAAACTCATAAAGCAGAATTTTTTTCTTCGCAATTTTTCTGTATGCTATTAAAGATTTTCCATGCGATAGGATTTGTCTGTGTGTTCATTATTGAGTTCCAAAAATATCAGGTACTGGAAGCTGCATGTCCCAACATTAAGTTTATTGGATCCAGGAAAAGAACCTAGGTAAAGTTGAAAAACAGATGCAGCATTTGATAGTTTTACCCATGCCATCTGCACAAGAAACCTATAGTTTCATCTGTTAAGTCACTTAGTAAGAACAAAATAACGAAACTATTGCAGTGGTTATTTTTAGTTTTTTGCGTCAAGGGGTGGGCATTTATATTATTGGGTTTGACCAGTAACCAAACCTAGCACAACTATTGTTTTGTGTTGGCAAGGAACAGGGTTTGCATAGTAACATCAAGAAAGAATGGAAGATCTTGTATCTTATCTTGGTCCCAAGTTATGTAATACACTAAACAACTGTTGTACTGTGTGCAGCCATTATAGCCAACATATAATTTGATAATTTACGTCTTGTGATTGTGTGTTGTCATTTAAGAAATGCTCAGAGATGATCTGCTGGAGTGTTAGCTAAATGGATGGGAAATGGAAAGATTCACTCTCTTCTCAAGCCAGGGGCATATTTAGAAGGGGAGGGCAAGGGGCTTCCTCCCCCAAAAAGTGTTTCATTTTTTGTTAAAACTTGACTTACATTAGAAAGATGCTTTGATAAAAATGCATCAACTTACATTTGAAAATAATGCTTTCTTTTTTCTTCTATTTTTCATTAACTTTTGTCATGAAGGATTTCAAAAACTATTTTCTCTTGCCGTCCTCCCTTAAAAAAATTCTGTATACGCTCCTGTTCAAGCTGCATGCATAATCACTAGATCACTCTTTTTCTGATTCCTAACTTTCTGTGTAATTGGTACCTGATTTTGGCACGTTTCCTATTTCAGCACTGGAAAGACCAAATTCTTGGTCTTTACTAAATGATGGAAATTGTGGATTCTATTAGTTTAATGCGCGAATATTGAACATGTTACACAATTCATTCATCTTAATTTAAACTTCTCGAAGAAAACGTGTTTTGATTATGGAACACACGATTATTTTCCCATAATAGGTATGTCGGTATTATATTTTGGTGTACAGTACGCCTGAATATGTTTTGAGATTAATTGTGTAATCAGGGGCAGATGTCTACCTTATCACATAAGTCTTAGGAAATATGTTGGCATATTTATTCAAAAGAAAAAATGCATTAGTCATTTTGATCGTGAGGTTAAGATATTTTGTTGTTTCTATGCATTTACATTACCGAGTTCAAGAAATTAAGGTATAACTCTACACTTAGTAAAGACCAAGAATTTGGTCTTTACTACACTTACTGTAAAGACCAAATTCTTGGTCTTTACTAAGTGTAGAGTTATTTCATGTACTGGATTGAGTTTTACACTTTGAATTATATCTAAACCAATGGAGTTATATCAATAAACCACAGAACATTTCATATTTTTTCAAGAGTCTAACAGTGGAATTAAATGGGTATCGCATCAAACAGTTAGTGCTAGTGTTCAGAGTTTGAGTTTCTGTCAGGTATATCAGATGTGCTATTCATGAAAATCTATTGAGATAAACTAAAAATATTTATGAAATAATATTGTCAGGCCCTGAAATAAGTCCTTTCAATTCCACCTATTTTGAAGAAAAACACATTACTTAAAGAGATCATGGTAAAATGGTTTTACAGAATAAAATTTAATTTAATCTGATTTTAAATAGGGTTTTACCCCTAACATTTTACTGAAGAAATACATGTTATTCTGTAAACATGGTACTGTTCAAAGTTGATTTGAGTTTCTATCAGATGGGTGATGTGTTATTAACAAAAATGTATCGGAAAGTAGACTACCATCTAAAGATATTTATTATATACTATTGCAGTGTCCTAAAACTGAAAATTTTCAGTTTCCACAGTCTTAAAAAAAGCACATTGCTCAAGGAGATTGTATTGAAATGGTCACATAAGAGCAAAATTATTTGCAATTCACCTAAACATTCATTGTAGGGTAAACCTTCCGAAAGTGTCCCAAAAGTAGTTTCTGAAGCGACGATAGATGGTGACACGTTATCGATAAATCGTGAAGCTTAGTGTAACGTTGTGAAATGGGCAAAGGAAGTGAATAATTTGGATTTTAGGTGGCCCTTAAAAGGGCCTTTATGAATGTACATTCTTGCATATGTGTAAAATATTTATTACGACGGAAGAGTGAGTTTTCCTCATGAATCTGAAACTGTCTACGTAGCAGAATAAAAGCCAGAAAAGCTTTATCTGCCAGGGAAAAACTGCCTGATCGCACGAATCAGGACTTCAAAGCAATGTTCTGAGGAAATTCGGCAATTCCGTTGGAATAAATATTCCATAATATGGTCTGCCAAGCACATTTTGTGGTTGCCCTGTGTTAACTTATGCTTAAGGGGACGTCAATTGCTCTCTCATTGTAGTACTCAACTTTTGAATGGATGGTTTGACAGTTAAACCAACTCAGAGTTTGGTAAGAAGTAATTGTGGTTTTACTCCTACATGTTTACTCCTGACATATGAGGGTGAATGTTAAATTTTCTGGATTAAAAAAAATATGAGAGATGATACAGTAAAATCTCTCAATAAAAATATTCTTGGAACCTTAACATTTTTCTACTACCAAGAGGTGTCCAATATTCGAGAGGTAGATTTCTGAGCCCACCTAAGCTCACAATACATAAACTTGATATGAAATACGCATGTATGATATATATTATTTGAGTAAATTTTTTTTTTGATATTGTTTTACAATGGAAAACCAGACTTAGTTGCTTTTACTTTTTTAAAATTTTCACCAAACCATTTGTCAAATTGAATTAATTTTCGCCAAATGTAATCTGAAGTCACCAATTTTTTTTTCACTCCCAATTGGAAATGTACAACAATAGTGTTACAATAGTGCAAAAGCAATACATTACATATTCTTTATGATTACGCAGCAAAATATTATTGAAAAAAGGTAATATAATTAAAAAAAGGTAATTGCCAATATTTTCACCAAAACTTGAAAATAATACAATACATGTGCATGCATATAGAACATCATGGGAAACAATACAGTACATGTGCATGCATATAGAACATGGCTAAAAATATGTTCCACATCTAGGAGCCAGGTGAAGTGAATTCAGATTTCAAAGAATATACATAAATGTAATGTGTGGTGATGATGCTCGAATGCAAAGTAACATAGCATGTTTGCTGACATTTTTTTTTTTTTTTCTATTCGAACCACTTACTGTTAAATAAAATTCCAATTTGGCCCATAATTTTGTTTGGTTGTTCTAGTTGCTGCTGTCAAAAAAAAAATACAAATTTAGATTTTGATTTTATTAAAACATAATTTGTTAAAGTTAAAATTTGCATATATAAACTCAAAATACCGTATTTTCCTTCATGTGAGCTGCAGATCATGAAGTTAAAAACAAAAACAAAATCAGTTCGTATAATTAGTAGCATATATGTAATCCACAGGCCATGAGATTCAGAAACAAATGAAAAAAAAAATATGCTACACTGTCCATAGGAGCGCATCTGAAGATTGGAAAATTCAGAAAAAAAGCAGTTTAGTTTTTCTTACAATCTGCGGCTACATATCTGAACACGGAGTTGAAAAAAAAAAAATCATTAAGTCCACACGTGCTATGTTGATCCCAAACCATAATTCCAACAGAAAAAGTGCTATTCACTGATGATCCAGAAGTCCAACGCAGCAAGAAAGAAACTGTCTTCTTATTAAATGAAAGTAACTGTCATTTTTAAAATGCTTTTATGTTGATCACTTTTCTCATCCAGTGATCAGAATAAAGGAAAGCTCTTCAAAAGTTAAAATTGAATTTAAAGAACAATAAGATTTTATTTATATTTTTATTGATATGATTTCATTATAAACATGTTAAGTAGTCTGTGGAATGCTCAGAGATAGGCCAACATCCAGTTTGCGTACATTCGTAGGATTGAAACCACACTTCAACTGTTATATCTTGTGCAACAGTTATAACTAGTCTGCCACAGTGGTGCAGTGGTCTAACTGCTGGCTTATGGCCATTCATCTTCATGGGTCTGGGTTTGAATCCTGGTGAGGCATGGATGTTGTGCTTGTCCTACGGCATTGGTTCCCTTCCTTCTCTGGAACCAGTTGCCCTAAATTATGGATGGGCCACTGCTTATAGCCCATTGAGTTGTTCACAGTGATTGTTAAAAACATCCAAACAAAAAAAAAGTTGTAACTAGCAAAAAATTGGAAAACTGTCACATGGTTTGCAGAGCAAAATCTTGAAACTGGCTGCATTTTAAACAAAATTGATTTTCATGACTAGCTATCAAGAAGCAAACTGCATGATAGTTTTGTGCAGGGCTCGAAAATTGTATTTCTTGACATGTTCGGGGCATGTATCCCCTCCATGCTTAATTGGGCATGTAATAAATCTAGTTCTTTACAGGATAAAAAGTTTTGAAAAAGGTAATGTTTTTATTACCCTGTCAATTTTCTTATTACTCGGAGGCTCACTTCCTCTGCTTTATTTAATAAAATTAATGGAGGTGCGTCACTGAGGGTACTCAAGTTTATGGGTACTTTGATATTACAGTTATTTTTTGAGGTTTTCTTAATTAGCGTGGCCTCTGCCATTCTGATCTTTTTTTTTTTTTTTTTTTTTTTTACTGTGTTGGAAGGTCAAGCCTATTGTGGTTTTTATGTGATATCAAGTGAATGTTGTTTTCTTTTTTGATTCTTGTTTAATTAAGTTTTTGATCTGCTGTACTGATTCATTTTTTAAACTATTCTGTGTATATTTGAAAGATTTTTTATGGTGGGTGGTATTTATCTCTTTCACAGAAATTCTACGGACAAGATATGAAAAATAAAAATCATAACTAAGAAGCCAGGTATACAAAATACAAAAAAATGTTTTGAATGTAGATTGATGTGAAATAGCAACAATTGGAGTCAGAACCAGAGATAAAAAACTAGCATTTCTTTAGCCCTTGTACTGACTAGAACAACTTAACTCGGGGTTAGCAAAATAGGCAGAAATCAGCTTGCAACAAATATATTTGCTAAGAAGTGGATCAAACACAGCTGGAACCTGCTCATAAGCATTGCTTTCTCCCTTAGCTTTGTTATTCAGAGTGTCTTTTATAGGGATTAATGACACTAATCCTTTCTGGCTGTTAACTGGAAAAAGAGCTATAACAATGGTGATGCACCTAAGGAAGAAGAAAAGTTGTTTGAGTCGCTTGTTTCTTCTACTCAGTGGCATGATGTCCATGTCATCATACTTCTTTTTTGCTGATGACACTAGTATTTTTTATTATTTTTTTATTTTTTTGTACTTCTGGTCATGTAGTATCTGATTTGATACCTCGTGTTAATCATGATTTCCAGGAGTATCTGTCTTGGTTTCATTGTAAGTTTTTGACTCTTTAACATTTCAAAAAGAAAATGCAATCTCTGAGTAAAGCTCATGCTGAAAACTGGCTTCCTAGTTTCTTAAATTAAATGTTTAATCAAACATCTAATATGGGTTTTTTCTTCTAGGAAATATTTTAATTAAAAAGGCAAATTTTCGGAGAAAACTTTTCTCCTTCAGGCAGTCTTTTGTTGTCACTCTTTCTTAGTCACTATTGCAGTTACTGTTAACCCCGACAGTTACGGTTATTTTTCATCAAATCTTGCCAAATGTTAGTCAGGGACAAACCTCTGCAGTCATTGATGATGGAATTTTGAATTTTCTCAATTTTTATTCCTTCTTTTAATATTCTTTTTTGAAAGTTGCTATGGAAACTCATGACTTCAAGTGAATTCCAGTCCATGTTGTGACATGTTTCTGTAAGATGCCTATCTAATCCTGTGTGAACTATTTATTTTACTGGCCTTTCGGCCAGTATTTTTTTTTTTTTTTCTAATTTGTAAATTTTCACATTTCTTTTAAGATCAGCATTACTCCTACTATTTATCTTCTACATTTTCTTTTAAAACTTCTGTCGGATCACTGAACTATTGATTCTACTGGCCCGGATGGCCAGTATTTTTTTATTTTTTTATTTTTTCTAACTTGTTACAAGTTAAAAAATGAATTTCTATTTCTTTTACCTTGCTGTATGGTTTTCTCTTTAGGCTGCAAACTAATGATAGGTTTAAAAAATGTTGGAGATAATTCCATTGAAATGATGCGTTATTTTCTATGTATACTGTAAATGTCTAAATTTTTTTGTATTATTTTTTATTTTACGGACCAGCGGTTTGCAAATTCTAGTGGTCCGCTGGGCCAGTAGAAAATTTATTTCTAATTCTAACACTGCTTTATTATTCTTTTATCTGCCCCCATTTGCCTTATTAATGACTTTTTGCTTGGGGAAGAACAACCAAAAGTACTATCAATAGAATGTTTTCATTACAAAAATAATTGGTTCTTTTTTGAATCCATCAGAAAATGTGGAGGTCCTGTTTCGTCGTTACAAATTGTTGGTATTTAAGAAAGTTTATAGTTTCCGACTTATGTTGTTAATGCATGAGCATGTTTATGCCAATAGACATCTAAATCTAATAAATATATGCTATCCTTAACACAGTTATCAAACTCATGGCTATGCTAATGCAGTGCTGGAAAAATAAGCTCCAGATCTAGGAGCCAGGTGAAACAAAAGCAGGTTTCAAAATATCATGCACAAACATAATGCATGGTGATGATGTCGGAACAAAAAGTAATAATATAAGTGTATTAAGCACTGCCTACTACCCAAACTACTTACTGCTAAATGAAATTCAAATTCGGTCTCTAAATCTCAGGGTTTTATAGTTTTGATAAAAATCTAAACATAAAAAAGAATGTGAAAGACAACAAACTTTTAACCTCATCAATCTGAGATGAAACTATTTGGAAGAAAATAATAGCTAAAAAAAACGCGACCGTCAGCTTCCGGAGTACTGCATAATGCAGCTTTGGGAACAAAGCAGGGGGCATTAAAAATGTGTAAAGATGTGATTTTAGAAAAAAAAATCTGAGATAAAGCCATCGGGAAGTAAAAAAGGCAAATAAAATAAAATAAAATGCGACCGGCAACTTCCGAAATGCTGTATGGCTGCAAAAACGGAAGTGAATGTTGCAAACGTTTAACAAATATAGATTTTGTAAAAACAAAAAAAAAACAAAAAAAAACAGCAAAAATTTAACTGAAATGAAGCTATCTGAAGCCAAAAAACGCAAAACCTGCGATCAACTTCCAAAATGCCTCGTCATGTGACCGTGAAAAATGAAAAAATGAAAGACGGACGATAAAAATATGGTTTAAAAAAACTAAGATGAAGAACAAAATAAGACACCTTATCAATCTAACTGAACACTGAAGTAAAGCTATCTGGAAGCAAAAGGAAAAAAAAGTTGTGACGTCAACTTACGGAAAGCCGAAGACTGCGGAAACAGAGAAAACGCTTTGAAAATATGGTGTGGCTTTCGTAAAAAAAAACAAAAAAAAGTCGCCTTAATTTAACTTTCAGTTAGATTAAAATTTAGGCCTCCATACCAAAAAAAAAAAAAAAAAACAGGAGGAATTGCGACCATTAGCTTCCGAAATGTTTTTATGCCCTTTTAACCACCAAGCACATCAGATGTGCGTGGTGCATTAAAAATGCATAAAAATATCGCTTCCGAGATTCAAAGCTCAAGAAAAGCAATTATATCTCATTAAGTTGAAGTTATCTGCTTGAAAAATATGAAAGAATGAAAGCTAAAATAAAATGAGGGGGGGGGGATCTATTGATTATAGTTGTCTGCGTGATCTATTGATTACAGCTTTTTATCATAAACAGTAACCAACATTAAAAATGCGTGAAAATTTCCCTACCTTTGTTTTAAAATTTAAAGAAATCTTAAAAACAATTAATGTTAGGAAAATAGAAAAACAGTCTGCAAACCTTTCCGAGAATCTGCGATGGGCGTCGCAGTGTCTCACGTTTCTGCTCCCGGGCTTAAACCAA
Organism: Macrothele yani; assembly: GCA_039090855.1. Lineage (NCBI taxonomy): Eukaryota > Metazoa > Arthropoda > Arachnida > Araneae > Macrothelidae > Macrothele > Macrothele yani. The sequence goes on from CM077013.1 coordinate 92,649,059, forward strand.
ATAGTGTGATCTTGAATGCTTCCGTGATCTGACAAGTTAGTCACTTGACTCAGAGGATTTCATTGCGTTTCTCTGCTTCAAACACACAGTTCAGGATAAAAGCTGACAGAATTTATAAATGTGATCAAAGCAGAAAATTTCAGAGTTTGATTTTATTAAATTACAATTTGTTGAAGTTACATTTTGCATCTATGAACTCAAAGTAATGACTGCAAAATTACGAAATTTGAAGTAAAAAAATTGGGTGCCAGGACCAAATTCTAGGCGCCCGGTAATTTTCCAGCCCTGTGCTAAAATGTGTAGTACTTAATGCCCATTGCCCCGGCCCTGGAATGAGTTGCCAAGTAGTATTTTAATTGTTAGTTTTGCAGCATTTAAAAGAGCACGTAAAGAATACTTTGTGTATAGTTAATTTACATTCAGTTCATTTCCCAAGTAGCACAGCCTTGCAATTTAACATAGGCCAACACTGAGACACTGTCTTTTTGGTACAGAAGATAGTGGCTCAGTGTTAGTCCTACATTAAATTACAAGGCTATGCTACCTGGGTTATGTTGTATTATGATCATATTTATGCAAGTTGATAAATATGTAATTTCTTGATTTGACATGGGGGGGGGGGGGGGGCAGGGGCTAGTCTCGCTTACATTAGCCTTTTCCCCTGGTTCTGTGCTATGTTACACTTAAGGTGTTTGTATATGTACATTTCACATTTGTATATAGTGTGATTTCCATTTGATTAATTATTTCTGGTATATGAATCATTTTGAAATATTTTTAGTATATGTTTAGCTCTGTGTGTAACATGGTAAAAATGAATGAATGAATGAATCAATGAATCAATCAATAAATAAATAAGACCTTTCCCATCATGCCTCGGGTCATGGAACAGAAAATAAAGGACTAGAAGAGAGCACTTTTCATCTCTTACAGGTTTATGGTCAATACTACTGAGATTAGAGGGAAAAGGGAATTATTTTGCTTTCGTTTCCGTAAAATCCAGTTGCTCTATAAACATTTCTGTTTGGGAAGTGTAAAAAATTGTGGATGCTATTTGGTTCAGGCACATTGGCTGCAGAAAGCATTAACATTGCATTGAAAACCTGATTTTGAAAACATACTACAGTTATGCCAACACATTAAAGAAAATGATATCATAATGGCACACTCTAGAGCAAACAGAGCAAAAGTTTTAAAGACAAATCACATTACTCAGATGTGAGTATATTATGAATTTTTATTCCAAAATGAAGCAGAGCAATAAACAGTTGTCTGAAAATTGCTTAGTTTTTATCACCGATTGATTGTGAGTAAATTGTAGTTATGGAATACATTGTTCTGCCAAGCGTGTGGCAATGGGATTGGGTTTTATATAGATAGCACCATGTAGGATGAGATCAGTAAAGAAAGAAAAAAAAAACTAAAATGTTTATGTAGTCAACTCAAGCACCACCACCACCACCACATAACTGGTATGCCAGCTGACCAAATTCAGTTTAAGAAGCCGCCCCGGTGGCGCAGTGGTCTAAGCGATGGCTTCTGATCATTCACACAGAAGGGGTCCGTGTTCGAATCCCGGTGAGGCATGGATGTTGTGTTTGTCTTACGGCACTGGCTCTCTCCCTTCCCTGGAACCAGTGACCCTAAATTAGGGACGGGCGACTGCTTATAGCCCATTGAGTTGCTCACGGTGGTCGTGAAACCTCCAAACAAACAAACAAACAGTTTGAGAATTTCCTGTATAATTGGTTGTTTTACGCATTTTCTTTTCTTGAGAATGTGTTTCTTTATGATATAGTCAATGCTTTCTTTTGACATCAGATGCTGGAAATAATATTTCAAGTGAAACTATTACTGTTTTATTATATGGATTTGTTGTGCACATGTTGATGAGTCATGATATGCCCAGCAGGAAAGCCAACATCCAGTTGTTTATGTTTGTTTTACTATTGAAAACATAGACATTTATAGTCAACATGATTATTCTGTTTGCTGCCTTCAAAATCTGATAGGCAACAGTTACCATTCATAGCTTGCCTTTGACATTCTCTCAATAACAAGGAGAGGAGCATAGAGCTGATATAACTGGCAAACGATCACAAAATTACGGCATAGTTTGCAGACCAAAACCCAGGAAATGCCAGCTATTTCTACAAAATGCATTATGAAGACCAGCAGAGTAGAGATGAGTTTGGGCTCAATTTTAGGAGCCCGAGCCCGGATTCTTGGAAAATTTTGCTTATCAAGGCTTGCATTTATGCATTATACAATGGCCAAAGATATAGCCCAAGCAAGGATTAGTTTAAAAATCATTAGTTTAAAAAGTTTAGTTCAGTTAATCCACATTACAATATTAATATGCTTTTAGAAATACTATGCATAAAGCCAAATGTTCTAAATTGTGGATTTGAAAATAAATAAATAATCAATGTGCCCTTCGACCATATATTGGGAATCAGTAATTTTGGTAAAAGCTGAAGAAAAGAAAAAAATTGTTTAGAAACAAAAAATTCCATTCGTTATTTCTTTTTGATTTCTAAATTTACTTTTATTTTGAATAAATTGCATTATAAAACGTACAACGCCGTACAGACAGTTGCAAGTGTTTGAAATTTTGACTCTAGAAAACTAATCTTTGCAATATAATTTGCATATATGCTAATTGGTAAAGGTAGTTTAGAGTGATGTAGTAGAATATAAAAAAAAGCATGTAGGGAAATTTCCAAAATTAAAAAAAAAAGAACTTTGTAAAAGCATTCCAGACCAGATTGTTCTGCATTTTGTAACATTACCAAAGCTTTGCGCTTAATAGTATAATAATCACAAAATTATCATATGTGTGCAGTTTCTAGATCAAGTTTATCATGAAAAGTGAGAGAGAGAGAGAGAGAGAGAGAGAGAGAGAGAGAGAGAGAGAGAATTGCATCTAATGCCTCAGCGCTTTAACTTGATCTTCTTTTCTCTAAAACTCGACCTGCTGCCCTAAAAACCAACGTCACCCCAAAAATCGCGGGGGTGAGGAAATTAAAAAAAATAAATAACAATACTTGTAAATGCACAATTTTGGAATTTAATACATCATTTTAAAGATAAGTTTCTTGTTTTTTAATAAAATACAAAAAATGGGAATGTGATTTTTTCCCAGTTTTTCGATACCAGGCCTCCTTGCTTGGGCCATAGCTTTGGACAATGTGTAATGCAAGTCTTGCTAAGCAAAATTTGTCTTGCAATGGCAGCTAGCTTAGAAAATTGAAAATCCTTCCACCATGGTAACAAATCCACAATGAAATTCAGCACATGTAATTCAACCGGGCTCAGAATTACACGTGTTGAATTAATTACAGTAATGAAATTCAAGACGTGTAATCCCTGGCCCGGGTTTTTCGGTAGTTAATGAATTCTGAGCCAGCCCAGGCCTGAGCTGATCTTTACAGCAGAGACTAGAATGGGTATCCATGCAATAACATCCAAATCTATTAAAAAGCAAATATATTATAATTTTATCACCTTTAGCTAGTTATATCACCACTGTGCTCCCTCTTCCCTCCATTAGTAGGTGCAGCTGTGAATAAATAATTGTTGCATATAGTAGTGAGTGGTTTCAGGTACAAAACATAAGAAAACTAGGTGTTGGCTTTCTTGCTGAACATAATATATTTATAACAAATCTGTATAATAAAGGAACAGCAAAAAATAAATCACCTGAATTACTATACTGTGTCTGAAATGAAAAGAAAGCATTAAATGTCATCATAAAAACCATTCTTCTGCAAAAAATTATTTTCTTAATCGTAGTTGGTATACAAGTTGATTATGTTTCATGTACTTTTTATCTCACTCAGGCACAAAAGGGATATCTGCTGTTCAATAGAGTGGGAAAAACACTAGAATACAAAATGACTGTGGGACCTCTAGTGACAGAGATCAGCGTCACATTTCTTGTCGTTGTTTTTATGTTGCATAGATATGGCAATTGGAGCCGTCATCATGTTCTTGTTACTACAAATGTCTTCATTGCATGGTACTTTGCCTTCATCATAATCTTCATATTACCTTTGGATGTATCTTCAGTAAGTATTATTTGAAGCAGTTTGCAACTAATTTATATATATTTCTAATTAAAATATATTAAGAAGTGATAAAAATAAATTGTAAAATTCCTTAATCAAAAGTTGTTATGAGAACATGGTAATAGATTCTTGAAAACAGGAGTAATTCTTGAATTAATAAAGCTAATAAAAATTGACTAAGGGGTTACTATTGCAGAGAGAATGTGAGAGAGAAAATATTAGTTGGATACTTTTTTGGAGGAAAAAGAAAATTTTAGAAACTTATTAAAGTTAAAACTGTGTACCTGATTTTTACAGAAATATAAAGATAAAAATTGTATTGATGTTATTTTATTACACAAGGATTGCATTTTTTAGCTCAATAACATGGGTGGATTTGATGTTATTTTATTGCACAAGGATTGCATTTTTTAGCTTAATACCATGGGTAGAAATTCATGTTTTTCCAATATTAAAAAAATGTCTGTTACATAAAGGAACTAAAATTTTCTGGAATTATTGAGAAAAGCTCTTCACCCTGAAAAATTGTTAGATTGATCCATATCTAGTAATTGGAAAAGGTTACCCAATCAAATCCTTGGTTGAAAACACATTTTCCCCATCTTCTATTCTTGAAAACAAATTCGTTAAAAAGTGTTCCTTCATCACTGAAAACCACTGGTACTCTGTCTGATCCACTAAAGAATTTGTCAACTGGCTTTCAGATTTTTTAGCACCCAGTGAATGCATGTTTGTTCTGGGTGTCATTTATCTGTTTTCTTCTGTGCCACTGTTTCAATCTCATATACTACTAGTTTACAAACTTAAGGATGTGGTGCATATTCCTGGCACACTTACTAAGGACCTCTATGACTGCTTGAGCATTTTAAGGGATAATTGCCACTAACAATAAATTTTACCTCCAGTAACAAGGCTTTCCCTATGGGATCCCAGTGTCACCCCTTCTCACAGAAATCTTCCGTCAACATATTGAAAATTCCATCATTGCTAAGTACCATAGCTTCAACCTACTGTATCGCTTCGCATCAATATGTAAAGGGTGATTCACATAAAACTGACACATTTCAGTATCAATTTATGTGAACAAGAATAAAGCTAACAGCAAGTTATGCCATCTGAAATGTAGCATATCTATAGAAGTTTACATTACATAACATTTACCTTTATATAAAATGCTGAAAATGTCCGCCCCTTCCTAAAGGCACACACCTGGACTCCTCGTTCCAGGTTCCTGGCTGTTTGTTGGAGCATCGTCTTGTCAATACCATTGCTTTCATTTGTAATGTTCTCATTCAATTCGTCTAATGTCTGAGGGCATGTAAAGTGCACTCTTTCCTTAAGAAACTCCCACAGAAAGAAATCTGGTGTTGTCAAATTTAGTGATCTCTGTGGCCACAAGTTACGAGAAATTATCGGGTCCTCAAAGAAACTGTGGATCAGCTGCATGGACTTTGATGTATGGCATGTGGTTCCATCCTGTTGAAAATAGCCTTGATGCAACTCTATGTCATCCAATTGCACAACAAAGTCCATGAAAATTTGTTGGTACTCTGCAGTTTTGACAGTCCTGTTGAAAAAAACGGGACCCACTATTCTTTCTTTGGATATTTCACACCTAACTCCAATTTTTTTGTGGGTGCATAGGCGCTTCTTGAAGTGTGTGAATGTTCTGTGTCCCAAATGCATTTGTTCTGTGAATTGACATAGTCACATAAGTGAAACCACGCCTCGTCTGTGAACCATGTGACTAACAAAATGCCAGGATTTTGAGCAATGAAGTCCTGAAACCAGCGACAATAGTGCTCTCGTTTTCTCTTATCTGGCTCCAGCAACTCATGAGCAGTCATCAACCTACACAGCTTTAGCCTCGCTTTCTTAGCAGCTCTCTGTCACATGGAGTACGAGTACCCAGTCTCTTGGGACATACATACACTATAATGATTTTCCGGGTGACCCGTGCAGTCATGCCGCAACGTCCGCAGAAACCGCCCTAGTGCAGATAAACGATGCTTGCCAGTTTCACTCACAAGAGATCCTGTTGTTTCCAACTTGCATACAAGTGTCAGTATAGAGTCCCTTTGGAGAGGTTTGCTTACACCAAATTCCCTTGCATATGCCCTTTGCATAGCTGTGATTAAGTTTATAATCCAGTGCGTTTTCACAAGGAATACCCATTGCTGTAGCATGTACTGCATCTTCACAGTGACTGAGGCAATCTGGTGGCGACAGCTACTGCATCCTGCACAGCAGCACCCTCTCGTGAGAATAGAGGAATCTCACAGATGCCCAGCGTCGTTTGACCTTAATACAGGCCATTACGATTTATTCCTGCTGAAATAAAATGAACATGAACTGTGCTAGTTTTCTGTGAATCACCCTGTAGATGACATATTTGTTGTCTGGTCTTATTCTTTTACTTGAGCTCATCTCAAGAATCACTTAACTCTTCTCTTCCATTGATTTTATGGTCTATGAAGAGGCCAACAATTCCATTAATTTCTTAGATATTTGCCTTGTGAGAATTGAAAGCAAGATTGAACATTTTGTCTCTCATAAACCTACTGTTGCTACCAATGTAATAATACCCTTCACTTCATATACTTTTGGTGCCTACACGTTTTCTGCACTCACTTCTTTTATTGCTTATACCAACATCATCTGCAATAGCCCTGCATCTCTCACCTTTAAATACAATAACATTAAAACCATTGCTTCTCACTATCAATGCCTTGATGGTTTGGTGGCTAAACTCATGAAGTCTGATCAAGAATTCCACTACTCTCCATTCATCACAGGTCAACAGACAATTTCAATTTGTTGCATGTATTCCTGTTCTTGACCAGTTTATCTACCAGTTGCATCAAATTTTTAAGTCCTATAGTTATTTGATTGGTATCAAATCCATTCCTACCATCACGAAACTTATCATTTGCTGGAAATAGTGAATTTCCGCAGTGCTTCACAGCCCACTCAAAAAAAATAATGTTCACAATCATGCAAAGCAGCGATGTTGACGTATCATGTCACAAACCGTCATCAAGCCGCTATGAAGATGAGCCGTCTTCAGATAGAGGCACAGTATACCCAGGAGTATATCTCGGTATATGACCTGTGGAGTATGACCTGGAGAGCCCGAGTCAGATGTCCACAAAGTCTCATGTTGTCGGAGTTTGAAGGAATTATGAAGCAACCACGAGGATCTGCTATGGATATGCCTCGGGTGTTGACACAGTGCATACTGCCCTTTTTGGATTATGACGGCCGATCTAGCTCAAGTGTCTAGCAGAGTTTTTCCCAATCAAGGTGATAAGTAGCTGTCTTCCCAATATCTCTAAGAACTAGTAACACTATTACTAGTGATCCCATTTATTGGCATAGGAAATAAACACATAAGTGTTTCCAAGCTTTCGCACATCAGCCAGATGGCTTTTTCAAGGAAGTTAGACAGAAACTGTAAACTGAAAAATAGAACACTTAACAATTTGAATGCGAGAATTTGACAATAAATAGATGCAATATTATATTCATTTAAAGATACAAGGCATCACGTTGGTTGCACGCGGGATCCTGGTAGAGAAAAGGCGTTACTTGAAGAATTGGTTCCAAATTCGTGGCAACTCAAGTGAGACACAATCATTGCAAGTTTTGCTGTTGGAAATGATCTTCAAGGTTTCCTGAATGGCTGTACATTTAGAGGTAGAGTAGCTAGCTAATTTCTTTATATCATCCCACATAGGAGTAGCAGACTTGAATTTGACTTCTCTGGATAGTGCCGTGGCTACTTTACCATATTTTGTGTCCCTTTTATATTCGTTGACTCTGATTCCAAATGAACGCTTGGTCATTCCAATGCAGTATCGTTTAGAGCTGTTTGGATACTGTAGGGTGATCGCATAAATGCCTGCTTCGCAGGAGAGAGGTGGTTTTTCTGTATTTCTCTTTAGCATAGTAAATAAAGATGCAGGAGACCCTATGCAGGTGCCGTAGTTCATCTTCTTGAAGGCGTTTTTGAGTTTGTAAGACACACTTGGTATGTAGGGAATTGAGCCTAAATAGCCTAAATTTTTTGTATGGCCTCACGGAAAAGAGACTCTTCCAATTTTCCTTGATAAAATCAATGATGTCCATCCTATGATCAATTTCACGATGGAGCTTGAACGCAACAACGGATGTTTTATTGAGGAAATCGCCTGACAACCGCCTTGGTACACAAGTCTACTTTAAACCCACGTCCGTCCCCAACTTGATGCTCCGCAGCTCTTTCTGTCTGGCAGAATACAAAACGGCTATCTTCCGTTCTTGAATTTGAAGTGCCTTCGCCGTTTCTTCCGATACTTGTTCTAGACAACACAAAATTTAAAGTGTCATCAAGTTAGCCACTGATGCAGGATATTCTTTGAATCAGATATGTAGCTTTATCCAAAAAGCCAGAGTCAAATATTCCAATGTTCCTGTGCCGCAGCTACGTTATTTAGGCTCAATTCCCTACATACCAAGTGTGTCTTACAAACTCAAAAATGCCCTCTAGAAGATGAACTATGGTGTCGGCATAATTTCTCCTGCATCTTTATATACTATGTAAAAAGAGAAATACTGAAAAACCACCTCTCTCCTGCGAAGCAGGCGTTTATGCGATCTCCCTACAGTATCCAAACAGCTTTAAACGATACTACATTGGAATAACCAAGTGTTCATTTGGAATCAGTCAACGAACATAAAAGGGACACAAAATACGGTAAAGTAGCCACGGCACTATCCAGAGAAGTCAAATTCAAGTCCGCTACTCCTATGTGGGATGATATAAAGAAATTAGCTAGCTACTCTACCCCTAAATGTACAGCCATTCGGGAAACCTTGGAAGATCATTACCAACAGCGATACTTGCTGTGATTGTGTCTCACTCAAGTTGCCACGAATTTGAAACCAATTCTTCAAGTAACACCTTTTCTCTACCAGGATCCCGCGTGCAACCAACATGATGCCTTGTATCTTTAAATGAATATAACGTCACATCTTTTTATTGTGAAGTTCCCGTGTTCAAATTGTTAAGCGTTCTATTTTTCAGTTTGCAGTTTCTGTCTAACTTCCTTGAAAAAGACATCTGGTTGATGTGCGAAAGCTTGGAAACGCTTATGTGTTTATTTCCTATGCCAATAAATGGGATCACTAGTATAGTGATACTATTTCTACTTGATTGGTGTACTGTTCCTCGTCATAAATAGGCCTCTAAGAACAGTAAGCCTAAAGTATCTTTTCAACAAAGTTGAATTTGAACTCTTTCTAGTAGTGTGTTGTATTATGTTTTATCAGTCAGTTCAACTGGACATCCTTCTTATTTTGAGAGTTACAACATGGTAACAGAAGTGTATAGTTTAGATCAACTGTGTATATATGTTATATTCATTTAAGCTTCAGATAAAGCTAATTTTGTTCTCATTAATGCGTCATCATATTTAGCAGCTTGTGTTAAAATTTTACTTAGTCAGTATTCTTTTATTGCTAAAAGCAACTGCACCCGTCAAACATCATCATCCCGGAGAGAGGAGATAAAGTTGAAGATCTTAATGCTTCTGGTGTGTACAAAATTTCCATTTTTACATCTGTTGGTACCACAGTTTATATCAGCAGCATTTTTTGCAGCATTACTATGTGCCTGGCTGAGCATAAAAAGAACATTATCCAAGGTCGACCTACTTCTTTTTTGGCATTATTGACAATCTCAAATACATCAGCAGTGCCTCTCTGGGAAAATACTGAGAAAGTTGCTCCTTTCATAAACAAAGGGGATTAATGTTTTTGCAAAAGCATTGAGATATATTCTTATTTCAAACTGCAATAATGATAGTCCTTATTTCATTCCCATCATTTGGAAATCTGTCCTATCATTCGACAACAACCATATGAAGCACTTGAAAATCCAAATCTGGCAACAAGTCCAGTAGCTTCAAATGTTTTCTTGTGAAAAAGACCTCTAAAGGCTTGGGGTTTTCAATTTTTATTAACATAACTAGTGTGCTTTGCTAACTACCTCCATTATTATTGCTATGAATTATAATGGATTATTTATAATTCTTTGATTTTCAGCCAATTTTGCATGATTTTGTCACCTTTTGCACCTGACTAATAACTTTTCATGCCAGATGATCAAATACTCTGGAACTTCAATCTTTGTTCCCTCAGCATGTGACCAACTTTCACTCTTGCTTACCCTTTGATGTGCAGGTTGCTACTTTCAACTACAGTTAGTGCTTAAGCCAGGCAGAGTAACAATAAGTTATTGTTTTCAAGTGAAGAAGTCCTTCCTCCAGTTGTCATCAGACTCTAATAGTTGTCACATCTTTTGTGCATGAACTTCACATTAGGTATCCACTGCCTGTAGCTAGGCAATTAGCAATTCTGGGAGAAATCAGTGGCAACCCCATTGTTGTGGTATAATGAGGAAAACTACATTATATGGTGGTGATTGTTGTTTTCTTGGTGGTCACTGAAATGACATCTTTTCAGAGGTGAGTTAAAATTTTTTTTTCTGGCCAGTTGACTGCCAGAGTTTTTGTTTTGTCAAATGTTGCTGACTTAAAAACCAGGGAGAGCAGGTGATTTTATTGAAAACAACTTCATCAAAGGTGAAATTACTGAATTAAAATTGAAAACAGAATCATTGAATATAGTATCATCAAAAACAAATCTGTTTAATGAGTATTTTACATAATGACGACTTTTCTGAAAATCACAAAATGTATTTATCAAAATAATAATTTTTTTGATGAATTCATTTAACAACTTGGATGTGCAGTATTATCATCTTTCTTGATTGTTGATTGTAAAACATCACTTAAAAGATGCTCATGACCAATGTGATAAATGGTTGGTATGAATTTTTTCTGTATCAAGATAAAGAATATAATTATTTGTTGATATAATGTTTAATGAAGTTCCTTATTTGTGAATGTCTAATTTGATTATTAGAATATGGCAGCACTGGAAACACTTTTATTAAATATGTCATGACCATGTTGTGTGTTTGTGTGTGGTGCAATCATTGTGTCATGTCCATATTGTGTTTTAGATGTGGTACAATCATCATATCATATTCATGTTGTGTTTTGAGTGAGGTGCAGTCATTGTATCATGTCATGTTGTATTTTGCGTGTGGTACAATCATTGTATCATATCTCTGTTGTGTTTTGGATGGGGCACAATCATTATATCATGTCCATGTTGTGTTTTAAATGTGGCTCAATCATTGTATCATATTCATTTTGTGTGTTGGATGTGGTGCAATCATTGTTTCAATTTCCATCCCAAGTGTGATGCTAATTCCTAACAGAATCAGGTAACAAACTGTATATCCTGAAACTGTAACAAGGATTACCTGTATCTGAAATACAATATGGGTAACCAAACATTTAAAGATAAAGGTGTAAATTCATTCTTAGTATGTTGTTTTCAGAATATATCATGACTTGTACATGTACTTTCATCTCATGTAAGTATTTACATATTAAATTTGCAGGAAGTGCAGGCTGGTAACTGATGCAGTAATTATCAAATCTTTAATTACAGTGGTTTGTGTTATGCTCAATATTTTTTCTATGCACATTTTCAGACTGCTTATAGGCAATGCCTACGTGATAATTTGCCTGTGACAACTCCTGGTGTAATACCTTTTACTCCAATCAATATAAGCGAACCTGAAAATGGCACAGACCAAAACAGTACTTATACAGATATTGTGGATGCTGATGTATCAGGTAATATATTTTTAAATGTTTTATTTTATTTTTCTTAGCATTATTTTTGTGTTCAATTCTGCCATTTTTTTAAAGTGTCTATGTGTGTCTTTCTATGTAATGGTTCTAATTCTACTGATCACTAAATTTGTGCCTTAATCTTAGTTTTTATGTACTGTTTATGCTTGTTTGTAAGACCAAAAAAAGTTTTGGAAGAATTTTTTTCTCAAGTGCTGGTGTTTGCTTATATACTAACTAGTCAGTTAAAAATATAAATAAATAGCAGAGCATAGAAATGAGTGGGAAGTGAATCCTCAGAAAAATTGTTCTTCACAAATACATGAAAGGGATATATATGTCATTGTCAGCATATTGATGCTGTACATTTTACTGTTTCCCATGGAACCATCCTTCAGAAAACTTTAAAATTATCTTGCCCTAGAATGAGAAATGAACTCATGTCTCCCAATTAACGTCCAAGCATGCCACTGTTACACCACCCAGGGCAACAAAGTTCTTACATGGGAAAGAGTAAAATGGCAACAATGATATGGATAATGGAACACCCCCCCCCCCCCCAGTGTATTATTTCAGGAAACAAACCATCCCTTTTAGTCTCATCGGAACAGTTTTCACTAATATCTGCTTAAACTCCCGCAGAAGAAGTAATCCTCTTGTTACTTTTCCTGTGGAACTTTGTGCACTTCACCACTTCACCACACCTTTGGAAACTACTGTGTAGCAATACAAGTGTGATCTGGTTGCATGACCATTGACATCTGTTAAAAATGGCATGCTGGCTCCTGATATAAAACAATTTAAATTTTTTTGAATAATAAAAATACAATTATATTTGTATTGCCACAATCATACACTGGTGTGAAAAAATTAAGGGCGAAGAGGAGAAATTAGCATAACAGCAGAACGAGCAGACAGAACGGACCGAAAGACCACTCAGCAGATAGACTAGGGTCCGGTACAGTAGGGCATGCACATATATGCAGAATGACATTGGGGGGGGGGGGGGGGTCGGAAGGGTATAAAGCACACGGACGGTGTACGCTCAGCAATTTGGTGAAAGCTATTGCACGGTGTACATTGGTTTGAACGACTTCGAGTTGCTGCCACTGTGTGATATGACCAACAGGCAATCCAGTAGACGACATCTGGATGACTTTACCCGAGGTTGCGTCATTGGAAAGTTGGAAGAAGGTCAAAGTGTGACTAGTGTGGCCGAGGAGTTCGGGATCGCTCACAGCATTGTTTCATGAGCTTGGAGAGCATTTCAAATGACAGGAACAGCTGTCCGAGAGTTTAGCAGTGGTCGTCCACAAGCAACCACGGTGGCGGATGACCGGTATATTGTCCTACAGGTGAGAAGAGACAGACGGCAGACAGCAGGAGAAATCGCAAGGCACATGCAACAGACAACTGGACGTCCGTTATCACATTTTACTGTGGCCAGGAGGCTGCACAAAGGTGGTCTATTTGCATGACGACCAGTACGGTGTGTGCCATTAACACCTGCTCATCGGAGACGGCGGTTTCTGTGGTGCCAGGAACACAAGAACTCGACACATCAGCAATGGGTTCGAGTTCTCTTTGCGGATGAGAGTCGATTTAAGTCTGACGAGCGATTCTGGATGTATACACATCTGGAGACAGCAGGGAACACGCAATCACACCTCCAACATCATCGAAAGGGACCGGTTTGGAGGTGGCGGAGTTCTCGTTTGGGGCAGTATCATGCTTGGTAGCCGTACTGACCTCCACATCTTCCAAGGAAGTTCAGTCACTGGTGTCCGCTATTGTACCGAGGTTCTCCTGCCTGATGTACGTCTGTTTAGAGGTGCTGTGGGTCCTGAGTTCCTCTTCATGGACGACAATACTACACCTCATCATAGAGTGGCTGTCGCAGAGTGAAGATATTCAATGCATGGATTGGCCTGCAAGGTCCCCAGACCTAAATCCAATCGAACACGTGTGGGACCTTCTCGGGAGATGCTTGGCAGCACTTCACCAGCCGCCAGCAACGATTTCGCAGCTGCGATTGGTGCTAGAAGAGGAATGGGCCGCGATGCCTCAACAGCTTCTTGACAACCTTGTCCTCAGCATGGACAGACGTTGTAAATCCTGCAATGCAGTCAGGGGTGATCATATCCCCTGCTAAAGACTGGATGTTTCTTGGCAGCCGCCTGTCACATGGACGTTTCTGTCTTCTGTGCAGTTGTGCTTGAAGCTACCTTTTCAATAAAATGCCTTTGTATCCTTTGGATTCCTTGTTTGGACGGTTTTGCTCACTTGTCCCATATTCTTACATTTTGGGGATCTTATGGTATGATTTGAGTCAATGTGGAGCACTTCTGCACGACGTTACATTCGAAAAACCGTCTCGTCCTTAATTTTTGCACGCCAGTGTACCATGCTTTTCAAAGAACTATACAGGGTGTTTCGAAACTAATGGAACAAACTTTAAGGGGTGATAGAACACACCGAAACAAGCACTTTTCGTCTTAGAATTCATGGTCGCAAGTTACGTGGTTAGGTGCTGGAGGGCACTTTCCATTTCCCCACACACGCCGTCTTTCGCAACTCAAAGACAGGAATGGCACAACAAATCAAAATAAAGCTTTATTGCAGACAAAATAGGGATAGGAGTGAGTCTCCTTTTAAGCTAAAAGTCTCTTTTTTCTGAACTTGGCTCTTAAAGTATCGTTTTTTGTAATCAAGTCTCCTAAAATCTCTTTTTTAAGGGATTTGTTCTTGAAGATTCAAGAACATATTCCTTAAAAAGGATTAGTTCCGGAATTCTTTCTTATTTTCTCAAATTTGTTTAACCTTGGGGATTATTGTAAGTAACTCCAATGAAGGTTAACTGTGGTGTGTTTCAGTTTCATTTGTGCTTCTCTTTTTAATTTGAGAGATGAGCACTTAATTGAAATCTGTGAAGTCTTAATTTTGTATGTGTCTAATGAAATGTACTTTTATTGTTCCAGGCACTTTGAGCGAAGAATTTTTATGCAAGCTATTATTAGTATTATTATAGTATTAGTATTGATAGCGTAAATATTCAAGAGGAACTAGTGCAGTGTTTTGGTGTTTTAATGGTTTGTTTTAATTAAACATTTTAGTGAAAAAATCTGAGATTTCATTATGGACAAGTGCAAGTTTCGAGACTTGGTTGAAACAAGAAGACTGTAATGGTCACGAACTTTCATTGTGGTGTGCTAAACAAAGTGTCTGAGGCTTTTTGTAAATTATGTATTGCTGTGATAAATATTGGGAACAAGAGTGTTCGCTCATTATTACAGCATGCTGGTGGCTTCAAACATAAGAAAATCTCATTGGAGGTTTTGAATCCAAAACAGATGACTTTGTGCAGGTCAGCTGAAGCATTTAATGTTGGAGAGCAATCTTGTTGCTCCATTACCAACAGTACTAATCAAAATGCCCAAGTAGGGCTAGTGAATTTAAAAGACAAAGCAACCACTGCTGAAATAATTCTTACCCTCAAACAATTTGCAGTAATTTCTCAGCTAATTCTTTCAGTGACTGGAAGGAAGTTTTGGATGCCATGTTTCCAGGCGTAATTCCATCGGACATCTCTCTCAGTCCAAAAAAGATGCAGTACCTTATAAATGATGAACTAGGCATTTATTTTCGTGATCAAATGCTAGAAGATTTAGGTTTCACAGTGTTTACTATTTCATTTGATGAAACAACTAATATTGAGAACAAAAAGGAATTGCTGACATTGTTCGTTATTGGTCAGAGGCTAGGACTGAAGTTGTTTCACGTCATTTAGAAACAGTTTTTCTTGGTAAAGCTGATGCAGAAACACTTAACTCTGAAATTTTCTCAGCAATTGATTGTGTTAATTTACTACTGAATAACCTGTTAATGATAGGCTCTGATGGTCCCAACATTAACAAAAATGTGCATTAGCTGTTCAATGAAGTACTCTTCACAATAAGTTCCAAAGAGTTGGTGGACATTGAAACCTGCCCAATCCACATTGTTCACCATGCATTTCTCAAAGCTCTTGAAAATTTTGGTGAAGATGCTTCCTCTTTGGGGATAAGCATTCATTATTATTTTAGTGACTGGCCATCAAGATGGGACGATTTTGAAGCTATCCAGAATGAACTCAAACTGCCTGTGCGTAAATTCATTAAACATACTACTTCTAGACGGTTAATTTTTGTTGATGCTGCCAAAAGACTGATTGAGCAGTGGCCTGCTGTTTTACAGTATTTTTTTAAATTTGTACCTTCTAAAAAATTTAATGACTATCTTCAGAGAAACTTTTTACAAATGTTGTTGCATTGTTAAAGAAACCTGGAATGTTGGCTGAGCTTCATTTTACTCTTTCACCTGCTGAACTTTTCAGGTTGATTGTCTGCTGGTTCATATTTTGTTTAAAGAACTTCTGTCAGTAGTGTAGAAGCTAGCCAGTCGCATTTGCTATTCATCTGCTTTAAAATTTTTGTACTCATATGACTAGGTAAATAAGAACTTATTTGATCAGAAAAATTTGGTAGAACTGTCTTCTATTACTATGTCTGAAGAAGTAAGGGAAGAAGTTTCTTTGCTTGACTGAAAAAGTAAACTGATTTTTCAGAAAAATGTCGAATCACACTATATTGCTGGTTGTACACACCTTTTAAAAAGGCCATCACACCTTCATTAAGGCCTAAAGAAGCCCTTGGATGTCTACACAAATCAGAAAGAAACGCAGAGAGAAGCTGTCGACAGATTGTAACTGTTGCCAAAGCACTCCCTTTGGATATTCGTGAAGATTGCCTCCTAGATGAATGGAAATGTCTACAGGTGGAAAGTGACAAATCAGATGCCAATGGAATCAAAAAGTATTGGAGTTAATTTTTTTCTCTTAAAACATCTAATGGATTGCCTAAGCATCCCATTGTTCCCTAGCTAGTGAAATCAGAATTATGCCTCTTGCATAGAAATGCTGACATTGAGAGAAGATTTTCATCCTCCCAAGTTTATTCTTGATGATTGTTGACAGATCTCTGTGAGAACACATAATTCTATTCTTATTATAAAAGATGGAATGGGGCAATATAAAAATAACCCTTCCTTTTTACCAATTACTGAGAAACTTATATCGTTGGCACAAAATGCTCATAAACATTACCAAGTATATCTGGAGGAACAACAGCATCAGAAAGAAAAAGAAGAGCGTATGAAGGTGGAAGAAGAAAAATGAAATTGAAAGAAAGAAGAACAAAGACTCAAAAAACAAGAAAGTTCTAAGATAGAAATTCAACACGTGGAATATACACTTAAAGAGAAGAAGAAGAACCTTGAAACCACTAGAGAATCAGCAGATGTTTTGTTAGAAGATGCCACAAAAAAAGATGAGAAAGGCTTGTAGAAAGGAGGTCTTGTGCAAATTCAAGTGGCTCAAGGTATATTAGAAGGTTTTCGGCCAGAAAGACTTGGAGAACAAAGAATTTATAGAAGTTCAACAGCTGCAAACTGTGGTTGAAAAAAGAAACAGCACGATGATTACCAACTTTTTTCACATAAAACCTTAGAAACAGTTTTTTTTTTTTTTGCATTTCGACTGTTTGTAATACAGTTTTGTAATCCATAATTTTATTGAAGTCCTGAAATACAAAAGTCTTATGAAGCTTCTTTACACTCACATGCACACAGGCTTTTTAACAGTCGATTTTAACTTCATAAGTTGGAGGTACTTTAATTGAAAAAATTTGTTGGCATAGATCAAATTTCTTTAAGTACAGAAAAATAAAGAAAATTTCAAAACCGCTTTGTCTCACATAATCAATACATAATCCTTAAAAATGAGCGAAAGCAAAGTTGAGATACTTATATCTTAATTTTCCACAAAACATTTTCATTTTATTTATTTCATTATGGGGTTACATTTGACTATGTTATGTTTCAAAATTAATTTTATAACATATAGTATTAAGAAAAACAACATAAACAGGGTGATTCCTAAAGTCCTAAGTCACCTCAATAACTTGGGAACAAAGACAGCTAGAGCTATGGAAGTCAAGTATGGTAAAGTAAAACAACAATGCGCTATCAGATAAGAGTGACTGCAGCGCCCCTAGTGGCAAAATGGGGAAGTTAGCACTTTTATCTCGGAAACTGTGAGAGATACAGGAAAGAAATCAATTAGAAACTTGTAAAGCATCAAGGAATTAGTAGGAAACGACATATGATAGAAACAGCTGGGATAAGTAGAAGGCTGGAAACACGAACTTGTGTGAAGCCGGTTCGTGTCGTTGTCGCGGTAACAGTCTAACAGAGAGAATTGTATGACATATGCGACCGCACGCCTGTGAGTGTCATATGCAAATTCTGGTGTGACATAACGCCTCACCTGCCTTATCAGGCACGGCGTGGCAATGTATAAAGGATCGTCGGTCAGGAGCTATGTCATTCATAATGTGAGTATCGGGTAAAGAATGAGCCTGGCAGGCTATTTGAATCAACAGTATTGTGAGATGGTATTGCTATATGGAGAATTCGGACGCAACGTGAGGGAAGCGTCACACCAGTATGGCTTACGATTTCCGACTCATCCATCGCCGACAAGGTGGACCATCAGTCGCGCGTTTCGACGGCTACGAGAGACAGGCAGTTTTGCTGTGCGTCCCTGTTCGGGCAGACTCACTGGAATGGGTAGGGATGTGCAACCAGTCGATGTTCTGGCATACGTTTTGGCCAACCCGCACACCAGTGCGAGGGAATTCATTATGGCATGTGGCTTATCACAATCCCGTGTGAAGAACATTTTGCATCAGCCATGGTGTCCACCCATACCGTACAGTACCGCTGCACATACTGATGCCAGGGGATAACCAACAACATCTAGATTGGTGCAATTTTGTAATGAACACCATAGAAGAAATAGCAGCCTTTCTATCAAACATCCTTTGGACTGATGAGGCGCAGTTCACACCCGCCTGTGTGCTGAACAAACAAAACACCCATTACTGGGCAGTTCAGAATCCATTTTTTTACATGGGAAATGAGGCATCAGGTGCGCTGGTCGATCAATGTCTGGTGTGGCATCTAGAAGGACCGACTTGTTGGGCCTGTGTTCTATGAGGGCACATTAAATGGGCGAAGATACCTACAGCTGTTACAAAGCACATTACCTGAGTGGTTAGATGATCTGTCTCTGCAAGATGTACGCTCATTATGGATTCAGCATGACGGCGTTCAGGCACATCAACCAACAGCGGTACAGCACTTCCTGTCAGACACTTTCGGACAACAAATCATTGGTTATGGTGGTCCCGTAGCGTGGCCTCCACATTCCCCGGATCTAACTCCCATGGTTTTCTTCCTCTGGGGTTACCTAAAGGATCACGGGTACAGGGTAGAACCAACGAGTCTCCATGATCTTGGACTGCGCATCGTCGCTGCGTGTGAGAGCATAACACCTGTTATGCTGGCGAACGTACAACGGGAAGTTCTGTCTCACATTCAAATGTGTATTCTGGCAGATGGTGGCCACATTGAACCCTATTTACGTTAAACACAATGTTATGTAAGTACCGCTGTTGCATTAAATACGACCAATGTACTCCATTTGTATTCATGCCTGAGTATAATAAATCTTGTGTTTTCCTCAAGTTTCCAGCCTTCTACATATTTACCCCAGCCGTTTCTACCATATGTCATTTCCTACTAATTCATTGATGCTCTACAAGTTTCTAATTGATCTCTTTTCTGTATCTCTCATGGTTTCTAAGATAGGAGTGCTAACTTCCACATTTTGCCACTAGGGGTGCTGCAGTCACTCTCATCCGATAGCACATGAGGTTCATTTTGTAAATATTGTGTTTTATTTTATGAAAAAGATGTTGCTGGTAAAGGCAAACATCAGACTTTGGGTAGCCTCGTTACAAAGCCTAGTACCGATTTAAAAGATGCGAGGGAAATATTAAAAAACCATGAAAAGAATAAATATCACAAAGACGCTGTATTGGCAGCTGAAAATATTGCATCAATAATTTATAAAAAATAGGATAGTATAATTTTACAAATGAATAAACAGGAAAAGCAAGAGATAATTGACAACAGGAAAAGGTTGGTTCCTTTTGTGCAAACAATTAGATTATGTGGAAGGCAGCAGATACCTCTTACGGGAAAAGTTGATTCTGGAAGAATTTTGCTTGAGGAACCAGCAAATAATGATGGCAATTTTTGCACTTTATTAAGATATTGTGCAAATTCTGGAGATGCCATTTTAAAAGAAAACGTAGAAACTAGTGGACAAGTTCAGTAATACAGAATGAAATAATAAACATCTTTGGGGAACTTATTCAACAGAAAATTGTAGCAAAGGTAAAGCATTCAAATTTTTTTTCAGTATTGGCAGATGAAACAACTGACTAATGTCAGTTGTCAAATAGAACAGTTTTCACTGTGTGTCAGGTATTTTGATGAAGAACTGAAATTAAGAGAAGATTTTCTGGCTTTTATACCAGTAAAAAATTTAACAGGCTGTTCTCTTGCAACAACAATAATGGAAAATTTAGTGAAATTGGGTTTTGATTTGAACCATATGAGAGGGCAGGGATAGTATGATGGGGCTGCAGCAAAGCGAGGACAGTTTCATGGAATGCAGGTCTGTATTAGAAAAAAATATCCCAAAGCAATATATACTCATTGCATGTCCCACTCCTTGAACTTATGTTTGTCGGATGCTAGCAAAATGCTTAGCATAAGGAACTGTATGGGAGTTATATCAGAAACATGTTCGTTTTTCCATGCTTCTGCTAAACGTACCAGTGTTTTGAAAGAAAGTATCCAGCGACTGCTACCTGATTGCAAGAAAGTTAAGATGAAAACTCTATGTGAAACTCGATGAATCCAAAGGCATGATGCCGTTCTTATGTTTAAAGAAGGTCTGCATAGTATTATATCATCCTTAGAAGCGATTGAGCAAGAAGAGTCAACAGAATCATGTCAAAGCACACACTTTGCTCAACTCTATATGCCAGTTTTCATTTCTAGTGGCAAATTTTGTCCTTAGTAAACTATTGTTCATCACATACAACCTATCTGAAAACTTCCAAAACAAGCAAATCGACTTAGTCGATGCATTAGAAAAAATATCCGAAGTTACAACACTGCTAAACAGCATGAGAACTGAAGCAGAAAAATCCTTCAACTTAATTTATGATGCTGTAAAAACATTGGCTGTAGGCCTCAAAGCATCAGAAGAAGTTCCACGTAGATGCAGTATCCCATATTTTATTTATACCCTTTGTGGATGATATAATTGAATCATTAAATGAAAGGTTTCAATCACAAAAAGAAACACTAACTTCATTGCAAAACATTCTACCAGTTTTTGCTGTGAAGAATGATTATTCCCAAATATTATCGTAAGTGAAAATGTATGAATCTGATTCAGGATATTCTGATGTAACAGAAAGCGAGTATCAATTATGGTGTCAAAAATGGGAAAGGGTAAAAGCAGACGTGCACCCCAAAAACGCAGTTTAAAGTTTGGCATTGTGCAATAAGAACTTATTTCCCAACATTTATATTTTGCTTCACATCTTGGCAATTCTTCCTGTAACCACAGCATCAGTGGAAAAAAGCTTTTCAGTCTTCGTTGATTGAAATCCTATTTGAGAAACAGTACATCAGAGTCAAGACTGAATGGGGGCTAGCTTTATTATCTATTCATAGAGACATTCAAGTTGAAGATGATGAAGAAGCCGCCCCGGTGGCGCAGTGGTCTAAGGCGCTGGCCTCTGATCATTCATCCGTAAGGGGTCCGGGTTCGAATCCTGGTCAGGCATGGATGTTGTGTTTGTCTTACGGCACTGGCTCTCTCCCTTCCCTGGAACCAGTGACCCTAAATTAGGGATGGGCGACTGCTTATAGCCCATTGAGTTGCTCACAGTGGTTGTTAAACTTCCAATCAAAAAAAAAAAAAAAAAAGATGAAGAAGTCATTGACAAATTCGGAAATCTGCCTAGAAGAATAAATCTCAGTTTTTAAGAATTAGGTGATTCCAATCAATTTCATTATTTCTCTAGGAGAAATTTGTTTCTGTCGCTCTTTTTTTTTTTTTAATATGTACTCATCAGCTTCATTTAGGTATATATGTATGTATGTTATATACCTAAAAAACTAAAAAGAAGTACCTTTTTTTATTATTAACATGTTTTTTTTTTTCTTAACTTCCATTTTATCTTGGTGGATTTCAGAAACTTCCAATTTTTTGACCCCCCTCCCCAAAAAAATTTCTGCATATGCCCCTGTTTTGTTCATTGTACATTTTAAAAAGGAAATGTAAAACATGTAAAAAGAAAAAAATCATATTTTTTTTAACAAAATGAGGTTTCTGATTTGTTATCTTAAAAGATAAATTTTCCTGGTCATCTAGCTTTTACTACCTGGGCAGGTAAATAATTTTTTCACATACTCTACTGGGCTTGTAACTTTTCAGATATTCTTCAAGCCCTGAATATTGTTGACAAAAAGGTCTCTGTCAAATGACAAAATGTTATTGACATTGCATTCAGTGTCAATGACAAAGGTAGAGTGAAGTGAAGCATTGATAATAGGAAAGGATAGTCACTAAGGGCCCAAAACATCTGCAAGAAAATGAAACACTCAGAGGAGAAAGTGAAAAAGAAGTGAAGTCTTAACCCTTTAACGACCATGCCCAAACTGCCCATGCATCTGAATGACCATAGCTACCCAAAACGCCTGCCCAGAGTGAGTCAGATTTCCTACCCTTTTTTGCACGCCATATGAGGAATCAGCTGGAGTCACCCTCAGTCACTATTGTTATTAAATAATGAAGTGAACCAACAGACAGTTTCGAGCATTATGCTATTTAGAGCGATACAAAATTTTTTTGGATTTTTTGGTCATGGTCGTTAAAAGGTTAAAGAAAGTTTAAAAATACCTCTGAGTAAAGCCAATAAATTTAACTTTCTAAGTGTAAGTATGCAATCAGATTTTTGAATTTTCTACAGTACAAATAACTTACATAATAAAATATGGCTATTTTCTGAAGAAGTAAATTTCAATGAAGGAAACTGAACAGTGGATTTGAAATTAATTAAATGCAACATTTAGTGTACAGTATGGCAAAATGGGATGTAAGGTCAGGTGATGCGTAACATCACAGCCTCTCCTTGACAAATGTCAACCCCGCCTTCTCGTGGTACATCCTGTTCCCACTAAAGGGGCTCTGACGACCGCCAATAGCGGTATAACTATACCATCGGGATTAGAGGAAATGCTATCCCACACTCACCAACCCGCTTGGCCAGCGTGGTGAGTTATGGCCAAACCCCTCCAAAATGACTCCACAACTTAAATCTTGGCCCTCAGTCTCCGGCAGCTGGAATGTACCTGGCCAAGGCAGCGGCCAGTGCGACATGAAGGCAGAGGGTGCTAAGAATCCCCGGAGGACCGGACTAGGCTGCCATCTGATGCTGACCTTGGCTACGTATAACGGACGCTCCCTATCTTCTGATTCAAGGCTTCTTGAATTGGAAGAGGAACTACAAAGGATCAAGTGGGACATCGTCGGGCTAAGTGAGGTAAGGAGAAAAGGAGAAGATCTCATTGAACTGAAAAGTGGACATCTCTTCTACTATCGTGGGACAGATACTGGCAGAACTAGTGGTGTTGGATTTATAATAAACAAGAAACTGAAGGATAAAGTTGCAGAAGTTGAAAGTTCCTCTGACAGAGCTGCACGACTCGTTATCCAACTCTCGAGAAGATACCAGGCTCAGATTATTCAAACTTATGCACCCACCACAAGTCATGCTGAAGAAGAAATTGAAGAATTTTATGAGGAAATTCGTGATCTAAATAATAAAGGTAAGCAGCACTTGAAGATAATTATGGGAGATTTCAATGCAAAAATAGGGCAACGGCAACAGAATGAAACTTCAGTAGGTAAATTAGGTCACGGCAACAGAAACCAACATGGAAATACTCTTGTAGAGTTTGTAGAGGCAGAAGGGTTTTGTCATCTTGAACTCCTTTTTCAAGAAAAAGCCACACAGGAAATGGACATGGAGACATCCAAATAGGACGACAAGTGAAATTGATTTTATTATGTGTAACAAAAAATTCGTCATAGAAGACTGCAATGTGCTAAACAAGTTCAACACAGGCAATGACCATAGATTGGTGAGATGTAAGATGCACCTCAACACTAAACTCGAACGTAGCAAGCTCATAAGAAAAACAAAATGTATTGATATAACCAACCTTAAAACACCATAATACCTTCAAATTGGAACTGAAGAACAGATTCTCTGCTTTAGAAGGCCTAACATCGGAAGAAGTGGATATTTCTGAAGTTAACAGAAAAGTAACCAAAGCTCTTATGGAAACAGCAACAAAATTAGCTGGGTCTAAGAACAAGTTGCATGTGAACAAATTATCAGGAAAAACCAAAATGTTGATGCAAAAAAAGAAGAGTGATGAGGACAACTAAAGAAGATGTGACTTCCAAAGTGGAATATATAGAGCTATGCAAGACAGTACGAAAAAGTATCACTGAAGACGTAAGGAAATTCAACTGTGAACTAGTAAGGAAAGCAATTGAAAACAACCAAAGCCTAAAGATAGCAAAGGGGCATCTCAGTAAGGGAAAAAACAGATTATGGCACTGAGAAAAGAAGATGGTTCTGTAACAAGAAATAGAGGCGAAATTTTGACAAGAGTGAAAGATTTCTACTCCAAATTATATGAAAGGGATGATACATGTACTCCAGACATCATGAAAGGTTAAGTACCAGAGTTCTTCCAGTCCTTTCAGCAGAAGTTGCACATGCAATCAAGAACATGAAGCGGGGAAAAGCTCCAGGAGAAGATGGAATTACTGTAGACATCATACAAGAAGCAAGTGGAGAAATCAAAACAGTACTCGCCCAAATTTTCACTCGATGCCTTAATGAAGGGAAAATTCCTGAGGATTGGAACAACGCTACAATGATCTTGCTACATAAAAAAGGTGACATTGAGGATCTCAGGAACTACAGACCTATCAGCCTCCTATCAGTGGTTTATAAAATCTTCACTAAAGTTCTTTCACACCGCTTGAAGGTGACACTGGACATGGCTCAACCGAGAGAACAAGCTGGATTCAGGAGTGGCTACAGCACAATAGATCATATCCACGTACTGAGAGAACTAATTGAAAGAGCGAGGGAATATGAACTTCCATTGTGCATGGCTTTATCGATTATGAAAAAGCCTTTGATTCGGTGAAACCATCAGCAGTTGCAATGGCTCTGAAATCCTGCGTATTGAAGATGCATACATTAATATTATTAATAACATCTATGAAAATGCAAGTGCAAAGATTCGGCTATTTGAAAATACAACACACATAAAAATTGGAAAAGGAGTGAGACAAGGTGACACCATATCTCCGAAGCTCTTTAATGCCACATTGGAAAATGTCTTTCAATCACTGAACTGGGAAAACAAAGGGATAAAGATTAATGGAGATTATCTAACCCACCTTCGTTTTGCTGATGACATAATCATTTTTGCAACTACCCCATCAGAGCTACAGAGTATGATCCAGGAACTTGCTGACAAGAGTAAAGAAGTGGGATTAAAAATGAACTTTCAGAAGACAAAAGTGATGTACATTGCTTTTACAAGAAATGAAGATTTATCGATTGATGGAGAAAAGCTGGAGATAACAGACACGTACGTTTATCTTGGACAGCAGGTATCAAGTGAGGGTCACATTGGTGAAGAAATTAATCGGCGTGCAAAACTTGCCTGGAGAGCTTTTGGAAGAAACAGCATAATTTTCAAGAGCAATATGCCATTATGTCTTAAAAGAAAAGTGTTTGATCAATGCATCCTTCCAATGCTTACGTATGGTGCAGAGACGTGGACCTTAGCTAAAAGAGACATACAAAGGCTGCAGACAACTCAAAGAAGCATGGAGAGGTGCATGCTTGGTGTAATCAGGAGAGATAAAAAGAGGAACACATGGATCCAAAAAATGACAAGAGTGGAAGACATCATGATCAGAGTTAAATCCCTGAAATGGCAATGGGCTGGACATACTGCCAGAAGAACAGACCATCGATGGACAGCCAAAATTTTAGATTGGATTCCAAGGGACAGGAAAAGACCCAGAAGAAGACCACATGGAAGATGGATGGATGAAATTCGAAAGTATGCGGGAGTGACATGGAGGAGACTGGCACAAGACAGACCGTTGTGGAGGAAACTTGGGGAGACCTTCGTCCAGCAGTGGATTGATAATGGTTGACAATGATGATGATGATGATGGCAAAATAGAAATTTTTTTATTAATTAACTCAGCAATCAGTTATTCCAGAAGTGCCTTATCTCCTGTTCATCACGTAACATCACATCAGAAAACTTGAATATTACATTTCCCTGGAGTGGGAATCAAACCCGCATCTCCCGATTTCCATTCGAGCATGCTATCCATTATAGAGATGATGGAGTCCCAAATACCTGAGTGTTTAGAACCTGAACCTTCTCAGATTTTCACCAGTTGAAGGTAATTCTGCTTCCTCTTAGCATAGTTAAGTGAAATCACCAGTCTGTCAGGTATGAATACTGTGGAAGAAGTATTCTTCTCATAATACATGGAAGTACATCAGAATAATTTTAACACTCAGCAATCAGACATCTCTGAATTGCTTATATTTAATATTCATCATGCGACATCAATCACATCAGAAAATTTGAAAATTACATCACCCTGGAGCAGGAATCAACTTGGGAAAATCTGAGAAGGTTCAGATTCTAAACACTCAGATGCTTGGGACTTCATTGTCCTAGGTGATGTAATGGATAGTATGCTCAAACAGATATCAGAAATTATATTTTTAAAGTTCTTTTATTGTTCAAATAGGTACTGTAAAGTTTTTTATCATTCAAAAATGTTTTAAATCTTCCTTTTTAAGCTATCAAAGACTTGTGGTTTGACAATATTTTGCTTGGTCTTATGTGTAAATATTGTTATTTTAGTCTTAAATGTAAAGTTAAAAATTTGCTGGGGGAGGGATTGACTTCAGAAGTTCATATGTACCCCATATGTTTACATATGATAGGTAAGCTGAAACCTATAATATAACTTGTAAATAATGTAAAGTTGTACGTTATTAATGATGAAAATCCATGTTATTTGGATTATTTCATATCGTTTAAATACCCTGTACTAAATATGCTGCCATAGGACAAAGCCCATCTTCATTCCACACTGCTCTTCCAGAGTTGTCACATCAGCTCAATATCAGGTGCATACCCAGATTTATAAAATAATTTTGTAGAAACTCCTTTGGATCAAGAATTTTACCTTTGATAATTTGGTAGCAAAAATATGTACATTTTGTTACTGTGAATGTACTGTAACAAATCTTGGTTGATCAGTGGTGCATTAGCTGAAAATTTTCTATATGTTTTAATTTAAAAGCAAATATGGAAGTTTTTTGTGCTGTGTGTTGTATTAAATTACCATAGTGTTTGTTGTTACTGTGACTGTGCTTTTTGAAATGCTTTCAGAATCTGCAGACAGTATCTGCCAAGT
This sequence comes from Macrothele yani, assembly GCA_039090855.1. Classification (NCBI taxonomy): domain Eukaryota; kingdom Metazoa; phylum Arthropoda; class Arachnida; order Araneae; family Macrothelidae; genus Macrothele; species Macrothele yani. The sequence goes on from CM077013.1 coordinate 92,676,448, forward strand.
GCCATGGAGTTACATACCAACTGGAGTACTTCCAAGTTTATGGCGTGTTGTGTATTGGACTGCTCAGTGTTTAACATGGTAAGAGAAATCAATATTTCTGATATCCTCCCAGTTTTTTTTTTTTTTAATTCTTTCAAATCCAGTTAACAGTGTGTGTATACTTAAGTAATAATGAATGACATTATTGTATTGAAAGGTTTAGTTGTCACAGAGTAGCAATTTTAAATAACTAGGATGTGGTGAAGTTATATAAAAACAAAAAAAAATTACTTGTGCTTTTGTGCAGTTCCACAGTGTGATTCCTTTAAATGATTGATGCTAATTACAGGTACACACTTTCGACTTACAGCCTCTCAGACTTACGACTGCCATGCCATTACCCATATTATATCACTTTCAAGTAGTGGCATTTGGTTTTAGCATCCATAACATAATGAAAGCACAACCTTACAATAAAGGGAAAACACTGTCCTCCACTGGTATAAAAATTGATAAGGGAGCCCGTGGTATTAGAGGTCTGCATGAGCCTAATTTGGTGAGCCCAGCCCAGCCTAATCCCTTATGTTTAAGGCCCAGTCCTGCCCAGCCAGTTTCAAATATTAAACACTCAACCCCAGCCTGGCCCTGCCCATGATGTGCCAGTTGGTATTATTTTGTCTTTCTATTGTATTTTATTAAATTGTGAAAATTAAATGTGCATTTTTTAATTGAAGTAGGGGACAGTATCTCCTCTTTATTCTCAAATCCGTGGCTGAATGCATGCAAAACCTACTGTCGAGAACATTTTAATTTTGGTCCCTGATTCATGTCGAGAAAATTTTAATTTTGGTCCCTGATTTATTCAATGTATCCTCATCCCTTATACCAGAAGATTATAAATTCTTATACCTTCATTTTAACTGCTATTCCTCAGAAAAGTAGTTAAAATAAAAATATTATCGCTTATTTTCTATGGGCCCCAAGAGTTAGTTTGAGAGGGATGACCTTGCCTCCTTTCTAGGGTGGTAAGTCAATAGAAAAGTTAAGCTTGGAACTTTAAGACAACAGAAATGGATAGAATTTTAAGACAATAGAAATTATACAAGTTCAAATGAGGGACAGATGGTAGCAGTCACCATTCACATTCACCAAAAACAAAAGACAACTATCGCTGTAGGGACCAATATTATGAAGTTGGCATAGAACTATAAACCCGTATACCAGCCTCAGTGGAAATTCGACTTTGGGAATGATTACCCGAAGCCGACCAATGAGCTGGTGACCTTTCAAAATTAGAAGCTTCTCTGGCCACCGCTCCAATACAGCTCTATAGTGAATCGTAAACAAACAGGAAGCTGGGGAAAGAAGTAAACAGCGTTTACCATGGTAACACACATGCTGCCATGGTTAATAAACTCTGGGTGCGGTATCAATTAGTAATATGAAAAATGTGAGAAGAAAATTCAAATAAGCTAAAAAAAAAAAAAACTGAACTACCGTCTTCTTCCGCTAGGTTTTCCTGCTATCTGCTAAACTCAATTTTTTCCTGCTAGACTGCCTTCCAATAAGCTAGATCTGGTGAAAAGTACGCTAAGTTGGTAACACTGCTTAGGAATATGTATTATCAGTTAAATGTTTATTTGTCAGATGGTCTTTCTTTGAGGATCTAACCTCTAAACATCAGAGAACAGCTTAATGATACGTACGTATGTATGTATGTGAAAATTAAATAATGAAATACTATTGAAATTATTTAGTTGAATGTAACTCTAAAAATATTAACTAAACTTTAACAATTATCAAAGAATATGACCTTTAAAGAGAGAGAAAAAGGAAGACTAAGCACATTCAGAATCACTCTTTCTCGTAACTGGTAAGCGGTCACACTACAAAAGTGAATCCCTATGCAGATTAGAGATAGGAGAAAAAATCGATGTTGTCCCACTCTCTCTCTCTCTCTCTCTCTCTCTCTCTCTCTCTCACACACACACACACACACACACATGCACCCCCACTGCAGACACCCTCCATCCCTCACTCCACGCAACACACACACACACACACACACTCGCTTGGGGTTGAATCTTTTTGTTGCCAATAAGCCCCAAAGTGGTTTTACCTTTACCATCTTAATACCTACAGATTGGTAAAAACACTGTGAATTGCCTCTCCTTGCTTTTCTGATTACCCTGGGGCTATGTCATGGAAGTAAGTAAAGCCAGAAAAGCAGTTAAACACACCAGGAAATTGGGGAACACTATTTTTTTCGTTCTTTACCATGGATAAAAAGATTGGGTCGACTTGGCCCGGCCCGGTTGTAAGTGTCTGGGAAAAAGCCTGGCCCTGCCCATGCAGACCTCAACATGGTATGTCGTTAGAACTACATACCTGTACTGCTGCGTTTCATTTTATAATTTCTGTACTGTATTATACTTGGGTCATTCCACGAGTATCAGAATGACATTTTGACAAATCTTACAACACATTGTTATGGTCTCTGCAAAGTTAAGTCAAATTATGAAAACAAAAGTTTACTAACTTTCAGCACATCAACTAACCAGATATTAAAAATCATATTAGCTCAATTTTTTTTTATTTACCGCAATTAGTAAAATTGCAATTTACATTGTGGTAACAGAATGACATTTCTTAGACATGTATATCTTTAAAGTCTGTTAAAAGACAAAATTTCAGCCAACTGCTTCATTGAAAAAATATGAAACTGATTTCAGTATTAAGGGTAGATATGGTACTACAGTTTTCCCCATTTAAAATTGAAAAAAACAACAAACTTTATATAGCAAACTTTGGTATTTTTCATCACTTATTAACTCAATAACGGAATAACGAAAAGTTCATCAAAATATATCTCTAGACATATAATGTAATTTTGATGTAATTAATGAACAAAACATAAATGTTGACTAATTACCTTTATCTGTGAGAAACAGTGTTGATTTTTACATAAACTGAAATTACTCAGCAAACAAACAGTTCTGAAATTGGAGCCTGCTATGAATTTGAGTATAAGACCCATCAGTTACAATTGATGGTTCTTTAAGCTTTTGTTTTATTTGATTTTTGGTGACCCAACATTTGTTTTCTTTATCAGGGAATGCATAACTTTGCCTTGAAGAGTCTTGTTTAAACATACACAAAATTTCAATATCATCATCTAATGTTGACATTCCTCCAACATAATTTCCAAACCAACTTTTTCCCTTTCCATTCTATGATAATATAGTTTCCAATATTCAAAGTTCCCACTTGTTCCAACAATGGAGAATTGTAACACATGTTATTTGACAAAGGATCAGTGTGAATTCCTTTTCACAACTTGAAATTGAAAATATTCTTTGTATCTGAAAAAAAGTATTTGCTGTATTCAATAAGTATAAGTATTCAATAAGTATAGTCTATGGGCTTAAGAAAATGTGTTCCATGTACACTGACGGAAAAAAAAATCCCAACACCATAAAGGGTTTGTGTTAGATAAGCAACAGTTGGTAGGCGGTGAGAGTACATCTGTAAGATGACATCTATGCAAATTTCGCGCTCGGCGCATACGTGTGGCACTAGTAGTGCCCCTCGGAACATGCAAAGCAGGTTTGCTGTAAATACGCGCTGTAACGTTTGTGAGCGTTAGTTATTGTTGAGATTCTACGTAGCATGTTGATGTTAGTCAAGAATGCCTTTAAGAAGACGAAGAAGCCATTATCAATAGCTCACAGAGTTTGAACGAGGTCATGTAATAGGGTTATGAGAAGGTGGATTTTCTTTCCGCAATATTGCTGAACGACTTGGCAGGAATGTAGCCACTGTGCATGATTGTTGGCAGTGGTGGTCAAGGGCAGGTTCTGCCTCAAGAAGACTGGGTTCCGGCTGGCCGCCTGGCACTACTGAGAGGGAAGACTGCCGTGTACGGCGTATAGCCGTGGTGCATCATACTGCGTCTGCGGCAGCAATTCAAGCTGCAGTTGCCACCACAGTGACACAACGAACTGTTACAAATCGGTTACTTGAAGGACAGCTCCGAGCCAGACGCCCTGTAGCGTGCATTCCACTTACTCCAAACCACTGCCATTTGCGACGTCAGTGGTGTCAAGCTAGAGCTCATTGGAGGACGGAGTGGAGATCTGTTGTGTTTTCTGATGAAAGCCGGTTCTGCCTGGGTGCCAGTGATGGCCTTGTGTTGGTTAGAAGGAGGCCAGGTGAGCGCCTGCAACCAACCTGTCTGCGGCCGAGACACACTGGACCTACACCTGGAGTTATGGTCTGGGGAGCAATTTCCTATGACAGCAGGAGCACTCTCGTGGTTATCCCACGCACCCTGATGGCACAGTTGAACGTCGGTCTGGTGATTCAACCTGTTGTGCTGCCATTCATGAACAGCATTCCAGGGGTGTTTTCCAACAGGATAACGCTTGCCCGCATACCGCTGTTGTAACCCAACATGCTCTACAGAGTGTCAACATGTTGCCGTGGCCTGCTAGATCACCAGATCTTTCTCCAATCCAGCACGTATGGGACATCATTGGACGACAACTCCAGCGTCACCACCAACCAGCTTTAACCGTCCCTGTATTGACCGACCAAGTGCAACAGGCATGGAACTCCATCCCACAAACTGACATCCAGCACCTGTACGATACAATGCATGAACATTTGCATGCTTGCATTCAACATTCTGGCGGTTACACCGGTTATTAATGTACCAGCATTTCACATTTAAAATGGCTCTTCTCGCGCTTATATTAAGCCGTGATCTTGAAACCTTAATCGATTAAATATGTTACCTATACAAATGTATTGCCGCCATTTCATTCCTCTACAACTATTTTTTCGTGGTGTTGGGATTTTTTTTTTCCGTCAGTGTATATCAAGGTGAGGAAAAATGCCTTGCCATCTTTCAGCTAGTTCCTGGGTATATTCCTTAATGAGTTCCAGAGAAACAAATTTTATCTGCAAATGTTTACACTGCTCTGCAACAGTGTCTTCAAATTCTGCAGCAGAATTTATCAGCTTCCCTCCCAGTATTTGGCACTACACCAAGTGCTTCACAGTTCTACCTATTCCATTCATTACACCTTTTCCATGGCTTGTTGGAAATAAATTCTAAGTTATTTGCGGTTTATGATGTTCGAACATGAAGGTTAAATTTGTGAATAAATAACGTTGTGTAAATTGACTGGCTGCACCGTCACTAAAAAAATGCTATTTTTTCAATATGTGGATATATCTTTTAGTTCTAAAATCAGTTTCTAGGAAAGCTTGCTTAGCAGTTTTGTCATGGTTTGTTTCATTGCTTATTAAAACATAACTCTGTTCATGATTTTCAAGCCACACATATGATATAAATATTGTTACTTGCTTATTACACCAATGTGCACTCTGTATTTCATTCTTCATTTTAATGCCAAAATTCTTTGCAAAATCTACCTGCATCACTGCTTTAGTTTTTGAGACATTTATTTTCTCCTTTTGAAAAAAAATTCTGTTGGTGTCATTTGATATAGGTGTGCTTCATGAAGTATGGCATTTGACTCTGCAGAACTTAAATGTGGTTTTTTACTTTGTCTGTATATGAGAGTTTTACCAGTTTTTGATTAACTTTCTCCCACTGTTCCCATTTAAATGTTTTTTTCATGTGCATTATCCAATCTATTGAACTGATACTTTTGAAAGGTATTTTCACACATTTCATTCTATGAAAACATACATGTTGCTGAATCTTCATTACATACCTTTGTTGGTATAAAGCCACTGAATATTTTAAGGAAATCACTCAAAATAGAACTCAAACTTTCTAATTTTAATATAAAATTCTCATGATGCACACACACACACACACACATGCATGCACATTGTGGGAAATGTCTTTTTGCAGTAGCACAAATTGTGAACAAAGTTTTTGCATTGTTAATTCTTTCTGGGAAAGTGTCATATACTTCTCTTAAAGTCAATGCTAAAATAACACTTTTGAATTTATTTATTTTTTGTTAAAATTGTAAAATACTTGCCTTCACTTCCTCACTAAGCATATTTTTGCCAAATAATGTATATAGTACTGGAGAGATGGCATATCTATTCGCTATTTCTTGAATAACTTTGATACGTTTTTGTGGCAATGCTCGTGATATTCTGCGAGATACCTTTGATAAGGTTTGATGTGACATATGGATTCTCAGAATTTTTAGATGTTGATGGCTTCAAAATATTCTTTTTAGGTAACCAGCATCTTTGTTGGAGGATTTCCTGCCTTAGCCTCAGTTTCTTTCAGTTTTTGGTACTCAATGATTTATGCTTTTCATTCTTCCTCTTTCTGTCCTTTTCTTTCACTTTGTCATTCAAACGTTCTCTTTACAGTCTTTGTTTCTCTGCAGCAGTCAGAAATATTTTTCTTTGGCTATGTAATTAAAAAATAACTAGTCGAAACCCGTTGAAATCGACGGTTATTTTTTTTTAAGAATAAACTCATATCAAGCAACAAATGTAAACTGTATTTGATTGACATTTTTTTTTTACAAAATCATTAAAGCACTTCAGTGAAGACAATATCTTGAGTCCATCCATTTGCGACAGGTAATCCAGGTGCATCCTCGTGAGGGATCTTTACTGAAACAGAATCTTTTGATCTTGCTCGAGATAGGGCAACGTAGAGCATACCATGTGAGAAGACTGGTTCTGGGAGGTATATTCCAACTTTGGCAAGTGTCTCTCCTTGACTCTTGTTAATTGTCATTGCAAAGGATAATATGATCGGAAATTGAATCCGTTAGATCGTAAAAGGAAAAGTGCTGTCGCTTGTAATCAGTGAAATGTGTGGCAAGGTGTGCAATGACCCCTTATGTTTTCCACACAAAATTTCCACAGAAATTGTATTTTAGAAGAGAGACTTTACGATCATATGTGTGCCATTGACTAAACCTTTCCTTGTGTCCAGGTTCCTGATGAGCATAACGACTGCACCCTGTTTCAGTCGCAGAATGTGAGGCGGAAGTCCACTCATCTCGATTGTGTGAAAAAATTCAACTGGATAGCATAGTCTTTCACTCATCTTCAGTCACAACGGTGTCAAGACTGTGGAAAATGTGCACTTTACCTGGAAGTTTTTCAATTGATCTTGTTGTTGATCTCATGACAGTGGGAATTCTTTGGGCAAAGGATTGCTCTATCTTTAAGTTCGTTTTCAGACAGGGTTTGAATGTTAGTGCCATATATCGTTTCAATAATGTCACCCTTGCAATGCATTTCTATTGTTATTTGAATGAAAGGCGAATCTGAAAAATTGGCATGGCCAGAACCAACAGCAAAAAGAAATTCAGTGAATGCGACCTCGTTGGAGTTTGTACGCATGTTTTGCGTCAGGAGATACCTTTCGAAGTGTGGCCATATGAGGCACGATTTCAGACTGTTCTGGATAATGGTTCCACATGCTGAGTGAAGGACTACATATAAAACTTGTTGAAAATCTCCAAGCATCAAGAACTTGCCACCAAATGGTTGTTCGTTATTTACGATGTCGTGGAATAAACGATCAAGGCAGGTCAGTGCATTAGCAGGAATCATGGAAGCTTCATCAAAAATGTAGACCCTTGTTGATTTCAGTTCTTTTCCAGCTTTTGAACTCTGCTTGATAGAACTCACTGAATTCTCGAACAAAGAAATGAGAAATTTGAAGACTCTGTGGCTGGTACGTCTTCCTGGGAGCAGCATTGCTGCGATGCCTGTCCATGCTACAGCGGAACATTTAATTCCTTTGCTACAAAAGAAATGTAACAATGCTTCATACAAAAAAGTTTTTCCACAGCCACCAGCACCAGAAATGAAAAAGGCATTCATACTTGTTTCTTGGTTAGTGACACACGCCACTATGCAATCAAAAATAGCTTTTTGTTCTGAATTAAGTTTGGGAATCATAGTGTCAGCAATTAGTTGTTCGGTTTCTGGTTTGAAGACAGTTTGTGGCATGGCTTCTAGTGAAACTTGTGGCAGACCTAAATCTGTGAGGCTCAACGAATGAGACAGAAGTATTGAACCAATTTCAAAAAGCACTGTGTTTCGACTAATCTGTAGTGGGAGAGTTCTACGTAATTCTTCAATTAAAGTTATCTCGAATTTTAAGAAAAGTGCCATAGGGTCTTATAGTCCACGAAATGCACAAAGGTAAGCAAACATTGCTCTGAACTGCTTGGGCATCTGGTGAGAGGAAGCTTCTTTGAGTGCAATTTCATATTGTGTTTCACATTCGAAAAGGTTCCGTGCGATAGCAGCTTGTTTGAAAGTTTCGTGGACTATTCCATTAAAGGTCTTCAGGTCATCAAAAGATGTCGACCCAGGGACACTGACCAATAGAAGACGAAGTGCGAAGGTTTCCTCATGTTTCAGGCTGACGGTGTAGACATGGCCAATAGCTGAATGACTCCTTTGCCTTTTTTTCCAACGTTTGTTGTCGAATAAATCCTGTTTCGGGATGTCCTGATACAAAATCGATCTGGCTTCGGGGTCATTATGATTGAGTTCGAAACATGCTGTCAAAGTTGTTTTGGCATGTTCTTGTCGGACCAAGTCAGCAGTGGCTGTGTCTTCTCGGATGTAGATATTGTGATGTCCTGGCAGATGAATAGCTAACTTCGGGACAGTATGCGATTTTGCTTGCATTGGGAACTCAAATAACCTCCAACATGTCTCAGGTGCACTCACATAGCCCATGTTGACAAATTGTGTAATCTCGTCATAATCAGCTTGTTCATCTGGGCCAACGTTCACCATCTTTACATTCGTACTATCATAGCCTTTGTAGATATATTTGTGTAGGTTCTTGACTGCTTTAACTGTCGAACATACTTCCACGTTGATATGAGCTTGGAATTTCTCACTGAAGTACGGGTTATATGGCATGACCCACTGATTTGTGATTTTGAGAAGCTGACCATTAACTTTGGTTAGAAAGGTTCTGCCTTCATTCATTCGCTTGTAGATGGAATAACCATTGCAATTTTCCTGTGTCACAGCTGCGTAAGGTTTCAGGAAATTCTTTGAACATTTGCCATTTTTCATACAGGGTGACATTGGATTGAATGCTCTGCAAGGGTCATGGATCATGCAGGACTTCACAACTTCGAAAAGGACAGTCCTGTGAGATGGTGGAAGTTCTGCTGAGACGACTTTATCAATGTGTTCAATCTCACGCATCGCATCTTCTTCTGCCAGGGTGAGAAGCATGTGGCAATGTGGCAGTCCTCATTTCTGGAATTTGATGACATATAGGTAATAGATAACCTTTCCAAATACTTCTTTCTTGGTCAAATCAGAGATGAGCTCATCAAGCTTTGCTTTGAATACTCGAGCAAAGAAGTTCAGGTCTGAAGTTGGACTGAGTTGCGTATCCAAGATTCTCAGTGATCTCTTTCCATTTCGGATTACATGCGAATGTTATGAACAGCGATGGTTTGCCGAAGGCTCTGACTAAAGCCATATCATCTTGGTAACGCATGTTCATGTTTCTCGGCGAACCTTGGAAGGAAGAAGGCAAGATGCTGATTTTCCCAGGTTGTACTGCACGTTCGGCGGCCTCGTTAAATAGGTAGTCTTGTAGGTCAGTGAATGTCTCAACTCTGAGTTTCTTCTGCTCAAACTGTGTCCTATTGTACATAAGACGCTCACCTTCAACTCGTACATACTGATTGACTAAGTACTGGAGCCACAACTTGCCGGAGTTGTGTAAAAGAGAAAATTATTTCCGGATAGCCATTCTGTAAGCTACATACTGTAACCAAGTAACTTTTCTGAACTTGCCGTTGGTCTGTCTTTCACGTGGCCTATTCTTATCCCATCCACGTTCTCTGTAAGGAAACAGTAGAGGGTATAGCATCGGGTCAGTGAGTTGATGCAGAGAGTTGATATTTTTTAGGTATTCAGTCCCAGATCCCTTAGGGAAGATCTCCAAGTCATAGTTTCCTGGAAGATCACCGTCTTTGGTCATGAAAATAGCAGCAATTTCATCTGCTGAAGGCAAAATGAATCGGTTCTTGCTCTGGTCACGGATATCAGGCTGCTCTGATAGTAAAAACATTCGAACTTCATATGGCTCCCTGCCTTCGATAACAGCCAGTTTGTTTTCTGCCTTCTTAACTTCTGCCATCATCTTGTACTTGTGGACTGAAGGATTGACTTTGAGCATCATTTCATGCAGTTTTGCCATCAGATTAGCATCGCAGGTTGAGTTCCGTTCAATCCTCTTTTCTGTTGCTTCAACAGTATCGATAACGTAAAGATGTGCATAAGATCTCTCAGAAGCGTTCTGGAAATTCAAAAGGCCAAATCTGTAATGGAGCTAGCCATTGATCTTGAAATTAAATGGGTCACGTCTTACCGGTAAGAAAGCTTCATTTGAAACAAAAGAAGCTAATGACATTGTGCTGTTGTATTTCCTGATGTTGTCTAAGAAATTGCGCTTTTCAGAGTCTGAAGATTTTCAAGTAATGGGTGAGAAAGAGTCAGTGACAGGAGAACTTTCTTATTGTGACTACAGCTACGAAAGTGAAACTTCGTCTTGGTGCCAACCAGGGGTCGAAAAATGTGGTCGCCTGGGCGCCCATGGCGACCTAGAAAATTGTCCAGGCCACCACTTTAAAACATCACTGAAACACGTTTCATAATTTTCATCGTATAATCCACGTATAAACGCTGATTAAAGAAAAATTTGCGGCCGTATGATTTAAAACAAAAATCCACAGGGTAATTGTGCAGGAGAGGGGGTTAATTGGAAAAACAACTCCCTCGGAAATATTTTCCTCAGGTCAGGAGTTTGTACGGAGCGGAGAGGGGTTGGAGGGGTGTCATAATGAAAGACCGCGAAAGTTGTAGTGAGGGACGGAGGAAGTTACTTTGTCTTTGTATTGTTGGGAAACACAAAATGCTGACTGTGCTCGTGCGATCTCTTCGTCAATCGGCCAATAAAAATATACGCTCAGTGCTCGTTGCATGATCCTATATACATATGCATGCCTCATTTGAAAGTTCTGTGTTCTGAATTTCGTGTGGCCTTGTATTTTAGTTCGTCCTTCACCATTTTGACCAGTCTTTGCTGCTGATATTTTCTTTCATTGCTGTTTTTGATGTCTCCAGAAAAGAAATGTTTCAGTTACACTGCTGAATTTAAACTTAAAGTGGGGGCACAGCTGAGGATACGATCGTGTCACTACGCGATAGTTTTCAAAAGGTCAGAAAACTAGCGCGCAGTGACACGTGAAAAGCCGTTGTCTTAAACGTCAACAAACCAGTCGTTAAACTCCTCGGGAAAATTCATGGAAGTCCAGCCCCCCCCCCCCCCTTTTTTTTTTTTTTTTTTTTTTTTACCTGCGTGTAAGCCAACTACGCAACTTTGAAAGCAGGATTTCTTCCAAAAACTTTCCACTTACATGTGAGCATATACACTGGCGGAAAGTGAAAAAAGAACACAAAAAAGGAATTGGCGGACGATCATGAAATATACATATGTTAATGGGGTCGAGTTTACGTAGGTGTGATGTTAATTTTAGGACCAACCGGTGGGCGCTTACGCCACAGCACGGCATAATATGCAAATTATCGTCGGTGGTATTTAAGGAGTACGGCGAAGTGAATGTAATCAGTCGTCGGCGTACGGATACGTACGAAGACTCTGAAGTAGCTGCAATTCCTGGACATGAAAGACTTGTACGATTTCAGCAGTTATCGGACTTTGAGTGAGGTCGTCTAGTCAAACTCCGCAAGGCCGGGTGGTCGTATCGTCGTATTGCGGAGCGAACTGGACTGGAAGTATCGGTGGTGGTAGATGTTATCATTGATGGTCCGAGGAACATTCCCACACGAGAAGACGTGGAACTGGGACTCACAGATGGACTGATGAGCAGACCAATCGACGCATAAGAAGAGCAGTGTTGTCAAGCAGATCATCCACTGCGACGCAAATCCGAGCTGCCGTTGCACCTGAGGTGACTGTGCGAACAATCCACAACCGTCTACTGGATGCAGGACTATGTGCATGTGTGCCTCTGGCATGTGTACCTCTGACTCCAGTCCACCGTCAGGAACGGCTGCAGTGGTGTCGCCAACGTCTGTACTGGAGAACGCAATGGCGATCTGTCGTGTTCAGCGTTGAAAGCAGATTCTGCTTGGGAGCCTCCGATGGCCGTATGCGTGTTCACAGATGCACAGGGGAGCATCTCCACCCTTCTTGCATCCGCCAGCGACACACAGAGCCTATACCTGCTCTCCTGGTGTGGGGAGCGATCAGCTATCACTCCCGTACACAACTAGTGTTTGTACCGTGTACGTTAAACAGTACCTCCTACATCAACAACATCATTCAGCCCGTTGTTGTGCCATTTGTAAGGTCAGTCCATCGTGGTGTTTTCCAGCAAGATAACGCATGCCCACACATGGCACGTGCTATGCAACATGCACTTCAGGGTGTGAGACAACTTCCATGGCGTGCACGTTCACCGGATTTGTCCCCCATTGAGCACGTGTGGGATTTTATGGGACAACGACTTATCCGGTCTCTACGACCAGCCACGACCGTCCCTGATTTACGCGTCTAGGTTGAGGATGCTTGGAACTCAATACCCCAAACTTGCATCCAACATCTGTATGACAGACTCCATGCCAGAATTGCACAGTGTGATGCAGTTCATGGCGGTTCAACCTCGTACTAACCATGTTACATGAAAATGTTATTTTTCAGTTTACCAGCAAATACAGCTGTATTTTGCTATAATGTTTTGATCACGTTATCCTCTGTATTCCATTATTATGCTGCATAAATTTTGTTGGTATCAGACGTCTGTGTTCTGTTTTCACTTTCCGCCAGTGTATGGTATTTCTATGAATTGTTCTGTATCAGCGTTTGAAAATTGGCAATGTGTAATGCAATTAGAGCTGCTGCATCAGCATGATTAAAATTTGTGCTCTATGGATGCCACGCCACTAAGCTTCTTTTGTGTCCAAAAATAAAAATATATTTAAAAAATTTCCTTTAAAAATTAATTTCTTTAGCAAGTTTGTTTTTCTTTATTTTTTCAGACTCTGGGGTCTTTATGTATCAGCTTCTGGATCGGCATTTGTGATGTGCGGATTATACGGCAATTTTTTTTCTCTTAATGTCACAATCTGCGAATTATATGCCGCCGCAGATTATACGAAGGTAAAAAAAAAATTGTGCGAATTCCAGGTTCTGGGGATAAACAACGAAAATTACGGTATTGCAAGAATTTGCAAGCCTCAGACCAAAAAAAAAAAAAAAGAGAGAGAGAGATTACCTTTTTTCTTTTTTGCCAGGGGAGAGATAAGCCGAGGGTAGAAATTTTTTTGGACAGAAGTGTACATGCCTTTGGTATTATATATACCCCCCCCCCCATCCCACGGATCCTATGCCTGGCTCCTAAAAAGTGTAGCTGGCCACCAGATTTCAGAATATTTTTCTACCCCTGGTGCCAACCTTTTCACAATCGAAATGTAAAGCTCTGCAGAACTCACATTCGATAGACAGAGGGCCTAGATCGTAATAACCCACAGAAAAATCAGGATTCAATGCTCAGTGAAGGTGTGGTTTATGTCTTCTCATAGCTGGTACCAAGAGAGCAATCACTTCTAACTCTTCTTCATTTGAGGTATCAGGCAAAATGAAATCGGCAAAGTACTGAGAGTGTTGAAGTCCCAATTGGTTTAATGTCTTACTGACTTTCAAGATGGGAGTGTCAAGACCCTGTTCAAATCGGGTATTTCAAGGTTTTCCGTCAATGCCTCAATTTTGGATGGCTGTCTAGAGGTTGATGGCTGAGGGCTGGATAGTTGGTGCCTCTTGGTCTGGTTGTAAATGTTGTTGGAATGAGATTCGCGTTGCGAATACTCATCATTCTCTCTTGTCTGAGACACGTAGTTGCAACCTATTGATCGCTCGCGCCTTCCAGTAAGGCTCCTACAATTTCCGTTTTTTTTTTTTTTGCTGCAGGGGAGACATTCTGTTAAGGTATAGATGAAATGGCAGAAATCAATATGTACATTCTAAATACGTTCACTAACAATGGTCAACAGAATGATTATATACATCTTTACATAATGGGAAACGTCTTACTTAACGCGAATAAACTGGATCAAATAAATATTAAATTGTACGTATACATCACACAGTCCAATGGCACAATGCAATAAGGTCTTCTAGTGTTTGCTGTTCCGATAAGCACTTTCAAACAAATTCCTGCTAACATTATTTTGCAGAACAGTTTGCTGAGCAGAGAGACTTCGGACTATCTCATTCCATCCATGCTTCCACCTTCAACAGAACAGTGCGTGAGTCAACCACACACTTCTCCCACAGACTTTACATGTGAACTTTGCCACCCCACAATGTCCAAACTGTTGCCTCAATCTCATTTTTCTCTTCGACTGGCACATGTACATGATAAGACCTTTATTTTGATACCTCAACCATATGTTTACATTCAGCCATTCTCTCACAACTGGTCTTACAGTAAAAAACCTTATAGAATTAATATATAGATGATAACTCTCCAAACAAATTTCATACTAATGTCTAAATATTTGGTGAGGACTTTTAAGATCTTAAAATATTAGTAGAGGTACAACATATGATGATTTCAACATCAGTTTATAAAAAATTTACGTACCACTTATGCTTTTGAAAGTAACTCCAGGGAAAGAACTCCAAGCAACCATGTGCTTTATAAAACCCATTACAACATGGTTACAGTTAACACAACAAGCAACAAATTACTTTATGGTTATGGTTAGAATAAAAGTTTTAGAACTTAACATTTGTAAATATGAGAGTTGTACCAAAAGTAATGCAAAAGTGGGCATAACTATTTTAATAACTGACAGAAGTCGTTCAAATTGCACATGTTGGCAGAGTATTCTTTCTCTATACAAAGGTACTTCTCAACATAGCCTCCGTTCAGTTCAGTTCATTGAATCAATTCATCCACTCATTGAGGATTTGTGTCAGTTTTGTTCAGTTTTCAAATCAGTTCATCCACTTGCTGAGGATTTCTGTCAGTGGTAACAGACAATGGTCTCCCACTGTGTGGGTTGTCTTCAATGGTGGTTTCCCCTTTGAACTTCTTCATCCATCTGTGCACATTGCTCTTGTCAATGGCGTCATCTCCATAAACATTATGTAGCCTTATGTGGATGTCAGACAGCCTGCACCCTTCCTTTGTCAAAAACTCAATAATGGCACATTGCTTCTGCTTGGAATCTATTATTTACCTGCAATGAAAAAGAAGGATTACTATAAAAGAAAAATCACTCTACCAACATGTGCAATTTGAACCACTTCCGTCAGTCAATAAAAAAGTTATATCCACTTTTGTACTACTTTTGGTACAACCCTCATAATGATTGGTTTAGGCAAAAAAAAAAAAAAAGAACTTTTCATGCTGCTACTATTTACTTACATTATTCAAACCCCAAGAATGTGATGTTCTGTGATGTTATTTAATAATGTAGATTTGCATTTTCATTTCGTCACCACACATCTTATTATTCCATTACCTATATAAAATTTTTAAATTTATTGCGCATTGAAGCCTAAAAAATATCATATTATTTTACACCTTAAACTTGCTTTGAAACCAAAAACTGAAGCTTGTATAATCCAAAGACAAGTAATAAGAATAATTATTTCTTATTTTTGGTAATAAAATGACATCTAAACCTTGACTGAAATAAATCATGAAAATCAAAATAGATTGTCAAATGGATTTAATCATTGGAATTTTTTATTTGAAAAAAAAAAAAACACACTTGAGAGATCATAGTTAGGTAAATTTTGAATTTTTATTATGTAACATATATCACGAGAAATTTGTCAAAAAAGAAAAAAAGCTGCTTTAAAAAAGTAGGCTGACATTAATAGCCTACTTTTTTATCACTGATCGGCTGACATTAATAGCCTACTTTTTTATCATTTTTTATTATGTTTCTTAAATATCTACAATTTGATTTTATCCATATCTCAAAGGTTCAGTTATTTCTGAAGATATTGATTGATATATTACTACGTTCAAAAAGTTCCGGAACTTTTCGAATATTTGCCAAATGTCAGTGAATTATGCCATTCCCCGCTGAGCAAGCGAAGAGCATCACGTGACCAACCAGTCAGAATCGGTTTGATCCAGATCCAACACATACACAGTGCCTCAAAGAATTTTTAAGACTGGCGCTAGATTTCAGCCTACAGTGGCACCTCCAGTGTAATCGCGAATGCGTTATAAACCGTGACCATCTTCTTGCTTTCTGCCAAAAGTACTGCGCAGTTGTTAAAGCAACTCAAACGAAATGGCCGTTCCTTAGAGAAGTAAAATTTTGTTCATGTTGAATTATTAAGATGGAACAAAGGGCTGTTATTAAATTTAACGCAAAACTTGGTAAAAGTGCCTCGGAAATGTACTAAATGATGAAATAAGTTTATGGTGAGTTTTGTTTAAGTAGATCAAATGTTTTCCTGTGGCACAAACGTTTTTTGGATGGAAGAGATACGTTAGAAGAAGATAAACATACCGGAAGACCAAGTTCATTTAGGTCACCTGAGATTATTGAAAAAGTGCGTGATTTCGTGGCAAACAATCGATGTGTGTCACTAAGAATGATGGAAGAGTCTTTAAACATCAACAAAGAAATGATTCTAACCATCCTGCATGAAGATTTGGGCAAAACAAAAGTCTGTGCTAAATTTGTTCCACACACGTTAACCAATGAACAAAAATCAAGGAGAAGTGCACATTGCAGATGCATCATTTCAGCCGCTGAAAATGATCCAAACTTCTTAAAATCGATTGTTACAGGTGATAAAACATGTTGTTTTCAATATGATCCTAAAACAAAGCGACAAAGTACGGAATGGAAGTCAAATAACTCACCACAAGCCAAAAAACCAAGAAAAGTTCCATCGAAAATCAAAACAATGCTCATTACATTCTTCAATAGTAAGGGTATTTATCCACAAAGAATTTGTACCAAGTGGACAATTACTGGTGAGTTTTATTTAAATGTTTTGAGGTGTTTGATGGGCAGAATTCGTCGCATTCGTCCAGAATATCGGGATGAAAACAGTTGGTGTTTGTTGCACAATAATGCACCCAGTCACATATCACTTCATGTTCGTAGATTTTTGGCGAAAAATAACGTCTGTGTGTTGAATCATCCACCGTATTCGCCTGATTTAGCACCCTGCGACTTTTCTTTATTCCCAAAACTTAAAATGACGTTAAAAGGGTGTTATTTTGATGATAGTTCGACCATACAAACAGCATTGACGTGTTCTTTGGAGGCAATTCTGCAAAGTGAACTGGAACAGGCATTCGAATCATTATTAAGTCACTGTAACAAGTGTATTGAAGCCGGAGGATCTTATTTTGAATAACAAACCAAAACAAATTATAATTTCTTGTTTCTATTTCATTTTACAGACCCAGTCTTAAAACTTCTTTGCCACACTGTATATAGTGTATGTGCGTAGTTCGTGATTACAGGCATTCAAGGCTCTTCATCGCAAGGACAATGATGTCGAATTTTGAACAGCATTCAAGTGTAAAATTTTGTGTTCTGCTCGAAAAATCTGTTGCTGAGATGTTTCAAATGATTAAGTCAGTGTACGGTTAGAATGCAATGAGTCGAACTAGAGTTTATGAGTGGCATTGACGATTCGAAAACAGGCGACAGAATATCGAGGCTGATGAGAGGTCAGGACGACCTTCAACATCCACAATGAATGAACAAATCGCCATTGTCAAAGAAATTGTGAAAACTGACCGTCGAAAAACTGTTGCAGTGATTGCAGAAGTTGTCATGCCATTTTAACAGAGAAACTGGGCATGCATCACATGTGCAACAAATTTTTCCCAAAAACCTGACACAAGAGAAAATGGGTGAGCGCATGCAAGTTTGCAGGGATAACATCGATGCAGTGGATTCAAATACTGATCTCTTGAATCGATTGATCACTGGCGACGAGACTTGGTGCTTTCTGTACGACGCCCAGTCCAACCGACAGTCAAAAGTGTGGAAGTCACCGTCGTCACCATGACCAAGAAAGTTCAAGGCTGACCGCTCCAAAGGAAAGTTCTTGTTAACAGTTTTCTTCCATTGCAAGGGGGTCGTACACAAGGAATTCCTTCAACATGGTCATACAGTCACTAAAAAAGAGTATGCCAACGTCCTGAAATGTCTCTGAGAATCAGTGAGACGCAAGCGACCTGATCTTTGGAAGACCAACTCGTGGGTGCTCCATCATTTTAATGCACCGGCTCACAGATCCCTCCTGGTGTCCAATTACCTGTCCAAACATCACATTCCTGTTCTTCCACAACCAGCTTATTCCCCTGATCTCGCCCCGTGTGACTTTTTCCTTTTTCCTCGGATGAAGAATTTGCTTAAGGTTGAACACTTCTCAAGTTCTGAAGAAATGCAACGAGCTGCGACGGAGGCACTGGAAGATGTGGAAAAAGAAGGCTTGCAATCTGCATTTAAATCTTTGTATGAGCAATGGCAAAAATGTATAGTTGCACAGGGTAACTACTTCAAAGGAAACACTGCATAAACAGGTATTATCTGTACTCATTCTTTTTTAACATAAAAAGTTCTGAAACTTTTTGAACGTACTAGTATAACACTTTGAAAAAAAAAATTTTTTTTTTTTATGTCATGTCCAGAGGGGAAGAATATGTCCAAACACACAAGTGAGGTTCGGGGGAAATTAAGGCAGCTCTGGGAAAATTGAAATTAAGGCAGCTCTGGAAAATATAATAATAATAATAATAATAATAAAATGAAAAATTGACTTATTAACAACGAATGCAACGTGAAAGATAAGAGTAATTTACTGCACAGTAATCAGGTAGTCATTTTGAAAAATGTTGTGTCATTATGAATACAAGAGGTATGAGCGCAAGTGAAGTACTGCCGGCTGCTGCTGGCAAGTGATTCACTGAGCCCAAATGACTTTACTAATGCTAAGACAGAGACAGCGTGGAGTGAGTAACGAGTATGATGCAACCACTAGTCACACTAATAAAAATTTCCGAAATTAATGGCAGTGAATGTGTCATAAGCACCAATTTGAAAAATTATTAGGGGTTCTGGACATTTTAAAGCGAATGGCCCATGCATTTTTCAAAGGATTTGAGTCTAATTTAAATTTCATTCAGTAAAATTTTCTGACACAATCAGACACCTGAAATGCTAGAATTAAATAAATTTTAGTTAAATACAGAATTTTTTTTTAGCTGTTTATTTTTCAGCCTCTCTGCCCCACCACTGTTTTCACCAAGACCCAAAAATGTTTCAGAGATTTTGAATCGAAGTTCCATGTTTCTCTTCCCAGGACTGCATCATTTTTTGTTTGGAATGACAGGAGGGGGACCACCCAGCCTTCTTTGCCTGCATTGTCTGAGAGGAAGGAGAAGAATGCGAAAGAACAGATTAAAATCCCGAACAGACTGTTCAGAACAGTGTCACAGTTTGTAGACGGAGAGGAGGGGGTAAGCTATAAATCACTCAGAGCTAAGTGGTTGGAAGAAAGGGAAGGGCAGAAATGCGGCACCACACTGCGTCATTAAAAGGTTGATCCGGAGACCTTTCTTGTAAATACATGACGAAACTCTTTGTCTTTTGATCTAAAAGCCGAAAGTATGGAATGACGAGATGGAAAGTAAAAACAAATCGTCCTCCAATCCGAACTACCAGTTCCCGCACGGGGATAACTGGTTTTCCAGTTATTTGGGGAGCGGTGCCCCCACGGCCCAAGCTGACCTTGTGACCGGTCAACATCTTGTGTTGGAGAAATAATTTTTTTTTCAAACTTTGGTTTCTAGTTCGACAACGTGTACTTCACCGGGACGGCTGTTCATCCGGCTGTTGGGGAGTGGCGCCCCCATGCTTCCCGAGCTGATGAAGTGACTGACATCGTGTTTCTGTTTGTTTTGTATCTCCATACCAGGCCTCATCATGTGTTGCACACCCCGTCCTATACTAATAAATTTTGTCCTAACTCCATTTTTTGCTGCGTTTTTCTCATGTATTCAACCGTAACCCTAACCTCTCAGTCGTAGGTTGCTGAGACTTTTTGTTGGTGCCCCATTCTCAGGGTTTCTTTCTTGTTTTGTGTTTTGTTTCTTCTTTTCCTGAGTTTGGGATACTAGAGTTACCTGCATGTTTGCCGTGTGTGGTGTGGTAACCTGTAAGGCGGAAATGGGCTGTCTGGTGGCTGAGGTCACAGGTGGTGAACGAGTGCCACCTCTGTACCAACACTCCTCTTTGACCCTGGCTTCGCTGTAAACGGGCGGCTGGAGACTAGCCCACCTCTAGTCAGTGAATTCTGTGCCGAGTTGTGTGCAGGATTTTAACGGCTTTTGTCGTATAGCACGATAGGGCAAGCCCAGGGGTTGTGGGATCATGCCAAATGCATTGGCATGACGGTACTCTGGAGGCCAAAGTGTCTACCAAATGCATGTGAACACAACCATTGGACTATATTTGCAGCTAAGCTTTAGAACTGTGTCTTGCGTCATGTTTTTGGCTTGCGGACCTCCAGTTCTCCCCTGTTGGGCTCGATTGTGGGTGGAGTATGCTGTGGACGAATTCTTTCTTACTCCCATGGGAAAACATAAATCCTCCTCGAAAGTGAAAAAACAAGAAAATATGGTGATTGATCAGGCATCCGATTTGCCTCAACCACCTCCCAAACATAACACACTGAAAAGAACTTTAGTTGATGAACGACATCATCGCGACTGAACTTTAGATCCCGGTGCTGAGCCGTCAGCTCAGAAACGTCGCATTACACTTGCAGATTCGATAATTCAGGCTACTTTTCTCGTCATTTCTTCTACTGACCAGACTTTGAGACTTTCCTCAGAGTCTCCTTTTTTCATCTCGAAAGCACTTGAAGGTGTTGCTGGCTCTTTGAAATCAGTAAAGAAGCTACGCTCTGGAGACTTGCTGGTGGAAACTTGCACTCTCTCTCAGAGCAAATCTCTCATGCAGTTGACCAAACTTCAGGATATTCCCATTCAAGTGACGGCACATCCGTATCTCAATACCTCCAAGGGAGTCATTTCTGAGGTCGACTTGTTGGAGTGCGATGAGGACAAACTTGTGTGTGAACTTGCTGATCAGAGTGTTATAGCTGCAAGACGCATGACTTTCAGGCGCGATGGCGCACTGATCAAATTATAAAATGTTATTTTGACTTTAACAGACCGAAAGTACCTACTGAAATAAAGGCTGGTTACTTGTTATGTTCAGTTCGTCCACATATACCGAATCCTCTGCGCTCTTTTAAGTGCCAGAGGTATGGGCATTTCCAGCGGTCATGTAACAGTGCTGCAAGGTGCGGAAAAACTTGGGCGAGGGAAGTGATACTTCACGGTCCTTGTCACAATCTCCTGACCGCGATCAGACATCGGATGTGAAGAGCAACGAAGAGTTTTAAATTGTTCTTTGTTGCTCTCCTTTTTTCTTTGTTGCTCTCTTTTCATGGCTGCGTGTATCATCCAATCGAACTGTCAGGGTTCCCGCTCCAATTTCGATTACATTAAGCATCTGCTCTCTTCTTCTTCGCCTGTGTGTCTGTGCTTACAGGAAACGAAGCTTCGACCCAGCGATTCGCTGTCGGTCAAGAACTACAGCTGCTTCCAGAAAGATAATTCAAGTGGTGACCTTGTGTGTGGAGGAGTGGCTATTCTTGTCCCACATACTGTTCCAGCATCACAATTTCACGTCGATATGCCACTGCAGGCTGTAGCGGTTCGTCTTTCTATTAACACTGTACTCACTGTTTGCTGCCTTTACTTACCACCACACGATTCATTTAGCATTGCAGATCTCGAGAGCCTTGTTGCCCAACTACCTTCTCCCGTTCTCCTTGTGGGTGATTTTAATGCCCACAGTCCATTGTGGGGCAGTGACCGTACTGATAGTAGAGGTTGTACAGTGGAGAGTTTATTGTCCTCCAGTTCTCTATGTGTGCTCAATACGGGAGACCATACGTACTTTCACGAGCCTAGCAGAACTTTTCTCTGCCATTGATCTTGCCACGGGATCTCCATCGGTGTCTGCTGATTGGAACTGGAGAGTGTCGCAGGACCCCCTTGGCAGTGATCATTTCCCCGATTTTTCTTTCCCTGTGCCGAGATGAGTACTATCACCTTTCTCGTCCGCCCCGATGGCGGATTGATCGTGCCAAGTGGGAGGTTTTCACCGCTTCAGCGATTATAACTGAGGACATGGTGAACCAGGAATCGATCGAAACTGCAGTAACAACGGTCACGGAATGTATTGTACATGTAGCTGAACTTGCCATCCCTAAGACCTCGGGTAAACTTCCTAAATTATCAAAACCTTGGTGGAACGATGAATGTCAAGACTCTCGAAAAACGCAACATAAGGCGTAGGGTAAATTACGTCGTTACCCAACGCAGACAAACCTTCTGGCCTTTAAACGTGCAAAGTCTAACGCCCGTTTGGTTCGGCGGCGCAGTAAGAGGGATTCTTGGCGGGATTATATTTTCTCCATTCATGCAGGTCTTAATCCTAAGGTTCTTTGGGACCGTATACGTAAGGTTAGGGGCAGTTTTAGTTCTAGCCAGATTTCATTTCTTGAGCACGGCGGCAATGTCATTGCCGACGTTCCCGGTGTCGTGAACTGTTTGGGGGAAACATTTTCTTCAGTTTCCAGCAATCTTGCGTACCCAGCCTCGTTCCGTGGTGTGAAAGAGCGTGCCGAAAGGCAAAAACTAAATTTTGCGTGTCACCAGCAGTCTGATTATAACAGACCTTTCAGTATCACAGAACTGAGGAGTGCCCTCACTCAATCTGGGAACTCTTCCGTTGGCCATGATGAGATCCACTACAAAATGCTACGGCGGCTATCGCCCTCGTCGCTCGAAAATTGGTTAACACTCTTTAATCGATTCTGGTGTGAGCAGTGTTTTCCCGACTCTTGGCGTTTTGCGCTTGTCATTCCTTTCCCAAAGCCGGGTAAAGACCCCAAACTCCCGTCTAGCTACAGGCCTATTGCACTCACAAGCTGCCTGTACAAAGTCCTGGAACGAATGGTAAATGCACGCTTCCTTTTCTTTTTAGAGAGCAACAAGATTTTATCCTCATCTCAAAGCGGTTTTCGACGTCATCGTTGTACCGGTGATCATTTGCTTTGCCTTGAAACGTCAATTCATGAGGCATTTGTTAAGAGACAGCACTTTGTTTCGGTCTTTTTTGATCTCAAAAAGGCATATGATCGTGCATGGCGTTATGGCATTCTCTGTGAACTGCATCAGTGTGGGTTCCGAGGAAATCTCCCTATTTTCATTGCTGGTTTCCTCCACGATCGTGTGTTTCGTGTGCGTCTTGGTACGACTCTCTCTGCTCCTTTTCGACAAGAGCAAGGCGTACCTCAGTGTTCCATTTTGTCTACATCCCTTTTCATTTTATGCATTAACCAGGCTTTACGAGAACTTCCTTCGACAATCTCTAGAACAATGTATGTAGATGACTTGCAGATCTCTTGTGCTTCTTCCAGTATGTGTATGATAGAATGACAATTGCAGTGTGGCATTATCAGCATCTGCTCTTGGGCAAACAAAAATGGCTTTCTCATCTCCCAGAATAAAACCGTTTGTGTGCAATTTTGCCAGAAGCGTGGCCTCCACCCGGACCCTGTTCTGCGGTTGGATTCTGCGGATTCCTGTTCTCCCAGAGACCACATTCTTAGGCATTACATTCGACCGTGCTCTGACTTTCCGCTCACATGTGCAAATGTTAAAAGTTAAATGCACTAAAGCATTGCATATCCTGAAGATGCTCTCTGGCACAACGTGGGGTGCCGATAGAAGTGCAATACTCAGAATCTATCATGCGGTCATTCGATCAAAACTGGACTATGGCTGTGTGGTGTATGGTTCAGCCAGGAAATCTGTCTTAAAACTACTCGACCCTGTGCATCACCAGGCTTTGCGTCTCTGCATGGGAGCGTTCCGAACCTCCCCTGTCGAGAGTTTGTATGTCGAGTCTAATGATCCGCCTTTGTATTTGCGTCGCCTTCAGCTGTCCCTCCAGTTTTATGCGAAACTGAGTGCCCTCCGGGACCATCCTTTATGTGAGAATCTGTCTTTCAACCACAATCTGTCTGTCTCTTTTAACACCGGCCTTCATGTGTACCTACTTTCGGAATCCGTATGCAGACTGCAGTGCGGGATGTGGGGATTAATGTGGATTAATGTTTCCTTGATTGGCGAGACCAGGACAGTTGGCCAGCCGCCATGGGCTCCTATGGTGGCTGATGTCGATTTGTTCATTAGCACTTGTCCAAAATCGTCTTGCTCCGCTACTGAATATGCTCAATGATTCGCTGAACACCGGTCTCGTCATCCAGATTTTGTTCCGGTTTACACGGATGGTTCAAAATCCGATGGAGTAGTGGGTTTTGCCTTCGTGTGTATTGACGAGTTATACACTGAATGTATCCTGTTGGAGGCGACTGTGTTTTCAGCAGAGTTACATGCTATTTCCCTGTGTCTTCGTCACATCCAGGCAAAACCCCATCACTGAGTTGTTGTCTATATGGATTCCCTGAGTGTTCTACAGATGCTTTAATCTGTATCTGTTTGCGACCACCCTGGCGTCTATCATGTGAGACCGCTTTTGCGGACTTTAACAGCAAGTGGCTTTCGTGTTCGATTTTGCTGGATTCCCGGTCACGTTGGCATCAGGGGTAATGAATTGGTGGATATTTCTGCTAAATCAGTGTCTTCTTTGCCCATCACTACTCTGCCACTGTTTCACAAGGATTTGAAGTCAGCCATTGTACACTACGTTCACCTTCAGTGCCAGAATAGGTGGAATCAACAGACAGAGAACAAACTCTTTAAATTGAAGCCAGAGATCGGTTTATGGAAATCAAGTCTTTGTGTTCATCGTCGTGAGGAAGTTATCTTGGCACGTCTCCGCATTGGGCATTGCCGCTTCACCCATCGCTATTTGCTGTGTGGCGACACTGCCCCTATGTGTGATGGGACATGCAACTGCCGACTTACTCTCATTCATGTTTGATGTGTTTGTGTTCCTTTTCGTTTACATCGTTTTCAGCATTTTCGTACTCATCTGTTGGATGACAGCGCAGCTATGCTGCGGAAGATTTTGGGGGACCGGTGCGATACGTTAGCTGTCTTTTCGTTTTTAAACACATTGACTTTTTAAAACTCGTCTAGCTTTAAAAAAATTTTCCTGCATCAGCCTGATTTTAACGTCTTTGTTTTGTTGGTCTCGTGCCTGGCGCTCTTTGGCCAAATTTGGCCCTTGCGCCAATAAAACACATCAACCAACCAACCAACCGAACTACCAGTAGTCCCAATTAGTTCAAATTTTGGACACACTGCTGTATTTATATATTTATAAGTTTAGATGGGCAACGCCAAGCTTCAACTTCAAGTACATGTGCAGTGAGTTCTATTGGCAGCCATTTCACCCGGGACACACGGGGTTCTTCGGTTGCTATTTACATGCTACTCCTGTTATTCATACCGTTGTTTGTGTGCAGTTTAGTTTTTTTTTTTTTTTTTTAATTTTTAAGTAATAGGCTTTAAGGATAGTTCTTAATCATCAGCATATACTCTAATAATCACTTAAACTTGTATAAAAATTCGCTACAGTTTGGGGGAAATTTTGGACAAAAAAATTGTATTCTGGGGAAATATTGGGCTCTGAAAATTTTCTGCACCCCTGCTCATGTCCATGTATTCCTGGAATTACCCATTTATATTATTATTATTATTCTATATACGTATGTCATTTTAGCATGAATAGTGTGTAAAGTAAATGAAAAATATAATGAGTGTCTATTAAGCAATGCAGCATTCATGCTAACTGTTTATTACATATGCTTATGAGTTATATAATGCAAAGGGATTTCTGACTTACGACTGGGTTTTAAAACAGAACCCCATCATAAGTCAAGGCGCATCTGTGTTATGAATTGCACGAGTTTCTAATTTGGTGAAAAACATCATTAGTTTCTATTCTTTTATGTGCATAACACTGCTTTAAAGAAAAGTAAATTAGCTTCTTGAGCTTTGTATAGATCTAGAACAGCTGAGTTATTCTACAGCAAAAAATTTCATACTGTATAAAAAAGTGCCATATTTATATTCAGTAGTAAATGACCTCAGAGGCTTTAGTTATCAACTAGGAGTAACAACGTTAAATTAACACATTATGAAACTTCACAAGAATTAGTTTTTATGTAGTTGTGCAGTTATATAATGAGTTTCCTTTAAATAATTGATGTTAACTGTGATTTACTTACTGCATCAGTTTTTAATTGGATAAAAATTTCATTTGTATTTTTAAAGTGCAGTGTCTCTTTAAAGTAAAGGTAGCCAGTCTCATGATCTATTTATATTTATATTCAGTAGTAAATGACCTCAGAGGCTTTAGTTATCAACTAGGAGTAACAACGTTAAATTAACACATTATGAAACTTCACAAGAATTAGTTTTTATGTAGTTGTGCAGTTATATAATGAGTTTCCTTTAAATAATTGATGTTAACTGTGATTTACTTACTGCATCAGTTTTTAATTGGATAAAAATTTCATTTGTATTTTTAAAGTGCAGTGTCTCTTTAAAGTAAAGGTAGCCAGTCTCATGATCTATTTATACAGATTCTGGAACTGCTGAGTTATTATTTAGTAACAGTTTTCTACTATCTATGGAAAGTGACATATTTATATATAAGAAATTTATATTAAGCATTTGTTGTAGTATGACACTTGCACTCTGTGTTTAACAAAATATCTCCTATGTTTGTTTGGCTATTTCATACTTCATCAATGAAGGAAGCAATATTCCTCATAATACATCGAAAATCGATAGAAATATTCAAAACAAACAGAATATAAATTCTGAATTTGCTTGTAACATTTACTGGTCATGCGTGTTTACAACACCTCTGAGAAAACTTGAAAATTTCATTGCCCTGGTGCAGGAATCGAACCTGCATCTCCCAATTTCTGTTTGAGTATGCTAACTGTTACACCAACCACAGCAGTGCAGTTTCAAACAACTGAGACTAAGGAAACGTAGCTTAGGAATCTGAACATCCTCAAATTTTCGCTAATCGAAGCATCGTTGCTTCCTCATAGCGTTTTGACCATCCAGAAACAGATGTAGGTCGAAAATCACCAGTAACACAGATAAATCAATGAAGGAAGAAATATTCCTCATAATACATGGGGAAATTTTTTTCCTCATAATACATGGGAAATTGATAGAAATATTCAAGCAAACAAAATATAAATTCTGAATTTGCTTGTAACACTTACTTGTCATCCAAAGTTTCATTGCCCTGGAGCAGGAATCAAACTCGCATCTCCTGATTTCCGTTTGAGTATGCTATCCGTTACAGCACCCAAGACAGTGAAGTTTTGAGCAACTAAGACCAAGAGAACTTAGCTTAGGAATCTGAACATCTATCATGGCCAGCAAAAGCAGGATTTGTTGACCATTATTCATGAGAAGTTGGGAAAAAGTACTTATTCTTAATGGCTGATTGATATGCTTTCTTTTTAGTTCGATGCCATATGCACATGGAGTTGCTGGTGGTTCCAAAATATGAGTCTGGACAATTATTGATGTTCCACGTAACATGATTACTCACATTACTGAATACTGTTTGTCTTGCTATATAATGAAGCAAATGCCAATTGTACTCAAACCATATGGTAAAACATACTCACTTATATGTACTCATATGTGGTAAAACATTGTGAATAATGAAAATGCAGACTAACTTTATTTCCGTGAATAGTTTGTGGTCACACAGCTGAAGACAGTGAAGGAAGTGTCTGTTGTGCTAATACTGCCACAATATCATCAAGCACAGTGACTTACTGAACCTATATTTACATAGGATGGCTGAATGCTTTCACCAGAGTGAGTCAAAAGTTTGCCCCATTTGCAGTTGAAAAGTTAAATGATGCAATAAAGTCACATACACTCACCTCATTTTGCAAAAGTTCAAGCCATTATTTTCTGTAGTCTGTTGCCAACATTCCACCAGAGCCATGATCCCATGGCGATACCACTCAGCTGGTTTTGAGGACAGAAACTCTGTTGCTAAATTCTCATTTGCTGCTGAAGCAAAGTGATGTTCTTGTAGGAAATAGGCCATGGAATTGAAGCAGGTGGTTGTTGAGTGGAACAAGTTCTGGACTTCATGGAGGATAGCGTAGGATCTCAAACGCTTCTAATTCCTGTAGTTTTGGTTGAACCACTCTGGAGGTGTGACTTGGAGCATTATCCACTTGCACCAATGCCTACTTCATATTGATGAGCACTGGGTAGTGTTGGCTCAGAGAATCGTGGATCTACTGCAGTTGTTCGACATAGAGGTTCCTGTCCACTGCCTAACAATCTGGTATGAATTCCCGGTGTACAGGACCCTCACAATTCCATCAAATGCACAGCATGACTTTTCTCTCAAACTGCCGTCTTTGCACCACTGGCTGTGCATCTTGATGTGACCTCTGCCACTGATTCTCAGTAGTAAGATAACATAGGACGATGTCATCACTCTGTCCACGTTATTTTATAAACAGCGCGTAGCAACTGAAAAATCATTGTTCCGACACTGCTGGAATTGTTGTTCCCAGAGGTGTCAAGACAACAATTTTTCAGTTGCTATGTGTTGTTTATAAAATAATGTGGACAGAGTGATGACATCATCCATTTACATTATCTCCACGTATTTGATATATATTCAAGATAACGTAGGAATATTCACTTTTAATCACCCATAATGATATGCCAAAACCTATCATCTTGTGGGTATGACAGTAATATGCGACAGAGAGTGACATGTTGTTTTGCCTGCTGGGACGTGTCAATTCATGGGGAACCATTTCATGGCACCTGGAGGTGAAATCAAGCTTGTGCAAGTAATGAACAATGGTGGATTCGGAAGACTATATTTCAGCTGCCAATTCTTGTGTACTGTACCAGGGTTGGCTGTTCGAGCTTCAACCAGGGTGTCAGTGATGGTGGTTCTTGGGCTTCCTGACCTCGGCTAGTCTTTTAGACTGGTGTTCCCAGGGTTGAAATGCTGGAACAATTTTTGGGCAGTGTTGATGTCCATTGTTTCCTTGCCTTCAACTGCACAAATTTCTTTCACCACTGTTTCTGTGTTTAACCCTTTTTTCCAGTAATAGCGTAGAAGCACCCGAGCAGCACGTTTATTGACCTCCATCTTCTGCTCACTTGACAACACAATGTGGCTCTGTGCAAAATGCGTGTCATCAGCCTCATGTATTGCCTGTCTTTGTTGCACCCAGTTGGCACTAGCATGTGTCATAATAATTAACACAGCAATCAGACATCGCCGAATTGACTGTAATTACTGTTTCACACATGAATTAAATCACATCAGAAAACTTGAAAATTTCATGGAGCGGGAATCAAACACGCATCTCCTGATTACTGTTCGAGCGCTCTCTCCGTTGCACCACCCATGACGGCGAATTCGCAAGCATCTGTGTGTTAAGAGCATTGGAATATTCTCCGACCACATTCTTATTCAGTGCAGATTCTGCTGCCATCTAGCATTGTGTTAAGTAAATCTCCAGTTGTTTAGGTATTCAGAGTTGAAGATCTGAATACCTTGGTGCAACGGCTAGCGTGCTCGAACAGTAATCGGGAGATGTGGGTTCGATTCCCGCTCCACGGTGATATGATTTGATTCACGTGTGAAACAGTTATTACAGTGAATTCGGCGATGTCTGATTGCTGTGTTAATTATTATGACTTATTTACCATGTATTATGAGAAGAATATATCTTCAACTCTGAATACTAGAATGTGTTTTGTACAGGAATGGAAGCCCAACATTATGTGCAGTTCAAAATGGGACAAACTTTTGACTCAACCTGATACATGTAAAATATTTCCATGCAATCTGAAATAAGATTCAAAAATATTTCTCATCATATATATCATATCACTAAGCTGTTCTCTGAGATTCAGAGGTTAGCTTTACAAAGAAATACAAACTGCCAGATAACTTTTTAACTGCTTATTTACTTACTGTTGCCATATGAAACTTCTCCATTTACAGCGATCTTGACACACAACTCGTGCTTCACTGACATCCATCATATGACATACACAAGACCTTGTATACTTCATACTTATAATCTTTTTCTCATGCAGACACTCCTGAATCTGATTGTCCCATGACTTCCTTGGCCTTCCTCTGCCTTTCCTTCCTGCCACTTGGGCTAAAAAAATTTTCTTAGTAAGCATCTCATCACTCATTCTTTCAACATGGCCAAACCACCAAAGCATATTAGTTTCCACCTGGCTAACAACATTTTGCTCTACATTACACAACTGTGACACATCTGTAAGTAACGCATTTCTCCAGCACACAAACAACTCCTATGTTTCTTCTGTAGTATCCAGGTTTCACTGCCATACATCAGAGCAGGAACAATTACACTTTCATACACAGCCATGTGGGACTCTCTTTGAGAACCCATCATTCCTGAGAAAACCTTCCAAAGCAGATATGACTTTCAATGAAGAATTCACTCGCCTACTAGTTTCACCATCCAATTTGTTCTCTCTGTCAAACATGCTTCCTTAATACACAAACTCATTCACCTGGTCACTCGCTGTACCATCTAGACTTACATTATATCCAGTGCTACCAGTTCCTCTCTCAAAAACCATAACTTTGGTTTATCCCTTATTTATACTCAGTTTGAATTTCATGCAAACTTCGTACATCCAGGACAACATACTCTGCAACTCACTTTTGCTCTCTGCCACCAGGACAGTGTCATCAGCATACAGCAATCTGCACACATGGATAACACCAGGACATACACCAGTATTATCTATTTTGGCATCACACATGCATGCCTCCATAAATATATTACACAGCCATGGTGACATTACACAACCATGTCTGACTTCTGCACCAATAGAAAACCATTTTGATAAAACACCATTCACTCTTACACAAGCTCTACTACCAGCATACATGGCTTTTACACTGTTAAGTAGATTCCCAGTAACACCATATTTACTCGGTCATAACCTTTCTTTAAATCTATGAAGGCAGTAAAAACTTTCTTACCAACAGCCAGATACTTTTCAATCATCATGTGTAATGCAAAAATGTGTTAGGGCAGCATTTACCAGGCTTAAAACCACCCTGAACATCTCACACTTTCTCTGATGTAAGACTATATTTCTGATGATCAGAATTTTAAAGAAATGGTGGCCACATAGGTTGAGCAGAAACTGCGGTAATGAAACACTGTTCTGAAGGTAGGAAAAACAGACGGTTATTTAAATTGTTAAAAGGTTTTCCAAGAAACTATACTGGATGTATCTCCATAAAAATATTTTTTTTGTTGTAAATTTATTAAAATATAAATGTATGTTTTGTTATTGTTTTTTGTAATGTTGCAATTATTTTTGCAGGATAATCTTGCCTATGATGCAGTCATATTCTACTGCTGGTGATTTTACTGTCACTGGTAAGCTGAGGACTGCTCTTGTAGAAAACGCTATTTATTATGGGACCTATTTGCTCATTTTTGGAGTTTTGCTGATCTATGTGGCAGCACAACCTGAAATTCATCTTGATGGGTATGTGGTTGGAGTTTAACTATTTCCTTCATTTATGTTTTCAGAAATAACAACAGGACATTCAGAAATAATCATTATCATTATTATTTTACATCTATGAATGTATGAAACAGTTTTCAGACATGGTTTTGGAACATGACTACATTATTAAAAAAAAAAATATCTTCACATTGAACTTTCTCTATCTCTTACTGTCCACTGCAAGATTTTCTGTTTCTAATATATCGCTTCCTTGTTTGCTGATTCCTGATTTTCCACCACCAGTTCATCTTGCACTATGTCTACACCCAAATACCACAGAATTCAGTACCTGCCAGAGTTGTATAAAAATAAAATGTATCTGTGCACACAACCATTGAAGCAGAAATCTTGCTGCAAACTGGCAAATTATGATAACAATAGAATAAGATAATTTAAAGAAAAACTAATGAAAAAATAATTATTAGAACATTACAGATTCCAATTAGGACAAAACGAGTATACTACAATTAAATGTGCAGCAATGTGTGTGAAATGGACCTTTACGGTAAAACATTAAAATATTGGACCATGAACCTCATAAAAACAAGGCACTAAAGAAAAAAAATATATATCCAGAAAAACGGGCCAAACTTCCACATTCGGCCCCGCTAGTTCCGAAAGCAATAATAGATGGCGCCACGGTAGCACTTCATCTATCCTCCGCATTGCTCTTCTCGCACGTGAAATGCATTCAGCCATCTCATGACTCTGTGTCGATGCGTCTCATCATTTAGTACAATTCATGTGTCAGAAGAAGTACGCTTCAGGGAATGATGAGTACTCTTCCTGCACACTTGGTACATGTTTTTTTTTATGCTGAGATTCCTATTGATAGAGTGATGATTCTCACGTATTTTTTCGCCAAAGGATTGTCTTACGATGAGGCGATTGAAAAAACCTCACATGGCCACATCCACTGAGACAGTTGGCGACTGGTATTCGTTTTGCAGACAACTAGTCGCACAGTTTATGGTAGCCTCACAATGTAAATGTACTTGGCAGACCATATTCGGAAATATTTATTCCTACAGAATTGCCGTCTTTCCTCTGAACATTGCTTTGAAGTCCTGATTCCTGCGATCAGACAGTTCTTCCCTAGCAGATAAAACTTTCCTTACTTTTATTCTGCTAGCTACACAGTTTCATATTCTTCCGTGAAAATAAATATTTCACACATATGCCACAATCAACATTCAAAAAGGTCCTTTTAAGCACCACCTTTCATCCATATTATTCACTTCCTTTGCCACTTTCACAACGTAACGAAACGCTTCACGATGTAGCGGTAACGTGTTGCCATCTATTGTCGCTTCATAAAACTATTTTTGGGCCGAATGTGGAAGGTTTACCAAAAAACAGTTCCATAATGAACTTCAAAAATTATAAATAGCATTTTCAACAATTTAATTAAAAATATAAACTTACGAAATACACAAGGAAAAGATTTTAATTTAATAACTGGCAACTGCAAGAGGAACCTGGTAATAAAATTTTAATTCTTTCTGTGCAAGCAAAACTTTTGATACAGTTCCTATACATTGAGAACAGGCCTTGATAAAATCTAAAAGCTGGAAATGTCTGCAAAAACAAAAGATGTGAAAAATAATTGAAAGTTCAAGTTAAAATAGAATTAAGAATATCAGTCTGAGTAAAGCCTTGAGTAAGTGTTTTAATTGCTGTAAATAACATTTTTTTTTTTTTTTTTTTTAAATCTACAAGAAAAAACTATCTGCAAAACCTGCTAATAATATTTGGAAGCTATCCGCGTGCGGCATACACGTGTACGTCTACATTCTGCTACTCTGGCACCTGCTTAGGCAATTTTTCATCTCTCATTCAACATTCATGCCTAGACCATCTCAGTATGCTTTCATTAACTTTTTTTTGCTGATGAAAGAGCCACCTTAGGTCTACTGTCTGTGTTACTAACTAATATCATAGATGTTGATGAAGAATAAATATCTACAAATGTATGGAAGGCATATGAGTACATAGTTTTTTGGTTTAGAAGTATCCTATGTAACTGCAGCCGTGTAGCTGTCTCTTAAGAAAGCTTGAAAATGACATTCCTGTGGAGCAGGAATCTAATTCAAATCCCTCAAAAAAAATTTCAAGCAGCATAGTCAAATGAAATTTGGGAGATAATGATTCAGCACAATTTTAAATTTTTCTGATATGGCAGGTACATGATTCCAATTAATATGACACTTCTGCATCAAAGCATAACATGATGCATTACTAATTGTTTTTCTTCTGTATCCACCTATGTTTTCCATATATTCCTCTTATCGTTCTCATGTCTGCAGCTTCTAAACTGACACAGCGCCCTTTACTTTGCTTCCAACTCTCACTGCCTTGAAAGAGGTTACATCTAAATCCTTCATTGGATACAGATAGTTTAATTATCTGGCTGGCCTCCTTTTTGGTCAAAATATTCTTATACAGCTAATAAGAGATTTTTACTACTTCACTAATTCTATTGTTTAGCTCCTTATCAAGCCTTCCAGTCATATCATTAATTTGCATCCAGAAAATTAAAATTTATGATCTTGACTTCTTCATGTGCTACAACACTAAATTTTTTTTGGAATTTGACGAACTATTGTTTTAGAAATCCCAAATGTTTCACATGTTGTGTTCAGCTGGTTGACGTTGTGCTGTAATTTCACCATCTGTTCATTCCTTGTTTGTCATTGTGCTGCTGAGGTCACCCTCCCCACAGCACAATTTAAAATTTTTCTTTTTGGTCTATTAAAATCTTCATGTGCTACAACACTAAATTTTTTTTGGAATTTGACGAACTATTGTTTTAGAAATCCCAAATGTTTCACATGTTGTGTTCAGC
Source organism: Macrothele yani (assembly GCA_039090855.1). NCBI lineage: Eukaryota > Metazoa > Arthropoda > Arachnida > Araneae > Macrothelidae > Macrothele > Macrothele yani. The sequence goes on from CM077013.1 coordinate 92,711,005, forward strand.
TGGTTGACGTTGTGCTGTAATTTCACCATCTGTTCATTCCTTGTTTGTCATTGTGCTGCTGAGGTCACCCTCCCCACACACACACATGTAAATATTGATACAAACATGCCGAGCGATATTATTTATTAAAATGCTCGCCACCAAATGATAGGTTTGTGGTCTCGATCCTGCCGCAGTCGGCAATTAATACGCCAATTGGATCCGAGACTCGCAGGTTCTTTTAAATTGGGGAGCTGGTATAAATGGGCGAGAACGTTAGCTGCTTGCTGAAACACAGGAATTATGTACAACACCAGGGCCTGAAAGAACAGAGAGCAAATAATCAGTTAACACACTAATCTATTTAATCAACGGAACACCCGGTCCGCTAGGATGTAAATTCCGTACATCTGGTAGACATACAACAAAAGGAAGGGGAGAGATCTCCCTGCTTGCTCAGTCCTTACTCTTTTGTAGTTATCTTGAGAGTATTTCAGTTCACCATACCGGGAATATTTAAAGTTCTGGATAGCCAGTTAAGTTTGTTAACTCGGCGAAAGGATAACAATAACAGAAAAGCAAATGTACTCACTTGTGATTATAGTTGCACGGTAATCCGTCTTTACCCGGTCTATTTAAATTATTATGAGGCACTGTTGGTCCCTCACACACACACATTGTTGAGTGCTTTATTTGGCTTGTGATGGCATTTCACCCGTGTGAAAAGCGCGGGAGGATTTTTACTTCCTTCAATGAGTACCGAACCAGTGGGGTGATTTCACCTGTGTGTCTCAGAGGGTCATCACTAATTCGCTGGCTTTCACCTCTTTCCGCCGGCGACGCAGAGAGCAAACTTCTCCGCTCTTCACCGACCATGCGTAGGTGGTTGGGGGGGGGGCACCCAGGGCTGACTCCTTTTTACCAAGCAGAGTGATGGCTGTAGGATGGACTGGGGACAGCTCACTTTGACCCCGTGGTTAGAGATACGTAGTTTGCTTGGAGCGCGGACCCTTTGAGGCTTTCCCAGAGGTCAGCGACCTCTACTCCTCTTCGTTGGAGAACGGCATTTTTGGGAGGCTGATTTGCTGGTCGTGGTTCACTAATGCTTCTTAGTAGGCATTCTAGATGGGAAACAGAGGATCTTTGATCAGCGCTCAGAGCCTTATTTTTCGCTGGTGGTTCATCGTGATTTCTTATCAGGAACCGTGTTTGAGAAGATAGTCACGGTATCTGCACCCATGCCCTTGCTGTGGTTCATTACATCTACAAAAAGAATATAACGGCTCTTTTCAATGGTTGTAGAATCGCTCTTGTCGGCACCCTCAATTTGGCATATTTGGTGGTCTTACCCAGCCACCTAATTATTGCTAAGCTCTACTTTTCCTCGTACCCTGGCATCTTACCGCTGCGCTTCAGGTACAGTGGACTATATTAGGTCTTTCCAGGTGTCGGCTTCACAAATCGCGGGTTTTGTACGTCTTACCGCAGCGCCGACCCTTCTTGTGTAATCTTTTCGTGGCAGTTTCTCTCCGTGCGTCTTACTGCAGCGTACCGAGATAAGTAATTCTCCTTCCGTTTCTTCCGTCCCTTCACGGAGACGTACCAAAATTGCCTCTATTCCCTGTCGCATGGCTTCATCTGCTTCTCTTCTGTCAACACTTGAGATTTCTCTCTTCTCTTTTGTACAGAGCACCGTCGCTTCTGCAAGAATAGTTCCGCAACTAACTCTAACCCCTCATAATAATAATTTTCAGCATTCTCTTCAGATTTTTGGCACTAATGGCACACTTGAAAGCGCTTATTTATGAGGGTCTGGATGGTCTCCTTGTTGTTGAGTAGGCCTCCAAAGGCGATCTCTCGATTGCTTTGCTTTCACCCAGCCAAAGGGAATTACAAGACTGCTCCAATTAAGATGAGTTATTTTTTCCAATTAATTTGCAATAGGCCAAATATTTAATTTAATCATCATAATTTAGCCACGCCTATCAAGTCCGTCCCCCATTTTAATAGTAATTAATTTAGACCCAATTTTTGTTTCAATATTATGGAGTTTTCTTTTTTTTTAACTTGTGTCATTAATGCTTGCTGTTCATATTTTTTTTAATTTTGTCATTCAGTTAGTGATGCAGGGATGCCAACCTCTACGCATTTGGCGTAGAAACTACGCATTTCTTTACCTTTACTACACACTACACATCATATGCCTAATACTACGCTTTTGTTGCTATGACGCCGCATTTTTTCCCCCACTAACTTTATTTAGCATAATTTTCGTGTTATTTGCGGACCCCTTAGCGTTTGTCATGGACCCAAGTGCTTTAGTGTATTCAGACAAATCAATAACAGGTTGCATATAAGAATAGTCAAAAAGCGCAATACAGAATCTCCATCAATGTTTTGCCAGCTATATTTTGGTATCTGTCCTGCGTCGTCTGCTGCAACGAAGCAACTGCCGTTAGGTGGTGCTTCCGCTGCTTCGTTTGTCATGGACTGCGCGTTAAAGACTGGAGGTTTCACACTGATCCTCGGCTACGTCACAACCCTACTCCCTGGCCTGTGTGGCATGCATATCTTTCTGTCAGCAGGTTACAAGCGCTCTGGTCATCCCGGTAGTTTTGTGAAAACTCCAGACAAAAATGACCAATCTTGGTGTTGATATGGTAAAATTTTTGTTTATTGCATTTTATTTCATAAAGCTGCGTATCGTTAAAAAGGTCAAGGGTTGGCACAATCATTTTTCTCCGAAACTGTTAAAATCCAGCTTAAAAAAAAAAAAAAAGGTCAAAAGGAAAGAAAGAAGGAAATCGCGCTTTACATGCGGGCATTCTTCCTAATGTTTTTGTTTAAGTTGTGTCACTCGGCCGGCTTACAGCTATTGGAAGCACATTGCAATGTCTGTAGTAGATGAATGACCTCAAGATAAGAAGTACTGAAGTGAGGGATCCCCGCCCAGTGCAGGCAGCGTTATGTTTTTACATACTAAGAAACAAAATTGCGGTGTATCTTTTTCCCGAATTTTCAGTTAAATGTACAGAACTCTTTACAGATGCCATCATTTATTAAAACAAAGTGGCGCTGAAAATTTCACCTTGATAACTTAAAAACTTTTTGAGTTAGAAATGCAATTTTTTTTATTAATACCTCTTTCTGTAAGTGTCCAATCAGTTGTGTGTGTGTGTGTGTGTGTAATTTAAAAAGTTTTCACTGGATTTAGGCGAAATTTTCAGGGTAACTTAGTTTGACCAAGTTAGGACATCTATAAAAAAATCAGCTTTTTAAAATGAAAATTTGGAAAATTAATTTTTCACATTTTAATCCTCAGTTAAGCAAAGACACAACAGCAGGTGGCAAATGGGGCTCAGAGCAAAAGGGGGAAGGGAAATAAAATGTTTGCAAGCTCGTAGTTCTCGGTCATCTGCGCTTTCCCATGAAGTTGATCTTTCTTTCTCTGAACGTCTTAATAATAAAAAAGAAAAGTGCATAATTTTAAAAGTTTCCATTGGATTCAAGCGAAATTTGCAGGGTAATCTTATAAGACCAAGTTATGGCATCTGTCAAAAATTCAGCTGTATTAAATGAAAATTCGGATTTTTTTTTTTTTTTTTGCGTTTTTATCCTTAGGGAAGAAGGAATAACTCAGCAGGTTGCCAACGGGATTGTGAATGAAAGGGGAGACGCTACCGAGACCCACATAATAGATTACGTGAGTCTCGCCCACGCAATGCTCCCCGTGGGTCTCGGATGCGAGTGACAAATGGCGCATGCCTGTTGGTCCTTTTTACACCGCTCTTCTCTTTCGCGAGAATAAAAAAGTTGATGTTTTTCGTTTGTGTGTTGTTCATTTTCGTATTTTGGTTGCTGTTTTTTTTTTTCCTTAAAAAAATTAGTCTGCTGGCTTTTTTTTCTTTATCATGTTTCTCTCTAAGGGAAAGAAAGCATAACCAAGTTTTTAAAGATGCTTATGAGAAAACGTGGTCTGTTTTAAAAAGATCGAAAGAATCAGTAAATGATGCCTATTGTACCTGTTGTGACATTTACTTCTCTGTTGCACATGGTGGAAAAGACTGTAGACTTCATACTGAGAATGCAAAAAGAAAAGCACCAAACCAAACATTAACAAAAATGTTTGTGCAATCTGATGACCTCTCCATTAGAGCAGAAGCATTATTTGCAGATTTTTTAATAGAGCACAACTGCCCAATTGCCATTTCTGACCATGCAAGTGCATTATTATAAAAAATGTTTCCAGATTCAGCAATTGCTGCAAAGTATGGAATTGCCTGCACAAAAACCTCTGCAATTATAAAGAGTTTTACTGACACTTCAGTGGAGCAACTGACGGAAGTTTTGAAGATATCCAAGTTTTTCTTGGCTACAGATGGTAGTAATCCACATTCAGATCAAAAAATATTTCCTATTTTAGTCAGTTATTTTGACCAAACCTTAAGTAAAGTAATCACATTATTGCTATCATTACTGAATCTATGTGGTAATGCAACTGGGGAAAATATATTTCACTTGCTGGATCAAGAACTCACGGAACGATCGATTCCATGGCAAAATTGTATAGCTTTTTGCTCAGACAACGCACCAGTTATGGTGGGAAAGCACCATGGCGTTACAAAATTTATAAAAGATAAAAACCCTTCCATTGTTTTTATTGGCTGTACATGTTATTGGATTCATAATACAGCACATAGTGCTGCTAAGAAGCTAAATGTATCCGTTGAAGGTTTTTTTGTGGATAAATAATTTTATTTAAAAAGAAGTATGAAGAAAAGTGATGCTTTTAAATTGTGTCAGACTTTATGTGGGGAAGAAACACAGAAAATAATAAATTATGTGCCAACAAGGAGGCTGTCGCTGAAGAATGTGGTAAATCGTTTCTTTAATCAGTGGGAGCCCTTGCAAAAGTTCTTCTGCTATGAATATAAGGATAAAGACTCAAAGAAATTTAGACAAATTAAAGGAACTTTTGAGTCTCCTGTTACAAAACTGTATCTGCATTTCCTCCAGCATATGCTGCCATTGTTTTGCAAGACAAGTGTTTTTATGCAACAAGAAACCCCACAGATCCATAAACTATGAAGAAAGCTTCTATCATTATTTACAGAAATAGTGTCAAGGTTTATGAAGCCATCAGCTGTGAGTGAAGCTGAAAATGTTTTTTCAATAAAATTTACTGAGTATAAGCTTCAAAAATTTAAGGATAATCTGGTTATAGGTTCAAAACCATGCCAGTGTTTAATGGGAGACTCTTTAACAGAAGCAGAAAAAAATTGTTTTTACAAATCCGTACATACATACTATACAGAAGCATGCCATTACACGCTAAAGAACTTCCCTTTGGAAGATAAAGTTTTGCAGCATGCTGATGTCAATCTCAGATTTCAGAGTAAATTTAAGTCTGTGGATTTTTTTCTGGAGCTCTTTCAATATGATGATGAAGAAAGAGATTGAGTTTGCTGCATTCAATATGATGATGACAAAGAAATACCATTGAGATTGATTCACCATGTTTAACAGAAAAATTGCTGTTACACACAGTGCAAAATGCATCATTCGATTGCACATCTGATGCACGTAAACATGGCAATTTTTCTGAATACGATGACTTGAATTTCTGATCTGCGATCTTTAACTTCTCTCTTGCTTGTTCGGCCATATTAAAAAAAGTAATCGCTAATGTTCACAAGTCGCGAAAGCACAAAATTATTTGTGTACAACCGTGAGATATATTAAACTGTGTGTTCATGCCCAACCTTTGTGTTTTCTATTTGTGTGGATTCTGTCATTTATTCTACCAGGAATAGGGGTAAGTAAAACACTCTTTTTAATTTTCTCCATTGTCAATGTTTCATAAGTCGCTAATTGTTTAAATCAAAATCTCAAATCCGCACATACAGTTCTCAATATTGATTTTTTTCTGGTTATTTTTATAACTGTCTAGTCTGTCGTAAATTTAAAACATCTTAAAATACTTTTTCGTAATATTTCTTGTGTCTACACATGAAAGTTCAAAACTACACATTTTTATGGCTTGGACTACACATGAATGCTGTAAGAGGTTGGCATCCCTGGTGATGGAACATAAATGTGTAATTTCAACAAATGTTTTCTAAAGACAAGTCGTTTTTTTGTTTTGTTTTTTCTTCAGAGTTTTACAACCACCATGAGCAATTTTTAGGACTATAAGTGGTGATTTGTCTCTAATTTGGTGCCACTTGCTCCGAGGAAGGGAGATAGCAAGACATGTGCATCACCAGTGCTCCATCTGGGACTCAAACCTGGGCCCAACTTGCATAACTAACCAGAAACAAGTGCTTCTGACCACTCAGTCACTGGGCAACAGAAACAAGTTCCCTTTGAATATAGGTCCAACAGAAAGTACCTTTGGTCCAGCTGTAGCAACAGTAAAGATGTAAAGATTTCAAAAATCAGATTGTGTTTTAAACACTTACCACATTTTTTCTTCCCTGCAGAGAACTGCAATGTACCCATGGTGAATGCAAGTTGTTTTTCTTTTTAAAAAAAATGAAATCTAAAATGCTTTTCCTTCAAACAGTCATAAATCTTGTGTCTAATTTTTTTGTTTATTTTGTTATGACCCAACTTTTTTGAGGCTTGCAACATGAATTTCGTACTGCCTTTCTCTGTTCAACACATTTTTGACTTATGGGAAAAGACAATAAAAATTATTAGTGCAGAACATATTGGGGATACCAAAGTTTCACAAGGGGTTTAAAGATTAAGTTAGGCTTACCCAAGGTTCATGAAACTCCCTTGATATTCTGTTTTTGTTATCATATAAGCCTAGCGTCATATGTTATATGATTTCAGACAGCTGTTCATGATGAAATATAAAGACTGCTTTTGAATGGACATGTTAAAAGATGAAAATTCAATCAGTTTAAAAGAATGAAGAGTTAAAAGTCAATCAGGTTAAAGCAATGAAGAGTTAGAACTTTTGTGAAATTGGATTGAAATTAAACCAATTTAAAAGATTTTAGGCTAAAAGAATGAAGAGATAAAATTCAATAGAAATGAGTAGAAATTAAAAACATTTACAAGCTTGAAACTCACAAGATGAGAGACACTATGTTGTCACCCCTGATGTTGCAGATGGTTTTGCTCAGCACTTCACTGGCATTCTCAATGACTCATGGTGGAGAACTGTGCATTCTGTGACAGGGACAAGTTCAAGGCACCTCTATTGCCTCACCATTTGGCATCGTAGGGTCAGTGTCACCATTCATCTTGCCTTGTCATACATATGTCTTTCAATTTCCTTAATGTTGTTTCCTTTTCACATCTGTTTTATTTTGTAGTTCCTTTTCTTCTTCAATGACATGTCTCCAAGCATAGGATAGGGGTCTTGGATGTTTTAGTATTACTGTTGGTATTCTTAGTCTTTCTTCTCAGTGCAGATTTAGCCAACATTTTTCGCTCATATTATGCATTTTAGGTGAGAATTTATTTTTAATACAAACCACCATTTTTATCAAGACCTGAAGCTTGGAATTCCAAAAGTCAGTTGCAAGGCATTTTAAACTGAAGATTTGAACAAATAAATAAGGAAAGAAAAATTAGGCACAAAATTTATGATATTTTGAAGGAAAGGGATTTCAGATTATTTTTCTTTTAAAGAAAACAAATTGAATTCAAGAAAGGTGCATTGCAGTTCTGTCCAGGACAAAGGAAAATATGGTAAGTGTTAAAAACATGTGATTTTTGAAATATTTAATGTTTTCAAGACTGAGAAATAATGGTTACTAGTTAACCACATTAAAACTGTCATGATACACTGAATTTTATTTTTGTTTAAAAGATAGATAGCTGAGGACACTCCTATTAAAAGTATCCTCACTTACATAATGATATCCAAGAGTCAGATAATTCAAAATAATTCATCCCATTTCAAATGACTGTATTCTATGTGTTTCTAAATATACAGCTATTAAATGTACATAGAATAAAGAAAACACTGTCCAGATTTTGTTTTCATATCTTATAAATGTTCTATGTGACTTCAGTTGGTCACACGAACTATGTTGAGGCAAATCAAATTCCTGCCGTACATGATCAAGCATGTGTGTTGCCAACGACTGCAGAGCAGTATGAATGTGAACTTTGAGTTCATCTAGCATTGTGGGCAATGGTGGCACAGACACATTATCCTTAATATACCCCCATAAGATAAAATCTCATGGGGTCAGATCCGAAGACCTTCCGAGCCACCTGTAGAGTGCCTTGTCATCGTGTTCACAGTGACCAATCCAGTGGTTAGGAAGCTGTTCATTAAAGTAATGGCGAACATCTAGATGCCAATGGGGTAGCACTCCATCGAGCTGAATGATGTAGTCATGTGAATCTTCATTTAATTGCGGAAATAGCCATATCTCCAACATATGTAAATACGAGTGTCCTGTTACTGTTTGTTCCTGGAAAAAGAAAGGGCTGTAAACCTCTGCATGAAAAACTGCATAGAACACATTGAGTTTAGGTGAGTTGCGCTCAGTTTCAATTACTGCATGTAAGTTTTCTATGCCCCATATGAGAATGTTGTGGCGGTTGACCTTGCCTCTTAAATGGAATGTTCCTTCATCACTAAACACCAGGCGTGAAGCAAATTTGTCCTCCATCGCCTCCTGCATGAAATTAGTGAAGCATTCTGTCGTGCGGTCGCCATTTTTCACAATTACCGTCTTTCGCCCAGGTGCAGATACACAGGTTACACTGCACCATCTAGCGGTTACATTCGTAAATTTTGTGCGTTTCTTTTCATTTTAATATGTGGTACACTATTATTACCTTGATTTTTGCGAGCAATAATCTAATGAAATCAGATGAATCATTTTTAATTACCCTATATTTTGATGTCAGTTAAAGCTGGATGATAAGTCAAATAAGATTGTTAAAATTTTCACACAAGTCCTTAAGAATTTCTAGTTGGCTGAGTAAAAATGATCTAAGAGCCCTACAGCAATGAAAAGTTAGTACTGAAGGTATACACTGGCGTGCAAAAATTAAGGACGAGACGGTTTTTCGAATGTAACGTCGTGCAGAAGTACTCCATATCGACTCAAATCATATCATAAGATCCCCAAGATGTAAGAATACGGGACAAGTGAGCAAAACTGTCCAAACAAAGAATCCAAAGGATACAAAGGAACTTTATTGAAAAGTTAGCTTTGAGCACAACTGGACAGAAGACAGAAACGTCCATGTGACAGGCGGCTGCCAAGAAAAATCCAGTCTTTAGTAGGGGATATGATCACCCCTGACTGCGTTACAGGATTTACAATGTCTGTCCATGCTGAGGATGAGGTTTTCAAGAAGCTGTTGAGGCATTCGGAGCCATTCCACTTGTAGCGCCAATCGCAGCTGTGAAATCATTGCTGGCGGCTGGTGACGTGCTGCCAAGCGTCTCCCGAGAAGGTCCCACACATGTTCGATTGGATTTAGGTCCGGGGACCTTGCGGGCCAATCCATGCGTTGAATATCTTCACTCTCCAACAGCTCTGCGACATCCACTGTACGATGAGGTGTAGCGTTGTCGTCCATGAAGAGGAACTCAGGACCCACAGCACCTCTAAACAGATGCACATGAGGCAGGAGAACCTCGGTACAATAGCGGACACCAGTGACTGAACCTCCTTGGAAGATGTGGTGGTCAGTACAGCTACCAAGCATGATACTGCCCCAAACGAGAGCTCCGCCACCTCCAAACCGGTTCCTTTCGATGATGTTGGAGGTGTGATTGCATGTTCCCTGCTCTGTCCAGATGTGTATACGTCCAGAATTGCTCATCAGACTAAATCGGCTCTCGTCCGTAAAGATAACTTGACCCCATTGCTGATGTGTCCTGTTCTTGTGTTCCTGGCACCACAGAAACCGCCGTCTCCGATGAGCAGGCGTTAATGGCACACACCGTACTGGTCGTCATGCAAATAGACCACCTTTGTGCAGCCTCCTGGCCACAGTAAAACGCGATAACGGACGTCCAGTTGTCTGTTGCATGTGTCTTGCGATTTCTCCCGCTGTCTGCCGTCTGTCTCTTCTCGCCTGTAGGACAATATACCGGTCATCCGCCGCCGTGGTTGCTCATGGACGACCACTGCTAAACTCTCGGACAGCTGTTCCTGTTGTTTGAAATGCTCTCCAAGTTTGTGAAACGATGCTGTGAGCGATCCCGAACTCCTCGGCCACACTAGTCACACTTCAACCTTCTTCCAACTTCCCAATGACGCGACCTCGGGTAAAGTCATCCAGATGTTGTCTACTGGATTGCTTGCCTGTTGACCATATCATACAGGGGCAGCAGCTCGACATCGTTCAAACCGATGTACACTGTGCAATAGCTTTCACCGAATTGCTGAGCGTACACCGTCCGTGTGCTTTATACCCTTCCGACACTCCTCCCCTCCCTCCCTATGTCATGCTGCATATATGCGCATGCCCTACCGTACCGAACCCTAGTCTATCTCCTGAGTGGTCTTTTGGTCCGTTCTGCCTGCTCGTTCCGCTGTTATGCTAATTTCTCCTCTTCGTCCTTAATTTTTGCACATCAGTGTATATTAAACATTTTCCAAGATGTTTCGTAGACATCCTTTCAACATATTTCGAGAATAGTCATTTAAATTGTGTGTTTTCCAAGATGCAGAGATTAAACTATTGCCATTTTGATATTTTATACATCACACTGAATAATATGTAGTTAAAATATCTAGTTTTTATTGTACCACACCTGGCACTTCTGATGACACTCCGTAAATACCACAAGGAAAGATTATGGGCATTATCTCTGATCCCATTTTATAGTATTACGAATGAGGTATTTTTTTTTCTAATTTCAGTATCAGAGCAAATTCATTGTTATTATATCTGTGTGTGGTATTGGGGATGTAAGTTGCATGTCCTATTTCTCATGTACATAAATTTATCAATTGCTGTAATTTTTAAGTGATGTGTTACTTGCTTTATGTTCTGATTTCTTAAGTGTTATGTAATTTGTTATATGATTCTCTTTTTTTGCTGTGCAGGTCCAAATTAAAAGTTATATGTATTACTGCAAGTAACACATGGGGCTTGTTTCTGTTGGTGCTACTTCAGGGTTATGGCCTTGTAGAAATTCCCCGCAGCTGTTGGAACACTACGAAAAGAGGCTATATGCTGAATTACTTATATTTCAAAGCAGCAAAACTTAGTACAGAAAGGTGTGAAGCGGAAGAAAAAGTGGATGATGTGCTAGAGGTATTTCAAAAATTCTGAAGACTTTATTTATTTCTACCAGTTATGTTAGTCTTTAACATGTATTTAGAGTGCACATGTTATTCATGTGTAAGTATGGAAATTGAATTGATGAGTTGCATACTTACACTTCTGGTGAAATTAGCTTCAGTTTGAATGAGATCTGCAGCATCTTCAAAGGGCGAGAAAAACACAAATACACTGAAGTAGCAAATTATCAGGAGTGCCTACCTAATAAAAATAATATGTTGAGTGGCACAGATTCAACAAAGTGCTGATATTATTCTTACAGATATGTTCACTAAGTGGATGTGGTGACATCTGTTGATTGCTGAATGTTTGCTGGAGGAGGAGCTCTGTTATGGTGAAAATCTTCCAAATACGTGGAGGCAATGTAAATAGACAAAGTAATCAATCTTTCCATGTTTTTCTTTAATTAACACACACTGTCGTGTGTTAATTAAAGAAAAAAATGCAGTATGACTTTGTCTATTTACGTTTTCTCCACGTATTTGGAAAATTTTCACCATTTCTCTTGCCCTTTGGATTTATTAGCTATAATTAAATAGCTTGTGCTATTAAGCCCCACCAGATGGAGATGTCTCAGTTGCTGAGTTCATCCCTACAGATTTGTGAAGTCAGATGCTGACAGAAAAACACACATCGCGCCGTGGATTGTTAGCACTGTAGCATAAAGCGAACGCACTTAGCTAGTTATCGAGAGATCTGGGGTTCGATCCCAGTGGTGTCGAAATACAATTTTTGGCTGCTGTGTGTTAATTGAAGAAAAACATGGAATGAGCAATGACTGTATCTATTTCATCTGATATGAATGGCTCTCTCAATATAGTCCCATAGGGGCTCAATTGGGGTAAGATATGGGGACTGTGGGAGCCATTTTAGCACTTTTAAAGTCACTGGTGTGCTTCTGGAACCACTTTGTGATGATCCAAGCCTTGTGGCATGGGGCATTATCCAACTGTAAGTAACTGTCTTGATCAGGAAATATCATGCACGTGTATGGCCTGGTTCATAATGATGTTAAGATACCTTGTCACATCCAAATGCTGTTTCCAGAGGCGTCAAAGATGCCTGCTATGAAAACAGACCCCAGACCATTGCACTGTCTCCACCAGCTTGTACAGTCAGTGCTAGGCAGGTGGTATCCATTGATTTGTGCTGTTGATTCAATATTCTGGCCCATCCTTCAGTGTGTATTTACTAAAAATATGATTCATCAGACTAGGTAACCTTTCTCCAGTCCTCAAGGGCAATTATTTGAAGTAGCTTACTAGATTTACATTGGCCAGCAGTGTGGAGTAAATCAGCATTGCTGCAATTAAGAAAATGTAGTTGTAGCAGTAGCACACTACAAAATAAAGTAGCTTGTAAAATTGTCCTACAAATCGTGCTACTTTAAAAAAGGTAAAAAGAAAAATCTTCAAATCATGTGACATTTTCTGATTTCGTGGAGCATTATTGGCTGGAACAGGGGATTAAGTGTGCCCTCTGCTGACAGTCACATACCTGTCTTAACTTGCATTGAGAAAATTAATCAGGTTTTTTACCATAAAGTATTATTTTCCATATTTTATTCTATTTAAAGGAAATTCTTTTCAGTCAGTTTGAGAAGATATTGTGTGTGAGATGATTGAGCTAGTGATTTTGTCAATGACATTTGATAACGAGATTTGATTATCTTCATAAAGAAAATGAATTTGCAGATACTTTTTGATAGCGTTTTAATCTAAATTTCCTGGGCATGTTAGATAGCCTGGAATATAAGTCACTTAATGTGTTTAAATGTGTTACGTATGATTATCAGTGCTGAGATAAATACAGAGATATATTGTGTAATTTATGTTGGTATTTAGCTCTTAATGCCATATAAAGAATGTACATATAAAGATTATCTTCAGAATTTGCATTTTAAATTAATACTAAATGAAAAAAAAGTAGCAGAAAGTAGCTGCTTTTCAGAAAAATTAACTAAAAAGTAGTGTAGCTAACTACTTTTTAGAACACCAGTAGTTGTAGCTGTGGTAAACTACTTTTTCAAGATTGTAGTTGTAGCAGTAGTTAGATACTTTTAAAAAGTAGCTTTTCGATTACTGCTCAAGGGTCAAATTTTGGTGCTTTAAAAATTTTTAAATTTGCTCAAGGGTCAAATTTTTGTGTTTATTGCCACCAAATTTTTGATTTTTAGCAGGGACAAGTAGTACATAAAGGAAACATCTGCTGTTATATCCTATTCGTGCTAATATGCGGAGGACTGTGTATGTTAAAATTCTCTTTTTGATACCACAGTTGTACTAGAGTGTTACTTGACCAAATGGAGCTTTTCGATTGTCTTGTACAATCGTCTCCAGCTAACATTGCCCTTGAATATATCAACAAGTCATTTCAGGAAGTCTGCTGACTGTTTTTTTTTTTTTTTGTATTACTCATTGTACACCCTTGATACAGTTGTTCTTGTATCGCCAAGAAAGTTTGCTGTTTCTGAGATGCTTTTGCCTGTCTGCCTATTGATTCCTCTTTAAAGTCACTTTAACCATGATTCTTTCCCTGTGATTCCTCTTTTGAAGTCACTTTAATCACGATTCTTTCCCTTATTCCCGCTATCTAGGCTTTGTGCACATTTGAATCCTTTGCAGTGAGCTGTTTATAAATCCATCTCAGCGTCACAGTTGCATATGAGGATGTCACACGTCTGATTTTTCTAATAACTTGCTACTTGAGTGTGTACTGTGATTTCACAAAAAAGTAAATACATAAAAGTAAACTGAATAATTAAAAAAAAAGCAGTTAAAGCAATGCTTTCCTGGTTTTTAAGGATGTATTTCATAATTGCTTTATTTTCGGCTCAGATTCAGACAGCTCTTGTTATGGCTCATGTTACTTTTTGTAATAATGTGACCCTTACTTGATTTTTTACGCTTTCCAACCGTAGGTTGAAGAAGCGTATATGCTCCAGCTTTGTCCATCCGTCCATCCGCACGATAACTGGCGTAAAAATGGTTCGATTTTCATGAAATTTTAGTATGTGATAGGGGACCACCTAGGGACGAACCCTATTGAAAATGGGACAAATGGGGTCAAAGGTCACGACGTAGGAGCGGGATCATTCCATTGCCCTTATGTGTCATAACTTGCGTAAATCTGGTTCAATTTCAACGAAAGTTTACTATGTGGTAGGAGACCGCTTGGGGACGCACCCTATTCAAATGGGTGAAGTGGGGTCAAAAGTCAGGACATAAGATCGGGATGCATTCCATTGCCTTTATGCGTCATAACTTGCGTAAAAATGGTTTGATTTTGATGAAATTTCAGTATGCAGTAGGGGACCACCTGGGGACGAACCCTATTGAAAATGGACGAAATGTGTTCAAAGGTCAGGACATAGGATTGCGATCCTTCCCATTGCCCTTATCCCATATTATTAAGGTGGACGTCAAGTAATTTTGCTTCCTATACTTCCAATGGAAAAAGTTTTGTACACATTTCCTTCACAATTAATGTGTTCCCAAGGATGAAAATTTGAACATCGATTAAAATAACTTCATATTATAACTTGGAAAACTTAATATGTTCTAAAACATAACCATAATCATATTCAAAATAAATAACTTTTCCTTTGGTGGTGTTGAAACCAGAGAACAGATGGCGCGACCTGTACTTTGAGACGTCAATGGGCAAAAAAATGTTGGATTGCATAATTACAGTTATGGTTTAGAAATATTAAGTATTTCAAGTTATGAAATGAAGCTATTTTAATCAATGTTCAAATTTTCATCCTTGTGAACGCATTAATTGTCCAGAAAAAAGATGGCGCGACCTGTGTTTTCATGACGTCAGTAGACAAACAAATATTGAATTGCATAATTATGGTTATGTTTTAGAAAATATTAAGTATTGCAAGTTATAAAATGAAGATATTTTAATTGATGTTCAAATTTTCATCCTTGGGAAGGCATTAATTGTGAAGAAAATGTGTACAGAAGTTTTTCCATTGGAAGTATAGGAAGCAAAATTACTTGACGTCCACCTTAAAGTAGCAATTATTCTATGTTTGTATGTACATTTTATTTTGAAAACAGCTCTAAGAATTTTGATGAAACTCGTTAACCTACAGTTTTCTGGTACTAGAAATCGATTTAGCATGATCTTGACTTTAGGAGAATTCGTTCAGTGGGTTAAATAACCACCCCGAATTATAACGTTTTTAGTGATGGCGTTGTTCCATTATTCCATTAACGTTACCAATGCTTAGAAATCTTATGACGTCACAATCTCTCCGCGTTTGAGGATATTGGCGCACGGTCACGCCATCTGTCTCATTACGTCACGCGATGTGTGTGGATCCTATTAAAGTTTTATGACGTCACATCTTGCTAGCAGATGGTCGCGATTTCCATCTGCCTCATTACGTCACGCGTTTTGTGCGTATGTTCGTCCGCATGATAACTCGCGTAAAAATCGTTCGATTTCGATGAAATTTTAGTATCTGGTAAGGGATCACCTGGGAAGGTACCCTATTTAAAGTGAATGAAATGGGGTCAAAGGTCAGTACATAGGAGCGGGATCCATTCCACTGCTGTTTTGCGTCATAACTAACGTAAAAAGGTTCGATTTCGATGAAATTTTAGTATGTGGTAGAAGACCACCTGGCGACAAACCTTATTTAAAATGGGCGAAATGGGGTCAAAGGTCAGGATATAGAAGTGGAATCATTTCAATCGCCATTATGCGTCATAACTTACATAAAAATGCTTCGATTTGGATGAAATGTTAGTATGTTGTAGGGTCTTGCCTGGGAACGAATTCTATTGAAAATGAGCAAAATGGGGTCAAAGGTTAGGACACAGGAGCAGGATCTATTCCATAGCCCTTATGCATCATAACTTACGTAAAAATGCTTCGATTGCGACCAAACTTTATCATGTTATTTTGGAGGTATACCAAACCGGTTCTGTTGAATATCATCGAAATGGAATCAAAGGTCAGGGCACAGGACCGAGATTTATTCCACAGCCATTATTCTCATAACTTGAGTGATAATTTGAGTAATGATTTCTGGTATGTTGGAAAGCGTATTATAATCAATGCATTGCACGATTTTACTAACTTGTTTGTTTTTACTAATATAATTAGCCATATCAGTTATACTGCATATAAATACTTTTCTCAGATGACATTTTGATGTTTATTGAGATTGTCAAGTCTATATATGAATACATAGACAGATTTTTTTTTTTTTTGTTATTTTGTAAACTAGTCTTGAAAACTGTGAAAATGGGTACAGAAAATTTGAAAAATAAAATTATCATATTGAAAAACACTGGTTGTTACATACAAAGAAGTAAATAAATAAATAAACAACCATGAAAATGAATCTTGTTAATGAAATTCCTAAATTTTTTGCTCAGATAGCTTCACTAGATAATTTTTTAATTATTTCATCAAACTTTGGTTGATATGTGATCATCCAAAATGTTTGTTGATATTTTCAATGGAAAACGACAGTTAAAAATTAGGCTAAATGCATTTTCATTCTGTTATGCAATTTCCTGATATGTGATAAACTTATTCGTATCTACTTTGTAATTTTGAAATATTATCTTAATAAAAAAAAAAGTATGGTGATTCTTCAAAAGGAAAATTATTTTATTTGGCTTTTGGAATTTCGTCATCCAAAAATATGTGATTGCTTTAGTCAGTGAAGGAATTTTAAAGAAACATAGTGGTTATAATACAGTAATCTGTGTTGAGAGAAAAAAAATGAGCACATATGATTTCAACTGTCATATATGTTTGTGTGCATGCATACACACTTAATGAACTAAACATTAGAGGTACCTACCTAATAACATATTGGTCCTTCTCTAGTGTGAATAGCAGCCTGTTCACACTAAAGCATCGACTCCACCTGGTGCTAGAGGGATTAGGTCATGCCAGCCATGCCAGTTGCAGCATTGTCCACAACTCCACCCAAGACGTTGGTCCAGAATCCATGGATCACACGTTCCGCTTCATGGCACCGCAGAGAGCTTCCACAGGGTTTAAATCCAGGGATTTTGGGGGTTACTGGATGGTTCCAAACTCAGATTCGTGGAGCGATGCCTGGATGGTTGCAGCTTGGTGGGGCAGCGTATTGTCCTGCTGAAACAGACCATTGACTGCAGGTTGCACAAAGGCCATGAAAGGGTGTAGGTGCTCCTCCACACATGCTGGTAGGGTGCAGAGGTTAAGGAGCTCTCCAGACACATTAAGGACCTAATGTATCCCATGAGGAGGCTCTTCAAACCTTCACCACCTTGAACAGAGCCAACCTGGCACAACAGGGCCATGGCCTCATGCTGATACCACACCTGCATTCTCCCGTCAGCTCAGTACAGCTGAAAATGGGATTCATCTGACCACACACCACGGCTTAACTCTGCAGAAGTCCAGTTTTGATATTCCCAGCTCCAGGCGAGGCGTAATTTCTGATGACGAGCAGTCAACAGTGCCCATAGCACAGGGTGTGCAGCATGTGCCATACCATTTGCTTGCTGGCGCTGCTTGGGCCTTCAATATTTAGCCTGGATGTGATTTCTGCCACCATTGCCTAGCAGTTGGTCTGTATGAGGCTGCATAGTCTATGTTGAGCACGATCATCAGTGGCGTGTGGTTAGCCTCCACATGCTCGCTAGGTGCTAGTACATTCGTTGATGCTATACTCACAGTAAACCCTTGGTACAGTTGCCCTTGGGAATTCTAGGGTTCTTACCGCTTGGGCGATAGAGTGACCCATCTGTCTTGCGCTGACAATGCATCCACAATCAAAGTCGCCCAGATCATCATGTTTACCCATGTTCGTCAATTGCAATACACTGTTGGGAAGTCCTGCTGTCCATCTATTTATTACCTGTGTTAGGTTTGAGGTTGTCCCACTCTGTCCAGAGGATGCCCATGTCAATCGCCCATCACCTGTATCTCTAATGTTTTCCCTACTGAGTGTATTTTCCTTTTGATAGCAGATTGCCATTGCATTCTGTCTAGGCAGAAAACTGCATGGTGTAGCTGAATATACAGGGTGATTCATAATTAGTGTCGGGGTTTCAGTGGCATATAATCAGAAAATGGGAAACTACAAACTAAAACCATAAACAGAATATGACAGATGACAACTAAAAGTTTTATTACATGTAGAATCAGCACATCAGATTTCTAAACCACTTTGACATGCACTCCTTTTGTGGCATGTAAAATATCCAGGCGATAATCAATTTCCTGTCAAGTGTTTGCCACCATTTGCAGCATTACTGTTGCTATTGCAGCACTGATTCTGGTCTTCAAGTCATTAAGGGAGGACACAGGGTCTGGTAAATGATGTTTTTCTTGTATCCCCACAGGAAGGAATCCAATAGCATAATATTGAGTGAGTGTGGAGGCCACTGAATGAATGTGTCCACCATGCCCAACCCAGCACTCAGGAAAATGCAGGTCAAGAAATTCTCGGACAATAACAGCCCAATGCAGAAGTGCACCATCACGCTGGAACACCACACTGGGCTGCCGATCTTCCAACTGAGGCAACAGATACAGCTATAGCATGTCTAGATAGGTCATCGCAGTCACTGTTTTCTCCACAAAGAAAAAGGGCCCCAACACTTCCGAACATGACAAAGCACACCAGACATTCACCTTTTGACTATCTCATTCGACTTGCGTGAGGGTTTTCGGAGACCCATATTCTGCAGTTATGCCGATGTACTCTCCCTGAGATGGAAAACATTACTACATCACTAAATATTCATGTCCACAGGTAATGTTCATCAGCTTTGACTTTGGAAAAAATGTCTTTAAATTGGAAACAGTGGGGTTTATTGTACAACCTGTACAATCTGCAGTTTGTACACACTGAGTTGTAGGTGGTTATGCAGAACCCTCCAAACAGTTGTTTGTGGCATACCTAACTACGACACAGCTCATCTCGTTGACTTATCAGGGCTTCGAGAAAAGGTTTCCTGGATGTGATCAACATCGCCCTGTGAAGTTCTCGGTCTTCCCGCTCCTTTTTGATGCTGCACACTACCAGTCTTTGAAACTGCTTTAACCAATGTTGGATAGCATTACTGTAAGGTGGAGCTCTGCCATACTGAGTTCTGTAACGACGTTGCGTTGTGATAACTGACTTTGTTTTGAAGAACCAAAGTACACACATTGCTTTTTCTTGAACAGTTGCCACTTTTGAAGTATGATGTCAATTCAGCTGGTAGCGTGTTGCCAAATAAAACTTTCCGCTGTGAACTGGTGTAGGCAGTTTTATTTGGTCGGCTGTGGTTTGACCATGCCAGGCCACGGAAATCCCGACAATAATTGTGAATCACGCTGTATTTTGGGGAAGTTACCTGTTTCAATTTCTGTAGCTGGTTCAGTCCTTTCCACCATTGATAGTTTTTCAGGAATCAGCACTCCATAGTACAGAATTCTGTTAAAATTTCATCAGGTGCATAACTTAGCTTCTGACTTTTCTATGAGATAGGAACTTTCCTCTTATTACAGCCACTTGCATATATGCTACCTATTTTTAGGAAACACTCATTTTTAATCTCCAGCAACTGTTTATTTGAAAAAGTATCTGTATGTTAGTTTGAGGAAGTACCATAATTTTTGTCGTATTATCCACACCAGCGTATAATCCACAGACCACAAAATTCAATTTTTTTCCTTTGTATAATCTTCACCAGTGTATAATCCACAGACTATGGCATTCAGAAAAAAAAATCGCCCTATAATGCACACATCATAGATGTTGAACTGGAAGTAGAATTTCCGTCGGAAAAGTCAGTCGCATAATGACCCAGGAGTCCGAAGTAAGAAACAAACGATTTTATTAAATGAATAATTTCATTTTTAAAGGTTACTTTTTCGTATTTTTATCTCCGGTATGATAAAGCTCAGTGGTGGGGCATCCATAGATCACACCAATGCAGCTCTAGAGTATTGCATTGCACCTTCCCAATGACGAAAGGCTGATACAGAACAAGTTATAGAAATACCGTATGTATAGCATTTAAGTCGAAAGTTTTTGTAGGAAATCTTGCTTTCAGAGTTGGGGTATCAGCTTATATGTGGGCCAATAAAAAACAGGGCTGGCCTTCCATGAATTCTTCCGCGGAATTTACTGTCAGATTTGTTTACGTTTTATATTGCAACACAACAGCTTTCCAAGTGTTACTGCACGATTGTTTTCTGACCTTCTCAAAACTGCCATGCAGTGACATGATTATATCTTCAACTGTGCCCACCACTTTAAGTTTAAATTTGGCAGTGTAACTGAAGTGTTTCCTTTTCGAAGACATCATGAATAGCAATAAAGGAAAATATCAGCTGCACAGACGTTGGTCCTAACGATGAAGGACAAAGTGGATGAACTAAAGGCACAACAGTTCTGACGAGATCCGAAAGGAGAAACGCATGTGCATATGTTTTCATTCTCTGGTTGACAAAAACAGGGATGGCACAACAGTCAGAGTTGTCCTTCTCAACAAAACAAATTGACCCCCGCCGTCCCTCCCCACAACTTTCCTGATCTTCCATTAGGACACCCCTCGCCCCTCCTCTCTGCTCCATACAAACTCCTGAAATTAGGAAAACTTTTCCAATGGAGTTCCTTTTCCAATTTATCCCTCTTCTGCACAATTACCCTGTGAATTATTTTTTTAAAAATCAAAGGGCCGTAATTTTTTTAAATCGGCGTATAATCCGCAGAACCTATATAATTAACTTTTTTAGCAGATAATCCACAGATTATATAATGAAAATTACAGTACATGTAGAAAGACGATTTTTCTTACAAAAACGATGTTACCTAATTGGTAATTAGAGAACAACTGAATCTGTTTGATTTTGTCATTCCCATTTTCTCCACAAACTCTCTTGACGGCTGGTATGAATTATTTTTTAACTTTTAATTAACAAGTTCTTTTATGCATCAGAAAGATTTTCCCTTTGAGTTTCAATAAATACCCCCCACCGTTTTAAGACTCTTGAATACTGATTTGATTTATTTGAACAACAGCTGGCATGTTTCTTTCAATGTTTATCATTTTGTTGTCACAGTCTCTCAGCTAATCTTAAACTTCTAAACTCCCACATATCTGTAATTTGATAAGTAATAATGTTGAATCTGAGTGCATTAGAAATATTTTACAGGGTTTTTTAGTGTAGTATTTTAAATTTCACTGGTCTTTGGATGTGCTTTATTCTACATAAAATATTTGTTTTAATTTTAAAACTGTAGCTTTAAAATGTAATACTTACCAATTTATGCAGTGAAACACCTATTGATTTTAATGCTGTAACACTTGCCAAGATGTCCAGTTATTTAATTGGCAGTCCCCCCCCCAAAGTAGTGTAGCAAATAGTTTCTATTATTAATAATTCATAAAGCATATTCAATAATAGTTTGTGAAATGTTTTCTTGTGAAAATTAAGATTTACTCTCAAAACTGTGCTGAAACTTTGAGCTTTCATTCAGAATGTGAATAACAAAATAAAAAATGTAAAGTTTGCTGTGAAATTATATAGGCAAATAAAAATGAATAACTGAGTCATGTATTCTTCTTGGTTTAATTTTTTTAGGAGTTGCAACAAGTGTCTGAATGTATCCCAAGTGGTCATCCTCTTCGGCAACATATTGATCTCATCTTTGAAAAGGTATGCTTCTTTTCATACTTAAGTTTAATTTATTTAAGAGAAAAAAAATGTGTTCTGAATTGATACGTTCAGTGCAAAATACAAATTACTTTAGTTTCAGTGGAGAATGCCAAATAAAACAGCATCTCAAAAGTGAAGGCACTGTGCATAATGCATAATTCACTTACCAGAAATATTTGGTGCAGTGGCATGAAGTTTCACTGATAAATACTAACAACAAATGAAATGCACAAGTGACATGCTTTTCTCAAATTTTAGCTGCTGCCATAGTTTAGTTTCAGAAGTAGTAACAGTTTTAATGAAAGATTTTTTTTTAATTGAATATACCTAGGCTATTCGAATATCAACCTCCAGTGGGCTGTGAAGAAAATAAGCAATAAGAACAAAATATTTTATTGTATACGAAACATACTTACAGGTATAGGCTACTTCTCAATGTAGTCACGTTCTAAATTGAGATGTTTATTCTATAAGGATATGAGTTTTTGTATCCCTCTATCAAAGAAGGTTGCTGCCTGGTAGCTCAGTCTACACCATTCTTCAGCTCCTCATTTTCATTGAAGTGCTGCGATCCCAACTAGGTTTCCATGTAGGTGAAAAGGTGATAATCGCTCAGTACCAGGTCCAGGCTATGCAGAGGGTAGTCAAACATCTCCCAACCAAACTGCTCCAGCAGCGCTCTTGTTCATGCAGCCATGTGTGGCCATGCATTTTCATGGAAAAGCTCAGTGCCTGACATCAGCATTCCTCTCCTGTTGTTCTGAATTGTCCTGTGCAGTTTTCTTACTGTTTCACAGTACCTCTCTGCCATTCTGTAGTTCCTGATTCCATGAACTCAGTGAGAAGCATTCCTTTCTTATACCAGAAAATGGTTGCCATCAGCTTTTTGTGCAAAACATTTGTTTACACTTTTTGGGCTTGTTTGGTGAATGTGTGTGCATCCACTGCCTTTGACTGCTCTTAGAATTCGACATTCATGAATTGAAACCATGTTTTATCACCTGTCACAATATGGTCAAGAAATGCATCCCCATCTTCACTGTAACACTGTAAGATGTTAAAGCTGATCCCATTCTCTGCATTTTGCTCACATTGGTAAGCATTTTTGGCTCCCACTGGCACAGAACTTATGGTAGCCTAGCAGCTGTGAATTCCTTTTTAGTTTCACAGTGGTTTTGTCATATCATCACTTAAGTACTTTTATTGTATACGAAACATACTTACAGGTATAGGAATACTTACAGGTATACCTTTTGATTTACAGAACACCATTATATAACATAACAACTTTATTATATAAATAGAAGATGGAACACAATGAGCTATTCGCTCTGAATTCTACATGACCTCTCATTACCAAAGCAAATCACACAATGTCAACATATTATGTCATACACAGAGTGTCTGCATTGCAGTGCACATCTGGCGCCATCTATTAGGCACGAATATACGTAAAAGACATTGAGAATTATAAACAATATATACAACAAATTCTCCCCTAATTCTGAATTTGTTGTCACTTGCAACAGTTTTTAGTGTTCATAAAACTTATATCACATTTAAGAGTCTTAGGTAATCTGCAAGTTTTGATTTACTCAAAGTCTTAGTAAGAAAGTCTGAAAGGTTTTTATCTGTAGTCACATACTGAAGACAAAGTGCATTATTTTGGAGTTTCTCATTTATGAAACTTACCTGTCTTACCATATTATTTGATGTGCATCCACTATTTCTTAAGAAAATTGCCAACTGGTTGTCGCAATGTATAATCGAATTTTGGACTCTCCTTCCAGTGAGTTCTTCCACAAAAAACTGTAAAAATGTCCCAGTTTTCATGGCCTCAACGACTGCTGTTATTTCTGCATCACATGTCGAAAGTGAAACTGTGGTTTGAGTTCTTGAAGTCCAGCTGATGAGATTTGGTCCTAGTAGGTATAGGTACCCACTTACTGACCTTTGCTCATTTTGCTTCCCACATCTCCATGACGCATCACTGTAATATTCCAGTTTCTGATCACCTTGGGTAAATACCAAACAGTAGTGTTTTGTCCCTTTTAGGTATCTTAGAACATGTTTGACTGCTTGCATGTGTATTTCTCTTGGATCCTTAGTAAATTGTGATAGAGCTGTTATTGGATAAGCTAAATCTGGTCTTGTTTCTGTAGCTAGATACATAAGTGATCCCAAAAGTTCTTGGTATTTTTTAACATCACATCCTTTTGATTCTTCATATTTCTCCAAGTCTTGATTTATGTCAAGTGGTGTAGTTACAGGATTGCAGTTTTCCATACTATATCTTTTTAGAATTTATTTGATAAATATTTGCTGTGTAATAATTATCTGTCCTTCCTTCTGAATGATTTCTATCCCTAGAACATTGCTGGCATCATCACTTTCTTTTAGTTTGAATCTTCTGCTGATTTTTTCAGTTACTTCTTTTAGTATTTCATTACCTGAACTAATAACAATCATGTCATCTACATGTAAACCTAAAAATAATTTTGAGTTACCTTTATCATAGCTGAAAATATATTGGTCAGATTTGAAATTTTTAAATCCACATTTTACCAGATAGTTTTGAATAGTCTGAAACCATAATCTTCCACTTTGTTTTATCCCATATAGTGCTTTGTTTTATTTGCACACCAGCCTTTTGTTTACCTGTGTACTTTCAAACCCAGGAGGTTGTTCCACGTATATCCTATCCTCTAATTTTGCATACAAAAAAGCAGTTTCTACATCATAATGGTGTATTTGCCATTTTCTCATAGCTGCAAAAGCAATTAAGCATTGAAAACTGTCTGCTTTCATTACTGGTGAAAATGTTTCATTGTAATTTTGCTCAAACCTTTGAGAACATCCTAGTGCAACAAGCCTTGCCTTGTATATTTTGTTTCCTGATTTCTACTTCTTTTTACTGAATACCCATTTACATCTTATAGGCTTTACACCTTCAGATAACTTTGCTGTGCCCCATACTTCATGAGCCTTGAGAGAATTTATTTCTCTCTCCATTGCTTCTTTCCACTTGTCTGCATCAGACATTTGCATGGCCTTTTTACATGATTTTGGTATGCAGCACTGACTTTCAATTTTAAGAATTTAATCATGTGGATTGTAATCCGGATCCTTTTCTGTGTCATCTTCATCTGAAGATTCATAATAGTTTTTTAAGCCTTGCTTTGAGGTCTTAGATATGGTCTTTCCTACTCTACAGCAATTATCTGAGGTTCATTTTTGCTTTCTTCAGTGATTTCCAATTGTAGTTCGTAGATGATTTACTCATCTTGCTCATTTACTTCTATTTCTTCATCATCATCAAGCACCTCTTGAAAATTTTCTTCATTTCCACTAAAGTCTAACATTTCACAATCTTGGATTTTAAATTTTTCTGTTTCTAACATTTTGCTTCACTTTTTGTTTTCCAATAATTTTACATCTCTAGATTCTACAACAGTATTCTTTATTGGATCATAGATATGGTATGCTTTCCTGTTACTTGAGTATCCCATAAAAATTCCTGCGGTTGTTTTGGGTTCGAGTTTTCCTCTTTCATGCTTTGGAATCCAGTAATAAGCTGTACATCCAAAGATTCGAATATGACTCACAGCAGGTTTTTTTCCAAAAAAATTTTCTTCTGGAGTTACTGTGTCATTTTTCTTCGCAGGTGTCCCGTTTCTTATGAAGGTGAAAGTGTTAGTTGCCTCTGCCCAAAATTTCATTGGGAGTTTTGAGCCTATCAGTAATGCTCTGGTACCTTCAATTAGTGATCTGTTGGCTCTTTCACAAATACCATTTTGTTGCGGTGTGTAGACTGTAGTCAACTGATGCTGTATACCCTTGGCATTAAAATATTCTACTGCCCTTTTAGAAAGAAATTCTGAACCATTGTCAGATCTTATTCTTCTTACTTTTGTATTCATGGTGTTTTCAATTTATTGAATAAAAGTAGACAATTTCTCTAGTGTTTCATTTTTGTTCCTTAAAAAATGTGTAAATATTTTTCTGCAATAATCATTTACAATAGTTAATATATAACTTGCATCTCCAATTGACTTTTCACGAATTGGACCAATTAAATCAATATGCAAAAGATCAAGTGGTTTAGTTGACTGAATTTCTTGCACACTTTTAAATGGTTTTCTGGAATACCTAGCTTGAATACAAGTTTCACAAGATCCAAGTTTTGTAATTTTTCCATCAAGCTTGTGAACCATGGAATGTGTTTTCATTTATTTTTCATGCATGTTTCATTTATATGTCCAAGTCGTTCATGCCAATTTTCCCATGTAATTTATCCTGCTTTCATAATTACAGACATATCATCGTCACAGTTAACTACAAAAAAAAAAAAAAAAAACATTTAGTCTACTAGCATTTAATAGGTTTTCCCCATTTTCCATAATATGTCCACCATTTCAGTCAAAAACTACTACTTGGCTATCTTCAATCAATTTATTTACAGATATCAAGTTTCCTGAAAGCTGAGGAACATATAAAACATCCTTCATTAATAAGGTTTTATTGTTATCAGTTTTTAATTCTACACTGCCCATAGTCTGTGCATGTATAATCGAATTGTCTGCCAATTTTATTGACCTGTTATTTTTCCTTGCATTGGTTATGCACTTTGAATTAGATGTCATATGTGATGTAGCCCCACTGTCCAGAATCCATTCATTTTCTGAATATTTTTCTGGTTTTTCTGTCTTGACTGTCAGAACTGTCTGACCTTTATTTGGTACATCATTTATAACATTTGCCCTTTGGTGCCTTGGATAAAACCTCACCCTCTGAGAATGTTTAACATCAGCTTCTCTTTTTTCACCTCCCTTCCTTTTTGTTAGCTGGATTGTGCCAACACTCAGCAGCTTTATGATTAGGCTTAGAGCAAATATGGCATATAATTTTCCTTAAATTTACATTTTGTCTGGGATAGTATGAAAGCTTTTCTCTATAATTTACTTTATATGCAGAGGAATCATGTGCATTTATGGCATGCTCATTTCTTTCATGATGAGCCTTAAAAATTCTATGTACAGCAGCCATCGTAGCACCTTCAAAATTATCAGATTGCATTGCTATTAGGTTATATTTACTTGGTAAACCCCTAATTAGTACATCGATAAATTCTTGATCATCAATATCTTCCCCTAATATTCGTGCCGTTTCAAGCAGTTTTTCAGCCCTTAATAAATAATCCTGCCAATTTTCATTCGCTTCCATTGAAATTCTAGAAACATCATTTCTAGCTTCTACCATTCTGCGTTTCGAATCACCTTCATAACGCGTATGTAGAGATTGGCAAATTTGTTTACTAGTCTAACCACTTAAAACTAAAGCAACTTGTGTGTCAGACATAGAACATGTGATAATTCTTTTTGCTTGAGCATCCCTCCTTTTCCATACAGCTTCTTCAGCTACGTCTTTTGGTGAATCTTCAGTTAAAACACTATCTAATTCCTTCCCTTCTAAAATACATAACATTCTATATTTCCATGATGAAAAATTTTTCCATCAAATCTCGGAAGTTGTGGGTTTTCTTTCATAATTTATTTTTATAATGTAAATCAATGCTTTTTTGTGTTTTCCACTCAGCGAAAAAATAGTAATATACGTTTTTACCTTTTTAGAACGTTATCCTCGGTTGCCTGATACAACCAGCAGCACTCAACGCGAATTGAATATAAACATGCAGCAAAGTTCAGCTTCTATTCGAACAAGATAAAGATGACGGACTTCGGGCTTCACGTTCCAAATAGTTTCCGCTTCTGGGCACCATAACCATCTGTTGTGAATTCCTTTTTAGTTTTGCAGTGGTTTTGTCATATCATCACTTAAGTAGTACTTTACCTTTTGATTTACAGAACACCATTATATAACATAACAACTTTATTATAAAAATAGAAGATTGAACACAATGAGCTCTTCACTCTGAATTCTACACGACCTCTCATTACCAAGGCAAATCACACAATGTCAACATATTACATCATACACAGTGTCTGCATTGTGGTGCGCATCTGGCACCATCTACAGGGTGCGCACGCGTGCTTGAAAACCTGGAAAGTCCTGGAAAATCATGATTACGTTTTCAAGGCCTGGAATATCCTGGAAAAACGGTATTTTTTTAATGCTGTCTTGAAAAGCCTTGAAATTTGAAATTAGTGCTTAAAAAAAATGCCCTTTTAGGAAATCGTGTTACTGACTGTTACCCCTTAATTTTTTTAAGTTCCTCTCCTCTGTTCTCAAAGAAACCGCCGGCTACAGTGGTGTTTCGGATGTGCCCAAATCCTAATTTGGCTTGGGGGGGGGGGGGGCACTACTTCCAGTGCAATAAAATTGGATGATTACTAGCAGGTCTGTTAGGGAAGGGGAGCTTGATGCATTCTCTAGCCCTGAGCTTGATGTCCGTCCGACAACTACTGAGAACAACAGAAGGGGAAAGAAGAGACATTTAGCATTTGCAAGGGGGTCGCGTGTTTACCAAGTCAGCTGGCATCCACCAGTGAAGAGTATGCCTGAACAACACATTCATCTGCTCCTTGTTTATTGCATTAAGACGCTTGCTTCCGGCCCACCCCTCAAGAGACTTCGGCTACTTATGATAAAAAATAAGAAAACTATCTTTGCGAATTTTTCACAAAAGTGACTGAAATTTTTACATTTACTATAATTGGATTACAGAAGCTCACTCCCAAAATTCCATTTGAATCGGTTTAAAACTTAAAAAGTTAGCATTGGAAATTTTTATTATGTGTGCCTCTTTAGACAGTGAGCCTTGAGCAGAAAGTGTGTTACCAAAGCAACGGTTGATTGACAGCTGGGAGCGCTGATCCGAAGCCCTTGGTTGGGAAGAAAGCAAACACCTGTTTATCACTTCCACGGCTCAAAAGGACTAAGAGATATTTTCAGAAATCCATTTTCCGGAATTTTGAAAATAACACAGTAAAATTTTTACAGTGGTTAAAATACATCACAATAAAGTTCTAGTGCAAATTTCGCCGAATTCCGTTTGAAACTTTAGCAGATGCAAAAAAAAAAAAAAAAATCTTCCGTTGCAAAATCGGATTCAAAAAAAGAAACGGCAATTATAAATTACGGGAAAAAGCAAGCAAATTATTTTTTTTTAGATGCCATGGTTTATTTAAACAGAGTGATCCTTAAATTTTGTTTCTGTGATGATATGGACTCTATTTTAATTACATACATTTTTATTACTGTTTTAATAAAAAAATCTGTAATTAAAAAGTTTTCAATGGATTTAGGCGAAATTCAGCAGATAAACGTATTTTAGTAAATTGCAACGTTATGACGTAAATTTGGTCATTTTGTCGAAAATTGGGCAGCATTTTTTTTTTTACGTTTTCTCCTATAGTTAGGGTGAAGGAGGAAGACACTTCAGTGAGCTGCAGGTGGTGATTTATGGCGATGTGCCAAATGAAAAGAAGCCGTTCCATCAGGACATTCCAGAGGTTGAGTGTGCGTGGACGCGTGCTCCTGCTGATTGAACTTAATCGGAATGTTTTCGGGAGGGGGAGAAATATCCGTTTCAGCTTTACAGCTTTCAGGCTCCTTTTTTTTTTCTTGGTAATAAATAAAAACCATAGTTGCTGCATTCACCATTGATCCATATTCGCATTTCTTGAATATAAACAGCAGACAATCGGAAACATGGTGTTGGGTGGGTCTTGATGTTCTTCATTTGTATCTGCTGAATTTTGTTCTGTGGGAATACGGAATGAGTTATACTGTGAATACATACAAAACTACATATTTTTGAGCTGAAAAAATATGTCTACTTGTACACAGTAGCTAACGTGTGAACTCAGACGAAGACAATCAGACATATGGACGTCTGATTCCATAAAAAAATCAACCCATTTTATTATACACGACAGGTAAAAAAGAAAAAACATTACATGTTTTTAAACATTATAAAGGAAAGCGGATTTTTGAAACACCATGACTTGATATTAATTTCTGAAAGTTTTTTTTTCGATTTTAATTT
Organism: Macrothele yani; assembly: GCA_039090855.1. Taxonomy (NCBI): domain Eukaryota; kingdom Metazoa; phylum Arthropoda; class Arachnida; order Araneae; family Macrothelidae; genus Macrothele; species Macrothele yani. The sequence continues at coordinate 92,740,946 of CM077013.1, forward strand.
CTGAAATCTTTTTTTTTTTTTTTAATTACAATACATTGTAACAGGATACCTGTGTGTTGTATCCCTTAGTTGTATGGCAGATTTTCAGTTGGCCGATATCCGCGATCGTAAGTGGTAGTTACATTGCTATTGTTGATGATGACAAGATAAATACTGAAGTAATGTAGAATGTTGCATAAAGTAAAAAAAAAAATCGCCCCCCTCCTCCCCTTCGAACTTTTATGCGGTTATCATAGCTGATCAACCATTTCATTCCATGAACATCAGCGCATTTTAATCATTTGACCATTGGGGGTCTGACGGAATTCAGCAGTGCTTAAGCGCCTAGCGCAACGAGAACATGCTAATTATGGACAGTTCTATTCCCTTCCCCCCTATCATCCCTAATAATTGAAAGCGCATACTGTAGTTTCAAATATTCTGTGTATGAGCTAGTTTTCACGCTGTTCGTTATGTTTTTGTTTTAGAAATTACTAACCCTTTCGAACTGTAGGTTGCAGAAACGTTTATGCTTCGGTTTTTTCCATTTGTCCGTACGATAATTCACGTAAAAGGGGTTGGATTTTGGCGAAATTTTAGTATGCTGTTAGGTACAACCTAGGAACCTACCCTGTTGAAAATGGTCGAAATTAAATTCAAAGGCATAGATATAAGAGCAGTATTCATTCTCCAAGCTTGAAGCCCTACGTCCACTCCAGCTGGGTAAGTATGAAAGATTTGAGACTTGGAGGAGACCCAGTACAAAGTTTTGCTTCCCTCGGGCACTAAGTGTTTGTTAACATTTCCTTTCCTCTGGTTTGGAGCCCAGCTGTAAGAGGTGATGCTTTGTAACAGTCTTTTAGCACAACACTCTGTCTACTGATTGGCATACAGGTCATAAAACAGTAACTTCACTAAGTGTTGTTTCCTTGTTTTGAATGAAGACTAAATCAATGCCAAAGCATTTGCAACCCAGGCTGCCTAAAGGACAAAGCTGGGGGAGCAGGAAAGAACATAGCAGTAAGACCCCTTTTTCTTTAATTACTTAAAATCTGGCCTATAGTAATTGGTCACATGTGTAGCCCCTTACTCAGGGGAAATTCTCAATTTTTAGTTGTGTGGTTCCTGATCTTAGATATTTTTTTGGTTTTCATTTACTGTTTCAGTGGATTTACCCATTTTTTTCACCCCCCCTCCCCATTAAATATGGGTAAGTGTACTTTTAGTGATCTTTGGCTAATAAATCCTAAATATGCTGGATGGATTAAAAAAGATGAAAGCAATTGCCATGTTGCAAAATGCATTTTTATCCATTAAAATAATAGATGTTTCGAATATGGGGGAATCCGCTTTAAGAAGCCACATGAAAGGAAAAAAACATAGTATGTTGACAGAAAGCTGTAAAAATGTTCCACTAACTGTTGATAAATTGCTATGTGTATCAAGTGATAAACAAGTACAGCCTATTGCATCCACATCTAATCCTCTGCATATTCCTCTTGAAAAAAATGCAACCATTAAAGCAGAAGCATTGTGGTGTTTAAAAGTGGTTAAATCCCATTACTCTTACAGGTCTTGTGCAGGTAATGATGTTTTATTCAGCCTAATGTTTTCTGACAGCAGAATTGCTGGAAACTTCAGCTGTGGCGAAAAATGTTCCTACATTTGTTGCTTTGGTTTGGCACCTCACTTTAAATCAGTGTTGGTTCAGGAAGTCGAAAATGAAAATTTTGTGATTTTGTTTGACTAAAGTTTAAACAAGTTTAGTCAGTCAAAACAAATGGATATACATGTTCGTTTATGGGAAAAAGGAACAGTTTCAACCAGATATTTGTCATCAGTTTTTTTGGGTCATGCTAGTGCAGACATAATGATGGAAAAATTTCTTGAATGCATGGCGTGCCTCCCACTGTGTAACATTGTGCAGTTATCAATGGATGGACCCAATGTTAATTGGAAGTTTTTTGATATGCTGCAATCAACACTTAGTGCTGACTCAAATGTCCAACTCCTAAACACAGGGAGCTGTGGACTTCACATTGTAAACAATGCCTTTCGACATGGAGCCTCAGCAACAGAGTGGGAAATTCAAAAGTTGCTTTCATCATTATTTAGGCTTTTTAAAGATTCACCTGCAAGGAGGGAAGATTTTTCTAAAATAATTTTAGCCAGTAAGATGCCATTAAAATTCTGCCCACACAGGTGGCTAGAAAATACTCCTGCCTGCGAGCGAGCATTAGAAATTTGGGCAGACATTGAAAATTATGTTAACCAAGTTGAAAAGAAGTGCATCAAGAATCCCCACACTGTATCATTTGATGCTATCAAAACTTTCACTAAAGATCCTTTTGTTTTGGCTAAACTGCATTTCTTCAATTCAGTTTCAAAACAGCTGGTACCATTTCTCAAGGCATATCAGTCAGATAAGCCAATGATGCCTTTTATGGCCACAGATCTTGAAAAGATGCTAAGAAATATGATGAATCGCTTTGTTAAAAGAACCGTAATGGCAGAAGCTAACTCTGCCTTAAAGCTGTTACAAGTAGACCTTACAGATGCATCTCAGTGTTGTCACTATAAAGAAATTGATGTTGGGTTTCAAACAGAGAAGGTATTGAAAGAATTAAGTGCTAAGAACATTAGTGAACGCAAACTTACGGAGTTTAGAATGGAATGCCGAATATTTTTGCAAAAGCTAGTTGTGAAGCTATTGGAAAAAATCCACTTAAGTACTCCCTTGTTCGCCACATGAAGTGTTTAGATCCTCGGTTGATGTCAAAAAATAGTGAGACTTGTATTAAGAATCTAACATTCATTCTCACACTTCTTGTTGATGCTCATAGAATACAACCAGAATTATGTGATAGTGTAATATGGCAGTTTAAGGAATTTGTGACCAGTGTTGCAGCAGTAAAATCTTCATTCATAAACTTTGATCCAGAAGATAAACAACAAAGAGTAGACACATTATTGTATGAGTACATGTCTTCTACTAAAGCTTTTAGTGAACTGTGGAAAGTTGTGAAACTTCTTTTACTGTTGTCACATGGGCAAGCTTCTGTTGAGAGGGGTTTTTCAGTCAATAAGGAGCTCATTGTAGAAAACATGAGAGAGGAGTCAATTGTAGCACAGAGAATTATTTATGATCATATATCCTATGTAGGTGGTATTGATAAGGTAAATATCTCAAAATCCCTTCTGTTATCAGTTGGAGCTGCAAGGCAAAAATACATACATTATTTGGATGATAAGTCCAAAGAAAAGGAAAAAGCAGCCATATGTGGAAAAAGGAAAGCTATTTTAGATGAAATTGATAGCATAAAAAAGAAAAGGAAACTCATTGAAGGAGAAGTCAAAGAATTACTTAACTCTGCTGATGATTTAGCTTTAAAAGCTGAAACTACAAATAACAATACATACATTGTAAAATCTAATAGCTTTAGAAAAACTGCTCATGAGAAAAGAGCAGTACTTAAAAAAATGGATATGGAACTTGAAACCAAAGTCAGCAATCTTAAATCTGTATAACCATCCATTGATACTCCATATTTGTGGTATCTTCCAAGCATATAGAGAATTAATACTAAAACATAAAATTTTTATATTTGTACAATTTACAATAGAAATGAACTTTTTTTTCTTTCTTTGAAGCATGTTGAACTTCAAACCAGTTTTGATCTTTTATCTTCATAATTATTTAGTGTTTTTCATATGAAGTTCATGTAAATAGACTAATGAACTCTTCTGTTCCAAAAACTTATAACTTTCTGCAACTAACTTCCACAATTGGGCTTCTTATTGGACTAAAACTTTGGTAAGTAATATAAAACCTTATATATACTTGTACAGTAAATACTCATGGGCTCCTAAAACATATTTTTGCTGTACATTTTACTATGAATTTGTGGCCAAAACAATTCAATCAATTGTCCTTAATGCATTGATCAGATTTTGGTTTATATAACTGACAAACTTCCAATTTTTTTAAAAAAAGCTTTTAAAAACTTAATTCATATAATTGTCTTATGTTTTGGGAGTTGAACCAAAAGTGGTTATTCTGATTCTGGTTATGATTGAAGCTTAACTGGAGGTAGAGATTCCTTATGCTCATCATTTTTCATTTATGTAAAATACTTAAGAATATCCTAATTTATACCAATAAAAAACTGAAATTGTTTTATGTTTAAGGTTTTTATAAATAGTTTAGCTAGTTCCACATTTTGGGGTAGCACTTCATAAATTTAGTTTAGCAGTGATTTTGATTTAAAAAAATAAAAGTAAATTGAGGCAATCTTGTTTGATATGAAAAATAATTTTTGGAAAGTAATATGAGGCAAGTGTACTGGTAGACATAAAGGTGGTTAGATTCTTTTGGGTTGGGTGGTGGGCCAGGACTTTCTGACTTCTATGATGAAACTTATTTGAAATTTGTTGCCATGTTCCTAAAATTACACTTTCTGTTTTAAACTCTATTGGTTGACCTTTCTATGATCGTCCACTCCCGAATCATTTCTTGAGGTGCATAGTGATTCCGTGGCTTATGCTTTTTGATTTAACATAACTGTACTACAATTGGGGGAAATTTTTCCTCAAGTCTGGAACATATTCTGTCTAGTAATAAGATTTTCATTGCCTTCAAAAGTCACATCCCAATATGCAGCCACCAGTGGCAGTTATTGGGAATGTTAAAAAAGAAAAAAAAATCATTCCCATGTATGGAAACACTTTTCATCAGAGCTAGAATCCACCTGTGGGCATAACAGGCACATGCCCCATTTCAAAAAAAAAAAGGGGGGGGGTTGAGTAAGTAGATAAGTGCTTTGCTTTGTCTCACATTTCTTGTTTTCAGACATCACACTTTTTCACTTATGGATTTGCAACTCCACGTTTTGTCTTGCATTGGCCCGAACTTTTCAGTGATCCACACAGCAGTACTTCAGAACTGCTGTTTGTGATGTACTCTGACAGGCAAGCACCCCATCTCCCATATGGGTCCTCCATGTTTTACCACCGTGTTTTTTTGGAGGAAATAAATCTCAGATTTTTTTACCAGTCCTCTGTTAGACGTGCGCCCTCCCCATTCTTAAATTCTGAATCTGCCCTCACTTTATTTTATAATAATTTCAGTTGTTATCAATAATAGTCTGATTACATGGAAGATAGTGCAGAATAGTGATGCAGCTAAAATGACTGATTAAATTAATCATTTTCTGATTGAGGGAAAGGATTTTCTGAATAGCCTTGTGGTAATTGCATCATGATTCAATTTAGCATTATTGGGTAATTCGCCAATTAAAAACTTTAAAAAGAAATGTAATGGGTAAAAAGCACACTCATCCATTTGCATCTTTCATCATTTTTATTACTTAAAACTGAAATTGCTTTTAAAAACTAATTTGAGCATGATACTGTAAAGCGTAGTAATCATCCTGGAATTTTTTGTATATGGCCTGGAAAAGGCCTGGAAAGTCCTTGAATTTTTTCCCCCAAAAAGAGTACGAACCCTGCATCTATTAAGCATGAATATATATAAAAGGCATTTAGAATTATGAACAATATATACAACAGTAGCCTACATGTAATGATCTCATATATTATATTTGGAGAAATTTGAAGAAAATCAAAATGATAGCTCTGATATTGTGAACTGACATCTTTCATGCACATTTTGGTCAACACTTTGAACGAGTTCATCAGTCATCATAGATCACTGACCTTGATCCCCTTCATCATACATGTCTGTTTGCCCATCTCTGAATCTCTCGCACATCCTTCACTTTTAAAGTTCAGACCGTACACTCTACTCATTCTACAACGAATTTCTGTTGCATTTCTCCTTTTACCATGAAAAAAAAAACCAGATGACAGCATGAATTTCAATGGGCACTGATTCAAAACCCCCTGAAGAGTAAGAAAGCCTCCGAACTGGTCTGTGACGTCAGAGCTAGTGGGCCGACTGGCTGACTCGCCGCTCCTGAGAACGCCAATGGAGTACCGGGGTGTTTACACTGAGAAATATTTTCGCGAGTGCGATACTAAATAATTCCCGCACACCACAATAAATCGACCGTTTTTTGTTTCTTTATTTTTCGTCCTTAGATAACGTCAAAAGATTACATCCTTAGTTTTCATTTTTTTTTCTCAGTTACGTACAATGATATCTACAAATCGGGGAATTCCAAAGCTTTGCTCTTGTGTTGCGCAAGGATTTCATGTACCAGTCTTAAAAATTAATGTTTCAGGAAATGTTTCCTTTAGTCTTCAACTTGGCTAAAGGAACACAAACAGAATAGTTTTTTTCACGCATAACATCAAAAGCCCAAAATTTTACGTTAAGCATTTTTGCAACTGCCATTTTTTTAAGTGCGTGAATGGCAAATTGGCAGGACTCTATGAACATAATAATTTCACTCAAAACTTTTAGAAATTCCCTTCACGTTCGATTTATTAAAAACAAAACAAAACAAAAGTTATATAATTACATAACGAATGCAATAGCAAAATTTTTTATTTGGGGAGTATATTTCCTGAAATTGCCGTAAGATATGTGCTCAAATCTTGCAACTACTTCTAGAAGGTAAAAAAATTATAAATTAGAATCACTTAGGAAAAATTTCTTTGTCAAATGTGCATGGAAAGTATTGATTTGGATATATTTGAATTTATGCACATAACGTTGCAAATTTTATGCTGTAAATCTAAATGTCATATTTTTTTCTTTCCAACTTTGTAAAAAAAAACATTACACAAAAAGGTATTAATTTTCTCCAGAAGTATATCGTAAACTTTTTTTCATTTTTCAACTGAAACAGATATTGAAAATATCAATTAACACATTATCAGACCCCCCACACACACACACCACCACACACACACACAAAACGGTAAACCGAAGAGAGAAGCATCAACAACCGTGTTCATTTATTATATATAAGTACGTTCTTTTTTTCGCCCCAATGTGCTCCTTACAGAAAGAAACGAAAACTTCTAAAGAACATTCACAGATCAGTGGAAAAATGCTTTTGAAATCTCCCTATTACACTTTTTTACAGTCAAACTGATTGTAACAAAGCAAAGTGACATTAAAAGTAAAACCTACACAGGGCTCTCTGATCCTTCTGCTTCTGCAGAGAGGGATTGCGATGGCCCTCTGACCATGATGCCACACCCCTTCTCAGTTCCCGTTCTGGGGCTTCTTCTCCAGGGGGTTTTGACTGATTGCAGCACACATGTTTACTCATCAATACGACACTGAGAACTAACACCAGATAGCCAATCGCACGGCATGTGGAAAGGGCAAACATCACTGGCTACTGTGCTTACATCGTGCAGTACATTGCAAAGGAGATTGAAATCCGAATAGCCCTCATTATATCACTCCAAAAAAATATTGTGCCAATAAAAGCGTATAGTGCAATATGTCCCCTTTTTTTTACACTTTTCCAACCGTAGGTTGAAAAAGCGTATATGCTCCAGCTTTGTCCGTCCGTCTGTCCGCACGATAACTCGCGTAAAAATGGTTCAATTTCGATGAAATTTTAGTATGTGGTAGGGGACCACCTGGGGATGAACCCTATTGAAAATGGACGAAATGGGGTCAAAGGTCAGGACATAAGGAGCGGGATGCATTCCATTGCCCTATGCATCATAACTTGCGTAAATATGGTTGGATTTCGATGAAATTTTAGTATGTCGTAGGGGACCACCTGGGGACGAACGCTATTGAAAATGGGTGAAGTGGGATCAAAGGTCAGGACATAAAAACAGGATCCATTCCATCGCCCTTATGCGTCATAACTTACATAAAAATGCTTCGATTGAGACAAAACTTTATCATGTTGTTCCGGAAGTATACTTTATCGGTTCTGTTGAATATAATCGAAATAGGGTCAAAGGTCAGGTCATAGGAGCGAGATTTATTCTACAGCCATTATCCTCATAACTTGAGTAATGATTTCTGGTATGTTGGAAAGCGTATCATAATCAATGCATTGCATGATTTTACTAACTTATTTTGTGAATTGCTCTGTGAATCAATCATCCAAGTATTTTTGCATAATGCATAAAACTTTTTTTTTTTATTTGTGCGGCATTTCTGTTGCACAAAATTTTTTTTGAAGTTTAACTCTTGTTTTATGCATCATCATTTCTGGGCTGGTGCAGTGGATGCACACATATTCACCAAAAAAAAAAAAAATAATTATAATAAACTGTTTTTATTTGTTTATTTCATGAACATAGAAGAAATACATGATAGAATTATAAATAAAGTGTCCTAAAGTGTAGTTGTTTTTGCATTTGTGTCCATAATCTAAGTAATGTGCACATGAAAAGTATCCTTGAAGTAGCTGATAAACTAATGGCTTTATGTTGGTTTGCATGTTTTGTAGCAGTATGTTTCTAGCTATTGAAAAAATTAGCAAAAATGCGGAAACAAAAAGCTATACGTTGAATACATAGTAAGGGAAATCAACTCCATTTTCCTTCAGCTAGGCTACTTGGTGTATACATGGCCTAGCAGTTTCCTCCTCCTTGTATGTGACATGGTACTAATATGAAAGTTTTGTGTATCACTAACATTTTTGTTACTCATCATTTGGGGTGCAGAATATGTTTGAACGAGGTATCAGGGAAATTAAGGCAGCTATGGGGAAATTTTTGCTTGATGGTAAAATAATAGTAAAACCAAAAATTGACTTATTAACAACTATAACGTGAAAGGTAAGAGTAATTTACTGCACGGTAATCAGGTAATCATTTTGAAAAAGGTCGTGTTGTTATGAATACAAGAGGTTATGGGCGCAGTGATGTACTGCCGGCTGCCGCTGGCAGATGATTCACCGAGCCCAAACGACTTTACTAATGCCAAGGTGAAGACAGCATGGCGTGAGTAACTAGTACGACGCAACCACTAGTTACGTTAATAAATGTTTCCGAAACTAATGGCAGCGAGTGTGTCATAGCCACCGATTTGAAAAATTATTGGGGGTTCCGGACATTTTAAAGCAAATGACCCCTGCAATTTTTAATGGATTTAAGTCTAATTTAAATTTCATTCAGTAAAATTATGTGGCACAATAGATGCCTGAAATGCTAGAATGAAATAAATTATAGTTAATTGCAAAATTTTCTTTTAACTGCTTATTTTTCAGCCTCTCTGTTTTCATCTAGACCCAAAAATGTTTCGGACATTTTGAATCTAAGTGTATATTTCACATTTTGAATCTAAAATAAATGCTAGTTCTTTTTCAGATTTTTAAGTAACAGGCTTTTAGGATAGTTCTTAATCATCAAAATATGGTCTAATAATCGCTTAAACTTGTATGAAAGTCCGCTACAGTTTTGGGGGAAATTTCGGACAAAAAAAATTGTGTTCTGAGGAAATATTGGGCCCTGAAACTTTTCTGCGCCCCTGCTCATCATTTACTTGAATTTTTAAAGTTACATTATTTAATTTTATAATTTTTTTTTTTTTTTGAACATTTGTTCTCTACCCTTTAACATTAGCTATTGGTGTGGGAAGTTCATAATTGTCTCACAACACCACTTCAAAACCCCATGTATTGGTGAAAAAAAGGTTAATGCTAACAAAAGACAGTTGCAATTGTATTACAGATGTGATGTAAAATGAAGTAAACAATGTTGTATCACAGTGGAAAATTATGTTGGGTTTCTGATGTCAATAATTGTTTTGTATATGCTGCTATAACATGCTTTTTATACATTGTGCTCATGATGTTTTATTTTTAAAAATCTGTTCATAGTGTGAAGTTGTCTTAAATGAATTTAAAAACAAATTGAAAATAAAAAATGTTGCAATGAAACAATTTTGGGTTTACTCTGCTCACCACTCCAACTGAAAAACTTAGTATGTAAAGAAGACAGAGGGTTACAAATGAAACTGGTTATTCCAGTTTCAAATTTAACTCCATTGCCTGTGATTGAGGATTAAAACTCAGAAATAGGCTGCAAAATTATAAAATTAATAGCAAGAGAAGAGAAAGTGCTACCGAGAAATATAGCACATACATTCGTGAAGTACTGGTGTAGACTTATGTTGGAGGTAGCAAAAATGAAGTGATTTTCATCTATGTATCACTTTGATGCTGTTTTTGAATAGAATATTCTAAGAGCACTTCAAACGTTGCACAGTAGGGCTTTTATTGACATTACTGCTTTATAGCACTAAGTGCATAGCCTTGCAAATTTGAGAACATTGGGAGGTTTTTTAACTGTCAGTTAATTTGGTGTGTTATTATTGTCAGTTTTCAGTACACTTAAAGTGGACTTAGGACTTCCTTAATTTCCTTTCTTTTTATTGTATTTGTTTACTTAAAAACTGTCATTTTAATCATCAATTTTGATGCACATAGTATTTGGAATAAGATTTTTTATTTTATGTATACATATTGCTGCAGTGTATTCTGATTTGCATCAGCCTTGAATAAAAGGACACTGACTGATGTAGTTGAGTTCTGCTACAACCATATTGCTATTAACTTTTATGTGTTTTGTCAAAATTTGTGTTCATTGCACTGAGATTCTGTTGCAGAAGTTATTGCTGTTTTAAATTAACTGTACTTTTAATCGCAATATTATTTTGATCTATAACTCACATTGTTTTAGTGCCCTGAAGAAAAAAAGATGTGGTACGCCACAAGAGGAGGCACAGTGACGAAAGCCAGTTATCTGGAGAAGCTATTGGCGAGAAAAACTTAGCTCGACTGCATAAGCAGGTAAGTTAGAATTTGTGTGGTTTGCTACTGCATTACTAATATGAACATTGATTTGCACATTTCATCATTAGGACATATTAAAAACATATGAAGCAGGTGGTTAAGTGTATTAAGTGTTATTATAAAGATTGGAAAATTAGAAAAAATAAAGTTATTTTGCTGCACACACAAATTCTATAATGTTATTATTGGCATATTTTCACTGTATTCCATGTAACCACTTCCTTCAGAAAACTTAAAATTTTCATCATCCTGGAGCAGGAATCAAACCCGCACCTTCCGATTTCCTGTCGAGCATGCTAGTCATTACACTACCCAGGACAAGGAAATTCCAAGCAACTGAACATAGATATCTGAGAACCTTCAGATTTCTGCTGTCAAAGCTATTCCAGCCAGATGGCAGTTGCTTGGAATCTCCTTGTCCTGGGTAGTGTAATGACTAGCATGCTCTACTGGAAATTGGGAGGTGTGGGTTCGATTCCCGCTGCAGGACGATGAAAATTTTCAAGTTTTCTGAAGGAAGTGGTTACATGGAATACAGTGAAAATATTCCAATAATAGCATTATAATGCCTACCACGTATTTATGAAGAATTATTTCTTCGAGGAAATTCATTTCCCAATTGTATATGAAAATCTATAATGTATTTTCTATGGTGGAATAAATGAATAAGAAAGAAAAAGATGTGTTTTTATCTATTACTAAGTAGATCATGTGTTTAGAACTGGGTAATTATAGTATCAGTCACACTGTGTTTTCATGTGATGGTGAAGTGCAAATTGAAGAAATTGTTTATACCCAAGGGTAACATGTTTACACAAAATCAAAACATCAAACATGTGTTCTGTTCCTTAATTTTAATAATTTCTGCATTTAGTTTTCATTGTCACAGGTTTTGCTGGTATATATATATTAATCAGAGGTTTACTTTGTACATATGAAATGAACTTTAGGAAGTTCATGGAAAATGTACAGTCAGATCTAGGTTTATCTTCTGTTACCCAGCAAACTGAGCCAAAATGTTGCCTGCAGTCCCCCACACTGCTGTGAAGAATTGTAAATTATTAATGAGTTCATGGAAACCTATTAGTATGTTATAAATTATTCCATAGTTATAGAAGTCCTTTACTTTTTAAAAATCAGTTGTTTGTTGGTTGGCTTCAATCCTTTGGATCATGCTTTCTCAAAATTTTTGGTAACAAACTATCAAAATAGCATTCTGCTCCTTAACCAAAGCTCTTTAAACAACTTTGTAACTGGTATTGACAAATTGCTACACCACAGTAAGCTAGATTTTGATTAGGCAAACTTTGCACTGAACCATTATTGAACTTAACCTATACGTATATTGAGAAGACATTTAAAAAAACCTTGCAGCTGTGGAATTGCTATGAACTTGTGGTAATCTTATGGCTTTTATTGAATAGCGAGTTCTTCATTGTACAGCTTAATAATGAAACCAGCAGGTGGAGAAAACAAAAGAGTGGACTCACTCAAGGTAGTGTTTTGGCCCCAACTGTACTTATAGTGTACATTAACAACAAATCAATTAAGGCACAAACAAGAAGCAATATGTATGCAGATAAGATAAACACTTCAAGACAACTGAACACCTACGAGATTCCCAACAAAAGTTCTGCACACTGTCCATTTTTAAAAAAAAGTGTGAAGTAACAGAAAACTGACCTTATTGTCATTCAATGTACTCCCCTCCGCTGCTAATGACAGCTTGCTAGCTGTGAGGTAGGTCCCGGATGCCCTGTAGTATGCCATCTTTGTCCAGCTGTTGTATTACTCAGGTCATGTCCAATGACTGTTCGTCCAACGATTCGTAGTGGATGCCCTGGAACAACTTTGGGAAAATACCAAAGTCGGGTGGACTGAGATCAAGGCTGTATGGTGGGTTAGGTACAGTTTCCCAGCCATATTTTGACAAAAGTCCCCTTACCGATACTGCACCATGACATGATGCATTGTCATTCAGCAAGATCGCTCCCGCTTCCAACAAGTTGGGCCGATTTTGACGAATTTTTGGTCTCAACTTTGTCCTCAGAAAGTCACGATAATATTGTGCATTGACATTTTGCCCTACCGGCACTTGATCAGAGACCACAACACCCTGGGCATTGTATGCAAAAATCATCATTTGCTCCACTTCGGGTTGTTACCAACGACACTTTGAGGGGCATGGGGAACTTGGATGCCTCCATTCCGCTGATTGTGACTTCAGTTCTGGCTCAAAATCACGGGTCCAAGTCCCTTCTATTGCGACAGTTCTGTTCAGGAAGGTGTCTCCCTCCCTTTCGAACCTGTGCGATGCTTCACTCTGGCTGCCTCTGCTCGGGTGAGTTGCATCTTGAACTCCTTTTTCTTGAAAAAGGAGTTCAAGATGAAAAACCCTTCTGCCTCTGCAAACTCAACGAGAGTATTTCCACGCTGGTTTCTGTTGCTGTGACCGAATTTACCTACTGAAGTTTCATTCTGTTGCCGTTGCCCTATTTTTGCATTGAAATCTCCCATAATTATCTTCAAGTGCTGCTTACCTTTATTATTTAGATAACGAATTTCCTCATAAAATTCTTCAATTTCTTCTTCAGGATGACTTGTGGTGGGTGCATAAGTTTGAATAATCTGAGATTTGTATCTTCTTGAGAGTTGGATAACAAGTCGTGCAACCCTGTCAGAGGAACTTGCAACATCTACAACTTTATCCTTCAGTTTCTTGTTTATTATAAATCCAACACCACTAGTTCTGCCAGTATCTGTCCCACGATAGTAGAAGAGATGTCCACTTTTCAGTTCAATGAGATCTTCTCCTTTTCTCCTTACCTCACTCAGCCTGACGATGTCCCACTTGATCCTTTGTAGTTCCTCTTCCAATTCAAGAAGCCTTGAATCAGAAGATAGGGAGCGTACATTATACGTAGCCATGGGCAGCATCAGATGGCAGCCTAGTCCGGTCCTCCAGGGATTCTTAGCACCCTCTGCCTTCATGTCGCACTGGCCGCTGCCTTGGCCAGGTACATTCCAGCTGCCAGAGACTGAGGGCCAAGATTTAAGTTGTGGAGTCATTTTGGAGGGGTTTGGCCATAACTCACCACACTGGCCAAGCGGGTTGGTGAGTGTAGGATAGCATTTCCTCTGATCCCGATGGTATAGTTATACCGCTATTGGCGGTCGTCAGAGCCCCTTTAGTGGGAACAGGATGTACCACGAGGAGGCGGGGTTGACATTTGTCAAAGAGAGGCTATGATGTTACGCATCACCTGACCTTACATCAAAGAAAAAGAATTTAAAAGAATGGATTCAAGGTATAAATTGTCCCAAGATACGAAGATAGTAATCAGGGGCAAATATTCAGGGTGTGCTAGGTGTGCGGCGTACACCCACTGCGAGTCGCAATTTAACCTACATTTTCGATATTGTTTTTCGGATTTATTTCTAATAAAACTCACCAGAGTTTGTCCTAAGGCTTCGAGTGGTGGTTAAAATTAATTTTCCTGTGTAATATTTTCATTAAGAGGAGACGATTTGTTTAGTAAGCATATCGTATTCGTGCTAAGGTCCGCACATCCGACCATGTTTAAGCAACTGTGGTACAAGCACTCCCTGAAGGGCAATGCAAATCATGTTCTTATTTCCCTGTGGTTTCAAACATAACAGCGGAACTCTCAGGGTGTGCTAGCCAAAATGAGCACTGCTTGCAGTCCCATGTAGCAGTGCAATTCAATGTTGTGATACGAGTTGCTGTTATATCATCATTGCCAACCATTATCAATCTACTGCTGGACGAAGGACTCCGCAAGTTTCCTCCACAACGGTCTGTCTTGTGCCAGTCTCCTCCATGTCACTCCCGCATACTTTCGAATTTCATCCACCCATCTTCCATGTGCTTCTGGGTCTTTTCCTGTCCCTTGGAATTCAATCTAAAATTTCGGCTGTCCATCGATGGTCTGTCCTTCTGGCAGTATGTCCAGCCCATTGCCATTTCAGGGATTTAACTCTGATCATGATGTCTTCCACTCTTGTCATTTTTCGGATTCACGAGCTCCTCTTCTTATCTCTCCTGGTTACACCAAGCATGCACCACTCCATACTGCTTTGAGTTGTCTGTAGCCTTTGTATGTCTCTTTTAGTTAAGGTCCACATCTCTGCACCATACGTAAGCACTGGAAGGATGCATTGATCAAACACTTTTCTTTTAAGACATAATGGTATATTGCTCTTGAAAATTATGCTGTTTCTTCCAAAAGCTCTCCAGGCAAGTTTTGTACGCCGATTAATTTCTTCATCAATGTTACCCTCACTTGATATCTGTTGTCCAAGATAAACGTACGTGTCTGTTATCTCCAGCTTTTCTCCATCAATCGATAAATCTTCATTTCTTGTAAAAGCACTGAACATCACTTTTGTCTTCTGAAAGTTCATTTTTAATCCCACTTCTTTACTCTTGTCAGCAAGTTCCTGGATCATACTCTGCAGCTCTGATGGGGTAGTTGCAAAAATGACTACGTTATCAGCAAAACGAAGGTGGGTTAGATAATCTCCATTAATCTTTATCCCTTTGTTTTCCCAGTTCATTGACTGAAAGACATTTTCTAATGTGGCATTAAAGAGCTTCGGAGATATGGTGTCACCTTGTCTCACTCCTTTTTCAATTTTTATGTGTGTTGTATTTTCAAACAGCCGAATCTTTGCACTTGCATTTTCATAGATGTTATTAATAATATTAATGTACGCATCTTCATTACCGCAGGATTTCAGAGCCATTGCAACTGCTGATGGTTTCACCGAATCAAAGGCTTTTTCATAATCGATAAAAGCCATGCACAATGGAAGTTCATATTCCCTCGCTCTTTCAATTAGTTCTCTCAGTACATGGATATGATCTATTGTGCGGTAGCCACTCCTGAATCCAGCTTGTTCTCTCGGTTGAGCCATGTCTAGTGTCACCTTCAAGCGGTGTGAGATTTTATAAACCACTGATAGGAGGCTGATAAGTCTGTAGTTCCTGAGATCCTCAATGTCACCTTTTTTATGTAGCAAGATCATTGTAGCGTTGTTCCAATCCTCAGGAATCTTCCCTTCATTAAGGCATCGAGTGAAAATTTGGGCGAGTACTGTTTCGATTTCTCCACTTGCTTCTTGTATGATGTGTACAGTAATTCCATCTTCTCCTGGAGCTTTTTTCCGCTTCATGTTCTTGATTGCATGTGTAACTTCTGCTGGGAGGACTGGAAGAACTCTGGTACTGGTACCTTTCATGATGCCTGGAGTACATGTATCATCCCTTTCAAATAATTTGGAGTAGAAATCTTTCGCTCTTGTCAAAATTTCTTGTTACAGAACCATCTTATTTTCTCAGTGCCCAAATCTTTTCTTCCCGTACTGAGATGTCCCTTTGCTATCTTTAGGCTTTGGTTGTTTTCAATTGCTTTCCTTACTAGTTCACAGTTGAATTTCCTTACGTATTCAGTGATACTTTTTCGTACTGTCTTGCATAGCTCTATATATTCCACTTTGGAAGTCACATCTTCTTTAGTTGTCCTCATCTCTCTTCTTTTTTGCATCAACATTTTGGTTTTTCCTGATAATTTGTTCACATGCAAATTGTTCTTAGACCCAGCTAATTTTGTTGCTGTTTCCATAAGAGCTTTGGTTACTTTTCTGTTAACTTCAGAAATATCCACTTCTTCCGATGTGAGGCCTTCTAAAGCAGAGAATCTGTTCTTCAGTTCCAACTTGAAGGTATTATGGTGTTTTTTAAGGTTGGTTATGTCAATACATTTTGTTTGTCTTATGAGCTTGCCACATTCGAGTTTAGTGTTGAGGTGTATCTTACATCTCAATAATCTATGGTCATTACCTGTGTTGAACTTGTTTAGCACACTGCAGTCTTCTATGACGAATTTTTTGTTACACATAATAAAATCAATTTCACTTGTCGTCCCATTTGGATGTCTCCATGTCCATTTCCTGTGTGGCTTTTTTTTGAAAAAGGAGTTCAAGATTTAAAACCCTTCTGCCTCTGCAAACTCTACGAGAGTATTTCCACGCTGGTTTCTGTTGCCGTGACCGAATTTACCTACTGAAGTTTCATTCTGTTGCCATTGCCCTATTTTTGCATTG
Organism: Macrothele yani; assembly: GCA_039090855.1. NCBI lineage: Eukaryota > Metazoa > Arthropoda > Arachnida > Araneae > Macrothelidae > Macrothele > Macrothele yani. The sequence continues at coordinate 92,757,790 of CM077013.1, forward strand.
AAATCTCCCATAATTATCTTTAAGTGCGGCTTACCTTTATTATTTAGATGACGAATTTCCTCATATGTTATATCATCATCATCATCATCGTCAACCATTATCAATCCACTGCTGGACGAAGGTCTCCCCAAGTTTCCTCCACAACGGTCTGTCTTGTGCCAGTTATATATATATATATATACATATTTTTTTTATTTTTTTTTATGTATTTCTAGTAAAACTCGCTGAAGTTTGTGCTAGGGCTTCATGTGTGGCTAAAATTAATTCTCGTGAAGAGAAGGTTTGTTGCATCATTCAGTAAACAAAACATTGTAAATAATATTTGCAGCTGTAGGAGTGCTGTTTTACCAGTTGACACCCCAGGTTGTTAAAGCAACTGTAATACAAAGCTCTCCAGATGTTTTTATTTCCGTCTGGTTTCAACGCAGTGGCAAACTTCCCAGGGTGTGCACCCTTAAAAAAGCACCACTGGTCATACTTCGTTGCATTTGGAATAGCGTGGAATCATAAAGACAATTCAGTGCTCTCTACGAGTTACTGTTTCTCTGTCTTTTAATCTTTGTGTGAATTGATGTGTTTATGAGCACAGATTTCAATGTGCAGTTTCAATTTTGATATCCATTTAGGATGGGGAACAGTGTTGATGATGTACTAAGTGTCCCATTTTTTGCCAGAGCTTTTGCAGATTGTGTAAATATAGTTAAGGAAGGTGAGCATCATCCTGTATTTAAGAATCATAGAAAAAAATACTGAAAATTCGTTCTTCACTCCAGTGTTTGCACAGGAAATTAAGATTTTTCTTACAATGGAGAGTATGTAAAAATCTTTACCATAAGTAATTAGACGACCACTAAATAAAAAAATGCTTTCGCATATATTCAAAACCAGTGCGTGAATTTTGCAGTTTGGGATACATAATAAAATTTTTGAGCGTTTTTTTCCCACAACAGTACACACCCAACCTAAATGGGCATGTAATGCCACTGACAGTAATATATGCAGAAAATTTTGCAGAGTACAAAATATGGTCTGTGGTAAACCACATAGTTTTTTTTTTTATTATAATATAAATTATTATTATTATTTTTTTTTTTTTTTTTTTTTTTTTTTTTTTTTTTTAATTTGACCTGAAATCAGTTTTTGTGTCTTGGGGTACTGGAGTGAAAAGATGGTGATAATGCTTACTAGCTGTGATCATAAATCCTGTTTACAGATTTCTGACATATTGGTAGAAATGTCATTTCACAATATCAAGAAACCAATAATGAAGAAAATTTTACACATGATTTATTAAGTACTAAACTTTAGGAATAGTCAGATTTGTAAGATCTTTTGGCTGCAGCATCAGCCTTGTTCACACTAAAAGCAAGCACTCATGTGGTTGACATCAGTTTTTTAGCTTTTGCCAGTAGAGATTTCCAAATTATCGGAATATTGAAGGGTGTATCCGAATTGCAAGAGTTTTTATTGAAGAGAATTTTGATGCTTTCTTTAGCGTAATGAAAATTTGTTTGAGAATGGTGCAATCCTTTTGGTTCAATTCCAGTTTGGAGAGGCAGAGGTATCTTCAATAGTCAGAAAAGAAAGTGCAGAAGTCAGAAGACTTTTTCTAACATCTCTTTTATGTTCCAAAATGCTGCAGTTTATTGTATGAATGGTACTACCAATATAACATTTTTTGCCTGAGGAAGTAGACACAGGGATGAGGTAACCCCAGGATGGTCTAAAGGATCAAGAGGATCTCTGTCTTTAGATATTGATTGAATGGTAGTGGGAGGAGGATTGACTGCAAGCCTGTAACCAAAACTTTTGAAAATTTTGTAAGTACAAGAATGATGGTAGCGGATTGAACCAATAAAGGAGAGGGACGGCTTCTGCAGAGGAGAAAAGTAACAAACAAATTGATTGGCATCAAACTTTTTGAAAAGTTTTTTGACAATTCCAAGGGGAAACGATGGTTTTTGGCAATTTCTTGGATGATTGCATATTCGTTTTGTAATGAGTGAAGTTCATTGCAAATGACATTGGTGCGACAAATGAGTGATTTTAGAGCAGCAAGCTTATAGGAAAGTGCAGTATTAGAGAAAATGGGATGATGTTTGTGAAGAGGTGGGTTTTCTGTAGACAGATGTATGGAGTTTGTTATTGATTCTAGTTATTTGTACATCCAAGAAATTAATACAGTTATTGTTTTCATGATTGAAAGTGAAATCAATGGTGGGGAATTTTCTAGAGATAGAAGAGGTGGGATTGTGCAAGACTTTTAGGCCATGAGGCCAGATTATAAAGATATCATCCACATAACGAATCCAAAGTTTGAGTTGGAAGGGAGAGGTTTTACAATGCTATTTTCAATGTTTTGCACGAATATTTCTACAAGAAGAGGTATAAGAGGTGAAGACAAGCAAAGAGAATTAGTAGTTTTTTTGTTGTAGATTAATGAAAAGTAGGTAATTATTTAAATATCAGTTATTTAAAGAATTGACAAATACGTTCTTAAGTGAGAAAACGCAAAGACAAAAGGAAGTGTAACAATTCATTGTAAAATGATTTGGTTTGTTGCTCTGGAAAAACTTTTAATACCTCCTAAAAAGTCAGGGAATATTTTTTTTTTTTTTGAGAGTGCGAACCCTGTTGGAAATGCCGTATACAGGGTGTTCCACTTAGAGGACTAATAAAAGGAAGTACGGGGTGTCCCACTCGCTACCGAACCCGGCATTTCTTTAATAATATTGACACCAATAAAGATATTGCAACGAAATTTGAAGTGGACTTACCTCATTTCCTGCAAAATGTGATGACTTCACAACATGTGCTGGAAGTGGCCACCATTTGGGTCCAGACAGCATTGAACCCAGCACACCATATTGTGGAAAGTCCTTGCCAGTACGTCCGCCATCACTGCCTGAATTTTTTGGTGATATTAACTTTCAAGGCATCTATGGTTCGCGGTTTCTTTTGGTAAACACTCCCTTTTAGGTATCCCCATAAAAAATAATCAGGAGGCATCAGATCGGGCGAGCACGATGGCCATAGACCCTTCGGAATGACGCGGTCGCCGAAAAAGAACGGAATTTTGGCCATACTGGTGTGTGATGTCGCTCCATCATGCTGATAATTTCCCATGGATAATTTTTCGTTGTCCAACTGATTTACAAAGGTGTTGAAGATTTCCATATCTGCAGCTGTTGTGATGGTTGTATCTAAGAAAATGGAACCAATTATGTGGGGCGGGGTCATCCTACACCAAACACCAATTTTCTGTGAATGAAGGGGTTCTTCGTGTATCGCATTGGGACTTTCATACATACATACATATCACTAAGCTGTTCTCTGAGATTCAGAGGTTTCCTCCAAAAAGAAATACAAACTTCCAGATATTTTTACCTATTGTTGTCGTATCAAACTTCTCCATTTACATCGATCTCGACACACAACTCGTGCTTCACTGATATCCATTACACGCCGCACACAAGATCTTTTATACTTCATACTCATAATCCTTTTCTCATGCAGACACTCCTGAATCTGATCCACCCATGTCTTCCTTGGCCTTCCTCTGCCTTTCCTTCCTGCCACTTGGGCTGAAAAGATTTTCTTAGTAAGCATTTCATCACTCATTCTTTCAACATTACCAAACCACCGAAGCATATTGGTCTCCACCTTGCTAACAACATTTTGCTTCACATCACACAACTGCCATACATCTTCATTCCTCACACAATCATATCGTGTCTTGCCACAAACCCCTCGTAAGTAGCGCATTTCTCCAGCACACAAACGACTCCTATGTTTCTTCTGCAGTACCCAGGTTTCACTGCCATACATCAGAGTAGGAACAATTACAGTTTCATGCACAGCCATGCGGGACTCTCTAGAGAACCCATCATTCCTGTGAAAACCTCCCAGAGCAGCTATGACTTTCAAAGAAGAATTCACTCGCCCACTGATTTCACCATCCAACTTGTTCTCTCTGTCAAACATGCTTCCTAAATACACAAACTCACTCCCCTGGTCAATCACAGTGCCATTAATACTTAAATTCAGTGCTACCCATTCCTCTCTCAAACACCATAACTTTGGTTTTTCCCTTCTTTATACTCAGTTTGAATTTCATGCAAACTTCGTGCATCCGAGTCAACATACTCTGCAACTCACTTTTGCTCTCTGCCAACAGGACAGTGTCATCAGCATACAGCAATCTGCACACACGGATATCACCAAGACATAAACCACTATTATCTCTTTTGGCCTCACGCATGCATGCGTCCATAAATATATTAAACAGCCAGGGTGACATTACACAACCTTGTCTCACACCTGCACCAATGGAAAACCATTTTGATAAAACACCATTCACTCGTACACAAGCTCTACTACCAGCATACATGGCTTTTACACTATTAAGTAGATTCCCAGTAACACCATATTCATTCAATACCTTCCACAAAAGTGTCCTATTGACTCGGTCGTAAGCTTTCTCTAAATCTATGAAGGCAACAAAAACTTTCTTACCAACAGCCAGATACTTTTCAATCATCATGCATAATGCAAAAATTTTATTAGTGCAGCCTTTACCAGGCATAAAACCACTCTGAACATCCCACACTTTCAATGATGTAAGACCCCATACTTTTTCAATAACAACCTTACCAAACACTTTCCCTGACACACTCAATAGGCTAATACCACAATAGTTTTTGCATTCAGTCTGATCACCTTTTCCCTTATACAAGGGAACAATAATAGCATCCTTCCAATCCCGAGGGACCATTCCTAACTCACAGCACAACTGGCAAATTTCAGTTAACCAGTCAATTATAGAGTCACCACCATATTTCAACATCTCTGCAGTTATGCCATCAACTCCTGGAGCCTTACCATTCTGAAGAGATTTTACAGCTTTACACACTTCTTCTCTTGAGATCCCTCCTGTGCTTTCATCCCTCATTGTGACATCATCTGTACCTGTCTCAGAATCATCTTTGCTTTCCTGATCTAATAACTCACAGGTATTCACCCCATCTGTCACTTAACTCATTGGGCTCCCAAATCATTTCCCCAATCTCATTCTTCACACAATTTACAACTTTGTTTCCCATATTTTTCCTGAGTCTCATGTACTTCCAGAAGGACTTTCTATCTTTCCAAAAAGCCAGTTCATGCCTTTCCACTTTCTCCTTCCTATCTTTTGCCTTACTGTGATGAACCAGCTTAGCAGCTTCACGCTTCTTACAGCGATATTCATCCACAGAGACTACCTTGCAACATCCCCAAATAGGCTTCCTTCTTTTTCTTTACTGCCTCTTCAGTCTCAACATTCCACCAAGCATCACCTCTATTGTTACCCACTATTGTGGTGCCACAGACCTCTTTAGCAGCAGTGACAACACAGTTCTTAAAACATTCGCACTTCTTTTCTACATCCCTCTCACCAGACTTCAGATCCTTCAGTCGTTCTCTGAGTAAGTCAGAATACTGCTGATGATCTTCAAGGAGCCTATCAACCTTTATTCTTTCTATCCTGGGTCTCTTCCTATTCCTTTTCCTCCAACCAACATTAAGTTTCACTCGTGACACTACCAAGTAATGATCAGAACCAACATCCGCACCTCTGATCACACGGGTGTCAACAACTAAGTGTTTCAAACGCTGATCGTACACAACAAAATCTATCACACTCTTTTGACCAAGAGTACGATTTTCCCAAGTATATGTGTGGATATACTTGTGGTTGAAAAATGTATTAGATACACACAAACCATTCTCAATGCAGAGTTCAATTAATCTTTCCCCATTATCATTCACACAAGGATCATCAAACTTCCCCAGAACATTGTCAGAAATCGCATTCTGCACACCTACTCTAGCATTGAAATCCCCTGCTATTATAACTTTTTCTTTAGCACCAAACTGGCTCAACACAGCTTTTAGTTCATTCCAGAAATCTTCTTTCTTATCAGAAGGTTCCGAGTCACAAGGAGCATACACTACAACAATTACAATTCTCTGAAGTTTCACTTTCAAACGAATCCAGAGAATTCTCTCACTTATGCAACTATAGTGAATCAAGTTGTTCTTCATTTCACTTAAAATCACACCTACACCAGCCTGTCCTCTCATATTATCCAATACTCCAGACCACACACACTCACCGTGCCATTCACTCCTTCTACCCCAATTTCCTTCTTTTTGGTTTCACTTACGCACAGCACATCCAGTCTATACTTATTCATCTCCTCAATCACCTCACTCATCTTGCCATTTATACCTCTAGTATTCCATACACCAATCTTACATTCACTCAGCCGCGATCGCTTTCTCATACGCCGTTTAGAAAGTCCAGGTCGATTCCGTGGTGGACCGTCCTTCTCAAGTGTGGTAGGTCCACCATATCCCGCACTTGAGTCATTCATAATATTTCTTTTTGTCTTTTTAATCAGGTAGATACATCAGTGTGGGGGATTAGCCCACAGCTGAGGGTTCCAGTTGGTCATTCAACCTAAGGATTCTGGAACAAAACCCAGTGAGTTGGGGTCTTTTCGCCAATGTCACACAGAACTAGCTTGCACCTCTCCATGATTCACAGAGGCCCTAGTTGCTGTTATGTGTGCCATTGTTACCACGGAGCGCCCCGAGGAGGCAAACCCATCGTTCACTACGACCGCCTGCGCATTGGGATTTTCACTGGCCCAAATATGGGAATTTTGAGAATTGAGGTATCCAGACAGTGGCACCACACTTAAAAATGTGTCTGCCACTAAGGAGCACTCCGGCTGGCTGGCGGACAGCGCCGGGTTCAATGCTGTCTGGATGCAAACGGTGACCACTTCCAGCACATATTGTGATGTCATCACATTTTGCACAAAATGAGGTAATTCACTTCAAATTTCGTTGCAATACCTTCATTGGTGTTAATATTATTAAAGAAATGCTGGGTTTGGTAGTGAGTGGAACACCCTGTAGAATAAATTCTGAACTTACCAAAAATTTATTTGCAACACGTGTTGTTCCAATTACACAAACTGAGAAATTTCTTTTTTATATATATGTCTAAAAAACTTCAGCACAAGCTTTACCAGTGGTGTGGTCGATGTCTAACCAGTATTCTACCTCAGCCTACGTGTTGAGAAGCATTTGTGATATCACGTTGTTGATTGTAGCGCAAATTCTGTTATGTAAGTCTTCCAGATTATGCACTGGCGTAGCATACACCTGGTTCTTAACAAACCCCCACAGGAAAAAGTCGGGTGGAGTTAGGTCTGGTGATCTGGAGAGCCACACAATGAATGTGTTGATCCTCTCCCAATCCATCATGTCGTGAAGTGATCATCCAAGAATGTGCGGACATCATATCATTGGCAGGGTGCCCCATCTTGTTGGAAAATTGTTCCTTCAGGCAGCTGTGGCACAACGTATTCCTGTAACATGTCCAGGTATACTGTATTGGTCCAGTTACCATGCCCTCTGCAAAAATAAAAGGACTGATGATTTTGTCCTTCATGATCCCACACCAAACATTGAATTTTGGAGAATCCCATTCATGTTCACTAACAACATGCAAATTTTTGGGCCCCTAGATGTGGCAGTTATGTCTGTTTATTTTTCTAGTCACATGGAATGTTGAACTTGTGTGAAAAGCATATCTGATCTAGGAATGCATCATCAGCATCAGTTTTGGCAAACATTATCTCTGCAAATTTTTTCTGTGCCACCCTGTTGTGTGGCTTAACTTGTTGATGCAGTTGAATCTTGTACCATGTAAATGCAGCCTTTTATGGAGTACCCAATGTTCATTGTTGTTGGTAGGGTGCCTAGCTGCACACTAGCTTCTTGAGTGGATTTTGTCAGGCTTCTGTAAAATGACTTTTAGATCAGTTCCTTAGAAACCGTACGCTTAGCATGTTTACCCGTTTCATAACAGATGCACAAGTTGAAATGTCTGCTATCACTCCAAGGTTGTACTCATGGCGAAAATGGTACTGTGCAAGTGTTGCAGACTTCAATTTCACAAGCAATAGCACACCAAAAACCTTCTGCTGTGGTGTCCACATGGTGACTGATGCAGAAGTTATCTACTTCTGCCACATTGCGGCAGAAATAGATAGCTTCTGTGCATGCAGTGCGCACCCAAATTCACCTGGTTTATAAATTTCACAGCTGCTCTTTACAATGGCGTCCACCTTCTGTCATTCGAACTAGTACTTTATATGTTACAAATTTTTCTTTTATTATACGTCTAAGTTGAACAACCGGTATATCAGTCTTATGTTTGTGACAGGATATTTTGATAAATTATTTTTCTTTTATTATATAGTTTTGTATGGATGCTGCATGAAATTGTCTTTCTTTGCCAAGCTCCCTTCTACAGTGAAATTCTACATGCAGCTCTTAGCTGCTTGTGGCCAAAGACTTCATTTGATTGTACTTTGCCAAAATCTAGCACTAGCCATACTACATTGATTTTTTTATTCAGCTGTAGTTGATTTAGGATTCAGCCCTGTGTTGATTAACAGGCACCTAGTTTTTAAATGATTGATAAACTTATTGCAGTATTTGGCTTTTACTGATTCTGATAACTTTTCACAAAATCTTCCATGGGTTTTGAGCCTATCTTTTATTTAATTTTTGTTTGGTTTATACTCTAGATAATTCGTGCCATACACATGTATCACAGAACACAGTGCCAGTGGGGAATGCTGTTGGAACAAGCATTTCACTGGGAGGATGTAGTGCGTAATGAAGGCAACAGAGACAAAATTTTCAAGCACACATTCATTCCAGAGAGATCTGCACTTGTGCGTACAATATTCTCCCCCAAAATAGGTAATGTTTTCATATTTGTTTATGAAATGTAAAGCAATATTGTAATTTCTTAAGTGTTTGAAGTTAATATCTGTAATTTAGATTTTTTCTCAGTTGTTGAAACTTCCTGTTTAAGAATTCTATTGCTTTCATGTGCAGTCAGTAAATCATGTACATTTTTATTTGCTTGCATACATACTCTTTTTTAACTGCCATAAAATACATTAAATAATTGATTTTGGTTAGTAAAAATAACCAAATATTAAAATATGTGGTATTATATAATAGAATAATAGCTATACACTATACGCACTACTGTTTCACACGTTATATACGTTCTATGCGTTGTGTGCATATTTGCAGCAAAATCATCTTGGCATTTATATATCATATATGACTAGGAATATTATTACAAGTTTCAATTATTATATCATCAAGGACTCACCTTGTATCGGTATTCCAAATTAGTAAGCTTCATCCTGTATCTTGAAATAAAAATATGTATCTAGCGTGTCACCACATAGAATTATCATATTGCAAATAGGCCCAATTGAAATTTGCGACCAGGGTTTAAACTCAAATAAAACACGACTATGGATATCATACAAAGAGAGTGTGAAAGAATTATATACAATGCAATTAAAAAACCATTTACCATCAACAGGTGTCGTCAATCATTAAAAGAAGGAGTGGACATAATCAATGACAATCCAAATAGACCTTAAATAAAATTTCGTCAATTATTGAAAAACGCCAGACAATCTCTGCAACACGCACACGACTCCACACCACAAACCACCGGACATGTTTCGGCACGACTGACTTTCGGCCATTATCAACGGTATGCATCCTGGATCAATGTTCAAAGTTGTTATATATCTAGGACATCTCAGCTTCACCTCCGCTACAGTTGCCCCACGTCGACTTCTTCCGTCATCGTTACATATACGTGTATTCACGTGTGAGTCACATCCACGCCATATATTGGATTAATTCTGGGATTGCTGTCGCTGTTTTTATTTCGTAAGTATATGTTATTTCTTTTATTTTCCTTTTTGTTGTTAAATTTCGTATTATTTTCTTGCTGTATTAGGTATTTCCACGGATATGGGATATCCTTCGGAGTAGACGTATTGCAATTGGAGCTTTGGGTTTTCTCAATTGTCATAGCCTCAGACCACAAAATTTGATTATGTTTATTGTGGGAAGTTAAGATTTTACTATTTTCCCAATCGGGTATTAACTCATTTATCATACAATGTTGTATAAGTGATGTTTTTTCTTCCTTTTTAATCCAATTACTATAGTGCTCATTCAACCTCGTTTTAAACCTTCTTTTAGTACTACCAATGTAATATTTGTCTTGCTTATTTTCCTTTGGATCTATTGTAGGAATCATGTACACACCTGTCATGTTCGGCAAGCTAAAAACCCACACGTGTGATAGGCCAATTAGACCCATTGTTAACAAAAATAAAGCCCCAACAATCAGATTTAAAAAAAGGTTTTTAACCATTTGAAAATGTATTATTGCAATCACAAATATACAGTGAAGAATTCAACCGAAGTAATCGACAAGATTAAAGCTTTTGATGGTGCCGAATATTTGATGTATAGTATGGATGTCATCTCACTGTACCCAAACACTCCCACAACGGATGCTATTAAACTAATTGAAGAAAGATTAGAAGAAGAAAAGATCAAAGTTTCGAAAATTGAAAGCATTGTATGTGCACTCAAGCTCATAACCGAAAACAATTACTTCACTTACAATGATACAATTTATAAACAATTATATGGCGCACCAATGGGATCACCAATATCTGGTTTGCTTGCTGAGGTTATTATGCAAGACATAGAAAAGAAAATATTCAACAACAGCTCTAGTAGTAACTTACCTATACTATATTTACGATATGTCGATGATGTATTGATCTTCTGGCCGCACTCGGAAAATGATATGGAGATCTTCGTAAACGACTTCAATATTATATACACAACTATTCAAGTAACATATGAAAAAGAAATTGACAACAAACTTAACTTTCTTGACATTTCTTTATTTAAGCATCAAAATAAAATGGAATTCAGTGTATATCGAAAACCTACTTACATTCTTGCTATAATTCCCAATGGCTGTCACCCATAGAGGTATAAAATTTCAGCGTTCAGAGCATTCATAAATAAGGCTATAACACATTCATCAACAAAAATTGCACTTATAGAGGAAATAAAAAGGACTAAAGACACTGCTAAATGTTTTGGATATCCTGTTGGCTTGATAGATTCATTATATCACAAAATAAGAAGAGGTGGTGTACTGAAGCACAACAATGGAGTAACAAAAAGAAATACGTTATTTTACGGAAGTATCCCATATTTACCTCCACTAAGCAATATTATAAGAAAAGAATGCCAGGATTACAATATTGAAATTGCTGAAATAGTTACTGATAATTCTAAATTACTGACAAATAGTGGTTACAATAAAAATCCACTAAATAAGGCAGGTGTGTACATGATTCCTACAATAGATCCAAAGAAAAATAAGCAAGACAAATATTACATTGGTAGTACTAAAAGAAGGTTTAAAACGAGGTTGAATGAGCACTATAGTAATTGGATTAAAAAAGAAGAAAAAACATCACTTATACAACATTGTATGATAAATGAGTTAATACCCGATTGGGAAAATAGTAAAATCTTAACTTCCCACAATAAACATAATCAAATTTTGTGGTCTGAGGCTATGACAATTGAGAAAACCCAAAGCTCCAATTGCAATACATCTACTCCGAAGGATATCCCATATCCGTGGAAATACCTAATACAGCAAGAAAATAATACGAAATTTAACAACAAAAAGGAAAATAAAAGAAATAACATATACTTATGAAATAAAAACAGCGACAGCAATCCCGGAATTAATCCAATAGATGGCGTGGATGTGACTCACACGTGAATACATGTATATGTAACGATGACGGAAGAAGTCGACGTGGAGCAACTGTAGTGGAGGTGATGCCGAGATGACCTAGATATATAACAACTTTGAACATTGATCCAGGATGCATACCATTGATAATGGCCGAAAGTCAGTCGTGCCGAAACATGTCCGGTGGTTTGTGTGGAGTCGCGTACGTGTTGCAGAGATTGTCTGGCGTTTTTTAATAATTGACGAAATTTTATTTAAGGTCTGTTTGGATTGTCATTGATTATGTCCATTCCTTCTTTTAATGTTTGACGACACCTGTTGATGGTAAATGGTTTTTTAATTGCATTGTATATAATTCTTTCACACTCTCTTTGTATGATATCCATAGTCGTGTTTTATTTGAGTTTAAACCCTGGTCGCAAATTTCAATTGGGCCTATTTGCAATACGATAATTCTACGTGGTGACATGCTAGATACATATTTTTATTTCAAGATATAGGATGAAGCTTACTAATTTGGAATACCGATACAAGGTGAGTCCTTGATGATATAATAATTGAAACTTGTAATAATATTCCTAGTCATATATGATATATAAATGCCAAGATGATTTTGCTGCAAATATGCACACAACGCATAGAACATATATAACGTGTGAAACAGTAGTGCGTATAGTGTATAGCTATTATTCTATTATAAAATACATTGTTGTGCTGGATTTCATTGGGCCATTTTCATCATAATCTTGCCACTTTGAGCCAAATAGTAAATATTTTTTTCACTTTTAGAGATAAAAATATGGGATGTTATGGCCAGTTTAACCATAGGTGCCTCAATGATTTAGTTGGAATTGTATGCCCCCAATAAAAATGTTGTGGGGCACCCTGTATTTTAAAAAATTCACACTTAGCGTCATAGGTGATGAAATTGAAAGATATGTGTTATTCTTAATCAGCAGAGCCTATCAATACATCACTATGGATTATCCTCCTTATATGTAGATTAACCTTTGAGTGGTTTATCCTTGAAAAAATGGTGAGGAGAATCTCATAATTATTTCATTCTCAGAACCACAAAAATTCTTGCCTCCCCTGTCCTCCTAAAAATTCTTTTGCTCCATTACCAGTGACTTAATTTGTAGCACGTGTTTTGTAAAAAAAGATCGTGCTTATGTTACCGGTTTGTCCGTCCGTCCGTACCCACGATATATATGCAACTATTAGTCTGATTTGAAAAATTCTTTTTTCATTGGGAAGTTTGAAATATGCGAATGATGATCCTTCATTTCCTTTTTTTTTTTTTACAATGTACAATTTCGTTGCTAGAGGGCGTAAATGCAGATGACGTCGTATTCAAAAATATGTTTTATTCCACATATTTGCTTTTAAACATCCGATTGAAAAAGTTCTTTTATCTGTCGATTCCATTCATGTCGAAGAGTATTTTAGATATAGTTACTTTTGAAATTACGCATAGATTTTCTGCTACAGGGCGTAAAAGTAAATTACATTTTTTCTGATAACTCTTCTTCTAAAACTCTGATTTGAATTTTTTTTTCTTCAGCGGATACACCTCCTGATGGAAAATCTTTCGCATATAATTTCAAATTTTTTGATAAAGAATACTTTGGCCACCAGGGGCGTAAGTGTTGATTTTTGCTTCTGATGTATTTGCCATAAAATCTGAGCATCTAAAATATCGATTGAAAAAATTCTTTCGTGGACTGATGCCACTCACATCGATAAACCTTTTGGGAATATTTTCTTCTTAAAATATTCCACAGTTTCTCTGCCAGGGGGCGTAGATGTATATCTTATTTTTGTCAATATCTACTTCTAGGAGTCCGATTTGAAAAATACCTTTTTTGTTGGACAGTGTTTCCAGTTTGACATGTTTTTCATATAATTTCAAAATTTTCAAGTAATTCATAGACTTTCCGCTAGGGGGCGTAAAGGTAAATTGCTTCCCCCTATCTCTGCTTCTAAATCTCCGATTTGAAAAATTCTTTCTGCACCGGATACAGCTCCTGATGGGAAATCCTTTGCACATAATTTCTAATTTTTGTAAAATATAGTTTGGCCACCAGGTGGCATAAGTCTTAATTTCCGCTTCTGATGTATTTGCAGGAAAATGTGAGCTTCTAAAATCTCGATTGCAAAAAAGTCGTTTGTTGACCGATACTACTCATGTCGACAAACCTTTTAGGAACATTTTTTTCTTGAAATAATGCATGGTTTCTATGCCAGGGGGCATAGATGTATATCTTATTTTTGTCAATATCTGTACTTCAAGGAGTCCGATTTGAAAAATTCCTTCTTTGTTGCATAGTGTTTCCGATGCGAAATGTTTTTCCTATAAATTCAAAATTTTCAAGTAAATCATAGACTTTCCGCTAGGGGACACAAAGGTAAATTGTGTTTTCTGTGTTATTTCTGCTTCTAAAACTCCGATTTGAAAAATTCTTCTTGTATCACATATAAGACCTGATAAAAAATATTTTTCACATAATTTCTAATGTTTGGTAAAGAATGGTTTGGCCACCAGGAGGCATAAGTGTTGATTTCTGCTTCTGATGTATTTGTAGCAAAATCTATGCTCCTGAAAACTCGACTAAATTTTTTTTTTCTTGGACCGATACCGCTCATATGGAAAAACCTTTTGAGAATACTTTCTTCCTAAAATAATGCATGGTTTTTCCACCAGGCGACGTAAAGTCACATCTTATTTTTGTCGATATCTCTGTTTCTAAGAGTCCAATTTGAAAAATTCTTTCTGTGTTGGAGAGCATTTCCGGTGCGAAATGTTTCTCATATAAATTTATGTTTTTCTTAGTTCACAAGTCTGCAATCAGAGGGCGTAAGATCACGATTCCATTTACAGCAATATCTGAGGGATTAAAAACCCGATTGAAAAACTTCTTTCTTCCGTCAGATACTATTGTTTTCCATATTGGTTCCATTGACTTTAAATTTAATTTGCATCAGAATGGATTCAAAAGACGTGCTTATTACACCCGAAAATTCGGTGTCCTCTTTCTTGTTTTTTTATTATTAGTAGTTTAGCATTGTGACTGGTGCACTACATCTAACATTGTACACAATTTTATTTATTAAATATATTTACTTAGAATTACTGTGGCCAAGCGTAATAAAACAATGTTTCTCATGTGAAAAGCTCTGAATTCAAATCTTGAAAGGTCTCTCCAGTGAACATTTTTTTTTTATTGAAAATTTAACAACCACCATGAGCAACTCAATGGGTTATAAGCAGTTGCCCACCCCTAATTTAGAGCCACTGGTTCCAGAAAAGGGAGAGAGCCAGCACAGGAAGACATAAGCAAAATCCATGCCTCACCGGGATTCGAACCCGGACCCAACTCAGACGAATGGTCATAAGCCATAGCTTAGACCACTGCAACACTGGGGTGGTGAACAATTTGCATAAGCAACTTAGTACTGTTATACCTCCATTAACGGACACCTCTGAACAACGGCTTCTTTTGGTTGGTACACAAAAGCTGCAGTAGAAACAGTATTAGTGATAACCTCCAAGCAACGGAACATCTCAACAGCGGTCAATGGACACCCCAGCTAGTCTGGAAGTAGGACAAATATACACCTTGTTACTATTGTTGTGACATCTACAAAATGCTGTGTGAAAAGAAATTATTTATTGGTCTTAAATTTCCTGAGAAGTAATGGATTCCTGGAATTTTTATTTTTACATTATTATTATTATTATTATTATTAAAGATGATTCCACCTCTTCCTGAGGTTTTGATCTTCCTTCTGGGGTGAGTATGAATGTTGTACCAAGTCTGAGAAGTGGTATTTCCTTCCCTCAGTTGTCCAGGAACTTCCTTACTATCCTACAAATGTCCAGGATAGCCGCCTTCTGTAGTTCCATGTAGGTGTTAGGTTGAAGGTCTATTGTCTGTATAGAGCTGTGAATGGTCTTAGGTATAACTCTTGTGGCTGATATTACTGTGGGGACAGTGGTGATGTTCTTCATATGCCAATTTCCTTGACTTTGTATCGTAAGTCATTATTCTTTGACAGCTTCTCTCTGTGCATCTTGTGGATGCTGCACGTGTTGGGCACAGTTATATCAGTGAGGTATGTTCACTTCCTCTTCTTGTCAACTAGGACTATGTCAGGCCGATCGTGGGAAAAGATCTTATCTGTTCTGATCGTTCTGTCCCAGTACATCTTGTGGGTGTTGTTCTCTAGAAGTGTTGTTAGCTCATACTTGTAGTAGGGAACAGGTCAGTTGTAATAAGGTGGTGCTTTCTTGTCAGTTTCTGGTTGAGGATCTTGGCGATTGGATTGTGCCTGTTTGTGTACTCTGTTTGTGTGAGGACTCTGCACTCTGCTGTGATATGTTGGATGGTCTCTGGTGTTTGATAGCATTGCTGACATGTCACTTTCCACTGACGTTTCCATCAGGATATGCTTCCGATAGTTTCTGGTGTTTGCAACTTGATCTTGTATAGCCATCAGGAACCCTTCGGTCTCAGCAAAGTGATATCCATTTGTTAGCCATAATTAGTGTATTATTTTTATTATTTGCTTTCTCATCTGTAGCATAGTCTTCTTGTCAGTACTGACATAGTCATTCATGGTTTAAAAACTATTATATGACATGGTATTTCCTTCCCTCAGCTGTCCTTGGGCATTCATTGAGAATCATAACTTCTTAGATTTCGGGCCTTAAGTGCTGTAGACCCAAAGCATCAAGCTGTGTTATAACAGTCTAAGGAATTAGGCCAATTGTAGAGATATTGAGATAATTAGTAGATGTATGTGAACTGTTTTCAGCTTCCACATCTGTTTAATCTCTGCAGCCATTTTGACATACTTGTTGATTTTTGTCTCATAGATAGTTGAATATTACAGTCAAATGGTACTGATATATCAATAATGAGTGCTTCCTTTTATCATATATTGCTATGTCTGGGCGATTGGCAGATATGGTTATGCATGTTTTGATCTCACAATTCCAGTATAATTCATATTGTGTGTTATGTAGAACCTCAGTTGGTTGATACTTTATAGTATGGTACTTTTGATGCTGGTAGTTCTGTATCCTGAGCTGATTGTTGGTGTATCATCATAGAAAAGTTATTATATCACAGTGTATAATCAACGTGGGCTAGTATGGTGCATCCACCGCAGATGTGTTTGATGGCTTCACTGCACATACCACATATTCTACATTTGTCATATTGCAGGTCCTCCTTCAAAATGTATTTTCTATAATTTTTGGTTGAAATCACTTTACCTTGCGCAGTCATTAAAACCCAATCCTCTCTCCAAATAATTTCCCTTGCTTCGGCCACTAGTTTGAGGCTTTGTTGTCAACTTCTGGCTTGTCTAACTGGTTTAGACGAACTTCATGAAGTTCCTTTTGATTCCATTTTTGTAATTCTGACTTTCTTATGCTAATCATCGAACATAGGAGATCAATTATGCTTTGGTAGTGATCTCTTGTGATTTAGGTCCTATCATCATCCTGAAAGGGTGAGTTTCAGCCACTGTATACCTTGATGTTCTGCATGACCAGCTTCACCCCATGGTGCAAACATTGTTTCCCACAAATAATTGTCTTTCAACATGATAATGCTCCAGTATGCACAGCCAAATGTGTTCTATCTTGGTTTGAGTGCGTAAAACTAATTAAACATCTTTCATGGCTTACACAGTCACTGGACTTAAAACATTATTGAGTCCCTGTGGGCTGAATTGTGGAAAGGAGAGTGAGCTTTCTTCCATCATATTCACTGGCAAAGTTTAAGGCTTTCCACCATGAGGATGATCTTCTATTTTTCTGATGACTGTTAAGTATTTATTTGAACTTATTTCTCATGGGATAGAAGTTGTTGTAAAATCGATGGGTTGCCCAACACCCTGTTAAACCATGCCTGTAGCTCTTCTCACAGATGTTTCTATTATTGTTTGCATCTCCTGAATGCTGTAACATCAACTTAAATCACTATGTAATTTCAGCAGTGATCTTTTCGATTTTGCTCATAGTCTGTTTCATATATAACTACATACTTCGTATTTTTATCCTTTCAAAAATGTAAGTGCACATTAATCTCTTTATTTTAGTGTCAGTCCTTGCCCTTTTTGACCCTGTGTTAACTAATTTCGCTGAAGTCTGTGAGTGAGGCTTCAATGTGATTTAATTTGAGAGACTGAAAAGTGTGTGAGCTCATTATTTTCCTTCCCCCCTATTTTCAGGGGGAAATATAGAAATATCAGTTCTGGAAATGTTGTCAACAATGTTTGTGACTCTTAACAAGATTGGTGTAGCTATCTTTTTGACCTTTGTTATTGTTAAACTTAATAGACAGTGTACATGTGTTTGATTAACTAATAAAGAAGATCTTTTGTCACTTGAATGAAATAAATTTCTTTCAATTCACAGTATGTGTTTTATTATCTGTTTGCTTATTGTCTTATGTCTTACTCATGTTTCAGTTTTGTTGTTTCTGTGATGTCTGTTAAACATCATCAAATTTTATCATAATTCTGTCTGAATTATTATCTGATGTTTCTGTATTTATGAAGTTATTTGCTGAAGTATTAAACATTGTTTTTTCTTTACATTAGAATGGCTTTGGAATTGCACATTGCGCAAATGGGTTTTCCGTACTTTAGCTGTATTGCTTGCTGTATTTAGTAGTTTTGTTGTATGGTCAGAAATGACATTCTTCATTCAATCACCAACTGTTTCCCTCTTTGCTATCTTCATTCGATTAGCAAAGGCAAATTACAATTATATAGCCATTGAGGTGAGTTGATGCTTATTGATATTTCCTTAATGCATGTGCATTTTCTGTCTACCCACTCATCCTTTTCATATACCTTTCCTTTCATTCATGCTGTCATATTCTTAAGGCTCTGTATGTATACCATAACATTTAATGAACTTCATCAAAGATGAACAAAAGAAGGTCATTTGTCATAAATGCTTAGCCAAATGCTTTCCATCACATGAGAAACACAAAAAATATTGTCTATGTTATTTTTTAGTAAATAGTTTTGCTTTTGAAATGTTTTTTTGTACATAAAAGTAATTTTGTTTAGTAGTGTTATGTTGAGCTTCATTTATGCAGAATTTAATAACGAAAACTCATGTGTTGCATAGAAGTATGTATATAGTAGTACTTGCATAGGGTCAAAGTTATGAGATGTGCTGACTGAATTCACATTATTAGCTTCTAGGAATACATAACTTCTAGGTTGTCATTGGTACACTGTTTGCCCTTTTTGATGATATTGTACTTTATAACCACATGTTGTTTTCAGATTTCATTGTATTTGTTTTCCTGGTGTTTCTTTTAGCACATCTAGGTAAAGTATAATGTGTTTGTTGTAAGGCCGATAAGTATTGCACAGTGCACTAACTAGCAGGCATGTTTTCTGATGAATAACACTTTATGCTTAGAAACTGAAAGCAAAGCTTTTATGTCCTGGATTTTTCATTTTTTATTTTATTTACCCTTCCTGATTGCAAATGACAGACATCTGCCAAAAACATGCAAGGACATTTGAACAAAATTTGTTAACAAATTTTCAACTAATATGAACTTATGACAGTAAAGAAATTCTGGATTATGGAAAATGCTGTGAAGCTTCAAGAGCAAAGAAATTCTTTGAATTTGCAACGGTCTCACCCTTTAGAAAAATTTATTTTGACTAATTATCATGAATTTTTTCAATAACTTAATGCTGAAAGTATTTGAAACATGACGATGATAGGCAAAACATGTAACAATAATAACAAAAAAGGTAACTTGATCACGCTAGTTAGGTTACATGAAAAAACTTTTACAAAAAAAGTTCGTAAGTTGGGAGCTTTTCACCTCATCTTAGGTCTTCATCACACCAATGGAGGACTAAGATTGTTGCCAGATTCTACATTTGAATTTTTTCTATTTTTGTTGCCAAAACTTAGAATTGATCTCCAGATCATTGGGATGTGGAGGGGAGATTCAGAATTGAAAATCATTGAATTGACAATAATTTCCAGGCTTTCATGGTAACAGAGGGCAAAACGATTGTCAAAAGTGTGATGAAGACATAAGATAAGGTCGAAAGCTCCCAACTTACAAATTTTTTTTTGTAAAAGTTTTTTCATGTAACGTAACTAGCGTGATCAAGTTACCTTTTTTGCTGAAAGTATTATTTTCTTCTTTGTGTGTGTGTGTGTGTGTGTGTGTATAAAATGAAATGAAATTTGGTATTTAATTATCCATTAATACTTGGGAACTATGTTGCTGACCAGTTTACACATTTGAAAGTATTTCTTCCATGTACGAGGGCTGTTCTAAAACTTTTACTCAGTGCAGTTTCACCAGAAAAATGGGAAAGACAAGTCTTTGGCGGAAAATGCAAGGGATGATACTCCTCTCATTCTCTATAACCTTGTAGAAATAAACATACAATTCAAAAAGAGTGGAAAATTCATTACTATTTACTATGCGAGTGACATCACATACAAACTTACCATTGCTGTGTGCTGAACAGTTGTTTAGAAAAAAATTCAGAGCAAGCACTGCATTGGCATTAGAGCTGCAAGGCAGGCAAACTTTTCATTTTTTTTTTACAATAAAAGCTCTTAGGACAGCACCTTTTAGTGCCATCCTAAAAGCTCTAAGTTAGAGAGTTAGCTCTTGTTATCATAATTTTACACCTCTTAGATGGCTCTTTGCCCAAAAGAGTGGAAGACATCATGATCAGAGTTAAATCCCTGAAATGGCAATGGGCTGGACATACTGCCAGAAGGACAGATCATCGATGGACAGCCGAAATTTTAGATTGGATTCCAAGGGACAGGAAAAGACCCAGAAGACGACCACATGGGAGATGGGTGGATGAAATTCGAAAGTATGCAGGGGTGACATGGAGGAGACTGGCACAAGACAGACCGTTGTGGAGGAAACTTGGGGAGACCTTCGTCCAGCAGTGGATTGATAATGGTTGACAATGATGATGATGATGATATATATATATATACCAACCAACAAAGCAGAAAAAAGAGTTATATATATATATATATATTATAATCATCATCATCATTGTCAACCATTATCAATCCACTGCTGGACGAAGGTCTCCCCAAGTTTCCTCCACAACGGTTTGTCTTGTGCCAGTCTCCTCCATGTCACTCCCACATATTTTCGATTTTCATCAACCCATCTCCCATGTGGTCTTCTTCTGGGTCTTTTCCTGTCCCTTGGAATCCTATCTAAAATTTCGGCTGTCCATCGATGGTCTGTCCTTCTGGCAGTATGTCCAGCCCATTGCTTTTTCAGGGATTTAACTCTGATCATGATGTCTTCCACTCTTGTCATTTTTCGGATCCATGAGTTCCTCTTCTTATCTCTCCTGGTTACACCAAGCATGCACCTCTCCATGCTGCTTCGAGTTGTCTGCAGCCTTTGTATGTGTCTTTTAGTTAAGGTCCACGTCTCTGCACCATATGTAAGCACGGGAAGGATGCATTGATCAAACACTTTTCTTTTAAGACATAATGGCATATTGCTCTTGAAAATTATGCTGTTTCTTCCAAAAGCTCTCCAGGCAAGTTTTGTACGCCGATTAATTTCTTCATCAATGTGACCCTCACTTGATATCTGCTGTCCAAGATAAACGTACGTGTCTGTTATCTCCAGCTTTTCTCCATCAATCGATAAATCTTCATTTCTTGTAAAAGCATTGAACATCACTTTTGTCTTTTGAAAGTTCAGTTTTAATCCCACTTCTTTACTCTTGTCAGCAAGTTCCTGGATCATACTCTGCAGCTCTGATGGGGTAGTTGCAAAAATGGCTACGTCATCAGCAAAACGAAGGTGGGTTAGATAATCTCCATTAATCTTTATCCCTTTGTTTTCCCAGTTCAGTGATTGAAAGACATTTTCCAATGTGGCCTTAAAGAGTTTCGGAGATATTTTGTCACCTTGTCTCACTCCTTTTCCAATTTTTATGTGTGTTGTATTTTCAAACAGCCGAATCTTTGCACTTGCATTTTCATAGATGTTATTAATAATATTAATGTACGCATCTTCAATTCCGCAGGATTTCAGAACCATTGTAACTGCCGATGGTTTCACCGAATCAAAGGCTTTTTCATAATCGATAAAAGCTATGCACAATGGAAGTTCGTATTCCCTCGCTCTTTCAATTAGTTCTCTCAGTACGTGGATATGATCTATTGTGCTGTAGCCACTCCTGAATCCAGCTTGTTCTCTCGGTTGAGCCATGTCCAGTGTCACCTTCAAGCGGTGTGAAAGAACTTTAGTGAAGATTTTATAAACCACTGATAGGAGGCTGATAGGTCTGTAGTTCCTGAGATCCATAATATATATATATATATACTTAAGAGCAAAACTGAAGACTAAGGAAAAACTTTAGAATTTAAAACGAAAGTTGCAAAATAACCTGAAGATCAAAACGCGCAACGCAGCAGTTTTGAAAATTCAGAATTCACATTCTATTAAGAAGATACCTAAGCAAAAAAATACATATATAATTTTGACTCACACCAAGTACAACATAGAAAAGGTTATGTATCTACCTGTGTGAGTAAAAGGAGAAAAGATAAAAAAATAAAATAAAACATCTGAATGTAGAAGGTGTCGAGAATACTGAGCCTTGGCTTTATCAAGGACCAGCAAAAACTCTGCATTTTCTCACTTCCACAAAGACCTAGTTGGAAATGGGTTTCTGCAAGGCCATAGATGCAAGTAACATTCCCACTTAAAATTGTTTTAAAAAATATATATATGTCATGTCCTCCGCAGAGTTGTATGACCTAGCACTAGTTAACAATTTCGCTTGCATCCATTAACCTTCCTGGCCCGACCCATGCTCTTCATCTGTTACTATTAAACAGAGAGAAGAAGATTAAAGAGAACTCAAGCTGTGAGAGTGACATAATAATTAGAAATAATTTTCAGCTATAACGAAATGCCAAGTTCGTTTGAGAGAGAATTTAAACCTGAAAATCAATGCAAAAGAAATCCAAATTTTTACATTGCAATTAAAAAAGGAAATATTAATTTTTAAAAAACAGATTTTTGAAAGAAAACTTGAGTCTAAAACCCCCTACTCTGCAACTTATGACAGCATGAAAACGAGAATAAGTTAAAGACAATAATTATCTAAAGAAAACTTTGTGAAAGTTATATGACTTAAACAGTTAGTTGCATTATGTACAAAGTATTTCAGCAGTGCTTTTAAGTGCATAATTAATTAGTTATTAAGAACTTAACTACTTTGAAAATACAGCGCATAGAAAAGGAACAAGCTTAGCCATCTTCTGTTCCTAGGTACCCCAAAAGACGCGCAAAGTTACAAAGAAAAGAAAGAGTTAAAACCCGCAAAAATGTTAACAGACAAGCCAGTGCCTAAAAGCTGAAAGGCTAAAAAGCAACAGAGAAAAAGTACAGGAAGTACAAACATTGAACTTATAAAACCTAAAACCCAAATACAAGGAAGAGAGCTTACCTCTTGTGTGACTAAACTTTCTCCTCACAATAGCAAAACATGGCTGATCTCTTCCGCCACTCCCTAGTCGCTGGGGGCAGCGAGGGTGGGGCTGATGGCCTCCTCATACAGAAAGAAACCAACTCGCGGAGATTTTAACCAGAGAAAAAAATATATAAACTTAAGACTGTGGATCTGTATGATCAGAAAGAGCAGAATTAACTCTCCAGAATACATGAGAAATATTATAAAATACACGAGTAGTGTATTTAATAATCTTTGCATGTATTAAATCACCTTAGTGAGCTTCTATAGATTAATCAGAATCTTATTAATTTTAATGTTGGTTTTCCTATTTTTAGTATAGCTATCCTAGTGATGAATAACTAGTTTTCTTTTTTATTTGTTTTTATTTTCTTTTATAAACAGATTTTTAAGCTTTTTTTGTGATTTTGTTTATATTATTTAATTTTTTGTTTTAATAGGATCTTCATATCCATAGCCCTAAGGTTCCTTTAGGTAGTTAATAGGCATCCTCTAGCCAACTTCCTTACGGCTTTGATTGGTCAGAATCATATTATTAACTGTGTAGAAAATTAAAGCAGATCTGCCAACCTTACTCTATTATTCAGAATAATTTTTCTTAAAGTTCTTTTGATGAAAGAAGAAGGAATTTCGTTCTCTAGAAAACTATCTAATATTATATTAATGTGGTAATTGAAGTCCAAATTGTTGCTGCAAATTCTTGAAATTCTTAGGACCTGAGAAATTAGTACATTCTCAATTACTTTGGTTGAAATGTTATTATTCCAGTGTAGATATTTAATTACTTTGAAAGGAAAATTAACTCTTTTATCAAAGAGGCTAATAGATGGGTTACCTCTGTTGAGCTTAATGCTTAAGTCTAGGAACTCAAGTTCCTGATTACTGTGGTTGGTTTTACATAAGTTAAGAGAGCTAAGATAGATATTATCAAAATCAATCTCTATAACTTCTGAATTATTGATACACAGCAGATCATCAATATATCTAAAAGTGTAAAGGTAGTTATCTGAGCAGGTGGGGTGATTTTTAATGAATTTATATTCCTTAAAGAACAGGAATAGATTAGCGATATTCGTGGACGTTGATGTTCCCATGGGAATACCGTTCACTTGCTTATAGAGAGTATTATTATATAAGATATGGTTATTTTTTATGCAGCAATTGAGATAAGAGTTCCAAGTTCCTACATTAACAAATTGGTTAAGTTTAAATTCTGCATACAGCTCTTTAAAGGTAGTGATTATATCTGATAGAGGCAGATTAGTATATAGGTTTTCAAAATCATAACTATTAATATCTAGGGGACAAACTTTGAGTATAGTAGAAATTACTTCTGCATTATTATTAATTATCCAAAAATCTCTGTACATCAAGTTAGTACAGTTTCTAATGTGTTTCAAAACCTTCTTTAAGACATCTTCAAAAGCAAGATCTATTTTCTTTTTATGACTCCTTACTCCACTAGCTATGAACCTGAACTTCACAGGATCCTTATGAAACTTAACCGTTGCAAAAAGAAATGGAAATTCAGGCTCATATCTTCTTGTTTGTGGAATTTTAAGTTTCTTGAAGAATGCCTTAAACCGATTTTCTAACTGCTTGGTAGAATAACTTACGGGCTCGTATGTTACTCTATTATTGAGTTCCATAGTTAACAATTCAAAATAGAACTTCTTACAGATAATTGCAAAATTATTGCTAGCTTTATCCGTAGTGGTAAAAATAAATTGGTCTTGTAGTTTGGAGAGTGACCTGCAACTAACTGTTTAAGTCATATAACTTTCACAAAGTTTTCTTTAGTTAATTATTGTCTTTAACTTATTCTCGTTTTCGTGCTGTCATAAGTTGTAGAGTAGGGGGTTTCAGACTCAAGTTTTCTTTCAAAAATCTGTTTTTTAAAAATTAATATTTCCTTTTTTAATTGCAATGTAAAAATTTGGATTTCTTTTGCATTGATTTTCAGGTTTAAATTCTCTCTCAAACGAACTTGGCATTTCGTTATAGCTGAAAATTATTTCTTATTATTATGTCACTCTCACGGCTTGAGTTCTCTTTAATTTTCTTCTCTCTGTTTAATAGTAACAGATGAAGAGCATGGGTCGGGCCAGGAAGGTTAATGGATGCAAGCGAAATTGTTAACTAGTGCTAGGTCATACAACTCTGCGGAGGACATGACATATATATATTTTTTAAAACAATTTTAGGTGGGAATGTTACTTGCATCTATGGCCTTGCAGAAACCCATTTCCAACTAGGTCTTTGTGGAAGTGAGAAAATGCAGAGTTTTTGCTGGTCCTTGATAAAGCCAAGGCTCAGTATTCTCGACACCTTCTACATTCAGATGTTTTATTTTATTTTTTTATCTTTTCTCCTTTTACTCACACAGGTAGATACATAACCTTTTCTATGTTGTACTTGGTGTGAGTCAAAATTATATATGTATTTTTTTGCTTAGGTATCTTCTTAATAGAATGTGAATTCTGAATTTTCAAAACTGCTGCGTTGCGCGTTTTGATCTTCAGGTTACTTTGCAACTTTCGTTTTAAATTCTAAAGTTTTTCCTTAGTCTTCAGTTTTGCTCTTAAGTATATATATATATATATATATATACTAAAGAGCAAAACTGAAGACTAAGGAAAAATTTTAGAATTTAAAACGAAGGGTGCAAAATAACCTGAAAATCAAAACGCGCAACGCAGCAGTTTTGAAAATTCAGAATTCACATTCTATAAAGAAGATACCTAAGCAAAAAAATACATATATAATTTTGACTCACACCTAGTACAACATAGAAAAGGTTATGTATCTACAGGCTCAGTATTCTCGACACCTTCTACATTCAGTTGTTTTATTTTATTTTTTACCTTTTTTCCTTTTGATCACACAGGTAGATACATAACCTTTTCTATGTTGTACTAGGTGTGAGTCAAAATTATATATGTATTTTTTTGCTTAGGTATCTTCTTTATAGAATATATATATATATATATATATATATTATATATATTTATATATTTATATATATATATATATATAGAGAGAGAGAGAGAGAGAGAGAGAGAGAGAGAATGAAAATATTACAGAAAAAAATACAAAATTTCAAGCACGTAAAAAACTGGAACAGGTTGCCGTCATCAGGAGATCATCAACCTGTGGGAGTGGCCTTTCTAGTACCAACAAAACGACAAGGCAAGCCAAAATTGTCGGTTGGTCATGCTCCCTAGGCCACAAAACCAAATTCTAATAAGCACAAAAATTACAAAAAACAGATTTATAAAACTAAAAAAAGTTATTGCAGAGTATGTTGACTCGAATGCACGAAGTTTGCATGAAATTCAAACTTAGTATAAAGAAGGGAAAAACCAAAGTTATGGTGTTTGAGAGAGGAACGGGTAGCACTGAATGTAATGTAAGCATAAATGGCACTGTGATTGACCAGGTGAGTGAGTTTGTGTATTTAGGAAGCATGTTTGACAGAGAGAACAAGTTGGATGGTGAAATCAGTAGGCGAGTGAATTCTTCTTTGAAAGTCATAGCTGCTCTGGGAGGTTTTCACAGGAATGAAAGGTTCTCTAGAGAGTCCCGCATGGCTGTGTATGAAACTGTAATTGTTCCTACTCTGATGTATGGCAGTGAAACCTGGGTACTGCAGAAGAAACATAGGAGTCGTTTGTGTGCTGGAAAAATGCGTTACTTACGTGGGGTTTGTGGCAAGACACGATATGATTGTGTGAGAAATGAAGATGTATTGCAGCTGTGTGATGTGAAGCAAAATGTTGTTAGCAAGGTGGAGACCAATATGCTTTGGTGGTTTGGCCATGTTGAAAGAATCAGTGATGAAATGCTTACTAAGAAAATCTTTTCAGCCCAAGTGGTGGGAAGGAAAGGCAGAGGAAGGCCAAGGAAGACATGGGTGGATCAGATTCAGGAGTGTCTGCATGAGAAAAGGATTATGAGTATGAAGTATAAAAGATCTTGTGTACGGCGTGTAATGGATATTAGTGAAGCACTAGTTGTATGTCAAGATCGCTGTAAATGGAGAAGTTTGATACGACAACAATAAGTAAAAATATCTGGAAGTTTGTATTTCTTTTTGGAGCTAACCTCTGAATCTCAGAGAACAGCTTAGTGATATGTATGTATGTATGTATGTATGTATGTATGTATGTATGTATGTATGTATGTATGTATGTATGTATGTATGTATGTATGTATGTATGTATGTATGTATGTATGTATGTATGTATGTATGTATGTATGTATGTATGTATGTATGTATGTATGTATGTATGTATGTATGTATGTATGTATGTATGTATGTATGTATGTATGTATGTATGTATGTATGTATGTATGTATGTATGTATGTATGTATGTATGTATGTATGTATGTATGTATGTATGTATGTATGTATGTATGTATGTATGTATGTATGTATGTATGTATGTATGTATGTATGTATGTATGTATGTATGTATGTATGTATGTATGTATGTATGTATGTATGTATGTATGTATGTATGTATGTATGTATGTATGTATGTATGTATGTATGTATGTATGTATGTATGTATGTATGTATGTATGTATGTATGTATGTATGTATGTATGTATGTATGTATGTATGTATGTATGTATGTATGTATGTATGTATGTATGTATGTATGTATGTATGTATGTATGTATGTATGTATGTATGTATGTATGTATGTATGTATGTATGTATGTATGTATGTATGTATGTATGTATGTATGTATGTATGTATGTATGTATGTATGTATGTATGTATGTATGTATGTATGTATGTATGTATGTATGTATGTATGTATGTATGTATGTATGTATGTATGTATGTATGTATGTATGTATGTATGTATGTATGTATGTATGTATGTATGTATGTATGTATGTATGTATGTATGTATGTATGTATGTATGTATGTATGTATGTATGTATGTATGTATGTATGTATGTATGTATGTATGTATGTATGTATGTATGTATGTATGTATGTATGTATGTATGTATGTATGTATGTATGTATGTATGTATGTATGTATGTATGTATGTATGTATGTATGTATGTATGTATGTATGTATGTATGTATGTATGTATGTATGTATGTATGTATGTATGTATGTATGTATGTATGTATGTATGTATGTATGTATGTATGTATGTATGTATGTATGTATGTATGTATGTATGTATGTATGTATGTATGTATGTATGTATGTATGTATGTATGTATGTATGTATGTATGTATGTATGTATGTATGTATGTATGTATGTATGTATGTATGTATGTATGTATGTATGTATGTATGTATGTATGTATGTAAATTAAAAGCTTACCGCCATGACAAAAAGTCAAACGAGACTGAACAGAGCACCCACAAGAACCCAAATATATACACTGAATAAGAAAGGTGGTCACAGTTAAACTACTACCTGCTAAGCCCAAAAAAATGTGTGAATTGACAAGATGCAAAACTGTGTATGTAGATAAGATCTTCAGCTATTAGGGACCCACCAAATAGCACTTTATGTTACCTTTATATTTAAAATTGTTAGGTCCTAGGTTAATAAAGCATGTCAATGTGTAATTTGAAACTTTTGGACACCGAATTAAAGTTCAAAATTAAATGGTTAAAATTATGCCTTAAGAAATGTTTAGGAAAATTGTTAGATTGCAATTTAGAAAGAAGAGCTTTCAGATTTTTTGCAAGTAAGAGCTGTGTAGAACAAATTTTTGCCATTCTATGAAACTGGGAGATGAGTAGATTGTGATGTATAACTTTTGAAATATTGGATGACCAGTGAGTGTAGTGAATGATATCAAACTCAAAAGAGTTTCTTTTATCAAATAAATTCACCACACCTCTTCCCTCCTCGTCCACCTGAACCTCTAAATCGAGGTAACAAACACAAGTAGATGATCTGTTGGTTTTTTCTAGGGTAAGGTCGTCAGGATACAAGTCAGCGGCGCAACGCAAAAAGTCCGGAATGTTAATGACAATAATGTCATCAACATATCTTAGAAGGATGATTGACAACATATCTCTCCTAAAAAAAATGTAGATAGGGATTAGCCAAACTGCTAGAAAAGCGACTGCCCATCGGGATATTACGAGTTTGGAGGTAAAGCCCATCGTCCACGGTAACAAAATTGTTATTGATACCGAAATCCGGTTAGAAATGCCAATACTGTTCTGTAGTCCTGGGCTCGAACTTCGTGTGTATGTTTAGGGCTACCTGCCACAGACCCTTCAATGAAATTGAGGTGAAGAGGTTTTTAAAATCGTAAGTATCCACAGATGTGACAGTCACCGAGCCAAGTGTCTCCAAGACTCTGTTATTGCTCCCAATAATCCAAGTCGAACCCAACCTGCGAAGAGCCACGGACAAGTATCTCTGAAGCAACCCACCCGCTTTGCTGTTATGGCAGTTGTGTCCACTAGTAATGAAACGGAAGGAAACAGGTTCCTTATGAAACTTTGGGATGGCATAAATAAAAGGAAAGTTTAAGTTGGACACATTAAGCCTTATCCTTTTATGCAGAGCGATTATTTTCTTAACAATGTCTTTATGGTTTTGAGAAACTGGAGTGTAAGTATCTGTGGTATTCATCTCCTGTATTAGGAGATCCTAATAGAATTGTTTACAAAAGAAGACAAAGTTATTACCAGCCTTATCCTTTGGAGAAATAGTGAATAAGTTTTGAAGTTCATGAATTTGTGAATTAATCAAAGCAAAATTATGTGGCTGCCGGGTACAAACACCAGAGCTCATGACGAATGTCACATAATACAGAATCCAGCCATTCGTTAAAGGCTTCAAGGGGCAAACCAAACTCATAAGAAAGTTTTAGTGCGCATTGTAAAAAATTACTGCATAGAATAGAGACACATTTCTTAGTTTTGAATCGAGGTGTCAACCTGTATTTTGTGCCCAGAGACATAAGTGTGCGTAGTTCTCGAGAAGGCACTATGTCTAGGTCACCGGTAACGATATGACCGTGGTAAGGGTTGACAAATTTACTAAATCTGTCAAGATGACAGTAACAGCTGTCATCCTCATTGCCGCTTATAGACTTTAAATCAGCAACGGTTTGCCTGTAGTTAAAAATATGGCGACCAAGCAGTTTTTCATAGTGGAAACAGGTCACCAATTTCACCTCATTTCCAAGAGGAAAAAGATCCAAACGCTTATGCAAAATTAACTTTAAGCCAATAAAATCAATGGCCTCATGACAGTAATCAGTAACGCAGTACTTCCTGACAAGGTGAGCTCCTGGGAATTTACTACGAAAAGTGGAAAGTCCGTACGCAAAAAGGTCACCGATCAAAATTCCAATGTGTTTAGAGCCGAAGGCATAATTTTGAAGCAGTTGGTCGAAAACCCTGATTTTTTGTTACTTAGCTCAAAGATTTTAGAACGACAACGCTTAACGAAATAGCCCTCAAGGCAGTCAAGCTCATGAACCAAATCACTGAAGCTCACCCGAACTGATGAGTTCCTTCCGCTACCTGTACTACCCCTTGTTTTTCTTTGAGAAACGGCAAAAGATTTAAATTTGTGATTGACACAAGTATCTTGATTCAGCTGCTTACCATTGAATAGTTCGTTAAGCCCATACGGAAAGAGAGTTTCGAATTGCAGCATGCACAGGTTTTCAAGTATTAACCTGTTTTCCAGCACGGACTCAACGAACAAAATTCTAATGGAAACATTGCTGAAATCGTGTGACTGAAAATGTTGAATCTCATGATCAGATTTCCTTTTGAAGGTCCTTATGTCAGACCTATGACCGTTAATGCGAATATGCAATGGATTACTGCTCTGACCAACATAACCACATTGGCAGGTTTCACAAGTAATCAAATACACACAATTGACAGCTTTACAAAAATTTGGTGAATGACCTTCACCAAGATTAGAAGAATGAGCACAACAACAAGTCTTGCATCTGCCATCATTGCATTTAGAAAATTTTAACTGCGGAATACATTGGGGAACTGAAAAGCATAACCTTCAACAAAATTAACTTGAAATGGAGACCGTAGCTTAGAAGTAACACTGGCCATCTCTGCCTCAGGTCCAGGCTGTAACACACTTTTCGCTGTGACCCCCCCCTCCGCCCGCCTCAAGGTCAAGCGCGGTCCTTGATAACCCCTGCGAAGACCGATGTGGTATGGTTACCTTATTAGAGCATAATAGCATAAGAAAAATAATGGTGAATATGCAGCTCTGAATGCGCAAAGCATATATATATATCATCATCATCATCATCATTGTCAACCATTATCAATCCACTGCTGGACGAAGGTCTCCCCAAGTTTCCTCCACAACGGTCTGTCTTGTGCCAGTCTCCTCCATGTCACTCCCGCATACTTTCGAATTTCATCCACCCATCTTCCATGTGGTCTTCTTCTGGGTCTTTTCCTGTCCCTTGGAATCCAATCTAAAATTTCGGCTGTCCATCGATGGTCTGTTCTTCTGGCAGTATGTCCAGCCCATTGCCATTTCAGGGATTTTACTCTGATCATGATGTCTTCCACTCTTGTCATTTTTCGGATCCACGTGTTCCTCTTCTTATCTCTCCTGGTTACACCAAGCATGCACCTCTCCATGCTTCTTTGAGTTGTTTGCAGCCTTTGTATGTCTCTTTTAGCTAAGGTCCACGTCTCTGCACCATACGTAAGCACTGGAAGGATGCATTGATCAAACACTTTTCTTTTAAGACATAATGGCATATGGCTCTTGAAAATTATGCTGTTTCTTCTAAAAGCTCTCCAGGCAAGTTTTGTACGCCGATTAATTTCTTCACCAATGTGACCCTCACTTGATATCTGCTGTCCAAGATAAACGTATGTGTCTGTTATCTCCAGCTTTTCTCCATCAATCGATAAATCTTCATTTCTTGTAAAAGCATTGTACATCACTTTTGTCTTCTGAAAGTTCATTTTTAATCCCACTTCTTTACTCTTGTCAGCAAGTTCCTGGATCATACTCTGTAGCTCTGATGGGGTAGTTGCAAAAATGACTATGTCATCAGCAAAACGAAGGTGGGTTAGATAATCTCCATTGATCTTTATCCCTTTGTTTTCCCAGTTCAGTGATTGAAAGACATTTTCCAATGTGGCATTAAAGAGCTTCGGAGATATGGTGTCACCTTGTCTCACTCCTTTTCCAATTTTTATGTGTGTTGTATTTTCAAACAGCCGAATCTTTGCACTTGCATTTTCATAGATGTTATTAATAATATTAATGTATACATCTTCAATACCGCAGGATTTCAGAGCCATTGCAACTGCTGATGGTTTCACCGAATCAAAGGCTTTTTCATAATCGATAAAAGCCATGCACAATGGAAGTTCATATTCCCTCGCTCTTTCAATTAGTTCTCTCAGTACGTGGATATGATCTATTGTGCTGTAGCCACTCCTGAATCCAGCTTGTTCTCTCGGTTGAGCCATGTCCAGTGTCACCTTCAAGCGGTGTGAAAGAACTTTAGTGAAGATTTTATAAACCACTGATAGGAGGCTGATAGGTCTGTAGTTCCTGAGATCCTCAATGTCACCTTTTTTATGTAGCAAGATCATTGTAGCGTTGTTCCAATCCTCAGGAATTTTCCCTTCATTAAGGCATCGAGTGAAAATTTGGGCGAGTACTGTTTTGATTTCTCCACTTGCTTCTTGTATGATGTCTACAGTAATTCCATCTTCTCCTGGAGCTTTTCCCCGCTTCATGTTCTTGATTGCATGTGCAACTTCTGCTGGAAGGACTGGAAGAACTCTGGTACTGGTACCTTTCATGATGTCTGGAGTACATGTATCATCCCTTTCATATAATTTGGAGTAGAAATCTTTCACTCTTGTCAAAATTTCGCCTCTATTTCTTGTTACAGAACCATCTTCTTTTCTCAGTGCCATAATCTGTTTTTTCCCTTTACTGAGATGTCCCTTTGCTATCTTTCACAGCCTCTCCTTGACAAATGGCAACCCCGCCTTCTCGTGGTACATCCTGTTCCCACTAAAGGGGCTCTGACGACCGCCAATAGCGGTATAACTATACCATCGGGATTAGAGGAAATGCTATCCCCACACTCACCAACCCGCTTGGCCAGCGTGGTGAGTTATGGCCAAACCCCTCCAAAATGACTCCACAACTTAAATCTTGGCCCTCAGTCTCCGGCAGCTGGAATGTACCTGGCCAAGGCAGTGGCCAGTGCGACATGAAGGCAGAGGGTGCTAAGAATCCCCGAAGGACCGGACTAGGCTGCCATCTGATGCTGACCTTGGCTACGTATAACGGACGCTCCCTATCTTCTGATTCAAGGCTTCTTGAATTGGAAGAGGAACTACAAAGGATCAAGTGGGACATCGTCGGACTAAGTGAGGTAAGGAGAAAAGGAGAAGATCTCATTGAACTGAAAAGTGGACATCTCTTCTACTATCGTGGGACAGATGCTGGCAGAACTAGTGGTGTTGGATTTATAATAAACAAGAAACTGAAGGATAAAGTTGTAGAAGTTGAAAGTTCCTCTGACAGAGCTGCACGACTTGTTATCCAACTCTCGAGAAGATACCAGGCTCAGATTATTCAAACTTATGCACCCACCACAAGTCATGCTGAAGAAGAAATTGAAGAATTTTATGAGGAAATTCGTGATCTAAATAATAAAGGTAAGCAGCACTTGAAGATAATTATGGGAGATTTCAATGCAAAAATAGGGCAACGGCAACAGAATGAAACTTCAGTAGGTAAATTCGGTCACGGCAACAGAAACCAGCGTGGAAATACTCTCGTAGAGTTTGCAGAGGCAGAAGGGTTTTTCATCTTGAACTCCTTTTTCAAGAAAAAGCCACACAGGAAATGGACATGGAGACATCCAAATGGGACGACAAGTGAAATTGATTTTATTATGTGTAACAAAAAATTCGTCATAGAAGACTGCAGTGTGCTAAACAAGTTCAGCACAGGCAGTGACCATAGATTGGTGAGATGTAAGATGCACCTCAACACTAAACTCGAACGTAGCAAGCTCATAAGACAAACAAAATGTATTGACATAACCAACCTTAAAAACACCATAATACCTTCAAATTAGGACTGAAGAACAGATTCTCTGCTTTAGAAGGCCTAACATTGGAAGAAGTGGATATTTCTGAAGTTAACAGAAAAGTAACCAAAGCTCTTATGGAAACAGCAACAAAATTAGCTGGGTCTAAGAACAAATTGCATGTGAACAAATTATCAGGAAAAACCAAAATGTTGATGCAAAAAAGAAGAGAGATGAGGACAACTAAAGAAGATGTGACTTCCAAAGTGGAATATATAGAGCTATGCAAGACAGTACGAAAAAGTATCACTGAAGACGTAAGGAAATTCAACTGTGAACTAGTAAGGAAAGCAATTAAAAACAACCAAAGCCTAAAGATAGCAAAGGGACATCTCAGTAAGGGGAAAAAACAGATTATGGCACTGAGAAAAGAAGATGGTTCTGTAACAAGAAATAGAGGCGAAATTTTGACAAGAGTGAAAGATTTCTACTCCAAATTATATGAAAGGGATGATACATGTACTCCAGACATCATGAAAGGTACCCGTACCAGAGTTCTTCCAGTCCTTCCAGCAGAAGTTGCACATGCAATCAAGAACATGAAGCGGGGAAAAGCTCCAGGAGAAGATGGAATTACTGTAGACATCATACAAGAAGCAAGTGGAGAAATCGAAACAGTACTCGCCCAAATTTTCACTCGATGCCTTAATGAAGGGAAAATTCCTGAGGATTGGAACAAAGCTACAATGATCTTGCTACATAAAAAAGGTGACATTGAGGATCTCAGGAACTACAGACCTATCAGCCTCCTATCAGTGGTTTATAAAATCTTCACTAAAGTTCTTTCACACCGCTTGAAGGTGACACTGGACATGGCTCAACCGAGAGAACAAGCTGGATTCAGGAGTGGCTACAGCACAATAGATCATATCCACGTACTGAGAGAACTAATTGAAAGAGCGAGGGAATATGAACTTCCATTGTGCATGGCTTTTATCGATTATGAAAAAGCCTTTGATTCGGTGAAACCATCAGCAGTTGCAATGGCTCTGAAATCCTGCGGTATTGAAGATGCATACATTAATATTATTAATAACATCTATGAAAATGCAAGTGCAAAGATTCGGCTGTTTGATAATACAACACACATAAAAATTGGAAAAGGAGTGAGACAAGGTGACACCATATCTCCGAAGCTCTTTAATGCCACATTGGAAAATGTCTTTCAATCACTGAACTGGGAAAACAAAGGGATAAAGATCAATGGAGATTATCTAACCCACCTTCGTTTTGCTGATGACATAGTCATTTTTGCAACTACCCCATCAGAGCTGCAGAGTATGATCCAGGAACTTGCTGACAAGAGTAAAGAAGTGGGATTAAAAATGAACTTTCAGAAGACAAAAGTGATGTACAATGCTTTTACAAGAAATGAAGATTTATCGATTGATGGAGAAAAGCTGGAGATAACAGACACGTACGTTTATCTTGGACAGCAGATATCAAGTGAGGGTCACATTGGTGAAGAAATTAATCGGCGTACAATACTTGCCTGGAGAGCTTTTGGAAGAAACAGCATAATTTTCAAGAGCAATATGCCATTATGTCTTAAAAGAAAAGTGTTTGATCAATGCATCCTTCCAGTGCTTACGTATGGTGCAGAGACGTGGACTTTAGCTAAAAGAGACATACAAAGGCTGCCGACAACTCAAAGCAGCATGGAGAGGTGCATGCTTGGTGTAACCAGGGGAGATAAGAAGAGGAACACGTGGATCCGAAAAATGACAAGAGTGGAAGACATCATGATCAGAGTTAAATCCCTGAAATGGCAATGGGCTGGACATACTGCCAGAAGGACAGACCATCGATGGACAGCCGAAATTTTAGATTGGATTCCAAGGGACAGGAAAAGACCCAGAAGAAGACCACATGGGAGATGGGTGGATGAAATTAGAAAGTATGCGGGAGTGACATGGAGGAGACTGGCACAAGACAGACCGTTGTGGAGGAAACTTGGGGAGACCTTCGTCCAGCAGTGGATTGATAATGGTTGACAATGATGATGATGATGATATATATATATGCACATGCACAAAGCACATATAAAAAATATCTGAGGTTTATTTATATGTAGAGTGCCTGCAATAATTGTATCACTGTTTTGTTTGCATTTCATCTTAAGTAGTCCCATGTGATTTCACAAGCTGCAGTGGATAACAATACTTTGATGTCTCCACAATAATTTAATAAAAAAATTCCTATATGTATTCCCATCCATCTCTGTGATTTTTGTTAGCACCCTGTATGTTCAACTTATTCCACAATAATTGTTAGTTTACTCTAGGTCTACATGTTTTAACTTTCCCGTCGTTAAAAAGGTAGGGGCTCCAATTGAAGCCGCTCCGACTTCCAGCCCCAACATATGAAGTCGTGCCACTGTGTCAGTGATTATCGTTTGATTACCAGGTGAGCAACATATGACTGCTAACTGCAAGATGTTACTTTGAAGGCTAATAGACTTAGTGTTTTTGGTCACTGTGTTCATCATTAGATGATTATCAGGTAGACTGCTATTTGAAAACCAGTGAAAGCTCCTGAGTGATTTCTTGGCCAGTAGAATATCATATTGTTGCTTAGATCACTGACCAAAGTTGCTCCCGAAATATCACTAAATTCCTTAACTTTAGTTTGTTTTAAACATTAAATGTATCAGTTATTTATTTTACAAATTAAAAAGAGAAGGAGAAAAGGAAGAAAAAGAAAGGAAGGAAGGAAAACTTAAGTTTAAATTATGTGTCCTCACACAACTTAGTTTTCACAGATTTAATCAGCTGTTGTACTAATGAAATGACAAAATGATTGAACAATTTTAATTTCAGTAACGACTTGTATGCATCCCTTTGTAGTACTGTTATATATCTCCATACTACCATATTTTCAGAATAATGCTGTATTTAACACCACTCAATTTTACAAAAAATGCAGCTCTGAAATGTGGTGTTTAACTGGGTGCAGTGCATAGCCATTTTCAGTAACATAAATCCCAACCATCTTTCATAATATTAAAATTGATTGTTTTGTGAATTGTTTATGACAGATACTGAGCTGTAAAGAATTTTGAGTGCCAACTCTTCATTGATTCCTAGCATGAAAGCCTAGTGGTCATACACATGAAGTCTCAAAACCTGTGTGATTGTGTGTGAATAGGTATTTTGGGGAACGCCAAGGATTCGGTCTGGCCTTTTGTTTTACGTACAAGTGGTTTATGATTTATTGTTTGAAAATCTTTATTTGGGATTATTAATTTTTACTTTAGCACCTTTTCTTTTTCTTTTAGTCAGTGTGTTTCTTTTCTTATATAATTATTGCACTGAGAGCTGGGATTTCTTTTTGTCCTTGCACAAAGTACAGTCAGTGAGCCCGCAACAGAGAAAACCACAAAACTGTACCTGGTTCTACTCTCACACATTGACACTTATGAAATTAGAGTGGTGTCTTCTTTCTAAACACTTGAACAACTGTAGGTGTGAACCACAGACTGACTTTCACTTATATATGCAAACTAAAGTTAAGGAATGACAAACACCACATGTATGATTTTTCACACTTCCTCCCTGTCTCATAAGCAGAAGGTCTTCTACCCATTAGGAGAAATAATCACAGCAATGTTAAGCAGTGGGGACAACTGCCATTTTGTGCACCACTTTCTACACTTCTACAGCACTTTCACTTCTGATGTCTTTGATGTGAGTGGTGCAGGCAACTCGAAGTGTATTGAAAATAAATAAACTGTTTTCCTAACACCGCCCTTCATTGCGTCATTTATCTTCTATATCAGGAGAGGGATCGAGATGGTCATCCCATAAAAATATCTTTGTGCTATGTTTACCAGTGGCTTTAAACTGGGTGTGGTGTTATTTCTGATAATAAACCTACAAGGTAAAAGGAACTGCAGCATTATTCTTAGAAATTTATTTGTAACATCTTCCTGTGGTATTATTCTTAGAAAATACGGTAATTTTTATATTATTATTTTCTTGTTACTTAAAAATATTTTTCAGTTCTCTGATTTACTGCTACTCTTCTCAATTCCCAAAACTTTAAAATACAATTAATTACACTTCTCTCCATTGCGCTTTTCAGCTGAATGTCTTAAAATTATCATTCTTCTCTTTCATGACAAGAATAAGATCCATTGGTTAATTAATGTTATGATGATTTATACTTGCATTCATTAAAAAAACTGATAAATTGTCTTGCTTTGTTGGCTCACATTCAGTTTTACTGATGGGAACTAATTTTATCAGTGTAATAGCAATTAATTGCACTGAAATGAGTAGAATATATAAATTCTTGAGAATAGGATGTCATGCTGTCAAAAAGTGTTGAAAATAAATTTATTCTTCTTGAATGAATTTGTTGTTCAACGTAGCTAAATTTTAAGCGTTTTCTGTTCCATTGTGGTGAAATATGTATGGAGATATGTACCAAGTGACTGCAGCTGATAAATTTGTTTGCATTAATACTAATATTCAAATTCTTCCTGCATCCAATAACTGTTTGTGAAACTATTGGCCAGATTAGATTGTTTAACACATTAATTAAAATTGGTCTGTTTTAAATTGTTTCATTATCCAAAACTAATCAAAGTTATGTTACTGCTTTGATGGGCTGTTTATTGGTGATGATATAAATTTGTATATAAAAGCATATTCCAGTAGCTAGCATTACTTGTTATACAAAACAACTACAATATATGTATATACTTGTGGGTCTGGTACGATTCGTCCAATGCCGATTCGTCCAAAGGTATGATTCGTCCAATGGGACGATTGGTCCAATGCCGATTCGTCCAATGGACGATTGGTCCAATTCCGTCCTATCTGTCCGAAGTGCAACTCGTGCTATAAAAGTCTCATCTGTTCTGATTCTATCTCCGATGTTTCACGAAAGTACTGGTAGTCCAAAGAATGTAAAATAATGTTACATTTCATGCGTAATATTGTGGTTACAGATTTTTTTTTTTTTTTTTTTTAATCGCATTTTTTTTGTTATACTGTTTTTGCTGCCGTATGAAGTTACTGATGTACGATCCGTTCAATCAACTTCCGTGTTTCTCTTTTGCATGAAATAATAAAAAATACTAGTTTTCTGTTTCTGTTTGTAGAATGCAGTGGGGTTCCGCCAACTGCCCAATGAAAACAATTGGTCAGGGTTTGGACAGAGGCCTTTTCAACAGATTTTATTCCTGCGATGTCATATTCATAACATTTACATATTAAATCAAGTTAATAATATTGCGCTTTTATTTAAGCACGAAATATTAATTCATAGGCCCTAGGCCTAGGCCTTTTCAACAGTTTTTATTCCAGCGATGTCATATTCATAACGTTCACATATCAAATGAAGTTCATAATATTGAGCTTTTACCTAGGCACAAAATATTAATTCATAGTCTCTAGGCCTAGGCCTTTTTAGGACTTTTTATTCTACCGATGTCATATTCATAACCTTTACATATTAAATCAAGTTATTAATATTGCGCTTTCACTTAAGCACGAAATATTAATTCATAGGCCTGTAGCCTAGGTGCCTTGAAAAGATCTCAGAAATGATTCGATGAGTGCCTTTTATAAAGTTTTATAAAATGTTTACAAATACCAAATATCTAGGTTGTAACTTAAAATCTTCTAGAAAAGGCCCGCGGCCTAGGTGCCTTGTAAAGACCTGGGAAATGATTCGACGAGCGCCTTTTATAAGGTTTTGTAGAATGTTTACAAATACCAAATATCTTGGTTGTAACTCAAAATCTTCTAAAAAGGCCCGGGGCCTAAGTGCCTTGTAAAGACCTGAGAAAAGATAGGATGAGTGCCTTTTATTAGGTTTTATAACATATTTACAAATACCAAATATCTAGGTTGTAAATTAAAATCTTCTAAAATGCCCGCGGCCTAGGTGCTTTGCAAACTGTTGAGAAATGCTCCATTGAGTGCCTTTTACCAGGTTTATGTAAAATGTTTACAATTACCAAATATACGGAAATTATTTTTCAAAAGGATATAAAGAGGAGAATAATTTAAATTTTCATTCCTTTCTGGAAAATAAAGTTTACCGTTGGTAAGATGATTCCATTGGACGAATCGGTGTTGGACCAATCGTACCATTGGACGAATCAGCATTGGACCAATCGTACCATTAGACGAATCGGCATTGGACGAATTGGACATTGGACCAATCGGCATTGGACCAATCGGCATTGGACCAATCGTCGTTGGACGAATCGTCCGGGACCGATACTTGTATATAATTAAAATTAGAAAAGCTTGAATATATAGTCA
The DNA here is from genome assembly GCA_039090855.1 of Macrothele yani. Classification (NCBI taxonomy): domain Eukaryota; kingdom Metazoa; phylum Arthropoda; class Arachnida; order Araneae; family Macrothelidae; genus Macrothele; species Macrothele yani. The sequence continues at coordinate 92,798,479 of CM077013.1, forward strand.
CGCCCGTTTGTAACGAAGTCGTTAATAACGAATTTACGGTTATAGCAAAAGAATGGCCATTCCCTTTGATTTAGGTAGAAAAACACATGGTAAATTATTTATTTATAACGAAGTCAAAATTCCCAGTTACGGATATAACGAAGTGTTGCATATCCTTTAATATGCTTCCCAAAGTGGAAAATAAACTGATGAATGCATTAAAAACAAAGCAGATTTTTGCAAAAGGCATTACAAAAAGATTACACACAAAAACAAAAATGTAGCGGTGTTTTCCCACGCTTCATGAGTTTCTCTCTAACTGATGCCAAAGAAACAACCAATCAACAGCAGAAGCAGCAGCTGGGGTCGAAGTTCAACTATCCTAGCCATGGCTGTATCCTATTGGTCGTGACCTTTGGCTTCACCACAAGGAATGATACGTGCGTTCCCCGAGGTTGCTGTTACAGCAATCCGGCTCCGCTGGCTACGTTGATTCGTAGTACAGCATATCGTGTGCGAAATTTTGAGATGTCTCAAAAGCATAAAGTGCTAACTTTGGAGGCCAAAGGGGACATAATAAGGAAATGTGATGGAGGCCAAAAGAAAACGGAGGTGGCCAAAGAATATGGGATAGCACAAAGTTCTTTATCCACAATTTTAAAGAACCGACAAAATGTTTTAGCGGAGTCAGCAAAATCTGAAGGTGCCGCAGATCGGAAGGAGGTACACCCAGCTCTCTACCCGGATGTAGAAGATGCCCTATTTCACTGGTTTACAGCTGCCAGGGCCCAAAACTTGCCAGTGAGTGGTCCAATAATCCAAGGAAAAGCTAGAGATCTGAGCTTGGCTTTGGGGTATGATAACTTTAATCCGGGAACTAGCTGGTTACAAAGATTTAAAAAAGTCACAACATTACTTGCAAAACTGTGATCGGAGAGTCTGGAAAAGCAGACGTAGCCGCAATGAATGACTGGATAACAAATAAGATGGACCACATACTTACAGATTATGCAAGGTCAGACATTTACAATGCTGATGAAACAGGACTTTTTTATCAGATGCTGCCATCTAAGACAATGGACATTCGTGGAAACAAGTGCGAAGGTGGAAAGGCAAGTAAACAACGTATCACAGTGATGCTTTGTGTTAACATGGATGGTAGCGACAAATGAAAACCTTTGATTATAGGCAAGTCTGTCAAGCCAAGATGTTTTAAAGGAGTGGATATGTCATCACTTCCTATCATGTACCGCAACAACAGAAAAGCTTGGATGACCCAAACATTGTTTTGTGAGTGGCTTGTCGCGTTTGACAGCAATATGGCAGCAAAGCATCGGAAAATCTTGTTGCTAGTGGACAATTCTTCAGCACACAATGCAGCACCTGCATCGACAGCAGTGAAATTGGTATTTTTACTTCCCAATACAACATCCAAATTGCAGCCTCTGGACCAAGGCATAATTGTAAATTTTAAAAGCATTTACAGGTGGTTTATCGTTGAACACCTCCTCCTAAATTTAGACAAAGGGTCTGTTATGAAAATCGACAGACGAATGGCTACTGACTTTGTTCGCCGTGCATGAAATATGGTAACCCCACTGACGATACAAAATTGCTTCCGCAAAGCAGGCTTTTTCCCCGAGAGCTAACAATGAAGAAATAACTATGGAGGAAACAGATCCTGTACTCGTTCAAATGTGGGATGACATTGTGGAGAAGGAACTAAACGACAGAGCAACACTCCAGGATTTTTGTACTGCTGACGATGACGTTGTTGTAAGCCCACTTCTAACAGATGCTGAGATCCTGGATCAAATTCAACTGAAGTTAACAGACATTTCGTGCTCTGACACTGAGGAAGAGGATGCAACTACCGGACAGACAGTATCGGCTGCATCAGCAGTATTTTCATTGGACAATGTAGCTAGATTTTTGATGTCACATAACAGATACACTAGTAGTGAAGCAGAAAAACTAGACTACATAGAAAAATTAATAATGTCATGTGCTGAAAAGAAGAAGCAAAGTTCTTTAGATTCGTGGATATATTCAAAAAAGTAAGTCTCTACAATGAGTTCTTGTATTTCTGAACTGTGCACATACACACTTCTTATTATATATACGTATTATAGTTACTGCATATACGCACAGCACTTTTTTATAATGAAGTTATGGGTATAACGAAGTTTTCTCCGGGTCCCTTGGACTTCATTATAAATGGGCGCGACTGTATATGCAAATTATGTAAGATTCTTGTGTGTGTGATTTTTTATGTATTGTATAATTTTAAAGGGATGGGTGGGGACAACCAAGATCATAAAAGAGTGGTAGGCAATGCACGTAACTAACAAACAAATTAAGAAGATGGTAGTGTAGAACACGCTAAGTTACTTTTCTATGTAACTTAGCGTGTTCTACACCACCATCTTCTTAATTTGACAACCAAGATGCTACAAATCTTTGACTTAATATTTCATTATGATGTACTGCAAATTGCTGGGAAGTGGAATCCTTTTACAAAGACTGACAATTGTGAAAATTGCTTGCGAACCCTAATTTAGTCATTATCCGGGGTGATAAAACATCACAGATCATCGTAATGAATAAAATCGAATATGTTCAAAAAATGCAGCAAGCCATAGAGGCAGTCCCTCACCATGCGCTAACGAGAGACTCCACTCAAGCCACTATCACTTCAATTAGAGCACTAAAGAAAAACCACACCTTTCCAATTTGCATTTCAGCAAGCATTTGCTATTCCGCTGGTCCCAGCCGTCCTTACTATATTCTGGCGGCTAAAAACACATAAGCAGGATAACTCTGTTCGGCCCTTGGTCTCCAGCCATGCGAGCCCAATTAGACCCCTGGAATCAAAACTTACTCAATTTTTGTTTCATTTCATGCAGATGTCAGCCTATGTTGTTAAAAATTCTATAAAAGTCATACAACAATTAAAAACCTTGAATTCCCTTGTGGATGTCCCTTTTGTGCTTGTTTCACTGGACATCGTCTGTGTATTCCATAGCATTCCCCTCGACCAAACGCATAATATTAACGCAGCAAAGCTCTCAAGCACTGACCACACACAGGATGAAATTTTGGCCATAATGAATGCACTGCAACTGGTCAGAAAATGCACATATTTTCAGTTTCAAGACGTGTACTACTATCAAACCGATGGGGCAGCCATGGGCTCGCTGTTGTCAGCAGTTTTAGCAGAGTTATTTTTACAGCAATTGGAAGAGTTTTTTTAACACTGCTCCAAAGGGACCACTTTATTACTGCAGATACGTCGACGGTATACTTGTTGTATGGCCACACAGTATCCCGGAACTTATGACATTCATAGAAGAGTTTTCTAATGTTTCCCCTTCAATCAATTCCACGTATGAAATTGAGCACAATAATAAGCTACCATATCTGGACATTTTGATTTCACATTCATCTAATAGTGGCTTCCCATTATCTTTCAGTGTATGTAGAAAACCATCCAGCACCCCATTAATGATACCATTTTCTTCAGCCCACCCATCAATCATAAACTGGCATCCCCCGTTTTCAAATTCGAAGGGCATATACACATTCCTTGAATCGAAACCAGCGAAAACGGGAGATCGAATACATTTATAACATTTCAAGTATTAACAGATACCCGGAGTACCTTATCAATAGAATACATTAGCAAATTGGACAATTCCACTTGATAACATTAAATAGTGACCGACGCCAAAAACAATATGTATCTTCTTTGGATTACTACCCCGCCATTACTGTCCCCCTGGGCAATATCTGTAACCGATTCCAATTGTGCTTCGGACTGCACTCCATCACGCTGTTTGCTTTACTAAGGAAGGACAAGGAGAAACCACCTAAGGAACAAAAATGGGGCGTATACAGTATCCCCTCCTGGACATCAACAAAAAATGCACCTCTAGTTACATTGGATCCACAACCAGGAACTTAAGATGTAGACTGCATGAACATAAATATAATGCGCAGAACGCGCAGCAAAACACTGCCCTAGCCCAAAACACCTATAACGGAACATTTAAACCTGATTGGGATAATGCAAAGATCATCATAACTCCAAGAAATAAGGCCACGCTGTTAATGACTGAAAGCCTGTTGATAATTCAACACCGTGGCGCATGCTGTAATGACTATTCCCATTACGATATTCCCCATCCCCCCGATCTGAAGGGATACATTACTTCAGCAGCAGCCCTGTATACGGGACCATGCAACGGTGTCCCCACCTCCTTCCCCATGATCCTTTGTACTGCCTCCCTATGTATGTGTATATGTGCTTTACTAATCAAAGATCTGTCTTGCATCTGAAGATGGGCTATAGTAGCCCAAAAGTACTAATGCTTTTAAAGTGTATATAATATTTAAATTAAAATCTTGTGTATTAGGGCTAATGTTATTTGAACACACAGAGATGGCTTTTACTCATTTTACCATTTTACCAAAGACTGGCAATTTCATTGTTTTTTCTTTATCTCTTCCAGATAGTGTCTATGGCAACCATTGCGTACTTATGTGTGTGTGCCTACTACACAGTGTTCAGAGTGAGAGTTTTGAATTATTATTATTTGGCACCTCATCATCAAACAAATGAGTATAGCCTAATATTCTGTGGCATGTAAGCATTTTTAAGTAGCATTTGTAAACTGTTGTATCAATCATTTTCTTTAAATATTGCATGATAATTGATTTTGAAGATTTAGTATACATCACTTATCACTAGTTGTTTTTCTTTTATTAAAAATCAGCTTATCATTCATGCTGTTCTTTTATTTTGTGGTTTTGGTTAAAGTCGTAGTTCTCAAGTTTACTGATATTTTTTAGCAGAATCATTACCATTTCATTTATTGTTATGTAAAATCTCAAGAATTGCCTATTGAGAAACATATGCAGTTAAGCATATTGGTTAGTAATTCTTTATCTGATGCTTTTTCAGGGCTAGCTAGCACTAATAAATTTGAAGTGTTAACCAAAGCTTTAGCCAAATTAAAAAAAAATCATTAGCCATATTTTGAAAATCTTATCCAACATTGATGGTGTAAAAATTGTTACAAAAAAAAAAAAAAAAGCATATTAGAAATGTAGAAAACAAAGCAGGAAAATAAAGCAAAAATGGAAGAATTTTGCGTAGCCCAGGACTGTGGATGAAAAACATAAGAAAACCATCTTCACAATTTCTTCACAAAACTAGCAAAATTTTTTACATACACTGTAGTTGAAGAAAAGATGACCCCAAAAATTTCAAATGAATTGGTAAAAATGATATTAAATTTGCCATTAAAATTTTTATTTGGAATTCTGTACATGCCGACCACATGTGGAAGCCAGAATAAAAAATTTTATGGCTAGTTTATAAAGTTCTTAATAAATTGATGCAAAATTTAAGTAACCCATTACTATTAGTGATTTATGGTGTTGATAAAAATTTCACTCGTTTTCATGAAAGCTTGCGTAAAGATACAGTTTTGGGTTTTAATCCCAGTACTGAGTATGTTGTTGCTCATCTAAATGTGACAGACGAACTGAACTCACCGCAAGCCTTCTGACCTGATGCTCCAATGTGGAAGCCATTGCCAAGTGCCATCTGCACAGAAAGTGGGACAACGCCAAAGGTAATTGTCTGCTGACTCGCTCATTATAAATTACAAAAGAGTTCCTTACCTCCTCGATATCCTTACGTCTAAAGGCTCTTATTTTCATCCACTCCCCCAAATGACTCCCAAGCATCCGTGATAGGTCTTTCATGGGACTCCATCACAATTGTGCTGGGCAGCACCAGTTTAAATGCCACAGCTTCAGAAAATCAAACTATGAAATCATATCAGCTGCAGTTTAACCCAAAAATTACCATAAATTGCAGTTTATTCATGAGTCAAAAATTACTTAAGATTCATAAAATCATTTGCCACCACTTTTTGCGGATCCTAATTTTTTCTCAGCCTATTTCTGATTTAGTGCCATTCAGTGACTTGGTGAATGTTTGGCATGAGCCCTGACTTTTCATTGCATCTGAGCAGTATAGTGAGCTGTATTTATGTGTGGAATGAAGTACACTGTTGCTCAAAATTAAAGGATAATTTATAAAGTCATATATAACTCAAAGTATTTATGGAGAAATTCATTGAAATTTGGTAAAGAGGTTTATCCTTACATTATTTATATAACTCAAGCAGAAGAAAATTATAACCTTACTTTTTGTGCTAGAATAACAAATTTAAGGTGATTTTAATAATTTAGATCCCAACATCAAGTTTGAAATAGAAGAGGAGAGAGAGAGAAAGAGAACTATCCAATTGCTGCATGTAAAAATTCATAGAGAACAAACCCAAGTAAAGTTTGAACATTGTTTTGAAAAGGAAAAGTCCAACTTTGTACTAAATTACTTTCACCACATACAAAATCAGTAAAGCTCAACACTGCAAAAAATCTAGAAGAGCAAAACAACTTTCTTCACAGAACTTTGAAAATTACATACATACATATTGCTAAGGTGCTCTCTGATATACAGAGGTTAGCTCCACAAAGAAATATAAACTACCCGATAATTTTTACTTAATGTTGCCGTAAAAATTAAACAATGACTAACATGGCTAAAAGATTACTTGACAGTTTTTTCTAAAGAGAATAATATTAGAAATGCTATGTCAAGTAAGCTAAGAAAAGGAGTGACCACAAACCAGAAAAAAAAAAAAAAAAAAAAAGCCACAGCAAATTATGGGAAACTCAATAATAGTAACAACAAAACTTAGATCAACTCAAACCAGAGTTGCGACATCAGCCAGCAATAACTGTTCAAATTTAGCAAATAAGTTGGATTCCTTAAGAAAAACGAGTGTCACATTTGAGTAAAAATGTTATATGCAGTATTCCTTTAGACTGAAACAAGTCTTATAGTGGGCAGACTTCAAGAGTTTTAAAACAAAGACTTGGGGAACATTTTGCAGCAATTGAAAGGGAAGATTGGAACAGTGCATTGTTCCAGCACATCCAAATATGTAAGTTCAATCCCAAATGGGATAGCGTTCAGGCACAGGATTGTGAAAGAAACCTGAATAAAAGATTCATAAAAGAAATCCTATACATTATGAAAGTGGAGGCTATAAACCAACCATCAAAAACTATAAGCCGCATTTTCAACATACATTCAATTCATAGTGATAACAAAATTTCAAGAACTTTACTAAATTTATGTATTTGATTGTGAAAATGGCAACTGTCAGATTCAGAGGAATGTTGCAACAACAAATGAACACAATTCAAAAGCCTTCTGTAACAAGATAATCAGATCAACAACAACTAACCCTGACAGTCATCCAAGGACTTGAAATGTCTGTATATATAAATATACAGCCCAGAACTTATTGAATATCTGTTTTATTATTGTTATTTCTTATGAAGACTTACTGTCTACTCCGGGTAAGCCAACTTTATTGTTTTCATTTTAATATACTGTCAGAGTATAAATACTCATTGTTTAATTTACTGTTTCACACGTTAATATTGGTTTTAATCGTCAAGAATCAAAATTGTACTTCATCATTTCCAGAAATTTTTTGCTAAACATAAGTTTGATGTTATTATTTACTGTCCTTTGGTAATAGGCTTAACAGTTATGGTTCTCGATGTCATTGAGGTTAAGTGTTTCTTTTTAGCCAAAGAACAGTTAATGGTTACCTTGATGAAATCCAGGAATGTGAAGCACGGCATCATCTTCTTAACATATTATTTCTCATACCAGTTTCAGCTTTTGAAGTATAAGCCTTCTTCAGTGAGTTTTTGTGCTATCATTTTAGTACTTGATATTATTAGGCGCTTAGCTGCGGCCTGAATGACAATGTTTCTTCATAGTTTTGTTGTCGTCTATGTTCGAACATCTCTCCTAGTGTTTCATATATAGCGTCACCACCTATCGTTCTTTATTGTCATTAGTCTTTTTTGTGGATAAATCTTTTCATAATTCTTTTACTTTCTGTTATCCTTTTTTGTTTTTGTTTTTTCTCTTGCTCTATGAGGAATTTCCATGCAAAGGGCATCAAAAAAATTCTGGAAATGATCATGAAGTACAACTTTGATTCTTGACTATTAAAACCAATATTAACGTGTGAAACAGTAACTTAAACCAGGAGTATTTATACTCTGACAGTATATTAAAACGTTATGATAACCACATTAATCCAACAACGGCATTGAGTTGTTAATAACTACGGTTTATTGCTTTCAGATATTTTAAAGGAGCAGTCCATGGAACAATGGTTAAAATCTTTTTCTTAAGACTTGTTATTTTAATATTGAGTATGATCATCCCCTGACATCCATGCAGCTCAAGCAGTGACTCCTCATAAGGGTATTGAGGTGGTCTTGAGAGATTAATGAACACTCCTCAGCTAGAGCTGTTCAGAGTTCTTGAAGTGTTGTGGCTGGGGGACTAGTGAGCTCCAATGCATCTCACTAGAGCATTCCGTACATACTTAAAGGAATTGAGGTCAGGGGATCTAGGTGGCCAATCCATTCAGCTAATATCTTCTTTGAGAAAACTGTCAATTAAATGAGCTCGATGAAATAGAATAATAGACGAGATGAGATAGAATTTCCCTAAGAATAAAAGGAGAACTCGAGGAACTCGATGAGATAGAGTGAGATGAGATAGAATGAAATGAGATAGAAGAAGAATCTGAGGAACTCGATGAGATAGAATGTCCCTAAGAATAAAATCTGGTTTGATGGCTCACCTGAATATCCTGACATATGGGTTCAGGATCTCATGTCAATTCCTCAGGGCAGAAGCAGAGCAACTCTGAAAGATGTACAGGCCTATGTGCCCATTCGTCAGATTCCTGCCCATACCATCATGCCACTGCCACCAGAGTCATCCCTTTCTTCATGTTAGAGAGACCAATGCAGGTCCTTGATTCTCTCCAGGTGAGAATATGTTACAAATCAGTTCTTAACACTTTCACTGCTGCATGATGCCGAACGGTGTCGTACAATACTTGTCCTAGGTGCCGATGACACCGAATGGTGTCATGATTGTGGCTTAATATTTCCCTTTCTAAAACCTTCAACACTTGAAGAGAGTTATGTATTTTGTTGCTGGCACTAAGAATGAGTCTCCAACTGTATAAAAATGACCACAGTTTTGGGGTAGCAGGTTTTTTTCAGCATGGTTTAAGGAAGGGAAAGTAAGATGACTCCTCATAGACAAAACACACCATTTGCTTTTCACTGTGATGTTTATTTTCCTTTGAACATCATTGGTTTTGTGGTGAATGGAACTATCAATAAATAAATGCTTGAGTGGTAATAAAAAGCATTTGCTACTTAGAGTTTATACGTAACAGGGCGTCCTATTGAGGAGGCGAAAAGGATTTCCATTAAACCCATATTAAATTCAATACTTAATATTTAAACAGTGGATATATTCAGACAGGCTATCGCTGTTCTCTCTCAACGAAAAGTTCCTCAGCGGGCACATTCTGCCATGGAAATTGGAGATGATCCCAATAATTTGTCATCAAATACAGAAACGTATTCTTTTAGTAGCTGTACAATCAGCAATGAAAATGAAGAATGTGACTTTCTCTCTCATACTTCGCCTTAACAGATTTTGACTACCCAATGGTCTGATGTTCCCGATGTCATGAAAAGAATTCTGTTCACTGGTGTGCTAGGACTGAAAATTAATATGACAGGTATTGAACCAATCAATTTTTTCAATCTTTTTGTTACCAAACAATTTTACGATCTATTAGTTAGGCAAAGCAATGCATGTGCTATAGACGTGTTTATTCCTGGAGTTACAGAAAGTTATAATTACAAATATCAATTTTGGATAAATTTTCTAGAATTTTAAATAGCGGAGTCATGTAAAGCTGTGAGATTCAAACACATGGCTAGGTTTATCCAAATGCATAAAAGCTCATTCGTGGTGCCACATGACACCTTGTGGCGTCCTGGGAGATTTGTCCGGGTTTTTCACCGGCACTGTATGCTTGTTGCTAAAATAGCACAGCAGCAGCGAGCGTGTTAAGCTGAATCATGATTCATCTGTGAAAAGAACATTTGCTGTCTGGCAAAGGTTTATTGACATTGGCAGCTATTTACTTTTTTTGTAGATTATCCTGCAATTTTGGGAGCCAGTGTAGATGATTGAAAATTTTGATTCCAAGTACATTAAACAAAAATTAAATGCTTATTTTTGGTATATAGTTTGATACGACAACAATAAGTAAAAATATCTGGAAGTTTGTATTTCTTTTTGGAGCTAACCTCTGAATCTCAGAGAACAGCTTAGTGATATGTAAGCGATATGTATAATATGTTCATCTTTTCTTAATAAATGTGTCTTTCTAACTGTTCTTTCAGGCTACTTTGTCGTCTGACTCCACCATTATGTCTTAACTTCCTTGGGCTGATACATTTGGACAGCCATGTGACGAAAGTGTCTGGAATTGAGGAAACATCATATACAAAAGTATGTATGCATGAACAACAGATTGTTTCAAGAATCTCAGCACTAATATTTTTATACTTGCATTTAGTGATTCATATGGCTGCAGACAACTCAAAGAAGCATGGAGAGGTGCATGCTTGGTGTAACCAGGATAGATAAGAAGAGGAACTCGTGGATCCGAAAAATGACAAGAGTGGAAGACATCATGATCAGAGTTAAATCCCTGAAATGGCAATGGGATGGACATACTGCCAGAAGGACAGACCATCGATGGACAGCCGAAATTTTAGATTGGATTCCAAGAGACAGGAAAAGACCCAGAAGATGACCACATGGGAGATGGGTGGATGAAATTCGAAAGTATGTGGGAGTGACATGGAAGAGACTGGCACAAGACAGACCATTGTCGAGGAAACTTGGGGAGACCTTCATCCAGCAGTGGATTGATAATGGTTGACAATGATGATGATGATGATGACTGATGTCACATAAAGATGTACTGTTGGTTTTGTGTAAGGAGTTTTCAGGATCTGCCATTTTTCATTTACAGTAAGAGTCCACATAAAAAAACTTTTGGGGGGGAAGGGGAGAGAGGATGTGGGTTAAGAATTTTTATGGATTCATCATTAGCATTGCTTCAATGATTTCGTTTCTTATGACAGGATTTCGAACAGTTGTACAAAGTGAAAAATATAGATGGGCTTGTTCATTAAAGCCAGAATTTTCCTGCAAAACATGTCTTGCATATAAATGAATGAATGAAAATCAATCAATCAAATCACCAAACATGCAGACTAAACATTGGCTGTGTTTACCACAGAAAAAAAAAAAAAAAAGCTAATAGTAAAAATAAATATTTGTATGCTTTTATCACCTAATATACACTGAAGAGCAATTGAATTAGAGACAGCTGGCATTATGCAAATGTGGCGCTGTGGGCAGCCCTGTAAACGGAAACGACATGACGTATGCAGCGATCCAACAATATAAGGAGTGATGCGACGGGAATCAGTAAGAATCAGACGCAGTATGGGTAAGACGAAGGATCTAAGCGCATTTGATCATGGGCAAATTGTCGGGGCCCGACGAATGGGTCACTCCATCTCGGAAGTCGTGCAGGCACTGGGTTTTTCACAAGCCACTGTGTCACGGGTGCATCGTGAGTACATCGAATCCGGTAAAACCATCCCTGCAAGGGCCAACTGCCATAGACAACAGCGTGTGGATGAGCTGGGTCATTGTCGGCTAGCTCGCATTGTAACACCAGATAGATGGGCCACAGTGCAAGAAATCACTCCGCAATTTAATGCTGGTGCACACAAATGTGTAAGCAGCCACACCATCCAGAACCATCTCCTTGCTATGGGGTACAGAAGCCATCGTCCCACGAGGGTACCACTGCTGACCGCACATCACAGGGTGCAAAGATTAGCATGGGCGCTGGAACATCGCCACTGGACCCTAGACATGTAAAAAAATGTTGCCTGGACTGATGAGTCGAGATTCACGCTGGTACATGCAGATGGCAGGATACGAATGTGGCGCAAACCACATGAAGCGATGGGTCCTTCTTGCCAGCAGGGTACTCTTCAAGCTGGTGGGGGTGGACTGAAATGGGATCACTGGTATGTGTCACATCGTCCCTTACAGGTCAACATTACCGGGATATCCAGGACGACCATTTGGTCCCATTCTTGCGTCTTCAACATCCAACTGGGGACCTCATTTTGCAACAAGACAATGCAACTCCCGAATTGTATCCGAATGGTTGGATGAACACTCCACCGACGTGACCTTGCTTCCTTGGCCAGCTAGGTCACCTGACCTCAACCCCATCGAGCACATCTGGGATGCCATCGAGAGAGATGTTCGAGGTTCTGCCCCCTTCCATCAAATCTTCGTGAACTGTGGGAGCTTGTTCAGGGATCATGGATCCATATGGCTTCCCAACGCTTCCGGTGTCTTGTTGAGTCCATGCCGAGACGAATCGTCGCCGTGATCAGGGCGAAAGGTGGTGCTACACGTTACTGGACAGGTATCTCTAATTCAATTGCTCTTCAGTGTATATCATTCATACTTTTTCTATAGAATGAGGCAGTGTTGAGGCTTCACCTGGGAGTTCACTGAAGAAGCCAGTAGTGGCAATGGCAGCTGACAACTGATTGGCACAAGGGCATTTGCTAATCCATAGATATTATTATTATTCAATGAAATTGTGTTATCCTTTACAGCTGTGTTATGTTGATCTAGATATCTTGCAAATTTTTCTTGTAACATGTTTTGTTTTGGCATTTTGCTTGATCCATAACAACCAGCATTCCAAAATTTAGAACTGCTATAATAATTATTTATTAAGAATTTAGGGAATTAACACATTAAATTTTTTTTTCCATTTTAATGGTATAATCAATTATTACAATGATCTGTGATGTTACCAAAAACTTATAATTTGATTTCTGAAAAAAAAGGCTTCAGTTTAATATATTTTAATTACTTTCAATGTGTTTTGAAAGATTAATTCACATTTAATTTATAACAGTTTTTATTGGGTTTTGCTGAAATATCCTTGACATTTCTGGGCTCCTGTCTTGATATTAAAACAACAACATAAACATGATTCCATAAAATCGGAGACTGCAGTCTTTAAGATGATTATGTACTGTATATTAAGGAAATACAATGTTTCTCACCAATATTTTATTCTTGAAGTCAACTAAGGTTTTGCTGGGCTCTGGCCTAGCTTCATCAAGATGAATGACATAAATATTAAAATCATATACAACATCATCAACGGTGTTTACAGTCAAGGGTTTTAGTTAGTTGCTTCCATGCACTTGATGGAAATGGTGTGGATGTCATGTCGTTAACAAGTTGCGAAGAATTTTGATATGTATGAAAAGCTTCCAGAATATTAAGTTTGGTTGAATCTGGCTTGTCGATTAGTTTCGCACTTTCAAAGAGAAATTTCTCTTAAGAATTTCTCTTTGAAAAGGCAAAACTTATTGACAAACCAGATTCAACCACCAAACTTGATATTCTGGAAGCTTTCCGTGTTCAGTAGTCCCTCGTTATCCGCGGTGGTGGGGTGGGGTGGGGGGGTGACGTTTCACCCACATGCCATGTGTAAGAAAACTGCGGATAATAAGACTAGGTGTCTATACCAAAACAAGGATTATGTGCACTAGCTGTCCTGATTTACCTATAAATAGCAGAAAAATTTTCTATAATTTTATAGGTTATGGGATAAATGAAACTACCAACTTAGACATTTAAATTTATTAGCCCATATTGATCCCATAAATTCTAGCAACTGAAGCTAGACTCTTCTCTCACTAGTTTATCCAATAACTCAATCTTCTTTGAGAAAGTCATAACCTTTTTGATCATTTCACAATTAAACCCTTTCTCTACAAGCCATTTTGAGGGTGTAAAATTAAAACAAGTGAACAAATAATAACACATCTGCATGCAGTGAAACTGTAAAAAGACAATGCACAAACCACCTGCTATGAGATGACAAAGCATTACTAAGGTTAGTCAGAACACATCGCACATTTATATGGCATGAGTGCATAGTGTGGGAACACAGTGGCATTGGCGAATCAGGTGATTACCAGAGAGAAAAGCAGCCATAACTTACTTAGTAATTTATAAAGTTTTGCCAGTCTGTAGTTGCCATATTTTACATTGTGGCGCCCCTCCTGGTGGGCTAGATATGACTATAAATTGCATACCTCAATTAAATTTGCTGAGTTCAGCATTGCTAGAAGTGCTAGATTGGCCCAGAAGCATCTATCTACCTTTTTCTCTCTTGGGGAGAACAATGGATGGACTAATGATTGGGGCCCATCTGGCCACTTTGAACTCAGTGTCGAAATCAACCAGAGGGAGAATTAAGATTATGTGTGCTACTTTTCATTCGAAGGATATTTTTCAATAAGATTTTTTCCATATATTTTTTGTTATTTCACAAACATGTATAACCAAAACCATGGATAAAATGTGCAGATAATGAGGGATTACTGTATAACAGAATTTTTCACAACTGGTTAACTATGTGGCATCCACACCTTTTCTATCAAGTGCATGCAAGCAACTGATTAAAACCTGTGATTGTAAACACCATCGATGATGTCATATTATACGATTTGAATATTTACCTGCCATTCGTCCTGGTGAAGCTTGACCAGAGCCCACAGTGAAACCTTGGTCAACTTAAAGAATAAAATATTTGAGAGAAATGTTATATTTCCTTAATGTACAGTAAACAAAAACATGGTTTTGCATCTAATTGTGTATGTATGTGTATGCTTGGGTGCATATGTTGTAATATACCCGCCAAGGTAATTTTCTGTTAAGTAAATTGCTTCTCCATAATATTTTCCTCCATGCTCCTCCTGAGGCACTAAAGAAGTTGCCCATCCATAATTCTGAGCTACTAGTTCTATGGAAGAGCAAAAACCTTACCCAGCAGAACAAACGTAATGCTCATTTCCTAGACCTCTCAATTACTAGTCAACGCAATTTATGTTGACATCAAATTCACCATTAGTGTAGCTGTCATAAATATAGATAAACAGTCTTGAGAAGTTTTTAATCTATTGGCAGCTACTACTTTTGCAGTAGCATTCTGAGAACATCAGGTTGTTTTCAGTGACATTTTAATGCTTGCATTGAAATAAATAAGAAATATTTATATTTCAAATAACGCGAATTTCATGGGTGTTAAAAGGAAAGGTAGTTGTGTATTTTACCTCAAATTTTCAAATGAAATCTTCATTTGTCTTTAAGTGTCATTTCCAAAGTGTGCAGGACCATGTTGGGTGAATTTTCTAGCCTGCATGGTCATTGATGTTGCCACATTCTTTGGAAAAATTTCAAATCATTCTTCCAGTTCATGGATTCATGTGTTTGTTTGATGCTTAATTGCCATTACAGAGTCCTAGTTGATTTTATGTCCTGTTTATTGTATGTGCTAAGCTAACCCCATTGTGTTGGAAGTATTTTTAATAGCAACTTTATGTTCACTCAGCTTACTCAAAAATATTTCTCTGAATTACTTTATAAAGTAGAAACAGACTAATGATTATTGACTAGATTGAATGAACATAAAGCTGGAGGTAGCATAAATTTATATGCAATTTTGGAGAGCCGTAGTGCCACCACAGAATGTCAGAATCCAGGACTAACACATTTACTCATACACACTGATGAGAAATTTATGAACCTATGTAAGACAGTCGCAGACAACAAATGCCGATATATGTAAATGTAAGTCACAAGGGTTGATGACATATTTCCTTATCATTTGTAAAGATGATGCAGGTTATTGGGCTGCAGTAACTTATATAAACATTGGGAAAACCTAAAATCCATTGGTATTTGGAAAAGGTCTACTCATAGGTGCATGATTAACAAAACAAAGGAAACTACTCATTTCTCAAAAGCAACCATTACAAGAGTGTTTAGCAACTGGAAGGCCATTGGATCTTCCATATCCAAAAGACATAGATATGGCTGGAACTCTAGACTTAAAAGAGTGTGACTGTCATGCTGTGAGGAAATTAGTATGAAAGAACAGGTCTTCTAGTGTGCAGCAACTGACTGCTGGATCCAGCCAAGGCCAGGAGCAGCCCATTTCAAACCAATATGTAAGAAACAAAAGAAATTGGGTCTTGGAAATTGTCTTCCCATTTAGGAAGCTACTTGTCTCAGAATAATAATAATAAAGATGGGAAAACTTTGCTTAAAGTGGTGCTGAGAATATCATGAATGGACAGCAGAGCAATAGAAAAAAGTGTTTTGGTCAGATTCACTTTTTTTTTTAGTCCTTTTAAGCCAATGTAGCTTGAATTCAGGGATCGCATTCCTCCTAAAATTCCTAATATTTTGTGACCCTCCTTAAATTCCTAAAATTATACCTAAAATTTGCTATTCATCCTAAAATTTTCGTAAGCTTATTTATTAAAAACACAACCGTTATTAACGCCAATAAATTTACCATTACGCAGGGTGCGCACGCGTGCTTGAAAACCTGGAAAGTCCTGGAAAATCATGATTACATTTTCAAGGCCTGGAATATCCTGGAAAAACGGTGTTTTTTAATGCCGTCTTGAAAAGCCTTGAAATTTGAAATTAGTGCTTAAAAAATGCCCTTTTAGGAAATCGTGTTACTGTTACCCCTTCATTTTTTAAAGTTCCTTTTCTCTGTTCTCAAAGAAACCACCGGCAGCGGTTTCCGATGTGCACCAAATCCTAATTTGGCTGGGGGGAAAAAAAGAAAAAAAAAAGGCACTACTTCCAGTGCAATAAAATTGGATGATTACTAGTAGGTCGAAGGGGAGCTTGATGTCCGTCCGACAATTGAGAACAGAAGGGGAAAGAAGAGGCATTTAGCATTTGCAGGGGGTCGCGTATGTACCAAGTCAGCTGGCATCCACCAGTGAGGAGTATGCCTGAACAACACATTCATCTTCTTCTTGTTTATGTGCATGCCACCCTCCCTCCCCTCAAGAGACTTCCACTACTTATGATAAAAAATAAGAAAACTATCTTTGCGAATTTTTCACGAAAGTGGCTGAAATTTTTACATTCACTGTAATTGGATTACAGAAGCTCACTTCCAAAATTCCAGTTGAATCGGTTTAAAACTTTAAAAGTTAGCATTGGTAATTTTTATTATGGACAAGTATGTGTGCCTCTTTGGACAGAGTGAGCCTCCAGCAGAAAGGGTGTTACCATAGCAACGGTTGATTGACAGCTGGGAGCGCTGATCTGAAGCCCTTGGTTGGGAAGAAAGCAAACACCTGTTTATCACTTCCACAGCACAAAAGGACTAGGAGAATATTTTCAGAAATCCATTTTTCTGAATTTTGAAAATAACACAGTAAAATTTTTACAGTAGTTAAGATACATCACAATAAAGTTCTAGTGCAAATTTCGCCAAATTCCGTTAGGAACTTTAGCAGATGCAAAAAAAAAAAAAAAAAAAAAAAAAAAAAACGTTGCATAATCGGATTGAAAAAAGAAACAGTAATTATAAATTACGGGAAAAGCAAGTGAATTATTTTTTTAGATGCCATGGTTTATTTAAACAGAGTGATCCTTAAATTTTTTTTCTGTGATGATATGGACTCTATTTGAATTACAAACACGTTTTTATTCAGACGTCTGAGTTACTGTTTTAATAAAAAAATCATCTATAATTAAAAAGTTTTCAATGGATTTAAGCAATATTCAGCAGATAAACAAACGTATTTTAGTAAATTGCAACATCATGACGTAAATTTGGTAATTTAATTTTGTCGAAAATTGGGGAGCATTTTTTTTTTTTACAGTTTCTATTATAGTTAAAGTGAAGGAGGAAGGGTGCAACTTGACAGTTCAGTGAGCTGCAGGTGGTGATTTATGGCGATGTGCCAAATGAAAAGAAGCCATTCCATCAGGTAATTCCAAAGGTTGTGTTGTGTGGACGCGTCCTCCTGCTGTTTGATCTTAATTGGAATGTTTTTGTGCAGGGGGGGGGGTTCGAGAGAAATATCCGTTTCAGCTTTACAGCTTTCACGGCTCTTTTTTTTTTTTCTTGGTAATAAATAAAAATCATAGTTGCTGCATTCACCATTGATCCATGTTTGCATTTTTTGAATATAAACAGCAGACAATCAGAAACATAGTGTTGGGCGGGTCTTGATGATCTTCATTTTGCATATGCTGAATTCAGTTCTGTGGGAATAAGGAATGACTTATACTGTGAATATATACAAAACTACATATTTTTGAGCTGAAAAAATAGGTCTACTTGTACACAGTAGCTAAAGTGTGAACTCAGATGAAGACAATCAGACATACAGACGTCTGATTCCATAAAAAAAAAATCAACATAGTTTTTTTATTTACACTACAGGTAAAAAAGCAAAAACATGTTTTTAAACGTTATAAAGGAAAACAGATTTTTGAAACGCATGACTTGATGATCTTAATTTCTGAAAGTTTCTTTTTTCCACATCCGTTTTTTTCAATTACAATACACTGCAACAGGATACTGTGTGTTATATCACTTAGAGATATGGCAGATTTTCGGTTGCTGATATCCGCGATCGTAAGCGGTAGTTGCATTGCGATTGTTGATGATGACAAGATAAATACTGGAGTGATGTAAAATGTTGCATAAACTAAAAAATAAAAAAATAAAGCCCTCCCCCCCCGAACTTTTATGCGGTCATCATAGCTGATCAACCATTTCATTCCATGAACATCAGCACATTTCAATCATTTGAACATTGGGGGTATCTGAAGGAATTCAGCCGTGCTTAAGCGCCCTAGCGCAACGAAAACATGCTAATTTTGGACAGTTCTATTCCCTTCCCCTCTACCATCCCTAATAATTGAGAGTGCATACATTGAGAGTGTTTCAAATATTCTATTTATGAGCTAGTTTTCGCGCTGTTTGTTATGCTTTTATTTTCGAAGAAAGAGAGGGAAAATAAGGAAAAGCAGCCAGAGAAAAAAGAAAAGCTGAGTTTGATGACAAAATAAAAGAAAATGATGCAGAAATAAATAGGCTTAAAAAAGATAAAGAAGCCTCCCTAGCAGTAATTCAAGAGGGAACAGAAAGAATGAGAAAAGCTGTAGAAAAACAAAATACTGTTGAAATAGCAGTTGCCTCTAACTTGATCATACAAGGTTCAGCTGAAATAAAGAAAACTGAAAGTAAATTAGTTGTGGTGGAAGCAGAAAAAGATAGGCTAATCAGGAAAAGGTTAAAACAATAATATGAAAAAAGTAATTCAGTGAACAATTGTACATAGTTCTTGGTTTTCAATTACCTTTTTAGGATATTATAGTTTAATGTGAAACCTGAAAACTTTACTGTGAAAATCGTGAATTGCTTCTGGTTCAACAGCATATTAATGTTCAAAGTGAAACTTGAATGTGGTAAATATACTTGAATATGATAATAACACGTGAAAAGATAAGAACTGGACATTAGAAGTAAATCATACTTAAACTTTAGACATTAGACGTTATGCAAAAAATTTGGGTGTGAACTTCGACCATATATACTAATGGACTGCGCATTGGCAATAGCTGCATCAAAGCCGCCATGGCTCAAACATTGGGCACGTCATCATCAGACTCCAAATTTCGTGTAAAAATGCTGTTATGATTACTAATTTACGCTGCAGAACTTCAGTGTTTTCGGTGTATTATGTGAATACACCTCATATATAATGAAAACTCTTCAGGTAAGTTTACTTATGAGCTATATACATGCATGATCGTGTTGTTTACATTTTGTGATTTATAGTGTGATGAACATTTGCGAAGAATTTGGAACATGCATTCCATTTTTTTTCTTAAGTTACTATATTTTTATATCAATAGCTGCAAGTTTCTGGTTAAGTAATTGAACTTTATTGACTTAGGTATTTAATTCGTTTCTTACCCATGAAAAATCATAGAACTTTCTTTACTATATCGGTCAGAGCAACCATAAGCACAGCAGGTGTAACCCATCTTTTTGACTGTTGTCATGTGATTTTATGTTGGAGCCAGAAATTTTGATGTCATGCGCAGTCTATAAGTATATATGGTTGAAGGGTGTGAAGCAAACTCTTTACAATGTATACAAAGTTGTTTTACTAGATGTATACAAATATACATCTAGTTTTTATTGAAATACACTCCTAAAATTTTCCTAAAATTTTTCTAAAAATTCCTAAAATTCTTACCTAAAATTTTCCAGAAGTATGCTATGATCCCTGCTTGATCAAATGGTGCCCAAAATTTTCTGCACTCCCTAAACAGAAATGTTGACATAGCAACCAGGGTTTATGAAAGCTACAGAAAAATAATTCCTCCCTCTCATCTTAGCAGTATCAACCATAAACCTGCCATAAGTGATGACACAAGGCATGGTGAGAAAGGGCTAGTCCTCCTGACATTGACATCATGGCACTCGGTAGAAACATGTGACTTAAACATCTGTCTCTCTCTCTCTTTTTCCTTTCGTATGATCATTGCCATTGTTATAACCCATATCAGGTAATCATTCAGAAGAGATGGCACTGATCAATAGTTCCCCTAAATAACAACTTTGAATAACAAAGAAAGGAGTAAGCAAGGTTTTCTGGTGCACTGGTCTTGCAGGTCACTCATTCAAACATTGTTGCTACCATTTCTTAGACAGCTAATGTTCTAGCTGACTTCAACCCGTTTCTAACCCTCAGTTAATTCGTTTCAGTCAGTTAAAGAGTTAATTTGGGAGTTTAACTACTATTGTGAGCAACTTGATGGACTAAAAGCAGTTGTCCATCCCTAATTTAGGTGCGCTGCTTCTAGGGAAGGGAGAGAGTCAGTGCCATATGACAAACACAACATCCACGCCTCACTGTGATTTAAACCTGTATCTATCTCAGACAAATGATCAGAAGCCACCGATTAGACCATCACACCACTGGCATGACTGGTTACATGAATCATGCTATACACTGTTGTGCCCTCACTGATGGTCGGCAGAGTATGTGGGAAAACCCAATGCATGCTGGGTCCATCGCTCCCATGGAGCGATGGACCTAGCATGCATTGTGAACACAGTCCAAGAATCTGGATGTGGCATCTTGCCATGGTGAATGTTCTGTTGGTATGGACTGGGTCCACTGATGCCAGTGGAAGGTAAGATAGCCTGCAGGTAATGCCTGAATGGTTTAGCAGACCAGTTGCTCCCTGCACACTTCTTTGTGTGTGTGTGTGTGTGTGTGTGTGTGCGCGTGCGCGTGTGCATTATGGCATTTCTATGGATGAGAATGCAACATCACTTCATACCAGAGTTATGCAAGAATGGTTTCATGAGCACCAGCCAGGTTTCCTTTATCACCCCTGGCCTCCACTGTTGCCTGAATACAATCCTATTGAAAACATGTTGGACATCCTGTTCAGTATTGATGTCCTCTTCCATTAACACTAACAGAGGTGTGCAATATTTTGCTGCAGGATGACAATCTTTGGGCCAATACAGATCCAAGCACCTTATAAAATTCATGCTGTGTTACATACTTGCTGTCCTTTACAACAAAGGTTGTCCTACTCAATATTAAATAAAAGTTCATGTTTTTTTGTTGTTGTTTTTTTGTGTCAATATGTGTGTTATTTCCGTTATTTTAAAATTTAAAATTTTGCATTATTTTAGGAATTTTGTTGTATTAGTACTGAGTAGTGTGTTCATTTATTTCATCAAAATGATTTATATATTTATGCAATTCTGAACTGCAACAATTAATTTCAGATCATGGGACACATGGATGTCATATCCATAATATCTGATGGCTTCAACATATACTTCCCAATTCTCATTTTCTTTGTGTGTTTAGCTACATACTTCAATCTAGGAAGCAGAGTTCTGCACTTCATAGGTTTTGAGCAGTTTATTGGTGATGATGACATGACTTCAGATTTAATCGAGGAAGGAAGAGAACTCATCAAAAGAGGTAACAAATTTTATGGGTACCATTGTGTAACATTGCTGATATCATACAGAGCTGTTTTGGAATATTGTGAATGTCATCTGTAATGCCAGTACAAAATTAAGTTATTTAAATTCTTTAGGTGCAAACGCACAAGAGCAAAAAGCACAATGAATTGATAGGATGAAGGAACAACAAATTTAGCCAGTACAGTTCAAAATGTTTATTTTAATATTCCTGGAAGTTTGGTCAGTTTTATTTGTTCACTGCGTAATTTTTTGTATGCACTTTCTATAAAATAATGGAGAAATAGTGTAACTTTTAACAATTGTTCACAAGATCTGGTTTGCTAGTGTGCTGTGTAGTGATGGTTTAGTATAATTATAATTCACAAGGACCAGCTAAAAGTTTTGCAGAATGGTACATTACTTTCTAAAGAGAAGATCCAGCAAGCTGCATACATGAGTTTTGTATTCTTTGCTTCATCTTCAACAACATATCAAGTATCAGAAATGTGACTTATGTGAGATATGTATTTCATCTCATGCTGTGCAGTGAGATCAGGCACTGATTGTAGCCATTGAGCTGTTGAGTTGTAGCCATTAAGAAGAGAGAATAAATGTCCAGGACCTTAAAAACATAAGTTTTTATTATTATTTAGTTCATATTATGCAGATAAATTGTTTACAGTTGCAGTGGTTGTCTGTTTGAAACCCTTGTGCAGATAGTTCGATGGTGTACATTTTTATTTTATTATTATTTTTTTTAATCTTTCTCTGGAGGTAAAATGTAAAACTCTCTTTTGTGATTAAAGAAGTGACATTATTGTTTAGGAATTTTTGTGAGAGTAGACAAACTGTCATTCAGAAAGGCATTCCCCCCTCCCCATTTCCTGCACGTGCGTTTGTTCCAGGTGACAGGTGCAGGAAATGATTCATCTGCTTTGATCAGGGTTTTGTTTTACAGTACAAAGTTTGTCATTGCAATAGCCGTTATTAGGACACTCAGTTAGTTGCCCTCTCCCTTCCTTCTTTCCCCAGGTTCTTTCCGGCACAATTTAATTGGCTTCTAATCCTCCATTCCAGTAGTTCATTATCACACCTCCTTGTCTGCTCCCTCCTAACAAATACGAGTAATCTGTTTTGAATTTTGATTCACTGTACACACGTTCTGTACCCCAAATTGGACTAGATGATTTTCCTTTTCTGGAAATAAGAAGGTATTTACACTACTATTTCTCTTGTATGATAAGAAAAATTGGGGAGAGGGCAGAGGGCTGTGTTAAACATATATTAGTTATTTAACATAGCTACAGCATGGCACTTATCCAAAGAAGCAACAAAAAACTTTAGATTTTTTTGTAAAATCAACAATTGAAACTTCAGAAACAAAAGGTGTACCAAAAGTTTGATATTCATCAAAAAATCTGCCTTCAATAGACTTAAACTTGGGAAGTGCAAATTCACTTCCATCGACTTCGACAGACCACACTTTTTACCACACTTTGCCTGTGCAATTTGAAAGTGAATACGAAAATGATATTGGTCTTTATGCTGGTAATGATAAAAAAAAAAAAAAAAAAGCAATTTTAGAAGAAACAAGGTTTTGGAAAAACCATTTTGTCCACCGAAAAATTATGTTTTCCCATTTTCCCGAGTACCATAAAAAAGATAAAATTGTGAAAAGGTACTTTACTTAAATCAAAGTCATTTGGAAAAATATCCATGTTTAGTGTATTTCCCATTAATGAAAGGAGTTCACTGTAAATATTGCTAATTGTTTGCTCCAAAAGTTTTAGGTGATAATCGATGCCAAACTCAATCTGGGAGTTTAGTTTAAAAACCTCTGAAAAAAATTTTGAAGCTCCTTAGTAATAATGGAATGTTAGAGAATCACCAAAGGTAGTAAGTATCACAGAAATTCAGTTCAGTAATTTGTGAAAAAATTTAACAAGCCACAAAACGAAATTCGTAATATGTTATCTACATCTCGGTTAAAACAAGTTGAAGAAAATCACAAAAGGTTGCTTCCAATTATTGACACTGTAAGTTCACTGGGAAGACAAGACATACCTTTCAGGGCCACAGAGACGATGGCAGTTTATTACACAGTCGAGTCACATTATTGAGACCACCTACTACTTTTGACGTCAACAGCGCATAGCCAATGAATGAAGGCATGTGTTGTGAGCTGGCTTAGAGGTTATATAAGGTGTGCTGTATGCATTCTTAAACATATCACTCATTGCTGTCATGAATAAAAGGAGCAATTTGTCAGATTTGCAAAAAGGGATGATTATTGGCTTTTGGGCTAAGAGTGGCAGTATATCTGAAACAGTGCAGTTTGTGAACTGTTCACGTGCTGCTGTGGTTAAAGCATATCGTGATTGGAGAAATGGCACCATTGTGAATAAGCAATATGGAAACTGCGGAGCACCATGTGCCATTGATGTGAGAGGTGAATGTTGGCTTCGAAGGTGCGTGAGGGCCGATCGACACGCTACAGTGGAGCAACTCACTGGCCGAATGAACCAGGGGGCTATGGAAGTGTGTCTAAAATGACAGTTCAGGGAACCCTGCTGCATATCAAGGCTATAAAAAAGAGGACTGATTCTTAGAGCTAGCTCCCCTAAAGCTGGAAGTTGGAGGTGATGACATAGTCATGCTGCAGCAGTAGCATGGTGCTGGTTTCTGTGAAGCCACTGCCGCACAGAAACTGCGATGTAATCAGTGGAAAAGGTAAGAAAAATTATATCCTGAAGCCTTAGAATAAAGGGAACGAGAACGAACTAAACTCTCTGTCATCATCGTTATTTAAAAGAAACAAAATATTCTTTAAACATATGTTTTCAACATTACAGTATTGGGCATATCGAACTGACTCGTGAAAACGCAGTTGGCACATTTCTTTAAAGTCTTTAATTTGCCTTTTCTAAAGCACTTGTATTTGAATCCTGCTTTTCAATTGCTGAATTTCAGAAAGTAGAGATCTAAAAGAGGCCTATCTTTTCGTATTTGAATCCTGCTTTTTATCTGCTGAATTTTAGAAAGTAGAAAAGTAGAGATCTAAAAGTGGCCTATCTTTTCGTATTTGAATCCTGATTTTTAATTGCTGAATTTCAGAAATTAGAGATCTCCTAAAGGTGGCCCATCTTTTTGATCGTTGAACAGAAACTTTGCGATATATATATATATTGCCTTTTGATTTGGAGATCTTTCTCAAGTGTTGTATTTTTTTCCCCATTAAATTATCATTACAGATTTGTAAAAAATTGCAGTTTTGGCATTCTGTCGTCTATACATTGCCACTGATTCCACATTTCGTACTCCAGCGTTCGCTTCACTTTTAGTTAATTTTCTTTACTAAAGGTGAAAAAAACGTTGAAAAAATTGCCAGATTAATTTTCTTTGGGCTTAATTCACTTAACTGTTCCAAAGCACTTCGAACATATTTTTTTTCCCTGTGTCTTTAGGTTCTCTGCGTTATTTTTTCAGATTTTAAAGAAAGGTACGTTTGCGCTGGACTCAGCGTCAGATTTCAGTAGCTTTCACAAAGGCAATCCAAGTAATCAATTTTTCATATTATCTTTATAATCACAACGATGAAATGTTCGCTACAAATTCTGGCATACTTAACATTAACATAGTCCTGTCTTCGAGACTTGTTTATTTATTCTTTTACCAGCACTGGTTTATTTTGGGGAAAAAGCAAGCAATACAATATTTTGTCCTTTCCGGTACCTGTGTTTATTCCGACACGTTTCAGTGGAACACGAAAACATTAGTTAAAAAACAAAAATGTGAACCATTTACGCAGATAAACTAACTATTTATATAAATGCATACAGTAGATGCACTATTAAATATTCAGACAATTAATTTTTTTACATGTGCACTAATAACATATCGCTAACGATAGAATAATCTAGTTTGATGGAATAAATTGCAAGCCAGAAAACTCTTCTCGCAATGACATCCCAGCAGCACTGGAGATGTCCAAGCAGCACAGTGACATCACAACTGACCCCCAGCCTCTCTCATGAGGACCGTGTCGGCATTTGATTTTACAAAGCGATGGACCAGCCCTTCTCTCTTTTATAGCCCTGGCTGTGTATGGGGCTCTGATGCAGACGGATGGTCGCTGCACCTATGCTAACAAAGGTGCATCGGCAGAAAAGGCTTGCATTTGCACGGCAGTATTGGAATTGGACCTCCACTGATTTGCGAAGGATTGCCTTCTACGATGAGTCATGTTTTCTGCTTCATCGAATGGATGGATGTTGGTGTGTAAGGCGAGAAACATCGGAGAACAAACACTCTTTAACCATTGCTGGAAGAACACAAGCTGGTGGGGTCAGAGTTATGATCTGGGGAATGTTTTCGTGGCATTCCCTGAGTCCACTCATATCTGTGAAAGTCACTATGGACTGAATTTTTTATGAATCCATCCTTGCAGACTAAGTACACCCATACATGCCTATTGCCTTCCCTGGGGCGAATGGGATCTTCCAGCACGACAGTGTAACCTGTCACACAGCTGGAAATGTCCGAGAGTGGTTGGAAGTGCACAACGAAGACTTCCAAGTATAAGGGTCGTTTGAGAAGCAAGTGGACTGTAGTCATTAGGATTCCAGAAGTGGGTTTTACACTGGAGGAAAGTGAAAAAAGAACACCAAGAAGGAATTGGCGGACGATCATGAAATGTACATATGTTAATGGGGTCGAGTTTACGTAGGTGTGATGTTAATTTCAGGACCAACCGGTGAGCGCTTACGCCACAGCATGGCATAATATGCAAATTATCGTCGGTGGTATTTAAGGAGTACGGCGAAGTGAATGTAATCAGTCGTCGGCGTTCGGACACGTGCGAAGACCCTGAAGAAGCTGCAATGCCTGGACATGAAAGACGTGTACGATTTCAACAGATATCGGACTTTGAGCGAGGTCGTCTAGTCGTACTTCGCGAGGCCGTGTGGTCGTATCGTCGTATTGCGATGCGAATTGAACGGGAAGTGTCGGTGGTGGTACGATGGTGGCGTTGATGGTCCGAGGAACATTCCCACACGAGAAGACGTGGAACCGGGAGTCACAGACAGACTGATGAGCAGATCAATTGACGCATAAGAAGCGCGGCGTTGTCGAGCAGAACATCCACGGCAACGCAAATCCGAGCTGCCGTTGCACCTGAGGTGACTGTGCGAAAAATCCGCAACCGTCTACTGGATGCAGGACTACGTGCACGTGTGCCTCTGGCATGTGTACCTCTGACTCCAGCCCACCATCAGGAACGGCTGCAGTGGTGTCGCCAGCGTCTGCACTGGAGAATGCAATGGCGATCTGTCGTGTTCAGCGATGAAAGCAGATTCTGCTTGGGAGCCTTCAATGGCCATATGCATGTTTGCAGGCGCACAGGGGAGCGTCTCCACCCTTCTTGCAACCACCAGCGACACACAGGGCCTACACCTGGTCTCCTGGTGTGGGGAGCAATCAGCTATCACTCCCGTACACAACTAGTGTTTGTACCGGGTACGTTAAACAGCACCTCCTACATCAACATCATTCAGCCCGTTGTTGTTCCATTTGTAAGGTCGGTCCATCGTGGTGTTTTCCAGAAAGATAACGCACGCCCACACATGGCATGTACAACGCAACATGCACTTCTGGGTGTGAGACAACTTCCATGGTCTGCACGTTCACCGGGTTTGTCCCCCATTGAGCCCGTGTGGGATTTTATGGGGCAACGACTTATCCGGTCTCCATGGCCATCCCCGATTTACGCGTCTAGGTTGAGGATGCTGGGAACTCAATACCCCAAACTTACGTCCAACATCTGTACGACAGACTCCATGCCAGAATTGCACAGTGTAACGCAGTTCATGGCGGTTCAACCTCGTACTAACCACGTTACATGGAAATGTTATTTTTCAGTTTACCAGCAAATACAGCTGTATTTTGCCATAATGTTTTGATCACATTATCCTCTGTATTCTATTATTATGCTGTATAAATTTCGTTGGTATCAGATGTCTCCTTCTTGGTGTTCTTTTTTTCACTTTCCGGCAGTGTATTTGACATATTCTCCATGGTTGTTGAGACAACGATCCCACAGACACACTAGTCTGTCAATGCCATTTCTTCTCCCCACACGGGGATAACTGGTTTTCCAGTTATTTGGGGAGCGGCGCCCCCACAGCCCGAGCTGACCTTGTGACGGATCATTTTGTCATTTCGTCTTGAACGCTTACATCACCGAAGGGACAGCTGTTCATCCAGCTGATGGGGGATGGCATCCCCACGGCCCGAGCCAACATGTACTATATGTGATGATTTTCACATTTTTTATGTTTTCTCACTTAACATGAACCCGCCTCAGTTGTAGGTTGCTGAGGTTGTGATTATGCGCCAGCTCAGGATTTTAGTTTCTCGTTTTCTTTCCTGTCTTCTCCATTTTATGTTCCTTTTGTTTTTCCGAGCTGGTTAGCTAGACCTACCTGCACGTTTGCCGTGTGTGGTGACCCGTAAGGTGGAAAAGGGGATGCTGGAGGCTGAGGTTTCTGGAGGCCTGGGTGTTGTTGTCGCCAGTTGCCAACACTCCTCTTTGCCCCCTGCTTCACCCTAAACGGGCGGCTGGGAACTAACCCACTCCTAGTCAATGAGGTCTGTGGCCGAGTGGAGCCCAGACCTCTAACGGCTTGTCGTCTCGTACGACAGGGTGAGTCTGGGGATAGGGTGGGCATGCCAAAGGGGTGTTTCCCAGGCATGGGAAAGTCTGGGTGCACGCCGAGCGTATGTCTGCCCTATCAACTTGCTGTATCCGCTTGCTATCCCTAGAGCCGTGTCCTGCGTCCGCTTGGGCTTGCGGACCTCCGGCTCTCCCTCGTTGGGCTCGATTGTGGGTGGGAAAGTCGGCGGACGAATTATTAAAACTTTTTTATGGATGAAAACAAAATTTCCCAAGAACCAAAAAGCAAAAGAGGTATAGAGGAAGGCTCATCCCCTTCTGCAGAAAAACATGTTCCTGATTCTTCTAATGCTCGTTTCTTTTTTGTGCACTCATTGGACCCTTCAAAGCCTTTGAGTGCCAAAAGTCCATTTTGGATCAATAAAGCTCTTCAATCCATCGCAAGCTCTCCTAAGAGCGTAAAGAAGCTCCAATCTGGAGATCTTCATGTAGAGATGTCCACTGTGGCCTACAGTACCACACTTATTAACACTACCACGCTGCTTGAGACTCCGGTTAAAATAACACCTCATGGGTACCTAAATTCATCTCGAGGTGTTGTCTCCTCTCGGGATCTTATTGATTGCACTGAGGATGAACTTCTCGAAGAACTGAGGAGCCAACATGTTACGGGTGTGCGACGCATTTCTTTCAGGAGGAATGGGCAGTTTGTCCCATCCTGGAATATTATCTTGACTTTCAACTGCCCTTCCCTGCCTACATCCATCAAGGCAGGGTATCTCCACCTCGAGGTACGCCCGTACATCCCTAACCCTTTGAGATGTTTTAGGTGCCAGTCTTATGGCCATTCTCAGCAGTCGTGCAGGAGCAATCCTAGGTGTGCACGCTGTGGTGCCACAGAACATCTTTTGCAGGAATGTGTGGCCGAGGCAGAGTTTTGTGTGAACTGCAAGGGTTCACACGCAGCATCAGCCAAAGATTGTCCCAAGTGGAAGGAGGAGAAGGAAATCCAAAGGATCAAAACGGTGGAAAATATTTCCTATCCTGAGGCCAGAAGAAAAGTGGTTCCTGTTATATCTGATCGGCGATCATACGCTTCAGTGGTGGTTGCCAAATCAACGGTAGCCATTCAGACCGACATTCAGATCCCCCTAAATGTCCATACAATGTGAACGACATCATCGCAGCCGGACTGGAGGCACTCCAGTCTCGAGCTAGGGGTCTGAAAGCGCCACCCACCACTTCGCCGAAGCAGACTCATCCCACCACCAACAAGGGAACTCAGGCCACTTCTAACAAAAAGACCAAAGCCCAGGATAAAAAAGCATTTCTTCTCCTCCAAAATCTCGGGAAGCGACTCAACGTCGTGCGCCTCCCGTTAAGACACTTGGGACAAAGCATGCTCCCATCTTAGCCCCTGGTCCCACGCTTCCAGATTTGGGGAAACCCCCATCAGAGGGGATGGAGCCTGACTTCGTTTGATCATTTTCATTTTCATTTCACTTATAACCATGGCTTCAATCATTCAGTGGAACTGTCGAGGTTTTCGGACGAGTTTTGATGAAGTGAAACGTCTACTTTCATTTTACTCTCCTTTGTCTACAGGAGACGAAGCTTAAACCATCAGACCTGCTTTCAGTTCGAGGCTACAGTGCATTTCGGACAGATAGCTCGTCTGGAAATATAGCCTGTGGGGGAGTCGCTATTCTCGTCCCTCACAGGGTTCCGGTATCTTCCGTCGCGGTCTCCACAACTGTGCAGGCCGTGGCGGTTCGTATTTCTATGCCTGTACCTCTTACTGTCTGCAGTGTCTATCTGCCGCCGGACGAGAACGTGAGCATCTCTGTACTGGAGAGATTGGTTGATCAGCTGCCTTCACCCTTTCTTCTACTAGGTGACTTCAATGCCCATCATCATTTGTGGGGTAGTGTCAGCATCAGCACGAGAGGTCGTCGCATAGAGTCTCTTCTGTCCTCGGCCTCTTTGTGCCTTTTTAACACCGGTGCTGACACGTACTTCCATGAACTGACACGATCTTTCAGTGCGATCGTTTTGACCTTGGGATCACCATCAATTATTGCTGACTGGTCGTGGACGGTGTGTAACGACCTCCACGGGAGCGACCACTTTCCAATTGTCCTCTCGCATCATGCCAACATGCCAACTTCTGCCTCCCGCCCTCCTCGTTGGAGGATGGAGCGTGCGAGATGGGAGGTCTTCACGCCGTCAGCTTTGATCTCTTCTGCAATGGTGACCCAAGAGTCAATTGACGCAGCGGTTCTTGAAGTCACAAATTGTATTCTTCAGGCAGCTGATCTTTCTATCCCAAAAACATCGACGACACTCTCCAGAAGTCCGAAGCCTTGGTGGACCCCTGAATGCGCAGCGGCTAGGAAAGCTCAACATAAGGCCTGGTCTACGTTTCGGCGTTATCCGACCGATGCTAATCTCGTTAAATTCAAACGAGCAAAATCCTATGCTCGGTTGGTGCGTCGACGTAGCAAGAGGGAGTCTTGGATCCAGTATGTGTCATCTCTCACTTCACGTGCTAGTTCGAAAAGTGTGTGGGAAAAGATTCGAAAGATCCAGGGTAACTACAGCTCTCACCAGATCTCCATTCTCGAGAGCAACGGCTGCACATATGCTGGAGTCGGGGAGATTGCTGATTGTTTAGGGGAGGCGTTTGCCTCCGTGTCGAGTGACCTGGCGTATCCTACTTCTTTTCAAAGAATGAAATCCACTGCGGAACGCCAGAGAATCTCCTTTGCGCCTTTTCTCGACACGGGATATAACTCCCCCTTCAGCATGGTTGAACTCAGGGTGGCTCTGCATCGGTCCGGCGCTACATCGGTCAGTCCCGATGGCATCCATTATGACATGCTCCGTCATCTCTCGCAGTCGTCTCTCGAGAATCTCTTAATCCTTTACAATCGTATTTGGTCGGAGCACAGTTTCCCGGAGTCTTGGCGAAAAGCAGTTGTTCTGCCTTTTCCCAAACCTGGCAAGGATCCCAAGTCTCCCTCTAGTTATCGTCCAATTGCTCTCACTAGCTGTCTGTGTAAAGTTCTTGAACGCATGGTTAATTCCCGGTTAGTTCATTTTTTAGAATTTCATCAAGTACTTTCACCATCACAAAGCTGCTTTCGCCGTCATCGTTCACCTCACGATCATCTCCTGCACCTTGAGACATCTGTGCGCGAGGCGTTCTTGCGTAGGCAGCACCTGGTTTCTGTATTTTTTCATATTGAAAAAGCTTATGATCGAGCGTGGCGGCATGGTATTATCCGTGACCTCCACGCATGCGGATTGCGAGGAAATCTTCCGACATTTATTTTAAATTTTCTTCGCAATCGGGTGTTCCAGGTGCGCCTGGGTACGACGCTATCGGCAACATTCCATCAAGAACAAGGTGTTCCTCAAGGTTGCATTTTATCTGTCACATTGTTCATCCTTCGCATTAATTGTCTCCTCACAAATCTTCCTCCTGCGGTTTCGGCTACTGTCTATGTTGATGACTTGCACATTTTCTGCTCGTCATCAAGCATGCATTTTATTGAAAGGCAGTTGCAGTCTGCAATTAATCAGATCTTTAAAACGGCTAGCAATGGTTTCGTTCTTTCTCCCGACAAGACAGCATGTGTCCATTTCTGCCGGAGGCGTGGCCTCCATCCTGACCCAGAGCTGTTTTTAGACCGTGCAGCCATACCAGTTTTGCCGGAGACCAAGTTCCTTGGTCTGACCGTCGACCGTGCGCTTACGTTCCGTGCGCACGTTCGGCGGCTCAAGATTTCCTGTCTGCGGGCTCTATCCATTCTTAAGATCCTTTCGAGAGTCTCGTGGAGCGCAGACAGGACGTCTTTGATTCGTATTTACCATTCCTTAATCCGGTCGAAACTGGATTATGGTTGTATCGTGTATGGCTCTGCTCGTCGTTCCATTCTCCGGCCTTTGGACACTATTCACCATCAAGCACTGCGTCTTTGTTCGGGAGCATTTCGAACATCTCCGATTCCCAGCCTTTACGCTGACGTGAACGAACCATCGCTTGAATTACGCCGTCTGCAGCTGTCTATTCAATTCTACCTGAAACTTAGATCTCTTCCAGGCCATCCTTTATACGATGCAGGTTTTCATCCCCAGCATGCTCGTTTATTCGGGAACCGGCCCTCGTGCATTTCAACCTTCGGTCTTCGTATGGCTGCCGTAGCCCGTGATGTAGGGCTCGACTTGTCACTTGTTGGAGAGACCAGGGGCTTTGGGGATCCGCCATGGCACCCACTTGGTGTCATGGTTGATACCACCTTTACATCTTTCGATAAATCCTCAACCCCTGCGTCAGTGTACCAGCAGCTCTTCGCTGAGCACCGTGACCTAAATTTTGATTACACTCCTATTTTTACTGATGGCTCCAAAATGCAAGGAGTCGTTGGATCCGCGGCTGTCTGTGTAGATGACGTTTCAGTAGCGCGGATCCCAGCTGAGGCCACGGTGTTTTCAGCGGAGATGCGTGCTGTGTATCTCTCTCTTCTCCATGTTCAGTCGAGTTCTCATCATCGTGCTATGGTCTATACGGATTCCTTGAGTGTCTTGCAGTCTTTGTCATCTGCAGATTGCCGTGACCATCCTTTTCTCGTGAATGTGAGACAGTTACTTCGTCGTTTGCTCGGGGCCGGTTTTCAAGTTCAGTTTTGCTGGATTCCTGGGCATGTTGGAATCTCGGGTAACAACGAGTGTGCTGATGCGGCTGCTAGATCTGCTTCCTCTTTGGTCGTCACACCCTTGCCACTGTTTCACCGGGATTTCCGCTTTCTGGTACACGACCATATTAAGCGAACGTGGCAAGGTCTGTGGGACCAACAGGTGGAAAATAAACTGCATCGTATTAAACCTAATCTTGAAGTCTGGAAATCCTCATATCGTCGGAACCGTAGGGAGGAGGTGGTGCTTGCGCGTCTCCGCATTGGGCATTGTCGTTTCACTCACCGCTTTTTGCTGTGTGGCGACACTGCGCCGATGTGTGAGACGTGCAACTGCCGACTCACTGTCACTCATCTTCTGTGTACCTGTGTTCGTTTTCGTGATGTACGTTTTCATTTCTTTCATTCTCATTTGTTGACCGAGGACGCCGCTACACTGCAGCGGCTCCTCAATGACCACTGTGACTCTGTTGCCGTGTTTTCATTTTTTAAAGAAATTGACAATTTTAAACGTATCTAGATTTTAGCCTTATCATCATCCTCATTTCTCAGTTTTACTGAATCAGCTAGATTTTAATCATTGTATCATGTTTTTAATACTGTTTGTTCCATTATCTTTTTTAGCCCTTCCATCGTTCTCATTTTTCAGTTTTACATGATCAGTCAGATTTTAAGCTTTTTACCACATTTTTAATACTATTTGTTTGTCTTGTTTCTGGCGCTCTTTGGCCAACCATGGCCCTTGCGCCATAAAAATCGAACAACCAACCAATGCCATTTCTGTAGAACTCTACAGACTGGCTGTGCAGCCATGAAAAAAATGCATTTTGCACTTCAACGTCCGATGTAAAGCGCTTCTCCTTGTGGGCCTTCTTCATTGGGCCGAACATATGAAAATCACGGGGCGATAAGTCGGGACTGTAGGGTGGGTGGGGTAGCACATCCCAGCTGAAACATCGGATTGTTGTCAAGGTGTCAGCTGTGGTATGTGGCCTGGCATTGTCCTGCAAAAGGTGTCAGCTGGGTATGTGGCCTGGCATTGTCCTGCAAAAGGTGTCAGCTGCGGTATGTGGCCTGGCATTGTCCTGCAAAAGGTGTCAGCTGCAGTATGTGGCCTGGCATTGTCCTGCAAAAGGTGTCAGCTGGGTGTGTTCTTTTGCACCTCCGATAAACATTTTGGAACCCGTGCGGCAGCAACCTTCCGACATCCCAGTTTCTCTGCAATAATGTGATGAACACGTTCCGTACTTATGCCCGTCGCCTCACTAATGAACCGCACAGTTGCTCGACAATTTTGTAACACAATGTCATTCACTTTTGCACATGTTTCGTCATCCGTCACCTGGATCGAACGGTCTAAACGTGGAAGGTCTGCTGCACTGCGTCGTCCCCCTTCTGGGAATTCCTTGCACCAATTAAACACTGCCGTACGCTGCAAAACTTCATCGCCGTACACCGCATTTAACCGACGAACAACCTCTGCTAACTGCACACCTTCAGCACACAGGAACTGGATCACACACCATTGCGCATATCGGGAAGAATCCATCGCTGCACTAATTCATGTTTGAGCGTCGAACGTCTACCTATGAACAAAACAGATGACAAACCATGAGCATGTCACATGCGCAATAGACAAGTGTATCAATAAACACAATTGGTTTTTCCTGATTTCTACGTATACTGAAATCACAGGCCCAGTCCACTTATTTATCAAACAACCCTTATGCTTCCCTGGCTCCCTAATTCCCCAGACTTAAACCCAATTGAGCATCTGTGGGACCACCTCGATTGTGTTGTTCGCTCTATGGATCCTTCACCATGCACCCTCAAGCAGCTGTCAGACGCACTGCAAACAACATGGCTCCACATACCTGTGAACACCTTCCAGCACTTTTTTGAGTCACTCCCAGCCCATCTAGTTGCTGTCCATGCTGTACATAGCGGTTACTCTGTATATTAGATGGTGGTCACACTATTGTGACTCGACCATGTAGATACATCTCAATGCAGTAGTATAATGAACAAAGGGAATTTTCAAGAAATTTTAAAATTAAGAGTACAGGCTGGAGATGCAGTTCTGGAAAACCATCTCAAAAGTGCTAAGGCTAATGCAACTTATATTTAAAAAACAACACAAAATTCCATTAATGAATGCTGCAGTGAAGAAATTCTGAAAAATATTAGAGGTTTTTTTCCGAGGCAAAATATTATTTCATATTATTTGATGAAACTACTGACATATATCTACCATATCACAAATGAGTATTATACTGAGATATGTTTACAAATCGGAAATCAGGGAAGATTTTAATGGATTTTTCAACTTGCATGAAGTAAATTATGCATCAGAATTCTCTTTAGAGATCGAACCCAAAATAGACAGTGTATCATTAGGAAAAACTGTAGTTAAAATTCTGCATCAAAATAATATCAGCGTAAAACCATGCGTAGGTATTTGTACTGACAACAGCAATGTTATGATGTCTGAGGTAAGAGGAGCAATAAGTGAAATTCAAAAATCAGCCCTGCTTGCTGTGAGGATACCATGTTATAATCATTAACTGAACCTGTCTTTGTCCAAATGCATAGAGGTACATAATGTACAAAACTGTTTTAGAGTAATAAAAGAAGTCATTGCTTTTTTTAATGCACCAGCAGAAAGAAGTTTCATTCTGAAAAGTATCTTGCAATCGAAGTTAAGTAGCCTGTGTGACACCCGCTGGGTGGAACGACAGGACACTACCCTATACTTCGACAGTAATATTGTCCTTAGTATTGAAACATTAAAGAGCATTGCTGCATGGAATGACACAACTTCTGCAACTAAAGCTGCTGTTTTATTAAAGACCCTGTTAATAAGCCAATTTTTAGTATCACTAAAATGCATATTCCATATTTTCTCTTCTACTGCTGTACTCAGTAACTAGCTTAAAAAAATCTCTAGATCTGTCTTCAGCAGGAGATTGTATCAAATATCTTCTCTCTGTGCTGGCTTTGTTAAGAAAAAACGCAGATGCAGAATTCAGTAAAATTTGGAGAAACTTGTTTGATTTAGCTAATGCGTTGGAAATAAACATTGAAAAACCTAGACTTGAGCAAAAAAACCACAAGAGCTAACTATCAGTCTAGTACATCAGACAAGTATTACCAGTTAAGTATATATATTGCAATACTTGATGTAATTATACTTGATTTGAAGATGTGTTTCAGTGAGGGCACACTAAATGTTTTCAAGTTTCATGTATTATTACCTGAAAATTTGTTGGAAACTGAGGATGATGATTTAAATGCTTCACTGTCTGAACTGTGGAAAAAAATACTCGATGTTACTCAGGCAGTTTGATCCCTTAAATTCGGGTATTTGCTTAAAATCTGAAGTAGCCATGTGGAAAGAAAAGTGGATTTGGGAATCCAACTGTAGCTAAAATGTTCTGAATACATTGCAAGACATTTACAATTCATGTGATAAAGACATCCAAATTGCCACATTTTATTAAAAATGTTAAGTTTACCAATAAGTGTCGGCATTGTGGAGCGAAGTTTTTCTGCCCTGTGTCAGATGAAAACCTGGCTAATGAGCTGTATGAGTGAAGAGGGATTTTTGGGGCTTGCTCTGTTGCACATTCATTGAGATATGGATGTTAATCTGGAAGAAGTGTTGAATCGATTTGCCACATCATATCAGCACAGATTGGATTTTGTTATATGAAAAATGTGGAAACCTAATTTTACACCTTTCTCATTACCTCTACAAGTTCGTTAATTAGTGAAAGATAAGTATTAATCGTAAGGGGGACATTTGTTTCCCACCTAATTTGAAAAAACTGCAAAGCTACCAGAGGTATTCTTTTCATTCAGTATCTTCTTCAGAAATTATATATTCATCTGGAACCATTTTATTTCTGATACTGACATTTAAGCCTTTATTTAGGTTTAATTTACGATCAATAACTGAATTTATAATTTTTACATATTTCTCATCATCGATGGACTTTAAATTGACTACAAATAAAATGAAGTTTAGTGCTGAAAACACCCATCAAGTGGCTGTCTTTGGGTAAGTCATAATATAAAATTGGCAGATTTTGAATATGTATTTAAACTTTTCTGCTTAAACAAAATTATGTGTAGCATATTTGATGTCTAGGGAATTATGTAAACCTGGAATACCAGGTTCATATCCCAGCACTGCCACTACTGAATATTCACCTTGTTTCAGAAAGCACGTTAAGCCATTTGACAACCTTATATGATGCACAAGTTTTAGTCCGTCTGTGAGCAGGCCCATAATTAAAGGGAGGTCAAGTGCACTGCACATACGTACTCCCATTCAAATGTAACTGATATATATGAATGTGTTTTATGTATGCTTTTAAGAATTGTATGCCTCAGATATATTTTGTTGCACCACCCTCTCCCCGCAGGTAGAAGTTTTATAAATATAGTTAGGTCTGCAACTAAATTCATCCCAAAAAATAATGAGGTGTTTTTTCTGGGAATTAATTATTTTTCTCAATCCCCCCGCCCTCCCCCTAGAAATTTTCTAGATCCACCCCTGAGTGAGATGAAATATGTAGACTTGTTCAGACAGTATGTCATTTAGTTCAAGCCTTTCTCAGTCACATTTTTGTCACTTTATGGTCTAAAAAGTATCAGTTTCTTTTATCATCAAAATTTGATTTATAGTTAATTCTGATGAAAAGTATGCAAGAAATTAGCTCCTATGCACATGTTTGTTCTAATAATAAAGCAATGGTTTATGAGCTTCACTACCCAGGTATTTGCTGCTTCTTGTATAACAACCAGTTTTAGAGTTATTGGCAAATAATTTATTTTCAGTAATATTTAGAAATAAAATGTATGAATTTTTAGATACATTACAAAATTATATGTTCATTTGAAATTATAGATTCAGAAAACAGTATTCTTCAGAACTAAACATTATATTTAGTATAGTAGATTTCAAAACAAGGAACAGCTCACAGTCAAACATTACACTCTTAGCAATATTGTTTCATTTCTTTCCTTATTTTCTTTCCATTGGCATCACGTTTGGTACAACAAATGGCGCATTTTCTTGCAGGTTTCTCTTTTTTAGTAGTTGCTGGTGCGAATTTCATGAATCGCTAATTTCTCACCATTTGTTACTTCTAGCTGATTTTTAGCAACCTCAGAATGAATACACTGCTCAGCATATTTATTAGTTTCCTCAGTAATCATTTATACCATAGGATCATAAAAAAAATACTCTAAATATTCAAGTACCTTACCTGTACTAAAATTAACAAGGATTTTGGGAGTTTTGGTGAAGCTGACTGGAGGAGGAGCATTAGTTATTGTCTTTTCTTCAACCCATCTCCTGGCTGCTTGAATACTGCAGTTATCATCTGAAGATTCTCTCTCAACGATGTCAATCAATAATTTTTTGTGTAGTTCACTACCTCATTCTGATAAGTGAATTTCACTTTCATCAGAATCACTAAAATCATCAATGTGATCCATCAGCAATTTAAAACTTTATAACATAAAAGAAATACTGTCACAATCACAGTTCAGGGATGATTGGAGATCCCCATGAAACTAGATTTTCCCGCTGAAAAAAATTACTATTTGTTGAAACATTTTGCCATCTTTTGGAGAAAATATGATATAAGCATACAACAACAACGAACACATCTGAGACATTAAAATATAATCTAGAGCATTTTTCAAACATGACATATGATGTACATCAAAGCCAAAAAAAAAAAAAAAACGATCACTGCAGATGGACATATGGGATGCCACAGTGACTGAGAAGAGGTTAAAACAAAGAGTCATTGAATTTCTCATTGCTGATAAGCCTGCATCTACATTCATTCACGACTTATAAAAATTGTGTATGATCATGATTATGAGGATAGATTTACTATAAATGTGCATAGTCATTGTTGTGGGGATAGATTACAAAATTTAGGAATTGTAACCCTAACTGCGGGCGGTCGTAGTGAGTGATGGGTTTGCCTCCTCGGGGCGCTCCGTGGTAACAATGGCACACACAACAGCAACTAGGCCCTCTGTGAATCTTGGAGAGGTGCCAGCTAGTTCTGTGTGACATTGGCGAAAAGACCCCAACTCACTGGGTTTTGTTCCAGAATCCTTAGGTTGAATGACCAACTGGAACCCTCAGCTGTGGGCTAATCCCCCACACTGATGTACTTACCTGATTAAAAAGACAAAAAGAAATATTAAGAATGACTCAAGTGTGGGATATGGTGGACCTACCACACTTGAGAAGGACGGTCCACCACGGAATCGACCTGGACTTTCTGAACGGCGTATGAGAAAGCGATCTCGACTGAGTGAATGTAAGATTGGTGTATGGAATACTAGAAGTATAAATGGCAAGATGAGCGAGGTGATTGAGGAGATGAATAAGTATAGACTGGATGTGCTGTGTGTAAGTGAAACCAAAAAGAAGGAAATTGGGGTAGAAGTGAATGGCACGGTGAGTGTGTGGTCTGGAGTATTGGATAATATGAGAGGACAGGCTGGTGTAGGTGTGATTTTAAGTGAAAAGATGAAGAACAACTTGATTCACTATAGTTGCATAAGTGAGAGAATTCTCTGGATTCGTTTGAAAGTGAAACTTCAGAGAATAGTAATTGTTGTAGTGTATGCTCCTTGTGACTCGGAACCTTCTGATAAGAAGGAAGATTTCTGGAATGAGCTAAAAGCTGTTTTGAGCCAGTTTGGTGCTAAAGAAAAAGTTATAATAGCAGGGGATTTCAATGCTAGAGTAGATGTGCAGAATACAATTTCTGACAATGTTCTGGGTAAGTTTAATGATCCTTGTGTGAATGATAATGGTGAAAGATTAATTGAACTCTGCATTGAGAATGATTTGTGTGTATCTAATACATTTTTCAACCACAAGTATATACACACATATACTTGGGAAAATCGTACTCTTGGTCAAAAGAGTGTGATAGATTTTGCTGTTTACGATCAGCGTTTGAAACACTTAGTTGTTGACACCCGTGTAATGAGAGGTGCAGATGTTGGTTCTGATCATTACTTGGTAGTGTCAGGAGTGAAACTTAATGTTGGTTGGAGGAAAAGGACTAGGAAGAGACCCAGGATAGAAAGAATAAAGGTTGATAGGCTCCTTGAAGATCATCAGCGGTATTCTGACTTACTCAGAGAATGACTGAAGGATCTGAAATCTTGTGAGAGGGATGTAGAAAAGAAGTGGGAATGTTTTAAGAACTGTGTTGTTACTGCTGCTAAAGAGGTCTGTGGCACCACAATAGTGGGTAACAGTAGAGGTGATGCTTGGTGGAATAGTGAGATTGATGAGGCAGTAAAGAAAAAGAAGGAAGCCTATTTGGGGATGTTGTAAAGTAGAGTCTCTGTGGATGAATATCGCTGTAAGAAGCATGAAGCTGCTAAGCTGGTTCGCCACAGTAAGGCAAAAGATAGGAAAGAGAAAGTGGAAAGGCATGAACTGGCTTTTTGGAAAGATAGAAAGTCCTTCTGGAAGTACACGGGACTCAGGAAAAATAGCGGAAACAAAGTTGTAAGTTGTGTGAAGAATGAGATTGGGGAAATGATATGGGAGCCCAATGAGTTAAGTGACAGATGGGGCAAATACTTCTGTGAGTTATTAGATCAGGAGAGCAAAAATGATTCTGAGACAGATGCAGATGATGTCACAATGAGGGATGAAAGCACACTAGGGATCTCAAGAGAAGAAGTGTGTAAAGCTCTAAAATCTCTTCAGAATGGTAAGGCTCCAGGAGTTGATGGCATAACTGCAGAGATGTTGAAGTATGGTGGTGACTCTATAATTGACTGGTTAACTGAAATTTGCCAGTTGTGCTGGGA
This sequence comes from Macrothele yani, assembly GCA_039090855.1. NCBI lineage: Eukaryota > Metazoa > Arthropoda > Arachnida > Araneae > Macrothelidae > Macrothele > Macrothele yani. Next base: position 92,839,644 of record CM077013.1, read on the forward strand.
GTTAGGAATGGTCCCTCGGGATTGGTAGGATGCTTTCATTGTTCCCTTGTATAAGGGAAAAAGTGATCAGACTGAATGCAAGAACTATCGTGGTATTAGCCTACTGAGTGTGCCAGGGAAAGTGTTTGGTAAGGTTGTTATTGAAAAAGTATGGGGTCTTTCATCAGAGAAAGTGTGGGATGTTCAGAGTGGTTTTATGCCTGGTTAAAGGCTGCACTAACCAGATTTTTTCATTACGCATGATGATTGAAAAGTATCTGGCTGTTGGAAAGAAAGTTTTTACTGCCCTCATAGATTTAGAGAAAGCTTACGACCGAGTCAATAGGACACTTTTGTGGAAGGTATTGAGTGAATATGGTGTTACTGGGAATCTACTTAATAGTGTAAAAGCCATGTATGCTGGTAGTAGAGCTTGTGTATGAGTGAATGGTGTTTTATCAAACTGGTTTTCCATTGGTGCAGGAGTTAGACAAGGTTGTGTAATGTCACCATGGCTGTTTAATATATTTATGGACGCATGCATGCATGAGGCCAAAATAGATAATAGTGGTTTATGTCTTGGTGATATCCGTGTGTGTAGATTGCTGTATGCTGATGACACTGTCCTGTTGGCAGAGAGTAAAAGTGAGTTGCAGAGTATGTTGACTCGAATGCACAAAGTTTGCTTGAAATTCAAACTGAGTATAAATAAGGGAAAAACCAAAGTTATGGTGTTTGAGAGAGGAATGGGTAGCACTGAATGTAATGTAAGTATAAATGGCACTGTTATTGACCAGGTGAGTGAGTTTGTGTATTTAGGAAGCATGTTTGACAGAGAGAACAAGTTGGATGGTGAAATCAGTAGGCGAGTAAATTCGTCTTTGAAAGTCATAGCTGCTCTGGGAGGTTTTCACAGGAATGATGGGTTCTCTAGAGAGTCCCGCATGGCTGTGTATGAAACAGTAATTGTTCCTACTCTGATGTATGGCAGTGAAACCTGGGTACTGCAGAAGAAACATAGGAGTCGTTTGTGTGCTGGAGAAATGCGTTACTTACGTGGGGTTTGTGGCAAGACACGATCTGATTGTGTGAGGAATGAAGATGTATTGCAGTTGTGTGATGTAAAGCAAAATGTTGTTAGCAAGGTGGAGACCAATATGCTTCGGTGGTTTGGCCATGTTGAAAGAATGAGTGATGAAATGCTTACTAAGAAAATATTTTCAGCCCAAGTGGCAGGAAGGAAAGGCAGAGAAAGGCCAAGGAAGACATGGGTGGATCAGATTCAGGAGTGTCTGCATGAGAAAAAGATTATGAGTATGAAGTATAAAAGATCTTGTGTATGGCGTGTAATGGATATCAGTGAAGCACGAGTTGTATGTCAAGATCGCTGTAAATGGCGAAGTTTGATCCAACAACAATAAGTAAAAATATCTGGAAGTTTGTACTTCTTTTTGGAGCTAACCTCTGAATCTCAGAGAACAGCTTAGTGATATGTATGTATGTATGTAACCCTAACAAAGTGGATTTCAAGGACGGACCTCATTGAGGAAGACTGGTCACAGCAAGCAATGAAACAAATCACCAATGTGTTGACACTTTAATCAAAGCTGAGCATCAGATAATTCACTGTGTTATTGCTGAAGGACCCAGAATTTATAAAGAGAGAGTGTGCCATAGATTAAAATTTTATGCCACAAAAAAAAAATGTGTGCTTGATTTCCGATTGTAAGTGATTTCCGTCCTTGAAAACACTTACAATTTGCCATCCCCAGATTGGATTGGCAAACTGTATGAAATGTGTCAAAACTTCTGCAGTAATATGAAACTAACTGTGGTGATTTTCTGATGTCTAGAGTTCCCAGAAATTAAAGCTGGGTGAATCATTTTGGCCCTAAGAAAGGCAGAAATCTCAGGAATAATGCCATACTACTTTCTCTGGGCTTAGGAAATGTAATGTCCCGGCACTTGTGGTAAGATCATGGTGGCAGTCTTCTGAGATTGGCAGCATATTTACCTGGTGGGTTTCTTGGAAAGAGAAGCAATTGTGAACACAGAGCAGCACATTGAAGCTTTGATGAAGTCCGGTTACTGTGGCCAAATTTCACTTCACCATTAAAATTCACAACCACATGGGTCCCGTCTTTCCATCAAAAACTCCCATCTTTTCTCACAACGCTTACAATTTGCCATGTTCAGGGGTTGCACCATGCACTGGTGAATACAGTGTGTTTTTACTTAATTTCTTCCATTATTATCCATTCAATAATACATAATGCAATTATGAAATCATGTTTAATATCTATGTTATTGTTTAAGTAACCCAATAAATTCCAAGTATGTTAATTGTAGCTATAAATTATGTCATTAGGAAACCATTTGCCATGGATGCTATGCTGTAATGACCCTTTATAGTGCTAATTCAGTCATGGGGTATGCTTATAATTTATCTTCTGATTATGAATGATGAGATAAACTAAAAGAATATTGTGGTTTTTTTTTAATTCACAGTTTTATTTATTTCAAGTATCATAACAAAAGCCATATTATTTCATCAGTGTGTTTCCTTTTTCATGCTAGATACTTCATGCCTCCTCAGTGGGAAAGTGGTAAGTGAGAGGCATAGGTTTCTGACTTGTCATCTGAGTTGCACATTGGCTGGAGTACTGGGTAGGCATGGGTGGTATGTTTGTCTTTATGTTTGCATGGTGGTATGTTTGCACTCTTCCTTCAATGGAGCCAGTGGCCCAAAATTAAAGACAGGTGACTGCTTATAGCCCTTAGTGTTACTTATGCTGATTGTTGAATTCCAAAACAACAACAACAAAAAGATATTTGACTGTACCAAATTTGTAAAATTGTAGTGTATGTAAAATCAGTCATGTAACTGTTTTTGAATTGTAAGCAAATAGAATGTACATCTTTTTTGTTTTTTTTTTCAGAAAAAATAAGAGACAGAGAATTGAAGATGGAGAAAACAGGCGTAAACAGTTTCATAATCGTTTTGGTGGCAGTGCTCCTTACCGAAGTGGCAGAAAACCAGTGATTAAAGATACGAGTAAGCTCATTAACTTGTTGAATATAAGATATGTGAGCTTCAGTTAAATAGCCTGTTGAAAATAAGGCTTGTCATTTTCGTGGATCTATTAGGAGAACCTGTTTTCTGGATTTTATAAGATGAGCTGTTATGAGTGGCTTTATTATGAGTGTTTGAAGTTATTCAGACCATTCAAAATAAAGTTTGTAGTTATCGATTGCTTCGACTGGTGAAAATCTAAAATTGTTCATATTCCTAAGTGGCAGTTGTTTGGTTTCACATAATTGGTACTTTGGTACTTTGTTGTCCCGTGTTGTCCTTCATTGTCCTGGGGATAGCATGCTCAAATGGAAATCAGGAGATGTTGGTTTGATTACCACTCCAGAACTATGTAATTTTCAAGTTTTCTGATGTGATATTACATGATGGACAGCAAACTAGAACAAGTCAGAGTAGTAATCTGATAGCTGCATGAATGAAAAAGAAATTGTTGTAAAGCACATACAGGCCTTGAAGAACAGCAAGAGGCCAGAAATGTTTGTTTTCCAGTAAAAACAACTCAAGAGTGGAGGAGAGAAAGTTATGTTTTCTTACTTCTCTTATCGAACAAATTTTGTGAATATTTGTCTCTGCAAAACCCAAATGATTTGCTTTTGCATCCTGGAGTCAAGGGACAAAACCTAAAGTGCATAAAATGAAGTACATTATATCTAATTAAACTATTCTCTGAAATTTTGAGTTAGCTTTTAAAAAGTTGGTAATAACTTGAAAAAAAAAACCCCAAAAAACATCATTTATGCCAGTGCATCAAATGTCCGTTTGCAGTAATTTTGATGCACCATGTGAAAAGCTCCATAACGATCATATTTTTCATGTTTGTTATAAGTTGCTCTTTTTAATTTTTCTTTACACTGATTTGGACTAAACACATTCTTTTCTCTTATCAGCACCTTATCACTCATTTTTTTGGCTCATCTAAATCAGTTTAGAATTTAGATTTTTTTTTTTATCAAACATGCTGTTAAACTCTATTCTGCATTCTGCATTTTAAAAAACTATCTCTACACTTATGCTCATTACTGAAACATTATTTTTAATTGCACATACAAATATATATTTTGGGTATTGGCCTTGCCTTGTGCATCTATGGCAATGGTGTATGCCACTGGCGCACCCCCCAGCTCCAAAGAGATTAAGAACGATGAACGTCAACTCTTTCATTGATCTGTCGTATACATTATATATATACACCGATGAGCCATTACATTATAACCACCCCCAGCCTAGAGAAATGAGCGTTCCTGGAGACTGAATGGTGGTGCAGGTGAAGTTCACAGAGCAGTATATATACAAGCCAAGAACCTGCTTCCGGTTAATATAGTGCTCACAGTCGGAATGGGAAAAGCTGCTGATTTATCTAAGTTTGATAAAGGACAAACTGTGATGGCAGATAGCCTCAGAACTACAATCCCGGAAATGGCCGGGCTTGTGGGTTGTTCACATGCTGGCGCAGTTAGTACATATCGAAAACTGGTGCACAGATGGACAAACTACGAACGTTCGTCCACCCATGTGTCATCCGCAGCTCATTGATGTGTGTGTGTGGGGGGGGGGCTGTCGTGCATTGTTCACAGCGACCGCAAAGCCACAGTGTAACAAATCACCCGCAGCTACAACAGTGGTGATCAGGGCAATGTGTCATAGCACACAGTTCATTGCAACCTTCTGCTCATGGGCCTGCATAGCCAAAGACCCAGTCAGGTCCACATGCTCACTGCACGTCATCGGCAACCACACATGAAATGGGCTCAAGATCGTTGAGATTGGTCCATGAATGATTGGAAGAAAGTGGCTTGGTCTGATGAATCAAGATTCCTGGTGCGTCACCTAGATGGCTGAGCAGGGATACACCGATTACCAGCGGAGGCTATGGCACCTGGATGCACTGTTGGGCAAAAACAGGCCGGCGGTGGTGGCTGTGTTATGCTGTGGGCGATGTTTTCTTGGGGCACTTTAGGCCTCATTATCCCAATAGTACAATCCCTGACAGCTGTCAGGTATCTGAACATTGCTGTGGACCAAGTTTACGCATTCATGGCAACTGTATTCCCTGCTGGTGATGGCTATTACCAACAGGATAATGCATGCCAAAGAGTGGTTCGAGGAACATGCTACTGACTTTCTGTTAATACTCTGGCCTCCAAATTCCCCTGGCATGAACCCAATCAAACATTTGTGGTTCAACTTGAAAAGTGGGTTCGCACTAAATCACCACCCCTCGAAATGTACGGGAACTGGAGGACCTGCTGTTGACATTATGTTGCCAGATACCCCATGATACCTCTTGCCACCTCATCAAATCAATGCCTCACCGAGTGGCCGCTGTTTAGAGGGCTAAAGGGGGGGGGGGTCCTACAGCTTATTAGGTAGGTGGTCATAATGTAATGGCTCATCGATGTATATTCCCATTGCACATACAAATATATGTATATAGATAGATATATGGGACACTGGCCTAGCCTTGTGCATCTATGGTAATGGTGTATGCCACTGGTGCACCCATAAGGGGAGGGGGCAGAGTTCGGCTGGGGGCTTAAGCCCCCAAAGAGATTAAGAACGATTTACATCAATTCTTTTATATATCCATCATATACACTGAAGTACCAGAAAAACTGGCACACCAATCTAATACTTGGTAGGTCCCCCACAGGAGCGCATGACTGCAGAAATACGATGGGGCATGGACTCAACTAGCTTCTGGAAATATGCTGTAGGCAATGCACACCATACTTCCTGCAGAGCGTTCCACAATTCGAGTGCATTCCGAGGTCTCGGATTCCTGTGTTCGATAGCGCATTGCATTGCATCCCAGATGTGTTCTATCATCTTCAGATCTGGGGACTTGGGTGGGAATGGCAACACCCCAAACTCAGAGGAATGCTCATCTAACCATAATGTGGCATCCCAACACTTGTGTGGAGGTGCATTGTCCTGTTGGAACAGGCCCAACCCATCAGCATGAATGCAGGACATGAACGGGTGTACCTCATCAGAAAGGATGCACACATAGCGTTGGCCGGTCACAGATGTTTGTAGACATACCAGAGGTCCCAGTGAAGTCCAGCTAAATACACCCCATACCATTACAGACCCCCCCCCCCACCAGTCGGTACAGTTCCCTGTTGACAGGCGGGATCCGTGGCTTCATGGGGTTTGTGCCACACACTAATCGTTCCATCTAGCCCGATACAGTTGGAAACGCTACTCCTCAGACCAGGCTACTTGTTTCCAGTCATCAAGTGTCCAGTGGCGGTGGCGCCAAGCTCAAGCGAGGCGCATAGCTCTGTGTCGTGCACCCATCAAGGGGACTCGAGTTGGGCCTCGGTTTCCAAAGCCCATATTGTGCAGGGTACGTTGCACAGTCCGGACGCTGATGCTTGTTAAGGCTCCAGTATTGAATTCCGATGATACCTGCGAGACCGTCGCACGCCTATCGCGTGAAACAATTCTTGACAGCCGACGATGGTCACGTTGACCCAATGTCTTTTTACGGCCACACTGGTATCGTAGGTTGGAGGTCTTATAGTCATGGTTACACCCTTGCAATGGTTGTCCGTGAAAATCCGAACTTCATTTCTACCTCCGAAATACCATGGCCCATCTCACGAGCGCCAACTATGACACCGCGTTGAAAATCACTTAAATCGTTATTACTTGTCATTCTCATGCCGAAAACAGCTCTGATAGCTGGCAAGGATGTCTATCACTTTATATACGCACTGGCGGACGCAACCGAGTACGTGCATAGGTGACGTTGCTATGTATTTTGCATCAGCTTGTCTGTACCAGTTTTTCTTGCACTTCAGTGTATACGTTATATATATCAGTGGTGTCGCTGTGTCCATTTAGGTTGGGTGTGCGCTGTTATGGGCAAAACAACACACAACATTTTTATCATGTAACCCAAGCTAAAAAATTCACGCATTGATTTTGAACATACGAAAGCATTTTTTTAATTTGGTGGTGGTTTAATAAAAAAAAGAATGAATTTTTGTTATCCCATCCTACATGGATAACCAGAATTCAAATTGTGTGTTTAAATCTGTGCTCATAAACATATCGATTCATGCTGTGACAAAAAGACAGAAAAACTGCAATTCGTGGCAGAGCATTGAATTGCATTTATGATTCCATGCGATTCCAAATGCAAAAATGCATGTGATTCCAAATGCACATGTATTACCAGTTGTGCTTTTTTGGAGTTTTTAGCCTTTGTGTTGAAACCGCAAGGAGATAAAAACATGACCTGCAGCGACAGTTGCTTTACATGCCTCGGGTGTCCATTGGCCAAACAGCACACCTATGGAAGCGAATATTACTTACTATGTTTTGTTTACTCAATGAAGCAACAAACTTTCTCCACTTCACAAAAAAATTGTGCAAAAAAATTTCTTTCAGATACCATGCAAAGGCTTAGGATAAACTTTGGTGAGTTTTGTTATCCAAAAACATAATATAACAACAACTCGTATCACAACGCTAAATTACATTGCTCCATGGGATTGCAAGTGGTACTCTATTTGGTTAGCATACCGTGAGAGATCAGATGTAATGTTTGAAACCACAGGGAAATAGAAATGTGACCTGCAGTGCCATCTAGGGAGTTCCTGTATCACAGTTGCTTGAGCATCTTCGGATTGCAAGCGGTGCTCTTTTTGACTAGCACACCCTGAGAGATCAGCTGTAAAGTTTGAAACCACAGGAAAATAAAAACGCGACCTGCAGCGCCATCTAGGGAGTGTTCGCACCACAGTTGCTTCAGCATGTCGGATGCCTTGTCAAGAACCGCACACCCGACAATCTTAGCACAAATGTGATATGATTGCTGAACGAACCTTCTCCTCTTAATGAAACCATTGTGTGGGGGAATGAATTTTCACCATCACTTTTGAAGCCTTAGAAAAAACTCTGGTGAGTTTCATTAGAAGCAAATTCGAAAATGTAATATTGTTTGTATGGGTTAAATAAATTGCGACTCTGTGTGGGTGTGAGCCGCACACCTAGCCCATCCCAAATATTTGCCCCTGATATATATATATATATATATATATATATATATATATATACATACATAAGAGCAAAACTGAAGACTAAGGAAAAACTTTAGAATTTAAAACGAAGGTTGCAAAATAACCTGAAGATCAAAACGCGCAACGCAGCAGTTTTGAAAATTCAGAATTCACATTCTATAAAGAAGATACCTAAGCAAAAAAATACATATAAAATTTTGACTCACACCTAGTACAACATAGAAAAGGTTATGTATCTGCCTGTGTGAGTAAAAGGAGAAAAGATAAAAAAATAAAATAAAACTACTGAATGTAGAAGGTGTCGAGAATACTGAGCCTTGGCTTTATCAAGGACCAGCAAAAACTCTGCATTTTCTCACTTCCACAAAGACCTAGTTGGAAATGGGTTTCTGCAAGGCCATAGATGCAAGTAACATTCCCACCTAAAATAGTTTAAAATATATATATATGTCATGTCCTCCGTAGAGTTGCATGACCTAGCACTAGTTAACAATTTCGCTTGCATCCATTAACCTTCCTGGCCCGACCCATGCTCTTCATCTGTTACTATTAAACAGAGAGAAGAAGATTAAAGAGAACTCAAGCTGTGAGAGTGACATAATAATTAGAAATGATTTTCAGCCATAACGAAATGCCAAGTTCGTTTGAGAGAGAATTTAAACCTGAAAATCAATGCAAAAGAAATCCAAATTTTTTACATTGCAATTAAAAAAGGAAATATTAATTTTTAACGAACAGATTTTTGAAAGAAAACTTGAGTCTAAAACCCCTACTCTACAACTTATGACAGCACGAAAACGAGAATAAGTTAAAGATAATAATTAACTAAAGAAAACTTTGTGAAAGTTATATACCTTAAACAGTTAGTTGCAATATGTACAAAGTATTTCGGCAGTGCTTTAAGTGCATAAAGCCAAGGCTCAGTATTCTCGACACCTTCTACATTCAGTAGTTTTATTTTATTTTTTTATCTTTTCTCCTTTTACTCACACAGGCAGATACATAACCTTTTCTATGTTGTACTAGGTGTGAGTCAAAATTTTATATGTATTTTTTTGCTTAGGTATCTTCTTTATAGAATATATATACATACATACATACATACATTCATTCTATTAAGAAAACACACATACACATATAGCCCCCCTACAGGAATTCCTAGGTGTGCCACTGGTGTATGCAGAATCATTACATTGGAGGGATTCAGTGGTAGTATTCATTTAGTGCAGTAGATCAGCAAAACTGTAATGCTTATGTTGATTCTGATGTACAGTGGGTCAAGTTTCTAGTTCCCCTACACCACTGAAGAACAATGACCTCCATAAATCACTGTGGTGGAACACCTTCTATATATCACTGAGGTGGAATGATCTTTTGTGCATGTTAGCAGCATGTTAATCCCTGGTGGTATGTTTTTCTGACCACCCAACTCATGTATATATAATAAGCACATCTTTTGACATTAATTGCTGAAATTCAGAACATCGCACAATTACATGGAACCTTCTAGAAAATTTTTTGGCCGTGTGTCCACAACAGAAAGTATGTTTTTTTTTTTTTTTTTTTTTTTCTCTCCTCAGGTATTACTATCTACACTGCCTTCTCATCAATATCTGGCTACCAGCATGTGTACAAATAATCTTTATTTACAGGAATATTAATATCGTGTGCTGAAACCTTCGGCCCTTTTGATAGCCTCCAGTATTTGTGAAATACTGTCCACCAGGCACAGATGCCAACAGCTACAAAATCTCCGTAGTTCCTACGGAAAAAGCTCTTGTACTGCGGAATACGGAAAACCGTGATTTTTCTACGGAAAATAAACGGAAGTTATTATTTTTTATTTTGCTTGTTCCCCTTCCCAACGCAGTGGCGGCCACTTGACGATCCGTCATGCTTGCGAAGCTGCTCAGATCTTAGCGCGAGCGGCCAGCACTCGAGAGTGTGGCCTTGCGCTGAGTCATTCTAAGTGAAAACCCTCCCTCCCAGCATGCAACATTCTGGGGACGTTGAGCGTAGCTCGCTTTGGTGATGGACGTGGGCGGAGTTCGGCCGAAGCTCTTTCGCAGTGCAGCGGCAAGCTGTTAAAATCGTTTGGTGCAGAACGTGAGTGTCATTGCCTGGCATTGGAGGGGTTTTTTTTTAAAACGTGCATCGACCATGCATGCCAGTAATTAATATTTTGAAGTTTTTTCTTGCGCTGCAGAAAAGTATGCTTGCATTTCGTTGCAGAGTTCGCCAAAATGCCTAATTACGCGTCTAGTACGCATCAAAATTTTACCAACGCATAAAAATATGCATTGGGCATTTTTCGCGACGCGTAGAAGTACACGTTGTGAAACGCGTAAAGTACGCATCAACACGTAAAAATACGCATCGAAAACGCATAAAATACACATCAACACGCAGAAACACATATCGAGAAACGCGTAAAACTATGCATCGAAGAATTTTACCAGCGCGTAAAAATACACATTGGGACAGCATTTAGCCTTTCAAAAACGGAAGTGAACGAAATAAAGATTTCTTCCGTAATCGTAATTTTATTTTCCTGTGATGTTGCCTCTGTCCAGTATTGTTGTTATACATAATTTTATTCCATAAATCTTTGTATTTCACTTTGAAAATGGAGGGGAAATTTCCGAAAACGGAAATTCGACGGTGCAAAAATTCCCGTGTAATCTTTGGCTTCGAGGAATTTCTGCTTTTTCGTCGTAATTTGGGTTATCCTCGAGATCGATGCATAATTGAACAGAAATTTTGGGGCAATTGGTAGTGGTGAAGGATGCTTTCTGCCTGAAACTTTCGAAAACGGAAATTTCGTCTTTCAAAACTTTCGGAAACTGGGAAGATTTCTCACGTAATCATAATTTTATTTTTCCTCTGCCTGGTATTGTTGTTAAATTTCATTTTATTTCGTAAATATTTGTATTTCACCTTGAATATGGAAGGGAAATGTCCGAAAACAGAAATCAGACGTAGCAAAGGTTTCTCCCGTAACTGTAATTTTTTTCTGCAATGATCTTCCGAAAGTGTATCCTGTGTTCTTACATATTCCCCCAAAAAAGGTGTGCGTTTCAGCTTGATAAAGGGGGAGAGTCCGAAAACGAAATTGACGAAGCTAAAAAATTTGTAAGAATTGATGCATGATATTCAAAAGCATTCATATTCTCCAAGTTACACTACCTTTTATCTAAAATAGTGAAAGCTATCATGCATTCATGGTCCTCAAACTGAAAGTTCTTTCAGCATGATGGATAAAATTGTCATGGCATCCAAGGAGTTTGTGAAGCCTACTGTCATAGCTGATGGTGATGTTGAGCTTAATTTTTCAAATAACAGTTTTTCAAAAAAGAAAAATCAGAAAGGACACAACTGGTAATTGGAGTAAAAACAAGAATGTATTAAAGCGAAATCATTTTAAAATGAAAATGAACTTTCTAAGTTCTATACATCTGTCGGAAAATTTCACATTAAAAAGTGTTCTTATATTCAAGAAAAGATACTGATCTATGATGAATTCTTAAAACATGCAGAAGTAGTAGATCCTTCACTTAGAGCCATAACATCATTTACTTCTGTATTACACATAGTCAAACGCCTTCCATTTATAATAACTGAAAATGAACTTGATATACTGGAAGCGAAATTCCTTGTTATCAAGCTGACAAATTAGAAACCATAACAGTAACAGATAGAATAGATGTCACTTAGTCAGAAATCTCAAAATTAAGAGGCTGTAATGGAGCGGTTAAGTATACTATTCTCTCGAAAGTAATGTTTGCAATACTTGTAGTTCCACACTCGAATGCTGCGTGAGTAAGAGAGATTTTAGTTTAGTGGGAAAAATCAAGCCCGTTTCCAACCTAATTTTGGTTTAGAAACTGTAGAAGCACTTCTTATTGCAAAAATGAATATGTTCTCCTCTGGGCAAGTGTGTTATGAAAAAAGATTTTCTGCTGAGGAACTCAAATCTGCAAAACACTGTACAGCAAAATCGCCAAAGAAAGCTGTTTAATCAATTGTTTGTTGTGTAAAAAAATGTATCAGTCATGGTGTATATTATTTTCCATGTGAAAAATTTGGAATATTTTGATACAGATTTTCATGTATATAAATGAATAAGTAAGTAAAAAAATGCTAATTAAATTAAATGAGTTGTTTTCCTCTGTTAAAATTATTCTTTTTGGTATGACTACTGAAAAATGGCCAAAACTACTGAAAATTTGTACGAGTACTACTGAAAATATCTGAAACAGGTTAGCATCTCTGCACCAGGTATGAACTCTGTGGATGAAATACTCTTTACCAATTACGCATAGCAAGGTCAAGATTTTAGTAATCAGATGCACTTAAATTGCCAGTTTCACTGTTCAATACATACCATCATCACATCAGAAAACTTGAAAATTATATCCTCCTGGAGCAGTAATTGAACCTGTGTGTGCCAATTTTCATTTGAGCATGCTATCCATTGCATCACCCAGGACAATAAAGTTCCAAGTACCGTATTTGAGTTAAAAGGAACCTGCTGCACCAGTCTCTTCTTTTTTTTTTTTTTTTTGTAAATGTCCACTAATATGTTACTCTATTTGGCCTGCAAAGCAGTGACCAGTTTACCTTCGTTAGTTTGAGACTGATGGTAGATGTGTTATCCAACAATCCATTTCATCACAGAGATTTTCTATAAGGTTCAGGCTATGACTCTTGGCTGGCCATTCCAACTTTTTGATGTTCATGTTCTCAAACAGATCTGCAATAACATAAGCAATAGGGCATAGTGTGCTGTCCTGCTGGTATAATTATGGGTTTTCTCCAAAGTATCATCACATTGTTGGTAGTTCATAATTGACCAGAGCATTTAGGCAGAGCTCAGCTTTCATGGTTTTGTCCAAAATGACTAAATAGGCCCAAGCCAAACCACGAAAAGCAGTTCCATACAATCACACTCGTATACCTGAACTTCAATGTTGGGGAATACAGTCTAAAAGGGAGCCTTTCTCTCGGCATTCACCACACTCCGGAATGACCATCAGACTGGTAGACTGTGTACCATGACACATCAGTCTGAGGCACAGTTTTCCATTTGTCTACAATCCAAGATCCACATTCCTTACACCATGCTAATCAACATGTGGTATTATTAGTTGGAGTGAGTAGTGGTGTATGGATGGCTGCTCACATTAGTAACCCATGTCTTGCAGCCTCTTGCACACTCTACAGGAGCTAACATCAGTCTCAATAGTTTGACATAGGGTTTGCATGATTTGGTACATTGTTGATTTGTGTTCTGAGCTGACAGTCTTTTGCAGTGCCCTCCTGTCATGTTCTGTTAGCATCAAAAATTTACTGGGTCATTTCCTGGCATCCCAGTCTGATACCATTTGCATATCACATCACTAACTGTTGACTTAGGGAGAGTCAATACTGCTAAAATACCATGTATGAAGTGATTGCTTATGTGGCACCCTATATCACTCCATGCTGGAGATCAGTTAGAGGCATCTTGCATTCACAGCCACACTACTGTTTTATCACAATCCTGTGAGCATATTTAAAGTTCGGTTTGTGTTGTGATATTTGCATATGATATGATTCACTATCAATAGAGGGTGTTCAGATATTGATGTTAGGGCAGTGTATATACTGTCTCATAACAAGATAATTTTGTAGGAAAGAAAAACTAGGAAATCTTGTCTCTGCATACTTTGTTATGTTCCAAAGCAAAATTGTTCACTATGTGATCTAGATTTTGAGTTACCATATTAAATATAAATGTACATTTTTGCTACCTAGTGAGAAAATTTTGCATATAAAAGCTAGCTGAAAAAAAATCATGGGTAGGCTGGCATTTCTTTTATCCTAGCTGTCCTTGAAGAATTCTTGTAATGTGGCTTTAAGATATGGGAATATCATTACAAATAGAAATGTGCATTTGGATCATCTGGAACTAAATTAGTACTGCATATAGAAAAGATGGAAAATAGGGGGAAACCTCATCATTTTGTTTGAGTTTAAAAAAAAATCTGTCTTCTGAAACAAATATAGTGACAAACACAAAAATACGCCCACGTGCTAGGAAAATTATGTTCTAAGAAATGATGAAAATAAGTGGAGAATCTTCGTCATGCATACATTTTTTTCAAAGCAAAAATCATTTTTCCAGTCTAATGTCTAAATGTCAAGATATCATATACACAAATTAGCAGCGTAATGCAAAAAACATGCATTTTAGTCCAGGATCTTTTCCAAAAGTTCTGCCGTGAGCCATTTTATTCAAGTTGTAATTAATGATCTCATTCATTTTCAACAATTGAAATAACAAAAATTATATTGAGTTCTGCTAATTCAATGATCTCATCAGTAACTTTTTTTCTCTCTGGATTTCCCAATGTTGTTAAATATGTTGCATGATTTTGGTTGGTCTGTGATGGTCTTAATAGTAAATATGCTCATGAAAGTGTTGACAAAAATTAAATGTATTGTCTTACGTGGCACGTAATGAATTAAAATATTTCACTTTATGGGATATGCATAGCAAGACTTAGTTTGTAATTCCTTTATTTCTCCACGTAGGTTTAATACGCTCACCATCTGATGAAAATGCTCGAGCCGAATTGTTGCGAGACGTGGAGCCCATTGACTACACAGAAGAACGTAGGAATCGCCTTGGCTTTACTGATGCTGAAACTGAGCTCAGTTCTGTACCTGGAGAAGATAACGAATTTTTTGTCAGTGAAGGAAATAGCTACCATAGGTCTACGTGGAGTAGGATAGGTAGACCACCTGCTGGTCTCTTTGATGATGTTTAGTTGTAGTGGGTACATTTTAGGAAATCTGTAAGTGATATGAATCAGTTGAAAATAAATTTTTGATTACCAGCTTTCTGACATGATTAGAATACTTGATCCACTATTTAATGTTAGCTATATTTCAGGTTGTGTAGTACTATTTTTAAAAAAAGATTTGCAAAATTAATCTAAGCAGTCTAGTTATAGTAGCCTTTACACATTTGGACATTGTAAAACATTGAAAAACAGTTGTGAACTAAGAGTTTTGATGTGGCAATTATTTTGTTGAGTTGAGCAAAATATTTTTAATTCAAGGGTAATTAGGTAAAATTTCTATTATCATACTGTCTACTCCTAAAAATTGCAATCTAGTACTTTTTGACCTCCTGACCATACATGACTTTTCAAGTGCCTAAAATTTAAAAAAATGTAAAAAATAAGAGAAAATTTTGTAAATTTTTTTCCAGGAATCATCATCATTACATCTACTCTAAGAAAAATGCATCTCCCAAAATTCTTTTGTTTCTATGATTGAAACTACTAATTAACTTTAATTTGTGGTTGTGTTAATGAATCCAGTAAACATCTGTAGGCAGGGTTCTTTCTGATATGCATATATATATTATTTCATTTTATTTTCTAAAAACAAGTTGTTATTGTAACAAAACTGAAAATAACTTGTCAAATTTGGTTATGCACATACAAAAAGAAAATTTTACCTAATGTATTATGTTTCAATAATAAAAATTGTTTTAGCCTAACTGAAAATAACTTGGCAAACTTGGTTCTTGCATATACACAAGTTTAATTTTTGTCTAACATATAATGTTTGAATAGTAAAAACTTCTCAGTTTCATGGGGTGTGGGGTGAAAACTTTGAAAATATGATTTTGTTAAAATCATTTGTGTGTATTGGGAGCCGCACAAAATATTATCAATAAGCAATCATTTATTTTAAGAAAATTGTTTTTTGCATTTTCATTAATTTTAAAACTAATACAGTAACTTTGATAGTGACTTCTTAATCATACTACGTGTTGTTTGTAATTTTTGCAAAGGGAAAATATTTTGAATTTTGGTTAGATGAAAACCCACACTGGTAGTTTGAATGTAATTTTACAGTGCCATATTTGGGAATATCTTCTGCTGCAGGGGTGTGAATATTTTCCAGAACATCAGTTCTTGAGCAGTTCTTCCATTTTACATAGTGTGAGCAAAGCTAGTTTGTAGCTGAAAGACTAATTTTCATCACTTCTTAATCATTAAAAGCATGAATACAAAAATTTCCCTTCATTTTATTGGTCTTACTTTGTAAAAGGGACTGTTCTATTAAATTACATATGACCTTTATTAATTAAAGAAGTTACAACCCCCAGTCTCACTACCTTCCTTTAATTTTTCAACATGAGCTCTGTGATGAACACTAAAATCTGAATGTTAAAGAGCTATTAATTTTAATATACTCCTGTAATCAGAAGTTCTGTATTTTGAAGATTTCTGTTGTTCATAATCCAGGTAATTATATAAATGTAACTGCAGGTTATAATTATTAATTTATAGCACACAAGACACTATGCATGGCAAACATTTATTTATTGAATATAAAAATCATTTTTTGTAATCTATAACTATTGAAAATAATAGTGGGTTTACTTAGGAATTAAACATTAACTAGTCAAACACTCACTAGTTAAATTTTTGGGTAGCACCCCTAAGTTACATAATAATTTGCATCAAAACAAATTTGGCCTCACAATTTTGGAAAAAAATGAATACTCTAAAATTTTAATTATTTTAAATGCACAAAAAGATGAATTAAAGGAAGTCCTGGTAGAAAAAATTGCCCTTTTGTACAAGTCCCAAAAATCCTTAGTAAAAAAGAAGTCATGAACAAGGTTTCACTTAACTAGAAAAATTACCATAAAGTACTATTTGAAAAGCTTCAGAGGTTTAGTGAGAAGTTTCTTGTCAGACTTGCTCCAAGGTTAGAAAATAAAGTCAGTATTTATCTTCCAAAATTAAAACAAAAAGATGGAAACATCCTACTGCAGGAAGGAGTGGTCTGCAACATAAAATGTGAGTGCGGTCTCAGCTATGTGGTGGGAGTGACAAGCAGACAGCTTAAAACTATATTGGCAGAGCAATAAAGCTGCAATTAAAAACATTACAAACAAAACACGTTTGGACAGACAAATGCAAAGTACAGGACACAAAATAATTTGGGACTCTAGAGAAGTTTTGACATACCAACAGCTGTCTTTCGAAAGGAATTTAACAGAAGGATTGGAAATAGAGATAAGAAGAAGTACAACATTGAAAAATTTGAAAGGTTGGAATTTGTCTCATGAGCGTCAACATCTACTGCAATCCTGAAGAAGGGTAGGGGTACTTCCCCAAAATTTGACTAGGGAGTAAAATGTTTAATTCCTTTGTAAACCCCATATTAATTTGAATAGGTATAGATTAACTTTTAGGAACAGCCATGTGTGTTATAATTTTTTACCAAGTCTTTTTTAATAGTAGGCTTTTATTTTCTTTTTACTCTTTTTCCTGATCTGTTGGGGAATTTTTTTATTTATTTTTATGTGAATTCATTCACAGCCTGAATACTGATGAACGAAAATGTGGTCTGCTTTTTAATTTTTGATATCCTAATCAGAAAATTCTAACAAACCAATCTTCAATCCCAACCTTCAAGAATGCTGTCTCATTTGCTGGTTTTTGATGTACTTAAAATTGAATGAACGTATTAATCTCTATATGCATAGAGATGTAATTTATGAGTCTGTTTGCAGGTTCAAATGGATATATTCTTTTATAGTGAGTCATGCGCACACTGTATCAAGTGATTACAAAACTTTTTTGTATCACATTTTCTTGTAAACCATTCAAATTTTAGGAACAGGATGAATAGGTCACAATGATTGATATGATGGCAATGTCAGCACCTCATCTGTGAACTCAGGTTAAATTAAGTAAGCTCACACCTGCAGTGCTGTTTTTTTTTGTTTGTTTTTTTTTTGTCGTTGTGTGACTGTATTGGTTTCATCATAACGTTCTTGTGCCTGTAGCATTTCTTCAGGTTTAAGGAGTTTAATGGGACTTAAAAACACTTACTCACAGACTTTACTCACATTAAAATAATTAAATTCTATTTTAACATGAAAAATTTCATATCTTCTGAGTTATTTTGTATTTTTAGGTGTTTCTAGCACCTAGATTTTTTTTATCAAGGCCTGTTCTTAGTTATTAGAAACTATATCAAAGCCTTTGTTTATGCAAAAATAATTTAGATTTTGTTGCCAAGTTTCTCATGTATTATGGCCAGCTCTTAAAATCTTATAGGTTTTGTAGGTTCATTAATGGAACAGATTTTTTGGATATAGAAACTTTCTTTTATTAGTCTCTTATAGTCCAATATGTTATTGAGAAAAATGGGCAGTGCACATAACTAAGATAAGCCTGTAAAGAAAATAGAAATTTGTGCCTAAATAATGTAAAAAGTTATATGTCACATGAAAGCTTTTGAACTAGGTTGTTACCAGATCTTTGTCATTCAGTTCCTGTAAATGGTTGCCACATTCATCAACAGTATATTTATTAGGAAAGAGAACTGATTTCTAGATCATGGGGATAATATGAGAATATTCCGAATTACAGATATTAGAAGAAAGATAAATTCTAATCTTTCACAGTAGAATTTATATGCGTATGAACCTGGAACTGGCACTATTCACTTTGAATCCTTCTAACAGAATTCAGGCGAAGTGTATTCCAAAGTTAGGAAGGCAAAGGCAGTATTAGAATTTCTCATTTTTACATCATTTTGGTGTTCATTTAATCTATTTTTGGTGCTTCAATAAGATCTTCCAGTGTAGAAAGTTTGTTCAGAAGATTTTATTGGAATAGAATAGAATTCTGGAAAATCGAGTGGACCTATTTCATTTCTGTCATTAAGTAATAGCTTTAAAATAGTGGGGTGGGAACTGATTGCAAGATAGTAACTGAACTTTTGGAATAATTTTTTAACTTATGAGAGGAATTTGGATGGAAGGGAATGGAACCTGTGAATTGTGGATTTTCTTCCCTTATTTGTAGAGCGTTTATTTTTGTTTTCAGTTCATGCTGGGAGATTAGGTTTTTTATTTTTGTTTGAGGAAAACCACGAGAAATAGCACTATGCAAGCTTTTTGAGCATTCTTTTTCTATGAAAGCTTGACTGTGGGAGATTATGTTAGCTCTGTGTATGAAGAATATATCATCCCCAGGACTCGACAAATCCCAGGCACCTAGAAAACTGGCACTGATGCCCGATTTTTTTTTTACTTCGGATTCGTAATTTGCTGTAAATACTGTACTTTTCTGTTGTATAATCTGCGGTTTATCTGTTAAAAAGTTATAAATTTTAGTTCTGCGGATAATACACTGGTAATTTCAAATACAAGTTTCTTCAGTGTTTTAAAAGATCCTTGTGGTATTTATTATCAGCAGCGGTGGTGTTATTGTAAAAGTATCGAAAATGCTGTAACATAAAAGATGTAACGCAGTACGGAGATAAAGGACAGCAAAGAGATTGAATATATTTTTTTACTTGCGAGCATTCTGATAGAAAGTATGATGCAACGAATGCGGTACTATTTGCACTCACGGAAGCTTACATTTTGTGAGAAGCCCGCAGAGCTATTCGATGGCACGCAATCATTTTGCAAATTGCATTTGTTAGTTTTGCTATGATAATTAATCATATTAGTTATGGTTTTTGTATGCTATTCAGTTGAAACATATTCAGAAAAGAGACAAATACTACGGATTTTTTTAAGTCTAACTAATGAACTACAGTAATGCTGCTAAATCCAGGGATTTTAGTTCTTTATTTATTTACAAGTAAGAGAGAAATACTTAAAAATGAGAGTTGATTTTTGAATATAATGATCACTTCCTTCGTACTTCTTTAAACTTTGCGGTTGGTCATCCTGTGAAATGCAGGTTTTCTGTCGGAAGCTTTGGTTCAGATAAACATGACAGGCGCTGATTATACGATGATCTTTTTTCTTCTGAATTTCATGGTCTACAGATACGACGCGGAGGATTACACGATGTAAAATATTGTTTTTCTCAGAATTTCATGATCTACAGATTATACACTGCCATGAATTATGCATCAGATATACGTGTGTGTATGTTTTTTTTTTTTTTTTTTGTTCTTAGATCAAAATCAAAATATAAAATTTATTAATTTTTTCGACATCAACAACTGGAAGAACGGGAAAAGAAAATCATGTAGCAAATCGGAACTTTATTTTGCAATAAGTGATTTGGGAAAAAAAGAAAAATTTGACAACAAATATACTTCATCACTTCCCATTCCAGCATCATCACCACACATTACGTTTATGCGTTGTTCTTTAAAATTTGACTTCGTTTCACCTGGTGCCTAAATTTTGGGAGCTGGCTCCTAGATCTGAAACATATTTGTCGAGCCTTGGTCATCCCATTATCTAGAAATCAATTCTCTTTCATAACAAATATAATGTTCATGAATGTGGCAATCATTTACAGGAACCAAATGACATAGATATGGCAACAACCTAGTTATTTCCATCCAAACTCTGGTTGAAGAAAACTGGAGACCTAGTTCAAAAGTTCCCATGTGACATATTCCTTTTTATTTAACTGTGGATTTCTATTTTCTTTTCAATCCAATATTTTCATTTTATGCAACAAATGTTCAAATTTGCATAATTGTTTGTTATTTTTCCAATACAGCATTTTGATTTCTATTATTAATATTAAGCTATTAAAACGTACCTTAATTCTGAGTTTCAATTTTTGAGACTTTATTCTATCTTGTCTTGTATATTATTGGAAGGATGTGTATTATTGAAAGCATTTTCAACAACTTAATTCAGAAATAATAGACTTTTAAAATACATAAGATTTAAATTTAAGAACTGGCCATAATATATGAGAAACCTTGCAATAAAATTTAAATTCTTTCTGTAGCCTTTGATACAGTTTCTAATATTTGAGAGCAGGCCTTGGTAAAGATCTAGAAGCCAGAAATGTCTGGAAATACAGAAGAATTCAGAAGTTATTAAGAGTATTTGAAAGCTCTTCTATTTAAAATAGAATTTCAGAAGCTTGCCAGATATGTCTGGCATCCTGGATTTCTTAGTACCTGTAGATGAATAATGTTTGGTTTTATAAGCTTCAGTCTTTTTCACTTTTGCAAGAAATATTAAATATTTTATGTGACTCTTCAGGATGTATTATTTTGGCAATATGAGCAGAATGAATATCCTTTAAAGGATGTTTCCTGTTTATTGTTTAGTTGTTAGATTTTGCATAAGGGTTTCCACCGAACTTTTGAGTGTTATTTTGTGAAATACCACATTTATACAAATTGGGAGACTTCAGTGTATTCTTATTGCCAAAGAACACTTCTATGGTCACAAAAAGTATGAACATCTACATATTCAATTACATTTTTTAATGTGTCTATATGTAGAAAGGGAAAGAACATACAGTGTACATAAAAGTGGAAATTTTTGCCCTTACTTGTGTGACAGCAGAAAGAAACTCCCAATGATGCATAAAATAATTTGTAATTGTAGACAAATTATGTTGCACAGAATATTTCGTTCTCCGATTCCTGTAACATCACTTTGAATTCTTAGTTGCCATTAACTTTCTTCTGTTTCTTAGGCAATGTTGGATCTATTTCTGTGTGTGCAGCATTGTGGCCAAGTTATTACAGTGTTAGCTTCTAACACCATAAATACCAAGTGGAACTTCATACTTGTATTTGTTTATCGGCTCTGGCACTGCTCCATTCCTGGAACTAAATATTCTATTTTAGGGTTTGTATATCCCTTCAAATCCTCTCTACTTATGCATATCATTCAAATTAAGCCACAAAAACAAAAAAAAAAAAATAAGTATCAATTTATTGGTTATCTATAATTTATTAACCTCTCAAGGTTTTTGAATGACATATTCACACACACATTTACATCCTTCATTGTGTTTCTTTTTCTTTCTTTTTTTCTTTTCACATTCCGTGATTTTATAGAACTATTGAAGGAGGTTATTGTTTACCATTTGGTAAAAAAGCTCTCTGTTCATCACAGCAACATGGTTTCTCAAATTACTGTTATAATATTTACTTTGCACATGTAAGGCCCTGTTGATTTTTTTTTTTTCTGTATAAAAAAGATTTTGCACCTCATTATAGTGAACAGAGTTTAAACAACTTTTCCATGAAGTATAATGACTGAGAATACCAACTAGCAGATATTTGACTTTCATTATGATTTTCTTCTATCTACTATTTCATGATTGTTTATGCTACTAAAATATTTGGTGGAAATAGCAGCAGTGCAATGAAAATCAAGTGGGAAAATAAAAATGTGTATTAATATTGTTCTTGAGAACTTGTAATTAATCTTCTTGGGCATGTACTGATTTCATAACTTGATATGAAATCTCCAAAATTCTTAAACATGATGTGTTTTAAATTGAAACTGCTAAATATTGTAACTATAATGTATTCATGAAATGAAAAGAAAGTCTTAAATGTTAAGTTGTTATTGAAATGGATTTATTGCATGTTGCTTGTAGTAATCAGAATATGTTTTGTTAATATTACAGATGTTAAACCAGAAGTGATTGCATTTAGGGATCTCAATGTAATTTCTGTGTGTGCTGTGTTTTATTGCATTTTAAATGTATGTGGCTGAACAAATAGTTTGTGAATGTAGCTGAAGAGTCATTTTCAGTTACATCTCAGTTCAGTTTATACAAAACTATTTTCTTAAACATGTGAAATAAATTACCTCTTGCTGTTACTGATATGGTGGTTTTTGGTTACACACACTTGCTTTCTGTAAATGATGATTGTTGATGTCATGAAAGCTGATTTAAATGAAGCAGTAGTTAGCTCTGGCAAATCAGTTGAATATAGCTTTGTATAAATCCGTTTCTTTACTGCCGTAATAGGGTATATGTACAAATTAAGTTAAGCTTTCACTTTCCACAAGTCAGAGGTTAGACATAAATGGTCAGACATTATACATCTTCTAACCTCTGCCTTGAGAAAGCTTCCATGTGGAAAGCAAAAGCTTGACACTTTGTATATACCATATTGTACCAGTAAGTAAATGGATTTATACTATGATGTACTGAGTGCTTTCCACTTGTATAGTTTAGTGTACTGTTAATATTTCAGTTGAATACAAGATGTGTCAAAGTTTGGCAAATGCATTTTAAAAATTGATATTTTAGAAAACTTATTTTACTGGTCTTCAAAATACCCTCCCCCCCCACCCACAGATGCAATACACTTTTGCCATCATTCATATAACTGCTGGAAGCTATGGAAAAACTATTTCTTTGTTATCATCTGCTGCTAGGTGATCATATTCACCTGAATGCTTGAAATGTCCAAAAATCTCTTCCCTTTCAATGCTAATGTTGTAATGGGGAAACAAAAAGTAGTCGACCGGTGCTAGATCATTTGAACATGGTGGATGATTCAACAACCCAGAACCTCATGGTTTGAAGGTGTAAAGCAAATCCTGAACAGATTCTGCACTCCCCCCCCCCAATCCTCTCTTAAAAATTGTATGGACTGTTTCATATTTAATACCTGCCTCAGCAATCATTTGCATAGTCAGGTGATGAACATTCACTTATAAGCTCATGCACTTTTTCAATATTTTCAGGATGTCCCTGGCCTTCCACTGTGGAAAGGTGTCCTAAATGGAGTCCCTTTGAGGATATGTTTAAACCAGTCGAAAACACACTTCATGATTACTGCTTCATCCCCATAAACTTATTTCAGCATTGCATGCATTTCCAATGCAGATTTTCCCAATTTGAAGCAGAATATATTTTTTGCTGCACTTTTATGCACTCAAATCAGCTGCAGCGACATGCTCGCTGTGCCACACCCCTTTTCACAGCTTTATGATATTTTATGGATGTGACTACATCGTGCAAGTCATTGCACCTTTCACAACCTTTCCTTTTATGTGTTACATCAGCATTCACTGAACTTTATTGGCACACCTTGTATTTTGACTAATACCTCAAAGCTTCTGACCCAGATCATTACTCAACACCAGTCTCTTCAGTAATTCCACAGCATGTCTGACATGTCATCACAAATGTGGAATATGAAGTAGTTGGAGAAGAAATTTACTGTTGTTTTGAGTTTTGCAATTTTTGTCTTATGTAATACTGAAATATGGAGTAGTTGGGGAAAAAAATTTACTGTTATGAGTTTTGCAATTTTTTGTCTCATATAACACACACTAGACAGTTCATTGGGACAGGTGATGGTGGATATACTTTTCTGTATTAGTGCTGAAGACCCTAAAAGTGTCATTTTCCCCACCAGGAACATGCATTAAGTAATAATGCACTGTGTTTGTAATCAGAAAATGCATTATTGCCAGTTCCTTGATGACATCATAATGTGACTGCACCTTTCATTATTTTTCCACGAGTAAGAGTGATGCTATCAAGAGTTGCAAATCATATAACATATTTTAACTGTAGCCTCATCGTAATGAATGCTGCAACCAAATGTAATAAAATCTCAACTGTGATTTTTGATTTTAAGGATGTTAATCAGTTGCTATTTCTGCTGTGGTTGAATGGGGTTCCTATTTGTGAGGCATGAAAAAAATAATGCAAAATGTATTTAATGTTTTCAGGACAACCGAAAATCATTTTAAAAGAATGTGTGAAATTTTAAACCTAAATTTGAATATGTCTTAAATTTTTGCTATGTTGAATTTTTCCTTTTTGTTGTGGTTTGATGCCATTTCCATTGACACTGAAAAAATATTAATTTTGAAAATATTTCTGAATTTTTACTTAAAACCCAGAAATTTTGAATTCTCACTCCTAATAAAAGAATCAGGGTTGGTGTCTGTGATTATTTGTTTATTTTTCATTGTAATTTATTTCCAGTTAGGCTTCCAATTTTGGTGTGGGCAAGTGATAAGTTCAGTTTAGGTATGACTATGTTTTATTTTCTTGCAGATGTTTCTGGTCTTTAGGTGACCATTGAGGCCAGTTCTCAAAGCTTCATTTCACTGCACACTTGTTTCTGATTTAAAAAGTAATTTGTCGATTATTGCCAGATCACAGATTCATGTTACGGCATCCTTTAAATAAAATGTATTTAATGTTCTTGAATCTTATTTGTTGTAATATTAAACCAAATACTGGATTTTGATCTTATGGTTTTGGTAAGTTCATTGGTTGAACCTTTCTCTCTAACGCAGTAGGTTTCTTTTGTGTCTTCTATTGATTTCAAATTCATAATGCAAAATTAAAATTTAATCCCATATTAGGTACATTTATTTTGCACTTGGTTCTATATGTTTTCAACGGCTGTTTTATGTTCTTTATTCCTCTGTACCAATTCCCTTTCCGTTTGTCCTATGTACTTGAGCAGAACTGCTGATAATCAGTTGTTTGGTAACCAGTAATTCTTATAGGCCAAAGTCACAACATCAGTGTTGCTCATGTCTTTTCTCATTGTATTGCTTTGTATTTATGATTGTATTCTTTGAACATGTATAGAATATTGTCTTTATCTGTTTGTTTATCATTTCTTATTATACACAGTGGGAGATTTTATCACACAATACAGATCCAGTTGTGTTCAGCAAAATTATCATGTCTTGCATTTGTACGTATGGAGAAAAAGAGAATTGTATTTTATTTAGTGGTAATTCCCTCCTTGGAACAATGCACAATGAGAAATCATCCTGGACAGAACTTCAGAACAGTATGAGTATCTTAAGCAATGCCTCCTCAAGGCATGTTCACCCTAATGCAAAGTACCACTTCAGCACCCCGTTTGCAAACTTTTCACAGCAAAAAAATTATGTAATGTTTTTGAATTTAGCATACTCACATACATTTGGCTGTTCTGCCCCATTCCACTTCCAAAATTTTAGAAATAAAGTGTTTTAGTATCGTAGTGAAACAGATTGTTAAAAGTAGCAGTGATTTCATTCATGTTAAGAAAATATAGGATAGGAACTGCCCTATATTTTCCTAACATGAATGAAATCACTGATGCTTCTTCCTACTCAGAGTGATTTCAGGCACATAAATATAGACAAGCAATTTCTCATGTTTATTCATGCAAAAAAAAAAAAAAAAAATGTAAAAAGGTGCTCTTTCAAATTTCTAGAGAGCAAAATTTTGGTGCACTAATAAAAATCACTCCCAGCAACTGCTTCTTTGTTTGATGAGAAATGTGGCTCTGTGGGGATGGGAAGTCTTCAAGTAAATAAAGACTTATTTCCTTGGAAAAAGGAAGAAGGGAAAGACGATGTGCTGACAGATGAGATAAAGCAATTGTTACCAAAGAGGGAGGCAGAATAAATTGGTCAGTATAGCTTTGGGGTTTAAGGCACTCTTTGTTCTCAGGTATAAAATAAAATAAGGCTATAGGAGCAACAGAAATATTTTGTTTTCAACACACAAGCTATTCAACATTTGAAATTTTACAAGATACAAGAGTTGCATTGTCAAAGGTGGCCTCTTCCTAGAGAAGATGTCCCAATGTCTTGCTTACCAACTTGAACCGGCCCTGATCTTGAGGCCATATAACAATTCAAGTATAAAACTAATTTTTCTTCTATGTGACACTACATATTTATAACTTAAATAAATCCAGACAGGTTTTAAGCAAGATTTTTCTCCATCTGACTCCATGTACTGCCACAGCTGTTAGACCAAAGATAGTCGTCTTGGCCTACAACACTTACATTTTTTCACATTTTGGTGCCACAGCTCAAGGACTTAGGATTTGTCGGGTTTGTATGATATGGTCTGCAGAAATGAAGTGAATGTTCTCTTACAGTGATCCCAAATGTCTTCACAGAAGCCACCATATTCTATTTGCAATTTATATGGAGAATGAAACCTACATGATATAATTTTCTGTCTGATCAAGGAGTGATTTACAACTTGGGCTGCAGCTATGTACTTTCATACAGAGGAGTAATGATCAACAATTGAAAACTCTCTCAGTGTTGTTTGTGTCCCAGGTTGTTGTGCTAAATTGAACTTGAAATTTTGGTTTTACATACATATCACTAAGCTGTTCTCTGAGATTCAGAGATTAGCTCCACAAAGAAATACAAACTACCAGGTAATTGTTATTTACTGTTGCAGTATCAAACTTCTCCATTTACAGCAATCTTGACATACAACTCAGGCTTCACTCAAATCCATCACACGCCATACACAAGATCTTCTGTACTTCATAATCTTTTTCTCATGCAGACACTCTTGAATCTGATCCTCCCATAAATTCCTTGGCTCTCCTCTACCTTTCATCCCTGCCACTTGGGCTAAAAATATTTTCTTAGTAAGCATCTCATCACTCATTCTTTCAACATGGCCAAATCACCGAAGCATATTAGTCTCCACCTTGCTAACAACATTTTGCTTCACACCACACAACTGCAACACATCTTCATTCCTCACACAATCAGAACATGCCTTGCCGCAACCCCCCCCGTAAGTAATGCATTTGTCCAGCACACAAATGACCTATGTTTCTTCTGTAGCACCCAGGTTTCACTGCCATACATCAGAGTAGAAAAAATTACGCTTTCACACACAGCCATGCAGGACTCTCTTGAGAACCCATCATTCCTGTTAAAACCTCCCAAAGCAGCCATGACTCTCAATGAAGAATTCACATGCCTACTAATTTCACCATCCAATTTGTTCTCCCTGTCAAACATGCTTCCTAAATACACAAACTGATTCACCTGGTCAATTACTGTTCCATTTAGACTTATATTACATTCAGTACTACCAGTTCCTCTCTCAAAAACCATAACTTTGGTTTTTCCCTTATTTATACTCAGTTTTAATTTCATGCAAACTTCGTGCATCCGGGACAGCATACTCTGCACCTCACTTTTGCTCTCTGCCAACAGGACAGTATCATCAGCATATAGCGATCTGCACACACGGATATCACCTAGACATAAACCAGTATTATCTATTTTGGCATCATGCATGCACGCATCCATAAATATATTAAACAGCCATGGTGACATTACACAGCCTTGTCTGACTGCTGCACCAATAGAAAACCATTTTGATAAAACACCATTCACTCGTATTTAAGTTCTAACGCCAGCGTACATGGCTTTTACACTATTAAGTAGATTCCCTGTAACACCATATTCATTCAATACCTTCCACAAAAGTGTCCTATTTACTCTGTCATAAGCTTTCTCTAAATCTATGAAGGCAGCAAAAACTTTCTTACCAACAGCCAGATACTTTTCAATCATCATGCATAATGCAAAAATTTGGTTAGTACAGCCTTTACTAGGCATAAAACTACTATGAACATCCCACATTTTCTCTGATGTAAGACCCCATACTTTTTCATAACACTTTCCCTAGCACACTTGCAATTTCGGTTTTCCAGATATGTAAATTGTTCTGGCACAGGTAAATGATGTGGCATATTATTTAAAACCTATATCCCCCCCACCTCTTTACAGCTTTTGAATTGTTCCAACACCTCTAAAATGTAGATTCTTCGAAATCATTAGTCATGATTTTGTCCCTCATGTTAATTAGCTGCTAAAGAATTATGTAGCACTGTGATATACCTTTCGCAGTTTTGCCAGCCTTGCCACTCCACGAGTGTTCGGTCACAAGGCTGAGATTCTAACCAATGTGCATTGCTTTTCTGTTGTTTTCCCCTCACAGGGGTTGGTGCTGCTTTGGGCTTTGCATTTAAGGAGATAAGGAGAGCAGAAAAGTTCCATGGAAAACCAGATGATTCAGGAGAATGTAACAGTACTTTTAGCATCTCATATAAGTGGATCTGAAAAATCAAAGCCATTAATGACAATCAAATCTTAAAATCCTAGATCATTTTCTAAAATAAATTGCCTGCCCTTTGAACACCAGTTGAATAAAAACACCTGAATAAGCAATGAAATTTTTTAATATGAATTTAAAAAATTAATGTATTTTTTTATTTGGAACTGTAATATAAGCTAATTCAAAGTAATAATTTAGTGATAGTATAATGCCTCCCCCATGACACAACTTTTAAGGGTTTCAAACTTTATTTCACAATCACCTCTTCTCTCTGACAAAACATAAATTTGCAATTATGAACACATTTGTAAAACTGCATTACACAGATATGTCCATGAAGCTGGTCATAGAATGAGCTGGAAATCTCTTAAAACTATTAGTCATCAGTGAGATGTCATAGAAAATAAATTTAGAGGGCTTATGATCACTGTAAGAAAAGTGTTTCTACACGATTTTCTTTTAGGGAAAGCGGTGAAGTAGTGTGACCCGAACATGTTCTTAAATATTTGTTCCACCCCAGTGGTTAGGGGGCAAAGGTGTTGGCTTCTGGCCAGTCATCACAGATGGACCTTGCTTCAAGTTCCTGATGAGACATGGGTGGTGTGTTTGTCTCATGGCGTAGGCTCATCTCCATGGAACCAGTGGCCAAAAAATTAAATGGGTGGCTTCTTATAGCCCTTAAGAAGTTGCTCATGGTAACCATTGAATTCCAAAATAAAAGACAAAAAAAAAATGCCTAAAATGTGTAGACCTCTGTTGGAAAAACTATGAAAAGTTAAAGAAATTCACTTTAAAAATAAAACGCTAGAATAGTTGTTCAATACTAGGATTAATCATATAGTTTTAGAGTGCAATGCTATATGTTGTTTCATATAAATCAGCCAAAAGACATCCATGGAAGAAGATGCATTATTTGGGTATGTTATTTTATCGGGGCACATTCTATTGGGTGTATTGTTATATGAATAAATGTAATGTGTTAGATGTTCTATAAATCTGTTTTAAGATTTTTAACATTTTTTATAGATGCTTGATGTATTCATAGTATATGTTATACTTCTGCATGTCACAGTCTCATTAGTGCTCAATAATGAAATTATGTGTAATTTCCAATTTAATTCTTATTATTTGAGTCAACTGTAATTTGCATGTAACAGGTGTTAGAAATGTGTGGTAGTAACTGATGAATACTTGATGTACAATGCTATAAATCATGTCAGTGTAATAATGTAAGTAGATGACAAAACACAACATTCTGTGATAATTTCAATCTCACATAACTGGTTTTATATAGCGTAACCATTTTGCTGTCACATTTGTGGTTAATTTGTGAGCTCAATGTTTTGCATTATATCTGGAGCTCTGAAATAATGCCCATGATGTGCTTATGTGTTTTATTTACTTTTAACTGCAAAACATTATTGCTGGTTTTTTTATACAAAATATAGCAGCAATGTTAATATTTTCATTATACTTAAATTTTGCAAAGAAAAACTATTTTGCATTGTAAAATATACTTCATTTCATTTGTACTATAATGTAGCTTAGTTTCAAGTTAATGTGCATTCTTGTGGTTTTAACTTTCTCCTGCAGCATTTTATGAAACACGTAATCTTTTTAGGTACCATGTTCCCTAGAAAGACCTGTGACAATTTTTTTTATTCTTTCCTTTTTATTTAATTTTTCTTTTGCAAAATTTTGAGTGAAATCTTTAATTTGGGGCAAAGTGTCATAGGTTTTTCTAGGGAAAGGCCTATGACACATAAGCCATATGATGCATTAATAATAATAATGACAGTAATACTGCATTATTATTATTAATGTGTTATATAGCTTATGATTTAACAGAAAATCCAGTTCCCTCAAAATAATAATAATAATAATATGCGGTGTGGAAGAAATATTCTTTTCATGATACATGCTCGATACATCATGATAATTAACACAACAATCAGACATAGCTGAATTGACTGCAATTACTGTTTATCACATACACTGAAGAGCAATTGAATTAAAGATACCTGTCTAGTAATGTGTAGCACCACCTTTTGGCTTGATGACGGCGGCGATTCGTCTCGGCATGGACTTGACACCGGAAGCGTTGGGAAGCCATATGGATCCATCACACCCCTGAACAAGCTCCCAGAGTTCACGAAGATTTGATGAACGGGGAGGGGGGTCAGAGCCTCGAACATCTCTCTCGATGGCATAACAGATGTGCTCGTTGGGATTGAGGTCAGGTGACCTAGCTGGCCAAGGAAGCAAGGTCACGTCGATGGAGTGTTCATCCAACCATTCGGATACAATTCGGGAGCGATGGCATGGTGCATTGTCTTGTTGCAGAATGAGGTCCCCGGTGGGATGTTGAAGACGCACAAACGGGAGCAAATGGTCGTCCTGGATATCCCGGTAACGTTGACCTGTGAGGGACAATGTCACACATACCAGGGGTCCCATTTCAGTTCACGTAAACAGTCCCCAGACGAGAATGCCACCCTCACCAGCTTGAAGAGTACCCTGCTGGCAAGAAGGATCCATCGCTTCATGTGGTTTGCGCCATACTCTTATCCTGCCATCCACATGTACCAACGTGAATCTCGACTCATCAGTCCAGGCAACATTTTCTCACATGTCTAGGGTCCAGTGGCGATGTTCCTGCGCCCATGCTAATCTTTGCACCCTGTGATGTGCGGTCACCAGCGGTACCCTTGTGGGACGATGGCTTCTGTACCCCATAGCGAGGAGATGGTTCTGGATGGTGTTGCTGCTTACACGTTTTTGTGCACCAGCGTTAAATTGCCGAGTGATTTCTTGCACTGTGGCCCGTCTATCCGCTGTTACAATGCGAGCTAGCCGACGATGATCCCGCTCATCCACACGCTGTTGTCCACGGCAGTTGGCCCTTGCAGGGATGGTTTTACCAGATTCAATGTACTCACGGTGCACCCATGACACAGTGGCTCGTGAAAATCCCAGTGTCTGCACGACTTCCGAGATGGAGTGACCCATTCGTCGGGTCCCGACAATTTTCCCACGATCAAATGCGCTTAGATCCTTCGTCTTACCCACACTGCGTCCGACTCTTACCGATTCCCATCGCATCACTCCTTATATTGTCAGATCGCTGCATACGTCATGTCGTTTCCAGGGCTGCCTACAGTGCCATGTTTGCATAACACCAACTGTCTCTAATTCAATTGCTCTTCAGTGTAATGTCAATCACATCAGAAAACTTGAAAATTTCATTGTCCTGGAGCGGGAATGAACCTGCATATCGCAGTTACCGTTTGAGCATGCTAACCATTTCACCACCCAGGACGACAAAGTCCCAGGTATATGAGTGTTAAGAGCATCGTAATATTCTCGGACTGCATTCTTAATCAAAGTGAATTGTGCTGTTATCTAGCATTGCTAAGCTAATCTCCGGTTGCTCAGGTATACAGTGTGGAAGAAATATTCTCATAATTCTGATGTGATTGATATTACGTGAGAAACAATAATTAGTCAATCCAGCGATGTCTGATTGCTGTGTTAAATTATCATCATAATAATAACAGCGGAAACATAGTGATGTAATTGTTGATTACAGTTCATTTTCATGGTCTCTGTGTTGTACAGCTTGGTTGTCATGCAGTGGGCACTGGGTTCAGGCATTTCGCCTGTCAGATCCAATCTTAGTTTTTCGTTTTATGTTTTAGGATGAATGCCCTTATTGAAAGTTCCTCACTATGGAAACATTTATTTATGTACCAAGTGGCATATCTATATACAATACATTTGCATTCCAAAGTTTATGGGTTACCACCCATTGAACATAAAGAAAAAAAAATGCTTTCTCTATCTGCGTGACATCTCCATCGCTGTCTTTACTTTCACCTTTTCCCCGAACCACCCCCTTTGTCAGGGTCTCAGTTCTTTGACAGCTCATTAACGAGTGTCATTCATTCTTTCACACACGAAACTGTTCTTTCATGTGTTACTAAAATGACTTGAACATATACAAAAAAATACATATTCATCACTGTAATGCAAATTTGAACAGTAGACAAACTGCACACACGCAAATGCTATTCAAATTTCAATTGAGGCATCCCATCCACCGAGATTCTCACATTGGTAATTTCAGGATATTTGCAGCTGTGATGTTATTATCTACTATTCTGATTTTATTTCAGTTGCAGTGTACATGTACATTCAAAGTTATTTACCAGTCACATTTATTCAGAATTGTAATTTATCATAGGAAATAAGAACATGTTTGAAAGAAGTAACAGATAAAAAAGTTTCATGTTATTATGTGAATGTAAAAATAATGCTTGTTTTTCATAACTAATGTAACCAAATATCAGTGCAAATTGAATTTTAGATAGTCTGTTCTAAGAAGGGACTGTTAGTGCTGAAAGCAACAGTGCTGTAAAAAATACTTCACTTTTTATGCACTGTAGTTTCTATCTAGTTGGCGTGCATTCTTGTGATTTTGACTTTTCCTGTGGCTTTTACAAAAATGAATAGTGGAGAGTTAGATCAAATGAGTGAATTTGTATATTAGAAATGTGTTTGACAAAAAAAGAAATTAGATGGTGAAAAGTCATTACTGTGTGTGTAAGTATAATTATTCCTACTGTGATATATAGGGATGGGTTTTTTACAAAAAAAAAAGGCACAGGAATTTGTGTGCTGGCGGGATGTGTTACTTATGGGGCATTGAATGTGGAAAGGCTTGCTCTGATTGTATTGGAAACAGAAATGTTTTGCAGATTCATAGTTTGAATAGTGTGTGTTGTTAGTGGGTTAGAGAGGCAAATATTCTGTGGTCATTTAGGCATGTTGAAAGATTGAATGATAAGACATGAGCTAAGGAAATTTATTCAACCCAAGTAATGGGAAAGAAAATTAAAGGAAGGCTAAAGGAATCATGAGAGGGGTTGTCCAGTAATCATTTATGAGCTTTAGATATCTTGTTGCTGGGTAAGGGTTCAAATCCCATGGTATGGATGTTGTGTATGCCCTTC
This sequence comes from Macrothele yani, assembly GCA_039090855.1. Classification (NCBI taxonomy): domain Eukaryota; kingdom Metazoa; phylum Arthropoda; class Arachnida; order Araneae; family Macrothelidae; genus Macrothele; species Macrothele yani. The sequence goes on from CM077013.1 coordinate 92,873,437, forward strand.
CAGCTGCCAGTTCTATCATTTTCCCGGAAGCAGTGGACTAAATTAGGGATGAGTGACTACTTATATGCATAAAGCTTTAGGAACTTACTTTTCAGGGCTCCTAGACCTGAAAGATAAAAAAAGAAATCATGAAAGGATCAAATTTAGAAGTGTCTGAAAGAGCAAGAAAAGTAACTAATATGATCTACAAAGTACAGTTTGATGTACACATATGCTCAAATAGCGTGGTAAGTTTTATGTAAATGGAGAATCTTATATGTTAGCAGTAATTAAAATTTGGTAGACCATCTTTCAGGGGTGAATCTATAAATTTCAGAGATATAGGAGGGACAGCTTATAAGGAATATGTTTAGAGATTCTACAGATAGAAAAACCTGATGTGAAAGCTGGTGCACAAAAAGAACCAGAATTAAATCTTATTTGACTCTAGTAGCAGCAATAGTAAGAGAAATAGCACTGCTGGCCACATTGTTTGCAGCTGATGTGGTGCTCTAAGTCAAGATTGAAAAGAACTGGAACAAATTTTGGAAAACTGGAGAAGAATGTTAGAAGACAGGAGGTCCACAAAGGTAGGTTGAGAAGAAACAGAGGACATGTGCTACAATGAAGTAGGTGTGGCAAATAAGAATGATGGTTTTAGTATATCATAGAAGAAAGTGGTAAAAAGGTGAGAAGATTTTAATTCTTAGGATCAGTGTTGAAGGAAGATGGAGATTTGATGGAAGAAGTAAACAGGAGAAGTAAAGGCAAAATGGAATAACTGGAGTTAGAAATATCGCACACCCTGTGTTAAAGAAGAGTACCATATAGGCTGAAAAATACCTTTTAAGGTGGACGTCAAGTAATTTTGCTTCCTATACTTCCAAAGGAAAAACTTCTGTACACATTTTCTTCACAAGTAATACGTTCTGAAGGATGAAAATTTGGTCTACTTATGTCACCTGTGTTAAAGAAGAGTATCATATAGGCTGAAAAATACCTTTTAAGGTGGACGTCAAGTAATTTTGCTTCTTATACTTCCAAAGGAAAAACTTCTGCACACATTTTCTTCACAAGTAATGCGCTCTGAAGGATGAAAATTTGAACATCGATTAAAATAGCTTCATTTTATAACTTGGAATACTTAATATTTTCTAAAACCTAACCATAATTATGCAATCCAACATTTGTTTGTCTACTTACGTCACCAAAGTACAGGTCGCTCCATCTTTGTTCTGGTTTCAACACCACCAAAGGAAAAGTTAGATTTTTTTCTAAGGCTATTTTATGCTATACAGAGTGAAGTTTGGGCAATGACAAGATGTTTAGAGAATAAGCTAGATGGGGGTCTAAATGAGGATGATAAGGACCATACAGTGTCAATGGAAAGGGTATAATTAGAAATATCTCTATAAAACAGACTGTGTGTGTCTGTCGGTTGGATTTCACATAGAATTAAGCGACCTAGAGCGACGAAATTTGTTATGAAGGTACCTGTAGACATCTTCTGGTGCACGTCGAAGCAATTTTTTTTAAATTTGAATTAGATTTTTAGTTATTTAATGTTACACGTTTCTACCCGATCTGAGTGTGTCTTTCCGCTTTGTTGACATCAACCTGATCACACCGAACGTTAAGGCGTGCAGAAAAGTAGTTCACCATAAATTTTAGGAGTTTCTTTTTTAGAATTCCGTTACGACTATTTTCATTCGTAAATACATTTATTACGCCTTTTTTTTTTTTGTAAGCGTTGTTTGCCGATTGTATTATGACCTTGAGGGCGAAGAAGAAAAAAATAGAACGTAGTTTTTCAATCTGCGTTATTAATTCAAAAGTGTCATACGTCAGAAGGTCATCATACTGTGACGATGTTGTGAGCTAGAAAATAGAACGTTGTTTTAACGTAATTCTAAAAAAGAAATGGCTTAAATTTGTCGTGAACTACCATAAGCCTTCTGCTTTCAAACTTTTTGAAATATTTACGTTGGACGTGACAACTACTAAATAATTCAAATACATTTTTTTATCCTAATATTCTATTCCGGGAAGTTGTACTACAAAGTTGTATAAACCTTGATTTACCAGTCTTAATTTAATTGCCGAAATAGCTTTTACTTTATACTATCACTAGCCTGTCAACGACGGGTACAACAGGCTAGTGAGGGAATAAAGCAGTTGGTAAAAATATATAGGTGCTGTGAAAAAGGACCAAGAAGTGAGATTTTGCTGGTATGATCATGTATTAAGACTGAGCAAAGAATGCATAGGACAAAAAGTTGTGAACATGGAATTATCTGGAAAATGGAGCAGAGGAAAACTTAAGGTACTATGAACAGCAACCAACAGCAGATCAAATTAAGTGGAAAAGTGAAGATCTGCAACAGCCACCCCATTGAGCTATGGTACTAATCATGGTGCAGGGAAAGAAGAAAATATTATACCATGGCCTTAACTTTGATTTTTAATTCAAAAAGGTATACAAATTAACCCTTTTATTTCTGCATTGTTAAAGCAAAAAAAGAATATAGAAAGAAACTTCTGTATAAGAAAAACAAATTGCTTATTAACTAGAAATTTTCCAATCTTGAAGTACAATGGCGTCACAGGAAGATTCCCAGTTTTGTATGCAGTTATCTCTAAATAGTGTTTTGTCACCTACATTATTCATGGTACAATACTTTGTTAGCTGTGACATTATTATATCTGTTTGACAGTAATTAATTTTCGGTGTTGGATTTGCTTATATTGTGTTGGTGCCATACATTTTAATACTGTAGAACAGAAAATAACGTAATTGTTTTTCTTCCTTAACACTTTTTTTTTGTTTTTATGTAGCCCATTTTGTGTATATGTGTATTTATAGTTGTATATAACGGTATGAGTGTATATTTATCAGATTCACTTGCTTATAAGATTATATGTTAATATTTAAGGATTTATGGCATGTGTGTTGTAATTTGTACACTTTATTTATTGCATATGTTGTACATCTTTATTAAACTAATACATGCTTGCCATGGTGGTCTCTTGTTTTTGTATTGCTTCATTCATCTCATTTTGTACATTTTACAATTGAGCAGCTGTTTAAAAAATGCAGAAGCTGTGAAAAGTTTTTTTTTTATGTAGTCGCAAAGTGGCTTCAAGATGCTTGCACTATTATATCCGGGTTCGAATCCTCGGGAAGAAAACTTGACCATTGTTTCTGTTCTTACATATCTCGAAACATACCCTTATTTTCGGGCTCCTATAATAAATGATGTACAGTGGTGTGCAAAAGTGTTGCATCACCTGCAAAAATCGTGAATTTTTAAGTCTACCTCTTTTTTTAACTAACTGGTTTTTATAGTTATTCATCGTTTATATGTCAGATGCGAAATTTAACGGAGATTTAAAAAATGTCTTAGATTTTTCTGAATTCATGTGCACAATACAAGAGTGATGAACGAGTTTTCGGTATCTTTTTTTTTATACAGTATATACAAGTTTTAAATACAGCACGAGGCTTACTTTCTTTAACCCGCTTTACGCAATCTGAAAATATCTGGCAGAAAATGGGACACTTCGTATGGAGTCAACTTAAATGGATGTCAAAATTCAAATTGTGTATTAATCTGTGCTCATAAACACACCGATTCACTCAGCAGCGAAAAAACAGTGCGGGCGCAGTGGTCTAAGCGATGGCCTCTGATTATTCGTCCGAAAAGGGTCCGGGTTCGAATCCCGTGAGGCATGGATGTTGTGTTTGTCTTACGGCACTGGCTCTCTCCCTTCCCTGGAACCAGTGACCCTAAATTAGGGACGGGCGACTGCTTATAGCCCATTGAGTTGTTCACGGTGGTCGTTAAACCTCCAATAAAAAAAAAAACTAACTAGCAGCAGAACGTTGAAGTATGTTTATGATTCCACGCTATTCCAGACGCAAGTCTTAAACACACTTCAACGTTCTGCTACGAGTTACTTTTTTGTTTTTGTCGCTGTGTGAATCGGTGTGTTTATGAGCACAGATTTAAATAAATACACAATTTGCATTTCCACATCCATTTAGGCCGCCCCGGTGGCCTCTGATCATTCGTCCGTAAGGGGTCCGGGTTCGAATCCCGGTCAGGCATGGATGTTGTGTTTGTCTTACGGCACTGGCTCTCTCCCTTTCCTGGAACCAGTGACCCTAAATTAGGGACGGGCGACTGCTTATAGCCCATTGAGTTGCTCACAGTGGTCGTTAAACCTCCAATCAAAAAAAAACATCCATTTAGGTTGACGATGTGCTAAGTGTCCCATTTTCTGGCAGAGATTTTGCAGATTGTGTAAAGCAGGTTAAAGAAAGTAAGCCTCGTGCTGTATTTAAAACTTAAATGTAGAAAAAAGATACCGAAAGTTCGTTCATCACTCTAGTATTTGCACAGGAAATTCAGATATTTCTTACAATGGAGTGTATATAAAGATCTTTACCGTAAGTTATTAGACGACAGCTAAATAAAAGAAATACTTCCGTATGTTCAAAATCAATGCGCGAATTTTGCAGCTCGGGATACATAATAAAATTTTTGCGTGTCTTTTCCCATAACAGCATACACGCAATCTAAATGGGCACGCGACCCAAGGAGGTTAAAATAATGCTCACAAAAATGAATTCCAAATACGTTTTATTGGTGTAAAATAATAAAGTAAACGGACGGCAAGCTTTCACCACTCACAGGTAGCTTCATCAAGCGTAACTGAGATGAACACCGTAAACAAGAAACAGAAAGTAAAGAAATTCTGAGTAATTTAAACTTAAACATATAATCAAAGTTGATTAACGTCTCGTGAAATCCTGAAACCTGGTAAATATGTCTTTCAGAACCCATATGCTAGCTAGTATGGGTGAAGACGTGGGTCTTTTATTAGCAGGCGCCAGATATAGGGGATATCAGTTGATGTTTCTTCATTGCAGGCATCCGTGCTGGTTATTATTTATACCGAATCTCGTATTGCTGTGGCCCTGGGATTTGTGTAAGCAGCTATTTTTCGAATTTCGTTCCAGTCCGGTTTAGCTGCATTGTTCTTGACCTCTTGCTAGAGTTGTGGTAAGCTTTCCCAGTTTGACATCACGATTATGTTCTGAAAGTCTCAATTTCAGGAAGCGCTTAGTCATTTCTATGTACCTTTTCTTGGATCCATCTGGGTATTGCAAGGGGATAGCGTAAATTCCTGCATCTGTTAGGTTTGTACCAGATTGCTTGTTTGTTGTTAGCCAGGAGAAAATCGATTTAGGCGCTTTTATTCCTAGGCCAAATTTATTTTAATCCAAATTTTGCTTCTATGCCCCGAGTCTCTTAACCGTGAAGCCGCAAGGTGGGGGAATTTGACGTTGTTTACATGATACCGGTGTAATTTCAACTGTGTGTATTTTGGAATTGCGTGGTTTTTGGTTGCAGAAACCGTGTTAATATCAAACCAGAATGAATTATATTTCTTACACGAGTGAAGTTTTGAATTTTAACGTTATGTTTTGTTTAGAATTCGCACTAACGTTTGTGTACTTCAATTTAAAATAAAAATGGGAAAGAGCCTCAAAATAATTAAGAGTTTTATAAATTCACCATTTTCTCCCACATTGGCAATAAGTTACTATGCGAAACAGGAAGGCCGCCCCGGTGGCGCAGTGGTCTAAGGCGCTGGCCTCTGATCATTCGTCCGTAAGGGGTCCGGGTTCGAATCCCGGTCAGGCATGGATGTTGTGTTTGTCTTACGGCACTGGCTCTCTCTCTTCCCTGGAACCAGTGACCCTAAATTAGGGACGGGCGACTGCTTATAGCCCATTGAGTTGCTCACGGTGGTCGTTAAACCTCCAATCCAAATCCAAACAGGAAGCATTTGCGACGAAAGGAGACGACGGTGGTCGTTAAACTTCCAATAAAAAAAAAAAAAAGATTTGGCCAACACAAAATGCGTTGCAATAGCCTTGAAAGTCATCAGCTTCCCACACTTTGACGATCGTCGCTTGCTGTTATAGGCGTCACGCAAAGTGGTACTGCTCCATTAACAAGGGCATCTCCAGATATCTTATTCTAACCTCTTTGGTGCGACCAGGGTTCGCCAAGACGGACCCATGTTGAAAAAAACCCACCGGGGTTTTCGGGCTCGGCCCAGTTGGAAAAACCCACTGGGTTTTTTCAAAATTAGATTCAATTTTTGCTTCTACAGTACTCTAAATTTAATCACACCCAATGAAATATTTCCTTTTACAATTAGTTTGACCGACCAACGTCGTGCGTTACCTGCTGAGAGACAGAGATTGTTGCTGTAGCGGTTCGCTTGGCGCACTGGGGCCTGAGAGGGGAGAGGCTTTTTTTTTTCGTAAACAACTATTAGTTATTAATTCTTTCATCTGTAAGATATAACCGCTGGCTGTTTTTGGCTAGCTCTTGTAAAATGTTAAAAATCTACCTTCCTCGCTAAATACGTTACTGAAAGAAATTTCATCTGATAACGCCGGGGGTTTTTTGTTTGCAAATTTTCCACAATCGCAACAGTTTTCTTAATAGCATTAAACCAATAATTGCTAAATTTCCAGTTTTTAGCACTTCGTAAATATTCTGCGTTAATACCGATACAAGGAAAAATATGTTGCATCGAGCCAGCAATTTATTGAGAATCAGTTTGAAGCATTAACATGGGATGTTAAAACAAGAAATACTGATACGTATCTTCCAAAATTTGCGGCAGACGAAAATGAGAGATACGATTTGTGGTTGCGAAGACTGTCTTAAAACATATGCCTTAAACAAAAAAACTAAGAAGGAACACGAGACTTTTATATATGTAAACTTCGAATAAAATAAAAGAAAAATGATTTCATTTCAGTAAAAGATGCACCAAAAAGACAAAACATTATGACCGCCTGACTAATATGTTTGTCCTCCACATGCCACCAAAACAGCTCTTACCCGGCGAAGCATGGACGCTACAAGATTTCTAAAAGTGTGTTGTGGTATCTGGTACTAACACGCAGTGTTGCATTCAGAGAGCTTTTTCCGGGGAGGGGGATTACAAATTTCGAGAGGGCTAAAACTTTAATTCATCACCCCCTTATGCTTATACACTATACACATTTTGTTATTTATATCACAATTTTGTTATTTATATTTGTGAGTACAAGGAAAAATATGTTGCATCGAGCCAGCAATTTATTGAGAATCAGTTTGAAGCATTAACATGGGATGTTAAAACAAGAAATACTGATACGTATCTTCCAAAATTTGCGGCAGACGAAAATGAGAGATACGATTTGTGGTTGCGAAGACTGTCTTAAAACATATGCCTTAAACAAAAAAACTAAGAAGGAACACGAGACTTTTATATATGTAAACTTCGAATAAAATAAAAGAAAAATGATTTCATTTCAGTAAAAGATGCACCAAAAAGACAAAACATTATGACCGCCTGACTAATATGTTTGTCCTCCACATGCCACCAAAACAGCTCTTACCCGGCGAAGCATGGACGCTACAAGATTTCTAAAAGTGTGTTGTGGTATCTGGTACTAACACGCAGTGTTGCATTCAGAGAGCTTTTTCCGGGGGAGGGGGATTACAAATTTCGAGAGGGCTAAAACTTTAATTCATCACCCCCTTATGCTTATACACTATACACATTTTGTTATTTATATCACAATTTTGTTATTTATATTTGTATTAATACAGCTGTATATATAAAAAATGATATAAGGTCAGGTGATGCGTATCGTCACAGCCTCTCCTTGACAAATTTCATCCCCGCCTTCTCGTGGTACATCCTGTTCCCACTAAAGGGGCTCTGACGACCGCCAATAGCGGTATAACTATACCATTGGGATTAGAGGAAATGCTATCCCACACTCACCAACCCGCTTGGCCCGCGTGGTGAGTTATGGACAAACCCCTCCAAAATGACTCCACAACTTAAATCTTGGCCCTCAGTCTCCGGCAGCTGGAATGTACCTGGCCAAGGTAGCGGCCAGTGCGACATGAAGGCAGAGGGCGCTAAGAATCGCCGGAGGACCGGACTAGGCTGCCATCTGATGCTGACCTTGGCTACGTATAATGGACGCTCCCTATCTTCTGATTCAAGGCTTCTTGAATTGGAAGAGGAACTACAAAGGATCAAGTGGGACATCGTCGGGCTAAGTGAGGTAAGGAAAACAGGAGAAGATCTCATTGAACTGAAAAGTGGACATCTCTTCTACTATCGTGGGACAGATATTGGCAGAACTAGTGGTGTTGGATTTATAATAAACAAGAAACTGAAGGATAAAGTTGTAGAAGTTGAAAGTTCCTCTGACAGAGCTGCACGACTCGTTATATAACTCTCGAGAAGATACCAGGCTCAGATTATTCAAACTTACGCACCCACCACAAGTCATGCTGAAGAAGAAATTGAAGAATTTTATGAGGAAATTCGTGATCTAAATAATAAAGGTAAGCAGCACTTAAAGATAATTATGGGAGATTTCAATGCAAAAATAGGGCAACGACAACAGAATGAAACTTCAGTAGGTAAATTCGGTCACGGCAACAGAAACCAGCGTGGAAATACTCTCGTAGAGTTTGCAGAGGCAGAAGGGTTTTTCATCATTAACTCCTTTTTCAAGAAAAAGCCACACAGGAAATGGACATGGAGACATCCAAATAGGACGACAAGTGAAATTGATTTTATTATGTGTAACAAAAAATTCGTCATAGAAGACTGCAGTGTGCTAAACAAGTTCAACACAGGTAGTGACCATAGATTGGTGAGATGTAAGATGCACCTCAATACTAAACTCGAACGTAGCAAGCTCGTAAGACAAACAAAATGTATTGACATAACCAACCTAAAAAACACCATAATACCTTCAAGTTGGAACTGAAGAACAGATTCTCTGCTTTAGAAGGCCTAACATCGGAAGAAGTGGATATTTCTGAAGTTAACAGAAAAGTAACCAAAGCTCTTATGGAAACAGCAACAAAATTAGCTGGGTCTAAGAACAAGTTGCATGTGAACAAATTATCAGGAAGAACCAAAATGTTGATGCAAAAAAGAAGAGAGATGAGGACAACTAAAGAAGATGTGACTTCCAAGTGAAATATATATAGAGCTATGCAAGACAGTACGAAAAAGTATCACTGAAGACGTAAGGAAATTCAACTGTGAACTAGTGAGGAAAACAATTTAAAACAACCAAAGCCTAAAGATAGCAAAGGGACATCTCAGTAAGGGAAGAAAACAGATTATGACACTGAGAAAAGAAGATGGTTCTGTAACAAGAAATAGAGGCGAAATTTTGACAAGAGTGAAAGATTTCTACTCCAAATTATATGAAAGGGATGATACATGTACTCCAGACATCATGAAAGGTACCAGTACCAGAGTTCTTCCAGTCCTCCCAGCAGAAGTTGCACATGCAATCAAGAACATGAAGCGGGAAAAAGCTCCAGGAGAAGATGGAATTACTGTAGACATCATACAAGAAGCAAGTGGAGAAATCGAAACAGTACTCGCCCAAATTTTCACTCGATGCCTTAACGAAGGGAAGATTCCTGAGGATTGGAAAAACGGTACAATGATCTTGCTACATAAAAAAGGTGACGTTGAGGATCTCAGGAACTACAGACCTATCAGCCTTCTATCAGTGGTTTATAAAATCTTCACTAAAGTTCTTTCACACCGCTTGAAGGTGACACTGGACATGGCTCAACCGAGAGAACAAGCTGGATTCAGGAGTGGCTACAGCACAATAGATCATATCCACGTACTGAGAGAACTAATTGAAAGAGCGAGGGAATATGAACTTCCATTGTGCATGGCCTTTATCGATTATGAAAAAGCCTTTGATTCGGTGAAACCACCAGCAGTTACAAGGGCTCTGAAATTCTGCAGTATTGAAGATGCGTACATTAATATTATTAATAACATCAAGTGCAAAGATTCGGCTGTTTGAAAATACAACACACATAAAAATTGGAAAAGGAGTGAGACAAGGTGACACCATATCTCCGAAGCTCTTTAATGCCACATTGGAAAATGTCTTTCAATCACTGAACTGGGAAAACAAAGGGATAAATATTAATGGAGATTATCTAACCCACCTTCGTTTTGCTGATGACAGTCATTTTTGCAACTACCCCATCAGAGCTGCAGAGTATGATCCAGGAACTTGCTGACAAGAGTAAAGAAGTGGGATTAAAAATGAACTTTCAGAAGACAAAAGTGATGTTCAATGCTTTTACAAGAAATGAAGATTTATCGATTGATGGAGAAAAGCTGGAGATAACAGACGCGTACGTTTATCTTGGACAGCAGATATCAAGTGAGGGTCACATTGATGAAGAAATTAATCGGCGTACAAAACTTGCCTGGAGAGCTTTTGGAAGAAACAGCATAATTTTCAAGAGCAATATGCCATTATGTCTTAAAAGAAAAGTGTTTGATCAATACATCCTTCCAGTGCTTACGTATGGTGCAGAGACGTGGAGCTTAACTAAAAGAGACATACAAAGGCTGCAGACAACTCAAAGCAGCATGGAGAGGTGCATGCTTGGTGTAACCAGGAGAGATAAGAAGAGGAACTCGTGGATCCGAAAATTGACAAGAGTGGAAGACATCATGATCAGAGTTAAATCCCTGAAATGGCAATGGGCTGGACATACTGCCAGAAGAACAGACCATCGATGGACAGCTGAAATTTTAGATTGGATTCCAAGGGACAGGAAAAGACCCAGAAGAAGACCACATGGAAGATGGGTGGATGAAATTCGAAAGTATGCGGGAGTGACATGGAGGAGACTGGCACAAGACAGACCGTTGTGGAGGAAACTTGGGGAGTCCTTCGTCCAGCAGTGGATTGATAATGGTAAACAATGATGATGATATAAAAAATTTAAATACAGTACAAAAATGTTCTTATGCTCTTATATCGCAAATGTAAATTCCAAGAAATCTACACGTACAAGTGATTAAAAATGTTACACCTTTGCTTTAATTCAGTAATGGACCACGGATTTCACCAAGGGGTTATGTAAAATATTAAGGATGCTCGTAAAGCGTAAGGTAGGGCTGTGCTGGAGAAAATCCCGCAAAGACAGGAGTGGTAAAAATGTCCTCGCCTTACTACAAGAGTGTTTCTAATTATTAAGGAATCATTACAGTTACCTGAAAACGTACGATGTAAGCCCTGCCATTTGGTTTCAGCCCCTTTACTTATATTAGCAAATAGTGGTAAAAAAACCAAACTAACTAACCGTTTGGATGCAAGTTTGAGGTGCCTCGAATTTTTTTTTTTTTTTTGTCATAGTGTAAACCACCACCACCACCACCAGAAAAAACACACCTTATTATGGGAACAATTTCTAATAATTTTCTATTGTTAAAAATTAGGTAGCAAAAATTTTGTTGTATTGGAAGCACTAACGTCACGTTAGCTACACTCAGGCTTAACCGTCTACATGGAAAGTCGGCATATAGAAGACTGAAATAAAGCTGAATGCCAACTTCCAAAATATGATTATGCATTGCAGTGCAAACATCTCTACTCTGTGGAATTAGGTTTTTATTTAGGAAGTAGTCCGAGTTGTCGGTGCTTGAAAAATTACCCCTTCAGCGAGGACTGCTTGATGTTTTGTTGAAGGATGATAGAAATTTCAGACTGAAATCCACATGTGGATTTTTTTATTATTATATTTTCCCTTATTTTCTTAATTTCTTTAAATTAATTTCTCTAAATATTTAGCTATATGCGAACACAATTAGACTAAACATAAGGAGAGAACACTCAAAAACCTAGGGGGGCTAAGCACCCCCCCCCCTTCAGAAGATGCCTGGATACATCACTGCTAACACGTTACCGGCAGATACTTTAACTCTTTTAGGTTACCTAGTTGAGCCGCCGCAGATTAGATTTGCTGTTCCGACGCAAACCGCAGATGCTCAGTTGTATTGATGTCTGGAGAATTTAGAGGCCAGAGCAATACCTGGAGCTCTTCCTCATGTTCCGCAAAGCGTTCTCGAACAATCCGGGCAGTGTGGCATGGCACATTATTCTCCTGAAAGAAGGCACTGCTAGAGGGGAATACCGTTGCCACGAAAGGATGTACTTTGTCTGCAGTGATGTTTAGGTTGGTTATAGAAGTCATAGTTTCATACACATGGATGACTGGACCCACAGTTTCCCAGAAGAGCATTTCCTAAAGCGTTGCACTTCCCCCAGCACCTTGTTTTCGTCTCACGGTGCGTCCTGGTGCGAACACTTCTCCAGGTAAACGGTGCACATGCCCAGCTGTCCACATGGTGCAACAGGAAACGAGATTCGTCGAACCAGATTTAAAGTCCAGTTTTGATGCTCACGTTGTAGGCGCTTTAGACAGTGAATCGAGATTACCATGCGGAGCAACCTACGACTATACACAGCTCCATTTTTAGCAGGGTTCGATGTACTGTATGTTGTGGCCCATTACTCCCATCAACAGCATTCCAATTACCAGCGAGTTGCGCCACAGTATCCCTTCTCTTGGCTCGTACCTTGCGAGACATTACTCCCATCATCAGCATTCAAATTATCACCCCACAAGAAATTGCTCTGACCGCAGTCATTTAGCCATTACAATTCGGCCTTTGTCAAAATCCTCTGTTTTTCCCATATGGAAAACAAATCATACCGATTAACCGAGCTCAGTATCAGGCGTTCTTTATCCCGTTTCATGACCACACGTGCCGTCGTTTACCTGCAGTTGCTTCGATGTTGTGTTTAAAGACGCGTTCATCATAATGTTTTGGCTCTTCGGTGCGTATTAAGTTTTAGGATGATCATGGTGATTCAGCTGGATTTTTTTCACTTTGCAACTACTTCAAGAGACTGGTGATCTTCCCAAATCCAAATTTTTGAAAGGAAAACAATTATTTGTTGCAACACCCCGTTTTGAGCGTGGTTTGATGCTACCAGGGGCGTAACTAGAGTGGAGCAAGTGGGGCAGCTGTGCCCCGGGCGCACCTCAAGGGAAGCCGTAAAAATCACTACGTACAACTGATTAAATTTGAATTGAAACTTTAGCACCAGTTTCTGGTACAGTTTTCCCGCGTCATATTTTGTCATTCGTCTATTTGCAGAATTTTCTTATATGTTCAAGGACGATCCGTAGGACCCTCCCAACGAGGTCTGTACCCTACAGAACTCATTGGGAGGGTCCTAGGGATTTTTCACCTGCACTTTTTTTTTATTATTTTCATACAGTCATTTTGAAATGGTACTTTTTATTATATACAGTTTGTGCATTGTTATTCTCCTTACGTTTTTATAGTTCTTCAGGTTAGCTGAAGTTATTACAACTTTATTTGAATATACGTACATTATGTTGCACCTTCAACGTTTTTTCTCCGATTATTACTTTTTTTGTGCGTTGACTCTTTGCACGAGGAAAGAGAAAGATACATATATATATATATATATATATACAGAGAAAGATGAGAACACAGTGGTCTCTGTGCATTAGGGACTGTAAAGTATTGCCTCAAAAAGTTAATTTACTGCATTACTTACATCGTTGTTTAAAAAATCTGCGATTTGTACAGAGGGCGAGTCAAAAGTTTTGCAATATTTGCATAAACGCATGTGCTGCGTAGGGTATGTCACGTGTTTAAACTAGTTCAAGTCGCGCAGTGAAGCCAGTCGAAAGGGATATAAAGTGGTTGCCGTGAACAGCATTGCATGTCGTCGTTCTGTCAGTGGTTGGAACACCTAAAAGATGAACAGCTACAACAGGCTATAGGGAACGTTTGATTTAGGAGTTTGAACTCAGCCATAACTTTGTTCAAGCAACACGAAACATTTGTCATAAGAAAGGGGAAGGGTTCGGTGGACCAGAGCACCGCAACTAGATGGTTCAAGAAATTTCGCTCCTCGATGTTCAGCCAAGGTTAGGTAGGCCGCGAACCGTGGATTCGTAGGCCGTACACCATGCCGTAGAGGCAAATCCGACAACCAGCACTCGGCGATTATCAGGCGAACTGGGCATATCACAGACCATCGTGGTTCGTCACCTTCAAGACCTCGGCAAGGTCCGCTGAATGAAAGTGTGCACGAAACTCCTAGAAAACCTGCGCGATGTACGTTTCATCAAGAGAATTGTTACGTGCTATGAAAAGTGGGTCAATGTTCGTAATCCTAACACACAACGGCAGTGGTTGAACCCGGGCCAGCTTCCAGAACCTGTTGCCAAACGTACGCGCTTCAAGCACAAGGTGATGCTCTGCGCATGGTGGAATTTCGAGGGGATAATCCATTATGAATTTATTCCAGACTGTCGGACCATCAACGCCAACCTCTACTCTGAACAGCTGGAGCGGATGTATGCCGTTTTGAAGAAGTACCACGCACTGGTGAACAGAAAGCGCGCTCTCCTACAGCAAGGCAACGCTCGGCCTCATGCCGCGCGAACGACGAGGGCAAAACTACAGGAACTTGAGGGTATCGAACTGATGCCACACCTAGCATATAGTCCGGACCTTGCGCAGTCGGATTATTACTTGTTCTGGTCATTGGCCCACTTCCTTCGCGGGCGGCACTTCAGCAACCAGGTGGAGGTGGCAGCTGGGGTGAAGGAGTTGTTTGCCTCGAAGGACAAGAACTGGTACCGTCGCGGAATCGAAGAACTGGCAGACAGATGGCTAAAGACGGTGCAACACGATGGCCTACACTTTCAATGCTAGTCAGCTTTCGTCGTGAAGCTACGTATGAAGACAAAGTGATCCAAATATTGCAAAACGTTCGACTCGCCTTCCCAGAGGGTGAGTCGAACGTTTTGCAATATTTGGATCACTTTTATTGTAGTACATGCAAAAGTTTTGCATGTACAACCATAACATATATGTGGTGTGAGAAATGGAAACGGTGTCCCGAAAATGTTATCCAAGTATTTGGAAGCTATTAAAAGTTCTCTGTTAGCTCCTAGTCTCAACAGCAAATAAATGTCTTTTTTTTCTTACCTTGTTAAGGGTTATGTCTGTCTTAAGGAACAAAACTGGGCAGGTAATGACTGCAAAAATATATATAAATCAAACTTAAATTGAATATCTATATTTTAGTTGAACTTAAATTAATATATATATGATGTGTGCGTCGCAATATTTTGTGGTTTGCCCCGGGCACAGAAACGTCTAATTACGGCACTGGATACTACATTCAGTAATGAGCGAATTATTAAAATTATTCCACCGTAAAATTGTTTTTAAAATTTTCTCATGACCGAATTCGTTTTACAAGGCGTATTTCAATAGTTATGTTTCATTAAGGATCTAACAGAATTTTTTTCATGAGGTAATTTATGAGGTGCTTTTCTCTAGGTACGTGTGTTTTGGTAGGGGATCTCAAGACTGGAATTCCGTGCCTAGTTTGGTTGTCCCAGTTCGCCCCTTCCGACAAGGAAATAGTGAGGAATACACTGCATTGCTTAGTTAAAGAGCCACGTGTCGTGAGAAAACGTCTCAGAGAACTGCACATCATTTCGTCATGGCTTTACAGTAAAGCACAGTGATATGCTACAACCATTGCACATTGAATAGAGGAGAAAAGTGAGCAGAAGAAACTTAATTGAAGCATTGAGCATTCACTTCAGTGGATGGTAAAAAAAAATGCATATCATTTGGCAAAGCCGTTACATGACCATCGTGGATCCAAGTCTCATAAATAAAGAGACATCGTTCATGAGTGTAGAAACAATGCCATCGTCTTTCATGAATGTGAATTCACGGATGTACGTCGGATGAACTCGGCACCGCGTGCTTATTTTTGTGTTGACCGCTCAGCGACAAGCACGAATAATACGCCAATCCCACGAATTCGGATTTACGAGTCTGCTGAGGATGGCTGAAGCTCTCCAACAAAAGGTTTTTAACTTTTGAACTTGTGTTTTCATCGTAATCACATTTTGCTGTAATGCTTTTTTGATTTGAAACTGGCTGTTATCCTTTTAAATTGTGTGTGCGTGCGAAATGGCTATTTTGCTAGATACTTTATCATACTCATTTGTAAAAATAGATACTTTAGCACACTATTTGTAAAACAGAACATAAATTGGTCGCGTTGTTACTCCTAAAATTAAAACTTCATGAAACAAAACGGTGAACACATTCACTCAAATTTATCATCATACTTTTAAAAAATGTAAACTTCAATAAGCAAAGCGGTTCTCCATCTTGCAGAGTCTGTTCGTGAAACTGTCCCTTTTGCTAGATACTTTATCGCACTCATATTATAATTACAAAAAAGCACACAAATCGACAGTGTTGTTGCTACTAAACTTAAAACTGCATGAAAAATTGTTCTTAAAACAATGGTGAACATCACATTTACTCAAATTTATCGACATACTTCAAGAAAATGTAAACTTCAATAAGCCAATCGGTTCTCCATCTTGCGAATTCTGTTCTTGATACTGATTAAATGCGGAAAAGGCGAAGTATGAAATCAAGCATGGGTGGACATTTTTTTTAATAAGTCATTAGCTGAGATGTGCCTGTAGCTACCCAGATATGACGTCTAAAATTCAATCTGTATATTTTTGATTTGTACTGTAGTAAATGAGATTGTGTTATATCACCTCCTGAAATACCTAACTACGCTTTTTGTGCACTCTATGCGTCAGTGGCGCACCCAGGAATTCCTGTTGGAGGGGGCAATATACTGTATATATAGTATACGTACACAATTGGTGACATACGTAGCTCTTAATCTCTTTGGGGCTTAGGGAAGAAGACACCATGTAATAGAAGACACTATGTAATTTTTCGAACATGTAAAATAATATTTTTGAATGTTTAATTTGTATTGTACGCTGCTCTTAATCTGTTTGGGAAGAAGACACTATGTAATTTTTTTAACATGTAAAATAACATTTTTGAATGTTTAATTTGTGACGTACGTCGCTCTTAATCTCTTTGGAGGGCCTCCAAAGCCCCATCCGTGGATGCGCCAATGCTATGCGTATAAATCTTGTTAGCAGTGCAGTAATAATAGCTTTATAATAAATGAACATGAAAAAATCTCAGTGTAAGTCAGAGCCCATTTAAGGAGCCGGTGGGAGGGGGGGACTGGACAGTACTTTGGGGCCCCAGTATCAGTGGTACATCTAGGATTTCACATGTGTGGCCGAATAAAAATTCTCAGAAGAAAACGTTCTTGAGGGAGCAATAAAGAAATTCCTGGCATATTGAAGTGTGTATCCCACGATTCATGGCACAGTTTTAGCAAGAAAACGTAAAAATGCTTGGTTGAAAAATGGACACCAGTTCAGTTCTGTTTTAACACTCTTCCATCAGGGTTCGGCTTGTTGAAATTATATCGAAGTAGTGGATAAAATAATATGATCCAAATATTATGGTTCAAACGAATTCCTAATGTATGAAAATTTCCCCCAATTACAGATGTACAAAAACCGTTTATAATGCTTTCGAAATTGAGGATGGACTGGGGGCGACTATACTTTTTGCGGACTCCTCCTAAAAAGGGAGAAATAAATAGAAAAATATTTCACAAGGCAGTTTTACAGTTTTCTCTGTGCTATCTGCAAAAAAAAAAAAAAAAAAAAAAACAGTAGAACTCTCAATTCTTTAAACATCTTGCATAATTCTTGGACCCCTTGAAAATGCGTGGCCCGGGGCTTAGCCCCCTCTTAAATGGGCTCTGGTGTAAGTTCACAACGCATTTTTATAAACTAGAGCCGGCTTATAACGAGGTGCTTGGGACCGAAGGGGCACCCTCATTAAATTCAAGTTCTCGATAAATCCCTATTTGTGGGAAAGTTTCAACCATGTAAAAATGTACATAAGGGATAATGTACATATATCTTTATTTATACATCAATAACGACTGGACATACTTGAAAGATTTAATTAACTACATTAGCACTATTAATAAAATCTTTCAAGTATATCAAACTTGACCGCCAAAGTATATTTAATTGATCGCTGTTTACACAACACATGAAACAATCATTTGGCGCAATTCCAGGAATTATCTTCTCCTGTTTCTCCTCAGACGGCATTCCTATTGCATTGCTCCCGATCCCTCTCTGCAATTGTCGCCCAGAAATCCACTTACATGTGCGTGTGCCCAACCCATCCTCTTTTTGCTTAGCAGTAACCATGATGACGCCATATTCCCAAAGCATCCATTTGAGCGCGTGGCAGAGAAAGTCTCTTGCACAACTCTTTTGTTGAGCATTTGATGTACTTCTTCACCACCGCTTTTCTATCAACATTTTTCCACCAGCACCCAAGCATTCGCCTGCGCTGCTTCAATTTCGCCTTGTATGCTACCATTTATATTCCTCCATTTCCAGCACAGATTTTTCTTTCCTCATTAAACATGGAATTTCATTAAAGTTTGTTACGTTGCTTGTTAAAAGTGGTCATCCTAGTTTTTTTCTCCCTTGTTAAATCCGGAAACTTCATTACAAATTTTGTTTGTTAAATGCGATAAAATTAGCTTTTAATTAACAAGATACCAAGCCTATTTTGCTCGTTAAATCTGAGATCTTGCTAAATTACGGGTTCATTATATATGCGGGTTTCACTGTACTTTGTTAATCGTCTTTCCGTTAGATGCCCGAATGTTTCTTTTTTTCTGTCATTTTGCTTCTTCGGTTTCCGCAGCTTTTGTTGTAGCCATCAATTTCTTCATTCAGGAGGAATGTAATGAAAATGAATTTTCTAAACACATCCCATATGTGAACCCTATGGTAAAATAATTTGCTCAAATCGTGACCAGAAGTGAAGTAACTACATACATCGGGAGTGCAACACACAGCCGTCTGCCAGGAAAAATTCCAACTGAAATAACATTGTCCAAATGTGGAAAGATGTTTTGGTTCTTGTGATTTATATGTGATATGTACGTTTTCAACCCACAGACCTTTAAGGACACACATACGTTCTCAGTTGTCTCTCTGATTCACGTAGAATTATCATGATAAATATCTTTGCTTCTAGCAAGCCTCCTTTTGGAATTCTGAATTGAAACTGGCCACTCTAAGTCGGACAAAAATAAAAAAAACAGTCTGTCAAATTTTTAAAAGCCTACCATGATTTTCCAGTGAGTTATGCCTGCCACACATACATTCTGTTTAATAAGTACTTCAGATTTTTTTTTAATGAAGGTTTAACGACCACTGTGAATAACTTGATGAATTATAATTCGCCCTTCCCTAATTTAGGGCCACTGGTTTCAGGTAAGGCAGCTCAGCCAGTGCCGTAGCACAAACACAATACACTAGACGTCTGAACTGGCCTTAAATATTGGAAGGCCCGGCCCGTAAAATTTCAACAATAACTAAAATACAAATTTGACACCTGGTGCACTCGGATCATTCGGCTCCTGAAAATTTTTCGTTTTCTGAATTGCTACACGTATTCTATTACAATAAACGTTAATTCGGATTATTTCTGTGAGTGTATAAGTCACGTGACGTCTGAGGCGGGGGTAGGGCTTGTATACACAAAAATATTGCATGTAAACGACAATTTTCCTGCCTTTCAAATTTTCTGGGATTTCAAATTATCATTGCCTACCGCCGGACCCGAAATATACTTGGGGATAAGAAAGGGGGGGGGGTCAATTCGAAAAGTACGAAATATTGAGAATTATGAGTCCGATCGTTCTACTGGGAGAAGATTTTATGACTTTATAAACTGCACCTATCTCTGCCGGCATATCATATTGCTGGAACCCAATATATCTCTTGTGTGTGTCGGAGGGAGGAGGGACGTGGGGGGGGGGGGGGGTTAATCCCAAAAATATAAAATTATTTCTAGTGCAATAGGGAACACATATTTTGTGTTTATAAACTACAACAAATTCTCGGTAGCCATCTGCTACATCTGGAACTACCTTGGGAGGGGATTAATCCTAAACTAATCCCAAAATATCACACCTCCATAAATTCTCTGCTGTCTTCGGCTTGATTCGACTAGATATTCATTATATTTTTAAGATTAAGCCCCCTTCCAAGCTACCAGTTGTAGCAAACGGCTGCCAAGAATTTGTTAATTTCTACCTATAGCATGAATTTTTTTTTTACATTTTTGGGAATTATCCTCCGAAGCCCGAACTCCAATCACATACAGGGTACCAGCAATAGCCGATGCCAGAAGATAATTTCTTTAGTTGTACGTAGTTTATAAATCCGTAAAATATACACCAAATCAAACTGGTGTTTCTTTATATTTCACGTTTTTCTATTAACCCCCCCCCCCGCCGCTAGGCCATGAGTACCAGTGGAAAGCGATGGTCATAGAACATTTCATGAGTTGGATTTTAAAAACCATGAAATATGGTCCCTAGATCTCACAGAATTGTAGTTACTTAATCGTATATTTACAGTGTTATGGAATTAAACCCTTCCCCGCCTTTCTGTCATGTCATGTGACCTTTAAAAAATTTAAAATATTTTCAAATGTCGCTTTTCCTCTTTACATTGTCTGCAAGTACATATTCTCCGGAAGCGATTTTTTCGCTAAAATCTTTGGCTTTCTTAAACTCCATAATAAGTATGGAATAGTATTTATCAGCAGCACTGAACTGAGCATATGCTAGGGAAAACAACGACAGGCTGCGCAGCTAGCCAGTGTCACAGAAGTTTTGAAAACGGCCGCTGCTGACTCCCCGAGAGTACAAATGGGAAAAATACGGCACAGATTTATACACAAAATTAAGTTTCTCCCATCCCATTTCTCCCGTGCCATTTAAGACAACTTAAAGGCTTTTCACACAGCTAGAGAAAAAAGTGCCGCCGAACAGAACAATAAAATAGATTGTCTGCGAGCGGGTGGCTCCGTTTATAAATGCTGTAGTTAATAGCCTGCCGTGAAGCATGAGAGGAGGGTAGAATTAGAGAGAGAGAGAAGGGAGTCCACCCACATTCACATTGAAAAACTAAGGGAGAAAAAACCCACTCCAATTGTTTTGTAGGAGGAGAGGATCTCGTAAAACTTCTATTTTTTTCCAACAGAGGATATTTTTCAATCTTATCCTGCTGCTGTATGTTGTGAGATTTCAAAACGAGAAAGGCACCGTACAGCGATAGTTTCGCTCATAACCCCCCCCCCCCCCCCCAAAAAAAAAAACCCTGCTCGTTCCGTGTCTGTTTTACATTAAATATTGAAGGGCCGGCCCGTTTTCCCAACTTAGAAATGAGCAACAGCCAGACCCGGCCCGGGCTCGTGCAGACCTCTACAATACACATACCTCACCGGAATTCGAACCCGGACCCTTTCTTGGACGAATAGTCATAAACCAGCGCTTAGACCACTGCGCCACCGAGGCGGCGCTTTAGGTTTCCAAAACCAGGGAGTCAATGTCTATTTCAGCGAAACTGACTTCAAAAGTTCGAACTCGGTACTTTTTTCTACCGAATTAAATACTTAAGCGATGTCGTATTTGTGTGGCTTCGTTACGGTATGTGAATTTTAAGTTGTATGCAGTACATTCTGTCTCGTTAAGCTATTACGCTCACCAATATTGAAGTTATGTGAGAGTGGTCTTAATAAAACCGGTGTTTTCCGAGAGAAGGGAAAAATGTAGTATTTCCGACAGAAAAGCTGGACACAGATTGAATAGAGGTAATCTGATTTACTTTCTCAGTGTAGATTAATGAGATATTTTCATGCAGCGCTCGATTGTTATTGGTGAGAAGGAAACAAGATAAAAATTTTCAAACCAGTTGATTTGAATATTCCATTCTGCTTACATATAAGAGTAAATTGTAAATTTCCTCATTCTGAGAGCCGTGGATTCTGATTTAGCAAAATTTAGAGTACTTAAGCACGCGGCACAACGTCTTTCGCTTATAATTAATTCGCAATATTTTTTTAATATTTCAAAAACTTCCGAATGCGATAAATTAGCATCGCATAAGTATGAATTTCAATTTTCACGATGCAATAGTGTTGCACGGTTTTTTATTCCACTAATCTGCTTTACATTTGTTGATTACTTTAAAAAATGCGATCAGTTGCAGAAATTGTTTAAAAGTTGTTTTAAAAATAAGCTGTACCTATTAGAACGCTTTAATAGAGATTTAGTTTGTTACTACTCGTAGTTCTTTGAGCTAAGATTTCAATAGCCGTAGCGTGGGCATTTTTACTTAAGTAAAATAGAATTCATATGTAAATTTTCTAAACCCTTGAGCCTGTGAAGCAGTTTTTGTTAATCACACTGCTTTACTCATTTTAATGAACTATCATCGTATTCAACAGAAATTACAAATTGGTCAGTTCTGAGCCTGGACAAAATATAAAGGACTTTCTTTTTTTCCGATCAGACACAGAAAGTACATACACACACACACACAAAAAAAAATGGAAAACAAATATTGGCTCACAATAAAAGGTAGCACATTTTATCGATATGTTTTTGATCAAAGTTTATTCTTTCAGCTTGGTTGGATCTCGGTGAAGTGAATTCCACGTGTGAAATAATTCGTCGTGTGTGATAATTTTTATAATTTTAGTTTGATTTTTCCGTTTATTTAAAGAAGTTGAACTCCGGTGGTCGAGTGGTCAGAGGCAAAGTTTCCTGGCTAGTTGTCCGTGTTGGGCTTGGGTTCGAGTACCGGATGAGGTGTGAGTGGGGTGTCTATCTTACGGAGCTGGCTGTGTCCCTTCCCTGGAACCATTATCTCTAAATTAGGGACAGCTACTGCTTACAGTCCTATGAGTTACTCATGGTGGTAGTTAAACCCCGAAACAAAAAACAAAACAAAAACATAATAATAATGAGATGAACTACACCCCTAAATTGGGGATGGGCTACTGCGTACAGTCTCATGAGTTGCTCATGGTGGTCGTTAAACCCGAAACAGACAAAAAAAAAAAAAAAAAAGATATTAATGAGATGACCCTTAAATGGCGACTGCTTAAACGCAGCCCTCAGAACCGCTCATGGTGGTCGTTAGACTCCAAAACAAAGAAGAAAAAAAGATAATAATGAGGTGAACTACCTCCCTAAATTAGGGATGGGCTACGGCGTCCAGTCTTGTGTGTTGCTCATGGTGGTCGTTAAACCCCGAAACAAAACAAAAAGAAAAGATAATAATGAGATGAACAACCCCTAAATTAGGGCGGGCGACTGCTTAAACGTAGGCCGCATAATTTCTCATGGTGGTCCTTATACCTCTTCCCGTAGAAAAGACGTACGGATTTGATGTCACTATACATTGAGGGATCTATTAAATAGGATCAGTAGATCATTTTGTGCAAATAACCTGACATATCATTTGTTGTTATCACATCACTACATAATCAAATGAACACTAACCCTTCCGGTGGTAATTTGAAAAATACATTATCAAAGTTCTAATGGAAAAAGCGACGTATTACGGACTTGGGGCATGGACCGAAAGAGAACGCTTAGAAGTGTGTCGCATGTGTATCGGCAAAACTGCTGCGTTTCGATAATGCATAATAGCAACAGTTGGGAGAGTGGCTGACGCAGCACAGATTCGGTACCAAGCTCATGGCCTGCGATCTGAAAAGGGTAATCGATGCTTTACGTAAGGATATAATAGCCTGATTGACACGCGCCAACGGACACGCAACAGTGTCAAATAATAGAGAACCTGTGCATTGGACCATTTGCGTTACAACGACAGAAGAGCTTTTTACGCCATTGCTGTCTGCAGCAAACAAAGCAGTATGTCTTCACTGGACTTTGATGCACCGGAGAAGGACCCAAAATGATTGGACAAGGGCTATGTGGGGTGATGCATCGCGTTTTTAACTGTATTATGAAGTGGAAGTGTGAGAACATGAAACCAATAACATGAGAGCATGAATCTATCCGGCCTAGTCACGAATCATCTAGCTGGTAGAAGCAGGGTACGTTTTCGTGGGAGACTTTAAACCCCTTAATACGAGTAGATCCACGCTTGAATGGCCAAGCATATTTAAACACCTGTGCTGATCAAGTGCATCGAACCAGGCTCACTCTCTACCCTCTTGGGGATGGGTACATCCTGTAGGACAATGTAACATGTTATATTACCTACATTGTCTCATTGGGATTTCAGGGGCATTACCTCCCCTGCCTCATGGACCACCTCAGTCTCCAAATCTCAATCCCGTGAAGTCAAACGTTTGAATCCACTGCCTTCTAATCTGCGGAAATTAGAGGTACTATTAGGCGTGCGTCGGTCAGCATTTAATAGGAATGCTACCAAAACTTAGTTGAATCAATGCCAAGGTAAAGTGCTAGTATTCTGAAGGCAGCAGGTGGTGAAATACTTTCTCTTTATATACGTGCTGCCCAGGGCCGGATTCAAGGGGTCTATAGCCTTGGGGCCCACGATGGCCAAGGGCTAGGAGGCATGCCCGGGCAAATAAGAGAGAGAGGTTTATAAAGTAATTGTACTTTTGTCTTGTTTGATTTCCACTTAGTCAGAAATAGATGCTGGATTTTAAACAGATTTCAAGGCAATGACTCACCAATGGTAGAGTTTTCATGGCGCTGTGTACAGCGGGATGGGCGAGACAGTTTCGCTTTTTGCATTACTATCCACCCACACATCCCCTTGCACTTGGAAGCGTTAATGGTCAAAGTCCCCTGTGACTTCATCTTGCATAACAAAAAAGATGCACTAGGAAAATTATACAATGTTAAATCATGAGAAAATCCAAGACAAAATCTAGGGATCTTAAGCTTTTAACATACGCTCTTATGAAAACGACGAAAAATACACTGACTTATAATAAATGCTCTGTAGATAATTTATTAGTTTGAGGAGTGCACTAGGTATTAATTATCACAAGCTTATTGCTAGTTTCGTGTTCTAACAGACTTCATAATGATCCCAGCCATAAGTTCGTTGGGGGACCACTTAGATTTACTTAGCCTTGGGACACACTCAAATGTCTTAGCCTGGGGGCCAAGTAAAGCCTTAATCCGGCTTTGGTGCTGCCAATGTTTGTTCAGTTGCTGATTCGCACTGCCATTGAGGTGTCTTCTATCGCCCTTTATGCTGTTCCTCTTTGGTGTTATTAGAGTTTTAACAGGTAGGTGCGTGTTCTCACTACTGAGAGATATAAGCAGTCGCCCATCTCTAATTTGGGAACACTGGTTCTAGGAAACTAGAGGAGACAAAGTTATTAGACAAACACAGCACCCATGCCTCATTCGGGACTCGAACCTGGTCCCAAATGAGACGACTAGCCAGTAACCTGCTCCTGTAACCATTCGGCCCCTAGAGCGGCTCCTTTCTGTTGTTGCCAGCGTTTTTTGTTTTCAACAGGACAGTGAAAATTGGCATGAACAATTCTATGCATTTCATTCTTTAGGTTGGATCTTCATCACGGAGATGTTGCTTCTTTGAAGTTTCCCTAAGAATGGCGTTAGAGATGTTATGAACTGACTGCTTGAATTTTGTGCTTGTCTTGTGCTGCCATCTGTTGCAAGTTTTCAGTCGCAAAATGGTTTTCTCTTTGATGATTTGTGACGGTTTTGTTATTTTACAACGAAGTGCCGTCCTTTGTTGTTATGTAGAGGTGAGACGAATCCTAAATTTTCTCGAATCCGAATCCTGAAAGGTTCTTGAATCCCTCGAATCTCCTGAATCTGAAATCTCTCGAATCCTTCATATAAGAATTCGCACTTCTACTTAAAATTAAAAGTTTTTAATTGAAGCAAAATTTGAACTCTGTGTTTAATGAAAAACAAATTAAAGAACACAGTTTTCAAAAAACATACCCATACTTATTAAAAAGATACAAATGAAGTTTATAATTTACATTTACTAAATGAAGTGCATAACTTTATAGTCAGGTTCATTTCCATTTTCTGAACATAATTTGACAAAAAAATATTTGAGTAACAATTCACATTTTTGACATTTTTTATTTACATGCACAAGATAAATCGCTCCTAAGTATGCGCAAATGCTGTGGTTAGCGATAGAAACTACGTAGGAATAAAAAAAATAGAGCTTGAGAAACGCTGAGATTGAGACAAAAAAATATGGACTGGATAACGCCGAGGGTGTACTGATAGCGTGTGTAAGTGCAGAGAGCTGAGTAGAACTACGAGGTAGAAACGCTGAGCTGTAGACAGAGTAACTTGAGGCATGTGCGCGACGCAACTCAAGGTCACCTCCCCGCCCCATTCTCACGCTCGTTACCACGGTAACGGCCGCAGGGAAAGGGATAAAATATGGCTAAGTTACTTTTCCCACGATACTTGAGGTATGGTAGCTAAGGCGCTGTCCACTGGGAGACGCCAGTAGCTTCGGCGGTTGCTCTCTGTGTTTGGCTGAACGATTCCTTCACTGTTGCATCGGGTTTAAAAGTAACGAGCTATTTCAAATAGCTGTGTTCACACTGTAGACGATCTTCTTCGATCGTTTTCTAATGTCACAACTGACAAAAATTCGAACAAATATCGCTGTAGAACAAACTCCAAACGCCAAGTACTTTAGGTTAAGATTCGAAAGATTCGAATGACGAAAAAAGCGCGAAGATTCGAGTTTTCGAATCTTTTTCAAGATTCGTGGGATTTGAATGTCCCATCCCTATTATTATGCATGAAAATGTGTAAAAGGTACAATTCATAATGTTTTTATAGTGGTTCGACATATTGTTATTTAGATGGTCATTATAAAATAGGCCACTCAGTGTGTAGGAAAAACAAGTAAACGAATACTGAGTCTTGCGTATTAGTCGGACGTTTTGATATCCGCTTAGTTTGCGGCATTGTTTTCGTTTGGTCTGGTATTCGTAATTATTTCACCTAAAAGTGTACATATGTCGCCTAAAGAAGGCGCTTTCACGTGTTACAAATACAAGGGGTGGACAAAATAATGGAACAACCTGCGAGAAGAGCTACACGTATGAAAGCTCACTGATGTTCATTAAACTGGTGGGTCCTGATCTATACGTGTGTTTCTACTTCTACCTTACGTAAATTCCTGTTTCCTCGAAAGTAGACATCTAACAACTGACACTAAAAGCAAGGCACGGACACATGAAAATGGCAGTATCAGTGCATCGATGGCTTTTTGGAATCTGCTGTGATATAACGTACTCATATTTGTTATTATGATCATTATTACTAAATAATATAAATTTATTATTTTTAATAATAGGCTAATTTTATTATTTTTTTTATCCTTTACATTGTACCGGTGAAAACAATGGAGCTGCGTAAGGGGATGCGATGAAGGAGTACCTGTAGACTTTATTTTAGAAAAAAGCACTGCTCATGCGTCACCTCAGTAGTATGTCACGTTACAGTGTTTACACACACACACACTATATAAATAATTTTTGGTTACAGAAAAGCCAGTATAGTTGGCTGATCGCAAAACCTCCGATAAGGTTTTAAACAACTCTTTCAGACGCGTGGTATTGAACTTCAGTAATTTCTAGAAAGTGAGCTATACGTACGGATTCACAGAGTGTTTTTGGTTAGCCTAGTTCACGCACCCATTATCGATATTATCCGAGTTAAACATATTGCTTCAAAATAGTCGGTTTCTTTAGATATTTTAATAACTTAGTTTGTCTACGTATCAGGTAGGTTTTAGTAAGCAGTTTCCATGAAAAAACTTTTGTAACATCCTTAAAACACAGCATTTATAAACGTGTGGAACAGTTGGTTGGGATTAAATGAATGGTGATATAGGGCGAAACTGAATCAGTGGCAGGATGCACTAATCAATCATCATAGCAGTTAAAGTCATGTTGAGCAGCCCATCACGAAGCTTTATATTCTTTGGTAGTACTCAGTTTTTCAGCACGTCATTGTCATCAATACTTGAAATGCAATCAATACCGCCAAGATAATGAATTCAAAAGAAAAAGAAAAAAGAGAGATCGTCTTTTTCAGTTTGGTTTGCACTTTTTCAGTTCTGCAATTCTTCACTTAGTCACCTAGTGTTGAAAGGTCAAAGCCACGGGCTTGACCTTTCATTTCTAATAGTTGAGCATTGCTTTCAATCTCGGATGGTCTATTTTCTTTCTTCTGTTTGCGAGTGAATTCTTCATTGAAAGTCACGGCTTCTTTGGGAAGTTTTCACAAAGAATGATGGGTTCTCAAGAAAGTCCCGCATGGGTTTATATGAGAGTGAGTCGTTTAAACATAGGAGTCGTTTGTGTGCTGGAGACGGTTTGTGGCAAGACACGTTCTGATTGTGTGAGGAATGAAGATGTGTTGCAGTTATGTAATGTGAAACCAAATGTTTTTAGCAAGGTGGAAACTAATATGCTTCGGTGGTTTGGCTATGTTGAAAGAATGAGTGATGAGATGCTTACATAGAAAATATTTTTAGCCCAAGTGGCAGGAAGGAAAGGTAGAGGAAGGCCAAGGAAGTCATGGGAGGATCGATTCAGGAGTGTCTGCATGAGAAAGATTGAGTATGAAGTATAGAAGATCTTGTGTACGGCGTGTGATGGATGTCAGTGAAGCCCGAGTTGTATGTCAAGATCGCTTTAAATGGAGACGTTTGATACGGTAATAGTAAATAAAAATTATCTGGTAGTTTGTATTTCTTTGTGGAGCTAACCTCCGAATCTCAGAGAACAGCTTGGTGATATATATGTATGTCCTCGGCTAAGAAGTTGCCCGCGTACTGTACATGTCATCGTCCTTTAAATTCGCTAGCTGTTTCTATTCATCAAAGGGTGGTGTAGACTGTTTGGATTGAGATCCAACGGGTCTTAAAAGATAATTTGTTCTTTTCGTAGTTTTCCGTTCACTGAATCCTTTGCAAATGCATTCTTGGCTTTCGTGCATGTTAAAAATGCTGTCTCTCTCTCTCTCTTTCTCCCTCGAGGTCACCATTGTCATTGAAAAGTCAGGTTTCGTCTATTGGGAAATGTTCTTTATCAGTAGTCCGGAAATGTCATAAGAATTGATTTAGAATTATCACGAATGCAACGCCGTTAAAATCTATCAATTGACCTTTCTTTCGATGGACAACAACTGAAGTATTATTTTATCACCACTGCTTCTGATTTATCACTGCATCCCATCTTTGCAATCGGTAACGCCAGTTTTTTTCAAATGCCTTCAATGGTGACTCGCTCATGTGAAACTATATTATGACGTCAACAGACATTTAACTGTAAGAGAAAAATGGCGAAACAAGCCTAAAATGCGAAAAAAAACCAACAAAAAAACCTAATGAGCTTGCGTCGTAGCAGTTTCATGATAAGATGTACCTCAAACTTCGCCACTCTATGGTCACTTCCTGTGTTGAGCCTGTTAAGCACACTGCAGTCTTCCACGACAAATTTCTCTATATATCTATACGATGAGCAAGATCAACCATTATTAATTTACTACTGGATTATAGACTCCTCAAGTCTCTTCCACAAATCTGTTTTCAATAATTGCTTCCATGTCACTCCCGCATGCTTTCGAAATTCATCCACCCATCTCTTACATGGTCTTCTTCTGGATCGTTCTTGTTTCTTGGTTTATTGCAGTATTTAAGTTGCACAGCTGTGGTCGGTTCACCCAGCAATATATCCAGCCCATTCCTACTTGAGGGTATTTTCATATATCATGATGTCATCAACTCTTGTCATTTTCCTAATCCATGTCTTCTTTTCCTGTCTTTCTTGGTTACACCCAGTGCTCGAAATGGAAATTTTGAGGTGCCGGTATGCTCACATTTCGCTAAAAATCCTCCGAAAAAGAAAAAAAACTTTTTCCAGAAAATCTAAACTGAAAAAGTAAAAAACAATTCTTCGGAAGAAAATTTTTTTTGTTTGAAAATGTAATTGACAATTCCGTGAAACACTATTGCGCCATAAGACGGAAACGATAGCGGTCGATTAGTTGGTTGAAGTTTGTGGGCCTCAGCAGGCACTACCTATGCTACACCAAGGACTTGCTTGTAACGAGAACTCGGTACCCCGAGACCTACGGATTAACGAGTCTTCCGAGCCTCGGCTAATTATTATTCAGCTGGGCTTGAACACAAAAGGTCCCGAGCCGAGAACGCAGTCCTCTTCCAATAGGGACTTCATGAAGTAGAAAGTCGGGCAATTATTATTATCATTTTGATTGGAGGTTTAACGACCACCGTGAGCAACTCAATGGGCTATAAGCAGTAGCCCGTCCCTACTTTAGGGCGACTGGTTCCAGGGAAGGAAGAGAGCCAGTGCCGTAAGACAAAAACAACATCCATGCCTCACCGGGATTCGAACCCGGACCACTTTCGGACGAACGATCAGAACTTTAAAATATCTTTATTGCCATAAAACCATATAAACAATATTTACAGTAAGTTCAACGGGAACAGTTATTGCCATTTTGGCATATTTTACATAGAGGGCAAAAAGGCTGTCAACAAACATACAATATTGCGAAATTTCAATGACAGAAAACAAGAGATCAATTTAACATTCTCCGTCTACCACAAAAAAAAAGAAAGCAACAGGTAATTTACAATAATGAACATTAAAATTTGAACAAATCACAAAATCTGTACAACTGAACATTGTCAAAGGCCGCACAAAGTTAAAAATATTTCAGCATGTGATTCATCCGGCAAGCAAAAATTATTTTTTAAACTTAAAATTAAATTGATTTTTCTTTCTGTCGGCATGGGCCACTACAAAAGACTGTTATTCAACAACGATCATGAAAAAAAAACCATATAGCAACAAACAAGCCAGGAAAAAAAACTCGCTTGTTACGTGTACGCTACCACTAACATAATAAATTGATTTTTTCCTGTCTGTCTGTAAAACTATTTTTTTGACAGACATAAAAATTCATCAAGAATCATGAAACAAAATAAGCGTAAATCTTAACTCTTGAAGAAAAACCCTGCTTAACGCGGGTACGCTGCTTCTAATGCAAAAATTGGTTCTTCTGCCTTCCGTAAGAACCACAATTTTTCATAAAAAAGAAAAATAGCTAAGTGAAACGCTATGAACAACATAATTCTCAAAAAAAAAAAAAAAAAACATTGTACATACGAAACAATTTCACTTCAAAACATAAATCATCTACTTCTCAATTATAAACACAGACGTTTTAGATGAGTAAAAATCTCGTAACATTAGATGGAACAAACAAAACAAAAAGGACTCTTTATTCAGATGTGATAAATACGAAAATTCAATATACACTACCTAATGCAAATGTTGCTAAATTCAAAGGGAAGAATCGTAAATTAGAAGTACAGAAAACTGCATGATTTTACAAAAAATGAGCTTTACATTATCTTAAAGAAACCATTTTCATTCAGAGAAAGTACTTACTGTTAGACAAAAACTAAATTAGTTTGTCTCTCTAACAAAAGGCTTGCAAAGACAAACACCGCAACTGAAAATACATGTACTTCAGACGTAGTAAAATTCTTTTTAACCGCTATGGGTTCGATAATGCAGAAAAAAAGACCATTATGTTATCGCTAGACAGTGCAAGCAATTTCAAGCATTCAATTTTCCCCAACAATAAATACAAAATTTAGTTATAAACGCGAATGACGGGGGAAAACCTCAACACATGACGGTGCAACGTATTAACATAAGATACTCTCACGTGACAATCAATGAAGCAGAACAATTCATGAGACACTAACTTTTTTAAATTGAACAGAGAAACTTAACTAGGTAGTCAAATAAAACGACATATTCCCCATCAGTAATTTATGGGGAAAGAGATTATGTCGAACACTTCGTCGGGCAACTAACCTGCATAAATATACAAAAACACTCACAACATAGTGCAAAAAGAAAAAAAGAAAAAAGCAAACGCTCCAGTACAATACAGAGATCTGACCACCACAACAAAATGTCGTGAACGTTACACGGTTAGTGTTACAATATCATTATTCGTATTAAACCAGATATGACTTGGGGACCACTTAGCATGAAAACTGTCAAGACTGTTACTCGTCTTTGCAGTATCATACTCGATCTGCAATATCGCAGTCACAGACTAACGGTATCTGCGACATAGAAAACGTCTTGCCACGTTATAACGTCTAAGGGTAGGACAATCGACACTCATACGATAGTACTGATAAATTGTATATGTTGCTTGCAATATGAGAAAAATACATACAGAATTGTGTGATGAAGCAAACGGGTGATATGAGCGAAGAACATTATAATGAAACATGGTGTGTAAAGAAGCAGAAACATTCTGAAGCAAAGAAACATCAATGGAAACAAAGGCTGTAAAAACAAGCACATCGAGTAAGAGTGAAATACATTTCCCTCGGCATTGCAAAAATAACACAGTGACGATGTAAGACGCCGAAAACGATGAAGGGTGCGTGTGGTTAATTAGCGACTATGTAGATGTAACCAATGGATATCCCTTGCTTTTGGAGTAGCCAAAGCTGTTAGTGGATCACTCCATGTTGCTGGTACTTCTGCCTCTGGCACGGAAAGAATCGGTTTTGGATCGGTAAAATATGTAATGAAATGTCTATAGATGAGTTTAGCAGATACTTGATGTGGAAAAAACGGCTGGTCGTTTAGATAAATAATGAACGGGAGACTGAGTGAGGCTGATGAGTTCTGATAAGTCCATTCTGATTGGCAAGTTGTGGGTAGAATCTCTGAATGCAAATCTGGATATGTCGAAGTTGAGCACGATGAACAGGGATATCTGCAAACAAAGGAGAAATGCGAGAAAGAGGTTTCCAACGGAGATCAATGTCAACGAGTTGAGAGACCTTCACAACTCCACTGGCAAACTATGAGGAGTAGTGAAGGTACGAAGAGGTAGAAGAGCGGATAGCAGAGGAGAAGAAGAGGGGTTCTGCGAGGAGGTCATTAGTAGTGGAAGGGGGAGTCGGGCAGGATTCAGAGAACGCCAAAGGGTAAGTGCAGACTTGTCAGTTTCAGGAAAATTATTGGGAATGAATGGGAACAGGTCCATTCGCAGAAAAGTTTGAACTGTAAGATGGGGATTCCAGGGGAAGAACAGTATCGATAATGGTTTGCGTTGAAGAAAGAGGAGTTGAAAAAATCTTGAGAAAGCTATGAAGATGGAAGGCTTGAAATTTTCGAGTGATATCAGCAAGAGAGAGATACCACCATAGGAAATCGGAAGAGAAAGCGTGGAGCGATGCACCCAATGAATAATATTCCAAATGAAGTTAACAAAAGTTCTCTACAGATGATTCAGCAAGAAAGGTGGCGGCAGGTGAGCAATCCAGCTGTGAAACAATTTCGATTGCACGAACACATTTAGTAGCATTGCCCGACTAAAAAATGAAAGAAAGGGTTTGAGCTGACGGAGAGGCGCAAGCCTTCGATTAATTTGATGAACAAGGGGGTCCACGTTGCAGCAGCGACCGCCTCCGGTTTTCCGAAGTGCATACCAAGAAACTTTACTACGTTTGAAGACCATCGTCCCCCCCACGGACGGTCGCCACGGGTCGCTCTCACGCTCCAGTCCATAAACCTGAGCATTTTTCAGTGTTTAAGGCTGATCCAGAAATTATGGCATATTCGTTATATGTTGATAATAGGATTCCAAAAGAAGATTCTGTTCGTAAAAATAACGTCAAGTCATCGGCATATGCAGTCAAGACAGTGTGATGGTGCCGGGTGCACACAACTCCACGGGGGACAGAAGAAGTCGAAAACGGAGACAGATTAGAAGAGGTTCAAAACAGAGTGCAAAAAGTTGACCCGACAGGGGACAGCCCTGCCGGATACCGTTAGAGAAAGGGATAGCAGAAGTGATAAAAGTCGAAGTACGAACCCGAAAAAAAGAGTTTGAATACAGATAAGAAAGAGCCTGGCAGAAGAAGGGAGGGAATCCAAAGCGTTGAAGGACAGTAAAGAGATAAGTATGGTTAATGGAATCAAAAGCCTGTGGTTGATCAATAATAAAAATAGCAAGATGTTCTGCGAGCTGGGACGCGAGAGTGTTAAGATCACGGATCGTGGTAATATTAGAAGCGATAGAGCGGGTGGGAACAGTGTAAGTTTGATCAGGATGAATTAAATAGGATAGGGCAGGATTCAGATGGAGTGCGAGTAGTTTAGCAAAGAGTCAGTATTAAATATAGAGATGGGTCGCCAGTTAGATAAATGACCAAGATAGCCAGATTTAGGAATAAGGTGAAGCAGAGCAAAGCTGAAAGCATTGGGAGAACTTGAAGACGAAAAAAGGAAATTATAGCAACTGAGGAGAAGGGGCATGAGATAAGGAAGGAATATTTTGTAGAATTTTAAGGAAAGCCCATCCTCTCCACGTGAGGAACGATCATTTAAACTGTAAATCGAATTGCGGATTTCTTGAGGGGTGATCTGAGCATTTAGAGAGGAACTTGCGGAAGGTCTAGCAAAAGTGGTGAAGAAGAGGCTGGCTGTGTTAATTTAGGTTGAAAACGTTGACTATAATACGCATGAGTTTGATTATAACATACGGGTCAGTAGTTACTGAGCCATTAGAGAGGGTAAGTTGTACAATGGTATTATTTTCTTTTCTTCGTACCTCGAGGGAACGGAGATTGCGAAAAGGATCTTCTTCGAATCTGAGAAATGAGTATTTCAGACGGGTCAGTACATTTGAAACAGAGGCTTGAAGCCATTCTCGTAATTTCATTTCAAGGAGATCATAATTCGATGAGTTTCGTAGGATTCGCTGAAGCGCACGCCGGAGACTGTCCACTGTCATATTACGCCGGGTTCTGATAGTAAAGGAAAATTTCTTCGCAAAAGCTACAATAGATTATTTTGTCGAGATTCACAGTCATTGGGTCGGAAACAAAAGACAATTGAGTAACAGCTTGAGTGATAATATGAACAACTTCAATAGTAAAATCAGGATCTTGAAGACACGAATCATCTAAAGACCAAACACTCGGCCGTGGAATACCAATAGACCGAAAACAGAGGGAAAGAATAACTGGTGTATAGTCTGAAGAAACAGAGGGTGCGTGATTGACTGAAATAACAGACGAGCGAATAAAACGGGAGACATAAAATCGATCAAGTCTGGCTGCATAACAATTTAAATGAATAAGGGGGAACCAAGAAAACTCTCGTTCAGTTGGGTGTAGATATCTGAAGGCATCTTGGAGGTCAAAGTTAAAGACAATCTGAGAGAGCTGAGAAACTAAAGAATGACGGCTTTCATGTCAATTATCCTATCAAAGTAAGGTTGAAGTGTACAATTAAAATCACCAGCAAAAAGAATAAGGTATGAGGGGGAATATTCGCAAGAACGGCAGCAACATGAACCAGGAGATCAGTAGCTTCATTATTATTTTGAGGTCCATGAAAATTTAATAGATGAATTCGACTGGACTGAAAGCAAAACGAAATACATTGAAAAACTCCCAGGCGGCTCTGGAACTCGACAATATCCTGTAATATAGAGTGAAATCGGGAATGAAATGCTATTGCAGTTCCGGAACAAACATGTGACCGGTAATTATGATAAACATAAGGCCAGCGAGCAAAATTGATTCCAGCAGAGCAGTTGGTCTCTTGCAACATTAGAACATCCGCTTTTAAATGTCGGACATCTTCAAAAACCAATGCATTTGCTGCTGACGCGGCTAAACCTCGGCAGTTAAAAGAAGCAAATATTACCTTAGAGTTCATTTTGGTGGCTGTAAAACCCCCTCAACCTGTTTATCAAGCATTGTTAATAAATAACGAATACGTAGACAAAATAAGTTCCCTTTTGGTGTGGTGGTCGAGTGCTTGTGGAACAGTTCTTGTAAAAAAGTTAGCTGTGAAACCAATTCGGGCACTCAAGACAGATTTTTCTGAATGCAAGGAATTTTTATGATGCTAGTCCTCTTAGGAACCGCATACAGAGAAACCAGTTCGAAATATGATAATGGCGCAACTGGCACTTCTATATCTTTAAGATATCTATCAAAGTCTTCCGCACACTCTGGATATGGTTCAATATCAGAATGTGTCAACGTGTTGTCACTCAGATCATCAGGTATTTCCATTTCAACCTCCTGATAGCTTACACTGATTTCAGTCTGTTTTAGGGTTGAAGTGGAAGAGTTGCTTCGTTCAAGACTCGGCGAGTGAGAGGGTCCACCAGAACGTACCCCTTTCGAGCTCGACCTGGTTTGTGGTCAACCTCTCTTTTTCTTAGGATAGGTCGGGGTCAAAGGTCTCTTACACGTTGTTGTAGAAACTCGGGTCCCCCCCCCCCCCCCGACGGTGGCAAGGCACGATAATCTTCTAATTGATAACCACTATCAGGTACTTCCCCAGAAGGGGATTGCTGAGCTGCAGAGTTATTAATAATAAGACTCTGAAACATGTTCGTACTCAACATAGCATCATCTACTGATTCCAGGTTTACTGTCTGGGCAACTGACGGCTCAGAACAGAATGATGACTCAACGGCTCCAGGATTTGAAGTAGAATTATTCTGCACATTTCTGTGAGGACACGAGGTCACCCGATGTCCTTCCCCTTTACAATAAAAGCACTGCAATCATGCAAATAAGTCAAACGAGTATTTTCTTGAGTCTGTAATAACCTCAACGGAGGTAGGCCTGTCCTTCAGAGCCTGTTCCGTAGGGAAAATCCCCCTATACTGACGACTTCCTCCTTGCACATAGGCATAGGGGGTGTTTACGCCTGCAGCGGCGAGAAATTTTGTTGTTCCTGCTACTATGCAAATGGAACTAAGCGCATCTACTAATAGTTCACCAGGAAGTCCCGAAGGAACGGGTGTCAGATTGACGGTAGCAGGGCGCTGAGTAGATGGTGTCGGTTGCCGATGTACAGTACCAATGTCTACACCACATTGAAGAATTTTTTCAACAGCAGATTTTAGGGTAAAGCGCACTTCGACACTCCCCCCCCCCCTAAAAAAACCGGATGGCTCATTTGATGGATTCCCTGGAAACAACCGTAGAAATTATATCCAGGTACCGAGGGATTGGGGTGTTCTTTAGGGCAGGCACATAAACAGTGAAAGATAAATTTTCTGAAAAACGCTTACCCAGAACAGAGTCATCCAGAACTTTCAGTGGTAAAACTTTATCCACACGTGTAATCGTATATTGAGAGAGTATTGAAGCTGCAGAAGGTACATTCGCAGGACGTACAGCAGTCGCATAGGTGCTGAGTGGGGGTGGGCCCACGGCTCCGACCTCTTCATTCACATTTTGTTTCACAACACTTAACACACTTTCCGAAGAATGACAAATCACAGTGGAGGTATCCATTGCTGATATATCCTTTGAAGCAGACACACTCGTCGTTGATATAGAAGATTCGAGTAGAATAGGCACAGAAGCATCAGACATCGACTTAGACGCTGAGGTCGTAGTCATCTTGACTACTAACACAGAACTTAAACTAAAACCTAATGTTGCAAGCCGCAACTATTCACCACCTTCAACAGTATGCTTGAAGGCATAGGTACTCTCCTTGAGTAACCTTGTAACACAGAAGTGAGTAACCGATCTAGTCACCCACGGCGTTGTAAAAAAGACAAAAAATAAAGGCTGTCCCGACGAATTTGTGGGTTCAACTAAAGCATACAACATTCACAGAACTAAATAACATAAAATACATAATAGGAACTTCCAAAAACAACTAATATCCCTCAAAATGCAGGAGCACAAGTAAACGTGACCGCCCGATCAGAAGCCATCGCTTAGACCACTGCGCCACCAGGGCGGGGCGGCAGTCGGGCAATTAGAACCTCCGAAATCAGAATGGATATTCAGTCTTAAATTAATAGCAATTTAACCGCTACCTAAATATGGACACCACTCCCCTACCCTTTACGGTTTTCACATAGCTCTTTCTCAAGGGCACGAGGCACATACGGTTTCTATGTTTAAGAATGCGCGCTCGTAAATATGGGACAAAAAAAATCATTTCTGCAGTTTCCACAACTTAAAATAAGTGGCGGTATGAAATACTATGGGAACAGAAGTGCCGGTTTGCCATACCGGCGTATACTGGACCGTTTCGCGCACTAGTTACACCAAGCATGCACCTCTACATGTCTATTTTAGTTATCTGCAATCTTTGAATCTCTTTCTCAGTTAAGGTACATGTCCATGATTCATAAGTTACAACTCGAAAAAAAACATTGATTAAAACGCTTTTCTTGATTGAACACTTACCTCATGGTAAATGTTTTGAACTGAGAAGAGAAAGGGATAAGTAATAAATGTTTAATTGCAGAGCGTCTGCATTGTAACTGATGATGGTTTCACTCTCAGAAGTCTTTGAAATCATCAGCAGCTGTAATGTCTCTGAAGTGCTGCGATGTTGAAGATGCATACATTAATATTAAAATATGCATATACAGAAATATATTGTTATGTTAAGTCAATATTCCCAAGCAACATAACGATAAAAAGTACAAAGAGTTTGTAAAGTTAAAGTACGAAATTACGCGCCTTTTCTGTGACATGAGTAAATAGCAATGACAACGATATCACTTTACAGGTAAATGACAATAAATTTGACCTGTAAAGACAAATACGTAATATGGAAAAGGTTCATATCAGAAATAACATTTGTGTGGCTTTCCCTAATAAAAGTTCGTTGTGCAGTAGAAAGTCAAGAATGTATTTCTTTTACATTTACTTTTTTGTGCGTGAAGATAACGTACCCTATTTTTTCTCATGTCGTAATACAGTCAACCCCCTATTTAACGGACTGTGATTTAACGAATTCCGCGATTTTACGTACATTTTCTGTGGTCCGACAGGAACCACATTGAAATTAATATTTAGCGTTTCCCGATTTAACGAACACGTTTCCTCAATTTAGCGAACATTTTTAATTTTTTTAAAACTACCGAACTATGTCAACTAGCATTATAGTAGAAGTAATTACAATGATGACATATATCGTGAGTGTAAATCCTGGTATTAATTGCCCAGTTGAAGAAATTATAACATTTCACATGGTACATTTATCAAAATAGTTGTAAAAGGCAACAGCTTCACTCGGCTTGTTGCGATATTGTTTCTCTTCGTTCACACCACGACTGCATACGCACGCGTTTTTACAAGAAGAACAATGCTGAGAAAAGTCCGAGTAACATAAGTGGGTCACAGGTGCTTTTCTCTCGATGCTGACGCGCGCAGTTCTTTCTTCGAGAGTGTCAACGTGGGAAAGTTTTTCTTCCGAGTTTCTTGCGTTTTTGACGTTACACGCGCGGCGTCCTCTAACAGTACGTACCCATTCTTGAGCATCCGGAATTCTGCCCTAAATTGCGTTTTTTTTCTCAGTGTTAAATTTAGAGGTCACATTAAACAACGCAGCTTGTTTACGGATAAATTTTTGATGAACATAGATAGCACTAGAAAAGTTAGAAGTGAAATTC
Organism: Macrothele yani; assembly: GCA_039090855.1. Taxonomy (NCBI): domain Eukaryota; kingdom Metazoa; phylum Arthropoda; class Arachnida; order Araneae; family Macrothelidae; genus Macrothele; species Macrothele yani. The sequence goes on from CM077013.1 coordinate 92,912,708, forward strand.
ACTGATTATTGTAGTTTGCAAATGTGCATTTTGTGAGAACATTTAAAAAAATGAATGACTGCAGCAAAAAAAGCAGAAAAGATTTCAATCAGTGAAAAAGAGAACATTCTGTCCCACCTCGATGCGAACTCAGGATCACAGACTGCTGTAGCAGAGAAACTCGGAATTTCCAAGTCAACGTTGTGTAATGTGTACCATAGCGAAAACTAGAAAGGAAATTGAAAGCTGTGCATCAAAGTGTGGGCAAATTTTCGAGTAAGAGGAAATCTATGAAATCATCGCCCCTGAGTGAGTTGGAAAACGATCTTGTCACTTGGTTCCAACAAACACGGGCTAGTAATTTGCCTATTAGGGGATCACTTCTGAAGGAAGAAGCAGTTCATCTTGCCCAGTGACTTCAAATAAAGGAATTCACGGCATCAAATGGATGGATTGATTGTTTTAATGTTTTAAGCAAAGACATAACAGTGTATAAAGCTCTATCCGGCGAAAGCAAAAGTGTTGATCCTGTGACGGCACAAACTTGAAAAAATGAACAGCTGCCACAAATTATTGAAGGGTGCATGCCGTGTGATATTTTTAATCCGGATACAACTGGACTGTTTTATAACCTGAAGCCAGATAAAACACTGTTTTCGAAATGACACCTGCCATGGAGGAAATAAGTCAAAAGACAGAATCACTGTTTTTCTAGCTACCAATGCACACGGGTCAGAAAAATTACAGCCATTAGTTATAGGCAAATTTGCTACACCACGTTGCTTCAAAAATGTGAAATCTTTGCACACCAAATAGGAAGCAAATAAAAAGTCGTGTATTACCACAGCTTTATTCAGAAATTATGTATTATAGAAGCCTTGGAAGCTCAGATGCAGGCAAAACGGAGAAAAGTCCTCTTATTCATTTACCAGTGTACTGCGCATCCTCAGGTAAGCAATCTGAAAAATGTTCAAGTCATTTTTTCCCCAGAAAAGTGCACTAGTGAATTGCATCCGCTGGATCTGGGTGTCATTAGGTCTTTTAAAGCCGATTATCGAAAGCTTCTCATGCGAAAGGTACTTTCTCTTATCGATGCAAAGGATGATTCATCTAAATTTAAAATTAACATTATCGATGCAATGCATTTCGTGCGACAGTTGTGGAATGCAGTTACGACAGATACCATTAAAAACTGTTTTAACTAAGCAGGCTTTCCAGGTTGTGAACAAAAAGAAAGTGGGTCCAATACCGAAAACGCTGCTGATAATTTTGCGGATGACGACCTTGCAGAATGGAATGAAATTGTTTCATCAGATATTGTGTATTCCCATTATGTTGAATGTGACGCAAATGTGCATACCTGTCAAGAGCAATCCCTTGATGATGTTTTGGATGAACAGATCGACTAAATGCATCAAATTCAGATGAAAAAAATGTAGCAGAACTGAAAGTTAGCAGCTTTAAAGATGCTGCTAACGGTATAGAATGTGCTAAAAACTACCTGATGCGTTTCGATATTACTGATGACGTTTTTCATGTACTTCATAAAGTTGAACCTGCAATTTATAAGGTTCAGAAAAAATAAAGGTTCATGTACTTCACAAAGTTGAACCTGCAATTTATAAAAGGTTCAGACTACAGGTTCAGAAAAAATAAACAATCTTATCTAAAGCATTTCTAAAAACTACTTGATGCGCTTCGACATTACTGATGACCTTTTTCATGTACTTCGTAAAGTTCAACCTGCAATTTATAAGGTTCAGAAAAAAAAAGTTTATGTACTTTATAAAGTTTAACCTGCAATTTATAAGGTTCAGAAAAAATAAAGGTTCATGTACTTTATAAAGTTGAACTTGAAATTTATAAAAGGTTCAGAAATAAAAGGTTCATGTACTTTATAAAGTTGAACCTGCTATTTATAAAAGGTTCAGAAATAAAAGGTTCAGACTAAAGGTTCAGAAAAAATAAGCAATCTTATCTAAAGCATTTCTAAGTGCTTTAGACAAGATTAGTTGATCTTATAAATGCTCGGCAAAAGATCAACTATCGTATTTTTCTTTCAATTTTAAAGTACGCTTAAACTTTGACGTTACATATTGAAGTCTAATACGTATCTACGAATTATGTATTTATTATGCAAAGTAAATGAGTACGTACTATAACATGTTTGATAATCAATTTCATAATTAAAAGTACTATACATAATTTAAATGTCACTGAATGTAAGAGAACTTAGTTGTTTACATATTCTGTTATGAACACTAGCTTAATTTGAATGTTTCATTCGAAAGGCTTCCTCGATTTAGCGAATTCCGCGATTTTACGTACAAGGCTGTTGGCCTCTTGAAGTTCGCTAAATCGAGGTTTGACTGTACCTTCTAATAGCAGAACATTTTTTAGTAGTGTAAACTATTTTTCCCTATTAAATTTAATGACGTTAAAACTCACAAAAGACAATATCTATCGATGCGCGAATTCTTTGGAATTACTGAATGAGCCTAAGCTAGTGGAATTTTTTAATTAAAAAAACATTTAGATGTGAAAGATGACTTTTATATTTCGTTTTTTGGAGGAAATGCATAACTTATCGCTTTGTCTTGCGCCTATTTGTGAATACGGTATTGTCATTTCCAAATGTGGGACTAAAAATATTCTTTTTAAATAACAGAGGGGTAAGCACAATCCTTTCTGTATCCAAGTGCAACCGTATGTATGTACAGACATAAAAAAAAACACTAGCCACCCCCACTTAACTTTGGAACCACTCGCCGCAGATAGACAAGTAAGGTACCGTAGGAAAGCACTCGAAGGGAACTATCTCGTGATGCGAAGAAAAATGCTAATTAAGCTATTAACATGTTAATTCGCTCGCTATCTCCACATTTTTCCATATACGGGGTATGTTATTTTATGCACATTTCATTTAGCGTACGGAAAAACCCTTAAATTATAAATATCATCCAAATCGGATGATTAATAGCGAAGATATTTGCAAATAAAGTTAGAGGGGGCATCCATATATCTACATCTGGGAAAAAACACCTGGAATGTTTCTTTCCCTGCAAGGACAGTGATAATGCTGAAAAGTTGGCGTCTTACCCGAACCTCAGACAAATTGAATGCAGAGTACAGAGCAAAGGCCCTGACAGTGATTTGTACGGTAACTTGGGCCATCCAAGGACGGAGTTCATTTACCCTTGCCATTTCTTTTATAACAGCTTCATTTATTCGTACTAATAACTTGAATTAATATTAGAATAAACAGTATGCATTTTTCTAATAACGGAAAACCTGAATCTGTGCAAGTTAAATTTGTTTCGAATTTTCTGGTTTCCGATCCTTACATTTTCTCGAGGCACTGAGCATTCGCGTATCACTGAAACGTTGTCTCATAATAGAAAATTGAGCAGAACTACGAAATCCGATTTTTTACGATTTCCAACTGTAAGTTGAAGAAGCGTATATGCTCCAGCTTTGTCTGTCTGACTGAACGCATGATTACTCAAGTAAAAATGATTCGATTTCAGTTAAATTTTAGTATGTGGTAGGGGACAACCTGGGGACGAACTCTGTTAAAAACGGTCGAAATATGGGTCAAAGGTCAGAACATAGGAGCGGGATCCATTCCATCGCCCTTATGCATCATAACTTACGTAAAAATGCTTTGATTCCGACAAAACTTTATCATATTGTTTCGTAGATATACTGAACCTGTTTTGTTGCATATTATCGAAATGGGGTTAAAGGGCATGACACAGGAGCCAGATTTATTCCACAGCCATTATCCTCATAACTTGGCTAAAGATGCTTCTATGGCAACAAAACTTTAGTATGTTGTTCCGGAGGTATACTGAACCAATTCTGTTTAATATCATCGAAATTGGGTTAAAGGTCAGGAGCGAGATATATTCCACAGCCATTATTCTTTTTGGAAATGGCTTTAGCAAAGTGTTACGAAAGCGTGCGATCTGTTCCAAATTATTTGTTAATTTCTACCTCAAAAACGCACTTTCTTTACATAGTTATGGTGCTTAACATACGAATTAAAGGGAACAGCTATGCCTTTTAATTTAAAATTGCACCTGTCTTATAATAATTCCACGTGTCAATTTAAAACAATATAATTTTCTTTGTTCGAAAGTATGAACTTTTTCCCATTTTGTCGCTCACAGCCAACGCCCCCTGAAACAGGGCTCAAACCATCACCCCCTAATAGCTTAACAGGCCCGCGCACCGATTTGTGACGTCACTAGTCCGTAGTCGGGGAGAGGAGCATTACGGCGATGTGCGAACGAACGCGTCTTTACCTACACCAACTAACCAGGTCGTGCGTTCTTTTAGAGTTTCACTGCATTTAAATAAGAACTTGTGTGTTAGTTTTTAAATAACTGCAGAGTTAACAAGTTTGTTTAATAATCTTTTAAAACACAGAAGAAAAAGAAATTACAGCGTAAAATTTAGCGTAGCAATAATTTCGACTTGAAAGGGTAAGCAAGACAGATTCATCAACTTAATGAAAGCATCCCTGTCATTTCACTGGAAGTGATAAACCATTCCCATAATCGAAATTATAAACTGTTGTCGTAGTTTCACTTGAAGTTATAGTGTCTTTATAGTTAGCAGAACGATTCCTGTACTTGTGAACAAATCGTTCTTGTACTTGAAAAGATTAGTTTGAGGATCCATTACGAAGTATCGCCGTCGTTTCAAAAGATGTCGATTGACTAATTTAAGGAATCAGATTTTTCATTCATTGCAAACTTATGACTATGAAAATTTTAGTAATGAAATAATTCCTTTAGTGAAAATGTATTTTATATGCAATCCGTGATCACTAATATATAAAAAAAGGTCAAGAAAAACTGAATTTTTTCTGTGTTTTTTAATTATTACTAAAGGCTCAATAAAGTACGTTTTAACATACATACAGTAAATTGCTGCTTGATCCACTGATTGCATCAAATAAATTAAGATTTCAAGAAAATTATGCAATTGCTACATTATTAAACGTACAATAATAACATAACAAGTTTTCCTAATTTTAGTACCATCTAGTTACGTGTTTGGACAACTTCATTTTGATAAGCAAATATAAAGTTTATAATTTTTGTCTTCCAGAGCACTATTTCAAAAAAAGTTACTTTGTCAAAGTTCAACACATCTGTATTAAGTATATTAGTAGCATTAAGCAAAACTATTTGGATCCACAATATAATAATTTCTTTTTATCTGGAAAAATACAAGTAACTTATTGGCAGAAATTTCCTGAAATTTGATTTTCAAGAAGTATTCAGGAAAACTGCCAATGTACAAATATTTATGGTTGTGTAGTTCTTTGTGTATCACAAACACAATTTGATTATGTGTCCGTTAGCTGTTCCTTGAAGAATTTCAAAGACACGTTTCTAAGAAAATCTGAAATTTGTTCCAATAATTTCTTAAAGTATTTTTTCAGATAATTATTATATTTTTTGAGAACCTGACAAATGCACATGCAGTTATTGTACTGAATAAATCTAAGCGATTGTTTTGGTACTATAGGATGTATTTTAAAAGATGTACATGTTTCATTATAAATTGACTAACTTGATGTACCATTTTCTCAGAAACTATAAAAAGCAATGGCATAAAATTTTGCACAAATGTTTTGTCATTACTAAAGCTATTGAAAAAGATTGTTTTTTCCTTTTTTTATGATTTTGATTTCAAAATAAATTCTATGAAGGATTGAAGAAGTTTTTCCCTATACAAAAATTGACACCCACCCCCACGTTTGGAAGCACACTTTCCAGTAGTTATCGGATAATATGAGATATATTAGTTCCAGTTATTATTGATGTAGCTTGTGAAGACACAGTGCAGGAAGTCTGGAAACAGATAAGTCTAGATAAATGATAAATGAATAAAAAGTTGATCTCTCATTTTAAGCAAATGTTTTCAAAAAAAAAAAAGAAGAAGCGAGTATATATTTCTACTTGTATTTTAAAAATTTTGTTTGTTTAGAACATAGTTTCCACAATATGTGGATTCATGTCAATCCACGTACTTTTTTTCCTCTTTAAAATAACAATATCCAAGGCTTAAAAATATCATGCCCGAGATGCCCAGAGCATGCAAATCATTCGTCTGGGTAGGTAAATAAAACATCTAATTGCCTGTGCATGGTAACTAAATTTTAAAATAAAAAAGTTTGTAATAAAATTTCCTGCTACACAAGAAAAAGAAGACAGTCATCACATGTCGTGTTTCATGTCATTGTTAATTAATGGAAGTTGTAGTATTGTTACGAAGTACCAAGGAAAGAGCAATATCACATCTTTAATTATGTTATGCTCTACGCCCAGAAATCGGAAACCTAGTTTTGCTCCAAATTTTGTTTATAATCAACAACAGTATGCATGCCTCTGATGTAACTGGCCTCTCATGTTTAGTGACAAAGGGAGAAAACTTTAACAAAAGGAACATGGCAGAATCACTAAATTTCCGAAACACCAGTTTCATCATCGTACCATTTCATAAAAATTTTAGCATCAGCATCTTAAAAATTGATGTACACACGTTTGTGCATTGAACATTTGTAACACAGACCCTTAAAATGGAAGTGCAAACATGTTAAAACAGTTCATATTTTTAATTTAAAAAAAATTATTGTTCTGGTTTGTTATCTTAAAAGATAAATTTTCCTGCGCATCCAGCTTTTACTACCTGGGCAAGTAAATAATTTCTTGCCCAGGTAGTACTGATATATTTCACCTAATTTTTAAGAAATTGAATGGTTTCGATAAATTTCCATCCTACCACAGATAGAGCATACACACTGCTCACACGAGAGTTCTTCAATGTGTTGGTTTGTAGAAAATGCTTCAAAATCTTTAAACGGACATTTTAAAGGCAAACGTACTCCTGAACTATGTGTGAACTTCTGTTTTTGTGCATTCATATCTAATTTTTGCTGTCTATACTTGATTCAGTGTTTGTGTTCCTTTAGTAATAAATATTAAAAATGATAATTCAATGCAACTCTCCATGTCTGCAAACACAAAAGATGTATTTCACATGGCAACAAGGCCTTAGCATTTATATAAAGGACATAGGCATGTTAGATGTTTACATGACATACATATATTTCGTATAGGATATAGGTATTTTACAAGCACTTGTGCCCAGAAATAGGGACCCCAAAAAAGTTAATCTGGCGCTGCCAAAACACTTAAATAACTAAGTACGAATGTATCAACATATTACTCTTGGGATCAAAAACATGCAACCCTTATTATTCTGTGTCAATAATAAAGTTTAAAATCCCTTCCTAAATATGCATATTTTACTTTGAACTTATTTGATACATTGGCAAAAACATGTTATGGGTTACTATAACAACACAAGTAATCTATTCTTTCCATTACAAACATAAATTTCATTTTTCAAAAATCTTTTCAGTGCTTTGACTTCCCGCTGTGAGATGCATTACATTATAAAATTAGCCAAATTTAAATTTTCTAGTTCAAAATTTTTATTTTACGAGTAGTTTAAAATGAGGTTAACAAAAGGTTTCCACTTACCTTAGAGTTCTTGGTCACTTGAAAATTGTCACGCTTTATTGCTGTATTCCATTTTCTGAGAACCTCCCCATTAGTAGGGAATTTGATTACTTTTAATATTCCCCTATGAAAATAAATTTAGTTGACAATTTGACAACAACAACCACGCACATCGACAGTCACGCTTACACAGAGTGAGCAAGCTCATGCATGCTCGACCACCCACCACGGACATCAGCCTACTCTCCTCTACGTCATGCAGCTTCCGGTGTTCGGTGCGCGGGCCTATTAAGCTATTAGGGGGTGATGCTCAAACACCTCCTGCTCTCCGATGTCTGACGTCACTACAGGAAGACCTGTTAAATTTGACGAAAGGCGGTAACCATACTTAGCGTCTGTGATCTTGTAAGGTTATTGTAGCGTTGCTCCATGAGGTTGTTCATTGTTCTTGCAGCTGACTGATTCATATCATTCAACTCTTTGTTATTTATTTCACGGTGTTAAAATATTCTTTTTTAGTTATAATATGCCTTCACATTGCTGTGTACTAAATTGCCGTAGCAATTACAACACAGGTCCTAAAGCGCCAGTGTTTAAATTTCCCGGGAATGAAGAACTACGCTCCAAACGTATTCGTGAAATTCCTAGAGATTTCCAGCCTACAGGAGCTTCAAGGGTATGTATGTTTTATTAGCTCTTTATAATACAGTTCCTTTGCAGTTTTGTATTTAGTGTGAAATATAGTCTAGTTGAGAGAACGACCTTAGTACTGCGCCCCAATATAGTGTTTTATCTGAAGATGTTGGAACTGGCATTAAATCGCGTAGTATATAATGATTACCAATCTGTAAACTAGGTTGTAATGTACTGTTAATAAAGTTAATTGTGGTTTTGCTAATTCTACGGCTGTACATTTTTCTATACACTAGAATTTATAGAATTTCAAACTGATTCATTCCTTAAGATATTCCGAAAACTCTGGTTTTTATACATTATTTTGGTGCACAATTTTTGTTATTCCTTCAAAACGGAATAAAAAAAGGGAAAACCGTGAATTGTTTCTAGTATATGGAACTGACCTTAAAGTTCGCTTAATCAAATCAAAAATCCTTTTTTAACAGTAAAAAGAAACTTTTTGCCACGCAAAAGTTTTCTAACTGTAAATGTCACATTTTTCGAAGACCATGCATGAAAAATCTATAGCAATTGGTGAAAATTCTCCAAATAAGCAACCGAAAAATAATCTTTCTACGTTTTTTCAACACACAGCAACCGAAAAATTGTTATTCGGCCACTGCTTCGGAAAGGAATCCCAAATTTCTCGGCTGGATATCGAGAGATCTGGGATTCGTTTCCCGAGCAGTGAACAAACAACAATTTTTCGGTTTCTGGGTGTTGCTAAAACGTGGAAAGAGCGATGTGTTTGTTTATTTATAGCAATTGGATTAATATATTTTTTTCCACCAACAGGGTGTTAAAACTAAGTTTTATTACTTTTAAATTTCAATTCCCTAAGGTGATGCTACTATTTATGGCACACTGTTGGGACAAAAATGAGAACACTTCGAAGTATTATTAAACGTACAATAATGACATAACAAGTTTTCCTAATTTTAGTACCATCTAGTTACGTGTTTGGACAACTTCATTTTGATAAGCAAATATAAATAGAACACTTCGAAGTATTATTATATAAAATGAGAACACTTCGAAGTATTATTAAACGTACAATAATGACATAACAAGTTTGACATAACTTCGAAGTATTATTATATAAAATGAGAACACTTCGAAGTATTATTAAACGTACAATAATGACATAACAAGTTTTCCTAATTTTAGTACCATCTAGTTACGTGTTTGGACAACTTCATTTTGATAAGCAAATATAAAGTTTAGAATTTTTGTCTTCCAGAGCACTATTTCAAAAAAGTTACCTTGTCAAAGTTCAACACATCTGTATTAAGTATATTAGTAGCATTGTTATTCGGCCACTGCTTCGGAAAGGAATTATTCGGCCAATTATTCGGCCAATTATTCGGCCACTGCTTCGGAAAGGAATCCCAAATTTCTCGGCTGGATATCGAGAGATCTGGGATTCGTTTCCCGAGCAGTGGCCAAACAAAATTTTTCGGTTGCTGGGTGTTGCTAAAACGTGGAAAGAGCGATGTGTTTGTTTATTTATAGCAATTGGATTAATATATTTTTTTCCACCAACAGGGTGTTAAAACTAAGTTTTATTATTTTTAAATTTCAATTCCCTAAGGTGATGCTACTATTTATGGCACACTGTTGGGACAAAAATGAGAACACTTCGAAGTATTGAACTGACGGTGCAAAATGATTTCTTACTAAAGATAACCACTTTTTGCATCTAACATGTTCAGAAAAATTTTTTGTTTAACTTAAATGCCCTAGATAGCGTGTGCTGCAACTTTGGAGCAAGGGTAAATATTAGTGACTGTAAGAAAACCGTATTTGGGAATGTGAAAGTTAAATGAAACTGAAAATTATAAAGTGTCAAACTAAAACATATATCAATATCATGTTCGACTTCTTGTTGGTATTGTATTGAAAAATTAAAAAATATAATTATAAATTCGAATTTGCCTATATCATAAAGATTTCAACATTTTACTATTTTTATTAATCATTACGGAACATCATAAAATAAAACGTTTGCCACTAATAAAATAAAAAAAAATTAAATCCTTTTATGTTTTTCCACCTTGACCTTTTTTCCTTTTTTCTTAAACTACGAAACTCTCATAATATAACCGGTACCGATAGGCGGCGGACGGGCATTAAGGAAGTTATAGCAAGCGTTCTGGTCCCATTACATTTTAGCCGTGGAAGAGCAGAGAGTAATCATGAGTTTTTGTTGGAAACTTGGTAAATCAGCTATTGAAACATACAGTATGTTTAAAGAAGAGCTTGGAGACAAAACATTATTCCGCAGAAGAGTGTTCGAATAGCACGCACATTTTCATGGCGGGCGAAAACCTTTCGATGGTGACCGTGATTCGGGCGCCCCTCCAGCGTACGGACAGTGCAAAGAATCGAAGAGGTGCGGAATATCTTGAAGAAAGGTCTCCTAATTACAGTGAGACTTTTGGCTGGGTCGGTGAGCGTCCGTAAGTCTATCTGAGATGTAACTATACGAGAAGATCTGAGAAAACGAAATCTTAATGAGAGATTGGTACCCCGCATCATGAATAATGACCAAAAGAAGGCCCGTTCATCGATCTTTTCCGGTCTTCTGGGCACTGTAGCTGAGGAACCTGATTTTTGCTCCAGAATTATGTCAGGATGGTTCCTGTAGTATGATTCAAAACCAAGCGACAAATTGCTGAATGGGAAGGCACCCACTTCCCATCGAACAAAAAAGTCCGCATGCAACCATCAAAGACAAAGATGATGCTCATAGAGTTTTTGGATTCGAAGGAATTGCCCACAACGGACTCGTATCAGTGGGTCAAACGGTAAATTAAGAATTCTACAAGCAAGTCTTACGACGTTTACGCAGCAGTATTCGTCGCCGTCGTCTGCAGTAATGGGAATCCATATATTGGTTCTTGTTCCATGGTAATGTAAGACTACATACCGGGTTGTTAGTCCAACGGCTCCTGGCTCACCATCAAATCCCTCAGTTGCCACATGATGTGTATGCCCCTGATTTATTACCCCGTGAACTCTTTCTGTTCCCAAGGATAAAACAAGCACTAAAAGGACAGTACTATGCAGACATTACATCTATCCAAGCAGACGTGACAATACAACTTGCGGACATCCAAGAAACTGCATTCCAAAACGGTTTTTACGATCTTCAAAAACTCTGGAAACTGTTGAGTCAGAAAGACAGTATTTTAAAGGTTTCCGGCATTAATTATGAGAATGGTACATTTCTGTATTCTTTATTTCGTCAGTCTTGGAACTTTTTGCACGTAGATTGTTTTAATACCGAAACAGTTAAGTTATAGAAATGAAAAGATATGGCTTCATTGGCGTATACATGACGAAGTAAACATTGCGTCTACTTCCACGTACATTTTAATGGAAAAAGCTGAAATTAATTTTGCTATTCTACTTTTTCACAGCATTTCATTTGAATTTTCTGTTTCAAGAAATGTTAATCATATTTCGTCGTAAGTAGCTCTTCTTAACTGATAAAGAAACAGTTCTCATGGAATAGTTTTACGATAATCTTTTACAATACGGACTCACTCGTATTTTTTTATTTTTAAGCAATTCAGTGCATTCGTTTTGCTATTTTTCTTCACTTCTCTACTTAATTAAAGACCTCCGGTAAGAGAAATAGCATTCCACGAGTTCTACTTTTTCTACTTTTGTAGATGATACTTGATCTTATCTTTACCTTTTAAAGATATTTACATCTACGTACTTTAGGAATCACTAAAAATAAAGGGTCTCGATTGAGCTTACAACCAAAATTAAGTAGATACCACATTTTATTTTAATTTCAAATCGTGTGTCACTTACAGATTTCAAATCTGATTAGAGTATGGGATAACTAAATTTTAAACATCGTGCTCATTCACGAAACCACAATCTGCTATCATTGCTTACATTTTTAGTTACGGTCTCTACTGCCATCTAGCGGTCAAATTTTTGACTATGAGGACAGGTTTTCTCGTAGAGATCTCCCGCTGAGGCAGGTCATATCTATTACGTGGGTTTCGCGCTTTCAGTCATGCAATCAAAACTTTCTAATGTATTATGAAACCTTGGTATTAGGATTAGATGCATTTTCACCGTTTAACGTTTGTTTTCTATTGCTTACGACTACTTCATTTGATCTTCGCGTAGAATAGGATTATTTACCACATTTGGCAAAATGAGATGCTCAAGATATTCTAAGCCTCAAAAAATTTCGTTGGACAAAGCCATTGATTTTATCAAGATAGTCCCTTTGAGGGTTAATCGACCAACCTTGGCGCAGGATCTTCGGAAGCTCTGTCAAGATTTAAAAATGACTGTGTCCCCAAGATTGTTTGAAAGACGACTTCGAGAAATAATTGAATTTTTGAAAACACTGGAATTGCACGATTTTTATTACAGTTTTTTGCCAGTTATCCCTGGTCTGCTGGCAGAATGTTTTCTCCGACAGTTCAGTGACAGCTCTATGATCACAGACATTTTGAAATGTGTCATAAACCTTACATTCGTGTGTAGTATTCGATGGGAGTTACATGATATGGTATGTCATTCTGAGGTAGAAAAGCGACTTCCGGTTCTGAAACACAGGAACAGGGAAGACCTTAGCTCATTCTGCTTTATGTCTTACATTTTGCATCATGCAAATGAAGGCAGGCTACTTTACGAAAATGAGAGATTTGCGTCACTAGTGGCGTTCATGAAATGCTCACATCTAGAAAGTAGCGGAATGCCAGCCTTCTTGTTGCGTCTTCGTTATGGCGCCCTTTTGTCGGACAAAAACAATAGATATTTCGAAGCGCCTTATGTCATTCTGTCCGATATAATCTGGAACGGATGCAATAGGAGTATGTGGGATAGAGATACACTGACATTTCAAGCAGAGCCATCAGAGATGGACTATAAAATGAAAGATCTGTGTGCCTGCTTCATTGCTACCTTAAGAGACACAGCGAATCCCCACGAAATGACACTTTCCCTGGCTGGTACGAATAGATATCCAAAGTTTTCGTCAGGGATTCCTTCCCTGGAAAAGTTACAGCCTTTCTATGACAAACTTTTTCCGAATCGACTGTATGGCCGCAGGATTCCTTCGTCACTAAAGCACTCGTGCAAGTATGTCATCCGACGAATCCTGTGCGAGAAATGGAAACTTCCTGATGGAATTCAAAGTTTGCCTCTTCCTCAGTTGCTCAAAGATTACCTGGATCTGCTGTTCGATTAATACTTCGGTATAAGATAGATAATTCTGTTATATAACATATTGCTAAATTCTCTTAGATAATTTCATAGCACGCAAGCAGTTGTCAGAGCGAACATAAAGAACGTTAAATTTACAGAAGTAGCGTCGACGCCTAATTTTTTCCGCAGCTAAATATTTCGAATTAGGCCTTTTTACTTCTATTCACTTGGAAACAGGCATAATTTAAATCTAACGGATAATCCTTCTGCTTCAATTTATTTTTGAAAGTTCAACACAAGAACGAAACTCCTGTATGAAACGGTTAATCAATTTTCATTTTTCATGTAGCAGTGTTTTCGTCTCTATTGATGAAAGTTTTTACCTGGATCTTCGAATCAGATCGCCTTCAAGTAGTTCGCTGTTTCGAGTGTATCGTTCCGCTTTGTTTACATAGAGCCTAATAGCGCCCAATGTGAAAGAAAATAGTTCGCCATACAATACGGAAACATTACTATTTTCATCAAAATAAATCTTATCGTAATGGAAATATTTACAGGCATTATTTTAATTATAGAAAATAATAATACGTTCATTTCACATTACAGATTTTACTCAGCATAATTTCATAGAGAATTCCAATGCAACGCATTTTTTGATGTAGTGTAATAGCACGAAATTAATGTGCCCAACATTCTTTTTTACGCTTTCCAACCGTAGATTGAGGAAGCGTATATGCTCCAGCTTTGTCCGTCCGTCTGTCTGCACGATAACTCGCGTAAAAATTCGACCACCTGGTGGCGAACCCTATTGAAATGGACAAAATGGGATCAAAGGTACGGCATAGGAGCGGGATCCATTCCATTGCCCTTATGCGTCATGACTAGCGTAAATATGGTTCGATTTCGATGAGATTTTAGCATATCGTAGGGGACCACCTGGGAATGAACTCTATTGAAAATGGGTGAAATGGGGTCAAAGGTCACGGCATAGGAGCGGGATTCATTCCATTGCCTTTATGCGTCATAACTTCCGTAAATATGGTTCGATGTCGATGAAATTTTAGTATATTGTAGGGGACCACTTGGGAATGAACCCTATTGAAAATAGGTGGAGTGGTGTCAAAGGTCAGGACATAGGAGCGGGATGCATTCCATTGCCCTTATGCGTCATAACGTGCGTAAAAATGGTTCGATTTCGATGTAATTTAAGTATGTGGTAGGGAACCACCTGGGGACGAACCCAATTGAAAATGGGCGAAATGGGGTCAAAGGTCAGGACATAGGATCGGGATCCATTCCATCGCTCTTATCCCATACTACGAAAGGAGCAATTCTTGTATGTATGTAAATTTTATTTTGAAAACGGTTCTAAGGATTTTGATGTAAAACGTTAACCTACCGTTTTCTGGTACTAAAAATCGATTTAGCTTGATCTCGACTTTAGCAAAATTCGTTTAGTGGGTTAAATAACCACCGCGAACCACTACGTTTTTATTGTCATGGCGTCGTCCCAATAATGTGGCCCATGCTTAGAAATCTTATGACGTTACAATCTCGCGCTTAAGATGTGGGCGCGCGGTCACGCCATGTGTCTCATTACGTCATGCGTTGTGTGCGGATCCTATTAAAGTTTTATGACGTCATACTCTTTCGAGCAGATGGTCGCGATTCCCATCTGCCTTATTACGTCACGCGTTGTGTGCGTAGCCCATCCGCACGATAACTCGCGTAAAAATCGTTCGATTTCGATGAACGTTTAGTATGTGGAAGGGGATCATCTGGGAAGGAACCCTATTGAAAGTGAACGAAATAGGGTCAACGGTCAGAACATAGGATCGGGATCCATTCCACTGTTCTTATGATTCATAACTAACGTAAAAAGGTTCGATTTCGATGAAAGTTTAGTATGTGGTAGGGGAGCACCTGGGGACAAACCCCATTGAAAATGGGCGAAATGGAGTCAAAGGTCAGGGACATAGGAGCAGAATCACTTCCATTGCCATTATGCGTCATAACTTACGTAAAAATGTTTCGATTTGGATGAAATGTTGTAGGGGCCTGTCTGCCTGGGGACGAATCCTATTGAAAATGGGCGAAATGGGGTCAAAGGTTAGGACACAGGAGTGAGATCTATTCCATAGCCCTTATGCATCATAACTTAGGTAAAAATGCTTCGATTGCGGCAAAACTTTATCATGCTATTTCGGAAGTATACCGAACCGGTTCTGTTGAATATCATCGAAATGGGATCAAAGGTCAGGGCTCAGGACCGAGATTTATTCCACAGCCATTATCCTCATAACTTGAGTAATGATTTCTGGTATGTTGGAAAGCGTATTATAATTAATGTATTGCATGATTTTACTAACTTGTCTTGGTAGCACGAAGTTCATCAATGAGCTGTTCAAATGGATTTAGGTTTTTTTTGTAACAAATATTCCCTGAGCCCATCGCCCAATAGTTCTGTTGATTTGGAAGTATAGCTTCTTACATTTTGTTGCGACCTCTCAATACTTATATATATACTCCACTGTAAGGGTATATATAAAAACAATTATGTGATTGACTGTTAAATGCATGAAAAACTTTGACTGATAATAGATAATAAAATAAAAACATGCTAGCTCCTGATTAAAAAAAAGAAAAAAGACCGGTATTATTATTCGATATACTGTATTTCCTCCATAAAATGGATTTACAATGAAATTCACTAAGGTGCCTGTTGTAACTAAATATAACAAAATCCGCATAAACTTTAGCATGAACTACTTTCTTTTAGGTTGAGTGGGGTCAGGCTCTATGTAAATAAAGCGGAACGATACACTCAAAATCGGGAAATACGCCAAACCGTTCTGATTTGGAAATCTAACCGAGTTTTTACATCATGCTTTGCAAAGTTTATAGACATAAGACTGAAGTGTTAATCCGTTTTATCGACGTAAGAAATCAAAATTACAATTTGCCGTGCTTTCGCTCATCAACAAATGACTTTTTTAAGTCTAATACCGTAAAACAAACTGAAATACTGCAACGATTACAATTTTAAATATGATATTGGTTGTACGAGACACAAAGAATTATTAAATACACAGTTCAGAGTGTACTGCATTTGAAATCACTAGATATGTTAAATTCGCACCTGGCGCTTGGGAAGGGAAAATAATTTAGGCACTGGATACAAATTCTGGGCAACTCGTTGCCGGCTTCACAGCTGGTGGTGATTTCCAGAGTTTCTCGGAATGCTATTGCTTTTGGGTTACACTGTTAAAAATTTCAGTTCAACGTTTCCCCATAATATGGTTTAATTGAATGAGTTTCACCAAAAATTTGTTATTTCAAAATTAAGGAAGCAGACACTTGAACCAATATTTGGTGCAACCCACAGCAACAGTATTTGTTAGCGATTTGGTTCAACCTCTCAACCAATAGCACGGCTCGAAATCATATGCAATGGCGGAGATAGCCGGAGAATAGCAATTAGCAACGAACAGTGGCGTAGCCAGATGGGGGTTCGGGGTTTGAACCCCTCTCTTGAGGAGAGACTGAGCATGAATTTAAAGCGATATATACGTAGATACGAGGCTAAACCAAACCCATGGAATTCCCCCTTAAGGAATTTCTGGCTATACGCCACTGGCAACCGGGACCGTGGTTCGGTCGTTCCCAAAGCAAATTGGAATTGGTCGAATGGTCGTACTAGTTCGTTCGTCTATGATGTTTGATCCTACACACACTATACGCCATGTATATGAAAAAAACGTGAGTAGTTACATTTTAAAATTACGTTTATTATAATAATAAAAATAACGACATCGGTTACTCATGTTTGTTATTAGGCTGACGAACTGTGCACATGTATGTTAGAGACAACCAAAATGGCGCAAGCAAAAGCATGCAATTTGAAATAAAGCCTAGTTTTAATCAAGTTTGTGAACAGCGTTTGTTCGCTGTTTTGATAGGTTTATCTTATATGACAAACCACGTAATGCTAGTCGAATAGCTTTGCCACGGGAAAATCAATGTAGTGTGTTGTATTGTTAAAGATTCCTTTGACTTTGGGTTGGGTATATAATTCTAAAATATGCATATGTTTTACTTTCAAATGTGATACAGTGCTTTACTTTTCTGTGCAAGCCAGGTATATACCTGCTTTACTTTTCTTCGTAGTGGAACTTTCCATTTTGCCATATAATAACACGCATGTATTGATTTACATTTTTGTGGGGTTTTTTTCGTGTAGGTCTAGAGATGGGTTCTGATCATGATTTTGAGTAAATTCAGCAAAATCAATCTAGATATGTTGAGTGGAGAATTAACATGTAATTTTTTCTCTTAGTAGTAATTCTCAAATGTAGTTTAAAATCACTGCATAGTGCACCCAGGAATTCTTGCTGGAGGAGCTGTATATGCAGGCTCTGATTTACGGGAGGGCACACGGGGCACGTGCCCAGGGCCCCCGATTTTTGGGGGCCCCCAAATTTGAATTAAATGTGTACTTAGTTAATGGGAATTTTGTGTGTGTATATTCAAAATTTATTTTTTTTTACTTTTGCATGCTCATGAGTCATGTGTTTGTAGATGTGGTACTTACACGCAGTGAGTTTGAGTTTCGAATTTCACGTAAACTCGTGGCCATTAATGAGTTTCAGTGGTTTAATAACCTTCAGGTGGCCATTGAGAAGGAGGATCGCTTCCATTAATTCACGTGCCTTTTCTTGCTTTTCCGAACGCACCTAAACTCAACTGATCCTTCAACTTCCTGCACACTGCTTGTCGTTGTCGTAACTGTAACTACGAAGGCTTGGTTGTATTTTGCGTTGCGTTTCTTGTAGTCTGATGGAATGTTGAATATTTGTTAATTTTATATATAATCAAATTCAGTTAGTTGTAACAATATATTTAAGTTGAATTATTTAACAGTTAAATTATGTCAAAACGTACATATTTATCAGGCAGTGCTAAATGGAAAGCCAAACAATTGAAACTGAAGGATGATGACCTGCAGCATGGTAGCATTGAACGTTTTGCCATTAAAAAATTGGATATTTGACTTGGTCCCAAAAGTTCTACAAATTCATCTATTTTTACTACTGGTGAGTCTCTTGAGTGTAATTTGTCTTTGGAAGCCAGTAATCTGACTTCAGAATCATCTAACATCACAGATGCTCCTAATTTGGGAAATCTTTTGAATTCATCTAATGAAGAGAGCACAAGTTCCACAATGAATGCAGTGGATCCTGCCTTATGGGAAGAAATTACAGAAGGAATGCACGAATGCTTCTTGAGCAATCCACCAGTCCAAGATTTGAAGTTGCTGGCATTCACAGGGAAGGATATATGTGGTAAAAAACATTTTCTAACAGAAGGTATTTTTTTCAGAATAAAAAAATAAATAATGAGAAGGTAAAATGCGACTGGCTTCTTTTATCCCCATCAACTTGTTTACTATTCTGCTGGATATGCAAATTATATGCTAGGAGCACTACAGCATTAGGATCACAGGTTTTTCTGACTGGAAGCATGCAAGTGAACGTCTTACAGAGCATGAAAATTCACACATACACAGGCAAGCAGTATGTGACTATTCATCACGCATGAATGCTTCTGCACGCATTGACTGTCAGATAGTTATGCAGTATCGGAATGAATCCAAGTACTGGCAAGATGTTTTGCATAGAGTTGTTGCAACAGTTAAGTATCTCTCAGTTCGTGGGTTGCCAATGTATGGTGATGACGAAATAATTGGATCAGTTCAGAATGGAAATTTCCTGGGCTGCTTAGAATTAATTGCAGAATTTGATCCATTCTTAGATCAACACTTGGAAAAATGTGGGAATCCAGGAAGTTGTAACCCCAGTTACTTATCTTCAACATGTGTGGATGAATTTGTTGAATTAATGGCTGTACGTGTTTTTAATGCCATCACTGATGAAATAAAAATGTCAAAATATTTTTCTGTCATAGTTGACTCTACTCCAGACATTACACACATAGATCAACTGGCTTTTATCATAAGGTATGTCAACAAAGATTGTGAAGCAAAAGAACGGTTTTTGACATTTATTCCATTCCATGGACATACTGCAGAAAACATTACAAATGCCATGATAACTTTTCTATAGGAGGCTGGCCTGGATATTATGAATGTCAGAGGCCAAAGCTATGACAATACCAGCAACATGTCTGGGAAGTATTCTGGTGTTCAAACACGCATTAGGGAAATCAATCAACTAGCGGAATATGTGCGATGTTCTGCTCACACTTTAAATTTAGTTGGTGTGAATAGCATAGATCGTTGTGGTAAAGTTCTCTCTTTTTTCACATTTTTGCAAAAACTCTATACCTTTCTTTCTGCATCAACTTACCGTTGGATGATGCTTCAGGAAAAAGTCCAGGAAGCACATGGAAATTCATCACTCACACTGAAGAGTCGGTCAGTTACCAGATGGTGTGCAAATGCTGCAGCTACACGACCAATGAGGAAACATTATCGTGAAATAGAGAAAGTTTTAGTATTTCTGTCAGAAAATGTAGATGATTCTCCACAGACAAGAGATGAAGCAAAATCACTGCTGAAGAAAATGCGAACAATGGAAATATCGATCAGCACAGTAGTTTGGGACACAATACTTCAGAGATTAAACTGTGTAAATCAAACTTGCCAGAATCCAAAAGGAAATATTTCTGAAGTACCTAAAATTTTCCAGTCATTAATTGAATTCATTCAGTTTGTGAGGGAAAATTTTGAAGTCTATGAAGAGGAAGCTAAAACATTAGTGTCTGAAAATGTGCAATACCATGGTCATGATTCCCGAAGAAAGAAAGTGCCCAAGAATGAACACCTAGATGAATGTAACAGTGAACATATAGAACTCAGTGCAAGGGATATATTTAGAACTCAGGTTCATTATGTGCTTTGTGATGCTTTAGTCACTCAGCTTTCAAGCAGAAAAAGTGCTTATGAAAATATAATGAGAAAATTTGAATTTTTGCAAAAAAATCAAGATCTGAAATTTTTGAAGGGGCAAAAGCATTGCAGGAATACTATAACAATGACCTTGACGACCAGTTTGCAGATGAGTTTTTGCAATTCTCCTCAATGATGAGGGAGCATGCAACCATTCCCCAGATGCTGCAAACTTTGAAGGTAAACAATTTAGAAGCCACATTTCCGAACACTGAGACTGTACTTAGAATGTTCATGACATTACCGATTTCAAATTGTACAAGTGAGAGATCATTTTCTTCGCTGAAAAGACTTAAAAATCCCTTACGATCAACCATGCGACAAACGAAACTGGCATCATTAGCTCTGCTGTCTTTGGAGAGTGATGTGACACAGTCTTTAAATTATGATTCTCTGATACATGACTTTGCATCTAAGAAATGTAGAAGAAAAATATTCAACCCAACTGTTTCGTCCTGATATAGGAGGTAAATTTTCAATTGTTTTTATTCATTCCTAAAAATAAAGAATAGTAACCGAGTTATTACAAATAAAAAGATCTGGTGCCCAAACACAGCACTTTGTCATCGTATTGTCAGTTTTATTTGACATTGGACAATTTATACATTCATGTCATTATGTGCTCATTAGATTTTGGTAAAAGTTGGGTAAATGTGTAGTTTAGCGTGGTAAATTATTTGGTCGGAAAAGTTGTAAAATTTCTAAAAAGTGTGACGTACAGATTCTAAAATATGCAATTTAAGGGGAAATGGTGAAAAAATTTCATCGTTAGAATGAATATTGAAGATGTATACCAAAAAACTTGAACTCCAAGTATGACGAGTCAGCAGACGCTGCGGGAGGCCTTAAACAACGCTGAACGTTGACATGAAGCTGTGCTCCGTTGAAAGGAAGCATCGCTGCAGCCAGGACATTCACGGGCGGAATAGTACAACAGGAACCAGGTACGCTGTTGTCAGGAAAGAGTGTAGTGCTACGCTACAGAAAATAGTTAATTTCGGTGTCAGTTCTTGACATCGCGATTTCTTGTTTTTTCCACATGGGATTCTTTGATGCTGAATGTATGAACTCATTTCTCCGTGGAAGCTTTTATTTTTTTTATATTCTGTTACTCTTTCCTGACAAGAGCGTACCTGATTCCTGTTGTAATCTTCTGCCCATGAATTCCCAGCCGCAGCAAACCTTCCTTTCAACGGAGCAAAGCTTCAGGTCGTCGTCGCAGCGTGTGTTTACTCATCCTACTTGGACTACTTGGAGGTAAGTTTTTCGGTAAACATCTTTAATATGCTTTTTTTTTTTAATTTTACAACTTTTCTGACCAAATAATTTAAGGCGCCGAAGTACAACACATTTACCAAAAATTGAACCGGACTAGGTGTTCCCCTCAGGTTTTCAGATTATTATTATTATGTTTTTTGCTTTGTTATTTTTTTTTTTTTTTTTTTTTTTTTTGTGTAACTCAGACTCTTCCTCATCAACACAAAATTTTATGTTTTGCAGTTTTCTGATATATTGATCATGATGCGCTGATTTGATCTTGGTAGAAACCAGGAAGCTGGAAGTAGGAGTTCCCACAGCACTTTTTCAATTGTTTATGCAGTTTCACATCTCTATTTATGAGGAAGTCCAGTGGAGGTCACCATGGATTTTTTTCTTGTTTTAGTTCACATTTTTTGTTGGATGCATTGTTCTCATGTTCTAGACGCAAGAATCAGTACATTGCAAGACCACAATATTCACTAAAATTAAGATGTCCATCCATTTTGTCATAGATATATTGTTATAGTTAGAGTCTATGGGGGTCATTAACACCACAAACTACTGATCAACCAGTTGTCCCCGCACAGCCAGAGTTGTATAAAAATAAAATGTGTCTGCGTACACAGCTATTGAAACAGAAAACTCGCTGTCAACCCACAGACCATGATAATAATAGAATAAGATAATTTAAAGGAAAATTAATAAAACAAATAATTATTAGAACATTACAGATTCCAATGAGGACAAAATAGTACATTCTAATTGAATGTGCAGCAATGTGTGTAAAATGGACTTTTATGGCAAAATATTAAAATATTGGACTACGAACCTCATAAAAACAAGAGATTAATTAAAGAAAATTTTTATGTCCAGAAAAATAGTTCTATCAATGAACCTTCAAAAATTATAAATATGATTTTCAACAAGTTAATTCAAAAATACTGGACTTACAAAATGCATAAGAAAATATTTTTATTTAATTGGCAACTGAAAGAGGAACCTGGCAATAAAATTTAAATTCTGTGTAAACAAAACTTTTAGTACAGTTCGTATACATTGAGAACAGGCCTTTCAAAACAAAAGAACTCAGAAGATGTGAAAAATAATTAAGTTCTTCAGTTAAAATAGAATTAAGTATATTAATCTAAGTAAAGCGTTGAGTAAGTGTTTTAATTGCTGTTTATAGGCCTAACAGTTTTATTTTTTTAATCTACATGCAAAAACTATCTGCAAACCTGCTAATGATTTGGAAACTATCAGCGTACGCATGTACGTCTACATTCTGCTAATCTGCACACAGTGACTATTATTTGGTCGATAGAGAATAAGGAGGGGGGCCCCGGAAATGTTTTGTGCCCTGGGCTTCGTATGTAGTAAATCAGGCCCTGTGTATATGTATATATATATATATATATAGTAGAAAGGGTCAGCATCAGATGGCAGCCTAGTCCGGTCCTCCGGGGATTCTTAGCACCCTCTGCCTTCATGTCGCACTGGCCGCTGCCTTGGCCAGGTACATTCCAGCTGCCGGAGACTGAGGGCCAAGATTTAAGTTGTGGAATCATTTTGGAGGAGTTTGGCCAGAACTCACCACGCTGGCCAAGCGGGTTGGTGAGTGTTACGTATAATGGTCGCTCCCTATCTTCTGATTCAAGGCTTCTTGAATTGGAAGAGGAACTACAAAGGATCAAGTGGGACATCATCGGGCTAAGTGAGGTACGGAGAAAAGGAGATCTCATTGAACTGAAAAGTGGACATCTCTTCTACTATCGTGGGACAGATACTGGCAGAACTAGTGGTGTTGGATTTATAATAAACAAGAAACTAAAGGATAAAGTTGTAGAAGTTGAAAGTTCCTCTGACAGAGCTGCACGACTCGTTATCCATCTCTCGAAAAGATACCAGGCTCAGATTATTCAAACTTATGCACCCACCACAAGTCATCCTGAAGAAGAAATTGAAGAATTTTATGAGAAATTCGTCATCTAAATAATAAAGGTAAGCAGCACTTGAAGATAATTATCGGATATTTCAATGCAAAAATAGGGCAACGGCAACAGAATGAAACTTCAGTAGGTAAATTGGGTCACGGCAACAGAAACCAGCGTGGAAATACTCTCGTTGAGTTTGCAGAGGCAGAAGGGTTTTTCATCTTTAACTCCTTCTTCAAGAAAAATTCACACAGGAAATGGACATGGAGACATCCAAATGGGACGACAAGTGAAATTGATTTTATTATGTGTAACAAAAAATTCGTCATAGAAGACTGCAGTGTGCTGAACAAGTTCAATACAGGTAGTGACCATAGATTGGTGAGATGTAAGATGCACCTCAAGACTAAACTTGAACGTGGCAAGCTCATAAGACAAACAAAATCTACTGACATAACAAACCTTAAAAAACACCATAATACCTTCAAGTTGGAACTGAAGAACAGATTCTCTGCTTTAGAATCCCTAACATCGGAAGAAGTGGATATTTCTGAAGTTAACAAAAAAGTAACCAAAGCTCTTATGGAAACAGCAACAAAATTAGCTGGGTCTAAGAACAAGTTGCATGCGAACAAATTATCATGAAAAACCAAAATGTTGATGCAAAAAAGAAGAGAGATGAGGACAACTAAAGAAGATGTGACTTCCAAAGTGGAATATATAGAGCTATGTAAAACAGTACGAAAAAGTAGCACTGAAGACGTAAGAAAATTCAACTGTGAACTAGTGAGGAAAACAATTGAAAACAACCAAAGCCTAAAGATAGCAAAGGGACGTCTCAGTAAGGGGAGAAAACAGATTATGGCACTGAGAAAAGAAGATGGTTCTGTAACAAGAAATAGAGGCGAAATTTTGACAGGAGTGAAAGATTTCTACTCCAAATTATATGAAAGGGATGATACATGCACTCCAGACATCATGAAAGGTACCAGTACCAGAGTTCCTCCAGTCCTTCCAGCAGAAGTTGCACATGCAATCAAGAACATGAAGCTGGGGAAAGCTCCAGGAGAAGATGGAATTACTGTAGACATCATACAAGAAGCAAGTGGAGAAATCGAAACAGTACTTGCCCAAATTTTCACTCGATGCCTTAATGAAGGGAAGATTCCTGAAGATTGGAACAACGCTACAATGATCTTGCTACATAAAAAGGTGACATTGAGGATTTCGGGAACTACAGACCTATCAGCCTCCTATCAGTGGTTTATAAAATCTTCTCTAAAGTTCTTTCACACCGCTTGAAGGTAACACTGGACATGGCTCAACCGAGGAAACAAGCTGGATTCAGGAGCGGCTACAGCACAATAGATCATATCCACGTACTGAGAGAACTAATTGAAAGAGCGAGGGAATATGAACTTCCATTGTGCATGGCTTTTATCGATTATGAAAAAGCCTTTGATTCGGTGAAACCATCTGCAGTTACAATGGCTCTGAAATCCTGCGGTATTGAAGATGCATACATTAATATTATTAATAACATCTATGAAAATGCAAGTGCAAAGATTCAGCTGTTTGAAAATAAAACACACATAAAAATTGGAAAGGGAGTGAGACAAGGTGACACCATATCTCCGAAGCTCTTTAATGCCACATTGGAGGGTATCTTTCAGTAGCTGAGCTGGGAAAACAAGGGGATAAAGGTTAATGGAGATTATCTAACCCACCTTTGTTTTGCTAATGACGTAGTCATTTTTGCAACTACCCCATCAGAGCTGCAGGGTATGATCCAGGAACATGCTGACAAGAGTAAAGAAGTGGAATTAAAAATGAACTTTCAGAAGACAAAAGTGATGTTCAATGCTTTTACAATAAATGAAGATTGATCGATTGATGGAGAAAAGCTGGAGATAACAGGCACGTACGTTTATCTTGGACAGCAGATATCAAGTGAGGGTCAGATTGATGAAGAAATTAATCGGCGTACAAAACTTGCCTGGAGAGTTTTTGGAAGAAACAGCGTAATTTTCAAGAGCAATATGTCATTATGTCTTAAAAGAAAAGTGTTTGATCAATGCATCCTTCCAGTGCTTACGTATGGTGCAGAGAAGTGGACCTTAACTAAAAGAGACATACAAATGCTGCAGACAACTCAAAGTAGCATGGAGAGGTGCATGCTTGGTGTAATCAAGAGAGATAAGAAGAGGAACTCGTGGATCCGAAAAATGACAAGAGTGGAAGACATCATGATCAGAGTTAAATCCCTGAAATGGCAATGGGATGGACATACTGCCAGAAGGACAGATCATCGATGGACAGCCGAAATTTTAGATTGGATTCCAAGGGACAGGGAAAGACCCAGAAGAAGACCACATGAGAGATGGGTGGATGAAATTCGAAAGTATGCAGGAGTGACATAGAGGAGACTGGCACAAGACAGACCGTTGTGGAGGAAACTTGGGGAGACCTTCGTCCAACAGTGGATTGATAATGGTTGACAATGATGATGATGATGATATATATAGTATACGTACATATATATGTAGTGTACGCCTGTAGTTTATATACGGTTGTGGCGTACGTCGCTTTTAATCTCTTTGGGGCCTTGGGAAGAAGACACTATGTAATTTTTGAACATATTAAATAATATTTTTGAATGTTTCTGACATTAGAAAAAATGCTTTAAATTTTTTCATCAACTTTTATTTTGTTCTGGTGGATTACAAAACCTCCATTTTTCGTCGAAGAACCTCCCCTTCCCGAAAAAATAATTCAATATACGCCCCTGTATTCAGCCCTGACTGAATCCTACAGGCGCTTATCAACTTGTTATACTGAGATTGGGGAAGCATTCACTTCGGCTTTACAGAACAGGAGCTAGATTTGACAGCTTTCTTTTTTTTTTCTTTTTTTTTTCCATTTTGAATTTGTCTACGTAAAACAACTGCGGGAAGGCACCACAATTTGTGATGTACGTCGCTCTTAATTTCTGGGGAAAAGACACTATGCAATTTTTTGAACATGTAAAATACAGGGTGTTTCAGAAAATTTGATATCATTTGAGATGTAAATATCTGAGTAAATAAATAATCTAGGCAAATGAAACTAAACAGGCTTAGTGTTGAGCAAAATAAAATTTATTCGTCAAAATTTGAATGAAAAATTCAAAAGGTATGTGGATTTCATGAACGATTTCACAAGTTTTAATATGCCTGTGACACGGCACATGTCAAGTCGGTAGTCCATCTTCTGACAAACACGATGCAGCATGTTCCTGATGTGCTCAAATGCACCACCTGCAATGCAGATTTGGACATGGCACAAAACGTTCAAAGAGAAAGGCTGTCTGTGCAGGGCAAATGGATCTGGACGACCACCAGTAGCGGAACAGATGGTCGTGCAGGTTCGGGAAACATTTCTGCAAAGCCCCAGGAAATCCATAAGAAGAGCAAGTCTGGAAACCCAGATTCCTCCAACGACAGTTTGGCGTGTCGCAAGAGAACGCTTTCGAATGACACCCTACAAGCTACAGCTTGTTCAGGCCTTAAAGAGAGAAGACAAGCAAAAGCGTATTCAATTCTGTGTCAGAGAGACTTGAAAAAGACGAGTTTGAAAATCGTCGTTTTCAGTGATGAAACCACATTTCATACGGATGGCAAAGTCGACAAGCATATTGTTCTCATTTGGGGTGAAGAAAATCCCCATGCCACATTTGAGCACATGAGGGACATGCTGCATTGTGCTTGGCAGGAGTGTGAAAGGGACATGCTGCATCGTGCTTGCAGGAGTGTAGCAGTATCACAGGCGTGCGCACATTGAAAACTTGTGAAATCACTGTGACTTTAACTCGTGCCGATAACTACATACATGAAAAACTACCGAAATGACAACTATTTTAACTCCAATGTTAAAATATTTAATATAAAAAGATGATATAATAAAATATGTACACACATGAGATCTTTCGGTACCCAAAGTGGGTACCATCTTCAGATGCTGTTAAAATTCACCAAACGAACGTGACAAGCACTGTTATATTTATATAAGACATATAACGAAGTAAATTTCTCCGTCATTTTTGGTCTACGCCGGGATTCGAACCCGAGGCCGCTTATTCCGGAACAAGTCGCTCTACCAACTGAGCTACGCAGACATTTGTTCTGATTGCTATGTGCCTTTATGTCGTGTGCGTCCTTCGGGCAGGTACGTCACATCTCCTGGTACGTTACATCATCTCCCCCTTATTTTTTTTTTTTTTTTTTTCGAAGTGCTGGAGAAAGGATTCTCTTATTTTTCCTATCTCGCGGTGTGGAAATAACATCACACCAATGCGAGATTTTGAACGGTCGGGTCATCCGGATAGTTCGGGCGCCATTACAACGAAGTAAATTTCTCCGTCATTTTTGGCCTACGCCAGGATTCGAACCCGAGGCCGCTTATTCCGGAACAAGTCGCTCTACCAACTGAGCTACGCAGGCATTTGTTCTGATTGCTATGTGCCTTTATGTCGTGTGCGTCCTTCGGGCAGGTACGTCACATCTCCTGGTACGTTACAGACACAGTCGTAATGACATAACTAGTATGAAATGGGCTTAACCAATGACAGTGTGAGACAACATTTGTTATTGGTCAAACATAATAGTAATAGGTTAAGTCTATAGATTTATTAATACTAACTCGACAAACCCAAGTATGTTTTCCATGGTATAGGTATAAATTCTGGTAAATTATCATTACACACTGTATTCCCATATTTCATAATATACAAACTCTCAACAAATCTTAAAGTTGATTTAGATCTTATCGTGTGTTGAGAATTTTAATCGCATCCCAGGCAGGAAGGTAACTCTACACCAGGATTTATGGCACTACAAAAGGCTCCAGCAAAGTTGCTGAGATAAGACACGTACAGTCTGAGGATTGCGGCATTTTTCAAATTCTCAGCCAATGGAAGCAAGCTAATATTTTCAGGATTATGTAAACAAAGTCTGTTTTATTAAAGCGTTGAAATTAAAATTATGTACCAAAGCATAACCTTGGTTTTCAAGTCGTGCTAAAGCTGTGGTTGATCTATTTTGAACATCATATTTATGTTCTTTTAATCTAGCTGATATTGAACGAAAAGTGGAGCCTATGTGCACTTTATGTTTTTCATTTTCTTCTATGCTGTTAAGATTGATAATATATACACCATGTTTCATATCAAAGGGCACAGGGTCTCCTGTCTTTCAGAAGTAAGGACCTAATGCTTGTGTTTATTCCAACACCAAAATCATATTTATGACATATCGTTTTCATGGAATAGCACAATTTCGGTACAAAGGGAAGATAACCAATGTATTTTCTTTGTTTCGGTTAATATATAGATGTTAATGTTGTAGTGCTGTTCCTTTTAATCTTGGCTACCATCCTATGTATGGTTTCATCTGGATATCCATGATTACGGGGGAAATTATAAATGGTATCCATTTCTTGCTTTTGAAGAGCTGTGATGGACGAATGAGTGAAAGCTCTTCTTATAAGAAAAGATGTCGATGATTCTTTGTGCTCCATGGGTGTGCTGATGCCCAAGGTATTAGTATGGTATCTGATTCTGGTTTTCCATATACTGAATGATTAATAGTTGATTTAGATGGGTTTCTAGTGAGCATGATATCTAGAAATGGTAAACTATAATTACTTTCATATTATGCAGTAAACTTTATAGTGTTAAATACATTTGATAACTCAGATACAAATGTTGATAGGTATTCCAAAGGATGGTTTCAGAGTACCAAAGTATCATCTACATATCTGAAATATAATATAGGTCTGTAACTAGTTGACTGAAGAACTTTGTTTTCCGATTCTTGCAAGCAGATTTCTGCAATGGTTGGGGAAAGGGGAGATCCCATTGGTGCCCCTTCACATTGCTGATATATTATCTGATCGAACTTAAAGTAAGATCTCTTTTAAACTAGAGATAGTGCTTGTAATACAGCTTCCACCTCAGGAGATGGGGTGCCTAATGTCAAAAGAAAGATTTTATGATGTCATATACCTGTTGTACTGGAACACTCGGGAACAGAGATACAACATCTAAGGAAAGCATGGTAATGGGTTGTGTAATTGGAGAAATTGATTTAATACGATCCAGTGCTTGAGTGGAATTGGTAACAGAAAAAGCTGAGTTATTAATGAGAGGTCGCAAATATTGAGCTAAGGCTATTTCCAGTGGGCGGGTAGGGCTATTTACTGCTTGAGCAGTAACTGATAATCTAAGGGGTGTCCAGTTATGTGACTTTAGTTTTCCAAATAATTCCGGGACTCTAGGTCCTGATGGGTTAAACAATTTTAAGTAATGGAAGTGGGAAGTAGTGAATGATTTTTTAATCTGTTAGTGCTTCAACTAGAGAAAATTGTTGGAACCTTTCCACCTGCAATTCAACAACAGACCAGGAATGAACTTTTAAAAAATTGAACTCTAAGAACTATGGTATTCATAATGGAGAAACTTTAAGCAATAGCGAAGAAATCAAACAGTTACGAACATTACAAAACCAGGTAGAACTTTCGATATTTTCTGCGGACCAGTTCCCACAAATAGTTATTATGAATAGAGGTGACTATGTTGACAAAATGAAACTTTCTATTAAATCCATACCACACTGTGTTATCCTTAAAGACCCAGTCCCTGCTACAATTACCGCTGTTAACAGATTAAAAAAATCATTCACTACTTCCCACTTCCATTACTTCAAATATGTTTAACCCATCGGGACCTAGAGTCCCAGAATTATTTGGAAAACTAAAGTTACATAAGACTGGACACCCCCTTAGATTATTAGTTGCTGCTCAACATAGTATCCCACCCGCCCACTGGAAAAAGCCTTAGCTCAATATTAGCGACCTCTCATTAATAACTCAACTTTCTCTGTTACCAATTCCACTCAAGTACTGGATCGAATTAAATCAATTTCTCCAATTACACAACCCTTTACCATGCTTTCCTCAGATGTTGTATCTCTGTTCCTGAGTGTTCCAGTACAACAGGTACAGGACATCATAAAATCCTCTCTTCTGGTACCCACTTTGGGTACCGAAAGATCTCGTGTGTACATTTTTTATTATATCATCTTTTTAAATGTATATATTAAATATTTTAACATTGGAGTTAAAATAGTTATCGTGCCATTTCGGTAGTTTTTCATGTATGTACTTGTGAAATCGTTCATGAAATCCACATACCTTTGAATTTCTCATTCAAATGTCGATGAATAAATCTTATTTTGCTCAATATCTGGCCTGTTTAGTTTTATTTGCATAGACTATTTAGTTACTCAGATATTTACATCTCAAATTATATCAAATTTTTTGAAACACCCTGTAATATTTTTAATGTTTAATTTGTGATGTACGTCGCTTTTAATCTCTTTGGGGCTTTGGGAAGAAGACACTAATTTTTTGAACATGTGAAAAATTTTTTTAATGTTTAATTTGCGACGTATGTCGCTCTTAATCTCTTTGGGGCTTTGGGAAGAAGACACCATGTCAGACAGTATGTAATTTTTGAACATGTAAGTTAATAATTTTGAATGTTTAATTTGTGACGTACATCGTTCTTAAGCTCATTGGAGTGGACTTAAGCCCCCTCCGTGGGTGCGCCAATGATTTGCACGTTTGAATACAAAGGTTAGATATGGAGTACAGATATGTACAGACATATTATTTTATTTATGTTATATTAATGACGAGGAAATAGTCAAACAGCTTATGAACTGGCATCTGAATACATTGCGTCTATAACAGTGGTTCTCCAATTTTTTTCTTTAAGTACCCCTTGGGAATATTTTAGCTGAAAAACTGCGTCCGCTTGTGTATGAGAGAGATACCTTATTACTAAATGAAAAGTTTATTCCACTAAACTTATGTGTGTATGTATGTGGGTATAAAAAATACAAATACACACATGTATAATTGCAAAAATTGCGTACATTAATGTTACAGAAATTGCATGAATGGCTAGAAAAATCAAATAAAACTGATAAAGTCTCATTTGGTATCAATGAGATGTATGAGCTTTGCGCCGCCCGGTGGCGCAGTGGTCTAAGTGAGGGCCTCTGGTCATTCGTCCGAAAGGGGTCCGGGTTCGAATCCCGGTGAGGCATGGATGTTGTGTATGTCTTACGGCACTGGCTCTCTCCCTTCCCTGGAACCAGTGACCCTAAATTAATGACGGGAGACTGCTTATAGTCCATTAAGTTGCTCACGGTGGTCGTTAAACCTCCAATTAAAAAAAATATATATATGAGCTTTGCAAAGGTCATCAATATTTGGAGTTATCTATAGAAACATGCGACTCAAAACATTTTCTATATTAGGTTCGTAGCCCTTTCAGCAGGCAATCAGTCAAAGAGGACTGCTGTCTGTTATCCTCCTAATGAGCACTTTGAATAACAAGGCTAATAAAAAATGCCCCCTAATCATCCCCCTAAATGATCGCTTAAGATAACAAACTCTTTCTGATATGCAGGCCCAATCGTTTCAGCATTCTTTGGTCCACTTTTGATACAGCGGACTAGGGTTGGGGTTTTAGTGATTTTAACATGAGCATTTAAAACTGGTTTTAACCGTCAAAAACTGTCAGAAACATATAACATGCTTTTAAACAATTTGTAAGCATTAATAGATATATTAAATGGTAAGAAACTTGCCTTCAAGCAAACTGCAATATTCGTCTTTATTTTTATAATTATTTTATTACAATTATTAAGAGCGAAAAAGTGCAAAAAATTTTTATTCTTTAAGATTTTTGTTTTGTACAGAATTGATGACATTGATCTAAAATTATGCAACTGCTAATAAATTGCAGAACCAGTAGTCTGGTTCATTTTCCCTCGTAGCATCCGATAGCACATTTGTTGACACCTAAATGATTCCTGAGCTTAGAGTGTATAAATCCATAGAAAAAGCTTTCAACTGAAGCTGAGCTGGCAGGACTTGGCAGCAAAAGCATTGCTAGTTCAGAGGCAGGCTCAGTTGTGAATCCATTAAATTTAGAAATTCCTTTCCACCAAATCATGGGATTCGTATTCCTTCCAGCAGCACTGCAATAAGAAGGGGGGAAGCTCAGTTTGTCAGCTTCATATGCAATCAGTACAGTCAAACACCCAAATGGATGAATAAAGTCTGGGTAAATGTGTACCTTAGCGTCCTAAATTATTTCGTCGGAAAAATTTAACTGTGTGGGAAAAGTGCGACGTACAAATTTTTAAGCATGCAAAATAATGGAGAAAGGCGCAGAAATATAGCATTTGTAGAAAACAGGAAAAAATTTCATTGAAGCATTTACTTGGGATTGCGATGGTTTGGAATAGTACGTGAGGTAGGCCTAGGACAACAGAGAGGCGACAGCGTCAAGGTGTAAGCCGGTGAATGGAAGCTTCGTTGAGAAGGGCAAGTTACGGGCAGAAGAATACAACAGGAAGTGGTTGAGCAGAACGTAGTCATACAAGCGTCTTGTAGAAATACACCGAAGGAAAGAGGTAGGTCCGCTTTACGCAACATTGTAAGTGGGGTTAGTAGCTTTTTCAACAGCGTTAGTGACTTTTTCCAAAGTCAAGAGTCTCCATACTTCATTTCAGATTTCGTTAGGGCTTAAAATTTCATTTTCCGGCACAATATGACAACAAGCTTTTAGGCTCCCTGCCATACTACGATTTTTTAATTAAAGAAACTCCTTCATTTTCAAAAATATCCGTTTCAGGAGGTAAAAATGTGAGCTACGATGTACGGAATAAAAGCACAAATACAAATGAATTGGTTGAACAAACCGGAACCTAAAGTTCATAATGGACACTTCTGTGGTACATGAAGATTTACATTTCTTCATTTCTTTGCATTTGGAAACATTGTGAAACTAATAATGACATTACGTACATTTCTTTCTCAAAAATTAATAAAACATCTGAACGACTTCTTTCTACTTGCACACAATTACACGATGCATCACACTCCTCCGAAAAATATCCGCCACTCTTGTATTCTTCCGCACATTCACTACTAACTGTTACTCCCATCCGACGCACAAAACCTTGACGTCGAGTCCGTTAGCATCGCTTCAACCTCCCGCACGAACTGCTGCAAACCATTGTACTAACAGGTAAATACTTCGGAAAAATTATTTCTTTTTATCTAAAAATTCTGTTTTTTTTCTCACCTTTCCTCATTATTTTTCATGCTTAAAAAATTGTGCGTCGCACTTTTCCCACACAGTTAAATTTTTCCGACGAAATAATTTAGGACGCTAAAGTACACGTTAACCAAAGTCGGTATCCTTTCTTGGGATGGTAGAATTTCTGTTTTATTTTCAGATTGAAAATGTTTCCACACTAGTCTGTCGCAGTTACAGTGAGTGGCAAGCTATTTTGCGGATCGTTGTGAAGACAGACTTGGAATGCTATTTTGCTTGGTTAACAAAATATGTCAAGCAGATCATATACTGCTCTTTGAGATCAAGTGATTCGAGGTCCTTGTATGTTCACACTCTTGACAATAAAACAAAAGGACTAAGGAGGCCAAAATACCACCAGAAGGTGAAAAAAATCATACACGACTCTTTAAGTCCAAAAACGGTCTCAACACTCCCCCAAATAAACTCCTGGAGAAGGCCCTTGGAGGTGAAAAGCCTTGAAAATGAGATCAAATGATCCAATGTGCTGGGTCACCCCGGTGGCGCAGTGGTCTAAGCGATGGCCTCTGACCATTCGTCCAAAAGGGGTCCGGGTTCGAATCCCGATGAGGCATGGATGTTGTGTTTGTCTTACGGCACTGGCTCTCTCCCTTCCCTGGAACCAGAGACCCTACATTAGGGACGGACGACTGCTTATAGCTCATTAAGTTGCTCACGGTGGTTGTTATACCTCCAACCAAAAAAAAAAAAAAAAAACAAGAAAGATTACACCGAATTTTCGGGTGTAATAAGCACGTCTTTTGAATCCGTTCTGACACAAATTAAATTTATCAAAGCTATTCAAAGTCAATGGAACCGGCATGGAAAACAACAGTATCTGACGGAAGAAAGAAGTTTTTCAATCTAGTCTTTAATCCCTCAGATATTGCTGTAGACGGAATCGTGAGCTTACGAACTCTTAGAAACAGAGTTATCCAGAAAAATAAGATGTGACTTTACGTCCTTTGGTGGGAAAACCATGCATTATTTTAGGAGGAAAGTATTCACAAAAGGTTTATCCATATGACCGTTATCGGCCCAAGAAAAAAAAATGTAGTCGAGTTTTCAGGAGCCCAGATTTTGCTACAAATACATCAGAAGTAGAAATTAACACTTATGGCCCCTGGTGGCCAAACCATTCTTTACCAAACATTAGAAATTACGTGAAAAATATTTTCCGTTAGGTCTTGTATGCGATACAGGAAGAATTTTTCAAATCGGAGTTTTGGGAGCAGAAAACGCAATTTACCATTGTGTGCCTTAGCGGAAAGTCTATGATTTACTTGAAAATTTTGAATTTATAGGAAAAACATTTCGCATCGGAAACACTATCCAACAAAGAAGGAATTTTTCAAATCGGACATTTAGAAGTAGAGATATTGACAAAAATAAGATATACATCTACGCCCCTGGCGTAGAAACCATGCATTATTTCAAGAAGAAAATGCTCCTAAAATGTTTGTCGACACGAGTAGTATCGGTCCACAAAATACTTTTTTCAATCGATATTTTAGAAGCTCATATTTTGCTGCAAATACATCAGAAGCGGAAATTAAGACTTACGCCACCTGGTGGCCAAACAATTTTTTACAAAAATTTGAAATTACGTGCAAACGATTTCCCAACAGGAGCTGTATCCGGTGCAGAAAAAATTTTTCAGATCGGAGATTTAGAAGCAGAGATATAGAGGAAAAGGCAATATACCTATATGCCCTCTAGCGGAAAGTCTATGAATTACTTGAAAATTTTGAATTTATAGGAAAAACATGTCACACTAGAAACACTATCCAACAAAGAAGGAATTTTTTTAAATCGGACTCTTAGAAGTAGAGATATTGACAAAAATAAGATATACATCTACGCCCCCTAGCGTAGAAACCGTGCACTATTTTAAGAAGAAAATGTTTCTAAAAGGTTTGTCGACAGGAGTAGTATCGGTCTATGAACGATGTTATTTTCAATCGAGAATGTAGAAGCTCATATTTTGCTGCAAATACATCAGAAGCGGAAATTAAGGTTTACGCCCCCTGGTGGCCAAACCATTTTTCCAAAAATTAGAAATTATGTGCAAACGATTTCCCATCAGGAGCTGTTTTTTTCTTTTCGCGGAGTATAACCAGTTATTATTTTATTTATATTTGTAGAAGAAATGAAAAAGAAAAGAAAAAGAAAAGAAAAATGCAATTAGAACCGTATTAAACTACACTAAGTAAGCTTAATGCTCCAAATCCTACTGGTTACGGTTATTTTCTTAACCGGTAGTCGAAAACGACGAATGCCGAAGAGGAAATTTGGGTGCAGATCCAGGTTACACATGTAGATTCATTCGGCTTCTGTATTGCAACTAAATATATTAGTCAGTTTAAGCAGTATAACTACAATGGAATATATCAATGAATCGAAACGATATGCAATTACATTCGTATTATACCGTAATTCGAGACGGAATGGAGACAACATAAAATCTGCAATACGAAAAAACCATGCACACGGGTTCAACAATTTGGAATTTTCATTTTCATGACCACAATTTCATAATATAACGAAGCTGTAAAGGTATTTATGTAAAAAATACACAGAATACACACACGAAGCTTTCGTTTTGTGAAACGTACTGTTTTTTTTTTTTTGCGTTTTTGGATTAAACAATATACAAGAGTCAGCTATGTGAGCAATAGGAAAAATTTAAATAAGTAATTGAACGAACTATGTCGTAAGTTAAGTTATTTATGTGCAAAACTTATGATGTTCATCATTAAAATCTGCTATTCTGAATTTAAGGGTATAACATCATTACTGCTTTATTCAACCAACTTCACGTAGAAACACTTTCTCCTAAGTGTTTCTTAGTACTGCGGGGTAAACCATTCTACAGTAAGTAGAGGAAAATATGGTTTTTACGCACGGCCCCTTAATCGATGTATGCTTGAGTCTTCGCTATATCTCAGCAAGTTTTTATGCTACCGCGCTGAAAATTTGAATTTAAGCATTTAATGATATTTCGCATTCAATGGACTAACCAGATATGGTCATAATTCTTTTTTTCACGATCATATTTCATGTTTTATAATTCCCTAAATATACCCGTTCTGATCTTGTATAGAGGCTCATATTATGTGGGCCTCTTTGTGTTTTACTGTTGCAACACGGAATCACGATATCTGTTCTCGATTAAATTATACAAGTCAAAAATCCTTTTTGCAGTTTAACATTAGCGGCATCTTTTTTCCGTAGCTCACTGTACACGTATTTATTTGTCGATTCGTATGAAATTTGGAATTTAAGGGTTTTATTATGTGGTGAATAGAATGCGCGTAAAATAACATACCTCTTATTTGGAAAAAGTCGGAGATAGATAGCTAATTAGCATGTTAATTAGCTTAATTAGCATGTTTCTTCACATCACATAATAGTTCCCTTCAAGTGCTTTCCAACGGAACCTTGCTTGTTTGCATGCGACAAACGGTTCGAAAGTTAAGGGGGAGTGGCTGTGTTTTTTTTATGTCTGTACATCCGTTTCTGGAAGTAACATCTAGCTATATAGATAGTAATGTTTGCATCTCTTTATTATATAGTTAATAATGTTTGCATCACTTTGTCATAGTTTACATCCCTTTGTCATGTACTTTGGATTCCTTTATCATATAGTTTGCATACCTTTGTCATATAGCAATGTTTGCATCCCTTATAGTGCCAAAATAATATAATTTTTGCATCCCTTACAGGGCCAAAATATGATGTTTGCATTCCTTATAATAGGGCTATTGGCAAAAATAGCAATCCTCTCTTTCTCATCCCTCAGTAGAAGGCTTTAGACTCTTGCACAATAGTTTACGTAGGGAGTAAAAGGCGCATACAATACAGCCGGCTAGCCATTCTAGATGTCTGCTCAGGCCCGGGCCGGGTCTAGTCTTTGCTCATTTCTAAGTTGGGAAAACGGGCCGGGCCCGGGCCCTCAATATTTAATGTAAAACAGATACGGGCCCGGGCCTTCAATATTTAATGTAAAACAGACACGGGCCGAGCAGAGGTTTGTTTTTATGAGCAAAACAATCGCTGTACGGTGCTTTTCTGGTTTGGAAATCTCACAACAAACAACAGCAAGATAAGATTGAATAATTTCCGCTGTTGGAAAAAATAGAAGTTTTACAACATCCTTCCCTCCTACAAAACAATTGGATTGGGTCAACTCCCTTAGTTTTTCAATGTGAATGTGGTCTCCTCTCTCTCTAACTTCCACCCTCCTCTCATGCTTCACGGCAGGCTATTAGCTGCAGCATTTATAAACCGAGCCATCTGCTCGCAGATGATCTTTTTTATCGTTCTTGTCGGCGGCACTTTGTTCTCTAGATGTGTAAAAGGCTTTTAAGTTGTCTTAAATGGTACGGGAGAAATGAGCTGGGAGAAACTTACTTCTGTGTATAAATCTGTGCCGTATTTTTCTCATTTGAACTCTCAGGGAGTCAGTAGATGGCAAATTAACCCTTAGGTATCTCAGCCTAACCGTTTTCAAAACTTCTGCGACACTGGTTAGCTGGAAAGTTTGTCGTTGTTTTCCCTAGCATATGCTATGTTCACTGTTGCTGATAAATACTCTTCCATACTTATTATAGAGTTAAAGAAAGCGAAAGATTTTCGCCAAAATATCGCTTCCGGAGAATATGTGCTTGTATACAATGTAAAGTAGTCCTCCTCTACTCATAATTCTGGATATTTCGTACTTTTCAAATTAACGTCTTCCTACTCCCCCCTTCCTTATCCCCAATGATATTCCGGGTCCGGCCTTAGGCAATGATAATTTGAAAACCCAGAAAATTTGAAAGGCATCAAAATTATCGTTTACATGCAATATTTTTGAGTATATAAACCCCCCTCTTCAGACGTCACGTGACTTATACAGTCACAGAAATATTCCAAATTAACGCTTATTGTAATAGAATACATGTAGCAATTAAGAAAACGAAAACTCTTCAGGAATCGAATGACCGAGTGTACCAGGTGTCAAATTCGTGTTTTAGTAATTGTTGAAATTTTACGGGCCGGGATTTAATTAAAAAATTTGAAACAGGCCAAGAATTAAACGTGCGGACTTGGGCCGGGCCGGGCCGGGCTTTCCAAATTAAGGCCCGTGCAGACCTCTATGCCATTCCTCTGCAGATTGGTAGGAAAATAGGCGCGACCACCGAAAACGGCTCATGATGGCCACTGTCGCTTTACGGGGACCCACCTACGCATTCGTCTTAACGCTTGGCGAACTGGTACTTCA
Source organism: Macrothele yani (assembly GCA_039090855.1). Lineage (NCBI taxonomy): Eukaryota > Metazoa > Arthropoda > Arachnida > Araneae > Macrothelidae > Macrothele > Macrothele yani. The sequence goes on from CM077013.1 coordinate 92,951,718, forward strand.
ACTGGATGATACTTATGGAACGGTCCATTATCTCATTGGATAGTATGCATCGTCTGCATTTGACAAACGACCGTTCTTTTAGAACGAATTTTCTGTAATTTTTGATTCGAAACATTCTATCTTGAATCGCCGTTACCAGTTTGAAACCAAACATAAACTTAATAATTGCAATATAATGATAAGTAAATCAGGTGCCTATGTTACCGCCATCAGGATTCTATTATTATTATTATTATTTTTAGGGATTTTCTCGGTCAGGACCAGTGAGCAAAGACGGAGATATTCATCTCAAACCTGGAAATTTTCTGGTGATAGGGCTGGTCTGTAGAATTTTCTAGTGACGTGGCAAGACTTTGAATTGCCACATCACTAGAAAAGCAGTCGTGAAGCAGTCCCTAAGGCAATCTTACTTTCTCGAGATGTATTGGAAACTTATTAGGTACCACTGAGGTTGCCAAAATGACAATTGATGCGATATGTGTTATGCTCTGTTCCAGATACCTTGAATTTCCATTCGTAGGTTCTCTTGGTCAGAGATATGTTTTCTGTAAGATGAACAGCTGCACCTGTCAGTGGTCTGTTCAGTTTTCGTCTACAGTTTCTGTGCCAGGTGGATTTTTGGTCAACGGTCTTGTCTGGAATGATAGGTTTGTCCTAGTACATGATGTAATTTAGTTTTTCAAGAACAAGTTCTTGTTGGTTCTTATAATAAGGAGGACACAGCTTTGGATTAGGCCATATTTAACGTTAAACCCACGATGTAGTATCTTAGATACCAAGTCGTGTCTATTAAGGCATTGTTTTGATTCAAGGAGAAAACTTCTATTATGTTGTTCTGGGTAGCGTTAACGCAATTTTGAATTCCAATGAAGAATCCTCCCGGTTTCTGGATAGAGTTGACATGCTTTTTTGAACATTGTAGAGAGCAATTTTTGTTAATATATTCCAAATATGAGGTGTTCGGATATTTCCCGTGCAGAATGTTGCTTTACCAACCAACTCCTCAGTGGATCTGAATAGTTTCCTGATTGAAAAGGAACTGAGGTTCAGGAACTGTACAGGTTCAATGAGGAAAACAAAGCTTTCATCAGCTTCAGCCACGACTGCAGTGATTGTTTCTTTGTTTTTCTTCTTTTTTTTTTCTTTTTTTAGTTTTTCACAGAAGCGTTGTTTTTTTTTTTTTTTTTTTTTTGTTTGGAGGTTTAACGACCACCGTGAGCAACTCAATGGGCTATAAGCAGTCGCCCGTCCCTAATTTAGGGTCACTGGTTCCAGGGAAGGGAGAGAGCCAGTGCCGTAAGACAAACACAACATCCATGCCTCACCGGGATTCGAACCCGGACCCCGTTCGGACGAATGATCAGAGGCCATCGCTTAGACCACTGCGCCACCGGGGCGGCGAAGCGTTGTTTGAATCGTTTCTTCTGTTTCCTGCAAAAATCTAAAATATTGCTTAGCCTCATTCCACCTTCATTTCTTTTCATGTAGAGTCTTTCAACTAACGAGTTTGGTTGGTAGCATCCAGATTTAGTTAAATGTCTTCTAATGAGTCTGTCAAGTATTGGTCTATTTAAGGATCCGAAAAGAGTACGGTAGTATATGTATAGCCTAACGTTGATAACAATTTTATTTTTGTTGTACACTGAAGTGCGAAAAGTCATGGGACAGCAATGTGCACATTTTTAACTGGAGCTACCGTCGTATAAAGGCTTCGACGCACGACTCGATTTTTATCAGTTGCGAGATGTAATCTCGTGAGTCATGTTGAACACAGTCAGTAGAATTATGGCAACCCGACGTGAATTATCGGAGTTTGAAAGAGGTATGGTATTGGGAGCCAGACAGATGGGACATTCAATTTCCGAAGTTGTGCAAACAGTCAACATTCCTCTATCCACGGTGTCACGTGTGTATCAAGGATACCTCATGGAAGGCATTACTATCCACTGTGGACAGCGCAGTGGACGACCACGGATGCTGAATGACCGTGACCAGCGGCGTCTGACCAGGATTGTCCATGCTAACAGACAAGCGGCACTGGCTCAAATAACATCCACATTCAATGCAGGAGGTACCAGAGACATATCCATCAGGTCAGTGCAGCGTAATTATCCATCAAGTTAGTGCAATCCATGGGTATGTGCGCAAAAGATCCACCACAGTGTCTTGTTAACATCACGAAATCAGACACAGCGCTTTACTTGGGTTCGTGAACATGGTAATTGGACCCTGGAAGACTGGCAATATATGGGGTGAACCGATGACTCACGCTAACAGAGGTTACGAGCCGGTGGTAGGGTTTGGGCGTGGCGCAGACCCTTTGAGGCCATGGACCCAAGCAGTCGAGGCACTGTGCAAGCTGCTGGGGGTTCCAAACATGTGTGGGATGTCTTTACGTGGCACAGTTTGGGTCCACTGGTCCTTGTAAATACGTCAATAACCGGTAATCGCTTTGTTGCCCTGCTGGGTGACCATTTGGAGCCCTTCATGGACTTCATGTACCCCAACAATGATGGGATTTTCCAGGAAGACAATGCACTATGCTATCGGGCCCAAGTTGTCCGAAATTGGTTCGAGGAGTATTCTGGACAGTTCCGACGGATGGTGTGACTATCACGTTTGCACGGCATGAACCTCAATTCAGCACTTATGTGACGTGGTGGAGAGGTCCATTCGCACCCAAATCCTGCACCTACAAATAACAAGGGAACTATGGTAGGCTGTTCAGACGGCATGGCTCAACATATCACCAGAAGTCTTCCGGCCACTTGTGAAATCGATGACACGTCGAGTTACCGCACTTCACCGGGTCCTACACGATACTAAGTACGTATCCCATGTTTTTTGGCACTTCAGTGTATAATTTAGTGTCAAAACTGTTTTAGGCATCTAGTGTATTTCGTTGTAATCACTTTTTAAATGCACTCTGATCTAACATTCTGTTTTGCTCCATTCCTATATACACAGTCGAGTCACATTATTGTGACCACCTCCTAATTTGAAGTCAGCAGCGCGTAGCAACGAAAGAAAGCACGTGTCGTGAGCTGGCTTGGAGGGTATAAGGTGTGCTGTAGGCATTCTGATAACATATCACTCGTTGCTGTCATGGATAAAAGGAGCGATTTACCAGATTTGGCAAAAGGGATTATTATCGTCTCTCAGGACAAGGGTGGCAGAATTTCTGAAACATTTCAGTTTGTGAACTGTTCGCTTGCTGCTGTGGTTAAAGTGTATTGTGATTGGAGAAATGGTACCATTGCGAATAAACGACATGAAAACTGCGGAGCCCCACCTACCATTGATGTGAGAGGAGATTGTCGGCTGCGAAGGTGCGAGAGGACCGATCAACACGCTAGAGTGGAGCAATTCACTGGCCGAATGAACCAGGGGCTACCAGAAGTGTGTCTAATACGAGAGTTCAGCGAATTCTGCTGTGTATGGTGCTCCGATGCAGACGGATGGTCACTGCACCTATGCCAACAAAGGTGCATCGGCAGAAAGGGTGTTATACAAAATGTCGACGGTCAAAATGTCGGCAGTCAAAATGTCGACAAGGTCAAAATGTTGTCAGTTAAAATGTCGACACGGTCACAATGTTGACAATCAAAATGTCGACCGGTCATAATGACGACAATCAAAATGTCGACACGGTCATAATGCCCTCATAGTAATCTAACTTAGACCGTAGTCGGCTTTTGGAAGGGGTCGGGGCGCGGGGCCAAAGGGCCCTATTCAAAATTTTCGTAAAATCTACAGTTTTATTTTTAGAACCACCAACTTTGGTATTCTATCTCATGGCACTCTAACTTAGACCGTAGATGGTTTTTGGAAGGAGTCGGATTCCGAGGTCAAAGTGCCCCCATTCAAAGTTTTCCTAAAATCTACAGTTTACAATTTAGAACCATCAAATTTGGTATACTATCTCATGCTACTCTAACTTAGACCGTAGATGGAAGGGGTCGGGACCCGGGGTCCAGGGGCCTCCATTCAAAATTTTCGTATGATCTACAGATTTTAATTAGGAACCACCAAATTTGGTATACTATCTGAACGTACTCTTAGACTCTAGACGGTTTTTGAAAAGGGTCGGGGTCCGTTGTCAAGGGGCTCCCATACACTATTTTCGTAAAATCTACAGTTTCCAATTCAGAACCACCAAATTTGGTATACTATCTTATTGTATTCTAACTTAGACCGTAGACGGTTTTGGGAAGGAGTCGGTGCCCCTATTCAAAAATTTTGTAAAATCCTCGGTTTTCAATTCAGAACCACCAAATTTGGTATACTATGTCAAGGTACTTAGACCGTAGACGGAAGGGTTCGGGGCACGGGGTAAAGGGGCCCCCATACAAAATTTTCGTATGATCTGCAGTTTTTAATTTAGAACTACCAAATTTGGTACACTATCTCCCGGTACTTTAAATTAGACCGTAGACGGCTACTAGAAGGGGTCCGGGCCTGGGGTCAAGGAGCCCCTATACAAAATTTTCTTGAAATCTGCACTTTTCAAATTAGAACCACCAAATTTGGTGTACTATCTCATGGTTCCCTAACTTAGACCGTAGATGGCTATTGGAAGGGGTCGGGGCCTGGGATCAAAAGGGAGCTCCATACAAAATTTTTGTAAAATCTATAGTTTTCAATTTAGAACCACTAAATTTGGTATACTATCTCATGGTACTCTTAGTCCGTAAACGGTTTTTGGAAGGGGTCGGGGTCCGGGGTCAAAGGGTCAAGTGGCCCCCATTCAAAATTTTCGTAAAATCTACTGTTTTCAATTTAGAACCACCAAATCTCGTATAGTATCTCATGGTACTCTAACTTAGACTGTAGATGGTTTTTGAAAAGAGTCTATCCTGGGGTCAAGGGCTTCATTTACGTAAGATCTACAGTTTTTAATTTAGAACCACCAAATTTAGAATACTATCTCATGGTACTCTAACTTAAACAGCAGACGGCTATTCGAATGGCTCTGGGTAAAAAAAAAACCTAACTTTACCGTAGAGACTATTGGAAGGGGTCGGTACCCGGGATCAAGAGCCCCCATGCAACGTTTTCGTAAAATCTATAGATTTCAATTTAGAACTACAAACTTTGGTATACTTTCGCATGGTATTCTAACTTAGACCGTAGACGGTTTTTGGAAGGCGTCAGGGTCTGGGATCAAGGGGTCGGGGCCCGGGATCAAGGAGCCGCATACAAAAATATCGTAAAAAGTTCCATTTTTTACTCTTAAGAACTGCAACACAATTCAGCACTCCAATACCCGACCTACGGTCTAAGTTAGAGACCGTAGATAGCATTAAAGTGCAAAAATATCCTGTTAATGGTGTATTAAAAACACAAATGAATAAACGTTAGCTTTCACCACCAACGGGCGGCTTTATCAGCCAGAAATGCAATGCAATGTAATAAGTGTTCCAGATATTCAAAATTCAAAACGGTAAAAAAAAAAAGATGATCAATGCCGATGTAAAGTTTCATGCACGCGACTTAATATAGGCACATTGCATTTCAGTGTCGCGGGATTCTCAGAATCACACGTCAGATTTATGACAGTTCTATGGATGTCTCCTCGAAGGTATTTCCATTACTCTTCCTTTCTGTTTTGTTTCGTAAAATTAAATTAACTAAATAAAAAAAAATAAGTTTACTGCAAAATTACAGGAATATCTTTTTTATTCAGTAACTTTCACCCACTGAACTTCGTAATTAAAAAAAATAGTAATATTTACCCGGGAAATACCGGGTAACCCTGCTAGTACAAATTTAATTAAATGATTGCTTTGTGTCCAGTTCCATCTAGTATGTCCATAAGAGCTTTCTTTTAGGGCCGTGTGAAAAATACATTTTTGATTTCAACATGAGCCGGCCCCGGTGGCGCAAGTAGTCTAGGCGCTGGCTTCTGACCACTCATCCGAGAAGAGTCCGGGTTCAAATCCCGGTGAGTCATGGACGTGGTGTTTGACTTCTGGCACTGGCTCTAAATTGAAAACGCCGCCCCGGTGACGCAGTGATCTAAGCGATGGCCTCTGATCATTCATCCGAAAGGCGTCCGGGTTCGAATCCCGATAAGGCATGGATGTTGTGTTTGTCTTACGGCACTGGCTCTCTCTCTTCCCTGGAACCAGTGACCCTAAATTAGGGACGGGGGACTGCTTATGGCCTGTTGAGATGCTCATGGTGGTCGTTAAACCTTCAATCCCCCCCCCAAAAGGCACGATGGACCGCATTCGTTATGAATCCATCCTTGCGGACCACGTATACCCATATATGCTGATTGTCTCCCTGGAGCGGATAGAATTTTCCAGTACGACACTATCAGCAGTTTCAAAGACTACAGTATATATATATATATATATGGAAGACTGAACTAGTGGTGTTGGATTTATAATAAACAAGAAACTGAAGGATAAAGTTGTAGAAGTTGAAAGTTCCTCTGACAGAGCTGCACGACTCGTTATCCAACTCTCGAGAAGATACCAAGATCATTTTATTCAAACTTATGCACCCACCTCAAGTCTTCTTGAAGAAGAAATTTTATGAGGAAATTCGTCATCTAAATAATAAAGGCAAGCAGCACTTGAAGATAATTATGGAAGATTTCAATGAAAAATTAGGGCAACGGCAAAAGAAGGAAACGTCAGTAGGTAAATTCGGTCATGGCAACAGAAACCAGCGTGGAAATACTCTCGTAGAGTTTGCAGAGGCAGAAGGATTATTCATCATGAACTCCTTTTTCAAGAAAAAGCTGCAAAGGAAATGGACATGGGGGCATCCCAATGGATTGACAAGTGAAATTGATTTTATTATGTGTAACAAGAAATTTGTCATGGAAGACTGCAGTGAGCTAAACAAGTACAACACAGGTAGTGACCATAGAATGGTAAGATGTAAGATGCAGCTCAATGCTAAACTCGAGCGTGGCAAGCTCATAAACCAAACAAAGTGTATTGACACGACCAACTTTAAAAAACATAATACCTTCAAATTGGAACTGAGGAACATATTCTCTGATCTAGAAGGTCTAACGTCGAAAGAAGTGGACATCTCTGAAGTTAACAGAAAACTAACCAAGGCTCTTATGGAAACAGCAACAAAAATAGCTGGTACTAAGAACACCTTGCATACCAAGTAATTATCAGGAAAAACCAAAATTCTGATGCAAAAAAGAAGAGAGATGAGGACAACTAAAGAAGATGTGACTTCCAAAGTGGAATATATAGAGCTATGCAAAACAGTACGAAAAGGTATCACTGAAGACGTAAGGAAATTAAACTGAACTAGTAAGGAAAGCAATTGAAAACGACCAAAGCCTGAAGATAGCAAAGGGACATTTCAGTAAGGGAAGAAAACAGATTATGGCACTGAGAAAAGAAGATTGTTCTGTAGCAAGAAATAGAGGCGAAATTTTAACAAGAGTGAAAGATTTCTACTCCAAATTATATGAAAGGGATGGTACATGTACTCCAGACATCACGAAAGGTACCAGTACCAGAGTTTTTCCAGTCCTCCCAGCCGAAGTTGCACACGCAATCAAGAACATGAAGCGGGGAAAAGCTCCAGGAGAAGATGGAATTACTGTAGACATCATACAAGAAGCAAGTGGAGAAATTGAAGCAGTACTAGCCCAAGTTTTCACTCGATGCCTTAATGAAGGGAAGATTCCTGAGGATTGGAACAACGCTACAATAATCCTGCTACATAAAAAAGGTGACATTGAGGATCTCAGGAACTACAGACCTATCAGCCTCCTACCAGTGGTTTATAAAATCTTCACTAAAGTTCTTTCACACCGCTTGAAGGAAACACTGGACATGGCTCAACCGAGAAAACAAGCTGGATTCAGGAGTGGCTACAGCACTATAGATCATATCCACGTACTGAGAGAACTAATTGAAAGAGCGAGGGAATATGAACTTCCGTTGTGCATGGCTTTGAAATCCTGCGGTACTGAAGATGCATACATTAATAACATCTATGAAAATGCAAGTGCAAAGATTCGGCTGTTTGAGAATACAGCACACACAAAAATTTGATAGGGAGTGAGACAAGGTGACACCATATCTTCCATGCTCTTTAATACGACGTTGGAAAATGCCTTTCAGTCACTGAACTGGGAAAAGAAAGGGATAAAGATTAATGGAAATTATCTAACTCACCTTCGTTTTGCTCATGACGTAGTCATTTTTGCACCTACTCCATTACAACTGCAGAGTATGATCCAGGAACTTGCTGACAAGAGTAAAGAAGTGGGATTAAGAATGAACTTTCAGAAGACAAAAGTGATGTACAATGCGTTTACAAGAAATGAAGATTTATCGATTGATGGATAAAAGCTGGAGATAACAGATACGTACGTTAATCTTTTACAGCAGATATCCAGTGAGGGTCACATTGATGAAGAAATTAATCGGCGTACAAAACTTTCCTGGAGAGCTTTTGGAAGAAACAGCATAATTGTCAAGAGCAATATGCCAAAAGAGCAATATGTCTTAAAAGAAAAGTGTTTGATCAATGCATCCTTCCAGTGCTTACGTATGGTGCAGAGACGTGGACCTTAACTAAAAGAGACATACAAAGGCTGCAGACAACTCAAAGTAGCATGGAGAGGTGCATTCTTGGTGTAACCAGGAGAGATAAGAAGAGGAACTCGTGGATCAGAAAAATGACAAGAGTGGAAGACATCATGATCAGAGTTAAATCCCTGAAATGGCAATGGGCTGGGCATACTGCCAGAAGGACAGACCATCGATGGACAGTAGAAATTTTAGATTGGATTCCAAAGGACAGGAAAAGATCCAGAAGAAGACCACATGGGAATGGGAGATGGGTGGATGAAATTCGAAAGTATGAAGGAGTAACATGGATGAGACTGGCACAAGACAGATCGTTGTGGAAGAGGCTTGGAGAGACCTTCATCCAGCAGTGGATTGAAAATGGTTGACAATGATATATATATATATATATATATATATATATACACTGTATATATGTGCTGTCAAAAGCTTTAGAGAAGAACTTAATAATGTAATCAAGGAATAAAAAAAAATCAAAAAGTCAAAAATCGTCATATGTCTGCGCAATGCAGCTTGACAAAATAGCGATTTATTTACACATAGTACACGAATGAAGTGCTAAATAGAAACTCTTTCAAAACTATCTAAACTCAGTATTGAGTCTTACAGATTGAGAACATAGTGTATAAGAACATGAAAGCCCCCCCCCCCCCCCAAAAAAAAAAAACACTAAACTAAGAATAAAATTAAAGGTAATAAAATCAAGTAATACAAAAGAACTCCGAATATGAGACCAAGTAACCATGGAAGTGCGCCGAACCATCTCAATGAAGTAAATGTGCACTATTCTCATCAGGGGGATACTAGTGCATGAGGTGACCTTTCAAATCGAGCAAAGACTTGTAAATAACTAAAGTCACTCGAGTATCCCCTAGGTCACCAAACGAATAGAAGAGGTAAATAAAACTTGTAAGATAACGACTCACCTTCTACAGGGAAGTCCGGTGGAATTACACGATGACCAAGCGAGCGCTAATAGGTCACCAAACGAATAGAAGAGATAAAACGAACTCGGTGCAATCACAAAACGACCAAGTGAGCACTAACTTGCACTCAACTCGAAGACCACTACACGACGATCAAGCAGGCACAAGCATTACATCCAACTCGATAACCACTGCGCATTTCGGCTACATCCCATAATCCCGAAAAGAGGTAGTAAAATTACAGAATGAGTAGGTGTTGCCATATAGGTTAAAGAAATCTTCAACAACTCGTGACCCATCGAGCTGTACTTTAGAAAAGGAAATAAGTAAACTTTGTAGGGTCGTATGTGTCGAATTGAATTTTCCATGAATCGAAAGCAAGTTTTGGTGGGTACACTCTTTAAAAGCTGATTGAACAAACGACGAATAAAAGATCGTAGTAGATAAGCAAGACTCTTTATCTACTACGATCTTTGACAAAAGAAATAACTATTCCTTCAGTGTAAGCTACCTCATAAACTGGGAATCAAATATTTCAATCTCAGTACACCGTAATATCGTAATTTCAGCATTCTTCAGATGCTTACGTATTTGTAGTAGTTCAGAACTAGTTATAGAGCAACTTAAAAAGTTGCTGGTCATCATTGGGAGAAATGGCTATCCACAATCTTTTATTTGTCGTTTGTTCAATTAGCTTTTTAAAAGTGTACTCACCAAGAACTTTTTTTTTTTTTACGAAAATTCAATTGGACACATATAACTAACATATGACCCTACAAAGTTAACTTATTTCCTTTTCTACAGTGCAGCTCGATGGGTCACGAGTTGTTGAAGATTTCTTTAACCTATATGGCAACACCTACTCATTCTGTAACTTTACTACCTCTTTTCGAGATTATAGTATGTAGCCGAAATGCGCAGTGGTTATCGAGTTGGATGTAATGTTTGTGCCTGCTTGATCGTCGTGCAGTGATCTTCGAGTTGAGTGCAAGTTAGTGCTCAGTTGATCGTTTTGTGATTCTACTGAGTTCGTTTTATCTGTTCTATTCGTTTGGTGACCTATTAGTGCCCGCTTGGTCGTCGTGCAATTACACCGGAGTTCCCTGTAGAAGGTGAGTCGTTATCTTACAAGTTTGTTTTACCTCTTCTATTTGTTTGGTGACTTAGGGGATACTCAAGTGACTTTAGTTATTTACAAGTCTTTGCTCGATTTTAAAGGTCACCTTATGCACTAGTATCCCCCTGATGAGAACAGTGCACATTTACTTCACTGGAATGGTTCGGCTACTTCCATGGTTACTTGGTCTCATATTCGGAGTTTTTTGTGTTACTTGATTTTATTACCTTTAAATTTATTCTTAATTTAGTGTTTTTTTTGGGGGGGCGGCTTTCATGTTCATATACACTGTGTTCTCAATCTCTAAGGCTCGCTACGGAGTTTGGAGAGTTTTGAAAAAGAGCTTTTATCTTCATTCGATGTTCTACTTCGATTTACGACTTCATTCGATGTTCTACTTCGATTTACGACTTCATTCGATGTTCTATATATTTATATAAAGGTTTATCATCTTCAAAGTTGTCAATGAATTAACCCTCCGGCAGTGGAATTTTAAGCGATTTTCATCTCTTGATATTCAGTACCTCGCATTTGTTGAGGACAAATTCCATACCTTTAATCATCACCGAAAATTTTGGTTGCGTTGATCAGGCTGTCGAGGTGCCCCTAGCTGTGGGTGATTAACTTAATGCTGTCTATATACAGAGTGTGGTAACTTAATGTTGTCCATACACAAACCGGAAAGTAACGGTTGGTCGTAGCAGTAAAGTGTAAAATGCAAAATACGCAGTAAACAGAGGAAAATTCAGCAATGATAGTTTCACCTCCCGGAATGGATAATTTCCAAAAATACAAAAATTAAACATTTATGTGGCCCCCAACGGAAACTGGTGCCGACGTCCTTTCTCTTCGTGAAACACCCTGTATAACAAATGGAAACTGTGCATTGATGTATCTTAAATTAATACGGTGCAGACGTTAATCATTATTATTACCATATTATCTTACTTCGATGACGCCATTCTGACTGTAAGAAACATTTCAAGAGATTCTGGTTTTCGACTTTCGATCACTACCATTTCTAAGAATCTTTTATTCCCTTCGGAAGCAAAACCTTACTATCAGCAATTCCAAAGACTACATTAAATGTGCCTGAAGTATTTATTATCTACTAGAAGGTGGATTATCAAAAGAAACTGTGTTATTCCGACATGTAGTCAAAACAACCTGTATCTTTTATTTACCTTAGTATCCTTTGTTATAAATTTAACCGTCACTATCATGTTTCCGGCATTTCCAGGTGCTGCTCATGCCCACCTTCACGTAAAATTCACTTTCACGCGTCACCAACATATATTTAACGTCCACGCGAAGCTCATCAAATATTTACTATTTCCTTTTCTGGTGGGTTCTTGTGAGGCAGTGTAAAGAAGGAATTACCTCAGTCACACTTTCACTGTATCAACATTCAGCAGGATGTAACAACAGAGGTTACGAAACTCAAACGCAGAGATAAATTGCTGTTGATACAGCATTTCTCTCAAATGGTCTTATTGGTATCTACGGGGCATCGTAACCTCGCAGCGGAAATCGACTGGCTCGTCCCATTGTGTTTACTTGATATTACGTCAGCCGCATTCAATCTTTCTGAAATCTTATGTCCACTCTTCCTTTGTATGTTATTTATTTATCTCCATATTCCTCTTTTTTTCCATTTCGCCTTCCAGCCAGTGAAAGTAGTGCACTAACAAAATTAGTTCAGCTAAGTCCAGAAGTTAAGCCCGACAATGTTTTTTCAGATATGAGGAATAACAAATGTAAAATTTTACCAATTATATTATTTAATATAGAGAATATGCCTATAAGCGAACTGATTTAAAGGCTTCAGATTTAAAATATGAACTGTCACAACAACAGGCGATTTCTAACTGCTTCGTTCTTTGCCCACAAACTACGAAATGGAAATTGCCATTTCTTAACTGCATGAAAGACGAAATTCAGATGACTGGCTAAAATGGCGTCCTACGAGAAAAATGAATCCTGATCAGCATCATGCTGGCACGGGCCAATGATTCAATATCTCGAATAATGGTTTCCAGACTTTGGAAATAATTTTTAGCACGACTTTTGGGGAAAAAAAAAAAAAAAAAAAAGGAAATTCGTTTGCCTCTGATATGTTCTTTTCATCTATGAAAGCTCTTTGTGAGCCATTTATTAATTTCTGTACATAATTTTTCAGCTGCTGTTGGAAGAAAGTAACTATTTCTATTTCTAGATGTTCTATTGATTGTAGAACTGAGCTTGATTTTTTTTCATTGACTATTATGAGTAACTTCAAAATATTTTATTTGTGTCTGAAAGGATTCGGTGTTATCTTTTTTGTTATAAGTGATGTCGTTTGGCGACCATTACAGGGACGTCGAAAAGTCTGTGGTAAATACATATCTCTACTAGGTGTCAAAGAAAGATCACAATTACTTAACTTCAAAAGTTTTGTTTCGTCCATAGGCAAGTTTCAGGTTCTTCACGGTGTCTTAAAGGTTTCAGTAGAGGACCTTCAACCATGACAAAATGCCCACTTACAGAAGAGTTCTATCTAGTGACTGACCATTCGTGAACGATTCGTTCACAACGAATGACTCTTCCGTTGCACCGTTTTGTAGGGAAACTCTTGAAGTTTGGTACAGCAACTTACGAATGCTCGATGTGTGCACTCTTGGTCTCACAGCATGTACCAAGGCGGTAGTCAAATTCTTGACAAACATGCGTTCACATATCTTCATCATTATAAATAAATATTCACTTATGGATCTAAATACCGTTACGTACCTTATAATCCATAGCTGATACAAAGCACATTGTTGGTGTGTCAATTCCCTTTCTTTGTGGACACACTGACGAGTCCCAACCATGTTGCGATTCTTCCAATTACAACTCCATTGGTAGGTGAAACATCTGGCTTTATTCTCTCATTCATGTACATTATTGCACACAGATTATTGCTCTTTGGTACCAACACTCTAAATGTTAAAATCACTATGTACATGCCGATAAAATTTCTTATTCCATTGATATTCAGACGTCCAGAGAATACATCCAGATGCATCACCTACCAATGGAGTTGTAATTCGAAACATCGCGACATGGTTGGGACTCGTCAGTTTGTCCACAAAGAAAGTGAATTGACACACCAACAACGTGCTTCGTATCGGCTATGAATTATAAGGTACGTAATGATATTTAGATTCATAAGTGGATATTTATTTGTAACTATAGCATTTTCGGTGTGAATAATCAATGTATGACCCGGAAACACAAATTTTTGGGTTCATATAAGATATTTACTATATCTTCATCAACTTCTGCAACAGCTGGTTGTGACGCAAGGTCTCCCCCCCCCACCCAGAATAGGGTGACAAACGCATGTTAGCATATCTTCATTAACTCCAGCAGTAGCTGTTGTGACCCAAGGTCTTCGTCTCCCCCAGAATAGGATGACAAACACACGTTAAAATATCTTCATCAACTCCAGCAATAGCTGTTGTGACGCAAGGTCTTCGTTCCCCCCAGAATAGGGTGACAAACGCACGTTTGCATATCTTCATTAACTCCAGCAATAGCTGATGTGGTACAAAGTCTTCGTCCCTCTTCACCCTGGGGAGGGGCGAAGACCTTGTCTTTAAAATAGCCCCATAAAACATGTCACAGGGTGTTAAATCCGGACTTCGTGGTGGCCAACATGTGAGTGACATGCTGCCTATCGAGCGGCCGATTCAGTGTCGTGAAAGATTTTCATAAAGGTAATTTTTAACTTCCCGATGCCAGTGGAGTGGTGCTCCATTCTGGTGGAAAATGTTGTCTTCGTACAGTTGAAGCATCAACCAAATAATTAGCATGTCGAGATAAGAACTTCCCGTTACAGTATTTTACATTAACCTTTGAGGAATTCTGTACATGCTTGTTATGCAAATGTTATGTTTGTTAATTTTCCCACTCATGTGGATTCGTCGCTGAAAATTTGATGTTCTCTAAACCATCTTCTTCAAAACACTCCTGCATTTCTGTATAGAAATCACAACGTGTGGTTATATCATTTTCACTTTGCAATAACTGCCGTTTGTAGGGAGACATTTTTAGCCGCTTCCTCAAAATGTTCCGGTCGGTTGTGGAATTTGTAACTCCAGAACCGCCACTGTTGTGCATTTCCTTGGGCTGCGTTCATGGACGGATTAAGGGGGGGGAGGTCTATATCCTTGAGGCCCATTATGACCAAGGGCCCAGGAAGCATGCCTGGGCAAATAATTTATTGGTAGAGAGAGAGAGAGAGAGAGAGAGAGAGAGACATTTATAAAATAGTTTTACCTTTGTCTCGTATGATTTCCACTTGGTCAGAAACAGAGGCTGGAAGACAAATAGATTTCAAGAAAGTTACTCACCAAGGGTAAGAACTGCGTCGCTGTGAACAACGGGGTCGGAGAGACAGTTTCAGCTTTCTCACTACCATGCACCCACATCTCCCAGCTTGCACTTGAAAACATTAATGGTCGAAGTCCCCTGTGGCTTCACATTGCAAGACAAAAAAGATGCATTAAGAAAAGTATAGAATGTTAAATCATTAGAAAATTCAGGAATCTTAAACTTTAAACTCGTGTTCTTGTGAGAACACTGAGAAATACAGTGACTTTTTATGAAAACTTTGCAGGTAATTTATTAGTTTGAAGAATGCACTACGCAGTGGCGGCTCGTGGTAAGCTGAGATGGGGGGGGCTGCATCTCAATTTTGTGATACACTTCGAAGGCTAAGTTACTACGCCTGTACTGATGCTGTCCGTTTAATAATAATAATAATAATAATAACAATAATATATACACTGACGGAAAAAAAATCCCAACACCAAGAAGGGGTTGTGTTAGATAAACGACAGTTGGTAGGCGGTGAGAGTACACCTGTAAGATGACGTCTATGCAAATTTCGCGCTCGGCGCATACGTGTGGCGCTAGTAGCGCCCCTTGGAACATGCAAAGCAGGTTTGCTGTAAATACGCGCTGTAACGTTCGTGAGCGTTAGTTATCGTTAGGATTCGACGTAGTGTGTTGATGTTAGTCAAGAATGCCTTTAAGAAGACGAAGAAGCCATTGTAAACATCTCACGGAGTTTGAACGAGGTCGTGTAATAGGGCTACGAGAAGGTGGATTTTCTTTCCGCAATATTGCAGAACGACTTGGCAGGAATGTAGCCACTCTGCATGATTGTTGGCAGCGGTGGTCAATGGAAGGTACTGCCTCAAGAAGACCGGGTTCCGGCCGGCCA
Organism: Macrothele yani; assembly: GCA_039090855.1. Lineage (NCBI taxonomy): Eukaryota > Metazoa > Arthropoda > Arachnida > Araneae > Macrothelidae > Macrothele > Macrothele yani. Next base: position 92,967,591 of record CM077013.1, read on the forward strand.
CGTGGCACTACTGAGAGGGAAGACCGCCGTGTACGGCGTATGGCCGTGGCGCATCGTACCGCGTCTGCGGCAGCAATTCGAGCTGCAGTTGCCACCACAGTGACACAACAAACTGTTACAAATCGGTTAGTTGAAGGACAGCTCCAAGCCAGACGCCCTGTAGCGTGCATTCCACTTACTCTAAACCACTGCCGTTTGCGACGTCAGTGGTGTCAAGCTAGAACTCATTGGAGGACGGAGTGGAGATCTGTTGTGTTTTCTGATGAAAGCCGGTTCTGCCTGGGTGCCAGTGACGGCGGTGTGTTAGGAGGCCAGGTGAGCGCCTGCAACCAACCTGTCTGCGGCCGAGACACACTGGACCTACACCTGGAGTTATGGTCGAGGGAGCAATTTCCTATGACAGCAGGAGCACTCTCGTGGTTATCCCACGCACCCTGACAGCACAGTTGTACGTCGGTCTGGTGATTCAACCTGTTGTGCTGCCATTGATGAACAGCATTCCAGGGGTGTTTTCCAACAAGATAACGCTCGCCCGCACCGCTGTTGTAACCCAACATGCTCTACAGAGTGTCGACATGTTGCCGTGGCCTGCTAGATCACCAGATCTTTCTCCAATCGAGCACGTATTAGACATCATTGGACGACACCTCCAGCGTCACCCCCAACCAGCATTAACCGTCCCTGTATTGACCGACCAAGTGCAACAGGCATGGAACTCCATTCCACAAACTGACATCCAGCACCTGTACGACACAATGCAACATTCTGGCGTTCATGCAACATTCTTGCGTTCAACATTCTGGCGGTTAGACCAGTTATTAATGTACTAGCATTTCACATTAAAAATGGCTCTTCTCGCGCTTACATTAAGCTGTGATCTTGAAACCTTAATCGATTAAATATGTTACGGATACAAATGTATTGCCGCCATTTCATTCTTCTACAACCTTTTTTTCGTGTTGTTGGGATTTTTTTTCCCTTCAGTGTATATATACTGATCAAAAGTGCTTTTTTTACAAGAAATTAATATTTAGATTTTATATTTAGAGATTGATATGGAAAATGTAAAAGTACCGATACCTAAATTAGGCAACAGATATTAAGCGATGGCAACATTGCCACATTTATGAAGAAAATAATCGACCTATAAAACTTCGTCGAATGCATTATTTCTTAAAAAGAAACTGATTAATCAGTGCATCCTTCCAGTTCTTACGCATGGAGCACAGGCATGGACCTCAACTAATATAGACATACAGACAACTGAAAGAAGCATGTAGAGATGCATGTTTGATGTTACCTGGAAAGATACAAATAGGAACTCGTGGATCGGGAAAATAACAAGAGTGGAAGACATTGTCAAAACTCCTGAAATTGCAATGGGATGGCCATATTGCTAGAAGAAAGAACCACCGACGGAGAGTTGAAATATTGAACTGGATAGCAAGGGAAAAAACAATACCCAGAAGATGACAAGAGGGAGATGGGTACATGAAATTCGAAAGCATGAAAGAAACTGACTCAAGGCAGACTGTTGTGGAAGAAGAAACTTGGAGACTTTCATCCGGCAGTGGATTGATAGTGGTTGCAAATTATATATACATGCATATACTGTACGTAAATATATATATATAAGGACAAAAAAATAAAAAAAAATATAATGCGTGTGCCAGTGGTAGCGGAGACACACTCAAGGTCATGTACGCGTTCTCAAGTGTCTCATTGTGACCCCTAGAAATATGAGAATAAATATTTTTTCTTCTGATACACTCCCTTTGGAACTTCAACTTGATACCAACCACTGCAACTTGGACGGCGATGAAAAACATTTTCTGGAATTTTGAAGGGTCTGCCAGAACTTCGCGATGAGTTGTTATTGCGATACTCACACACCGGCATTCTCTTTAATAAAAACGGGTTGCAAACATATTCAGTCCAGTTTTAATTCTGAAGTCATCATGATAACAATTTAGTGTAGAAAAATTTGTTTTCCAAAATTTACCAACTTCGTAAATTTTCTAACCAATGATATCTGATTAAATGTTCGTTTCAAAGTAATTAAGTACACTACCTCAATTGAAATGCGCAGCTGATTTTTGGGAGGGAGGGGGGATGCAGCAGAAAAATAAAACATATCCAGTAGAGTGACTTCAATGATTTTTGGTGAATACAAATTTACGTGAGTTTAAAAGCGAAAATTTCGCTGTGCTTGATAAGGGAAGAAATCAATTTTGTGCAAGTATTTTGCTGCAGAAATTAGTATCTCTCTCTATTTTTTTTTCAATTTATCCAATAAATTGAAATATTTTTTAATCGCAATTTGTTTACATGCCCATTTTGACCAGAAGAGAAAATATAAGTAAAACTTTTTTTGCAAAAGTCCCGGCAACTGAGTATTTGTTATTAGATGGGAGCAACATTGTTGTTAGAATTATTACGTTAAATAAAAGCAGGAACAAACCAAAAATTGGAAGAAAAAAAAAACCCCAGGTTGAGAAATACATTCAAACGTTCTTTATTTAATACTTTATTTCAACATTCGTCATTATTTTTAATTTATTCCCCTATTTTATGTCTTATTCAGAAACCCAAGAACCGTATTAATCAGCAAAGCACACAGGCCCGGCGATGCATTCTCACCCAACGGGAGACTGCATGCCTGCTAGCGAGAGCTGCCAGTCTCCGTTGGGCGATGCATTCTCACCCAACGAGAGACTGCATGCCTGCTAACGAGAGCTGCCAGTCTCCGTTGGGCGATGCATTCTCACCCAACGGGAGACTGCATCGCGAGCAAGCCTGCTAGCGAGAGCTGCCATGAATGCAGTCCCCAGGGAAGTTTTATTCAAAGGAAACGAACTGATGTGGGAATAGGCAGAGTTTCCCACATGAGTTGGTTTCAAAAGCCGTCAGGGCTGCAATAAGCGCAGTCCGTAACGTTCATCCCGCTCCCACTGGTGTTATGCAGGGAAAACTTCCAGATGAGTTCAGAAAACTGCAGTCTTGGCATTATGCTGGGAAAACTTACAGCGGTGTTCACAAAACTTCTCTCCCTTGGTACGGCATGAAAAAAAAAACTGCTTTGGGTAGGGGGGCTGCAGCCCCACAGCCCCATAGCAGGAGCCGCCCCTGGCACTACGTATTAATTATCATCAACATATTGCTACCTTTCGTGTTTTAACAATTTTCATAATGATTCTCCGTCATAAGTTCTTTGGGGGCTTTATGAGAACAATGAAAAATGCAGTGACTTATTATGAAATAATTTAGTAGTTACAGTTTCGTGTTTTAACGGACTTCATAATAATTCCACGTCCTAAATTCTTTGGGGCCCCAGCAGGGGCGGATTGGAGGTCGCAAAAGGGCCCGGGAAATGTTTTGCAAATGGGCCCGTTCAGTTGTAGCTCTGCGGTGCTATTATATCACAACTGAAAATCACTTTTTTTATTTAAGAAACAAAACAAAAGGTACAGTTGCTCTAGCAACAGTGGCAGGCATTATACTGGGGGAGGGGGGCATTTAAAAAGTACGCCCGTTCATCCTTAAATTGAAGCGAGTGCTGCGGAAAAATTTTCATCGGCCCATGCCAAGATTTTACTGCAGAAAATTTGTACTGTAATTTTTCTGTTGTGGGCAATCACAGTTAGAAATTTCAAGATATTTAAATATCGTGGCAAACTCACTTAATCGACGTGGAAAGAGCGAATAACCAAGTTTAAATCACTAGTTAGGTATGCATGTAATTGCGCTGGAGAAGCTTCTGATTTTGGACTCACTCAATATTTATATATGTTTAAAAATTTCTCTTAAGAACACTGAAGTAAGATCATTAAAAAAAATTTTAAACAAAATTGCTCATATAGCTTTTCATGTTTGATAGATCGTAAAATCTCGATATTCATACCTTTGAGCTTCCAGCTTTTAAATTTTCAACAAAGTGGGCTGAAATCCCTGCAAATATTTGAGAGAGAGAGAGAGAATTGCTACTACCAAAATTATGTTGCAGTTGTACCAAAAATCCCTTCGCATAAGACATGATTTTTAAATTTAAATGAATCAAAAAAAATAAAAAAAAACAGAACTTGTACACTGTAAAATTTTCTATTTGCACTACAATTTTTGTAATTTTTCTATTGTGGACAATCACAGTTATAAATTTCGAGGTTTTTAAATATCGTGGAGAACAAATTCTCCATTTAGTGATCATATATTCGTATGTATTTCAATTACAAAACGTGCTTTTATGCTGCTGTTATGTATTGTAAAGACACCTTGCTAAATAACGTAAACAAAACATTTTGCAACTTCATATTGAAATATCTTTGTAAATGCCTTCATCTGCAGCATTTGTCAGTTATCACAAATAGCGTAGGCTAGCTTCTTACCAAGCTGTTTGATAATTTTGGAACCTATTATTTAGGATTGTCGGTATAATTTTCTCATGAGAATGTACTGGCAGCATTACCATGTGATTGTGCCGATGGGCACAGGCAGTACCAATGCCTCCTACAACCAACGTTAGTAAAATCAACTATCACCTGCCCCCTTCCTTAGAGAATATATGAACATCTTCTACAACCCCGCCCTCCCGTAACATACAGTACATGCATTCTCGTTCCTCAGCCACTAAGTGAACCCAGAAGTTTGCAAACAGACATGGCTGATCTATTATATTTGGGATTCTAGCAGTTGCCTGGTGAGGGATTCCCCCTAATTTAAAATAGTTTTTTTTCCGCTTGTTATTACACTGCCGGACAATTGCTAAAGACGGATCACAATAGCAACCATAACAACCATAAAATAGAAGGCAGGAAAATGTGGAAATTAGTATAAGTGCGGGATACAGTAAGACGTGTTGTGCGTATGCAAATTTTGGATTGCCGAACTTGTTCGTGACGTCATAGTGCTGATAAGAGATATAAAGGATTTGATGCGTATTGACCGTTGTTGTTCAAACGCAAAGTTGAAAGGGAAAGAATCAATTGACGAACTTGCAATTTTCAGTATGTCTTCCCGACATCACCTAGATGGTTTTACGCGTGGCCGTATTATTGGCAAGATTGAAGAAGGGCGAAACATAACAGATGTTGCCAGGGAGTTCGACGTCAGCCACAGTGTGGTTTCAAGGCTTTGGAAATCATTTCAAACAAATGGAGAGTGTAGCAAACGTCACGGGGGAGGTCGTGTTCGCAGTACGACACCTGCAGAAGATCGGTACATAGTGCTATAAACAAAAAGACACCGGCGCAGCACAGCTAGTGAGGTAGCAAATCAGTTTATGGCTGCTACTGGCAAGCGGATCTCCCGAAAAACTGTCGCCAGACGTTTGTATGAAGGAGAACTATACGCCCGCCGTCCTGTTGTGTGCATCCCATTGTCCAGACGTCACCGTACCGCCCGTTTGCAATGTTGCCATCAACATCGCAATTGGACTGATAACGACTGGTCTGCTGTCCTCTTCTCAGATTGGAGTAGATACAGTCTATCGTCTGATTGTCGACGACAACTTATCTGGCGTGATAGTGGTACTGCATATTGTCCAGCAAACATACAGGAAAGGGACCGATATCCGACATGTAGTGTCATGGTATGGGCTGGCATCATGATCAATGGCCGTACGTCCCTCTATGTGCTTCCAACTGGGACTATGACTGGCCAACGATACATTAATGATGTTCTGCTACTTCATGTTCGCATGTTCCGTGGTGCTGTCGGTGATAGATTCATTTTCATGGACGACAACGCAACATGTCACCGAACAGTCGCTGTCCAGGAGTGTCTTGAGAGCGAGGATATTCAACGCCTCGTATGGCCAGCACGTTCTCCAGATCTGAATCCCATTGAAAATGTGTGGGATGCTTTGGGGAGGAGTCTTGCTGGTCGCCAATGCCCTCCAATAAACAAGGACACCCTCATCCGTGCACTGAAAGAAGAATGGGATAAATTACCCCAACAGCTGCTTGATAATGTTGTGCAAAGCATGACACGACGTGTGGAATCTTGTATTGCCCTCCATGGTGGCCATATCCCGTATTGACATCTTACGCCGGAACGCCTGCGGACGGTAATTGCATTTTTTTCACGTTTACGTATTCTGCACAAAATGGCCTGTTTGTCCCTTGAACAGGTTCCAAAGCCTTCTGGATTTCAGAGCACAATAAATTGTCTTTCTTGTAATGTCCTGGCATTCTGACATTATTTTATTTCACTTGGCATCCAACCACACTTACTTTTTTATGCGCTATATAGCCGTTTATGATCCGTCCTTAGCAATTGTCCAGCAGTGTATTACATTACGTGAATTTCGTTAAAAAAAAGTGTTGTGGTTCAGTTGTGTGTTTAAAACAACTGAACTGAAAACATTTTTAAGAAAGTAAGAAAGAAAAAAGACAAATTTTACAGAAGGGGCCCACCGGGAAATGTCCCGGTGGGCCAATCCGCCCCTGGGCCCAGTAAGGCATTTGAGTGTGCCTCAAGGCTAAGACATATGAGTGGGGCCGCCCCACTCATATGTCTTAGAATTGGGGCACATTCAAATGCCTTAGCCTAGGGGCCCACTGAGGCCTTAATCCGGCCCTGGCTGCGTTGGTAAATGACACGAACAAGCTCACTTATTCATCAGATGCATGTGGTCTTCCTGGACTTTTACCTTTATACAAACATCCTGTTTCAGATTTCTTGTGTCAGTCGTAGATGCATTGTGTATTCAGCGGTGATTTCTTGAAACGTGGTCTAAAACGCCGTTACATAACAATAACGACATTCGTTTTGCTTAATTCAAGCACGCAGAACGCCACCTTCGCTGCGTTTGCGACCATTTCGACTAACTACTGGTCACGTGACTGCCACATCTGTATAATAAAATCGTTACTATTGATGTATTGTACACATCTTGAGTGTCAATATCTTACAGTTTTGGTTTTCTGAAATGTTGAAACTGTTTATTTCATTTGACATAACGTTGGATAATGATTTTTTACATGATGATCAAAATATAGAAAAAAAAAACATGTATAAATTCTACACATTCTACTTATACGTATTCGAGAATTTCTCTCTTCTAGATCCCACAACTTGTCGTTTTCAAAAACGGCAGTTTCATATTTGCGCCATTTCTGCACTAGCTTTATTTTCGCCATTTTAACTTTCCAAAACTGCATTTGTTTCCAAATGTCACTTTAATATACTTACCCCTTGGGCTTTCCGTAATTTTGTCACCTTTCCTAGTTTTTTTGGAGAACAGTTTCCCTGAAAAAAAATAAGAAAACAACTGAATATTTAGGCCATTTTTATACTCGCTTCATTTCTTTCCGCTTGTTTTTTGATCAACCAAATTGTCTGGTCTAAAATTAAATTTTTGTGCCAGTTTCATTTGCTGCTCTGTCATTGTTTACTCCTCTACCTCACCCATTATTTCAACGAAAGACTTTTCTAGAGCAGAAAATGCTTGCTTCATTTTTATGATCAAAATCCAGTTTTATATTTCGAGGTAAAAGTATGTACGGTGAAAACAGCATGCCATAGAGTTGTGCATCACTAAGAGAAAAATCAATATACAAGTCTCTCTTTGTTTCGGGTCATCATGACTAATAACTTTTTTTTTAACTTTTCCTTTTTTTCTTTATAAAAGTGATTAAGTTGTGTAGCACAACTGACTTGATAGAGAAGATGGAAAGCTACTTGCAAGTCCTGGTAGAAATGCAATTCTGGTAGCCGGAAGCGATTTGGCGGGATGGCCAGATGGAACGTTAAAGTATCTCCAATTAATAATAGAGAGGAAATGGAATTCGATGACTTCCCTTAAACAGAAATGTGATGAAAAATTCCTTTGAAAGATACAAGGATAGTTGAATTGTGCTTTAAAAAGAAAACGGGCAGAAGGCAGAAATGTCAGCATTCACTTTTCGTTCCTCTTCTGTTACGTTGAATCCTCGGACGTTTGTTATCGCTAAAAAACATCTAGTGTTCCTTTTTTCGAAAGCATAACACGGGCTTATTATTCTGTGATTATTCCACATTTTTATTTCGCGCAACTTAGGTAAATAATAAATTATGTGATATTCTGGGAATGATGGTGCCTCACTGGTCGAGTGGGCACGGGGTCCTGGCTAATCACCTGAGTTGAACTCTAACAAGTTAGAGTTCCATATGTGTGGTGCACTTGTCCTGCGTCTTCGATTCTGTGCGTTTCCTGAAAGTAGTGGCCGTAAATCAGAAACGGAAGACTCATTTTGTCGTTGTATGCTCATGGGGCCGTTAAAGTACGAAAATAAAGGGGGGGGGGAGAAAACAGAAAAAAAGAGAAAGAAATAGAATACTATATACAGTTACCAGTGTATACAAAGCATATCAAGAAAGTTCGGTGAATGTGTGGTAAAAATTAACTGCAGGTAATATCTAAGAAAACTTATTTACAGATATTCCAAATAATCATCGTATTCCCGAATACGATGCCATTTTGACACCTTTCGTATAACTTCTGCAAGCTACGGGGAAAGTCCTTCTTTGTTATCATCTGCCGCTGAGCCGTTTTCGCTTGGATGTTCGAAATATCCGCAAATCTCTTTATTATTGTCGCTAATTTTAGTCGGGGGGAAAAAAGTAGTCAGCCAGTGCCAGACCAGGCGAATACGGTGGTGATTCATGACAGAAAAGTCTCGCTCGACTAGAAGAATCTGATAGTGATTATTTTCTCCATTTTTGGCTGCTAACAACGCACTACATCAGCTGCAGCGACATGCTCTCTTTGCTTCACATTTTTTCACAACTCCGTGAGGGTTACAGACATGTTAGCTCATGTACTTGACTGCTGCGTCGTGCATGTTACCGCACCTTTCACAACCTTTGTTTTTACGCGTTACGACAACATTCACCTAAATTTATTGAAAAACCTTTTCAAGTGTGCTCCTCGAGGATTCTTTTGTAACTCCGGCTTCCACAACGAGCCGTACCGCCCCGGTGGCGAAGTGATCTAAACTCTATCTTCTAACCATTCGTCCAAGGAGATGGGTCTGGGTTGGAATCCCGGGTGAGGGGATGATGGTGGTCTGGTCTTACGGCACTTTCTCTCTTTCCTCCCTGAAACCAGTAGCCCTAAATTAGGGACGGACGACTGCTTATAGCCCATTGAGTTGCTGAGTTGGTTGAGTGTGGTGGTTTTGTGTCTTACCTGCAACATGATTTTTTTTTTGTTTCTGGGTTTAACAATAATCATGAACAACTATTAGAACTATAAACAGTCGTCCGCCCTTAATTTAAGGCTGCTGGTTCCAGGGAAGCGATAGAACCAGCGTCATCGGACAGGTCTCATCGGGAGCCGAGCCCCAACCCATTTCGGGCGAATGGTCGTGAATTAGCGCCTTAGACCACTCAGCCACCAAAGGTGTCGTAAATTAAGGATGAGTGATGTCTTACATCCTTACTAGATGCGATAGGCTGCCAAAAATATCACCGTTTGCTGTTAGGTCTGGGTTCGAGTCCCTGCTGTGGCGTGAATGGTGCGTGTGTTCTTCGACGCTGGTTCTGACCTTTTCCTAAAATCAATGGTCCTAAATTAGGGACGGCAAATATTTTGCTTATCACGGGAATCGGCAAACCATGAAACAGAATGGAGCATAAGAAAAAAACTGACGTAAATGGAACTAATTTTTGCTTTTACAAGGATGAATAAAATGAAAATCAGATGTTTTCTTATAAATTAATTCATCAGTATCTTGAAGAGGTATTTTGTATTGCAGATAAAAAAAAAAGCCTTGTTGCAGGAATATCCCTTGTAAGACAATTTATTTTTATTTTCCAATGTTAAATCACACAGCGAAATGCAGGTTAAGCAATCCAGAAGTCCAAGGACTCATATATCGTAAAGAAAAAAGAAGATAAAAATTCAACGAATATTCATCAGACGACAAAAACATTTCTTTTTTTTTTTTATGTAATCCAACAGTAAGCAGAAATATTAACGGAGATAGCAGTAAGCAGAAATATTAACGGAGTAAGCAGAAATATTATCGGGAGACTGTTTATAACACTCCAGAAAACGTAATTTCCTTCCTTTACTGAAATCACCAATACCAAATCACAAGAAATATGGCCTCCCCGGTGGCGCAGTGGTCTAAGCGATGGCTACTGATCATTCATCTGCGAGGGTTCCGGGCTCGAATCCCGGTGAGGCATGAATGTTGTGTTTGCCTTACGGCACCGGCTCTCTCTCCCCCTTCCCTGAAATCAGTGGCCCTAAACTAGGGACGGGCGACTGCTTATAGCCCACTGAGTTGTTCACGGTGGCCGTTAAACCTCCAATCAAAAAAATAAATAAATGGGGTCCATACATCTTCGTGCAGCTGTTATACAGTGGTCAAACACTCAAAAATTCTGACATTCAGATGAATGCACATAATCGGACACCAAAAATTGGAAACATTGCTGGAATAGCAGTTGTAGGATACCCAAAAGGCCTAGTTTTCATTTTTTTTTTTTTTACTAAAACACACCAATACTTTTGTCATTCTTCAATTAAGTATTGGAAAATCCTAGGAAACCTTTAAGCAAAATTATGAACCTTCATAATACGGTTTACATTCAGCAACTGAGGCGATTTATGGTTCAAAAGTATTCTACAGGAGCGCACAATCAATAAATTGAATTACGATCAAGTCTTCAGCTGAAGTCACTGTTTTTCCCCCTTAAATAACTAAAACTTGTAGTAGATTTAACACCACTAAAAACTCGTCGTAAAGTAGAAGTTAGACTCTTTCGGGATCGAGTGATATGAGGCGTTGAGTTTTGATCTCATATGGACCCGGCTTTAAGTCCCAGATGAGGCATGGGTGGTGTGTTTGTCTCATGGCCCAAGCTCTGTCCCCTCCCGGGAATCAGTGGTCCCAAATTGGGGAGAAGAGACTACAGCCTATTGAAGTGTTCATGGTAGTCATTAATCCGCGGCTGTAGTGAGAAACTATAAAGTAGGGACAGGTGATTGCTTAGTGGGATATAAACAGTCGCCCATCCCTAATTTAGGGTCACTGGTTTCAGAAAAGGGACACAGCCAATCAGGGCCGTAGCTACCTGGAGGGCAGAGAGGGCGGTTGCCTTCCCAGAATGGTCATTCCAGAGGCATAAATTTATTATCTGGGGGATGTAAAAATAGAAATTGTAACTAAAAAAGGAAGTTTTACCGTTCAGTATTTCCTTTTTAAGGACTTTAGTTAGTCTCATACAGTGCGTAATCCATGCAGTTAACCTGAGTACAGAGTAACATACACTATGAGGTGCGAACATCTGATATCCATGAAAGGAATTTTCCAAAACAGTGAATAGAGGCATAGAAAACAATATGCTGATATGCCTTACCTCTATTTCCTTTCCGAACATGTCGTTAGGATTAACAGCTAATTTTCTGTTCTGCGCAGAAAGATCTGTGAGCGTTTAACCTTGAATGGATGTGTGTGTGTGTGTGTGTGTGTGTGTGTGTGTGTGTGTGTGATTGGTGGTTTAACGACCACCGTGAGGAACTCAGTGGGCTATAAGCAGTCGCCCATCCCTAATTTAGGGCCACTTGTTCCAGGGATGAGAGAGAGTCAGCGCCGTAAGACAAACACAACATCCATGCCTCACCGGGATTCAAACCCGGACACATCTCGGACAAATGATCAGAAGCCATCGCTTAGACCAGTGAGTCACAGTGGCTGCTGGAATTTCTTCAAGTCCTACCCCTAAAGCTTTTCCTATTGCTACGTTCACTATATGATACTAATTCGTTCTCCGCTGGTTTGTTTTTCGTTCTGCATTTTTTTATATTGGAGGTTTAACGACCACCATGAGCAACTCAATGGCCTAAAGCAGTCGCCCGTCCATAATTCAGGGTCACTGGTTCCAGGGAAGGGAGAGAGCCAGTGCCGTAAGACAAACACAACATCCATGCCTTACGGGATTCGAACCCGAACCCATCTCGGACGATTGATCAGAAGCCATCGCTTTCACCACTGCGCTGCATTTCTGTGGAGTGTTTTTGTCGGCGTTCCCAGAACGTTTACGCTTTACTTGGTATTTATTACCTGTGGTTCTTGGGTATTTTACCTAGTTTCTACATTTTTAATAAAATTACGTCAAAAACCTAAGGTTCAATTTTTGAACGATCATAATACTTTCTTATAACGACGGTGTGTGAGAAAGTAGTGCGATAAAATTTTGCTGTCGTTTGGGTAAAACGGCTCCAGAAACATTTTGATTTAATTGGTGGCACCATGATTTCAAAAAAAGGACCTGAAAGTGTTGTTATGGAGCGTTTTGTTAATACTGTTTGGGCAATCCTACAAGAAGATTGACGAATTACGTGTAAAGACATATCGGCGTCAACTAAAATTTCAAAAACGTCGGTATTCCGCATTCTACGCGACAAATTACTGCTGCATCGTGTGTATTCCAGATGGATATCTCATCACCTGACGAGAGAACAGTTGTATTATAAGGGTTGCTAAACACCAAAAGAGAATAAATCTAGTACATAATTCCGTTTATTGGCATAAAGAGGCAAAGGAATACACATTTCCCGCAAGCTTTCGCTGCCTTCGGACGGCTTCATCAGGCTTTAAGGAGAGAATAGAATCAAATGGCAATTCAAACTAATTGTAAACAAAGTAAAGGAATATTTCATACAAACGAACAAGAGTTCATAGCTTAAGATAATACAACGTAGTTGTCACAAATGTTTATCTTCCATGGTTTTGCTGGGTATTGACCTAGCTTCATCAGGACGAATGGCACGTAAATATTCAAATTGTATATGACATCATAAATGGTGTTAACAGTCACGTGTTTTGGTTAGATGCTTCCACGCGTTTGATGGAAATGGCGTTGATGCCATGTCATTAACAAGTTGCGAAGACTTCTGATATATATGGAAAGCTTCCAAAATATCAAGTTTGGTGGTTGAATCTGGCTTGTCAATAAGTTTTGCTTCTTCAAAGAGAAGTTTGTGGTCCTTTTCGTAACAGTGTTTAGCCATCGATGACTTTAGGTCACAATTCCGAATGTAGGTCTTGTGCTCCTTCAATCGAAAACGTAAGGCTCTACGGGTCTGTCCTATGTACGAAGCGCCACATTCACATGGAATTTGATAAATTCCCCACGAGTTTTTGTCTTCAACATAGTCCTTTGATCCTAAAAATCTCATTTTGTTTATGGGTTTAAAAATCACCTTAAAATTAAAGGTTTTGAGAATTTTTTGTAATTTTGAAGGCAAGGTCACGGGAAAATGGAATAATGGCAAAATTCTCTCTCAATGGGCGCATCACAGGAGTTAATGTGAAGATGGGCTTCGGCTTCCGGAACTTTGTTAGATCCTTGTCTATAATGGAAGGGTTGTATCCTCGCTGTACTGCAACACGTTAAGGAAATAAAGTTCTTTTTCCAAACAGTCCTTATCTGAACATATATGTTTCGCGCGATGTACGCAACTGTAAAAGGCGCTGAGTTTTTTTAAGGGTGATTAGACTTGGCATGTGGAGGTGAAAAAAATAGCGAAAGGCTTCCGATAAATTGTGGTTGCGAGCGATTGATTTAAGCGAGTTACCAGGACTTCAGGGAATGGTGGGCATCCGTTGTTTTCAGTTTCGTAGCTGAATTGAATGTGAGGATCAATGGAATTTATAAATTTGACTAATTCCGGAATTTCAGAATGTTTTCCCTTCCATAGAACGAAAGTATCGTATACATATCGTATCCATCAGTCAAATTTCACGAGTTTGAAAAGTTTTTCTTCAAATCGACGCATGTAGATTTCACATAATATTCGTGACAGTGGGCTTAAATACTATAAGAATATAAAATACATAAACAGCCGAAATCACAGTGTACCTGCTCAGGCGCGTCACAGAGTGCGCGTGACAAGGTCAACCACACGGAGATATAAGCGGCAGGCTATGACAGATGAGCCATAGTGCGTCACGTGAGTCCAATGGGCAGAGTAAGTGGTTTGACAGACGTTCAAAAAGGAATAGTCATCGGCTACCGGGCCAAGGGTGGAAGCATCTCAGAAACAGCAGGCGTCATGGGCTGTTCACGAGGTGCTGTAGTAAGGGTGCACCAAGAATGGACCGCTGGCACACCGAGCACCTGATGACGTCATAACTGTGGAGCCCCAAAAGCCATCGACCCCAGAAAAGAACGTGGCCTCCGTCGACTGATAACGTGCTGATATCGTTCTACAGATATGTTCAGCCAAGGTGATGTGATGGCGTTCCTCAATTGCCGAACGTACAGGCTGGCAGCGGCGATGTAATGGTCTGCGATGTGTTTTCGTGGCCGCATTGGGTTCCTTAATATCTTTAAAACCGTATTTAGATGTCACGAGGTATCTTAACATCACTGCAAACAGAACACACCCTACATGTGCATGATGTTGCGCGATGGAGAGGGCTACTTTCCACAGAATAATGCGCTATGCCACAAGTGGTTCATGCGTTTGTAATTACCATCCCACAGAGGTTACAAAAGCACGGAGCACGGGTCCTAAAATGGTCCCATAGTCCCCAGATCTTAAGCCAATTGAACGCTTGAGGGGTGAGATTGAGAGAGCCATTCGTAAAATAGATGCTTCCCCAGCTAACGTTTGTAAAGAGATCCTTCTCCAGCAGACGTTTGTAAAGAGATCCTTCTCCAGCTGACGTTTGTAAAAAGATCCTTCTCCAGCTAACGTTTGTAAAGAGATCCTTCTCCAGCTAACGTTTGTAAAGAGATCCTTCTCCAGCCAACGTTTGTAAAGAGATCCTTCTCCAGCTGACGTTTGTAAAGAGATCCTTCTCCAGCTGACGTTTGTAAAAAGATCCTTCTCCAGCTAACGTTTGTAAAGAGATCCTTCTCCAGCTAACGTTTGTAAAGAGATCCTTCTCCAGCCAACGTTTGTAAAGAGATCCTTCTCCAGCTAACGTTGGTAAAGAGATCCTTCTCCAGCTAACGTTTGTAAAGAGATCCTTCTCCAGCTAACGTTTGTAAAGAGATCCTTCGCCAGCTAACGTTTGTAAAGAGATCCTTCTCCAGCTGACGTTTGTAAAGAGATCCGTCTCCAGCTGACGTTTGTAAAGAGATCCTTCTCCAGCTAACGTTGGTAAAGAGATCCTCCTCCAGCTAACGTTTGTAAAGACATCCTTCTCCACCTAACGTTTGTAAAGAGATCCTTCGCCAGCTAACGTTCGTAAAGAGATCCTTTTCCACAGTGATGTAGTTCTAAATAAAAAAGTGCCTTAGCGGTGAACGGACTAGGAAAAAACCTCAAAATAGAACAAACCTCAAAATTTTAAAAATCTGATTCGTTATTTTTATTATTTATTATTATTTTTAATTTTCATTACTAATCAGCAATATCAGTTTATATTAAAACTGTTTAAAATTGTGTAACCTGAGCAATTTTAAATAACAGGAAGAATGTAACGTGAGACATATGCTAAGATAATATTTTTCTTTAATTACGGCTCTGTGTCGTTCTATACGATTTTAAATACGCATTGGGAATATTTGCGAACTAACAGTGTAACAAATTGAATATGACTGATGCGCCGTTTTTACTAAGGTTATACTATGGTGCATGTAAAGGTTTTTGTTTTGCCCGTAAGGTGTCAAAGTGAGCTTAGGGAATTATACTTTTATTGGAGCCGATACCAGTTACGAGTTGTTTAATACAAATGTCTATCACTACCGTTTTCTCTCTGAGCACTGCAATCTTTGTCCCACGGAGTAGAGATCCCCTACAAATTTATTTTGACTATCTAGACAAAGGAGTTCACATTCTCTTTGTGATGGAATCTTATGATTCATGAGACACCCTACTGCGTTATCCAACTATGTAGATCAGTCAACACAGTATTTTTTTGTTTGTTTATTTCTGGGTTTAACAACAACCACGGGCAACTCATATGGATATAAACAATCGCCGGTCCATCATTTCGGGTCATTGTTCCTGGGAAAAGACAGATCCAGCATCTTTGACCATGCACACCACCGATGACTCATCCGGGGTTGGGACTCAGTCTTAGCTCGGAAGAATTATCAGAAGCTTGTGCCTCAGACCACTGTACCACCGGGGCTGCAATTTCTGTAGTATGAACATTCGGTTGAGATACGAGTATGTTTGCATACAGAACACAGTTTTCCTTATTTTTGCAAACATGATAATTTAAAACAGTTCCCTCGCCCAGATTCCCTTACCATGTCCTACGAAAAGTGCCTTAGCGGCGCTAAGCCTTCTACCGGTTTACCGGGTACGCCATATAAAAGAGGCCCCGTGGCTAGACGTTGTTAGGCGTAAAGCCGAGGGTGGCCTTGTGGGCAACGTTCGTGACTGCCGCGGAGAAGACCTCAGGTTCGATCCCAGACAGGTACGAACGCTCGATCCACTACATATCCGCAGTGCGTTGGATGGACCCCGGGTACTGGCCCTCCGGTACTAATAAATAAGGGTGTCTTCCTCTCCCTTTCTACTTCGCTTCCGTGTCGCTTTCCTGGCGGGCACTCTTACCCAAATCTCCTAGCTTCATATTTCTAAGGGTTGTTTAGGACCTGGGGTCGGACACTCCCTTCCTAAAATCCTCTACTTATGATCTGATCTTATCTGACGTTGTTAGGCGGGTTAAAGTTCTTTGGCAGGTTTCCAGTTAAAACCGCTTTGTTCCACTTCTAACCGGTTTCTGCGTATACAGCTGCAAAGGAACGATTCTCGGGAGTGGTTAGTCACAGCCAGAGCAGTGTAGGCACGCGGTCATAAGTGTAAGTGAAGAGAGAACAAAGGCAACGGAAATGGTTTTAAGTACGGAACAGCGGATTTTTTTATTGTGGAACAGTATTTCAGAAATAACTCGTACAAGGTTTTAAATAAGTTCTTTACAGAAAAATTTCCACATTGTGTAGCACCGGCAAAATCAGTGGTACAGAAGTTATGCCGAAATTTCGTGAAACCGGAACGGTGTGCAACAGGAAAAGAAACAAACCCAAGACAATTCGTACTGAAGACAATATCAAGGATGTGTGGACAATGATGTTACAAAGCCTATAACGAAGTAAATTTCTCCGTCATTTTTATCCGCACCAGGATTCGAACCCAGGTCCCCTCATTCCGGAATAAGTCACTCTACCAATTGAGCTACGCGGACGTTTTATTCTGATTCCTATCTGCCTTTATGTCGTGTGCGTCCTTCTGGCAGGTACGTCACATCTCCTGGTACGTTACATCATCTCCCCCTTATTATTTTTTTTGTCGAAGTGCTGGAGAGGGGATTCCCTTATTTTACCTATCTCGCGGTGTGGAAATAACATCACACCAATGCGAGATTTTGAACGGTCGGGTCATCCGGATAGTTCGGGCGCATTTATAACGAAGTAAATTTCTCCGTCATTTTTATCCGCGCCAGGATTTGAACCCGGGTCCCCTCATTCCGGAATAAGTCACTCTACCAATTGAGCTACGCGGACGTTTTATTCTGATTCCTATCTGCCTTTATGTCGTGTGCGTCCTTCTGGCAGGTACGTCACATCTCCTGGTACGTTACAAGCCCTCTGAAGTCTATTGGGTTAAGGTCTGTAACGTCAATTGGGTTAAGATCTGTGGACTGTGAGGGACCATTTTAGCAAATTGAAGTCACTGTCGTGGTTTTGCAACCACTGTGTGATGGTAATTACAAGAAGCACGAACCACTTGTGGCATGGCGCATTATTCTGATAGAAGTAGCCCTTTCCCTCGCGCAACATCATTCAGATGTACGAGTGTGTCCACTGTTGAACTGCGCGGTTACTGAACGCAATGGACCGCATCTGTTATCTCGTACAATCCTCTCCAGCTTCCTTGAAAATCCAACAGTCGCTTCTACCGACAGGAACACAAATGACTGCTTGTTTTGTTATTTCTGCACCATTCACCGTACACTCTCGATACAGGTGTTCTTTCAGAGCCGCAAAGATTTGCCGTTTCTGAGGTGCGCGAACCTGCCCACCTAGTGCTCAGCATAATCTTTTTTCGAAGTAGCTTAAATCAAGAGTTTTTAGCTTATTGCCGCTATCTAGGTTTCGTACGTCTGAATCGTTTGCAGTGAGCTGTTCATGAAGCCATCTCTGCAATCCCTGTGGCGCAGTGGTCTAAGTGCTTAGAGGTCTGCACGGGCTCTGCCCGGCCCACGGTCCGGGTCGGGCCTTTGCTCATTTTCTAAGTTGGGAAAACGGACCGGGCCGGGCCTTCAATATTTAATGTAAAAAACAAGGCACGGGCCGAGCAGAGGTTTTTTTTTTTTTTTTTTTTTTTTTTATGTGCAAAAAAAAAAAATAAAAAAATAAAAAGGTGTTTTCCTCGTTTGAAAAAGTCGCAACATACAGCAACAGGATAAGATTGAATATTTTCCGCTGATGGAAAAAAATACAAGTTTTACGACATCCTCCCCTCCTACAAAACAATTGGAGTGGGTCAGCTCTCTTAGTTTTTCAATGTGAATGTGGTCCCTTCTCTCTCTCTCTCTCTCCCCCTTTCTCTTTAACCTCCAGCTTTCTCTTATGCTTCAGGGCAGGCTATTAACTGTAGCATTTCTAAACCGAGCCACCCTCTCGCAGACGATCTTTTTTATTGTTCTGGTCGGCGGCACTTTGTTCTCTAGATGAGCGAAAAGCTTTTAATTTGTCTTAAATGGCACGGGAGAAATGGGCTGGGAGAAACTTACTTCTGTGTATAAATCTGTGCAGTATTTTTCCCATTTGTACTCTCAGGCAGCTGATTTCAAAACTTCTGTGACACTGATTAGCTGGGTAGTCTGTCGTGTTCTCTTAGCATATGCTCAGCTCAGTGTTGCTGATAAATACTCTTTCATACTTATTATGTAGTTTAAGAAAGCGAAAGAATTTCGCGAAGAAATCGCTTCCGGAGAATACGTGCTTGTAGACGATGTAAAGGGGAAAAGCGATATTTAGAAATATTTTAAATTACTGTCCCGTTCTGAAACTAGTCGGCCAGAAAACGTTGTGCAGTGCACTAAATGCAAAAACTTTTTGTATTACGATAGCACAAAATCTGGAACATCACATCTGAAGCGGCACAAATGTGCCCCCCCCCCAACACACACACACCAGGCATATTGGGTTCCAGCGATATAATATGCCAGTAGAGATAGGTACAGTTTATAAAGCCATAAAATCTTCTCCCAGTAGAACGATCGGACTCATAATTCTGAATATTTCGTACTTTTCGAAATACCCCCCCCTCCTTATCCCCAAGGATATTTCAGGGTCCGGCGGTAGGGAATGATAATTTGAAAACCCAGAAAATTTGAAAGGCATGGAAATTGTCCTTTTAATGCAATATTTTTTAGTATACCCCCCCCCGGACATCACGTGACTTATACAGAGTCTCAGCAATATTCTGAGTTAACGTTTATTGTAATAGAATACGTGTAGCAATTAAGAAAACGAAAACTCTTCAGGAGTCGAATGACCGAGTGCACCAGGTGCCAAATTCGTGTTTTGGTAATTGTTGAAATTTTACGGGTCGGCCAGGTCTTTGGAAACAGGAGAAATATACGGGCAGGGCATTGGACGCGCAGGCTTGGGCCGGGCCGGGCTTTCCGAATTAAAGCCCATGAAGACCTCTATAAGTGCTGGCTCATGATCATGCATCTGAGAAGGGTTCGAATTCGAATCCTGGTGGGGCATGGATATTGTGTTTGTCTCTCTCCCTTCCCTGGAACCAGTGGCCCTAAATCAGGGACGCGAGATTGCTTACATCCCATTGAGTTGCTCACGGTAGTCGTTAAATTTTTAATCCACCAACTACTGAAGGTGAATAAACTTCGTTTTCCTTTGCTATCACAGGTGTCCAATTACTTGTTGGTAGATAGTGTATATATTTATTGAAGGTTTAACGACCACCGTGGACAACTCAGTGGGCTATAAACAATCACCCGTCCCTAATTTAGGGTCACTGGTTCCAGGGAGGGAGAGAGCAAGTGCCGTAAGACAAACACAACATCCATGCCTCACCGGGATTTGAACCCGGACCCCTTTCGGACGAATGATCAGAGGCCATCGCTTAGACCACTGCGCCAGCGGGACGGCTCAGTGGGATTCTTCACCATTCTTCATGCAGAAACTGCTGCAGGTCCTTGAGAGATGCAGGAGGAGGATAACAGGATCTTATTCTGTTCTCTAACATAGACTAGAGTGGCTCGATGATGTTTAAGTCTGGTGATTGGGGAGGCCAAGGAAGGTGTGAAAGTTTGTCCTCATATTCCTCAAACCATGATTGGACATTCCGAGCTATGTGAATTGGAGCGTTATTATTTAGATAGATAGCATTCCCTGCACGAAACAATGTCTGAGCCAATGGATGGACTTGGTCAGCCAAAATGGTTTCATGCACCCTGCCGGTCATCCGTCCTTTCAAGGTGATCAGGGGATCATCTTGATAGATGGCATCCCCTGCAGGAAACAATGCTTGAGCCATTGGATGGACTTGGTGGGCCAAAATGGTTCCATATGCCCTGCCAGTCATCCGTCCTTTCAAGGTGATCAGGGAACCTGCTGAAAACCACGATATGACCGCCCAGAGCATGACATAACCACCACCATGCTGCACTGTTGGGAGCAGAAAGTATGGGTTGCGCACTTCTGACGGTGTTCCCCACTCGTAAATACGTCCTGCGGGGGAATAGTGTGAATGTGGATTCATCCGACTACATTACAAGCTTCCATGGATAGGCAGTCCACGTTGTATGCTCCTGGCACCACTCCCGTTACAGTTGTGCATTCACCCTGGTCACCAGAGGTTTTGCAATAGCAGCTCTGTCATGAATACCTTGTTTATGCAGTTCCCTGCGCACTGTTTTTGTTGATACTGGGGTCTGGAGATGCCGATTGAGCTGCGCACTAAATTTTGGCGCCGTGGTCTTCTTATTACGGGTAACAATTCTCTTTAATGCTTTCCTGTCTCTATCAGTCAGGGTTGTTTTTTCGGCAGCTCTTGTGTTTTGCAGACGAGGTTTTATCACAAACACGGTACGCTGTCATGACGTTAGGTAGAGTGCCTCTGGATACCCACACTACCCTGGAGAGGCAACTAACTAGCAGGGCACCAACAATTAGCCCTCTTTCGAAGTCCGTTAAGTCGCTCATTTCGTTGTCCCCCTGAAAGAAATTTTTGCAACAAGACACTTTAAATGCACTTAAACAGGACCTTGAGGTTTTAAACAAAGCTACCGTGTTTCCCCAAAAATAAGACCGGGTAAATAAATAAATACATAGCTCTTTCCACTTTCCAGAGACACATAGCTACCGAAAAATTATTTTTCATCCGCTGCCGTGGAATTGAACCACGGAACTCTCGATATCTAACTGAGCTCGTTAATTTACACCACGGTGGCCAACAATCCACGGTGCTATGTGTATTTTTTTAAGTCAGCTTCTGACATCATAAATCCGTAAGATGGGCTCAGCTATTGAGACGTCTCCATCTGGTGGGCATTAACGGCACTGGCTATATATTAATTATAGCAGTTATTTCAAAATATACTTTATTGGCAAAAACATAAGGGGATACAGGCGTACCACATATGGTAAAATAAACAACAAAACAATGAGCGATACTGAGGAAATTTTACAGGTGAATGTGATACGGCAGCCAACTAAGGATGACGAAATGTTAAAATCACTGATAAGGAACAATACATGCTTGAGGAAGGTGTTGCATAAGCAACAGTAATGATTAGGATATTACAGCATGCGATGACTTGCACAGTGAGAGCAGAGCACAAAACAACAGGTAAATATATTTGCAAGAATATAGCTGTACAACGCAGTGCACAAAAAGAAGGGAACATATAAAACACAACAAAAGCATATTCTACGATAAAGGTACAGAAGTTCCCACAATCGAGAAAACCACACGATATGTGACAAAAACATGATAAGTATTACAGAACATAGCGGAAACTTGGGCAAACTCCCCAAGTGAAACACAAGGATACACAAAATACAAACAGCAAGCCGTGCAGTATTGCATCGGTCCAAAAAAACAATGACATTTGACGAGCAAGAAATACATGACGTCAAAGAATGTGAAAATGCAAGATAAAAATAAGGTATAAATTAAAAGATACAACACAATGCAGCAAGAAAAAACAAAGAACAAAGTCTCGCAGGGCAATACCTCTCGTATTGCTCCTAGAGAACAAATACACGGTGCGCAACTCAATGAAGGTACAGGCAGCAAAAGCAGACACATGAGTGAAGAACAAGTATTAAGGACAGGTGCAACGAAGAAACAAATACAGCACGGTACATGCACACGAATTACACAAAAATTGCAGAAAACCCCTACAATACAAATCATAAGCAGTTACATGACAAACACTTAGTAAACGCTGTGACGAAGCACCAGGAAGAGAGAACACAAAATCTCAACTGATGCATTCAGATCTTCGAAGCTGGAAAAAAAAATCAGAAAGAAAGATGAATGGAAGATCCAGTGATTTCGAACCAACCGGTCCCCTGCGCCCAGGTAGACCGGAAAGAGGCTTGAGATTGAGGGGTGGAAGCAGCGAAGTTCTCCAGGCGTAGTCGAGACACGATGCGATTCCTAAAAATCGACCGTAAGGCCGCGCCAGCAGAGAGAATACTAGGTGTGGTAGCAGAAGAGCGGAGATATTGATGATAAAGAAAAACGACATGTTTGACAAGTACGAAGAGATAGGCACAGGCATCCGGCAAAATAGCCGGGGGATGTTTGGTAAGCAATAGCCACTCGTACGCTTGAAAAGGGATGTCTCTGGAGCAAATGGTGCCTATAAGACGAAAGGCAGTATTGAGAAGTGGAAAGAGAACGGGACAGTGACAGTAGACATGGGGAACATCACCTTCAACACCACAAATGCAGCAGAGATAAGTAGAAGAAATAGACATGTGAAAGAGAGAAGAAGGAACAGGAAGGCGGCGGTGAAGAAATTGCCAGTGGATGTTTCTGCTCTAACGGGGTAGAAAGGGGAGAGAAAGAGGCAGACCAGATAGGCAGCAGAAGAGAAGGAGAAGCATCAGGAAGATCATGCGAAGAAGTGAAGGGCGCACGAAGGATCGCATAGATAGAGGCAGTGGAAAAAGAAGTGGGAGCAACAGAGTCCCGAAAGGGAAGGAAGAAAGGAAGAGAGAGGCTCGGTCCAGAGACAGAAATAAGGCCAGTGTCAGATACCAGAAGTGGGAAGAGGGTACGGGAAGCGGAGCGAAGAAGGTCATACTCCTCTTCCAAGGTGGAAGAAGGGTCAGGGAAAAGAGAAGATAGGGGTTTCCAGGTCAAATCGGAAGTTAATAAAGCTTCGACAGTGAGAATTCCTGAGCGGAACCAAGGGGGAAAAGAAAGTATGGTTGATCGGGTGGATGAATCTGAGTGGAAAAGAAAAGAGGTTCTGCAAGCAGGTCCAGGGTGGTAGAGGGAGAAGCACGGAGTAGCGGGAGAGAATGAAATACCGCTAGAGCGTCGATAAGAAGTGGTGGGAGTCGTTTAGAAGTAGAAGGAGATGAATCCATCCGAAGAAAAAGGAGGAAAGTGAAAGACGGATCATGAAGAGAGATAAGAGTATTCAGGGTAGAAGAAAGTGCAGGGGAGGGCGAAAGGAGAAG
Organism: Macrothele yani; assembly: GCA_039090855.1. Taxonomy (NCBI): domain Eukaryota; kingdom Metazoa; phylum Arthropoda; class Arachnida; order Araneae; family Macrothelidae; genus Macrothele; species Macrothele yani. Next base: position 92,991,219 of record CM077013.1, read on the forward strand.
ACGAATGAAGGAGACGATTCGGTGAGCTCGATAATATGTTCTGACATCCGGGAAATGAAGACCACCAAATGATGTTGGCAGAGAAAGCGTGGCAGCAGAAATCCAATATCTAGATGACCATATCACTGAAGTGAAAATATTATTGATGGCAGAGAAATGATGCGATGTAAACACACAGGAATCCCAGGGATAGAAGCATTGTGAGAGAAGATATCGATGAACAATTTGAGCACGTTGAAAGTAAGAGGAAAAGGAAAACGTAAATCGCCAAAAACCAGCCGTGCGATGAAGTCGTGGGCGGAGAGCTTGCCAAGTGACGTTGCTTGCGGTAAAGGAGTGTCCAAAATGAGCTCCAAGAAATTTTTGGGTCGAGGAGGACCACACTGCTCCCCACGGTAAGTCAGTGCGGCCATTCCAAGAACCACACCACAGTCCAGCACTTTTCTGAATATTCAGGGCAGCACCAGAGAGAGCAGCATACTGTTCATAAGTGGCAAGAAGAGTATCAAATTGGTCATCGCGGCGAAGACAAAAGGTAATATCATCTGCGTAAGCAGAGACAAGAAAACGGTGATGCCGAGTACTAGAGACAATCGGTCCTACCGCAGGTAAGATAGACGCCCGACTTGCAATCAAAAAGGGCTCAAAGGCGAGAGCAAAGAGTTGTCCTGATAATGGACAACCTTGTCTGATGCCAGATCGAAAAGGAATCGGGGCAGTCAAAAATGTGGCCGTCTGAACGTGCAAATGGGCGCCCCGGTAGAGGCTAAGGATGAGAGAAACAAAAGCGGGAGGAAAACCAAAGTGAGTTAATACGGCAGAAAGGTAAGCGTGAGAGACGTTATCAAAAGCAGATTTCTGGTCAAGATTAAACAAAGCTAGGGGTTCGGAATGTTTTAGTGCAAGAAAGGAAATGTTATGAAGAAAGGAGATATTGTTAGAAATAGAACGACCAGGCACGGTATATGTCCGGTCGGGGGATATGAGGAACGGAAGAACAGGATTTAGGCGGCGAGAAAGGAGTTTAGTGAAGAATTTGTAGTCCAGGTTGAGAATGGAGATGGGGCACCAATTCGACAAGTCCAGAAGGTCACCCTTCTTCGGCAAGAGGATGACATGTGCAACTGTAAATTCCGGCGGAAGCACAGGAGAAGAAAGAGCACACGAAAAAGCGGCAGAGAGAAAAGGCAGGAGTGACGGAAGAAAGGCCCGATAGAAATACACCGGGAGGCCATCAGGTCCCGGGGAAGAGTGAATATTGAGGGAGGCAAAAGCCTCTCTCAATTCAGGCAAAGAAAAATCAGCAATGAGAGTTGCGCAGAGAGAAGACGGGACCTGAGGGAGAGAAGAAAGAAAAGAGGAGGAAGAAAAAGAAGAACCCTGCGCAACCGCTCGGAACTTCTCCTGAAAGAAGTGACGGACATGAGAGCAGATGAGAGTTGATGCAGTAACAGTGCCATCAGGCAATCGGAGATGTCTGATGGAAGATGACGTGCGTCGCATGGATTCCATCTTGGAAAGGACTTCAAAAGAATACGTCGATGGTGAAAATACGTATGAGCAGAAGACGACGGACTGCTTGCTGAGCAAACGGTTCGAGGCAGGCATGAAGTTCATCACGGACGGAGGCATAGTGCGGGTCATACATTGGCGTCGCGGAGAGGAGTCCTCGTAGGTTACTCACCTCCATCGAGCGAGTGGTGGAAATAGTAAAGGAGAGTTGACGAACGAGCAAGAGAAGATCCCGTTTGACATCAAGCCGCAAACGCAAAGCGCTTGGGGTCGTTTTGAGCAGCAGCTTTCGATCAGAAAGGAACTTCTCAACTTCCTCACAAAAGGAACGGTCTTGCAAGAGAGTGTCATCAAACGTCCAATGATGACGCGTAGGTGAAGGTGCAGGAGAGACGCAAATTGATAGTGAAACGGCAGAATGGTCGGAAGAAACAGTAGGTGAATGTCGAGCAGCAGTGATAGCATTCAGTAAGGAAGCAGAAACATATATTCGGTCCAACCGCGCAGCAGTAGAACCGAACGTCGGCGGATTACACCACGTAAAGAAAATGGAATCAGGATTTAGCCGTCTGAAGGAATCGACAAGATGAAAATCATCAAGAAGCTGAGTCAGCTGTGAAACTAAATTCATGCGATATTCGCCAAAAGACGAATTTCTGTCAAGAGAAGGCTGCAGCGTGCAGTTAAAATCCCCCCCCCAAGAACGAAATATTCCCCGGGAGGAATCGCTGCAATCGCAGCACGAATATTACTGAAAAGATGAGCAACATATATTTCATCAGTGGGAATATATACATTAAAGATATGAAAAGTAACATTATGCACACAAAAGGTAAAACACTGAAGAAAATCAAGGTGCAAATTTGTCACAGAAATAGAAGTCAGCTGAGTCAAAAACCGCTGGCGCACACCTACAGCTATACCACCATACCGCGAGAGGCGATACGAGTGGTAAAAGGTGTACGGCCAGCGTCTCCATAGGTGAGTGGGAGTGTCAGCAGAGCAGTGAGTTTCCTGGAGAAGGAGAACATCTCTACCAGCGGCAGATATGTCCTCATAAACGAGGGAGTTCAACACTGGTGTCGCGAACCCGCGACAATTCATGGAAGTCACAGTGAAAGTGCCATGTTTCTAGTGGCAGTGGCAATCTTTTCCAAATGGGAACGGAAGTTGTTGTACCGCCGTTGGATGCACTTCTGAGTGGCAGCATCCTCGGCAGATGGACTCTTGATAGTATTGTAAAGAGTTAACAGTTGTGCCAGTTGATTCTCAACTGCTGGGTAGCGACCTTCAAATCGGTTGACAAAGGTGGGTAAATTAGGAAGAAGAGTCTTTGCACAAGCAAAGTCGTGCAATTCGTTATAAGGGAGAGGAGTGTCCGGAAACACATTCATGTGTAGGCATGCGGAAAATTCCTCAAGAGGCAGGAGGTAGATAACTATCTTGGAAGACTTGACAGGACGACCCGAAGCAGGTGATCCAGCAGCTTTAGTCGGAGAGGTTTGAGTAGAGTGGCCAGATTGTCGCCGTCATTTCGTAGAGCCGCGAGGAAGTTTGGCATCCCTTTTGTCAGGACGGGTCCGGAGATAGCCCTCCGTCCCATCACTCATCGCTTGGTCGCTGACGCTTTGATAGGCTGTGTCATTAGCGGTTGAGGTCTCGGTATCAGACTGGTCAGTCGCAACGGACTCAGCAACTGCTGTAGGGTCCGCAGGAACACGAAAAGATGTTGAAGATTGTAAAACTGGGTAGTGTTCCTCGGAGAGAGAAGGTGAGACAACAATTGGCGTAGAGGTTGCCACCGAAGGTATGTTGTTCGCAGGAACCACCATCGGTAACGGCGCGATACTAAGATCTTGATGAGAAGGCGTCGGATCTTGATAGACGGGCGAAACAGACTTTGGTGGAGCAGATGGACACTGCTTATAGTAGTGACCAACCTGGTGACATTGACTACAATGGAATTCCGTCAGGAAGTTTATTTGCCTGACCTGATCCTCGCACCGAACAGTGAAGTGTGTTGGAAGCCGTCCGATTGCTTCTTGTGATGGAAATATGACCCTCGCAACACGGCGAGCACCTTGGATTGACGCATGTCGTGGGTCACGTAATGGGTCGTTTCGAGCAGCAAGATGCGTTTGTATGCCTCCAACTACCCGACCAACCGAAGATAAGACAGCATACAGCATGAGATCTGTCACTTCCAACGGGACCGGGTAGAAAGAAACGTTAATGGATCTTTGGCCCACCGGTTCTGCAGAAAGATGTCTATCACCAATTGTGAGGCCAGATGTTAGGAGAGATTTCGCCATTTTAGCCGTGGCCAGATAAAAGACCACAAGTCGTCCTCTTCGATGCATTTGCGGAATAGATTCAGATGGGAACCGCTGTGCAATGGCATCAGCATATACTCGCAAAGGAGTGTCCGGAAGGGTTTCGAAATGGATGCCTTTTGCAAGATTCTCAGTAAAAGCTGTGCCATCTGGAGAGCTGGATGGGATATTAAGCACGATATTATTGCCAGCTTGGGAAATGAAAGATTTCAGCTTTTCAGCGCCAACATAATTATTCTTGGATGCTGGACGAGAGACTTTGGAGGCTGCAACAGAAGAAAACGAAGGTAATGACACGTTGGGCTCGGCAGTGCTAGAAGAGGCTGCATTTCCAGTGATGTCCATTGCGTCATCATCGATAGCGGAAGCCGGGAGATGTGACGTAGCTGGAGAAGGCAAATTGGCAACGCCACGAGCGGACGCTTGCGTGGCAACACCCACATTTGGGGCATCAGAAAAGGAAGAGAGATTAGGGCTATCACTATCTCTACCGGAAGTCGCCAGTTTTAATGGCGGCGCCCAGTAGCGAGCTTGGCCAGCTCGGCCAAATGTAAACAAGATGAAATACAACAAAATAGGCACTCACCGCGCTCAGAACGAAGCAAAATGAAAAACGATACCTTTATACTTAAGGTGAACGTGAAATTAAGGAGCGGAGAGTCCAATAACACACCCAAATCACACGAAAATCGCGGAGCAACAACACGCTGTGCAGTTAAATCCAAAGGGCGAGATCCAAGGTGAAAATCCTCCAAATACGTGGCGTCAGTAAATAAATAAATACGTCGCTCTTTCCGAGTTCCAGAAACACATAGCCACCGAAAAATTATTTTTCAGCCGCCGCCGTGAAATTGAATCACGGAACTCTCGATATCTAGCGAGAGCGTTAACTTTACACCACCGTGGCCAACAATCCACGATGCTATGTGTTATTTTTTTTATTATATTAATTTTTGCTCCAAAAGACGCATTAGGGCTTATTTTCAGGGGATGTCTTATTTTTTCATGTACTACCGACTTTTTTTTTCATCTACATTTATCCATTTATTCATGTTCAAAAATCTACATTTATTCATGTACAAAAATCTACATTTATTCAAATACAGTCATGTCATCTTCTTCTGGAACATCGTCATAACTCTCCGAATCCCGAATTCCGGTCAGAATTTCTTGCGACTCCATTCCTTATAGAACCATTGACCTCAATCGCTCATGTCCAGCAATAAAGCTCTCCTTAAATGAGCACTTCTTGTCCATGTAACCTGCTCGTAGGGCATTGGCAACACAGCTGTCAGTGATTTTATCCCATGAATTCTTCACCCAAGTCACGACCTGTTGCAGGCTAGGCTTCACAAAGTTTCCATGCTGATTTCTCTCCATTCTATTTTGAATTTAGTCATTAATTTCCATGCGTAAATGATCCTTGAATGGCTTGTTTATTGAAATATCAAGAGTCTGGAGATAGGCAGTCATTCCTGTGAGAATCATTTGCTCTATTCTTCTCTCTGCAAGGAAGTTCTTCATGTCTTTTCCACGCAAAACAAGTGTCAGCGTTAAATCGACCCATTTCCTTATAACTGCTTGTGTGCACCAGGCTTTTTCGGTTTCAAGAACACAAATGCCTGAAACACGTTCAATCTTATCTTTCTTGCCCTTAGTGATGATTACAGGTTGAGCTTTCTTTCCATCCAGACGAATTGTCAAAACACAGGTAACACGTGCACTTTCGTAACCAGTGGAGGGAATGTAGATTGACGAGGCACCCCTCTGATCAATTGTATTTTGAAATCCTTGGCCCATAAACACTGCAGTTTCATCCATAGCAAACATGTTGGAGAGTTGGTATTTAGAAAAGTCGATGCCATCAACATAGGACTTGAATGCAAGTGCACGTTTAATAACTTCAATATCTTCCAGCTTGAACAGTGTTGTCGATCTTCTTAGAGACAGTTCATATCGCTGAAGGAAGCCATCCAGCCAGTGTTGTGATGCTTTGAATTCTTCTGGGGATATTCCTAACTGTGGTACCATTGCAAGGGTAAATGCTTGAATATCAGCCCTGCGCACAACCAAAGCCGTTGCTCTCCTGTCAGCAATCCATTCACAGATGATGTCTTCCAGCTCAGGAAATAATGGTTGCCGACCTAATCCACACTTGTGCATCTTAGCATTTCCCTCGTCTACCTGTTGACTGAGCTTATCGTACTATGCTCGCCATTTTCGGACCACTAGGAGATCCAACTTCTTCTCTTTGCAGAAAGCCGTAAAATTCTTGACTCCGGAGTCCTCCACGATTACTTTCTTGTACTCAACGAAATGGCTCTTTCTTTTTGCACTCATCTTGTCAGGGGTCAAAATATTATTCCCTTTAAATTTACCATTAAATCAAGTGTTAATTGAAGACTGTGTTAATTGTTAATCGATACAGGAGTGGCAACAAAAATGATGACAATTAAGAATGTACGTTCGGCCCCAAAATATTAACTCTCTGATTTTTAAAGAATTCTTTCAGTCACCGTTGCCAACACAATAACTTGGACAGGGACGAACCCCTTTCGTAATCCATTGAAAGTGGTTAGAACACTTCATACCTTTTCTTTGAGTTCGCATGTGTATCCCCCCCCATTTCTGAAAACACACACCGCCTGTTGATGAATGACTATTCCGCCAAAGATAGCGTTCACTGGTAAAGTTTCCCACGTCGGATTCCCTTTTCAGAACTGGATGTTACAGCTTCCGAACAGAAGACGGCTTCTTTTCATCTCCCGCTCGCTCTCTGAACCGAACTGAATGTATGCGCCATAATTACAAAAATCATATCCTCGGCTGAGTTCAAATTCATTCGGCTTTCTTTCTTACTCTGGGTATTCAAGGCAAATTAAACTCATGAACAGGGTATCCTCCAGTGATTTTGGCACTCGCTTGAGTTTTATTGAACAGTGATAGGCAGGCTGACTACGGTACTATGAATCGTAACTGGGGCTTATTTTCGGGGTAGGGCTTATATTACGGAAAAATCATGCTAGGTCTTATTTTCCGGTTAGGTCTTACTTTCGGGGAAATACGGTATTATAACCAAAAAGTGGTGGATACCTTTGCGTATTGCGACGTACGACGCAGCTGCATTAAAGGTTACGTCTTTGAGCGTGGTGTTTACATTATTCTCTCCAATCCCCTGTATGTGCTGCCTGAAATATAACTGCTTTGAATATGAAAAATATATAGAAATACGTATGTTTCCATGTGTTTCTGAGCAAATATTTCTTCCTCAAAAATTGAACTTTGAAAAATGTTAATGTTCTGCTAAAGCGCTTATGTATGGTCAGCAAGACTTAGAGACAAGGATTTCTTTGCTACCGAAGAATCTTGAAGAGTCCATGATAGTCGTAGTTATCTTCAAAGATTAAGCAACATTCTGTTGCATTACTTTACAGACTTTTCCGTCTCGAGCTCTTTTCATGGTTTTAGTTATACATTCCCCCCATCCTCCGTTCTTCAGCATTAATATATACTTCAGATACTTGAACCGTTGCAATTTCAATTTCTGGAGAAGACAGTAAAAGAAATACGAGGTTTCACCATCAAAATAGTTACCATAAAAGGATTCACTCTCATCCTCGGAAGTACAACAATAAATTAGAAGGCTCCAGTACTGCGATGCTCATGATACCGCAAAGAGGAACGATGAAATACGATACTTCTATGTTTAAAAGCTTTCGTTTACCTTAAATCCTTTAGTCTCATTCCCAACAGAAAAACAATAAACTTAGATGTTTCTGTAACAAAATGCTCTTCGGTAAGTATGAGGACATGCCGGTGCTTCAATATTAAAATGCACCTAGAAACTCTAATGGCTTTGAGGTAGCTGACAAGACCAGAATAGTTAATGGAACATTTTAAATATTTAAGTACCGTGTTTTATAAGTACATTTCACTGGAATATCCAACCTTTACTTTATAATGCGGCGAGGAATGCAAGGCGAGTTAGCAAATCTGCGCCTTGTTTTTGCTGGCAACAACTGAGTAATATGTAAAATTTCTCTTTCGTTCAACGTTTTGACAGGCCATCTTACAGATTAAGAACGGGAAATGTTGACACTAAAATGAAATGTTCTCATTCTTCAACACAAACGTTTTTGTAAGATTAAAGGAAAGCTTCGTGAGAGGGGGAAGAGCACCCCTCCGCTGGATCCACCAGTGCTGTTGTTGCAGTTTTACTTGTGGGGAGGGGGGTATACTAAATTTTGAGGTTTAAACATTAAAATAGCATTCTTCGAAAACCGTAGCAGTCAGCCACATTAACGAGAGGCCAGGAACACAAAACATTAGCTGAAATATTCTCAACGAAATCGCACAAGCTTTATAATGCTATTATACTTATAAGATACCAAAATGAATTGAGGGGTTTCAGTATTGAAAGCAGTTACATACACTCTTAAGTAACATTGGAAGCTTCAGGCCTGCGATATAGAAAAGGGATATGAGTATACCAAAAAAAAAAAAATGTTTTAGAATATCCTGTTGTGCTAAGCACTTTTTTTAATAGAGGTTTGTCTCAGAGACCATGAAAAAGTCGCCCCCGTGGCGCAGTGGTCTAAGAAATGTCCTTTGAGCAATCCGAAGTCATCGCTTTGGACAACGGGTTCGAATCCCGGTGAGGCATGAATGTTGCATTTGTCTTACAGCACAGGCTCTCTCCCTTCCCTGGAACCAGTGGACCTAAATTAGGGACGATTGACTGCTTATAAGCCCACGGTGTTACTTACGGTAGTCGTTAAACCCCCAATCAATAAAAAAAAAAAAAGGAAACGTAAATTGTATCTTTCGGTTTTCCTTTTTTTTTTATTAGAGCAAACCGTATGGCAATCATTGTGTTTATATCGGAAGCCCATTATATACTACCGAATTCTTTCAACGATATTACATATTGCTACCTAACAAGGAAACTAATATTGCATACTAATACATGAAAACTCTGATAATGCATACTAATATATAAAAACTCTGATATTTGCAAATGTATATTAACTCTGATATTGCATACTGTTTGCCACCTAACAAGAAAACTCTGCTTCTGAAAAATCACAAATTATGTGGTTGGAATTGATAGCAGTTACAACCGGACGGCATCAAAAGAATTTGTTCCAGTTCAACAATTAGGAACCATGATTTTGTTAAACTGTATTTTGCCATCGTGCCGGGACATTTTGCACCATGAAAGCAAAAAAATGTGTGGAAAGTTTTGATAGTTGTTACAACAGTAAATGTCAATGCATATTTACAGCCAACCCTTGTTGTACCGCCACCGTTTGATTACATACATTAAGGCGTTACATCAAGGGTGGCGTTATAACAAATTTGCCAAATATTTTTAAGTAACCCAAATTTTATTAATTATGATTAATCAAAAATCTGTGACGTACAAAAGAGGTGAGGCATGTATCAAGACGACAAATCTGCTGCTGTAAATTCAGCCGGTGTAGCTCAGTAGGTTAGAACAACTCACTCCGGAGCAAAGAGACGTTGCTCCGATATCCTTCACCGACAAATTCCGGTTTTCACATTGACGCACGAACGTAAAAATTGATCTACTGGACATTGTTAAAAAATGTGTGTTTGTTCCACACAACGTCAGGAATTAACGAAAAATTCCTTCTTCGCTTACAAAAAAAAAAAAAAAATTAAGAGGTAGATGACGTGACGTACTACAGAGGTGAAGCACGTGTCAAGACGACAAATTTGTGTTTTTCACAAATCATAATTCGCGTTAAGTTTATGTTAATTAAAAGAAATGCAGTTACATGTTGCGTAATTAGTGCGCGATCATGTAGTAGTATTCGCAGTTCAGATGGCAGCTTATCAGGATTAAAGGAGGAGACACAAATACATTGCGAAGTAGGCTATCAATGAGCAAATAAATATAAAAATTAGAAATTTCTATGTTGCATCTGCACATTTTAACTTTCAGAATGATCTTCATAGTGATTTAATTGGAAATAAGGTCAAGAGACATTCGATTTTCAGAATGCCTACAGCACATTCAGAATGCCTACAGCACACCTTATATACCCTCCAAGCCAGCTCACGACACGTGCCTTCTTTCATTGGCTACGCGCTGTTGACGTCAAAAGTAGGAGGTGGTCAAAATAACGTGATTCAACTGTCTATGTATACATCTGTATGCATATAGTATACAGCTGTTATATACATATATGCACCTGTTTATATATATATAGATAGATGTTATTATTACTGTATGCATCTTCAATACCGCAGGTTTTCAGAGCCATTGTAACTGCTGATGGTTTCACCGAATCAAAGGCTTTTTCATAATCGATAAAAGCCATACACAATGGAAGTTCATATTCCCTCGCTCTTTCAATTAGTTCTCTCAGCACATGGATATGATCTATTGTGCTGTTGCCACTCCTGAATCCAGCTTGTTCTCTCGGTTGAGCCATGTCCAGTGTTACCTTCAAGCGGTGTGAAAGAACTTTAGTGAAGATTTTATAAACTACTGATAGGAGGCTGATAGGTCTGTAGTTTCCGAGATCCTCAATGTCACCTTTCTTATGTAGCAGGATCATTGTAGCGTTGTTCCAATCCTCAGGAATCTTTCCTTCATTAAGGCATCGAGTGAAAATTTGGGCGAGTACTGTTTCGATTTCTCCACTTGCTTCTTGTATGATGTCTACAGTAATTCCATCTTCTCCTGGAGCTTTTCCCCGCTTCATGTTCTTGATTGCATGTGCAACTTCTGCTGGAAGGACTGGAGGAACTCTGGTACTGGTATCTTTCATGATGTCTGGAGTGCATGTATCATCCCTTTCATATAATTTGGAGTAGAAATCTTTCACTCTTGTCAAAATTTCGCCTCTATTTCTTGTTACAGAACCATCTTTTCTCAGTGTCATAATCTGTTTTCTTCCCTTACTGAGATGTCCCTTTGCTATCTTTAGGCTTTGGTTGTTTTCAATTGCTTTCCTCACTAGTTCACAGTTGAATTTTCTTACGTCTTCAGTGATACTTTTTCGTACTGTCTTGCATAGCTCTATATATTCCACTTTGGAAGTCACATCTTCTTTAGTTGTCCTCATCTCTCTTCTTTTTTGCATCAACATTTTCGTTTTTCCTGATAATTTATTTACATGTAACTTGTTCTTAGACCCAACTAATTTTGTTGCTGTTTCCATAAGAGCTTTGGTTACTTTTCTGTTAACTTCAGATTAGGCTGTTTGAAAATACAACACACATAAAAATTGGAAAGGGAGTGAGACAAGGTGACACCATATCTCCGAAGCTCTTTAACGCCACATTGGAGGGTGTTTTTCAGTCACTGAGCTGGGAAAACAAGGGGATAAAGATTAATGGAGATTATCTAACCCACCTTCGTTTTGCTGATGACGTAGTCATTTTTGCAACTAGCCCATCAGAGCTGCAGAGTATGATCCAGGAACTTGCTGACAAGAGTAAAGAAGTGGGATTAAAAATGAACTTTCAGAAGACAAAAGTGATGTTCAATGCTTTTACAAGAAATGAAGATTTATCGATTGATGGAGAAAAGCTGGAGATAACAGACACGTACGTTTATCTTGGACAGCAGATATCAAGTGAGAGTCACATTGATGAAGAAATTAATCGGCGTACAAAACTTGCCTGGAGAGCTTTTGGAAGAAACAGCATAATTTTCAAGAGCAATATGCCATTATGTCTTAAAAGAAAAGTGTTTGATCAATGCATCCTTCCAGTGCTTACGTATGGTGCAGAGACGTGGACCTTAACTAAAAGAGACATACAAAGGCTGCAGACAACTCAAAGAAGCATGGAGAGGTGCATACTTGGTGTAACCAGGAGAGATAAGAAGAGGAACTCGTGGATCCGAAAAATGACAAGAGTGGAAGACATCATGATCAGAGTTAAATCCCTGAAATGGCAATGGGCTGGACATACTGCCAGAAGGACAGATCATCGATGGACAGCCGAAATTTTAGATTGGATTCCAAGGGACAGGAAAAGACCCAGAAGAAGACCACATGGGAGATGGGTGGATGAAATTCGAAAGTATGCAGGGGTGACATGGAGGAGACTGGCACAAGACAGACCGTTGTGGAGGAAACTTGGGGAGACCTTCGTCCAGCAGTGGATTGATAATGGTTGACAATGATGATGATGATGATGATATATATATATATATATATAAGCGTGTAGTAAATATATATATATATATATATATATATATATATATATATATATATATATACACTGACGGGAAAAAAATCCCAACATCACGAAAAAATAGTTGTAGAGGATTGAAATGGCGGCAATACATTTGTATAGGTAACATATTTAATCGATTAAGGTTTCAAGATCACAGCTTATTGTAAGCGCGAGAAGAGCCATTTTAAATGTGAAATGCTGGTACATTAATAACCGGTGTAACCGCCAGAATGTTGAATGCAAGCACGCAAACGTTCATGCATTGTGTCGTACAGGTGCTGGATGTCAGTTTGTGGGATGGAGTTCCATGCCTGTTGCACTTGGTCGGTCAATACAGGGACGGTTAATGCTGGTTGGGGGTGACGCTGGAGTTGTCGTCCAATGATGTCCCATACGTGCTCGATTGGTGAAAGATCTGGTGATCTAGCAGGCCACGGCAACATGTCGACACTCTGTAGAGCATGTTGGGTTACAACAGCGGTATGCGGGCGAGCGTTATCCTGTTGGAAAACACCCCTGGAATGCTGTTCATGAATGGCAGCACAACAGGTTGAATCACCAGACCGACGTACAACTGTGCTGTCAGGGTGCGTGGGATAACCACGAGAGTGCTCCTGCTGTCATAGGAAATTGCTCCCCAGACCATAACTCCATGTGTAGGTCCAGTCTGTCTCGGCCGCAGACAGGTTGGTTGCAGGCGCTCACCTGGCCTCCTTCTAACCAACACACGGCCATCACTGGCACCCAGGCAGAACCGGCTTTCATCAGAAAACACAACAGATCTCCACTCCGTCCTCCAATGAGCTCTAGCTTGACACCACTGACGTCGCAAACGGCAGTGGTTTGGAGTAAGTGGAATGCACGCTACAGGGCGTCTGGCTCGGAGCTGTCCTTCAAGTAACCGATTTGTAACAGTTCGTTGTGTCACTGTGGTGGCAACTGCTGCTCGAATTGTTGCCGCAGACGCGGTACGATGCGCCACGGCCATACGCCGTACACGGCGGTCTTTCCTCTCAGTAGTGCCACATGGCCGGCCGGAACCCGGTCTTCTTGAAGCAGTATCTTTCCTTGACCACCGCTGCTAACAATCATGCATAGTGGGTACATTCCTGCCAATTCGTTCTGCAATATTGCGGAAAGAAAATCCACCTTCTCGTAGCCCTATTACACGACCTCGTTCAAACTCCGTGAGCTGTTGATAATGGCTTCTTCGTCTTCTTAAAGGCATTCTTGGCTAACATCAACACCCTACGTCGAATCTCAACGGTAACTAACGCTGACGAACGTTACAGCGCGTATTTACAGCAAACCTGCTTTGCATGTTCCGAGGGGCGCCACACGTATGCGCCGAGCGCGAAATTTGCATAGACGTCATCTTACAGATGTACTCTCACCGCCTACCAACTGTCGTTTATCTAACACAACCCCTTCTTGGTGTTGGGATTTTTTTTCCGTCAGTGTATATATGTTACCGTTAAAGTGTATAATTCAGTTATTTCATAGCATATCTAGTTATTTCATGAAATAACTGATTAAGTTAGTTGAAGCGTGTAATAAATTTATAATTCCACATTTTAACTAGTTATTCTATGAAATAACTAGGTATTCTATAAATTAACTAATGATGGACAGTTAAAGTGTAAAATAAACATTTTGACTGAATTATACAGCATACAAAATGTTATTTATATAAAGACACAATAAAATCATTTGTTACAACAGGGATTACTAAAATGGCATTTGGAATTGCATAGAAAATTATTTCTAAAGCAAATACATTTTCTGTTGACACAGTGCGTTTTACATGAACATTTTTTAAATCCCTGACCGGTACCTAAACTTTGAGCTGTAACAACCGACCGGAGCGATTTCTCTATATCCGGCACTTCTTCGATCTGAAATAATTTTTGTTCACAGACACTGAACTGGGATCGGGAATATAGGTGTTTTATGCGGCCGTTTCTTGATCCCATTTGAAAAAATCCTTCTTCGGTTATTTTCATGATAACAGCTAAAATACTGTAGATCTGGCGTCACCCCTTCCTCTGTCAACTTCAGGCACTGGAATACGGACTGTAAGCCCCACAGAGGCTTCAGAATGAGATTTATCTGACATTAATTTCGTCTTTTTAGCTGGAATTTCCAAACATTCTTTAGAGTTTTCTCTTTCCCTCTGAACATTCAGTTCATTAAAACACAATTTGCAGATCTTCTGTACTACTTTGTCTTCCAAAACATAGTCTTCTAAACATGACATGTCGACAGGCTCATTACATTTCGAACAAAAACGAAACATAAAAGTTAATATCATTATTATTATATAACACTTTATAGTGGGTTGAAAATGGTGTGCTATTTCTGACCAGTGGTTCTCACTTTACAGCATTTTAAATTTGGGATTTATTTACTCGGTTATTTTACACTTTAACGGGGGGTAGATTATTATTCTATTAAATAACTAGTTAAACCATATAGAATACAAGTGAGTTTTACGCTTTAACTGACTTTATCAGTTATTTCATGAAATAACTAGGTATTCTATGAAATAACGGATTTTATACTTTAACGATAACATATATACACTATATATATTTATAAATAACCACAAGCAACAGCTCCCGAACATGTACATGACAACAAATGAACTCCAGACCACAGCAAACGAAAAAGGAGAACGATAATACCCAAAAGTCACACTGCAAAATTATAAAATACCAATAATGAAATGTAAAACCCAAACAAATATAATATCAAATGGCTCGGAACCCCCGAACCACTCTTCAGGGAAAGACACCGGAGCCAGTCGGGCTCGGGTTTCATGAGATAGCCTGATACCTAATTTTAAACAAAACTGTGGTTACAACCGAATTTGGACTTGCAAAATTTATTGGCCATCTGTCTTTCCTACCCGAACCCTCAAAGTAACACAGCAATAGATGTATAACTAAACATAACGCCACTGAAATATGTCAAATACACAATAATCTCTTACCTTGTCTTCCTAATAGACAAAACATACTGAAACATAGAATGTAAAGGACATACATAAAATAAACAAAAAGTAAACATAGCTCATGGTCTCCTCGTATGTATCCATTTCGTGTGAAATACGGTTAACTTACCATATGAGATAATCCCACGTCTACTCTCGAAACCAACTCATTTTAAACACCAGTTCATAATGTATCAAAGGAAAACAATTTATATTTATATATTCTTGTGGATTTTCTCTTCTATATATATATATACACATTTAGCTAAAGTCAGAGCTATTTTTTTTAATTGAGAGCTATGTTTTTTATTGAAAAGGCCATTCGAATACCGGTGGAATTAAGTGTCCGCTGTTAATAAACACTGGAGAGAAAGAAGTCAGCTCGTATTTGAAGCGGAGATATGCCATTGTCTTGGAGACAAAATAAAGAAACTCAGCTCTGTCTGAAAGTACTGTCCAGCCAACTTCGAAAAAGAATATGAGGTACGATAAAAAGCTAGCCGATCTACCGCCTTTATAACGCTGTTATGATTTGCATATTCTGCGTTAAAAGAGACGCACGTGCTAATGGTTCCTTCTTCAGTACCAGTATTCATCAGCTTCCATTGCACTTTTCTTCGGCACCACTATATTTGCGTATTCGTCTTATTCCATTGAACTTCTGGGCATGCAATGTGTGCTTTGTGTGATTTTCTCGATTATCCTTTGATTTTAAACATCAGTTCATAAAAAAAAAATGAAATTAGGGACTACGGAAAATCTGTATAAATACTGAAGTTTCCGTTATTAGAAATCGAAACTTTTCAAAAACTAAAGTTTTGATAAAAGTCTGAGACCTACCGGCAACTTTACTGCACAGTATTTATTTTGCGGTATATGGACTATTTTAGACACTTATCTCTTGATCATCTTGCTATTTTTCTCTTTGGCTTCTTGGTAATTCTTGTGGATTTTCTATTCATCATCTTGTTATTTTTCTCTTTGGCTTCTTGCTAATTCTTGTGGATCTCCTCATGATTATTTTGCTATTTTTCTATTTGGCTTCTCGCTAATTCTTGTGGATTTTCTCTTGATCATCTTGCTATTTTTCTATTTGGCTTCTCGCTAATTCTTGCGGATTTTCTCTTGATCATCTTGCTATTTTTCTATTTGGCTTCTCGCTAATTCTTGTGGATTTTCTCTTGATCATCTTGTTATTTTTCCCTTTGGCTTTCTAATTATTGTGGATTTCCTCTCGACCGTCTTGCTATTTTTCTCGTTGGCTTGTTGCAAATCCTTGTGGATTTTCTTTTGATCATCTTACTATTTTTCTCTTTGGCTTCTAGTTGTCACTTTGTCTAATTTAATATATATACTCACAGAAAAATTTTAAGGAAAGAGTGGAGATAGTTTAGGGATACCTAATATAGAGGTCAGAGTGAGTTATTTAGAAAGGAGAGAAAAGAAGTGAGAACGAAAGAAAGAAATAGGGAGAACAGAGAAAATGCATTGGAAGTGATTCAACGTCTTACCGGAAGTCAGTCGCTTCAGGTTGCGCCGTGGTTTTCGGGTATTTCTTTTGTTAAACTTCTTGCAGCATTGCTATGTTTTAGTTCTCTATCTCTCTATTTCTCTTTCTTGATTCTTCTACGGGCTCTTGTTTTTTCGTACTTCTTTTACTGAAATGAAACTAAAAACAAAGCCTGCTCCTGTAACGATTTATTTCTCTGGAGCTCATCAAATTAAATACCGTGGTAAAAAAAAAAAAACTTTTTAACTTTCCCGTTCTTATGTCACAGAAGAAAGCCGTATTAAAACTACTAACTACGAAAATAAAATAACCCTTTCTTTTTGCCGAAAATGACTTATTGGGTTGGCCAAAAAGTCATTGCGTGTTTTACACATAGATGGCTAAACATGTCTTGAAATGTAACTAACATCATTTGAAACCTCAAGTTCATTATGTAACGTGACAGCTGATAGTTCAAGCTTGTTTTTGGAACAGAACACGCACGATTTCGTTAACAAGTGTTTCTTTGGCGTTGATTTCAAAATGGACAATCAAAAGGAACATTTTCGTCATGTTTTGCTATATTACTTCCGGAAAGGAAAAAACACTGTGCAAGCTCATAAAACGTTATGTGATGTGTATGGTGAAGATGCCTTAAAACTACAGTAGTGTCAGAATTGGTTTGCGAAATTTCGGTCTGGGGATTTTGATGTGAAAGCTTCATAAGGTTCAGAAAGGCCAATCGAAGTTGATGACAAAATAACGGCATTGATCGAACCTAATCGGGCCGCCCCGGTGGCGCAGTGGTCTAAGCGATGGCTTCTGATCATTCGTTCGAAAGGGGTCTGGGTTCGAATCCCGGTGAGGCATGGATGTTGTGTTTGTCTTACGGCACTGGCTCTCTTCCTTCCCTGGAACCAGTAGCCCTAAATTAGGGACGGACGACTGCTTTTAGCCCATTAAGCTGCTCACGGTGGTCGTTAAACCTTCAATCAAAAGAAAAAAAAAGAATACAGTCTGCGTTTAATTAAAAGAGAGATTGCTGAGAATGTGAGCATATCGAAATCGAGCGTTGAAAACCATTTAAAGCAACTGGTATACGTTAGTAGGCTCGATATGTGGGTACCACATGAGCTCAAAGAAATTCATCTCACTAAGCGCATTGACATCTGCGATTCGCTCTTGAAACGTGAAGAAAACAATCCATTTTTAAAACGTATGATAACAGGCGACGAAAATGGATCGTCTACCACAACGTCGAACGAAAAAATCGTGGAGCAAGCGTGATGAACCTGCTCAAAGCACTTCCAAAGCAGATATGCACCAAAGGAAGGTTATACTGTCAGTCTGGTGGGATTTCAAAGGTATTGCGTATTTTGAATTGCTTCCAAGGAACCAAACCGTTAATTCGGACGTGTACTGTCGTCAGCTGGATAAATTAAGTGATGCACTCAAACAGAAGCATCTAGAATTTGTGAATCAAAGGTGTGTTTCACCATGATAACGCAAGACCACATACAAGTTTGATCACTCGTCGAAAATTGTTGCAGCTTGGACAGGATGTGTTATCACACCCACCATATTCGCCAGATCTGACTACCATTTGTTTTGTTCGCTGCAAAACGCCTTGAATGGTAAAATTTTCACTGCTGATGACGCTATCAAATCCTTCTTGCCGAAAGAAAAAACTTTGGAGCGAGGAATCATGAACTTGCCTGCGAGATGACAAAAAAGGTCATCACACAAACTGGACGATATGTTATTGACTAAAGTTTTTGTTTCCCATTCAAAATTCGCCTTTCATTTACACAGGAAAAAAAAAGCAATTTAGTTTTTGGTCAACCCAATATTTTTCAAGTTATTTGTGATGAAAGATTTCTTTGAACACAAAATAATATCACGTAAGATAGTGTTATGTTATGGTGAACACATTTTAGGAAATTATTAGTTAATTTCTCCCATTTACGATACCTGATTTTGTGCAGGGTGTTTCGAAATAATGACTTAAAAATTCTTTGAATTTTGGACGATTTTCATTGAAGTAATCACGACGAAATAGCAGACAAATGGTCACAGATTGTGAAGACTTTTTCAATTAATGACCTGCATGTAAAAAAACCGAACCCATCTGCCTTCGAAAATAAAACGATTAACCTATTTTTTTATTTCACGTTACTAACTAAGTGTTTCAGAAACGTCTCTGAGTTCGTACTAAATGCTACAGCACAAAAAATTAGGTCGGAAATATTAAGATGTCTGGAGCTGTTCACATCCTGTTGTAACATTTCCTCGGCATTTTCTAGCAGTATTTTCTTGGCATTGGCAACGAAAAGACTAAGCAATTAATCAGGTTGTGCAGGCATGAAGCATTTGATTGACATATTATCGCGATGTAGAGCCCTGGCTGATGACTCGAAAAGTTCATTTTCAGGAACAAAGAGAAATTTCTCAATGTTCTAGTTTCGAAATTCTCATTCTCTCTCTCTCTCTCTCTCTCTTCTCTCAAAGCAGTATTCTTGTCATAATCCCTTTAAACGAAAAGGGATATATGCGATGACGTCAAACTTGACGTCACGGGGCATTTTTTTCTTTCGTCCTTTACTTTTAGTGTAATATTTTAAACGTTTTTCCCTCGAGGTAAGAGCAGTCTTGATAATGACAAAAAACAAAATTAGGGAAAATTCGACAGCTGAAAAAACATTGTGTATCGATCCTTGCATTATTTTCGTAATCGTGAATTTAATTACACACGAAATCCTCCGACACTGCTGTGGGCGAAGAGAAAAGACTTCGTTTACAGAATCCCGTGAAAGGCTCATATTTAAAGAATATCTTCTGAAGGTAATCACTGTTTAAAGAGTTCTAATTTTGTTACGCTGAAGCAGTTCTTATTGTACCAGAAGGAGGGAGAAGCATCAGTGTAGTATAATTAAATAGGAAACGGTACTAATGTTAAAATGTCACATACGATGGAATGCCACTAGTATTATACACTGCTGTTTAAATGATAAAAATTACAACACATATACACTTGAGATATCGAAGTGGAATTTACATGCCACATTTCTTACGATACCAGGACAAGCCGCCAACTGTAACTCGGGTACAGTTGGCAAATTTTGAGCGAAGCTATTGCAAAATCTAAGCTCATTAAGGCGTCTATTATAACACATTCTAAAACACGAACACGTAAGATTTGTAACTTCCAGAACAAAAGTAAGAAACATCCTAAAAAAAGAAATACCTAAAATTTATCATGAACTACTTTTCTTCACGTTTGTTGTGATCAGGTTGCATGTAAACAAAGCGGAAAGACACACTCGGATCGGGAACCACGTTTTTCATTTTGTATCGCGAAAGACAGTCACACATATCCACAAAATTCCTTTTATTATTATAGATTAAGCAAGTGTCGAGCTAACAGACGCAGTCTTTCCATTTCTTCGTTTTTCAATTCAAACGATTTTTTTAAATTAATGTTAGGGAGCCGAATTTCGTAAAACGGTTCAAATAAAAGGCCATCTAGTTTTAATTGAAATTCCTCAATGACACAGAATTTCAGGAATCGAAAGGAGTCAAAACCTGACCATGGACGATGTCCAATTGCATGCACAAAATCGCGGTGATCGGATGTGTCATGTCGTACCTATGCCCGAACAACTAATTGTCTTGAGTCTCGTAAAGAGAGCTCCGCTCAACAAGAAAAGAACGATCAGAAGTACAGTACCGTAGGTGAAGAGGGGGATACAATATCCAGTACTCAGTGTACCCTCTATAAGCAGCAATAACGTCATGTACGAGGTGTGGCATTGTACTGAAGGTGTCCTGAATGTCTGTTTGTGGAATGTCTTGCTATTTCGCCTCAGAGTCATATTCGGTAGATGCCTGAGTAGCCTGACGAGGTAGTCTCCAAGCGACCATATCCGAGACATGTTCAATGGGCGATAAATCTAGTGAATGTGCAGGCCAAGGAGGAAATGCCACAAGTTGGGCATTCCGCGCCATATGTGGCCGAGCATTGTCTTGTTAAAAGGATGTAACTAGGATCCGTCTGCAGATAAGCTTCTGAAATGTTCTCAAAGTACTGCGGGCTGTTTATGGTCTTGGCAATGCGTATCAGGCGGGAACATGAACGAAATCCAATAACATTTCACGCCATAACATTCCGTGTCAAGGCAATATGATGCTTCGAAATGAAAACCTCCAGCATTCACCAGTGCGTCTCCGTACAAGGATCCTTACATTTTGTTGTTTTAGGTTAGACCGCGGCTCATGCGATGCTCATGCGATGTGTCAGTGTAACCTTTCTTTGCACGATTGCGGTCTCTGACGTAGGTAGTATATTGTCAATGGGTCGTAGCAACGAACGAAAAGCAACGATTCCTTCCTACAGCAAACAGCGTCTGTTGCGGACATCTCCTGGCGTGTGGCAGACCTCCTGTATTGCTGCAATGTTTGAGATGAGTCTATGAGGTCCTACACTGCCATACAGGTGCCGGGTTTCCCGTTCATTCGTACAACACTGCTCTCCAAGCACTATACTTCGGTGCTTCATACACTCCTTTTCCCACTGCTCTATACTCGCGCCACCGAGATTGCATAACTTTCGACAAAAGCGGCGATATCATGAAAAGACATCCCCCGCAGTCCTCTGCCTCCCTCAAAGTCTGACAACGGTACATACGAATTTCTTCTGTTGCAGCCTGTCATCGTCACTGGCTAGCATTGCAGCACTGCCCACATTCGCGCAATGCAATTATGAAAACACGTACTCTGCGGCCTGCTTTTGTACCTACACAATACCAGTTGAGAGGGCATGGCTCGCACACGAAATTTGGATCCACACTGCTACTGTAATTATTTGGATCTCCTATCTTGGCCTAGCCATTCATGCCAGTTTCGTTCCGATCGAAGCGGTTTTTCTTTGTGTTCACAATTTCAACACACTTCAGTGTATCATATTTGCGAAGGAGAACAGCTCAAAATTTGGAACTATTAGGTGCTTGAATTAATTCCCGCTGTTACCCAATAGAGCGCAGCAGTGGTGCGCTGTGACCCGGGTCACACGTGACCTCCCTTACGCACGCCCATACCGTCCGTAGACTGGGCGAAGCAGTGTGTGACACGCCATCGGAGGGCACAGAACACGAACGAGTTTGTATCGCATTCACGATGTCGAGATTTGTACCAAAAAAGGAGCATTTGCGGGAATTACTCTTCTGCTTTCATCTCAAGAAATCTGCAGCGGAAAGTCATCGTTTGCTAGTGCAGGCCTATGGGGAACATGCCCTACCGGAAACAACATGCAGAGAGTGGTTCCGACGCTTCAAAGCCAACGAATATGACGTGAAGGACAAAGAGCGCCCTGGGAAGTCGAAAGAAATTGAAGATGGCGCTTTGGAGGTCTTATTGGACGAGGATTCATGTCAGACGCTCCACGAGTTGTCTGAAACACTACGGATCGACGAGTCAACGGTTAGCAAACGTTTAAAGGCAATGGGAATGATGCAGAAGCTCGGAAATTGGATCCCACATGACAAGGTTATTCTTCTCCACGACAACGCTAGACCTCATGTCACCAAATCCGTGAAGGAACTCTTGGAGGCACTTGGCTGGGGCTTCTTACCCCACCAGCCTTATTTCCCAGACATTGCTCCCTTGGACTTCCATTTGTTCCGGTCGCTACAACATGGCCTGTCAGAGCAGCACTTCCTTTCTGTCGCGAATATCCAAAAATGGCTCGATGAATGGTTCGCCTCGAAAGAACCTTCATTTTTCTACCGCGGAATCCATTTGTTACCCCAACGGTGGGAAAGGGTCGTAGCTGCCAACGGACACTACTTTGAATAGACTATCCTGTATCGTTCTGTGGCAACAAACAGGTGTTTGTGTGGCAAAAAAACAGCGGGAACTAATTCAAGCACCTAATATAATGGGGCAAATGGTGCGATCGTCCATATTTTTTTATGTATTTGGTTGCGTCGCGTTCAGTGTTATGTGTTTAGTTGCATCGCGTTTGATGTATGGGTAATAGCATTGCTATTGTTGTTGTTGTTGATTGAAGGTTTAACGACCACCGTGAGCAACTCAATGGGCTATAAGCAGTCGCTCATCCCTAATTTAGTGCCACTGGTTCCAGGGAATGGCCAGTGCCGTAAGACAAACACAACATTCATGCCTCCCCGGGATTCGAACCCAGACCCATCTCGGACGAATGATCAGAAGCCATCGCTTAGACCATTGCTCCACCGGGGCGGCCAATAGCATTGTAACTAAATTATATAATGATTACAAATTCCTTTGGAGCAATGAAAGAAGTGAACTAATAATAAACATTAACGAAGTCAGTTTTGATGTTTATTGGAAATATTCATGAGAATTCAGCAATGTGGGAGAATGGCCATATTAATCACATTATTTTTTGGTGCAATCCTCTAGATTTAAATCACTTAGTGATTTCCACGAGGGCATATAAATAAATAGCTACCGATGACCTTTGGCGGCTGACTGGGGAAATATATAAATCAGAGTATGTTAAAGTTATTATACTCTCCTCGCTAGAAAGCATTGTTTGGCACAGGAATTTGACTGTAAAGGGAACATGCTGGAGAACAGATCCAAGTAAAAATGACGCCCGCCTGGAAACATGGTCTTACTCGGAGGTACGCGCGGTGATTAAGTTTAAAAGAAACATTGTTGAGCAATATACAGTGCGCAAGTAAGTAATGAAACTGAGTTTTTAAACCCCGGTAAAATACACAGGTCGGGAAGACACGTTTTTTATTAAGTCATTTAACATCTATGCGGTGGCAACGGCGTTTGCGTGGGAATTACGCAGATGATTATTTACGCCGCACGACGTCATTCAGTGGAAAGAACATAGTCACGGCTCTGGAGCAAAGAGCAAATATCCAGTTCTGTTTGAAAATCGGTAAAACTGCATCTGAGACAGTTGAATTGCTGAGTGATGTGTATGAGGCTAATTTCCTATATCGTGCACAAATATTCAGATGATATGCAAGTTTCAAGGAGGGGTGGGAAAATTTGGAAAATGACTAAAGACCCGGACTTCCAATTTGAGTGCGCACGTCTGAACCCATTGAGAAATTTCTCCAAAAGGTAAAAGTGATCATTGTGTACCCTTAAGGATGCTGGAATGTGAGCTCGGTGTTGATAACGAGACGATTCATCAAATTTTAGTGCAAGATTTGGAGGGGAGGGGAGAGTTCGTGCTCGTTTTGTGCTCCGAATTCTTTGTCAGACGACCAGAAACATACACGAGTGTAATACGCAAAAGACATCCTGGAGATTTCAGAAACAATGCAAAAAATTCTCCAAAGCATTGTGTCGGGTGACGAGACATTGTGTTTTCGTTTTGATCTTGTAAAGAAGCATCAGCGTGCTCAGTGAAAGTCGCCACATTCACACAAAGGAAAGAAGATCATTTTACAGTAGTCCAAAATCAAGACAATGCTTTTGTGCTTTTACAACAGCAAAGGAACGCTGTATCACGCGTTAATTTCTCAAGGTACAACTGTCACTGGCAATGCTTACACATCCATTTTGGATCGATTGTGGAAGAGGATTGCTCGTGTAAAGCCTGAGTACAGAAGCTGGCAATGGTTCCTTCTTTACGATAACGCACTCGTACACAGAGTAGTCAGTGTACAGCAATTTCTGACACGAAAATACGTGTGTGTGTGCTGAACCATATTCCCTGTTCTCCAGATTTGTCACCATGTGAGTACTTCCTTTTGCATAATTTAAAGCTGCCTTTAAAAGGAAAAGTTTTTCAAGGCATTGAAGACATACAAAGAACTGTGGCATCAGCTCTTCACTTTTTACCAAAACATGACCTTTGCACGTCCTTTCATTCGTTAGCCGATCGTGCCACTTCTTGTGGCAAAAGAACTTTTTGTGCTGATCGTGCCACTTCTTGTTAACGCAGGAGGAATGTACTTCGAACGAAATATATTCACGGAAGTTTTCCTGCTTTTCCATTAAAAAAAAAGTTCAATCTGGATATTTAATTGCCGCACTGTGTTCGACGCAAAGTTACCCGTCCGTCTTCTTGCACTAGAGCCTTCACACACAACACGTTGTTGCCCGTTATTGGCGTTGAATTCCTGTCACTGCATTTCTCAAGTTACAACACTTGCAATTTCTGGGCACACACGCTTCGAACGGTCACAACTTGAAGGCCGTAGACTTCTTGCAGTTGGTGATGAATCGCCGATGCCGGATTTCCGTGCCCGGAGCAACATAATCGCCGCTCGTACCTCCGAGTGAGACTATGTTTCCAGTCGGGTCGTCATCATCGCTGGAACCTGTTCTCTGTCACATTGCCTTTTTATCTGAACTTCTGTGCCAAACAACGCCCTCTGGTCAGGAGCGTGTCGTCATATCATTCAACCTAATCACCGCGCGTATCTCCGAGTGAGAATATGCTTCCAGTCGGCTGTGCCAAACAACACTGGTATCTGTTGTCCGGCACGTTGCCTTTTTATTCGAACTCGTGTGCCGAACAACGCCCTCTGGTCAGGAGTGTGTCGCTACATCATTCAACCTAATCACTACCTCCGAGTGAGATTATGCTTCCAGTCGGGTCATCTTCGTTGGAATCTGTTCTCCAGCACGTTGCTTTTTTATTCGAACTCCTATGCTAAACAACGCCCTCTGGTCAGGAGCGTGTCACCATATCATTCAACCTAATCACTGCGCGTACCTCCGAGTGAGACTATGCTTCCAGTCAGGTAGTCATCTTCGTTAGAATCTGTTTTCCAGCACGTTGCCTTTTTATTCGAACTCCTATGCCAAACAACGCCCTCTGGTCAGGAGCGTGTCGCCATATCATTCAACCTAATCACTGCGCGAACCGTGAGTGATACTGTTTCCAGTCGGGTCTTCAACTTTGCTGGAATCTGTTTTCCAGCACGTTGCCTTTTTATTCGAACTCCTGTGCCAAACAACGCCCTCTGATCAGGAGCTTGTCGTCACATCATTCAATCTAATCACTGTGCGTATCTCTGAGTGAGACTATGCTTCCAGTCGGGTCGTCATCTTCATTGGAGTCGGTTCTCCAGCAACTTACCCTTTAGTTTAAACTCCTTTAGCAACAACGCTGTCTAGTCGGGATAGTGCCAATGACTTTGAAAGATACGAATTTGCATATCCATGATCCGCCGCCAAAGGTAATTGAAAATTGCTCATTGATCAGCCTATGTATTTGAAACAGCATTTGGCCGCCTCGGTGGCGCAGTGGTCTAAGGCGCTGGCCTATGATCATTCGTCCGTAAGGGGTCCGGGTTCGAATCCCGGTGAGGCATGGATGTTGTGTTTGTCTTACGGCACTGGCTCTCTCCCTTCCCTGGAACCAGTGACCCTAAATTAGGGACGGGCGACTGCTTATAGCCCATTGAGTTGCTCACGGTGGTCGTTAAACCTCCAATCAAAAAAAAAAAAAAAAGAAACAGCATTTGCGCAAATTGTGTTTCGAACAATTTAATTAACCGTGTGCTTTTTGCCGATGAATTAGCATTTGTTTACAATAAGGTTTTGAAATTAACGAGTCTGATGCAGCATATATTTTATTAAAACACATTATGCTGCTGGAGAGAAATTGTTTGCTAAGTACTACGTCAAATATTTTAACTGCACTATCACTGCTGACTCAGCATTACCATAGAAACAGGGCAGAAAATATCCCTTTTATATTTTATGTGAAACTCAGACGTCAGGACAGGTATATACAGGTATTCGCGGCCGGTCAGGACAGGTATTCGGTTCGTCGTCAGGTCTTTAAAACAAAAACTGTCTAATACAGAGGTGAGTGAAAAATCTGTCGCGAAATTACAAACATATCAAGACGCAATACTTGTTAAAAATTCGTACGTATAGGAGATAATTACTTAGAGGCGTGCTGTCTCCGTACGATATCATCAAACCAACATCTCTGACTGTACAATAAAAAAACTTTATTTACAATAAAAGACATGATTTTAAAATATTTAAAAAATGGCAAGATCTTTCGGGGCTACAATAGCACCCGTCCTCAGGCCACCCAACAGTGCCACAAAGCATAGGGAAGTGCCGCAATATATAACCAGTCTCCCCCGTGAGACCCACAATACATTTGTTCAAAACCGCAGGTGATGCCAATTGAGAAAAACAGCAGAACAAAAGTAATATGTACAAATAATATAATCGATTAATTAAGGTCCTCTTCTTCAGTTTTTTGAATGGGAGAAGTAATTATTTTCTCCATTGTCTAGGAACAAAAACAGGTAAGTCCAAGTTACAACAGGTATTACCATAAGAGATTATATACAGACTCTCGGTAAAAAAGACGGTTTGTTTGTTCACTATGGAGGAGAGTACTATTGTATTAGGCCAATCGGGAGAGTAACCTCCCTGGCGAACAGCTGTAGTAAATGAAGTAGAAATTCAGTCAGTTCGAAGTGCATATTTATGTTCAGACAATCTAATGTTCAGACTTCTAAGGGTAGAACCTATGTAGTATTTGATATCTTCGTTAGGAGCCGAGGGAAGCAATGGGATACGATATATTCCTGCTTTATTCAAAGTGGCAACTTGATCTCTGTCGTTACGTATGGTAGAAAAAATGTTTTTGGTGCAAATTCCAAATTTAATATTATATTTATTACATACCTTCCGCAATATAGAAACTACGGGAGGGATGAAATCAACTTTACCAACGTATATAGGGGGAACGACTTCCTTGACAACGTCGTAAATCTTAGTCTTTCAAATTTCTGTAGAAGTTCCCGAAAGAAGCAGGCGGGATATCCAAATGAAACATGGCCATATCATTTGGATATCCCGCCTGCTTCTTTCGGGAACTTCTACAGAAATTTGAAAGACTAAGATTTACGACGTTGTCAAGGGAAGTCGTTCCCCCTATATACGTTGGTAAAGTTGATTTCATCCCTCCCGTAGTTTCTATATTGCGGAAGGTATGTAATAAATATAATATTAAATTTGGAATTTGCACCAAAAACATTTTTCTACCATACGTAACGACAGAGATCAAGTTGCCACTTTGAATAAAGCAGGAATATATCGTATCCCATTGCTTCCCTCGGCTCCTAACGAAGATATCAAATACTACATAGGTTCTACCCTTAGAAGTCTGAACATTAGATTGTCTGAACATAAATATGCACTTCGAACTGACTGAATTTCTACTTCATTTACTACAGCTGTTCGCCAGGGAGGTTACTCTCCCGATTGGCCTAATACAATAGTACTCTCCTCCATAGTGAACAAACAAACCGTCTTTTTTACCGAGAGTCTGTATATAATCTCTTATGGTAATACCTGTTGTAACTTGGACTTACCTGTTTTTGTTCCTAGACAATGGAGAAAAATAATTACTTCTCCCATTCAAAAAACTGAAGAAGAGGACCTTAATTAATCGATTATATTATTTGTACATATTACTTTTGTTCTGCTGTTTTTCTCAATTGGCATCACCTGCGGTTTTGAACAAATGTATTGTGGGTCTCACGGGGGAGACTGGTTATATATTGCGGCACTTCCCTATGCTTTGTGGCACTGTTGGGTGGCCTGAGGACGGGTGCTATTGTAGCCCCGAAAGATCTTGCCATTTTTTAAATATTTTAAAATCATGTCTTTTATTGTAAATAAAGTTTTTTTATTGTACAGTCAGAGATGTTGGTTTGATGATATCGTACGGAGACAGCACGCCTCTAAGTAATTATATCAAGACGCAATCATAAATTCTGCACTCCTGCTAGATCATGTGCGTTGCTTTCAAGAAATTACAAAATGAAATATACGATATTTACCCCATGGCTTTTACAACAACATCCCGTGTACTTTTGTTAGACAACAATTGATTAACACACGATTTACATAGA
Source organism: Macrothele yani (assembly GCA_039090855.1). NCBI lineage: Eukaryota > Metazoa > Arthropoda > Arachnida > Araneae > Macrothelidae > Macrothele > Macrothele yani. Next base: position 93,019,662 of record CM077013.1, read on the forward strand.
TGGCTCCTTGTCAAGGCTTCTCCTTTCCTTTAAAGCGCTAACCCCGGAATGGGGTGGTCTGTGAAGTGTTGTTCTGGCTGAGGGGACTAACTTGGAGGGGCAATATGCCTAAGTACATAACGGAATCTACGTAGCCAATGGATTTCTCATTTGCTGTCGGTAGAAGAATTCCAAAGAAGGGTAAAACACGAGATAAGCAAGTACATTTTTCATATCCTGTGTGATGTTTTTTAAATTAATTGTCTTCACTTAAAACATTACTTTTCGTACTCTCGGTGGTTCTTGTAACACTGGAGCTTCTTGATGTTATGTTCCAGATAACAAGCACGAGACCCTTAATTATACAATGAGCAGTAGTTGGTTTTCTAACGGCCAGAAGAGAAAAGTCTTCTGAATACTCACATAATTCGCATTCATTAGGTCTCTCAAGAATAACAGAATTAAAGGTACTTCAGTAGTCTCGACAACACTACTTCAAAATACTTCAACAAACTGAACCTCTGTAACATTAGGCTCAAAGTGTATATACATCACCATACAAATTTCATCCAATATACACGGTCGTATCAGAATAATATGATCACCCCTGGAATTACAGTGTACCCTCCCAGCGCGTCAGAATGCACGTGACAAGGTCGACCACATGGAGATATAAGCGGCCGGCCAGGGCAGATGAGCCATAGTGCGTTACGTGAGCACAATGTGTAGAGGCAGAGATTTGACGGACGCTCAAAAAGGAATGATCATAGGCTATCGCGCCAAGGGAGGGAAGCATCTCAGAAACAGCAGATTTCATGGGCTGTTCGCGAGGTGCTGTACTAAGGGTGTACCAAGAATAGACCGCTGGCACACCGAGTACATCCCAAAGGACATCTACCCCAGAGGAGAACGTCTCCTCCGTTGACTGGTAAAGGGCAATCCACGCGCAACAGTGCAGCAATTGACCACGCAAATGAGCGCTGGTGCACCCAGGTAAGTGTCCACGATAACAGTAGAGCGAATCCTGTTACGCATGGGTCTCCGGAGTCGACGTTGCGTTAAGGCACCAATGCTAACCCAGGTCCAACATCAGCGACGCCTGCAGTTCACATGGGACTACCGTCATTTGACAGTGGAAGAGTGGAAAAAATTGCCTTTTCCGACGAATCGAGGTTCTTACTCCACAGAAGTGGCGGATACGGCGTCAGGCAAACGAAACCCAACACTCAGGCATGCTTATCGGTCACGAACTGGCCGGTGGTGACAGTGTACATGTCTGGAGGGTGTTTTTCTGGTATGGCCTGGGACCGCTGGTACCACTGGATGGGTCCCTGAGCGCATATGGCTACCTGTCCTTCTTAGCTGAACACATGCATCCCTTCATGTAGGATGTTTAACACGGTGGTGATGGTGTCTACCAACAGGACAGTGCGCCGTGCCACGTCGTCAAGGGGTTGCGTGACTGGTTCCAGGAATACGGCATCGATGTCCCCGTTCTTTCTTGGCCAGCGAAATCACCCGATCTCAATCCCATAGAGCATTTGTGGAACTGTTTGGGTTGACAGGTTCGATGTGCCGACCCACAACCACGTCATCTCCGGGACCTCAGTATGAATGGACACGTGTGCCTCGTGCAACTTTCAAGGGCATCATTGCGTCGTTTCGCCGCTGTCATCCGGGCCAAGGGTGGTTATTCCCATTATTTAGGTAGATAATCATATTGTTCTGATAGGAACTGTGTTTGGTCTACAAGGTATAAACCAAGACTTCACTAATCTACCCACACTTTACGCTGCTCGCTCCACACGTTATTATTATTATTTTTTTTTATTGGAGGTTTAACGACCACCGTGAGCAACTCAAATGGGCTATAAGCAGTCGCCCGTCCCTAATTTAGGGTCACTGGTTCCAGGGAAGGGAGAGAGCCAGTGCCGTAAGACAAACACAACATCCATGCCTGACCGGGATTCGAACCCGGACCCCTTTCGGACGAATGATCAGAGGCCATCGCTTAGACCACTGCGCCACCGGGGCGGCCCACACGTTATATAGATCGTTCCTATCCTGCCAAAACATACACACATCATTCAACCTGTCCTCAAGACTGTTGCAACATGACATTCAGTGAGTGAGAAACATACAATTCTAAGGTTGAAATACTTACAGTGAATTCAAAAATTTCACGAGGAAACTAAAAATGAAACTGAAATTAGAATATACGTCAGCAAAATTTAAATGCAATTTTGTATGCAATCATACGAAATAGAAGCCGCGAATCGAATGCAATAAGTACTTTTTTTGTTTAAATGACACTATAACTGATCTCATTCCATATTCCAAAGCCACGTGCTACCCCGGTAGCAGAGGGGTCTGAGATACTGGCTTTCGATCGTTCGTTTAAGATGGGAAGCACAAGTCCCAGATTAGCCATTAGTGGCGTGCTTTTGATTTCTTTAAATTGGTCCCTTTCCTGGAAATAGTGAGCCCAAATTAGGATTGAGAGACTGTTTGTAGCTTTAGGAATGGCTCATGGTAGTCGTTAAACTCCGAAAGAAAATTCAAGGCTGGCGTGGGTAACGTACCCATATACACGCAATGTCGCGCTTACTTCGCAAGAAGACTCATACCATGCTGCACTAAGAAAAAGATTCAATGCCGTGTGATACTAGGGAGGATCGAAATGTAACGCACAGCAATTTTTTTCTCTTTGCAGTTTGGCAGACAACGAGTTTGAATATCGCGCTACAGACCGGTTTGGCTGGATCATGTGTCGCCGCGGTGAAGACAGTGTGAATAACGGCACACAGATCGTCGCGTTTGTTAGCGTCGTCTATACGAATGAAGAGCAACGCGGTGTGATCCGATTTTTTGTGGGCTAAACGGAAAACTCCGACGGAAATTCACAACTAAATGGTCGAAGTGTATGATAGTGATTTGCCTGGATCGCGGCAACATCTCCAGATGCTGCATTTTCTTTGCAAAGGGGCGTGCCAACCCTACCGATTCGTCACGTTCCGGTCGACCTGTAACTGCGTCATCCTCTACCACTGTGAGAGGCATTGAACAGGCAATTCTGAGTGACTGGCTGATCCATCTGCGCAGATTGGCACAGAAGTTCAATATTTCGTATGGTATAATGTACGATATTGTGCATGGCAAATTGTAATTTCGCAAGGCAGTGCGCGATGGGTGCACAAGAACTTGACAGACGACCAGAAGGGACAGAGAATGTCAATCTTGTACCACTTGATGCGTTACTCAGAAGTAGGGCATGAATTTCTGGCAGGCGTATTGACAGGCGATGAGTCACGTGCATACCACTACTCTTCTGAAACAAAGGACAGTATGGTATGGAAACATTCCTAGTCTCCGCTACCAAACAAAATTCAGAGTAACCCAATCTGCACAAAAGGTCCTCGAGACGGTGTTCTGGGACATGCATGGCGTTCCCCTGGTGGAGTTTCATCCAGCCGGGACCATTGTGCATGCCAAAACCTACGCTAGCACATTGACAAACTTGCGTCGTGCCCTTCGTGGCAAAAGACCCAACAGAGAGAGACGCTGCAAATGTCAGACTGCTTCACGACAACGCTCGCCCGCATGTTGCACAACACGTTCGTGACAAAATTGCGCAATTTGGCTGGGAGGTGCTCCAGAACCCAGACCTGGCTCCTTCGGTCTTTCATCTCTTTGGTCCCTTGAAAGATTTCTGAGCTGCCAAAGCTTCGATTCGCCCGACGAAATCAAATCGGTTGTTCACAGGTGGCTAAAGGCCCAGAAAACGGAATTTTATGAACAAGGTATACTAAACCTGGTATCACGCTGGGGTAAATGTCTCGAGTGTCTCGGTTCTTATTTTGAAAAATAGCTAATAAATGTAGTTTCACCGTGCAAATGTTTTATTTGCCTATATACACTGGCGGAAAGTGAAAAAAGAACACCAAGAAGGAATTGGCGGACGATCATGAAATTTACATATGTTAATGGGGTCGAGTTTACGTAGGTGTGATGTTAATTTCGGGACCAGCCGGTGAGCGCTTACGCCACAGCACGGCATAATATGTAAATTATCGTCGGTGGTATTTAAGGAGTACGGCGAAGTGAATGTAATCAGTCGTCGGCGTACGGACACGTGCGAAGACCCTGAAGAAGCTGCAATGCCTGGACATGAAAGACGTGTACGATTTCAACAGATATCGGACTTTGAGCGAGGTCGTCTAATCGGACTCAGCGAGGCCGGGTGGTCGTATCGTCGTATTGCAGAGCGAATTGGACGGGAAGTATCGGTGGTGGTACGATGGTGGCGTAGATGGTCCGAGGAATATTCCCACACGAAAAGACGTGGAACCGGGATTCACAGACGGACTGATGAGGGGACCGATCGACGCATAAGAAGAGCGGCGTTGTCAAGCAGAACATCCACTGCGGCGCAAATCCGAGCTGCCGTTGCACCTGAGGTGACTGTGCGAACAATCCGCAACCGTCTACTGGATGCAGGACTACGTGCACGTGTGCCTATGGCATGTGTACCTCTGACTCCAGCCCACCGTCAGGCACGGCTGCAGTGGTATCTCCAACGTCTGCACTGGAGAACGCAATGGCGACTGTCAGGTTCAGGGATGAAAGCAGATTCTGCTTGGGAGCCTACGATGGAGGTATGCGGGTTCGCAGACGCACAGGGGAGTGTCTCCACCCTTCTTGCATCCGCCAGCGACACACAGGGTCTACACCTGGTTTCCTGGTGCGGGGAGTGATAAGCTATCGCTCCCGCACACAACTAGTGTTTGTACCGAGTACGTTAAGCAACACCTCCTACATCAACAACATCATTCAGCCCGTTGTTGTGCCATTTGTAAGGTCGGTCCATCGTGGTGTTTTCCAGCAAGATAACGCACGCCCACACATGGCACGTGCAACGCAACATGCACTTCAGGGTGTGAGACAACTTCCATGGCCTGCACGTTTACCGGATTTGTCCCCCATTGAGCACGTGTGGGATTTTATGGGGCAACGACTTATCTGGTCTCCACGACCATCCCCGATTTACACGTCCAGGTTGAGGATGCTTGGAACTCAATACCCCAAACTTGCATCCAACATCTGTACGACAGACTCCATGCCAGAATTGCACAGTGTGACGCAGTTCATGGCGGTTCAACCTCGTACTAACCATGTTACATGGAAATGTTATTTTTCAGTTTACCAGCAAATACAGCTGTATTTTGCCATAATGTTTTGATCACGTTATCCTCTGTATTCCGTTATTATGCTGTATAAATTTCGTTGGTACCAGACGTCTCCTTCTTGGTGTTCTTTTTCACTTTCCGCCAGTGTATTAAACTGTTGCCAAAAAAAAAATAGTATGCGTTATTTTTCGATTCTTTACGAATTGAAAGTATGTTCAAGTGTCTAGAGTGGTTCTGTTTCCAGGGAGAGGTTAGAATTTTTTTGACAATTTCTAAAATAGCACAGAGATTCATAAAAACCTGCTAACGATTTTATGACATATCGAAAACGGAGTAAAAAATTATTTGACAGGAATATCCATCTTTTTCTTTCTTAATTTTTTTGTACAATTTCTATGAAAATAAAAATCAGTGCTTCGTTCTAAAAATAAGTTGCGGTGGGCGAAGAGGATGGCGTTAATGTGTTTTCAGGAAGCTGTTAGAGACCAAAAGAATTAGATTGTTATCTGCTGCTTCGACTGCTCTTTAAACAGGAGCAGCTCGTCCTGTCAGCTGTTAATCTCTTCTCCTCTCGTCTCTCTAAAACTTCATGACTTTCAGCTCTCGAAGGGAAATTTTTGAGGAGGAAATATAGGATATTATGACTAGTAATATTTTATGATCGATTATTAGCAAAATAATTTTTATCAGACTGAAAAAAATGTCTTAGCATGGTTACTTCAAAATATAAAAAAATTCTACTGCAACACTCACAACGAGAAATTTGGTACATAAACAAGAACAATAATCACTTCAAAAATATCAGCTGTTTTATCATTTTTTTCTTTGCAAGCTCTGCCGAAAGAATTTTTACTGTAATTAAGGAGGTTTTTAAATATCTATTGAAAAATGAAGTACAAGGCTTCCTGACGGCCTTTGGAGAAAAGTATATGCGAAAAAAAATTTTTCAAAATTTCACCTTTTCTCCTGAGTTGCGGACAAAAATTGTTTCGTTGTTACTGAAATTATCTCTTTAGAACTCCACTTAAAAGTTTCAAAATTTTAGGTCCCTTAGCGAGATAACTTTGAGTTATGTAAATAAGTGAAATTTTTTATGCACGTGAATTATGATCTCTTGTTTCGTCCTATCAGGTAAAAAAAATTCCTTTGAAAATCTCATAAGAAAATCAACTCAGTTTGCACTGACAGATAGACAGACGCAGGGAAGGACAGACAAAGCCTGTGGTCTCCAACTTTAAGGAAAGAGAGAGGCAGCTCCATTTAAAATCTGACTTCTGTTGAAGAGCTACTAATTAAAATTTTCGAACAAGCTGGGACGTAATGTATTAAAAACTGCTGAAGTGTGTGTGTGTGTGTGTGTGTGTGTGTGTGTGTGTGTGTGTGGTGGTGGGGGGGGGGGTGCGCTCGTGCGTGGAAAGGCATCGAGTTGACATTTAAAATTAAAATAGTGTATGTTTGTTATTTTAATAAAAATATAATTTTGAAATTATAAGAAAAGAAATAAATATTGTTCAGTGATAAGAAGGATTATTCCTCTTCATCAGCTCGATGGAACACAAATGGGCAGCAAGAGATCAGAACACCCCAAAACCTGCTTTTCCGGAACATTCAGATCAGATCAGATGTAGAGGATTTTAGGAAGAGAGTGCCTGACCCCAGGTCTTAAACAACCCTTAGAAATAGGAAGCTAGTGGATTTCGGATAGAGTGCCCGATAGGAAAGTGACACGGAAGCGAGGCAGAAAGGGGGAGGAAGACGCCCTTATTTATTACCTGGAGGCCAGTACCCGAGGTCCGACGGCTTAATGTGCCCATCCGACGCACGGCGGGTATTTAGTGGTTCGAACGTTCGTACCTGCCCAAGATCGAACCTGAGGTTATCTCCACGGCAGTCACGAACGCTGACCACTAGGCCACCCGCGGCCGCGGAACATTCAACTGATCCAAACCGTGTTAAATAGGAAGATACCAAATGAATTTTTAAATCTTTCCTACATGTCGATATACGTGAGTCATTGGAGATCTTCAACAACAAAAAATCATATTTTAAACAGAGATTTAGGCCCAGTGGCAAACATTCTGAACTTATGGGAAACTATCCTTAACACACGGGATGATGAACGCACCTGATTTAAATTGGTCATTCATAATGTCCTACAATCGTGTGACACTACGTGGTAATCGCATATACGGTCCTCTATGTGACTTCTCCCATTCGACCAATGAGAAGCGTTGTTCGAAAAAGTGTCTCCTTCCACTGTGTTTTTTATTTGACGTTTGATTCCTAAAGTTCGCTTTGTGTTGTCGGTTAGTGCGTGCAAGATTTGTGTTGATAATTTTGTGCAATTTAACTGTTAAAATAATAGTTAAAATGAATTTTGGTTTTCGTCATTCTATTAATGATTATTTTGGATACGTTTTTTCAGTAAAAGACGCTATTATAAAAAAATTCTTCTAATAAACGTTATATTAAAAAATGTGGTGCAATGTCAAGGTCGTTCATTCAACAAAACTAAGCTGGAAGCAATCCACGATCATGACTTCTCAAGTAGTAAAAGTATAAAGTTAAAAAAAAAAAAATTGTACAGCATAAATCCATCTGAAAGAAATTTTAAAGTTTCCTTCATACATGTCTAGTGACACAGGTGTCAGTAGTAAGAGTGTGTCAAGAATACTAAGAAAGGCTTTGGAAAAGGAAGAGGTGCTCAATGTTGAAAAACGCATTTACATTAACTTGCTCTCATTAAAAATTTCCATCATTATATGATATGGTGTAAATGTAGTTAATTTTATTGATTTCCATGTAGTTTTATTTTTATTGTTTATTTTTCTTTATTTTTATTATTTATTTTTATTTTATTTCCATATAATTTTATTTATTTGATATTTGCTCTGGTTAAATATTATTATATTTTTGTGTGACCTCATCATTCCGGTGTAAACAACACTGGGAAATCGTTGAATCAAAATCTCTAACATTGATTATTGAAAATAATAAGGTATTCGAAGATAAAACACTGAATAAAGCTGTAAAATTGTCATCAAAGGACCACTTTTCGTCAGGTACAAAAAATCACAGTGGAAAGCGACACCATTTCTAATAACGCGTATCATTGGTCGAATGGGAGACGTCACATAAGGGACCGTATATGTGATTACCACGGAGTGTCCCACGATTGTATGACATTATACATGACCATTTCAATTACGTCACTACGAGTCTATTTCTACTGTTTCTTTTGTCAAACTGCCTTTCATTGTTATACCTGCTGCTGATCAAGCCATAGCTGTAGTTCTATCGAAATATGTAAAGCGCTTTATTGTTTTGTAAGCTTTTTAGCTTACTGATGCCTTTTGTGAGTAAAAAAAAAAAGGGGGGATCCTCGGTACTTCCTCACTAATGCAAGGAGGCATTTAAACGTTCTTGACATGCATTTTGAAGAACAAAATCCATCGCACTAACCTCAACGAAACTTCTTCAAAGTATTCCTTTCCAGCATCGAACGTCTATGCCAATTCTGGAAAGATACTCCTATTAGGAAATACTTCGCAATTATGAATGAATCCATTTTGTGGTGTCTTGCACCCTTGACAAAAGAACTTTCTGGGATGTTCCTTTTTATTTTTGGAAACAAATAGTGCGTGGTGCAAGATCACGTGAATATGCAAGAAGAGCGGCTCTCGGGTTTTTTTTGTACTCAAGATTAACCCAATTGACACGCCGGGTTTTTTCAGCGTTTTGTACTCCTGAAAAATGACTTCCTAGGATGTTCTTTTTTAATTTTTGGAAATAACCAAATATCGCAAGGCGCAAGATTGGGTGCAGGCTGTTGGATTTTTCCTGCTCAAGATTAACCGTAATTTGCCGGGTTTTGTAAGCATTGGCATTGTCACGAGAAAGTAAAACCTTCTACACGCCTGTTATTGGACTTTGATCCTTGATATCCTTAAACATTTTGGACTAAACAGTGTTGGTTTGCTATTAGCCTTTTTCGTCACTCTTCCTTGAAAGAAATTTTTGTCGGAGGATGCGGTTCATCTTCTGCAACCCAAACATGGTTGTCGCTATTTCTGAGAGCTGTATAGTTGTTAACCGTTTTAGGCTATTAGGTTCGAACATGGCCTAATACTCTAGTCTTTATTATTATTTTGCTTTGTTATTCTGCCAGTTTATGCGGTACCCATTTGGCACAGATCTTGTGGAACTCTAATACCGATGAATAATTGTTTCCACAATGCTAATCGATAAACCGATATCAAAACTAATTATCTGAATAGCGATGTGTGGGTTTTTCTTAATGAGTTCACGAACAGCAGCCATGGTTCTCTCGCTCTTTTACGTCCTCCTCCGGCCTTCTTTATGCAAGTCTGCCTTCGAAGCTCTGCAGAGAGCCGCGGATGGCTCAGTGGTTAGCGATTCAGACTACCGATGGAGGGTCACCAGGTTCAAGCCTGCGCTGATCTTCCAGAGGTGGCGGGATTTGTTAAACAATAGCTCAATATCCGCCGTGCATCGGATGCGTACGTTAAATTACGGCCCCCGGGTTTGGACTCCCCGGTTACGTTGGATATCCGTTCCTACTCCCCCCCCCCCCTCTACTCTTTCAACCATCTAAGAGCAACATTGCACTTGTAAGGTGGCGCCATCTACTGTGTTATCTCTCACTCACAAACTGTTCTGTCATAGTCGCTAGACTTACTCACTCCTTCCGTTCCTGTGCCATGCCCAAAAGGCGGATCCGTAGTAGGTGGTTTGGGCCTAAACCCTTTCTGTGTACGGAAGTCCTACATGAAAATGCCTAGTCGAGTCGAAGCTCTGCCGTTCTACATTGAATTTGCGGATCCATCCCGTAACAGTGCCAAATGAACAGGCACATTCTCCAGATACTCGTACTTGTGATAAATCGGCATGGAATTTTTCTTGCGTTGTCCTCAAGCTGCATACTTAGGAAAATTTAAAATTTTCCCACGACTTTAGTAGGCTCCTTAAGAGCCAAAGCGCACATAATTCCCAGATCGAACTTTAAGCTCCGCCAGTAAGCAGAAAAATTGTTTCTTATCATGTAGTCAGCGGCAGCTCGTGGTATAACAAACAGGTAGAGCACACGTAAGGAGAACTGATATATTAGTATTTTTATATGCTTCACAACGGCATTAAAAGTAACTCAACAAACATACCAAAAAAAAAAAAAAAAAATCCGGCATTGAACTCAGAGTCCGATTGATCATGTTCTCGCAGAGCAAGTTCGAAAGCGCCACAGAAACGAACACAGTTTTTAAGATTTGGCCACATAAGTCGATTATTTTTCACGTTTTCGTTTTACTGTTGAATTTGCCACCTATAACTAGGACCTAATTGCGATCTTATGTTTGCCCTAACAAGTACATCCAAAATCAGTAAATTATTCTTATGTGCAGGGGACATATCATGCTTCTGAATTTCTTCAGCAAAATGTCATAAACATGGGAAGGAAAGCATAGCATTTTATGTCACAGCCGCATAACCGTTCACTCGTATTATATGTTTCAGAACTGCACTTCCTGATTTGCTCAGTACTTTAAATTTTTGCTGCAATTTAGGATCGGCTTAGGCTGACCCACAGTGTTTCAATTTCCAATTTCTGTTCCAACGAATACGAGAAGAACGTATGTTTCAGCGAATAATCAACAGTATTCATGATTATGAGAAACAACATTCAGCTTCTCATCTTTTATTAATTATATAACGACATTAAGATATCGGACACTGTTTCACCGATGAAACGGAAGAATGGCACTAGTAAAATAATGCAGACCGGAGCGATTATTCCCGGTAACAAAACGAGAATAGGTACCGTCGAGAGATTGAGATTTATGTACTGGATTTTAAGAAGGTAGTGTCTGACCTCATGTCTTAAACAAACCTTAGAAGTAAGAGTGTCCGACAGGAAAGTGACACCTGGGTAGAAAGGGAGAGGAAAATGCCCTTATCAATAACCAGGGGCGCCAGTTCCCAATGTTCGATGGTTTAACGTGCCCATCCGAAGCATGACGGATATTTAGTGGTTCGAGCATTCGTACCTTCCTGGTATCGATCCCGGGACTTTTTCCGTGGCAGTCACGATCGATCCGAGACATTTTCGAATTGATCCCGAGACTTTTTCGTATTGATCCCGAGACTTTTTCCGTGGCAACCATTAGGCCATCCGCGGTCCTAGACGCCGTGGAAATGTGCTCCGATGCTTTTCTACCAAGATTGGCCTAGATTCCAGCTGATTGATTAACTGCGCATGTTCTAATACTCCTGAGCCGGAGCAGCAAGATATTGTGCTCAACCGAAGCAGAATTCACGGTTGTACATGAGACGTGGTGGAAAACCTTGAATGTTTAACTGCCCAGAAAAGCAGGCTAATTTTACTGCCGTAACGATGCTGTTCAGAACATACACTGGTGGAAAGTGAAAAAAGAACACCAATAAGGAGACGTCTGATACCAACGAAATTTATACAGCATAATAACGGAATACAGAGGATAACGTGATCAAAACATTATGGCAAAATACAGCTGTATTTGCTGGTAAACTGAAAAATAACATTTCCATGTAACATGGTTAGTACGAGGTTGAACCGCCATGAACTGCGTCACACTGTGCAGTTCTGGCATGGAGTCTGTCGTACAGATGTTGGATGTAAGTTTGGGGTATCGAGTTCCAAGCATCCTCAACCTGGACGCGTAAATCAGGGATGGTGGTGGCTGGCCGTGGAGACCGGATAAGTTGTTGTCCCACAAAATCAGACACGTGCTCAATGGGCGGACAAATCCAGTGAACGTGCAGGCCATGAAAGTTGTCTCACACCCTGAAGTGCATGTTGCGTTGCACGTGCCGTGTGTGGGCGTGCGTTATCTTGCTGGAAAACACCACGATGGACCGACCTTACAAATGGCACAACAACGGGCTGAATGATGTTGTTGATGTAGGAGGTGCTGTTTAACGTACCCGGTACAAACACTTGTTGTGTACGGGAGCGATAGATGATCACTCCCCACACCAGGAGACCAGGTATAGGCCCTGTGTGTCGCTGGAGAATGCAAGAAGGGTGGAGACGCTCGCCCTGTGCGTCTGCGAACCCGCATACGGCCATCAGAGGCTCCCAAGCAAAATCTGCTTTCATCGCTGAACACGACAGATCGCCATTTCGTTTTCCAGTGCAGACGTTGGTGATACCGCTGCAGCCGTGCTTGACGGCGGGCTGGAGACAGAGGTACACAAGCCATAGGCACACGTGCACGTAGTCCTGCATCCAGTAGACGGTTGCGTATTGTTCTCACAGTCATCTCAGGTGCAACGGCAGCTTGGATTTGCGTCGCAGTGGATGTTCTGCTTGACAACGCCGCTCTTCTTATGCGTCGATCGGTCCCCTCATCAGTCCGTCTGTGACTTCCGGTTCCACGTCTTCTCTTGCGGGAATATTCCTCGGACCATCTACGCCACCATCGTACCACCACCGATACTTCCCGTCCAATTCGCACCGCAATACGACGATACGACCACCCGGCCTCGCGGAGTCCGACTAGACGACCTCGCTCAAAGTCCGATAACTGCTGAAATCGTCCACGTCTTCCATGTCCAGGCATTGCAGCTTCTTCAAGGTCTTCGCAAGTGTCCGTACGCCGACGACTGATTACATTCACTTCGCCGTACTGTTAAAATACCACCGACGATAATTTGCATATTATGCCTTGCTGTGGCGTAAGCGCTCACCGGTTGGTCCCGAAATTAACATCACACCTACGTAAACACGACCCCATTAGCATATGTAAATTTCATGATCGTCCGCCAATTCCTTCTTGGTGTTCTTTTATCACTTTCCGGCAGTGTATAATAGCATGTTAATTAAATATTTTTCAAATCTGTACCCTCACGGAATTTTTTAAATCTTAATTTTTTTAGTTAATCTAACACAATTTCTTGAAAAACAAAGTGGCGTGTAGTGTACATGCTCATGTACTCCTAAAGGCGAGCTGCCGCTGCATGAATTGGCAAATTTAGATAAGCTTCCACAAAAGGCATAGCTTGTTAACTTCGGACGAATGAGTGTAAATCCAAAGCAAGTGTGAAAAACGTTTTGAATATCATACGTAAGATAAGCACATTTATATTTGACCAGAAACGATAGCATCTCTTCTTTCTTCTTTAATAACCGAGGATCTTTCTTCTTTAATAACGGAGGAATTCGTGTTTATCTTTGGCTACGGCTTCTTTGAGCTCCGTTAGAAATTAAGAAAGTATGTCTCCCTCTGGTCCATGAAATGACAAGAGTTTCTTCATGTTTCCCAATTAATCCAGAATATTTTTTTTTACTTTGCGAAGCAACGAGTTTGTTCATAACTCCGTATCTACCAATCGAACGCTGTTTTTTTTTTTTTTTGTGCTATGATGAAAAAGATTATTTCTTTTATCTTCGCTACTCACGAAATATCGTTATTGTACATCTAGCCGCCAGCAATCTTCATTCAGCATCATTTCGTTTTAATAAGATACGGAATAAAAGCATCAAATGAAAATTTTGTCTATTTTTAGATATTTTGTTAGGCCTTTAAATTCCAATATATGATAAAGGGAAAATCCTTTACAGATATACTGCATTACATAGGAAAGATTTTAGGGAGAGATTTTGATTTATTTCTGCTAACCAAATAATGTTGCAAAAAGAAACGTAATATTTCGCAAAATATTCTTCCTTCCCGTAGTCTTATCTCAAGAATCAATAAAATTTCCAATGAACTAGAAAAAAAAAAAGAAGGGAAGTATGGAGGGGGCAAAAGCCGACGTCTCATGTTCATCTAAAGGATTCTTTTCTCTGGACTTTCTCTTTCTTCTCTTAACTTTTTTTTTCTTCTGGAATCCATTCCCCCTCTTTCTTCGTCGTTCTTCAGCAGCGATCTTTGAGCTGTTCGAAGGCTAAACTTCATTACGCGGAACCCAGGGCCCCCAGCGCCGCTAGCGACACGAATTGATGCCCGTGCAATTTTCCGCCTTGTTCCTGAGGAAAACAACTCAGAGACAATGCAGGTATTCTTTCTCATCTCGGAAGGCTGGACAGATGGTGGCTATGGAGTTCCCAAATACAATTTGCACAGAGATCACTACGCAGCGCAACAGCTACCAGTGAGAGTGAACGCGCTCATGTTTGCCAAGAAGCATATTTGTTACGGTAAATTTAATCCAGAAAATCAAGAAAAAAAAAAAAGGCGAGAGAAAGAAAAACTACGGATCGAAAAATAATTCTCATTAAGCAAGAAATAATGCTCATGAGGAGCTGGAGTATCTGCAGAAGCAAAACGACAAAACGCGATGAATAAATTTAAAAAGTCAGACGAGAACCTGAACCGTTTGCATTGATTTTTGACGCACCGTTTTTTTTTTTTATTCCTAAATTCTCATTAAAATGATACTTGTTATAAAAAAATAAGATTGTGGTACGTAGATGAAATAATTCCACAGTGAACACTTAGTAACCTTTCCGTGAATGCCTTGAAGAAAGATTGCAGAGGAAGTACACAAGTAATAATTCTTAAAATCGCCCCGAAGTGCCCATGGAAAACCGAATCATTAAAAAACCGAGATAGTACCCTGGTACTCTTTATAGATAATTTATGCTATGCATCTTTCGCATGCGAGATCTTTGTGGGTGTAAAATCAAACTACTGATACATCGCCGCACCGGTGACGCAGTGGTCTGAGCGATGGCTTTTGACAAATCGTCCCTGAAGGGTCCGGGTTCGAATACCTGTGAGGCATGGGAGATGTGTTTGTTTTACGGCACTGGCTTTCTGCCTCCCCTGGAACCAGTGGCCCTAAATTAGGGACGGGTGATTGCTTATAGCCCACTGAGTTGTTCACGGTGGTCGTTAAACCTTCAATAAATATATACACTATCTACCAAGAAGTAATTGGACACCTGTGATAGCAAAGGAAAACGAAGTTTATTCACCTTCAATAGTTGGTGTAGCCTCCACTAGCGGCAATTACGCACGTGAGGCAGTAGAACTACGGTACAATAGCGGACACCAGTGACTAAACCTCCTTGGAAGATGTGGATGTCAGTACGGCTACCAAGCATGATACCGCCCCAAACGAGGACCCGCCACTTCCAAACCGGTCTCTTTCGATGATGTTGGAGGTGTGATTGCGTGTTCCCTGCTCTCTCCAGATGCGTATACGTCCAGAATCGCTCGTCAGACTAAATCGGCTCTCATCCGTAAAGAGAACTCGACCCCATTGCTGATGTGTCCAGTTCTTTTGTTCCTGGCACCACAGAAACCGCCGTCTCCAATGAGCAGGCGTTAATGGCACACACCGTACTGGTCGTCGTGCAAATAGACCACCTTTGTGCAGCCTCCTGGCCACGGTAAAACGCGATAACGGACGTCCAGTTGTCTGTTGCATGTGCCTTGCGATTTCTCCCGCTGTCTGTCTCTTCTCGCTTGTAGGACAATATAACGATCGTCCGCCGCTGTGGATGCTCGTGGACGACCACTGCTAAACTTTCGGACAGCTGTTTCTCTCATTTGAAATGCTCTCCAAGCTCGTGAAACGATGCTGTGAGCGATCCCGAACACCTTGGACATACTAGTCACACTTCGACCTTCTTCCAGCTTTTCAATGACGCGACCTCGGGTAAAGTCATCCAGATGTCGTCTACTGGATTGCCTGTTGGCCATATCACACGGTTTCGGCAATTCGACGTCGTTCAAACCGATGTTCACCGTGCAATAGCTTTCACCGAATTGCTGAGCGTACACCTCCTGTGTGCTTTATGCCCTTCCGACACTCCCCTCCCCACCCTACGTCATGCTGCATATATGCGCATGCCCTACCGACCGGACCCTAGAGTATCTCCTGAGTGGTCTTTCGGTCCGTTCTGCCTGCTCGTTCCGCTGTTATGCTAATTCTCCTCTTCGTCCTTAATTTTTGCACACCAGTGTAAATCCTGCAACGTAGTCAGGGGTGACCATATACCCTACTAAAAAGTGGATTTTTCTTGGCAGCCCCCTTTCTCATAGACGTTTCTGTCTTGTGTCCAGTTGTGCTCGAAGCTACCTTTTCAATATAGTGTCTTTGTATCTTTTGGATTCCTTGTTTGGACGGTTTTGCTCACTTGTCCCATATTCTTACATCTTGGGGATCTTATGGTATGATTTGAGTCGATGTGGAGCACTTCTGCAGGACGTTACATTCGAAAAACCGTTTCGTCCCTAATTTTTGTACGCCAGTGTATCTACATGTATATTCGGTTGGAGTTGTGAAATTTTGTTTTTACCTGCATTCGGTTGAAGTTGTAGAAGCTTTTCAAAAGTATTTTGAGTCGATGAATACGGGATACTATATCCCCTGTTATAAATTAGGTCATCTGTTCTTTCCCTTCTCATTGTGCTGTTCCTTGGGAGCGCCTTGCCCCAAGCACTTCTACGTTCCATTTCCAAACATGGAATATAGTGAAATCATCTAGGAGTTCAGGACCGGATGGAACTTTTGCGAGGCCCAGGAAGAAATTTCATAGCGGGACCTTGAGCAAAATCTCATTGCTAGCCCTAGAAAATATATCTCATACTTTAATAAAGTCGTTACATGAAAAATGTAGTCCGTAAAGAACACACATGAAAACTATGGTAAATAAAAGGTGATTATCTGAAAGAAGTGTTTGCGTTAAGTTTAACAAAAAGTTCTTAATCCGGATTAAAAGTGCAGAGAGAGAGAGAGGAAACCAGTTGTCCGAAGAAGAAAAAAAAAAGAAGGGGGGATGGGGTCCGAGCAGCTGCGGAGATGATTTGATATGGGGTACTGTCATTCAGTGGAAGTGAACGCAAAATGGAACATCAATTGTAAACAACGCCACTATTTTTATATACGAATATATCTAGTGTGTGTGTGTGGTCATGTTGGTATGGTAAATATATGTTAGATGTTCTTATTGTGTGTTTAGTGAATGATTAAGTCGACTTCGGAATTACTAGAAGGATTATAGTTGCTGTGTGAATAATCTCCAGCGGCGGCATCGAAGGTACTCTTGTCAGCTGGTTCCAGCGTTCTCGACCCCCCAGGATATACACGAGTCGGCGATCATAATTGGATGGCAAGTAAGAAGTCTCTTTACTTCAACCCTGTGCAGGCTTGATTTTGAATGAACGACGACATAACACCAGTAAGAATGATCAAAATCTACGATTTTCTTTCCGGGGAGAGGGATTTATAGTTTCATTGTGATACTTGCATAATCTTCCTCGCAATACGAAAAAAAAAATATAAAGTATAACTACACTGCTGGCCACCCAAAATGCTACACCAAGAAGGAAGCATCTGATTGGCCTGAAATTTGCAACATGCGTCGCCTGCAAGAGGACATGCAAACGATTAGCATTGTAGGGCATATGCAAACCATGTTAATTGGTCCCGAAATTAACATCACACCTACGTAAACATGACCCCATTAGCATATGTAAATTTCATAATCGTCCGCCAATTCCTTCTTGGTGTTCTTTTATCACTTTCCGGCAGTGTATAATAGCATGTTAATTAAATATTTTTCAAATCTGTACCCTCACGGAATTTTTTAAATCTTAATTTTTTTAGTTAATCTAACACAATTTCTTGAAAAAAATGGCGTGTAGTGTACATGCTCATGTACTCCTAAAGACGAGCTGCCGCTGCATGAATTGGCAAATTTAGACAAGCTTCCACAAAAGGCATAGCTTGTTAACTTCGGACGAATGAGTGTAAATCCAAAGCAAGTGTGAAAAACGTTTTGAATATCATACGTAAGATAAGCACATTTATATTTGACCAGAAACGATAGCATCTCTTCTTTCTTCTTTAATAACCGAGGATCTTTCTTCTTTAATAACCGAGGAATTCGTGTTTATCTTTGGCTACGGCTTCTTTGAGCTCCGTTAGAAATTAAGAAAGTATGTCTCCCTCTGGTCCATGAAATGACAAGAGTTTCTTCATGTTTCCCAATTAATCCAGAATATTTTTTTTTACTTTGCGAAGCAACGAGTTTGTTCATAACTCCGTATCTACCAATGGAACGCTGTTTTTTTTTGTTTTTTTGTGCAATGATGAAAAAGATTATTTCTTATATCTTCGCTACTCACGAAATATCGTTATTGTACATCTAGCAGCCAGCAATCTTCATTCAGCATCATTTCTTTTTAATAAGATACGGAATAAAAGCATCAAATGAAAATTTTGTCTATTTTTAGATATTTTGTTAGGCCTTTAAATTCCAATATATGATAAAGGGAAAATCCTTTACAGATATATACCGCATTACATAGGAAAGATTTTAGGGAGAGATTTTGATTTATTTCTGCTAACCAAATAATGTTGCAAAAAGAAACGTAATATTTCGCAAAATATTCTTCCTTCCCGTAGTCTTATCTCAAGAATCAATAAAATTTCCAATGAACTAGAAAAAAAAAAAGAAGGGAAGTATGGAGGGGGCAAAAGCCGACGTCTCATGTTCATCTAAAGGATTCTTTTCTCTGGACTTTCTCTTTCTTCTCTTAACTTTTTTTTTCTTCTGGAATCCATTCCCCCTCTTTCTTCGTCGTTCTTCAGCAGCGATCTTTGAGCTGTTCGAAGGCTAAACTTCATTACGCGGAACCCAGGGCCCCCAGCGCCGCTAGCGACACGAATTGATGCCCGTGCAATTTTCCGCCTTGTTCCTGAGGAAAACAACTCAGAGACAATGCAGGTATTCTTTCTCATCTCGGAAGGCTGGACAGATGGTGGCTATGGAGTTCCCAAATACAATTTGCACAGAGATCACTACGCAGCGCAACAGCTACCAGTGAGAGTGAACGCGCTCATGTTTGCCAAGAAGCATATTTGTTACGGTAAATTTAATCCAGAAAATCAAGAAAAAAAAAAAGGCGAGAGAAAGAAAAACTACGGATCGAAAAATAATTCTCATTAAGCAAGAAATAATGCTCATGAGGAGCTGGAATATCTGCAGAAGCAAAACGACGAAAACGCGATGAGTAAATTTAAAAAGTCAGACGAGAACCTGAACCGTTTGCATTGATTTTTGACGCACCGTTTTTTTTTATTCCTAAATTCTCATTAAAATATACTTGCTATAAAAAAATAAGATTGTGGTACGTAGATGAAATAATTCCACAGTGAACACTTAGTAACCTTTCCGTGAATGCCTTGAAGAAAGATTGCAGAGGAAGTACACAAGTAATAACTCTTAAAATCGCCCCGAAGTGCCCAGGGAAAACCGAATCATTAAAAAACCGAGATAGTACCCTGGTACTCTTTATAGATAATTTATGCTATGCATCTTTCGCATGCGAGATCTTTGCGGGTGTAAAATCAAACTACTGATACATCGCCGCACCGGTGGCGCAGTGGTCTGAGCGATGGCTTTTGACAAATCGTCCCTGAAGGGTCCGGGTTCGAATACCTGTGAGGCATGGGTGATGTGTTTGTTTTACGGCACTGGCTCTCTGCCTCCCCTGGGACCAGTGGCCCTAAATTAGGGACGGGTGATTGCTTATAGCCCACTGAGTTGTTCACTGTGGTTGTTAAACCTTCAATAAATATATACACTATCTACCAACAAGTAATTGGACACCTGTGATAGCAAAGGAAAACGAAGTTTATTCACCTTCAATAGTTGGTGGAGCCTCCACGAGCAGCGATTACGCACGTGAGGCAGGAGAACCACGGTACAATAGCGGACATCAGTGACTAAACCTCCTTGGAAGATGTGGATGTCCGTACGGCTACCAAGTATGATACCGCCCCAAACGAGGACCCGCCACCTCCAAACCGGTCTCTTTCGAGGATGTTGGAGGTATGATTGCGTGTTCCCTGCTCTCTTCAGATGCGTATACGTCCAGAATCGCTCGTCAGACTAAATCGGCTCTCATCCGTAAAGAGAACTCGACCCCATTGCTGATGTGTCCAGTTCTTGTGTTCCTGGCACCACAGAAACCGCCGTCTAAAATGAACAGGCGTTCATGGCACACACCGTACTGGTCGTCGTGCAAATAGACCACTTTTGTGCAGCCTCCTGGCCACGGTAAAACGCGATAACGAACGTCCAGTTGTCTGTTGCATGTGCCTTGCGATTTCTCCCGCTGTCTGTCTCTTCTCGCTTGTAGGACAATATAACGGTCGTCCGCCACTGTGGATGCTCGTGGACGACCACTGCTAAACTCTCAGACAGCTGTTTCTGTCGTTTGAAATGCTCTCCAAGCTCGTGAAACGATGCTGTGAGCGATCCCGAAATACTTGGACATACTAGTCACACTTAGACCTTCTTCCAGCTTTTCAATGACGCGACCTCGGGCAAAGTCATCCAGATGTCGTCTACTGGATTGCCTGTTGGCCATATCACACGGTTTCGGTAATTCGACGTCGTTCAAACTGATGTTCACCGTGCAATAGCTTTCACCGAATCGCTGAGCGTACACCTCCTGTGTGCTTTATACCCTTCCCACACCCTCCCCCCTACGTCATGCTGCATATATGCGCATGCCCTACCGACCGAACCCTAGAGTATCTCCTGAGTGGTCTTTCGGTCCGTTCTGCCTGCTCGTTCCGCTGTTATGCTAATTCTCCTCTTCGTCCTTAATTTTTGCACACCAGTGTAAATCCCGCAACGTAATCAGGGGTGATCATATACTCTACTAAAAACTGGATTTTTCTTAGCAGCCCCCTGTGACATGAACGTTTCTGTCTTGTGTCCAGTTGTGCTCGAAGCTAACTTATCAATAAAGTGCCTTTGTATCTTTTGGATTCCTTGTTTGGACGGTTTTGCTCACTTGTCCCATATTCTTACATCTTGGGGATCTTATGGTATGATTTGAGTCGATGTGGAGCACTTCTGCAGGACGTTACATTCGAAAAACCGTATCGTCCCTAATTTTTGCACGCCAGTATATCTACACGTATATTCGGTTGGAGTTGTGGAATTTTGTTTTTACCTGCATTCTGTTGAAGTTGTAGAAGCTTTTCAAAAGTATTTTGAGTCGATGAATACGGGATACTAGATCCCCTGTTATAAATTAGGTCATCTGTTCTTTCCCTTCTCATTGTGCTGTTCCTTGGGAGCGCCTTGCCCCAAGCACTTCTACGTTCCATTTCCAAACATGGAATATAGTGAAATCATCTAGAAGTTCAGGACCGGATGGAACTTTTGCGAGGCCCAGGAAGAAATTTCATAGCGGGACCTTGAGCAAAATCTCATTGCTAGCCCTAGAAAATATATCTCATACTTTAATAAAGTCGTTACATGAAAAATGTAGTCCGTAAAGAACACACATGAAAACTATCGTAAATAAAAGGTGATTATCTGAAAGAAGTGTTTGCGTTAAGTTTAACAAAAAGTTCTTAATCCGGATTAAAAGTGCAGAGAGACATAGAGAGGAAACCAGTTGTCCGAAGAAGAAAAAAAAGAAGGGGGGATGGCGTCCGAGCAGCTGCGGAGATGATTTGATATGGGGTACTGTCATTCAGTGGAAGTGAACTCAAAATGGAACATCAATTGTAAACAACGCCACTGTTTTTATATACGAATATATCTAGTGTGTGTGTGTGGTCATCTTGGTATGGTAAATATATGTTAGATGTTCTTATTGTGTGTTTAGTGAATGATTAAGTCGACTTCGGAATTACTAGAAGGATTATAGTTGCTGTGTGAAGAATCTCCAGCGGCGGCATCGAAGGTACTCTTGTCAGCTTATTCCAGCGTTCTCGACCCCCCAGGATATACACGAGTCGGCGATCATAATTGGATGGCAAATAAGAAGTCTCTTTACTTCAACCCTGTGCAGGCTTGATTTCGAATGAACGACGACATAACACCAGTAAGAATGATCAAAATCTACGATTATCTTTCCGGGGAGAGGGATTTATAGTTTCGTTGTGATACTTGCATAATCTTCCTCGCAATACGAAAAAAAGTATAAAGTATAACTACACTGCTGGGCACCCAAAATGCTACACCAAGAAGGAAGCATCTGATTGGCCTGAAATTTGCAGCATGCGTCGCCTGCAAGAGGACATGCAAACGATTAGCATTGCAGTGCATATGCAAACCGTATGCGGCCGGCACGCCACCGAGAAGCACTATAAGAAGAGTGCACAGAAGGCGGGGTGTAAGTAGTGGAAGTGTGTTGTGCTGCCGGACCTGTGCGTGGGAAGCTTCCTGATGCCTCGTCGCAGAATACAGAAGTAATTCCAGCACGTTTCAGAGTTCGACAGAGGACGAGTAGTGGCTTATCGCGACAGCGGTGTATCATACCGAGACATCGGCCCCCGTGTGGGACGACATCCAGCCACAGTGAGGAGAGTATGGATTCGGTGGGTGCAGGAGCGACGGACGGACCGACGTGAGCGATTGCCGCAGCCGCGGCACACCACCAAACGAAAGGACCGGCATGTTGTGCGGCGGGCATTGAAGGCTCGCACCGCCACATCACGAACGTTAGCGCATCAATTAGGGTGTGTTGCGCAACAACCAGTGTCAGCACGTACAGTTCGACGTCGTCTGCAGGAGCGGGGAATTGTCGCACGGCGCCCATTGTTCCGATTACAATTGACGTTACACCACCGGCGAGTGAGACGGCAGTGGACCGTTGAACGGCAAACCTGGACTACGGAATGGCACGACATTGTCTTCTCCGATGAATCCCGCTTCTGTCTGCGGCACCGCGGCAAGACACTGTATGACGCCTGCATTATGCATCACCATACCGGTCCGTCGCCTGTCGTTATGGTTTGGGGCGCAATTTGATATGACGCCCGCACCCCTCTGGTACACATCACCGGTACACTCAACAGCCACTGCTACATCTCAGACGTTTTGGAGCCTGTAGTCCTGCCTTACCTGCAGGACCTGCCAGTGGCCACGTTTCAACAGGACAATGCGCGCCCGCACGTGACACTCATCGTGCAACAATTCTTCACACCCCATCAGGTGTCACTGCTGCCGTGGCCCGCCTGTTCTCTCGATATGTCGCCCATCGAACACGTCTGGTCGCTGATCGGCAACCGAGTGGCTTGGCAAGCACCACCGCCTGATGAACTGTGGGAGGGAGGAGGGGATGGGATCAGCGTCATTTTCTTGTAGGACTTCCGTCCACAGGGAGTAGAGTTTAGGTCCCAGCCACCTACAGCGAGATCGCCTTTTGGGCAGGACACAGAAACGGAAGGAATGAGAGCAAGTCTAGCGACTTTGACAGAACAGTTTGTAGTGAGATTAGAGAACAGTAGATGGCGCCACCGTACAAGTACGATATTGCACATAGAGGGGTGAGAGAATTTCAGGTGGGGTACAGGAAAGGATACCCATTTAACCAGTGGGTCCAGCCTGGGGGCCATCACTTAACGTGCTCGTCCGATGCACGGCGGATATTCAGCGATTGTTAGTAAATCACACCATCTCTGAAAGATCAGCCCAGGCTTGAACCTGGGGACCCAGCATCGATAGTCTGAAACACTAACCACTAAGCCATCCGCGGCTTTGATGAACTGTGGCAAAGCAGCCTGGACTTAAATACCCCAAGCCCACATCCAGGGCCTCTTTCGTTCGATGCCGTGGCGTGTAGCGGCCGTTATTGCCAGCCATGGGTGCCACACGAACGCAAGTCGCACGGGCCTGTAAGCTCAATCGTTTCATCTTTGTATATGTTGTTATGTGTCCAGTAAATCTGGGTTTGCTATCTCGTGTCTTTCTTGGTGTTGCATTTTTGGTGGCCTGCAGTGTATAAACTATAACTTCAACTAATCAGAGTAGCGAATATTTTTGTGTACAGAATAACAAGGATTCCTCTAACATAAATTCATTTAAACAGTTTTTTCCCCCGTGATAAATGTTTTTTGATGTAAGGTGGAGTAACTGGCAAATTAGTGGCCTTTTGAACTTTTATATGGGCGCATATATGAGAATTGCCTTTCTTTAGCACGTCTTTTGTAAAAGATCGTGCTTATGTTACCGGTTTGTCCGTCCGTCCGTGGACACCATATCTCTAGAACTATTACTCCGATCTGAAAAAATCTTTATGCATTAGGAAGCTTGAAATGTGGTAATGATGATCCTTACATTTGGGGGTTTTTCCGATGTACAACTTCGCCGCTAGAGAGCGCAAGTGCTGATGATATCGAATTCAAAATATATTTTATTGCATATAATTGCTTCTGAATATCCGACTGAAAAAAATTCTTCCTTTCTTTCGATGCCATTTTTAACGGTCTATTTTAGGCACAGTTTCTTTTTCAAGTAATGCATAGAGTTTCAGCTTGGGGGTGTAAAGGTAAATTGCGTTTTCCCGAAATCTCTGCTTCTAAAAGTCAGATTTGAAAAACCCTTCCTGCATCGAATACAGCTCCTGATGCGAAATGTTTGTTATTACAATTTCTAATTTTTGGTATGGAATGGTTTAGCCACCAGGGGTTGTAAGCGCTTATTTCTGCTTCTGGTTTATTTGCAGTAAAATCTGAGCTTCCGAAAATTAGATTGAAAAAATTCCTTTGTGGACCTATACCGCTCACTTTGAAAACTATTTTGAGAATACTTTATTCTTAAAATAGTGCATTGTTTTTCCGCCAGGGGCAGTAGATATATATCTTATTTTTGCCGATATCTCTGCTTGTAAATGTCCGATTTAAAAACTTCTTTGTTTGTTGGAGAGCGTTTTTTGCTGTGAAATCTTTCTCATATAATTTCAAACTTTTCTCAACGAACAAGCTTGCCACTAGAGGGCGTAAGTGCATAGTCCAGTTTACAGCAATATCTGCGGGACTAAAAAAAAACCTGATTAAAACAATTCTTTTTCTGTTACATACTACTGACTATGAAAACTCTTTGTGTATATTTTCTTTCCAAAATAATGCACGATTTCGCCGCTAGGGGTGCCAATTTTTAATCTCTTTTTCTTAATATCTCTATTTCTAAATGTGCGATTTAAAACTTTTTTTCAACACTGGATGCCATTAACCTTGTGGAACATTTTAATGTCAGTATTTCAGGAGTTTTGTGGTTCACAGTTCTGTCGCTAGGTTGTGTTTTTGTATTTATGTTTGCAGCTGTATTTCCACTTCTAAAAACGGTATAGAGAAATTTCTTTTTTACAGTATGTCATTCAATACAATAGAGATGTGGTGCATTATCTTTTTTAATAATGTACAGGTTTCCAGCTAGGGTGCGTAAAGGTCAATAGCTACTTCCGGGAGACTTATCTGAAAAGTTCTTTTTCCTTAGCATAGCTTTTTTCATGAACATTTTGTGCTTATTTTTCAACTTTCACCCTTATGCAAAATTCTTCCGCTAGAAGGCGTAGAGTAATATTCCGTTTCCTTCTATATTTCGTCTTTTAATTGTTTGACTTGAAACTCTGTCTCCGATACCTTCCATCTTGTATGAGCAACTTTTTGTGCGCCATTTGTTAATTTTCGTAACATTCTTTTAGCCTATGGTAGAGGAATGTTACGATGCAACCGTTTTGAAAAACCGATTGCAATGACTTGAATAACTTTGAGAAATTTAATTCGCATCAAAAAGAATTCAAAAGACGTGCTCATTACAATCAAAAATTCGGTGTCACCTTTTTTGTTTTTCATTTCCAGTATTGTTTTTAAAGTCACTGAACAATTGACCTCTATATCTAGCCCCAAAACAAGTCTGATATCGTTCTCTTTACTTTTTTTTTTAAATTTAAGTACCTGATTTATACACATTGTTCAATATATGAAAGTGGAGAACTACAAAATGATGAAATTTATTTTGCTATTTCATGAATGTGGAAAAGTTTAAGGTAGTTATAACATTCGTTTCAAACCTCAACGCCTGTCCTACGAAGACCGGTAACCTATTTGAAAGTGGAAGGATTTGAAACTTAAAAAAATGTTTAAAAAATATAATTTTAAGGAACTAGCTAACCAAAACTTGAAAAAGATAATAAATACAAAAAAAAAGCTCTACCCAAAATAATTTTGTTTTATTTGCTAAACTGCGGGGGCTGTGAAGGCATGTACCCAGGGGCGACTGCCCAGTTTGTCCTTATAGTTCAGCTGAATCTTCCCTTACTAACTGGCAATCATCTGAATAACATCCGTGTCATTGTCAAACTGTAGGAATTTGATATCGTATTGAGATGAAGTTTAAAAAGTTTGTATGTATTTAAATTCGGTTGAAGCTGAAGAAGTTTGTCTGTATCTAAATTTGATTGAATTGGCATGTAAAAGGTTTAGATGCATTGAAATTTGACTGCCACGGCACAAGTGAGAAAAATTTTGCATTGACTGAAATGGCAATGAAATAGCAAAAAGCCTGCAGCATGCAAATTTGATTAAAGCAGAGAAAAAAAAATAAGCGGATGAAATTATTGCCAAAATAAATTCGTTTATTAGGAGATAAAAATATGTAGAGCGACTGTTTGTGCCATGATTAAATCCAAAGGGTAATTCAACTCATCAGTCCAATTAGTCACTGATGTTTGACGGAGCCTCAGAAGTTTCGTAGTCTGGAAAATAACAGCTACCAAATTTGTACACCCTTGAATGATTTCGTGGAACTCTGTAATTTCTGTTTACAGCCCCCTTTTTTTTTTCTTTCATGATAATGCTATTGTGAATATAGCTCCAATGCACTGAAAGAAACTATTACTGAGAGAGTTAACGTAAGGGCATATCTTTTACGGATATTCTTGACAAAACGAACGTCAAATGCGAATCTAAAATGCCCCCTGTTGCTAAGCATTTTCAAAACTGCTTATAAATTGGATGTTAAATTCTAAAGTAGTCGTGCTCTCAAACTAAAATTACTGATATATCAGGATCTGCCAGACTCGCAGAAACATAGACACTGGCATTTTGCCAATGACAAAAGTGTCTGGCGAAATGCACTTAACAGCTTCTACCAGCAAAGATGCGAAAGAAAAAGTTCAAGAGAAGAGAGAGAGAGAGAGAGAGAGAGAGAGAGGGAGGTAAAGGGTGGAAGAAAAGGGAGGAAGTAGGAGACGAGGAATGGAATATCGGCATGTGGCAGCTAGAGATAAGAAATACTTCCTGTGTTGAAGAACGTATAGTCTTAGAGCCATTTTAGCGTTAATTTTCCATTCTTACAGATGAAGAAAGAAAATGGAGCTTTTGCTTTGCTTGAATACAGTCGACTGTTTCTAAATCAAGATAAATGAAAGTAATATTCAGGGGAGTTTTATTGTAGGAGCAAACTTGTGAATCTTTGAGGAAATATGTAGGATTATTCTAATGCAGAGGGTTTTCAACAAGTGTTCGCGAGGTTTTGGGAAAAGGACGGTTTAATTTAGTAAACAAAATTAATTCTTCAAAATGAAGCAATAACTTTCAATGCTAGAATCGTTTTCAGTAATTATGCTGTTCAGTTAAAATCAACCCTCACCATTTCCCGCTCTCTCTACTCTCCTTTATTCTTATTTCTTTTTATTCTTCTATTCTTTCACATTTTTTTCATTAACTTTAGATATCAGAAATCAGTCGTTAATTTTTTATACTCTCATTGAATATATGAAAGTACAGGTCTGCACGGGACACAATCTGCAAAGCCCGGATCGGCTCGGAGTTTCCAGTTTACGGGAAAGCCCGGCCTGGCCCAGACTTTCATCAAGAGTTCTCCACCATTTATTGCAAGTAACGTAATACTTCGTGCAGAGCAGTTTGCTTCAACTCGTGGCCCCTCGAGAACTTTTTTAATGGCTCCAGAGACTTCCATAAAGGAAATTCTCAAATGGGAAAAAATACATTTACTAAATGGAGAAATGAATATCAAAGTACCTTTGGCACATGGACTTCGAATTCCCAAATCTGCTATGAGCTATGCAGCGATAAATTACATATATAACTGAAAATTTTAAAGAGTACTGAAAACTGTAGACATATCAAGCAGCTACTTCGGATATGTTCGTAACACAGATGTCGTGTTAACCTTTCAATGACCATAACGCCCGAAAGGCCCCTACATCCAAACTATCACGACCGCTCTAAATCCCTCGTCTTAAGCGAGTGGGATGTTCTATCCCCATCTGTTTTTTGAATTTACACAACCTCTACGGGATTAGCAGAAGTCACACTCAGTCGCCATTGTTGTCGCTAAACAAAGAAGAAATGCAGGCGTCGCTGTCTCCCGGGGAGATATTACAGAGGATTTTCACACATTTTTGGAACGTTTTTGATAAATTCCAGAAGAAAAACAAAAAGAAGTTTAAAGAACTGAAACTGGCAACACGTGTTAGATGAACACGAAAGAAACATCTGCAACAGTTACATATTGTCTGCGAAGAAAATGGCGCACGTAAACAAGCTGTGGATAGAAGATTATAGTTTTACTCTTTACGAAGAGAAATATTCGTATTCTGTAATTAGAAAACGCTGTGAAAATCATGAAATTAGCATTCTCTGTAATTTAAGTTTTAAGATTCAAAATCTCTCTGAAATAAATGACATTCATAATAAGCACATGCATATTTACTTTTCCATATGACCCGTCAGTGCTATTTCATTTTGTCATGTTTTCCGAGATTCAGAAAAGGCTGAAGACGTCCTGCTCTAAAGAAACAGAGCTGCTCTATTGAACTGACTTACTTTAGTAGTAAAATAACGTAACGCAGAGAGATGTGCCATTTATCGTAGAAATTCCTCCCACAGATGTGATTTAGACCTGACTACATAGTTCAATTACATATACCTGAATGTAAACGCTTTCTATCTTCAACACTTAAGTACAAAGACGGTGGCCTTCATTTCATAAATATGTAAACAAATACTTCCTCATCCCCATTGCAACGGAGAAGGGCGCCAGAAGCTTGTTTTTGTTTACGCTTTCCAACCGTAGGTTGAAGAAGCGTATATGCTCCAGCTTTGTCCGTCCGACCGTCTGTCCACGTAAAAATGGTTCGATTTCGATGAAATTTTAGTATGTGGTAGGGGACCACCTGGGGACGAACCCTATTGAAAATCGACAAAATAGGGTCAAAGGTCACGACATAGACATAGGAGCGGGATCCATTCCATTACCCTTATGAGTCATAACTTGCGTAAATATGGTTCGATGTCGATGAAATTTTTTTATGTGGTAGGGACCGCTGGGAATGAACCCTATTGAAAATGGGTGAAGTGGGGTCAAACCAAGGTCAGAACATAGGAACGGGATGCATTCCATTGCCCTTATCCGTCATAACGTGCGCAAAAATGGTTCGATTTCGATGAAATTTTAGTATGTAGTAGGGGACCACCTGGGTACGAACCCTATTTAAAATGGACGAAATGGGGTCAAAGGTCAGGACATAGGATCGGGATCTATTCCATTGCCATTATCCCATACTATTAAAGGAACAATTCTTGTATGTATATAAATTTTATTTTGAAAGCGGCTCTAACTATTTTGATGAAAGTCGTTAACCTACCGTTTTCTGATACTAGAAATCGATTTAGCTTGATCTCGACTTTAGGAAAATCCGTTTAGTGGGTTAAATAGTCTCCCCGAATTACCACGTTTTTAGTGTCATGGCGTCGTCCTATTAATGTAACCTATGCGTAGAAATCTTATGACGTCCCAATCTTGCGATTGAGATGTTGGCGCGCGGTCACGCCATCTGTATCATTACGTCACGCGTTGTGTGTGGATCCTATTATAGTTTTATGACTTCACGCTCTTGCGAGCAGATGGTCGCGAGTCCCATCTGCCTTATTACGTCACGCGTTGTGTGCGTATGTTCGTCCGCACGATAACTCGCGTAAAAATCGTTCGATTTCGACAAAATTTTAGTATGTGATTAGGGAAACACCTTAGAAGGAACCCTATTGAAAGTGAACGAAATGGGGTCAAAGGTCAGGACATAGGAGCGGTATCCATTCCACCGCTCTTATGCGTCGTAACTAACGTAAAGAAGGATCGATTTCAATGAAATGTTAGTATATGGTACGGGATCACCTGAGAACAAGCCTTTTTGAAAATGGGCGAAATGGGGTCAAAGATCAGGACATAGGAGCGGAATCACTTCCATCGCCATTATGCATCATAACGTACGTAAAAATGCTTCGATTTGGATGAAATGTTAGTATGTTCTGTAGGTGCCTGCCTGGGGACGAATCCTATTGATAATGGGCGAAATGGGGTCAAAGGTTAGGGCACAGAAGCGGGATCTATTTCATAGCCTTTACGCATCATAACTTATGTAAAAATGCTTCGATTGCGACAAAACTTTATCATGTTATTTCGAAGGTATGCTGAACCGGTTCTGTTGAATATCATCGAAATGGGATCAAAGGTCAGGGCACAGGACCGAGATTTATTACACAGCCATTATCCTCATGACTTGAGTGATAACGTAAGTAATGATTTCTGGTATGTTGGAAAGCGTATCATAATCAATGCATTGCATGATTTTGCAAACTTGTTTTGGTTTTGTGTAGCTAAAAACTCTATTCATGTAAAGATTTCTCGGAAAAGATAAAAAAAAACCACGTGTTTTAGTCGCTATAGTCAACGAAGTAAAAATGAAATTCGATTTCAATCTTTAAAGAACTAAACCGCCTCATTTAGGGTCCCTCTTATAGCCCAGCTTGTCGGTTTCGGCTGTAATTAGCCAATGTATCCGGTGGCGCATATAGTCTTTCGTTTTCCTTAGTGAGCTTCTCCATCTGATTACTTAACAAGTCTGTCTACGTTTCTTGAGACGAAAAGGTTTTTTTTCAATACAAGAGGAAAATGCTAAACTTACCGGTACAGACCCGGCCCTTCCCGTGCCCAAAAATTTTTACTTAACTTATAAAAAAAAAAAAAACCCCCGACCCGGCCAGTCCTTTACAGACCTCAAAGTACATCATTCAATTAATCTCATCCTCGCTACCCATTTCACTCTGTTTTTCTCCAAATCTTGTTCCACCTTTCCATATCCTTGGTGTTAAAGTTTTTCTTACTTTTAAACTCTTGCTTAACTTTCTTTTCCTTTTTGTATTAGTCATAGAAAGTTTCAGTCTTACTCTTGAATAACTATCCTCTAAATTTTTTTGCCATGTGCAGCATCCATTCCTTTCGTCTTTAAACATACCTCCTGTCTTCCACCATCTTTTTCTTGGTCTTCCAGCTCCTCTATTTTATGATATCTCCTAGATTTCCGGCTTTCTTTCTGAAGATATGCCTGGCACATAAGCGCTTCTTCCTAAATGTTTCACTATCTGTTTTTTAATTCCAGGCTCTTTCTTTGTGCCCTTATTTCTTCCACGCTATTTCCATGATATCTCTTTCGCCCACCTAAGTATCCACATTTCTCTACCTTAAAGATGCTGTTTTTTATTTCAGCTGATAGCCAATGTTTTTGATATATATACGAGTACAGTAATGACTTCACGAGTCAGTCTCTCATGCATTTTTACAGATTTAAAAAATATACGTAATAAACTGGCATCGTAGTTTAGAAAAGAACAACTACTGTGTGTACAACTAGCATATCCCGAAGGCTTTTATCTAACGCAAGTCCAACTCAGACAATTGCGAAAATGTTAGAAAGTTCATTTCAGGATGTCCTTCCAAAATTGTGGATTTTGTCCTTCAAAAAGTTGGGATTTCCGGTAACAGTTAAAAAAGGAAATGCATCAATCAGAGGGAAGATCAAAATTCAAGACAGGTTACCCTAGACAATGTCAGTAAAAGGAAAATCAGCCTAACACTTCGCACAAATTTCTAAACAAAAATGGGTTTACTCCTCTCAACATAGGAAATGGCACACCATGAAGCAATATACGAAGCGAGAGGAAACTTACCATACATATAGACAAGAAGGTGGGAAAGAAGTGATTTAATTTCTGCGAGGTTACCTGAATTGGTTGGGCGAGGATACAGTACAATGTAACGTGAGTGTGTTGGTCATATGACCGCCATGTTGGGGAACTGATTCAGCAGTACGGCGTGGAATGGTGTACAAAAGATTCTGGATGGTGTCCTGAGGTATCACTGGCCATGAATCAGTGACCTGTATCCACAGTTCATCAACATTGCGGGGGTTCGTGCAGCGGTGTTAAGTAGTCTGCCAGTATCGTCACACATGTTCTCTATGAGGAGAAGCCTGGGATTGCGCTGCCTGGGGAAAAGCCAGGACAACTTGCAGGTACTATCTGCTGATGTTGGCAGTGTGAGGACGGTGGACATAGGGAATACCACGGAGATACGGCAACAAAACGGGCTGCATCATCTCATCTACGTATTGTTGTGCTGTCATTGCACCCACTATGCGTGCGAGCTGTGAACGGCTGTTGTGACTAATAGCGCAACTAATCAGAGCCTTCTAGAAAATACAAGGCCATGACATTACAGAATGAGTTCCCTCTTTTAGTGACGTCACGCGGAAACCAAGACTTCTAGTTTGTTTCCAGTGCTGTTGTGTATGACGTCAAACACGACACCGACATTTCAGACCATGTAACATGAGTGACGTCACAAACGGAGGGAACTCATCTCTCTAATAGCTTTTACTTTCTAGATGGCCTTGTTCAAAATATGACACCAGGCTGAGGAGCCGTATGACGCTCTGTGACGTATACTCTAATTTAGCTTTCCTTTTTAGTTACTTTCTGTGTGCAAATTTGAGTTCATTCTCCGCAGCGTTTTTCAAAGTTAACGTTATATCTTCTCTCTCGCAAGAGTATTGTCGGAACGTATGACGTATGTATGTGTCCGATGAGAAATGGAAGATGTATAACGTGTGAGCAGCAGCAAAGTTGGGGAAATGGTAGTATAATGATACACTGGTGTGCAAAAATTAAGGACGAAGAGAAGAAATTAGCATAACAGCCGAACGAGCAGACAGAACGGACCGAAAGACCACTCAGGAGATAGACTAGGGTCCGGTACGGTAGGGCATGCGCATATATGCAGCATGACGCAGGTGGGGGGGGGGTGTCGGAAGGGTATAAAGCACACAGGCGGTGTACGCTCAGCAATTCGGTGAAAGCTATTGCACGGTGTACATCAGTTTGAACGACGTCGAGTTGCGGCCACCGTGTAATATGGCCAACAGGCAATCCAGTACACGACATCTGGATGACTTTACCCGAGGTCGCGTCCTTGGGAAGTTGGAAGAAGGTCGAAATGTGGCCGAGGAGTTCGGGATCGCTCACAGCATCGTTTCACGAGGTTGGAGAGCATTTCAAACGACAGGAACAGATGTCCGAGAGTTTAGCAGTGGTCGTCGACGAGTAACCACGGTGGTGGAAGACCGGTATATTGTCCTACAGACGAGAAGAGACAGACGGCAGACAGCGAGAGAAATCGCAAGGCACATGCAACAGACAACTGGACGTCCGTTATCGCGTTTTAGCGTGGCCAGGAGGCTGCACAAAGGTGGTCTATTTACACGACGACCAGTAAGGTATGTGCCATTAACGCCTGCTCATCGGAGACGGCGGTTTCTGTGGTGCCAGGAACACAAGAACTGGACACATCAGCAATGGGGTCTAGTTCTCTTTACGAATGAGAGACAATTTAGTCCGACAAGCGATTCTGGACGTATACACATCTGGAGAGAGCAGGGAACACGCAATCACACCTCCAACATCATCGAAAGGGAAAGGTTTGGAGGTGGCGGAGTTCTCGTTTGGGGTGGTATCATGCTTGGTAACCGTACTGACCTCCACATCTTCCAAGGAGGTTCAGTCACTGGTGTCCGCTATTGTACAGAGGTTCTCTTGCCTTACGTGCGTCTGTTTAGAGATGCTGTGGGTCCTGAGTTCTTCTTCATGGACGACAACGCTACACCTCATCTTACAGTGGCTGTCGCAGATCTGTTGGAGAGTGCAGATATTCAACGCATGGATTGGCCCGCCAGAACATCGGACCTAAATCCAATCGAACACGTGTGGGACCTTTTGGGAGACGCTTGGCACCACGTCACCAGCCGCCAGCAACGATTCCGCAGCTGCGATTGGCCCTACAAGAGGAATGGTCCGCGATGCCTCAACAGATCCTTGACAACCTCGTCCTCAGTATAGACAGACGTTGTAAATCCTGCAACGCAGTCAGGGGGATCATATTCCCTACTGAAGACTGGATTTTTCTTGCAGCCGCCTGTCACATGGACGTTTGTCTTCTGTTCAGTTGTGCTCGAAGCTACCTTTTCAATAAAGTGACTTTGTATCCTTTGGATTCCTTGTTTGGACGGTTTTGCTCACTTGTCCCATATCTTGGGGATCTTATGGTATGATTTGAGTCGATGTGGAGCACGACGTTACATTCGAAAAACCGTCTCGTCCTTAATTTTTGCACGCCTGTGTGTAATAGTAGTTGCGGAAGTTGTGTTAGTTGAAGTTGTGATTTCTTGACGTCTACGAATTGCATATTTTTTTGCCATTGAGATCACTTCGATGCAATGGTCCACACACCCAGGTGAGGACGATCAAACTTAGCTAGGCCGAGCCATTTTTCCTTTTTCTCTCTTTCTCACATATCACGTGATATGTTTGTAGCTGTAATCGTTTACATAACTCAATTGTCGACACATACACACACCAATTAGAACGGCAGTTCGACAAATACGAGGGTTGTACGAAAAGTAACACAAAAGTGCGCATAACTTTTTTATTAACTGACAGAGGTCGTTCAAATTGCACATGTTGGTAGAGTAACCCTTCCTCTATAGTAACCCTTCTTCATTGCAGGTGAATACGAGGATTGTACCGAAAGTAATGCAAAAGTGGGCATGACTTTTTTATTGACTGACAGATGTCGTTCAAATTGCACATGTTGATAGAGTAACTCTTCCTCTATACAAAGGTACTACTCAACATTGTCACCATTACAATTTCTGATTCGAATAATAAGAGGATTGTACTGGAGGTAATGCAAAAGTGGGCATAGATTTTTTATTGACTGACAGAGGTCGTTCAAATTACACATGTTGGTAGAGTAACTCTTCCTCTATACAAAGGTCAACATAGTTTCCATTACAATTTCTGCTTCGAATAATACGAGGGTTGTACTGGAAGTAGTGCAAAAGTGGGCATAACGTTTTTATTGACTGATAGAGGTCGTTCAAATTGCACATGTTGGTAGAGTAACTCTTCCTTTATACAAAGGTCAAAATTGTCACCATTACAATTTCTGAATCGAATAATACGAGGATTGTACTGGAAGTATTGCAAAAGTGGGCATAACGTTTTTATTGGCTGACAGAGGTCGTTCAAATTGCACATGTTGGTAGAGTAACTCTTCCTCTATACAAAGGTCAACATAGTCTCCATTACAATTTCTGATTCGAATAATACGAGGGTTGTACTGGAAGTAGTGCAAAAGTGGGCATAACGTTTTTATTAATTGACAGAGGTCGTTCAAATTGCACATGTTGGTAGAGTAACTCTTCCTCTATAGTAACCTTTTTTCTTCGTTGCAGGTCAATAATGGATTCCAAGCAGAAGCAACTTGGCGTCATTGAGTTCTTGACGAAGGAAGGGTGCAGGCTGTCCGACATCCACAGAAGGCTACAGAATGTCTACGGAGATGACACCATTGACAAGAGCAACGTGCACAGATGGATGACGAAGTTTAAAGAAGGGGGAACCAGCACTGAAGAAAAACCACGCAATGAGAGACCATCATCTGCGACCACTGACACGAATCGTCAGCGAGTGGATGAATTGATTCGCACGGAGAGACGAGTTACATTTTGTGAGCTTGTTACATAACTGGACTGTAATCACAATGCCATACATAAGATGTTGGGAGATTTAGGGTATTGGAAAGTGTGTGCTAAATGGGTACCTCGACAGTTGACACCCGATTTGAAGGAAAGAAAGGTGGGAGTCTGCTGTGATCTGTTGAAAGCGTTTGAAGCCAATGAAGACACGTTCTTTTTCTTTCCTATCTGGTGACAGGGGATGAAACGTGGGCGTATCTTCACGAACCGAAAACGAAGAATCAATCCATCGAATGGCGTCACACCTCTTCACCAAGGCCTAAGAAGTTCAAGAGCCAGCGATCAGCACAGAAAGTCATGGTGACTGTTTTTTGGGATGACAGGGGTGTCATTCTCCTTGATTTTCTGGAACGCGGCCGTGCATTGAGACACTAAAGAAGCTTGGAGAAGCCATAAGGAGGAAGAGGATGAACAAGAATCTGAAAAGGATCCACATTCACCATGTCAATACGAGGCCACACACATCTTTGGCAGCAAATTAGGCTGGTCGGTGGTCCCCCATCCACCGTACTGCACAGATCTAGCGCCCTCCAATTTCCATCTATTCGGTACAATAAAGGACAGTCTCCGGGGACAAAGGTTTTATGACACAGATGAGGTGAAAGTGGCTGTGAAGAAGTGGGTACAATATAGTCCACACCTGAATTTTTCGAAAGAGGATTCGAGAGTTAGGTTCATAAAAAGTTATTCCCACTTTTGTATAAAAAAAAAAGTTATGCTTTTGCATTAGTTTAGGTACAATCCTCGTACTTTCTGGTGTGGCTTTTTCAAATGTCAAACAGTGCATGTACTACAGTAGATCTACATTAAAGAAGCTCTGAGCTGCAAAAGAAAAGAAGATAATGATCACTGAAAATGAGAAAAAGTGGTGAATTAAAGAGGAAGGTAAGGAAGAGTTTGTTGAAGAAAAATAAACGTCGATTGTCATGAAGGAGAATAGGAAAAGCCGCCGTACATCAGCGGAAAAAATAATTAATGAACAGGAAGAGAGAGTGGGACAGTGACTGAGAGCGTCGTACAGCAGTGGACAAATAATGCAGGGGCGTAAAAGATTAAGTCCCCCCCTTCAAGATATATTTTCCGGCCCCCTTCCCGCAAAGTCATCTAACCCAACCACCTTAACAAATGTTGTAAGAAATAATGTACAATTCTGAATTGTTAATAATTCACACCTTATAATGACTGTTTTAGCCGCGATTTTGCATTTAATAATAAATAAAAAAACTAGCCAAGTACTTGCTTGTTCACATCGTCTTAAACGATGACTCCCTGACGATGCGGACAAGGCCGGTAAAAGTACTTGGCTAGCTTTTTTAGTTATTATTAAATGCAACACCGTAGCTAAAATAGTCATTATAAGGTGTGATTACTAAATCATTATTTATTCTCCTAAGTTATTTAGGATTATTCATTATCTGCTGGAACTGCTTTCAAGTCTCCTTTTGTAATAAACATTAAGAACAATTTATTAGTAGGGGTATTGCAAAGAGATCACGTACCAGTCACCACATACAACAGAATGAATTTAGTCTTGACTATTACCTAAAGCGGTGTGATCGGTTGGTATTTTGCGATGCAAATATTCTTACCACTTCGTTTACTTCAAATGATTTTGCTTTTTCACTCTCTGCAGTTTGAATGCTATGATCATTTAGTCTTTCTTGAGATATGGTACAGCGTAAATAATTTTTTGCTAGTTTCAATTTTGAAAAAGATCGCTCAGCTGTGGATACAGTCAGTAGTAAGGTCAGGAACAGCAGAAAAGCTGCGCAGAGGTCTAGAATGCTAAATGCCAGTAACAGATCAGTCAATTTTCTATTATAGTAACTGATCAGCCAATTTTCTACGTATTATAGTAACGGATCAGCCAATTTTCTAATTGATGTTTTGGACTTTATCTCATCCATCAAAGCAAGTCTGAAATTTTTAATTTGAGAAAGAAACTCATCTGTCAGGTCTTCTTTGTATTCTACAGCATTAAGAATTGTACTGCTTTCTTATTTACAGTCTTCATCCGATGAAGTTAACTGTGATTGAGGAGTAAGTACTGTAAACAAATCGCTCAAATATTTCATTCCTTCATACCTTGTTTGGATTTGGGTAACAATGATGTCTAATGTCAATGAATGAAATACGGGATTGTACAATACAAATTTTGAAGTTGTTTTTTTTTTTTTTTTTTTTGATTGGAGGTTTAACGACCACCGTGAGCAACTCAATGGGCTATAAGCAGTCGCCCGTCCCTAATTTAGTGTCACTGGTTCCAGGGAAGGGAAAGAGCCAGTGCCGTAAGACAAACACAACATCCATGCCTGACCGGGATTCGAACCCGGACCCCTTACGGACGAATGATCAGAGGCCAACGCCTTAGACCACTGCGCCACCGGGGCGGCAATTTTGAAGTTGTAAATCCGTTTATTGGTGTAAATACGGGATGAAAAGTAAGTCAGATAATATCCGAAAACTTGAAAATGTCTTCGTCCTGGAGCGGAAATTGAACCCGCGTCTCCCGGCTAGTGCCCGAGTATGGTAACCACTACACTACCCAGAATGACCGATTAATTTGGATTTCGTCGTCCCGCTCCACGACGACGAAATTTTCAAGTTTTCGGATATTATCTGACTTACCATTCATGTGGTATTTATACCAATAAACGGATTCACAACTTCAAAATTTGTAATGTCTAATGTACTGTTAAACACCAATGTTTGGAAACGCTTTTCTGAATTTGATAATCTCTCATCCTCAGCCAACTCATCAACATATTTCTTGAATTTAGGAACTCTTCGATCCTCAAAGTGGGTGTCAAAACCCAGTTGCTTTGCGTGAGAAATTACCGACGACCTTGCGTCTTGGAAATTATTCCTATAATCGGAGAGTGTATCAGCAGCATTTTGAAGAAGAGCATGTGCGTGCGCAAGATCAGCATCATTTGATTGAAGAAGTTGTGACGTACTAGAGGTGAAAACACGTGTCAAGACAACAAATCTGCAACGAGACATTCTGTCCTCGAAGCTTAGTTGGGAGAGCGACTTACTCCGGACTGAGGGGGCGGGGCTTCGATGTCTGTCGCAGACAAACTTGTGTTTTCATAAAGTTTTGAAACCAAGTGAACAGCTTCAAGTATTCGAGTTTGATAGAGAAAGTATTAAATTTCAAGCACCTGGAAACTACAGAGAAAGTACCAAATTTAAAGCACCTGGTCGACAGTTGTTTTCGCGGGCCTCCCTATCCATCGGGCCCCTCCGCATTGAATGCCCTACGAGCTCGGATGTTACTTCACGGAGATGATGTACAAAACAGAGAGAGAGAGTTCCTTTGCTTATACTGGCCGTAAAGAACAGAAAAATAATACATGGAAGTGTAGTTCAGTTTTCTTTTCAGAACTGCGACCGTTTCTAACAATATATTGCATTACGATATCTGAAAAATCTTCTCCGGTAAAATAAAAATTCACGCCTTTGCTGCTACGACACAG
This sequence comes from Macrothele yani, assembly GCA_039090855.1. Classification (NCBI taxonomy): domain Eukaryota; kingdom Metazoa; phylum Arthropoda; class Arachnida; order Araneae; family Macrothelidae; genus Macrothele; species Macrothele yani. The sequence continues at coordinate 93,059,019 of CM077013.1, forward strand.
CCAGAGAGGGAAAAGGCCCCACACATATTGAAACCCAACTGATTTATTTTCTAAAAACACTTCGTTACGCAACGAATAAGAAACATTTAAAAAAATGGCAAAAAAGCGGTACAAATTGAAGTTCTTTTAAAATTAAATTGTAAAACAGGACTTTAGATACAAAATGCGGCTTACGATAACAATGTACACTGAAGTGCCAGAAAAACTGGTACAGACGAGCTTACTCAAAATACATTTCAACGTCACCTATGCGCCTACTCGGTTGCGTCCGCCAGTGCGTATATAAAGCGATAGACGTCCTTGCCAGCTATCAGAGCTGTTTTCGGCATGAGAATGACAAGTAATAACAATTAAAGCGATTTTCAACGCGGTGTCATAGTTGGCGCTGGTGAGATGGGCCATGGTGTTTCGGAGGTAGAAACGACGTTCGGTTTTTCACGGACGACCATTGCAAGGGTGTACCGTGACTACAAGAATTCCGGCAAAACTTCCAACCTACGCTACCAGTCTGGCCGTAAAAAGACATTGGGTGAACGTGACCATCGTCGGCTGTCAAGAATCATTTCACGCGATAAGCGTGCAACACTCTAGCAGGTATCATCGGAATTCAATGCTCGAGCCTCAACAAACATCAGTTTCCGTACTGTGCAACGTACCCTGCACGATATGGGCTTTGGGAGCCGACGCCTAACTCGAGTCCCATTGATGGGTGCACGACACAGAGCTATGCGCCTCGCTTGGGCACGGCAACACCGCCACTGGAACGGAACACCTGATGACTGGAAACATGTAGCCTGGTCTGAAGAGTCGCGTTTTTAACTGTATTGGGTGATGGAAGGATTCGTGTGTGGCGCAAACCCCATGAAGCCATGGATCACGCTAGTCAACAGGGAACTGTACTGGCTGGTGGGGGGGTCCGTAATGGTATGAGGTGTGTTTGGCTGCACTTCACTGGGACCCCTGGTACGTCTACAAACGTCTGTGACCTGCCAACACTATATGAGCATCCTTTCTGACGAGGTACACCCGTTCATGTCCTGCATTCATGCTGATGTGTTGGGCCTGTTCCAACAAGACACTGCACCCCACTCAAGTGTCGGGACGCCACATTATGGTTAGAGGAGCATTCATCTGAGTTTGGGGTGTTGCCATTCCCACCCAAGTCCCGAGATCTGAACGTGATAGAACGCATTTGGGATGCTATGCAACGCGCTATCGAACACAGGAATCCGAGACCTAGGAATACACCTGAATTATGGAACGCCCTGCAGGAAGTATGGTGTGCATTGCCTATAGCATATTTCCAGAAGCTAGTGGAGTCCATGCCCCGTCGTATTTCTGCAGTCCTGCGCTCCCGTGGGAGACCTACCAAATATTAGACTGGTGTACCAGTTTTTCTGGCACTTCGGTGTATTTGAATTTCAATAGAACATTTCAAGGGTTTGCCACATTTTGCATTTCTTTTCCAATATCTCTATGAAAAAAAGGAAGGAAAAGAAATGCAGCTGCTGCTTTATTCGAAAAGCACTGACATCTTAGAACGTTCGTGTTGAATTTATAATCAACTAAATTCTTGCTACAAAAGTAATAAATGCTTAAAGAATGTTGCGAAATCGTTTATGTTAATCCCGCTAAATGAAGCTTCCTCTGGAAAATAAAAATCTTTCCTCCCTAATTATTACAATTTACGTGCAACTATTTGGAAATAACCTTCATAGAAAATGTGCATATTTTATTTTACTTTTAACACGAAGTACTCATACGTAAAATTACTGCTGTATTTAAATGGCAAAAAGGATTTCTTTTAAAAATTAAGCATCAATTGGACTTCTTTTTTATCGTTTTTTTCTTTAAGTTACTATTCACTCAAAGCTGTTTCTTCCTGGCAATTAGTCTTTTTCACGTCAGTATTCAGTAAAGACCTTGTAAATATCTCTGAAATGAAAGCTGGCAACGTTTGCGAAAAGATAATGGATTACGTGATGGGTGTATTAGTATATCAAAATTGTTTAGACACTGTTTAACACGTTTAAAATTAATCTGTGTAGGAGTACTCTCTGTCATCCATGTGTGCATCATCAGTAACTGTGGCTAAATGTTTGCTCAAATTTCGTTTAGTTTTATTTATTGATCTTTAAGCTGTTGCTATACTGATCTTTGTTCTTAAGTTAAATTATTGTTCTGGGAGCATTCATCTGGTCCCGTGTAGCTATGAATTAGTTCTCGGTTTTGGAGTTTTATAATGATTTTTGACTGATTCTTATTTTCATGCACTGATCATTTCTAGAGTAATGGCACGGCGTGCGTGCGGTGTGTCTTCATTTCATTTATTAGAGCTGGAAATTTATGATTCCAGGTACCTGATGCTGAACATGGAATCATATTTGCGGTGATATATATAATAGTGTTCTACCAAATTCGAGGGAAAGTATTTTTGAGCAGTCCGGAGAGAGTAGTAGAATTGCGGTTCTTCCAGGTGTCATTTGCATGTTCCGTTATACGAGTCATAAGGAACTTTCGAGTGCATTTAATATACACTGGTGTACAAAAATTAAGGACGAAGAGGGAAAATTAGCATAACAGCGGAACGAGCAGGCAGAACGGACCGAAAGACCACTCAGGAGATACTCTAGGGTCAGGTACGATAGGGCATGCGCATATATGCAGCATGACGTAGGGAGGGGGCGGGTCGTAAGGGTACAAAGCACACGGGTGGTGTACGCTCAGCAATTCGGTGAAAGCTATTGCACGGTGTACATTGGTTTGAACGACGTCGAGTTGCTGCCACCGTGTGATATGGCCAACAGGCAATCCAGTAGACTACATCTGGATGACTTTACCCGAGGTCACGTCATTAGGAAGTTGGAAGAAGGTTGAAGTATGACTAGTGTGGCCGAGGAGTTCGGTATCGCTCACAGCATCGTTTCACGAGCTTGGAGAGCATTTCAAACGACAGGAACAGCTGTCCGAGAGTTTAGCATTGGTCGTCCACGAGCAACCACGGCGGCGGACGACCGGTATATTGTTCTACATGCGAGAAGAGACAGACGGCAGACAGCGGGAGAAATCGCAGGGCACATGCAACAAACAACTGGACGTCCGTTATCGCGTGCACGACGACCAGCACGGTGTGTGCCATTAACGCCTGCTCATCGGAGACGGCGGTTCCTCTGGTGCTAGGAACACAAGAACTGGACACATCAGCAATGGGGTCGATTTCTCTTTACGGATGGGAGCCGATTTAGTCTGACGAGCGATTCTGGACGTATACACATCTGGAGAGAGCAGGGAACACGCAATCACACCACCAGCATCATCAAAAGGGATCGGTTTGGAGGTGGTGGAGTTCTCGTTTAGGGCGGTATCATGCTTGGTAGCCGTACTGACCTCCACATCTTCCAAGGAGGTTCAGTCACTGTTGCCCGCTATTGTACCGAGGTTCTCCTGCCTTACGTGCATCTGTTTAAAGGTGCTGTGTGTACTGAGTTCCTCTTCATGGACGACAACGCTGTACTTCATTGTACAGTGGCTATCACAGAGCTGTTGGAGAGTGAAGATATTAAACGCGTGGATTGGCCCGTAAGGTCACCGGACCTAAATCCAATCGAACACGTGTGGGACCTTCGAGAGACGCTTGGCAGCACGTCACCAGTCACCAGCAACGATTCCGCAGTTGCGATTGGTGCTACAAGAGGAATGGGCCGCGATGCCTCAACAGCTCCTTGACAACCTCGTCCTCAGCATGGACAGACGTTATAAATCCTGCAACGCAGTGAGGGGTGATCATATCCCCTACTAAAGACTGGATTTTTCTTGGCAGCCGCCTTTCACATGAACGTTTCTGTCTTCTATCCACTTGTGCTCGAAGCTACCTTTTCAATAAAGTGCCTTTGTATCCTTTGGATTCCTTGTTTGGACGGTTCTGCTGACTTGTCCCATATTCCCTCATCTTGGGGATCGTATGGTATGATTTGAGTCGATGTGGAGCACTTCTGCACGACGTTACATTCGAAAAACCGTCTCGTTCTTAATGTTTGCACGCCAGTGTAGTATGAATATATGTTGGAGAGTTCCTCTGCAATTATTATAATGTATATTCCAGTATTTTTATTTTTTTCAATTTTGTCTCGATCTTTTTTTTAGTACGTGTGCCAGTTCTAGTTGCTTTTCTTGACTTTTTAATTTCATGTATTGTGGTGGACGACAACTTATCATAAGAATCGGTTGCCGGTTCCTGTCATTGGAGCAGGGAAGCAAATAAACAAGTAGTTAAAAATTGAACGTTATGACAGATGTTTCCTTTTGCACATATCTTTATTCGTCAGATCGGGGAAAAGGGGAAATATTGGAATAACAGTTGGTCTAAATGAATAGTAAATACTTCCAGCGGGAGTTGGATGTTATGGACGGCATTCTCTACACTTTTACCGCCCAATTTGCTCCTTTCTTACGTGGCTACATATCAGCGTGAAAATCTCCTTCGCACCGAAGATCTCCAACTGCCCTGTTCGTTTATAACTGCCACGTCCAAATCCCATTCACCCTCTTCGTGTGTCCCCTTGACGTAAGAAATTGTACTCTTTAATTGCTTGCTCCTATAGTCCCCGTCGGCTCTGAGAGAGTCTGACGACGGCTGGGGAAAGGGGGTGTCCTTTTGTTCGTGGGAGGTCTCCCACGATCGACGGAAGAATTACCTTTCTCCGAAATGAAGCTGTGCTGAGTGCATTTTTGGCTGGGGAGAGAATTTCTCACTGTCGCTGGCACACAAAATAACAAAAGTTACAATTTAATTAAAGTTTGAACATTTCAATATAACAGTTTTATATCATTTCTTAAATTAAATTTCTTGGTCATTAGCGCGTCTTTTGTAAAAAAAAAAAAAAAAAAATCATGTCGTGCATATGTTATCGGTTTGTCCGTCCGCTTTTGGACACCATATCTCTGCAACTATTTGTCCGATTTGAATTTTTTTTTCTTTTTCCGTTGGAAAGAATGAAATCTGAGAATGAGTATCCTTGCATTTTATTTAATTTTTTTTTCGATGCAAAACTTCACCGCTGGAAGGCGTAAATGCAGGTGATATCGAATTCAAAATACAGTAGGACCTCCATATGTCGAAATTCTCTGTATAACGAAGTTTTGTGAATACCCTTGATCATTTCATAGAAAAACTGTTTCCATATATCGAAAAAAAATTCTATATATCGATTTTTCTTGCGAGACAAATCGGGATTTCTCTCCAGTAATAAACATGTTAAGAGAAAAACAAATTAGAAAAAAATAGAACGGAGATGTCACGAAAGGAAGAAGGAAAGGGTGGTCAAGGCTGCTGCGACGCCGGCGGATGGTCTAGAGCAGGGGTCGACAAATTTTAAATACCTACCGCCCTCTTTTGTATCTTTGTTGATGGTAAAATTTCTTTACCACCCATCGGTTCCGCAGTGACTCAGTTTAGCGTAAGTGCGAAGTAATTTTTAGAGGGGAGGGTTTGCGAAAAATATGTACTTAAATTTATCTTTTTAGTTATACTTTATGTACACTGAAGTTCCAGAAAAACTGTTACAGCAGTCTAACACATGGTAGGTCCCCCACGGGAGCGCAGGACTGCAGAAATACGGCGGGGCATTGACTCCACTAGCTTCTGGAAATATGCTGTAGGCAGTGCACACCGTACTTCCTGCAGAGCGTTCCACAATTCGGGTGTATTCTGAGGTCTGTGTTCGATAGCGCGTTGCATGGCATCCCAAATGTGTTCTACCACGTTCAGATCTGGGAACTTGGGTGGGAATGGCAACACCCCAAACTCTGACGAATGCTCCTCTAACCATAATGTGGCGTCCCGACACTTGCGTGGAGGTGCATTGTCCTGTTGGAACAGGCCCAACCCATCAGCATGAATGCAGGACATGAACGAGTTTACCTCGTCAGAAAGGATACGCACATAGCGTTGGCCGGTCACAGACGTTTATAGACGTACCAGGGGTCTCGGTGAAGTCCAGCTAAACACACCACCTATACCATTACGGACCCCCCACCAGCCGGTACAGTTCCCTGTTGATAGGGGGTATCCATGTTTTCATGGGGTTTGCGCCACACACGAATCCTTTCATCTGCCCGATACAGTTGGTAACGCGACTCGTCTACTTGTTTCCAGTCATCAAGTGTCCAGTGGCGGAGCTGCCGTGCCCAAGCGAGGCGCATAGCTCTGTGTCGTGCACCCATCAAGAGGACTCGAGTTGGGCGTCGGCTCTCAAAGCCCATATCGTGCACGGTACGTTGCACAGTCCGGACGCTGATGCTTGTTGAAGTTCCAGCATTGAATTCCGATGATACCTGCGAGAGTGTTGCACGCCTATCGCGTGAAACGATTCTTGACAGCCGGCGTGGTCACGTTCACCCAATGTTTGTTTACGGCCACACTGGTATCGCATATCGGTTGGAAGTTTTGCCGGAATGTTTGTAGTCACGGTACACCCTTGCAATGGTCGTCCGTGAAAATCCGAACTTCGTTTTCTACCTCCGAAATACTATGGCCCATCTCACGAGCGCCAACTATGACACCGCGTTGAAAATCGCTTAAAATGTTATTGCTTGTCATTCTCATGTGGAAAACAGCTCTGACAGTTGGCAGGGATGTCTATCGCTTTATACACTGAGTGGCCAGTTTATTATGACCACCCCCTCAGTACTTCGTTGGGCCACCTTCTGCCTTTAATACTACGTCGATTCTTCGTGGCATGGACTCCACGAGATGTTGATAGGTGGTTTCTGGAATCTGAGACCATGCTTGATGAATAGCACTTTCCAGGAGTATGAGATTGCAGGGTTGTGGATCAAGCTGTCTGATGGCTCGTTCAACTTTATCCCACAAATTCTCAATGGGGTTGCGATCTGGATATTGTGTGGACCACCTAAGCAAAGTAAACTCACCGGCATGTTCTTGAAACCAATCCTGTACAATACGAGCACTATGGCAGGACGCATTATCTTGTTGAAAGTAGCCATCGCTATTGGGATAAACCATCCCCATGACAGGATGCATTTGGTCCGCAGCGATGTTTAGATATGATGTGCCAGTCAGACGTTGATCAACACGAATTAAAGGGCCCAAAGCATGCCAGGAAAACATTCCCCAAACCATAACGTTGTCTACACCAGCTTAAAGGGTTGTGGCAATGTATTTGGGATCCATGCTTTCGTGCTGTTTCCGCCAAATTCTCACTCGCAACTGAAAACGTGATTCATTGGACCACATAATTTGTTTCCGATTATCGACTGTCCAATCCTTGTGCTCCTGTGCGAACTGGAGACGTTTTTGCTTGTTAACTGCAGACAGCAAAGGTGTTCGTACAGGCCTTCGGCTGCCATATCTCATCCGATGCAGTGTACGGCGAACAGTGCGTGCAGAGATCATTTGAGGGGATCCTTGATTAAGGTGGTCTGTAATTTGCTGCACTGTTGCCCTTTTGTTGTCTGTTACCAGTCTGATCACTCTCCGTTCCGCCCGAGCAGTCACTAATCGATGACGACCACACGTTGCACGTAGGGACCAAGTTTCTTGGCTGACAGTCCAGTCTTTAAACACTTCAACAACAGCTGCTTCGGAACATTTCACGAATGCGGTGGTTTCGGTGTTACTCGCTCCATAGCTCCCAGCTCCTACAATCATCCCATGTTGAAAGTCCATCAAATCGCATTTTTTACCCATCTCGTCACCCAAAAATTACTTCAACTACTAGCGCAAGCACTAAGCTTTCCCCTTCTATACTAGCCTCGCCCTCTGGCGGCAACAGCGTGCAGCCATAGCTCATTTGCTTAAAACTGTCAGGTGGTCATAATAAAGTGAACACTCAGTGTATACGCACTGGCGGACGCAACCGAGTACGCGCATAAGTGACGTTGCTATATATTTTGCATAAGTTCGTCTGTACCAGTTTTTCTGGGACTTCAGTGTATGTTTATACATAGATAATTTCAATTTAATGAATTTCTGCATCTCCATCGATACAGCGCCTACTAGTGCGGGGGCTGCTTAAATTCAAGAAAATGAAAGTTAAATGTGAAAACAATAAAGTTTATTGAAACTACCTTTAATTAATGAGATCTTTGAGGCTGATGCTGCGAGACTAAATATTTAATATCTGGTTCGATTTTCGTAAGGAACAAACGAAGGTCTCCTGTTTCGGTGATATTCAAACGGTTTCTTCGTTTGGTGATAACATGATTAACAGCCCTACAGATTGATTCTACAAGACGTTAGGTAGGGAAAGGTATCAATAAATTAAATATCATTTTCCACATATTAGGTTATAACGCAGGCATTTTTTTTATTTTGCCAAAGTTTTTGGTATCTACCAACATCGGGATTATATTTGCCCTCTTCATCATATTTAAGTTCTAATAGTTCTCTTTGCAAGTTATATAAACCTCATCAAAATTTGCAGTAAAAGGATTTATCAATCCAATCATACACCTTCAAGTCCAAAATATCTTTAAATCGTTTTTTCATATCCAATTTAAGTTCGTTGAGATGGCTACTGAACATTTCGATCTCCTCTGGAGTTAAATTATCTTTTATAGATCACAATTCGGGAAACTTGAAATTCTCTCTTCAAAAGGTTATGACGGAGAAGATCAAGCTTTTCGATAAATAATGACACAATACTTTTGCAACTAATAAGAGCTATATTGGCTCCTTGAAGCTGCAAATTAATTTCATTAGATCTTTTGAAAATGTCTGCCAAATAAAAGGCGTCATTCTTTACTGTTTTTAATTGTTGACAGAGACCAGCCTCATTATTACTTTCAAAAAACTGTGTGACACTATCAAATAATGCTACAAAACGAAACAAGCATGTACCCTTTGAGAACTATCGTATGCAAAAGTAACCTAATGAATTGCTCATTATTATCCTGGCACAGCTGTCGAAACATTCTATCATCTTTGGTATTAGAGTTGATCTTATTTACAGCCCCCTTAGTGGAAAGTCTGCGAATTATTTGAAAACTTTGAAATTATATGCAAAACATTTCGCACCGGAAACACTATCCAACAAAGAAGGAATTTTGCAAATCGGTTTTTTAGAAGCAGAGATATTGACAAAAATAAGATATACATCTACGCCCCCTGGTGATGAGACTTTGCATTAGTTTAAGAAGAAAATATTCCGAAAAGGTTTATCGACGTAAATGGTATCGGTCCACGAAAGAATTTTTTCAATCGAGAATTTAGAAGCTCAGATTTTGCTGCAAATATATCAGAAGCAAAAATTAACACTTACGCCTCCTGATGGCCAAAACATTATTTACCAAATATTAGAAATTATATGCAAAGCATTTCCCATCGGGAGCTGTATCCGGTGCAGAAAGAATTTTTCACATCGGAGTTTCAGAAGCAGAGATATCGAGGAAAACGCAATTTACCTTTGTGTCCTTTAGCGAATTACTTGAAAATTTTGAAATTGTATGAAAAACATTTCACACCGGAAACTTTCTTACAAAGAAGGAATTTTTCAAATCGGACTCTTAGAAGCAGAGATATTGATAAAAATAAGATATACATCTACGCCCCCTGACGGAGAAGCCATGCATTATTTTAAGAAGAAAATATTCCGAAATGGTTTATCGGCGTGAGTGTATCGGTCTAAGAACGAATTTTTTCAGTCTAGATTTTAGAAGCTCAGATTTTGCTGCAAATAAATCAGAAGCAGAAATTAACACTTACGCCTTTTGGAGTACAAACTCTTTTTTGCCAAAAATTAGAAATTATATGCAAAAGATTTCCATCAGGAGCTGTATCCGCTGCAGAAAGAATTTAAAAACTTTTCAAATCAGAGTTTTACTTTTACGCCCCCTAGCAGAAAATCTATGCGTAACTTAAAGAAGTGACTACGTAAAATAGTTTTCGACATAAATGGAACTGAAACGTAAAATAATTTTTTCAATCGGATGTTTAGAAGCAAATGTATGGAATAAAATGTATTTCGAATTATTGAAGTATATGGAATAAAGTGTATTTTTTATTTAGAAGCAAATATTTGGAATAAAATGTATTTTGAATTCGATATCATCTTCACTTACGCCCTCTAGCAAAGAAATTGGGCATCATCATTCGCATAGTTTAAGCTTCCCAATACAAAAAGAATATTTCAAATCGGATTAATAGTTACAGAGATATGGTGTTCACAGACGGACGGACAAACCGGTAACATAAGCACGATCTCTTTTACAAAAGATGTGGTAAAAATCCGGGTGTTCGTTATGAAAACCTATTAGGGGGTCTAAGCATCATACGAGGGGAGGCACAAATTTTGAAGTGCTTGGCAGAAATTTTGGCAAAAAATTTCGTTTACCCGACGCTTATCATTTTAACACCAGAAAAAAAAAGTTTTCAGGTAACCACAAACACATTTGTCATTTTCAGAGACTGAGACAAAGTATAAACACATACGTAGCAGAAAAGTAATTTCTTCATCAAAATGCAAGTGTAATAACCATGGGCATCAACAACGTTCTATTAACGTGCTAACAACTTATATAAAGAATACCACTACGATAAAATGTCGGGTCATGGGAAGATAAAATTTTGGAGGGCAGCGTGCAAAGCATCCAAGTTGGAGAAGTCGTGTGCACGCAATTGATTGTTGAGTGAAAGAAACAAGTGATAGACTGAAGGAGAGATATCTGGTGAGTAAGCTAGATGACATAAAAGTTCCCACTCAAGTTCTTTTGTAGTGTTTCTGGTCAATGAAGCAGAGTGGGAACGAACGTAGTCTTGAAGGAGCAGAACTCCTTTTCTGTTGACCAGTGCTGCTTCTTTCTTTTTCAGGATCTCATGCACACATTTCATTTGTTCACAATACATTGTAGCGGTGATCGTTTGACCGCGTTACAAGAGTTCATAATGAAAAACACCACGTGCTGTTCACCATGCTAACAACATAACTTTGCGTGGATGCAGTGCCGGCTTCGATGTGTAAGGAATTGAGTCGCTGGTGGACAATCAATGTCTGAAAGAAACCTTTAAGGGTGCTGTACTGGACCCACTTCTTATCATACGTAAGTACTCTATCCAAAAATGGTTCCTTGTCATAGCGAGACAGCAACCCAAGACAAGCTTAAACACGTTGCTGTTTGTTCAATGGAGACAATCCGTGAGGAACCCACTTAGAACATTTGTATGCCTCACTTATTACATGCAGATGTCTTCGGACGGTTTCATCAATAACACTAAATGACTGGGCTAGTTCGTAGAATGTTTGGCTACTGTCCTGCACAATAGAAACTTTCAGGGCTTCTGTGTCAAGGCTGACAGGACGACCACTCAGGGACTTTTCTTGAAGGGATTGAATTCTGTCTCTGAACTTTCAAAAACAATTCCGAGTTGCGCGTTCCTTCACAGCATCTGCCTTGAATGATAAGCAAATGCAACGAGTTGTTTCTGCAGCAGGTGAACCGAGTTTAAATTCTTATAACAAACAACCACCATTGTACTCGCACATCTTTCCACTACCAAATTGCTTACTCATCTGATTCATATGCGCAGGGCATCTTGGGATTTCAGCTGACAATATACAGCGAGCGGAACGTCATCTCTCCGCAAATTCAATTATTACAAGATATTTGTTTTGCTCCCTCGAAAAACGGCAAATACTTTTGTGGTTACTTGACACAACACGTAGATTCATTGAATGTATATAATACTGGGAACCATGGGTACGAATCTCCATGGCCTTTACTACTATTTCTTCGCAAATTTTAGCTTACTAACGTCATTTTTTAATCATTTTTTAAATATTTGCAGTATAAGGCTGTTTAGGAATTTTAGTTTGTATCCTGACAAGAAATATCTCTTTCCTTCGCTATCTCATCTTTTTAAACTATAATTGCAAAAATTGTGTTTTTCTAATATTGCCTAAGACTTTCTTTAAGAAGATTCCCTTCATTTAACAGAATAGTTCATAAATTTAAAAAAAAATCGTTTTATTATAACAAAATTTCTGTGAATCGCAAAAATCCTCATACGTTTATCAATGTTCCCGAAAATTTTAGATAGGTGTACTCACAAAGTGTTTAAATATTTTTTGGGTTGTACAAAAACGTTTCCAAAGTTTTTGAATGACCTTCTCTACTTTGGAAGTTATCAGTACACTAGCAGGGGTACCCGGTATTTCCCGGGTAAATATTCGTGCAATCACCAAGTTCAGCGGGTGAAATTTTATGAATGAAAAATATATTCCTGTAATTTTCCCGTCAATACCAAATTTGGTGATTCTAAATTGAAAACAGTAGAACTTTTTTTTCTACCAAATTTGGTTGTTTTAAATTGAAAACTGTAGAACTTTTTGCGAAAATTTTGTATGGGGGGCCCCCTTGACCCCCTCCCCTCGTCCCTGGCTCCGATCCCTTCCAAAACCCTTCTACGGTCTAAGTTAGAGTACCATGAGATACAATAGTATACCAAATTTCTTGGTTCTAAGTTGAAAACTGTAGATTTGTGTAGTAGACAAACAAACAAACAAACAAACAAACAAACTTTCACTTTTATATATATACAATGCTGGCCACCCAAAATGCAACACCAAGAAGGACACGAGATAGCAAAGCCAGATTTACTGGACACATAACAACAGATACAAAGATGAAACGATTGAGGTTGCCACAGTTCATCTGGCGTAGCCGCGGGTGGTGCTTGCCGGGCCACTCGGTTGTAAAACAGCAACCAGACGTGTTCGATGGGCGACATATCGGGAGAACATGCGGGCCACGGCAGCAATGACACCTGGTGGGCCGTGAAGAATTGTTGCACGACGCGTGCCACGTGCGGGCGCGCATTGTCCTGTTGACACGTGGCCACTGCCAGGTCCTACAGGTAAGGGAGGACTACAGGCTCCAAAACGTCTGAGATGTAGCAGTGGCTGTTGAGTGTACCGGTGATGTGTACCAGAGGGTGCGGGCGTCATATCCAATTGCGCCCCAAACCATAACGACAGGTGACGGACCGGTGTGGTGATGCATAATACAGGCGTCATACAGTCTCACGCCGCGGTCCCGCCACACGCGGATCCGACCATCGTGCCGTTTCAGACAGAAGCGGGATTCGCCGGAGAACACAATGTCGTGCCATTTCGTAGTCCAGGTGTGGCGTTCAACGGCCCACTGCCTCCGTACCCGCCGGTGGTGTAACGTGAATGGTAATCGGAGCAATGGGCGCCGTGCGACAAGTCCCCGCTCCTGCAGACGACGTCGAATAGTACGTGCTGACACAGGTTGTTGCGCAACACACCCTAATTCCTGCGCTAACGTTCGTGATGTGGCGGTGCGAGCCGTCAATGCCCGCCGCACAACATGCCGGTCCTCTCGTTTGGTGGTGTGCCGCGGCTGCGGCAATCGCTCGAGTCGGTCCGTCCGTCTCTCCTGCACCCACCGAATCCATACTCGCCTCAATGTGGCTGGATGTCGTCCCACACGGGCGCCGATGTCTCGGTACGATAAACCGCTATCGCGATAAGCCACTTTGCGTCCTCTGTTGAACTCTGAAACGTGCTGGAATGACTGCCCTATTCTGCGACGAGGCATCAGGAAGCTTCCCATGCACAGGTCCGGCAGCACAACACACTTCCACTACTTACACCCCGCCTTCTGTGCACCCTCCTTATAGCGCTTCTCGGTGGCGTGCCGGGCACACATGATTTGCATATGCCCTGCAATGCTAATCGTTTGCATATCCTCTCGCGGGCGACGCATGCTGCGAATTTCAGGCCAATCGGATGCTTCCTTCTTGGTGTTGCATTTTGGGTGGCCAGTAGTGTATATAGATTACCAGATTTTTCTCTCAATTTTTCTAAGTCTTGAAAATCGCTTCCCAGTGCATAGAAAAACACTTTTTATTGAAGAGTTACTAATTGCTCGCTAATTAGCGATCTTACTAAATTACCATGTGAAAGAATATCCCCGATGAGAAATTGTTATATGCTTCGAGAATTTTATATGATTCTAATGCCCTAACGTATGGTAATGGCGCTTCGACCGAAGACGAAGTAATAGAAAATATTTACTATTTGCACTTTTGGAAAACTTTTCGCGTCAGCTTCGAAGATACTTACATTCAGCACATAGGGATCTTTTCCTTCAATCTCATTAATTTTTTCCAAATACCACATTTTGTACTCGAAAGTTAAACTTTCAAAAGTAAGACACCATCATTTCAACGGGTACTGGTTGTCCTTCACTTACGTTACTAAGGCTCGTTGCCATGATGAAAGTCACGCGTTTGCTACATTCTCATAGGCAGTGGAAGCCACGAAAGAATGCGAACGGTGATTTTTTCTTTGACTTGTCACTACAATCGTTATTGCTCGGCTCCCTTTTGTCATAGATTAATGTTTCATACACCTAATCCTTCCTCAACAAATGCTCTATGGAATGGTGAAAACCGCACCAAAATCCGTCCAGCGATTCTTTAGATTTTGCCCGAAAAAGCAGACAGACGCCTACCGAGGACTTTATTTTATACTATGTGTAAGTGAAAATAAGTATCAGCCAACGACCATTATAGAAGTCCTAAAACGAAAACCAATTCACAGTCACATAGGACAAGATGAACGCACCCAGCATAAAAATTAACTTAATAACCAGCATCAGTATGGCAAATAGCTATCACACAACATCAACTAAGCAAGGCTCGAAGGAGCTTGAAAGAACGTTCATCCACAGTAGCGGATGATGCACACGTTCTTCTTCTTTTCAGCCATCCTCAGTCCACGGCTAGACGAAGGCCTCCTCCAGTTCTTTCCATTTTTCTCTAGTCTTGGCTACGGTTGACCAATTTTTCCCCACATTTTTTAACAGTTCTTCGCTTCACGTTCTTCTAGGACGTCCTCTGCCTCGTTTCCCTAATTTTGGAATCCAGTTCGTTAGTGTTGTGCGCTACCTCTCGTCTTCTCTTCTGGATAAATGTCCGGCCCATTTCTATTTTAGTCTCTTGTGATAAAGAATGATGTCTGTGATACGAGTCTGACTTCTTATCCAAGTGTTCTGTTTTTTATCTTTTTTTTTTTTTTTTTTTTATTATTGGAGGTTTAACGACCACCGTGAGCAACTCAATGGGCTATAAGTAGTCGCCCGTCCCTAATTTAGGGTCACTGGTTCCAGGGACGGGAGAGCCAGTGCCGTAAGACAAACACAACATCCATGCCTCACCGGGATTCGAACCCGGACCCCTTACGGGCGAATGATCAGAGGCCAGCGCCTTAGACCACTGCGCCACCGGGGCGGCTCTTATCTTTTAATGTGATGCCTAGCATCAGGGTCTCCATTTTTCTTTGAGTTGTTGCGAGTTTATTTGTAAGTGCTTTTGTTTAGAGTCCGGGTTTTACAACCATATGTGATGACTGGAAGTATTTTCTTTGAGTTGTTGCGAGTTTATTTGTAAGTGCTTTTGTTAAGAGTCCAGGTTTTACAACCATATGTGATGACTGGAAGTATACACTGGTTAAAAGTTTTCCTTTTTAAACAGAGTGGGGCATCACTGTTTTGAGAAATACTTTTCAATTTGCCAAATGCACACCAGGCAAGTTGAACTCTTCAATTTATTTCCTTTTGAAGACCATCATTTTAGATCAATGAGATGACCTGACTATATGTATGAAGAAACTGTTTCTAACAGATAGTTTCCTAGTATTATATCTTTCGGTGTTCCAAAATTATTAAACATGATTGTAGTTTTTTCTGTGTTTATATTTAGACCAAATTTTTGGCTTTCGTTATACTGATCTTCTATCATTACATTAAGGTCTTCTGGAGTGTTTGCAAAAATGACGATATCATCGGCATATCTTAGGACATATGAACGTCTGAATGCACTCCAACACAAATTAGTTTTCGACGCCTTAAACACTGTCTGAAGTCAATATTGGTATACAGGGTGATTCAGCTAAGCGTGTGCTAACTTCTGGGAGGGGTGGGTTGCACAGAGACAAATCGGAATCACATAGCAATGCAAGGTCGGAAACGCCATCTTCATGCGGTAGATGGCGCTGTTCGGCCGCGAGACTGCTCATATGATCTTTCAGGATACCGTTATTTGTAAACCGTCCGCAGAGGTAGTAGGATGGCTGAGTTCACGAAAGCGGAAATGGCTGATATGCACCTCGCATACGGAGCTGCGGACTGCAACGAACAAGCCGCCGTGCGACTGTACCAGGAATGGTACTCGATGAGGCGAGTGCCAAACCACCAAGTGTTTGAATATGCGACGCTGGTTCTTTCCGGGGACCTGCCAGGTGTCAGGAATGATGGGTACGCACTCCAGCCATTGAAGAGAATGTGTTAAGTCATGCAGCAGACAATCCAAGTGCCAGCACACGAGCAATTGACTATCGGCTCGGTCTGTCCCAATCCACCGTATGCAGGGTTCTGCACGAAGACCAATTGCATCCATATCATGTTCAGCGCATTCACACACTAAGCCCTGAGGATTACCCTCAGCGCATTGCATTTCCGCAACGGTACCTGCAGAAGAGTGCGACAGAACCCCAATTTCCTGCTTCTGTGCTGTTCACAGACGAAGCGGGCTTTACACGGGAAGGTTGCTTCAATGCACATAACGCACATGTATGGGCGGTGGACAACCTCCATGCTGTACGACCACATGCAGCACAAAACCGTTTTGCTGTTAATGTTTATGCCGGCATTGTCGGGGACCACTTAATTGGCCCATACCTCATGCCTCCTCGTCTGGACGGAAGAAGTTACCGGGTATTTCTGGTGGACGTCTTGCCAGAGCTATTGAACGAACAACAGTTCCCTCAGTCGCTGCGCCGTGCAATGAGATTTCAGCACGATGGGGGCCACGCCCATTTCAGCAAATACGTTCGTCATCACTTAAACATGACATTTGGACATCAGTGGATCGGGTGTAGTGGTCCCGTTCATTGACCTGCAAGATCGTCGGACTTAACATGCCTTGATTACTTCTTCTGGGGCTACATCAAAGAACTGGTGTAGGACAACCCCGTTGAAAGTGATAAGGACCTTGTAGCCCGCATCTCTGTAGCTGCTTCGGAAGTCCGAGACACGCCAGAAATTTTCCAAAATGTACGTAAATCCATGCGCCGACGATGTCAAGCGTGTGTTGCAGCTCATGGTCGCAACTTTGAACACCTTCTGTAACCTCAAAGCATTTCGCAAATGTCTTGTGAGTATAATAAAAAAGCATTTTGTTCTCTTACGTGCTGCTCTTTCATTTCTCGTCTTCCCTGTACACTAGCACGTAAAGATGGCGTTTCCGATACTGCATTGCTGTGTGATTCTGATTTGTCTTTGTGCAAGCTACCCCTCCCAGAAGTTTGTACACGCTTAGCTGAATCACCCTGTAGATTACAGTAAGTTTAGTTCGTAAAAATAGCAATTACTGGATTTCAACAAATGCTACTTACTTACTACGTGCAGACTGTGCTTTACTTTAATTCGCAGAGCCATGATGGTTGTTAGTTCTCCCAATGTTGAGTATCCTATTGGACACGTGAGGATAAATCAGTCGATCACATTCTTAAAGCTCTTTTGTCGTCTAGAAAGTTCTGACGGCGTAAGGGTCACCCCCCCCTATCCGCGGCGTACTCTTTTGCACCGTAATATAATGGCAGACGAATACAATTTGAAAGGAATATTTTATATAAATTTAATTACCGACAGGCTTAACTCTCTGGATGTTTATTCGGTGATTAAAACTGCTCTCGCGATTTCCGAAAGATGCACGCCTTTCAACTGTATTATTCTTCATTTCCTGCGGGTTTTTTTCCTGTGCAGAAACGCTCTTAACACTTTAAGTGGTGTATGTGTGAAATAAATGGTACCCAAAATTTTCTGCACTCCCCAAACAGAAATGTTCACTCAGCAGCTGGGTTTTACGGAAGCTACAGCAAAACAATTCTTTTTTCCCCCTCTCATCTCATCAGTACTGACCATAAACCTGTTAATAGATATAAACGCTGTCTTCTAGTCCTTTATTCTCTGTTCCATGTCCCGAAACATTATGGGGAACAGCTAGTCCCTTGACACGGACATCATGACACTGGGTAGAAACAAGTGACTTAAACATCCCTCTCATTTTTTTTAGTCTAGTCCCTTGACACGGACATCATGACACTGGGTAGAAACAAGTGACTTAAACATCCCTCTCCTTTTTTTAGTCTAGTCGCCATACTTATGTTTTACTGTATAATACCAGGTAGTCAGTTAAGATTGTGTCAATATACCCCTAAATGACCACTTTTTATAACAAAGCTAAAGAAAAAGCGACGGTTTCTGATGCACTGGTTTACTCATTCCAACCCAAAGAAGCAAAATTATGTTAAAATCCTTTGTGTTTATTAGAACAAAAATACTGATATAAAATAAATATGTGTAGAAGTATAGACAAATCTTTAAAAAATTGCGATACCGTTTTTCTAAATTAAACTGGGTATGCATTGCTTACCCCACATACACCTAATGCACTGTACTGAGCTGGTATAAGCTTTCCCTAGTGTTAGTGCTCTTTTTAGTTTCGCTTTTTGGATACTAGCGTCCATTTCACAGGGACTAAGTTCTAGATGAGATAAGGCCGCCCCGGTGGCGCAGTGGTCTAAGCGCTGGCTTGTGAACATTCGTCCGAGAAGTGTCCTGGCTGGAATCCCGGTGAGGCATGGATGTTATGTTGGTATTACGGCACTGGCTCTCACCTTTACCTGGAACTAGTGGTCTTTAATTAGAGACAGGCGACTACTTATAGCTCAATGAGTTGCTCATAGTGGTCGTTAAACCTTCAATTAAAAAGCAAAAAAGATCTTACAACATGAACCTTTTGGCCAGTAGTGGTATTCAAAGTCACGTCTTCCTACTCCATAGCGGCTGTTCTTCCAACTGAACTATACCGGCAGGCTTATAGCTGCAATATCACCGATTTGACTCATACGCCTCAGCGGTACTACGTCATCTTCGTAATGTCACGTAGTACTTTACAATCTATAATACATATGAAAGACGCAGTTGTGTTTGTTTTTAGACCCGCTCTCTCCGCTTCTTGGAGACAAACTGAAAATTAAGGGTGTGATTTCAGTTACTCTTTTAATTCTCACTGTGGTTGTTACAGAGTACCACAAGTTACTAACATCAGCACAGCTAAAAAGACAAGTGACATTTTAAAAACTGCGTTTCCTTTTCTGCTGGAATTTTAAACGCGCGTCCGTCTTCCCTTTGTTTTGGAGTTAATAACCACCTTGAGCAACTCTCGGGGATATAAGCAGTTGCCCGACCTTATTTTTAAGGCCACTGGTTTCAAAGACTAAAGACGGCTAATGCTGCAAGCCACAAGAGATACGCACCACGCATGCAGGGCTCGAACCCTTGCCCGCTTGAACGAACATTGAAAGGCCAGCACTCGCTTAGACTATCGCACCAGCGAGTTGAATGAACGCGGGTTTCAATCAAACTTCCTATGTCGCGATTTTCAGAGTCTTCAGATCCTTGCGTCACTCATGGACGGTGTTGCTGAAAGTATTAGCGAGCCGCTTTTGCGGCAGAGTGGTTTGAGGAACTGGCATCTGACTATTCGTCCGACATAGGCCCGTGTTCGAGTCTCGGACGCGGCATGGGTGGTGCTTTTATAGCGCTGGCTTTTTCCCTTTCCTGGAACTAGTGGCCCTAAATTACAGACAGATAATTGCTTACCGCTTTTAGAGTTACTCACAGTACTCGTTGAACGATGAAAAAGAAAAGCTTTAATGGCTCACGTAATAAATATAAATCCTACAGAGTCGTTGAAGAAAACGGCAAAAGAAAGAATTGCAGAAAATAGGGGAAATGCAACCGCTGACAAGTAAGTGTAATATAAATAGTTTTGAACTCGAAGCGTATATATCGCCTCAGGCTTTTTCCTTTCAAAATGCAATCAAAAATAAAAGGTTCAACAGAGAAGAGAAAAAATAACCTTCAGAATCAAGGAACAGCAAAAAAGTAAAATTGCCAACGAGAGAGTCTGTAATGTATTTTTAAGATATGAAACAGCAAAACCATGTACGATGACGTCACATTAAATTGCCCGGGTAGAAAGCACTTTATAAAATAAAAAAATTAAGAACTCCGAATTTTATTGTAAAAGTATATTATGAGATGAAAGTAACACTTAATTTCTCAACTTAATTTCGACTCTTAAAGTTCTTGGAGAAAGTATACAGCATTTAACAGAAAGTAATTAAAAAAATCTTGAAAAATATTTTTTTACGAATTTATCTTACTCGTACGAAAAGTTTCCACCGAGAAAAATGTTGTGCCTAAAGAAAGTGTCTTTCTTACTGAAGGACAATGAATTCCTTACATGGCAGAGGCAGAAAGAATTAACATGAAGACTGAGTTCATTTTTTCGGCGTTGCCATACTAATTGAAAAAATACCGTTTCCTTGGCATTGTTTTATTTTTTTGAACATCATTCTTTCGTCCCACTCTGCTAAAATATGTTCTCTTTAAAACTCACTTAGCGTAACTTCTTTATTATGCTATTTTTATTTCACAGTTTTTATCAGTGTCATAATTTCGTTCAGGATAAAGGAATTACATTTCACGTATGCACGCCTCCGAACGCAAGAATGGCTTGAAGAAAGTATCGCAAAACCTGATAATAATAATAATAAAAGAAAGCGTCGTTTTAAAAGCGAAAAGCCTTGGTACGCTGAAGATTAAATTTAAGTTAAAATGCAAACTCCATGTGCTCTGAAGAAAATACGTCTTGCTAGTATTATTATATATTCGTGCAGAAGTGAATTCGAAGATGATAGGGCAGCCAATACCCATAGCACGAGTCCAGCTAAGAAGAAACACACACTCCATTCTGGTTTATGTTTATTATGCCTGTATAAATACAAGTTTTAAATTATGAGACCTTTCATGTCCACACTGGACCGGCATCCTCAGATAAACAAACGACTACATAAGGAGAATCTTTTAAATATCTAAAAGATATTAATATATATTTAAAAGATTCTCTCTATTTAGTCAATTGTTTATCTAAGGATGGGTCCAGTGTGGACCCGAAAGGTCTCATAATTTAAAACTTGTATTTATACAGGCATAAGAAACATAAACCGGAATGGAATGTGTGTTTTTTTTTTTTTATTGGAGGTTTAACGACCACCATGAGCAACTCAATGGGCTATAAGCAGTCGCCCGTCCCTAATTTAGGGCCACTGGTTCCAGGAAAGGGCCAGTGCCGTAAGACAAACACAACATCCATGCCTCACCGGGATTCGAACCCGGACCCCGTCCGGACGAATGATCAGAGGCCATCGCTTAGACCACTACGCCACCGGGGCGGCATGTGTTTTTCTTCGCAACCAGATTTGATAAATCGTGCTATGGGTGTTGGCTGCCCTATCATTTGCGAATACATCTTGCGGAGCACAGAAAATGTTGATATCAACAATAAACTATTCGAGAATATATTATGAACTATTCGAGAATAGTCATTCTGATTATTTCCATAACATTCTTGGAGAAAGTACACGAAGATTCATAAATTCTTAAAATTCACAATGTTTTGCAAAAGAAAATTTACATTGCACAAAATAAAAAAAATTTACATTGTACATTGAGAGAATGTCAGTATAATTTTAGTGAGAAATAGTAAGATGTGTTCCTTACCAAAAAATGTTTGGATCACTTTACACTGAAGAGCAATTGAATTAGAGACAGCTGGCGTTATGCAAATGCGGCGCTGTGGGCGGTCCTGTAAACGGAAATGATATGACGTATGCAGCGATCCGACAATATAAGGAGTGATGCGACGAGAATCAGTAAGAATCTGACACAGTATGGGTAAGACGAAGGATCTAAGCGCATTTGATCGTGGGCAAATTGTCGGGGCCAGACGAATGGGTCACTCCATCTCGGAAGTCGTGCAGGCACTGGGATTTTCACGAGCCACCGTGTCACTGGTGCACCGTGAGTACATCGAATCCGGTAAAACCATCCCTGCAAAGGCCAACAGCCGTGGACAACAGAGTGTGGATGTGCGGAGTCATCGTCAGCTAGCTTGAATTCTAACAGCGGATAGACGGGCCACAGTGCAAGAAATCACTCGGCAATTTAACGCTGGTGCACAAAAACGTGTAAGCAGCCACACCATCCAGAACCATCTCCTCGCTATGGGGTACAGAAGCCATCGTCCCACGAGGGTACCGCTGCTGACCGCACATCACAGGGTGCAAAGATTAGCATGTGCGCGGGAACATCGCCACTGGACCCTAGACACGTGGAAAAAACTTGCCTGGACTGATGAGTCGAGATTCACGTTGGTACATGCGGATGGCAGGATATGAGTACTGCGCAGACCACATGAAGCGATGGATCCTTCTTCCCAGCAGGGTACTCTTCAAGCTGGTGGGGGTGGCATTCTTGTCTGGGGACTGTTTACGTGGACCGAAATGGAACCCCTGGTACGTGTGACATCGTCCCTCACAGATCATCGTTACCGGGGTATCCTGGACGACCATTTGCTCCCGCTTGTGTGTCTTCAACATCCCACTGGGGACCTCATCCTGCAACAAGACAATGCAGCTCCCGAATTGTATCCGAATGGTTGGATGAACACTCCACCGACGTGATCTCGCTTCCTTGGCCAGCTAGGTCACCTGAGCTCAATCCCATCTAGGATACCATCGAGAGAGATGTTCGAGGCTCTGACCCCCCTTCATCAAATCTTCGTGAACTGTGGGAGCTTGTTCAGGGGTCATGGATCCGTATGGCTTCCCAACGCTTCCGGTGTCTTGTCGAGTCCATGCCGAGACGAATCGCCGCCGTCATCAGGGCGAAAGGTGGTGCTACACGTTACTAGACAGGTATCTCTAATTTAATTGCTCTTCAGTTTATGTCTTCAGACGTACCTTTACGACAAAAGCTGACTAGCATTCAAAGTATAGGCCATCGTTTTGCATCGTTTTTAGTAATCTGTCTGCCAGTTCTTCGATTACGCGGCGGTACCAGTTCTTGTCCTTCGAGGCGAAGAATACCTTCACCCCAGCTACCACCTCCTCTTGGTTGTTGAAGTACCACCCGTGAAGGATGTATGTCATGGACCGGAACAAGTAATAATCCGACAGGGCAAGAAACGGACATTATGCTGGGTGTGAAGTCAGTTCGATGCCCTCAAGTTTCTGGAGTTTTGCTCGGGTAGTTTGCCAGGTATGAGGCCGAGCGTTGTCTTGCTGTTGGAGAGCGCGCTTTCTGTTCACCAGTGCCGGGTACTTATCCTATAAAACGGCATGCATCCGCTCCAGCTGTTCAGAGTAGAGGTTGGCGTTTATGGTCCAACCATCTGGAACAAATTCGTAATGGATTATCCCTTCGAAATTCCATGTGATGTGATGGAAGCAACCACGTTTGGCAACAGGTTCAAAAAGCTCGCCCGGTCTCAACTACTACCGTTATGTGTTAGGATTACGCGAATAGACCCACTTTTCATCGCATGTAACAATTCTTTAGATGAAACGTACATCGCGCGGGTTTTCTAGGATTTTCGTGCACACTTCCACTCTGCGGTTTGCTTCAGCTGACGTCAGTTCGTGAGAAACAATGCGGCAGCTCCTGAGACCTTGCCGAGGTCCTGAAGGTGACGAACTATGGTGGTCTATGATATGCCCAGCTCACCTGATAATCTCCGAGTGATGGTTGCCGGATTTGCCTCTACGGCCTGGCGTGTACGGCCTCCGAATCAACGGTTCGCGGCCAACCTGACTTGTCTGATGGTTATAACGAAGTAAATTTCTCCGTCATTTTTGTCCACGCCGGGGCTCGAACCCGGGTCCCCTCATTCCGGAATAAGTCGCTCTACCAATTGAGCTACGCGGACGTTCGTTATCGCCGCTATCTGCCTTTATATCGTGTGCGTCCTGCTGGGCAGGCACGTCACATGGTCGACGTTTCTGTCACCTGAGAGAAATTTCTTGAACCATCTGGTTGCAGTGCTCTGGTCCACGGAACCTTCCCTTTCGCATGACAAATGCTTAAGCAGCGTTATGGCCGAGTTCAAACTCGTAAAGCGAAGGTTCCCTAATTAGCCGGCTGTGGCTGTTCATCTTTTAGGCATCCTAACCACAGACAGAACGACGACATGCAATGCTGTTCACAACAACGACTACCACTTTATATCCCTTCGACTAACTGCCGTGCGCGACTTGAACGAGTTTAAGCACGTGACATACCCGCCGAAAGTTATGCAAATATTGCAAAAAAATTCGACTCATCCTCTGTAGTTTATTAATACACCGCTGTATCATTTTATACAGAAGCATACAGTCATACGCATACAAAAAACTGTTGCATGCTTATGACTAGAAGCTGCTCAACCCTTCAAGTTGCCGATATACCCGAAGTAAATGATTCCCAAAATTTTCTGCATTCCTCAAAGAAAAATGATTACATAGCGGTCGGGTTTTACGGAAACTACTACAGAACAATTCCTTTCACCCTCTGATCTCAGCAGTACCGACCATAAACCTGTTACTGGTGATAAGCTCTCGCTTCTTGCCCTTTATCATTTGCTCAATCACCCATGACATGATGAGGAGCGCCTAGTCCCCATAAAAAGAACATCATGCCACTGGGTAGAAAAAAGTGACTCACACAACTCTGTCCATTCTTAGGTTCGTCGCCATTGTCATATCTTTTTTAGCAGCTAATCAGTCAGAAAGGATTAGTGTTAATCATCCCCTAAACGCCCACTTTGAATAACACAGCTAAGGAGAATGTAAGGTTTTCTGATGCGCATGCTCACTCGTTCCAACGACTTTCGGCCCACTTCTTAGACAGCGAATATATTCTTTCTAACTGATTTCAAACCATTTTGCGGGCCGTGGATGGCCTAGTGGTCAACGTTCGTGACTGCCACGGATAAAGCTCAGGTTCGCGAGCGATCCCAGGCAGGTACGAACGTTCGAACCGCTAAATATCAGCAGTGCTTCGGATGGGCACGTTAAGCCGTCGGACCCTCGGTAATAAATAAAGGCGTCTTCCTCCTCCTTTTTACTTTTCTCCTATGTCACTTTCCTATTGGGCACTCTAGCCCAAATCTCCTTGCTCTCTATTTCTAAGGGTTGTTTAAGACCTGGGATCAGACACTCCCTTCCTAAAATCCTCTACGTCTGATCTGATCTGACCAACCCATTCTGCTAGCCCGCTGTTAATTCGATCCACCCGGTTAAGCGGTTAATGTCTGTCAACTAAGCATGCTGTGCGAAAACTTAGGGATGAAGAACAGTTTCTATAAGTGTGAATAAACGATTCTAGCGGTTCTTAGACGAACTCTAAAAATTATTAATTTTATAACACAGTGGAAGAAATTTAGGTAAAGGTGTAGTTTAGCATCTTAACTTATTCAACTAAAAATTTCGAGAAAAAGTCATACGTATTTTAAGGTATGTAATTTTGTAAAAAAATGTGGACAACTTTTATCTTTACAACGTATTTTAAATATTTTTACCGTAAAATTTACTTGCGAGCACGAGGATGTGGACGAATGTAGCAGAGCATACCTCCAGCACTGCCGCGACGTTGTCCGAGGCTCTGCCGAAACGAAGATCTTCGGCTCATGCTGCGGCGGCCATTTTATGGGCTGAAAACAACGAGACAGAGAAAGTATTTGTATCTTTCAACGATCTTCTTTGCTCTGGAAGTGTTCCAAATTTACAATTGTCTCTCAAACGGGCGTTAAAACTCAATTTCTAAGTAGATTACAGAAAAAAAAAAAAAAAAAAAAGGACTGATCTGCATTTAGGCATATTCACAAAATGACCGCCACAGCACGACCCAGAAGGTCATCGCTTCGGCGGAGCCTCGGTCGACGTCGCAACGATGCTGGGGGTAAGCTCGCCGCAGCGTTCGTTCACATCCTCGTGCTTGCAGGTAAATTTTACGGTAAAAAAATGTTTAAATTGCGTTGTAAATTTGAAAATGTTTATTTTATGGCAAATGACATACTTTAAAATGTGTATATATCTTTTCCTTGAAATTTTCAGCCAAATAATGTAGGAAAGCTAAACTACACCTTTACCGACATTTATGACATATTCCAGTACGGATAACAGAAGATTTTAAGTACAATTGTAACGTATACTCTAATATAACTTTCCTTTTTAATTCCTGTATTTATATAAATTTTGGTTCGTTCTTCTTAAACGGTTTCTAACTTAACGCTACATTTCTCTCTCGAATGAATGTCTTGTGGCAAACTGAAATGAGGTCAGAAGTATAGTGACGTATGTGTTCAGGAGAGATAAGAACGATGCTTACAGTGTTTGTTGGCTGGCTTTTTCGAGCTGTGTGGCGTTCTAGCTGACTTTGATCAGATGTTTTCTAGTTGATTTCTTTCAAGGTGCTGTTTCTTGTTGAATATATTCTGCTGTTTCACGTTAAATGTTTTGAGTTGCTAGTTAGACGTTTTGAGTCTATCATCTCGAAGCTCGAGTTTATTAGAAGTTGATTGTCATATTGGTGCGAGCTTAGAGCATTAATCTGTTACCAAGTTTGCTATACTTGTAGAGTTTCATGGTACAAGTGATTCGACAAATCGTGCTTAAGTGACTGATGTTGGATGATAATAAAATATGCTTAAGGATGATGATAATTCTTTTCTGAGTGAACCGAAAAGAATATGATGATAATAAATATGCTTAAGGATGATGATGTTGGATGATAATAAAGACCAAAGGCGTAACTAGGGACGGCAAGGAGTTAGTTCAAGAGAGGGGGCAAAACTCACTGCTTACAATCTGATTAAAATTATATATATATATTTTTTATTGAAGATTTAACGACCACCTTGAGCAACTCAGTGGGGCCGCCCCGGTGGCGCAGTGGTCTAAGCGATGGCCTCTGATCAATCGTCCGAACGGGGTCCGGGTTCGAATCCCGGTGAGGCATGGATGTTGTGTTTGTCTTATGGCACTGGCTCTCTCCCTTCCCTGGAACCAGTGACCCTAAATTAGGGACGGGCGACTGCTTATAGCCTAGCCGATTGAGTTGCTCACGGTGGTCGTTAACGACCTCCAATAAAAAAAAAAAAAAACTCAGTGGGATATAAGCAGTCGCCCGTCCTTAGTTTAGGGCCACTGACTCCAGGGAAGGGAGAGAGCCAGCGCCGTAAGACAAACACAACATCCATGCCTCACCGGGATTCGAACTCAGAACATTCACGGACGAATGGTCATAAGCTAGCGCTTAGACCAATGCGCCACCGGGACTGAAAATTGGAATTAAAACCTTTGCACCAGCTTCTGGTACAGTTTGTTTTTCTCTCAGTACTTTGTCCTTTGCCCACTTACAGAAATTGCTTATAACATACGCATATGGTTTACCAGTTTTGGTTGCCTCGGCAGCTTAAAATTCGTCCTTTCTTCTTCAAAGGCTTTAATTGCTCACATTCAAAAATGAAGGTGGACATGCATCGCAAAATAACGATATCGTTCACATTGCTAAAGATTCTTTGGTAGGTGTTTTACCATTACTGCGGCTGTGAGCCACAACAATCTGCATTTGGTCCGTTTGATTTTATACGGAAGGTTCAAACTAGTTGGAAAAACTGGACAAACAGTCGAAGTTTGATTTTTTTCCTCCGGAGTTTAACGATCACCGTGAGCAGTTCACTCAATGGTCTATAAGCAGTCGCTTGTCCTCAATTTTAAACCATTTGCTCCAGTGAAAGGACAGAGCTAGTGCCACAGAACAAACACACCATCCATGTCTTATTTGGAATTCAAACTTGGAGCCACCTCGGACGCATAGTTAGAGGTCAGTGTCCCTAAATCGGGGACGGGGACTGCTTAAAGCTCTTAGAGTTGCATGCGCTGGTCATTAAACTCCACAACCAAAATAAAAAAGATAGATGGGGCGTAATGACTGGTGGCTTGTCCCGGGCGCAATAATGCCTAGTGACGCCTCTGATAAAGAACTGGAAGTTTGAGCAAGTACCGACTTGTTACTTACTGTCTGTTTAAGTCAAGTAGTGCTTAGTTAAATATCAATTTTAGCTAACCGTAGGCACGACACTAGACTTCGAAATCAGGGTGAAAGACTATCATTTTTTGGTGGGGGCAACTTTACTTAAGAAACACTGAAAGAAATAATTTTAATGCTTCTAATTGCAGGTTGCAAAGGAATGCATGCCCTCCTCCCCTTACCGTTCTTCTCGGATACATGTTTAATGGTTTATTAATTCTGGGAACTGTCTTGATGTTTTTGCTGATTTTAGAATACAAAAGAAACCATAGGTTGTGGTCTTTTCTAGGTTAATGTTCAGTCCATCCATTATTAAAAAAATTAGTAAATCCCGAATAGTTACATAACAAACGTGACACACTTTTACCAGTACCACACGCTGATCAAAATACACTGATGGTCACCCAAAATGCAACACCAAGAAAGAAGCATCCGATTGGCCAGAAATTCGCAGCATGCGTCGCCCGCGAGAGGACATGCAAACGATTAGCATTGTAGGGCATATGCAAATCATTTGCGCCCGGCACGTCATCGAGAAGCACTATAAGAAGGGTGCACAGAAGGCGGGGTGTAAGTAGTGGAAGTGTGTTGTGCTGCCGGACCTGTGCGTGGGAAGCTTCCTAATGCCTCGTCGCAGAATACGATAGTTATTCCAGCACGTTTCGGAGTTCGACAGAGGACGAATAGTGGCTTATCGCGACAGCGGTTTATCGCACCGAGACATCGGCGCCCGTGTTGGACCACATCGAGCCGCAGTGAGGCGAATATGGATTCAGCGGATGCAGGAGGGATGGACGGGCCGACGTGAGCGATTGCCGCAGCCGCGGCACACCACCGAACGAGAAGACCGGCATGTTGTGCGGCGGGCATTGACGGCTCGCACCGTCACATCACGAACGTTAGCGCAGGAATTAGGGTATGTTGCGCAACAACCAGTGTCAGCACGTACCGTTCGACGTCGTCTGCATGAGCGGGGACTTGTCGCACGGCGCCCATTGCTCCGATTACAATTGACGTTACACCACCGACGAGTGCGGCGGCAGTGGGCCGTTGAACGCCGCACCTGGACTACGGAATGGCACAACATTGTCTTCTCGGACGAATCCCGCTTCTGCCTGCAACGGCATGATGGTCGGATCCGCGTGTGGCCGCACCTTTGCGAGAGACTATGACGCCTGCATTATGCATCGCCATACCGGTCCGTCGCCTGACGTTATGGTTTGGGGCGCAATTGGATATGACACCCGCACCCCTCTGGTACACATCCCCGGTACACTGAACAGCCACCGCTACATCTCCGACGTTTTGGAGCCTGTAGTCCTCCCTTACCTGCAGGATCTGCCAGCGGCCACGTTTCAAGAGGACAATGTGCGCCTGCACGTGGCACGCATCGTGCAACAATTCTTCACGGCCCACCAGGTGTTACTGCTGCCGTGGCCCGCCTGTTCTCCCGATATGTCGCCCATCGAACACGTCTGGTCGCTGATCGGCAACCGAGTGGCCCGGCAAGCACCACCCGCGGCTACGCCTGATGAACTGTGGCTACGTTCGGAAGCAGCCTGGACCAACATACCCCAATCCCACATCCAAAGCCTTTTTCGTTCGATGCCGCGGCGTGCAGCGGACGTTATTGCCAGCCGTGGGGGCCACACGAACTATTGATGTCTGTGTGTTCCGCAAGTCTCACGGGCCTGTAAGCTCAATCGTTTCATCTTTGTATCTGTTATGTGTCCAGTAAATCTGGCCTTTGCTATGTCGTGTCCTTCTTGGTGTTGCATTTTGGGTAGCCAGCAGTGTAGAATTTGAAATTTCATGTCTGAAGTCTGAAAGCAAAAATTTTTGTAGATTAAGGTTGAGGAAAAATAGGGACACGCATATACAATACCTTACCTCTCCGTATCCTTCCTTCAAGCCAGCAAGCCTGTCTGACACACATCTCATCTCATTCCAGTCACGTCCTGTTCTGTCACTGCCCAGAACAAGCTTAATACTGTGACTCAGGTATTGCTTTACACTAATTTCCTTGTCAGGGCAGTAACTAGACTTCAGTTTCGGGGGGGAGGGTGCTTAAAAATATTCCCCAGCAAAAATTTGATCTATCTAATCACTTAACAAAAAATAGTCTTTCGTTTTTAGTATATTAGTATTAGTTAGGGAGTAAAGACACATGAATTTGCTCAGTATTAACAGAAAACCAAACTGAACAATATCATACAGAGATCACATGAAAACACTAAGATTACACAGGAGACAGGATGAAAGCAAGTACAATCTGAAAAATGAATATTATAAAAAAATTTGAAATCATCGCCAGGAAGATTTTAAAAATTCCGATAACGATAGATGAAGCCACCATACCAAGAGACTTTGACGTTGAATTGGCCCCCTAATATTTGCTAATGTGCCAAATAAGCGTGATGCTTGCAGCGTGAGTTATGGTTCGCTGCTTTCTCACGGAGTCAGACTGAAATCAGAAGATTTCAATCGGAAACATGAAATAAATCAAGTTAAGTATAATAAATGAAAGCAGGAGTTGATTTTAATTAGCTTGAGAGATTGGCGGATAGAAAAAAGACTGAATTTGCGTATCGTTTCTATTCTTAATGCGAATACGCCGCCGGCTGACTACACGATTGTCACCAGCCAATCAACTGCGGGGCAGCGACGTGTTTCAAATGTTTAATCATTGTGCTGCCCCGGTGGCGCAGTGGTCTAAGGCGCTGGCCTCTGATCATTCGTCCGTAAAGGGTCCGGGTTCGAAACACGGTTAGGCATGGATGTTGTGTTTGTCTTACGGCACTGGCTCTCTCCCTTCCCTGGAACCAGTGACCCTAAATTAGGGATGGGCGACTGCTTATAGCCCATCGAGTTGCTCACGGTGGTCGTTAAACCTCCAATCAAAAAAACAAAAAGTTTAATCATTGCGAGATAAGTGAGATACATCCATTGTAGTTCTGACGGTTCTGAAAACCAGGTTCTGTCCACGGGGTCTTGGAGGGATCGCGAGGGTGATGCAATCAACATACGACAGCTACCCCGTCAAATGGGTCACGGCGATTTTAATGCTTCTGTCTGACGGAAATATCCGTTTCATCACCTTTTAAACAAGTTCTTAGTGAACGAAATATTACATTTTGTATGCTTTCGGAATGGTTTCTTAAAAATGTAATATTGCTTTTCAAAGTGCTTGGATCACGGCCGATTTTAAGGCCCAGCAATTTTTTTTTCTCATTGAAAACTTTCAATAGATAAGTCGATGTGGCATATAAGTCGAGGCCCGAATTTCTGCAGAAAAAAAAAAATGCATGTAGGCTCAGTTCTGATTGAGCCCTCAGTTTGGAACGCAGGACTACGACTTGCAGATAGGACAGTTGTAATGAGCTAGTCGTGTATGGTTTCGAATTTGTTATAGCCAACGATGGTCTATGATATGAAAAGTAGCTTACATAATTTTTACAAATAATGCTGGATACATTGCAAACACAAAGCTATTTGATACAGAAATTATCCAACGTTGTGCTTTGTCTTCTTGGGTTTCTTATATTCCCCATCACTTTAATTACTGTGAATTTAACTCGTGCCGATAACTACATACATGAAAAACTACCGAAATGACACGATAACTATTTTAACTCCAAAGTTAAAATATTTAATATATATATTTAAAAAGATGGTATAATAAAATATGTACACACATGAGATCTTTCGGTACCCAAAGTGGGTACCATCTTCAGATGCTGTTAAAATTCACCAAACGAACGTGACAAACACTGTGATATTTATATAAGACATATAGTCGTGATGTCATAACTAGTATGAAATGGGCTTAACCAATGACAGTGTGGGAGAAAATTTGTTGCTGGTCAAACGTAAAAGTAATAGGTTGAATCTATTGATTTATTAATAAATAACCCAACAAACCCAAGTATGTTTTCCATAGTACAGGTGTAAATTCTGGTGAATTATCATTACACACTGTATTCCCATATTTCATAATATACAAACTCTCAACAAATCTTAAAGTTGATCTAGATTTTTGGTGCGTTGAGAATTTTAATCTCGTTCCAGGTAGGAAGATAATTACCTTGGTTTACAAGTCGTGCTAAAACTGTGGTTTTATCTCTATTTTTAACATCATATTTATGTTCTTTTAATCTAGCTGATATTGAACGAAAAGTGGAGCCTATATACACTTTTTGTTGTTCATTTTCTTCTATGCTGTTAAGAGGGATAATATATTTCACTTATTCGTCCATCACAGCTCTTCGGAAGCAGGAAATGGATACCATTTATAATATCACCCGTAATCATGGATAACCAGATGAAACCATACATAGGATAGTAGCCAAGATTAAAAGGAACAGGACTACAACATTAACATCTGTATATGAACAAAAACATAGGAAATACATTGGTTCTCTCCCCTTTGTACCGAAATTGTGCTATTCCATGAAAACGATATGTCATAAATATGATTTTGATATTGGAATAAACACAAACAACATTAGGTCCTTACTTCTGAAAGGCAGAGGAGACCCTGTGCCCTTTTGATATGAAACATGGTGTATATATTATCCCTCTTAACAGCATAGAAGAAAATGAACAACATAAAGTGCACATAGCCTCCACTTTTCGTTCAATGTCAGCTAGATTAAAAGAACATAAATATGATGTTAAAAATAGAGATACAACCACAGTTTTAGCACGACTTGGAACGAGATTAAAATTCTGGAACGAGATTAAAGTTCTCAACACACTAAAAATCTAGATCAACTTTAAGATTTGTTGAGAGTTTGTATATTATGAAATATGGGAATACAGCATGTAATGCTAGTTTACCAGAATTTATACCTATATCGTGGAAAAGGTACTTGGGTTTGTCAGGTTAGGTATTAATAAATCAATAGATTCAACTTATTACTATTACGTTTGACCAGCAACAAATGTCCCACACTGTCATTGGTTAAGCCCATTTCATACTAGTTACGTCATCACGACTGTATGTCTTATATAAATATCACAGTGTTTGTCACGTTCGTTTGGTGAATTTTAACAGCATCTGAAGATGGTACCCACTTTGGGTACCGAAAGATCTCATGTGTGTACATATTTTATTATATCATCTTTTTAAATGTATATATTAAATATTTTAACATTGGAGTTAAAATAGTTAACGTCTCATTTCGGTAGTTTTTCATGTATGTCCTCATCACTTGCTCTTGCCTCTTGTTTTGATTTTTCTGCACTTTTGCTTGCGTTCATTCTGCGAATTCCGCGGCATTGTCGAAATGTTAACCTAACCACATTGTAGAAATGTTAAACGAAAACAATTTTTGAAGTTTTAGTTTAAATCACTGCGATATGTTCTTTATATATTTAAATATATCTCGTGGAGAGCTTTAAAACGTTACCACGCACAGTCGCTTTGCACTCACGGTTGACCAGATAAATCGCGATATCGTCAAAAGTGTTCACCCGTTGACGAGAAAACAATTTTTAAAAATGTTCAGTTAAACCACTTCCTACATTTGAATAGATCTCGTCGAGAGCTTTAAAACGATACCACGCACAGTCTTGTTGCGCTCACAGTTGCAGAGATATATTGAGTCAAACGCAGGAGCACACCCCGAAAAATTGCCTCATCTCCACTGCGCACAGGGAGCGAGGAGAGCGTCGCTCGCATAATGTATTGCGCAGTACGCGAAATTGGACTACATGCTGTTTCCGAATATGCTAACATGATTAGTGTGCGACACGTATTTTTAACGCTATAAGGATATCAACTGGGACCTATTTTTTGTCGCAGACGGTCGACCGTATACTATCCGCGGAGTTAAACGTAGTTTTTCGTACGTCAAAAGTCTCAGCTTATACGCCGAAAAATACGGTAATTTAATTTACATGAAAACTGTTGCTCAAAGTGTTTCACAATTTATCTACTGGGGTATAGTGCATATTTGTCTTACTGAAAGAAGGGACTTAATTATTTTCTTTAGAGCCAGGAGAAGTTCACATGTAACTTCTGCAGGTCAGAATCTCAGTTGTCAACTCACCAGAACACGCTGCGAGAAAAGTATGTTTGTTTTTAAATGTCTCCAACTGTTCCGATATGAAAAGGTGGAAATGCTTTTCTCTGAAAGCTAAGAGAATCTTAAGGAATTGTTGCTGTTGCAAATGAATTCCAAAAATTTGCGTCATTATCTACAGGCAGTTATCTTCTCGTTTTCTTGCCTAGACCCCCGAAGAAACTGTATCCATTACATTTATTCAATTCTTTGAGCATATTCACAGATGTACGCTAGCACATACTGTATACTGCGAGAGAAAAATTAGAAAAGAAAGTGATTATTCTCCGGAACAAGAATTTCGAGAACTGTTTCTTTACTTAGAAATAAGTTTCACAATAGCTTTCCTTTTCAATCAGTACCTTAGTTATTTTCTTTCTCTTTTTTTGCTTGGTTCCACGATGAAGCAAATTGCGCTTATTAATTTTATTCCCCGCTTCTTCCCCCGGCTGCCTTGTGATTTTAGCGGAATCAGATTAAGTCTGCTTCAATAATTAACCTACGGAATCCTTAATTAACTGTAGTCGTCATTACAACATGTTTTATTTCCTTCTCTTTTTAGCTCGTTTTTCTTCACTTCTTGTCGAAGCAAGAATTTCATCTTTCAGGTCATTTACACCGCTATCAGAAAGAGTTCGAAATCAAAAAGGAATAAAAGTCAGGCGAAATTTTCCTCGTTAAAAGTGTGCTGGTATCATTTTTTTTCTTGTCCAGTTTAACGGTGTCCCCTTAATGATGAATTTCCATTTCATGAGAGTTCGTAGGCACTTCTTAATGAATTCCCGCACGATGAGATGAGAAGCGGATATAGTCCCTGCGTGCTGCGAAAATAAGCATTTATCAAAAAAAAAAAAAAAAAAAAAAGAGATAAGAGTTCTGTTCGTGGCTGAACAAAGCTAAAGAATCAAGTCAGCTCAAGCAAAATGAAGTACGCGCCCATCAGATTCTCTTGAAAAATCGTTATTGTTGTTACATGTAGAAAATTTAAAAGCAACAACAAGTAAAATAGAGACAAAACACTGTAATTGAGATGCTTAATTATTCGAGAGCAATAATATCATTAAAAGTTCAATAAAAGCTTTAATATGTTTCGAGAGAAGCAGATTGTTTTTATTTAGAGCGTGTGAAAAAACCATGGGAAAAAAAAAAAAAAAAAAAAAACTGCTGCTCCAATGCCCGAGAAGCTTTGAGGTGCTGGCTGCTGATTATTCGTCCGAGATGACATCAGGCTCGAGACCGGATGGGGCATTGGCATCTGATAGGGCAATCTGTGCAACTTCCTGGAGCCAGTGGCATCTCATAGTAGAGATGGGCAACAGCTGGAGCAGCTCACGACGGACTAAACCATGAAAAGAAATAAAAATAGAAACTCAATATTGCCGAGATCCAATAAAGTAACAGAGTGCTCTATAAAAATAGTGTAATACATGTACAAAAATGGAAAATAACTTTACCCATAAAGATGTTTTCGGGGGGGGGAATGTCTCAACTGAGTATTACTCTTCGTCTCTTTAAAAATGGGAATTTTTTTCGTTGCATGAAAATCATTTTTATGAATTACGTATTTTCTTTCTTTTAATATTTTTTGTTTTGGGGTTTAACGATTGCCATCAGCAACTTCTAGAACTATAATCATTTGTAATTATATCCTGATTTAGGGCCACTGATTCTAAAGAATTGGGAAAGCCAACACCTTAGACAACTTGACCACTGGATCGGCCATTTTCTTTCTCGCCTAACTTCAAAAATAGTCTGTGACACTGAATTGTTGCGCGACATGTATGGAGCTAATTGCCAATCTCGTGCACAAATGAAGGACTCGGGTGTAAACAATAATAACCAAAACTTCTGTCGTTGTGAGATACATAGATTACAAGTAGTAAAAAAATATAAACGTTTGCCTTAACCATAAATTAAAATTTGTATTGTGGCGCCATATGTAGACGTAAATGTATAATAAATACTCTAAAATGCTCAGATTACCACCGCAGTTGTTTTTCGTACGCAACTCATTTTTTACAAAAATATTGGTTACCATGGTTTACGCCCGAACCCTTCAAATATTCCGATGGTATGCACGTTTCAAGGATGGAAGTAAAGATTTGGAAAATGACGAAAAGCCCGGACGGCCGAGTTCAGTGTGCACGTCTGAACTCACTGAGAAAGTTCGTGAAAGAATAAAAATGTATCCTTGTGTGACCTTGAGGATGCTGGGATATGAGCTCAGTGCTAATAAGGATATGATTCGTTAAAATTTAGTGCGAGATTGGGGTGGGAGGTGGGGGGGGTATGCTCGTTTTGTCCCGCATGCTCTGTCAGAGGACCAGAAACATGCACCAGTGGAATGCGCAAAAGACATCCTGGAGTCTGCAGAAACAATGAAAAATTATTACCAAAGCATTTTTGAAGGTAACGAGACATGGTGTTTTCGTTACGGTTCTGAAACGAAGCGTCAATGTGCTCAGTGGAAGTCGCCACATTCACACAGAGGAAAAATCACGCTACAGACGTCCAAAATCAGGACAAAGTACGACAGCAAAGGAATTCTGCATCACGAGTTCATTTCTGGAGGCACAACCAGGGCTTAATTTCTAAAGAAAAAAAGTACCAGATCCCCCCCTTTTAAGCTGCGCCATTAAGCATTGTGTCATTACCAGTTTGATTATATCCTGTCCTTTCACCCAATGAGAAGAGTGCTAAAAATAGCTGCGTCACCATGGCAGCAGGTCACGGGACCAGAACTTTCCTGTGCGGTTAACGCTGAAGACAGAACAAAAAGTTAAAAAAAAAAAAAAAAAAAAGTCTCTTTCGGAGCACTGGAGCTTTCCAGCTAATACTGAAATATTCGCCAAAAAGGAAGAAATACCGGAGCTGAACTCTGGTGAGCTCCGGTGCAAATTAAGCACTGGGCAAAACTGTCACTGGCAATGTTTACATACCAGTTTGGAACAACTGTGGAAGAGGATTGTTCGTGTCAGGCATGAGTACATAAACCGGCAATGGTCTCTGTTTCTTCATTTTTATGCCTCCTGTCCGACTTTAATGAAAGCTGACCATGAGGGAATCATGAAGAATTGTTAAGGATTTTTTTTTCCTGATTCACAATTAAACACATTTGTTACTCACTTTCATACCGTTTACTTAATCCAAAGATTTACCTAAAAATGCGAAATTTATTTAAGCTACTATTTTGTAGAATAGATAGGTAAGGAACACTATAAACGAGTTCCTGGATTAAAAAGCCAAAGAACACCAAGTTAAAATATTTCTGACAGATGTACTATTCAAACTAAATTTCATGTGGATCCAAGAGATAAAATCTCCCAATAGGTACTTATAAATTATAGCAATATTCTTACACATCTTTCCTACAGATCTGTCAAAACATGTTTGCGAGGGAGCCTGCCCGGGAAAAACCAGTCGGAGCAGGTTTTATACAATTTATTTAGAACCGCCCATCAGGTTGCACTATGAAGAGACCCATGTTGCAGTAATTCTTAAAAAATGAGGGAAAAAACAAAATAAATAATAATAAAAGAATTAATGGATGAATGAATTTAATATTACCATGTTAATTAAGTAAAATAAATGCTGTGTGTACACGATAGGCAATCCTTTAATGTGAAAATAACTATATACAATTAAAATTATTAAAAGTATAAAGGTTTAAGATCTTTCGACACTACATCGGTGTCACCCTCAGAAACCGAATGAAAAAACACTGCATGTAAAAGCCCTATATATATGTAACAAGGGACATTAATGCGCATGCGTGAGATACAAAGATGTTTAAACGAGTCAATGTGTATGAACTCGAGGTGGCCGCCCCGGTGGCGCAGTGGTCTAAGCGATGGCCTCTGATCATTCGTCCGAAAGGGGTCCGGGTTCGAATCCCGGTGAGGCATGGATGTTGTGTTTGTATTACGGCACTGGTTCTCTCCCTTCCCTGGAACCAGTGACCCTAAATTAGGGACGGGCGACTGCTTATAGCCCATTGAGTTGCTCACGGTGGTCGTTAAACCTCCAATCAAAAAAAAAAAAGCACTCGAGGTGGGCGTACCCCGTCTCAACAGCGTTTTCTAAGGTTGGGAACCAATATTGGTGCATCCTCATTACAACATCGTCCGTCGTAGACAAGTATGTGAATACTTTATGAAACAAGGGTAGAACGTCGATTCCTGGGTGAGTCCAAAATAGTAGTGTCAATCCAACACGGTAAATAAGATCCATCCAGACATATTTTAGCTAAGGATGTACCACTAGAACACGTCCTTTTTTTTTTTTTTTTTTTGGTTGGAGTTTTAACGACCACCTTGAGCAACTCAATGGGCTATAAGCAGTCGCCCGTCCCTAATTTAGGGTCACTGGTTCCAGGGAAGGAGAGAGCCAGTGCCGTAAGACAAACACAACGTCCATGCCTCACCGGGATTCGAACCCGGACCCCTTTCGGACGAATGATCAGAGGCCATCGCTTAGACCACTGCGCCACCGGGGCGGCGAACAAGTCCTGATATTATATTGTTGTTCACGTATGCGACAACCCAAATTACGAAATGTAGAACCCACATAGCACCAATCGGGTTTTTAGGGTTGACCGATCTAAGCGGAATCAAATAGGCACCGTGCCGATAAAAAAATTCAGCATGGTTCTTGTCGTGTCTGATCATATCAAACAAATTGCAAGTACGTACGCCAAACCTGAGATTGTACTTACCACATATGTTCTTCAAAATATTTGTCACACATGTTTTACTTAATTGTCACACATATTTTTACTTAATTGAGTAATGCATGAATTACTTCGTATTACTCATTTGCCATGTTACTCTATAACATACAAACAAATCACACACAACGATTTCTGTACCAAAATAGGTTAACCGAATATAAATCACGCCATATGCAAATACAAAAAAAAAAAAAAAAAAAAAAATACAATACATATATATAAGGAATACATTAATACAACACACAAATGAAAATATAAATGAAAATACAACAAGTTAGTAAAATCATGTAATGCATTGATTATGATACGCTTTCCACCATACCAGAAATCATTCCTCAAGTTATTACTCAAGTTATGAGGATAATGGCTGTGGAATAAATGTCGCTCCTGTGCCCTTACCTTTGACCCCATTTCGATGATATTAAACAGAATTGGTTCAGTATACCTCCGGAACAACAGACTAAAGTTTTGTTGCAATAGAAGCATTTTTAGTCAACTTATGAGGATAATAACGGCTGTGGAATAAATCTCACTACTGTGTCCTGATCTTTGACCTCATTTCGATGATATTC
Source organism: Macrothele yani (assembly GCA_039090855.1). NCBI lineage: Eukaryota > Metazoa > Arthropoda > Arachnida > Araneae > Macrothelidae > Macrothele > Macrothele yani. The sequence goes on from CM077013.1 coordinate 93,098,408, forward strand.
AACAGAACCGGTTCAGTATATCTCCGAAACAACATGATAAAGTTTTGTCGCAATCGAAGCATTTTTACGTAAGTTATGACGCATAAGGGCGATGGAATCGATCCCGCTCCTATGTCCAGACATTTGACCCCATTTCATCCATTTTCAATAGGGTTTGTCCCCAGGTGGTCCTCTACCACATACTAAAATTTCATCGCAATCGAACCATTTTTTACGAGAGTTATCGTGCGGCCAGACAGACGGACAAAGCTGGAGCATATACACTTCTTCAACCTACGGTTGGAAAACGTAAAAAAGAAACTGAAAGTACGAAAACAATATAGCCACAGGAAGAGAAACAGTTTCCAACACATAAAAAATGAAAATTTGACTCTGGATCCTATTATGAATTCGTGACTTATTCAATATTATTTTATTCCAATATTTTATTAAGAACATCATTGCCTTTTCTATAAACTTTTGATTTTTATAAGTTTTATTTGCACCATATTTCCTATTTTAAAATTTTAGAGCTCTTCGAAAATCGCATTTTATTGCCAATTTTATTTGCTCCGAATTTCTATATTTATGATTAAATGGTTCCTTCTTCACAATAATGTACCAGCATACAGAGCAGTCAGTGTACAGCAATTTCTGGCACAAGAACAAATGTGTGTACTCAACCATGTTCCCTGTTCTCCCGATTTGCCACAGTGTGACTACTTTCTATTCCCAAAATTAAAGCTGCCTTTAAAAGGAAAAGTTTTTCAAGACATTGAAGACATACAAAAAACTGTGACATCAGCTCTTCACTCCATAGCAAAAGATGACCTCTGCGGGTCCTTCCTTTAGTTGGCTGACGGAGCTACTTCGTGTGTTAACGCAGGAGGAATGTGCTTCGAATAAAATATATTGATGTAAGTTTAACTGCGTTTCTAGTTTTTTTAAATTCAGTCTCACTCGTCATTTAATTGCCGCTCAGTGTAATTTTATCTTTGGAGATTTATCTCCTGCTTCTGATTAAATTTCGATGTCCTGATTTCAACATTGATGCCCAAATTTGCCTACAGCGCAAATTTTTTCCACGAGATGAAATTTTGTCATCTGGTTAAACCAAAAACAAAAGTTTTATAATTACCTGACTCTGTCTGATCGCAGGCAAAATAATGTCGCCACTCAGACTTGTTATTTAACATTACTGAACATGAATCTGGCAACACCTGGGGATGAGAGGAAGAAGTACTGAGGAAGTAAGGTGGCAAAAGAGCAACGAAGCGGCTGGAAACAGCGTTCAAACAAGTATGAACTTGCACTTGAGCTCATCTCCATCTCTCTATAAGGCTGGAAGTTGCCGGCTGGAATTGTGTCTCTATTGTATTTGTGCCTGGTTATAATGTAGTGAGAGTGGTGTTTTTTGTGGCAATGGCTGCAGGAGAGTGTATTAACTGCCCTGATTGTTTCCGTTACATTTGTGGAAAATTTGTCATTAAAAAGCAACAGAGAAACATTTCAGACTTGGTAATAAAATCTTACTACTGTGTGTCTCAAAAAAGATTGAAACAAACTTTGTCTCTTCAACGGTTGATCACATTCTTTCAATTAGAAAAATACTCAAAATGTCGTAAAGACTTACGACGTGACAGTTGCACCCCTGTGGGTGGCATTTGGATAAAAAAGTATTTATACAGCCTTCGCAGAGAAAAACAAGTTAAATCATATAAAGTTGCCAATGTCTTAATTAGTCTAAAAAACAAACAGCGTCATTTTGCTTACAAAACTCGCGGAGATATTCGCGATGAAAATGGTAAAAAAACGTATCGTCTGGAGTCCTTACTCACTTTGAATGCTCCAGAGCTACACAGCAAAACAAGCCACCATTCCTCTAAACGGGCTCCAGACGATAATTTTTTTTACAATTTTCATCGCGAATTTTTCCGCGTAACTTGCAAGCACAATGACGCTGTTTTTGTTTTGTTTTTTTCTAGACTAATTAAGGCATTGCGCAACTTTGTTTGATTGAACTTTTTGTTTTTGCGAAAGCTGTATGCAGCTCCGGTGGCGCAGTGGTCTAAGCGATAGCCTCTGATCATTCGTCCGAAAGGGGTCCGTGTTCGAATCCCGGTGAGGCATGGATGTTGTATTTGTCTTACGGCACTGGCTCTCTCTCCTCCCTGGAACCACTGACCTTAAATTAGGGACGAGCGACTGCTTATAGCTCACTGAGTTGCTCACGGTGGTCGTTAAACCTCCAATAAAAATAAATAAATAAAAAGGAGCTGTTTATAAAATTAATCACTTTATTTTTATGCAAATGCCTTCGACACGGGTTCAACTGCCATGTTGTAAGTCTGTACGTCATTTTCAGTATTTTTGTAATTGAAAGTACGTGATCAACCGTTGAAGAGATAAAGCTTGTTTAAATAATTTTGAGACACCCGGTATACATATCTTGGAGCAAAACTTAACGATCAGGACAAATCATAGGCTCCACATAAGGTCTGTCCTGTTTGTGTTAAAGAACTGAGGCAGCAGACAAAAAGTAAGAAAAATCCGTCGTTTTGGTGTGCCGATGAATGGAATTAAACCAAAAATTCACAGTGATAATTACTACTTTCGCTTTTATAATTTACAACGATGCAATACTAAAAGTAATGATACGCCATTTCCACTGGATGTTGCATAAGGAGACCCCGTAAGATGTACATAAACGTAAGTGTAAGAACCACAATTCTGAAAGGAAAACACAAATTTTACATGGATGAGACTGAAACTCATCAAATGTAAGAATAAAAGGTATGTCATCATCATCATCATGTCAACCATTATCAGTCCACTGCTGGATGAAGGTCTCTCCAAATTTCCTCCACAAATGTCTATCTTGAGCCACTCTCTGCCATGTCTATCTTGAGCCACTCTCTTCCATGTCTATCTTGAGCCACTCTCTTCCTCCACAAATGTCTATCTTGAGCCACTCTCTTCCATGTCTATCTTGAGCCACTCTCTTCCTCCACAAATGTCTATCTTGAGCCACTCTTTTCCTCCACAAATGTCTATCTTTAGCCACTCTCTTCCATGTTACTCTGGCATGTTTCCAAATTTCATCCGTCCAAATTTCATGTGGTCTTTTTCTGCCCCTTGGTATCCAGTCTAAAATTTCGGTTGTCCATCAGTGGTCCGTCCTTCTGGTATACTGTATGTCCAGCCTACTGCCATTTCAGCGATTTTACTATGATCATGATGTCTTCCACTCTTGTTCTTTTCCTTATCCACGAGTTCCTCGTCTTATCTTTCCTGGTAACACCTATCATGTATCTCTACATGCTTCTTTCAGTTGTCTGCAGCCTTTATATGTCTTTTTTATTTAAGGTCCATGTCTTTTCTCCTTATGTAAGAACTGGAAGGATGTATTAATTAAATACTTTTCTTTTAACAGACGTAACGGCATATTGCTCTTGAAAATTTAACTGTTTCTACCAAAAGCTCTCGAGCCAAGTTTTATACTCCGATTAATGTACATATGCTTAAAATGTGATGGGTGTGAGTTCAATAGTTAAAATTCTTTTACTTCAATTTTCCTATTTGATAACCTGTATTTTATGCATACTTTTCCCGAGGTGCTACACGATTTTGTGAAAAAGACTGTGATAGAGTAAAACTAAAATAGCATTCGCAATCAGCACCACAAATATATTCAACATCTGATAAAATAACTCAAACTTTAAATACACGACTCGGCATAGAAAATGCCACATCATGAAAAAATGCACAAAATGAGACTAAATTTATCACACATGTAGTCAAGTAGGCGGAAAAAAAAGCGATTTGATTTTTGAGAGATTGCATGAATATGATGGCCGAGGAGGCAGTATAATGTACCCATGCCAGTAGGTTGCATGATCGCCATGCTGGACTACAAACACAGCGCGATATTGAGTGGAAAAGTCCCCCAATGGTGTCTGAGATATCTCTGACAATAATGCGTTGACCTTTGTCAACAATTCATTGACACTGCGAGGGGGTCGTATAGAGAAATTAGTAGTCTGCCAATGACGTCTGACACGTTCTATATTGGGAAGAAGTCTGAAGATCGCTCTGGGCCAGGACAACACTTAAAAATCTTGCAGGCACTGTCTGCTGATGTCGGCAGTATGCGAACGAGCATTATCTTGTAGAAGCTGAACATCAGTGATACCAGGGAAACACGGCAAAAAAAAAAAAAAAAAAAAACCGGCTGCAGCACCACATCGACGAATTGTCGCACCGTCATTGTACCCACTATGCCGCGTCAAATATGACCCGCGGGACAAATAATTTAAAAGTGTTGCTTCTCTTAGGCATGGCACATCTTTTAAACTGTTAAAAATTGCTTGCTCTATTCTGAAATGCTCCTCGATTTCTGGGTACAGTCTCAAGATAGGATCCATTTCACCTTTCAAAAGTGCCATTTCCAACTTGCTTATTACTCGCTAGTGCGGCAGCCGCTCTTTATTTAATCTCGAAAAAGACACCAACCACGTTGGGGGGGGCTCCGACATCGCGACCGACTGATAGCGGTGAAGAAGATGTATCTTTGGACCTGCTTCCTGAGCCTCGCAAACTTTTCAAGGTGAATGTTCTTAGAAACGTATTCATTGATGAGTATCTGTCTTTTCTTTTGAATATCACCTCCTCACATTTTAACTCAGATTGTGAAGAAATGGTTGAAGCTCAATCACACTTTTACTCATCTCACACCTTATCATGTAAATCTTCTGAATGAACTTGAGAACAATGTAGGAATATATGATTGTTTTGTATTCTCAATGTGTTTAAACGTATTCATGTCAGTCTATTCGGTGTGTATATCAGTTGTTTTTAAATGAATTTTAAGAAAAATGAATGAAAAAAGTCTGCAGACCGCCATTTGCTTATTTCATTTGGCCCTTCTATAAGTAAGTTTGCACATCCCTGCACTATGCAATCGAGTGTTCGATGGCCGTTGAAACTGATAGCGCTTCAAATCATGCCACCACGCTGAGCAGCCATATACAGTAGCAAGATCAGCCGGGTGACCACATGCTCTCTAGAGCCACAGTTGGCAGTCGTCAGCGCTGAGACAGAAGCGAGACTCGTCGCTAAATACGACATAATTCCATTCACCGCGCCACCCATATCTGGTACTGCAAGGTTGCGCGACAGTGTTGTGAGGTGAGTGGCAACCATTGCAATGGCTGGCAACAGCGGAAACCTGCCTCAGTCAATCTGCGATTCACAGTCCGTGTCGATTCGGGGACGTCCGAAGCTGCCTATGCACCTCGTCAAATGTCGTCAGCTAAGAATTATGGGGCTGTTACGGTTTGTCGTCGAATGCAGCGATCGAAGCGGTCGGCCGTCCGCCTACGTCCACCATTGACCCCACTACGGCGACGTACATTGTCTCATCCAAAACTCTATCTTCCCATTGAAATGACAGTTGCTACATTCCGATTTGTTTCAACTTGTGATGATGTGTAATTGTGTCGATATAATAGTAAGATTGCCAATGACATCGCCCATGCATTCTCACTTCTTACACGTGCTTTTGACACCGAGATCACTCCGACGCAATGGTCCATACGCCCACAGGTGAGGAAGAAGTTTGCCCTTTCCTCTCCCTCATTCATCACGTGACTGTTTCACGGCTGCAATCATTTACATAACCCAACTGTCGACGCATACCCAGCAATTTGAATGGCACTCCGACACATACTTTGCGGTGTGTCAGTTTCAACATCGAGCAGGATATGTAACATTTGGAATACTTATGCAGGGGTTGCTTTGACTTTTAAGTTTTCGCCAACCCATTCACGAAATTCAGCTTTTTTTCACCAAATGTAATTCTGAAGTCACCAATGTTTTTTTTTTCCACCCTCCATTAGAATTATAAAAACATAAAAACATAAAGTGTTATAAAAGGTCTTACATCAGCGGTTGCGTCACTGTTTTCACGTACCCGTTTTCCGTCTCACGCGCAATGTGAACAATGAATGTTAGCTCAAAGTACACCAGACTGTACACAGTCAAAATACGTTTATAGCCTAGTAAAATCCATTTGTTTAGTGGTGTAAGACATATATAGATAGCCAAGCTCTCACTCTCCACTGGGCAGAGTTGGAAACTGGCCAAACATTTATTTTCACCCGGATCCGACCCAGACCCTGCCTTCACATAATTGAACCCTACCCGGGCCTGACCTTTACAAATCTGCTTTGAACTATAAACTCGAATATATCATCATCACTATAATAATCATTGTCAATCATTATCAATCCACTGCTGGATGAAGATCTCCCCACGTTTCTCACACAACGGACTGTCTTGGGCCAGTCTCCTCCATCCACCCATCTCCCACGTGGTCTTCTTCTGGGTCTTTTTCTGTCTCTTGGAATCCCCGTCTAAAATTTCGGTTGTTCATCGGTGGTCCGCTCTCCTGGCAATATGTCTAGCCCATTGCCATTTCAGAGATTTTACTCTGATCGTGATGTCTTCCACTTATGTTATTTTCTTTATCCACGAGTTCGTCTTTTTATCTTTCTTGGTTACACTAAGCATGCATCTCTCCATGCCTCTTTAAGTTGTCTGCAGTCTTTGTATGCCATTTTTAGGCAAGGTCCACGTCTCGGCTGAGTAAGTAAGCACTGGAAGTATGCATTGATTAAACACATTTCTTTTAAGAAATAATGGCATACTGATCTTAAAAATTCTGTTTCTTCACAGTACTTTCTAACCAATTTTCATACGCCAATTAATGTTTTTATCAACGTGACCCTCACTTGATATCTGCTGCCTAAGGTAAATGTAGGAATTGGTTATCTCCAGCTTTTCCACATCAAGTGATAAATCTTCATTCCTTTTGTACATCAGTTTTGTCTTCTGAAAGTTCATTTTTAATCCCCATTTCTTTACCCATCTCAGCAAGTTCCTAGATCATACTCTGCAGTTCTGAAGTACTATTTCAAAGACCTCTGAAGGGTTTTTTGAAATATTTTTTGTCTGTTCAAAAATAAAACACAAATAAAATCGGGTTGAAAAAGGAGATTCATTTTTTTTTCAAGATATAGAGTGGAAGATTTGGATGTATGACCGGTAGCCTTATCACGATGAAAGAGTACTCTTGGATGGCCCTGTGAATAAAGAAATTGTATTTGCTATTTAAATATATAAGTTAAAACAGTATTTAGGTAATATGCAGAATTGATTTTAACATTCTTTTCAAATTTTCTTAGCTTTAGTTTCCTATTATACGAGAAACCAGCAATAATCATGAATTCTTTATTGAAACTTTGGATTTTTGGAACCAAGTTTGTAAGTCTTTTTCTGATGTTTTACGATAGTAAATCGACCTCTTTTGTTACAGTCGTTTAAGTAGGTCTATGCTTCATCAGTAGTCACAATAAATTTCCATCTGTCTCTGGGTAAGTGATTTTCATAAAGAAGTCTACATCATGTTCTGCGCTCAAACATGGCCTCGGCAAAAGGTGGTGAACATTATGTTGTTGTTTTTTCCCTTGTTTTCAGATTCAAATCTTTGTTTATTACCTTGTTTACAGTTGATACAGAAATTTTTAAGGACTTAGAGACTGCACTTTGTGTCCGTGGATTTTCTTTAAAGACAAGAGACCTTACTTTTGTAATAGTCGTAAGAATAGGTACCTTCTTTCAGTGGCGTACTGATAACTCCCGCATTGCGGGGGGTGGGGTCTCTGCTTCGAGGGCCCCTCGTCTCAGTAAAAAGGTTGTACAAAATTTTTCTTATGAAAGTGTTTAAAAAATAGAAAGTAATTTCTGACGGCTGATTTGAAAGAAATATTAAAAAGAAAACCAATTTTCGGCATTTTTTTTCCAATAAATAAGATAATTATTTAGAAACAATTTCGCGGTTTTAATTTGTATAAACTGAATGCCGGGAAAGCATCCATTTTTTTCTAGAGGACTTGAGGCCCCTTTTCGCAACCATATACATGTCTATCAGTAACACAATGTGAAAGAAATATCAGTTCAATGAATGAAATTTTTGTACCAATGAGGATAAGGTGTTACGTAGTACAGTTGTTTGCACATAGCTACGCATCCTTCAGAATGTAATGAACTAAAACATGTTCTTCGCGGGGACGAAGAAAAGACTTGTGGGATCCGTAGTCAAGAGAAAAGTTTTTACTATGTGCGAAAACATTGTGGAATTATGTTAAGTGCGGTTTTTATATTCAAGAGTAACTAATTTAAGTACTTTTACTTCTTTTTTATGTCGCAGTTCTTAATTGTTACTTATTTGCTAAATTATGTTCTGTGATTAAATCATCATGCGTTGACGGTGTATGTTATTGAGTTGTATATAGCACGAAGTTCACTTATACTTATGTTCTGTGTTTTCTTATAAATTGGGAAATATCATCAGACGCTATCTTACGACAGTTGATTGTGAGTGTGTGTGTGTCTGTGTGTGTGATCATGATGAATTTCAAAGAGATCGCTAAATCTCTAAAATAATAAAATTTATATATTGTATTTTGTAACATTTTGGATTCGTTTAAAACTAGGGCAACAATTTTGGTTGTACGAAAATTATCTGTAGGTTCCAAAGAACTTGCATTATTAAAACGCTTATGAAACATATTAAAAATACTAAAATTAAAATTTTAAATAATTGAAATAATAATGTGGAATTAAAATATTTCCAAATAAATATAATATTTAATAACATGGAATTTAAAATTTTCAATAATTGAAATCTAATCGATTTTTACAAAAGGGCCTCGAAGATATTTTTTTCCTGGGGGGAGGGGGAGGATTTCTCAGGTACGCCACAGTCTTCTTTGGATATTCGTTTGGTGTTCCCTGTATTATTAATAATATTGCTTATTTTATATTTAGCAATGCTAATTCCATGATTTTCACATTTTTTTTTTATAATTAACAGAATACGAATATTTCTCTTCGTAAAGAGCCAAAACATAACCTTCTGTCCATAGCTTGTTTACGTGCGCTATGTTTTAGCAAACGATATTTAACAACAGCAAATATTCCTTTCGGGCTCATCTAACACGCTGTTGCCAGTTTAAACTCTTTGAACTTCTTTTATTTTTTGTAATTTCTTATCAAAAATGTTCTAAAAATTTGTAAACATCCTCTGTAGATGCTCACGGTGATCGTTCAATTCAAAAGAGAAAAACAAGATGGACGACTAATTTGATTTCAACGCTTTATAATTCACGCGCTTCAAGCTCAAGATTCAGACTCTTCATGATCAAGTAATCTGTGATTTTCAGTTACCAAAAGTTGACTTACTTCAGCCAGGGATGTAGCTACCGGAAGGGCATGAAGGGTGGTTTCCTTCCCGGAATGGTCACTCGAGGGGCGTAAATTCATGCTCTGGGGGATGTAAAGAAATAGAAACTGTAACCAAAAAAGAAAGTTAGACCGTTCAGTATTTTTTAAAGACTTTAGTTAGTCTCATACAGTTAAACAGTAACATACACTATGAGATGTGAACATCTCATAACCATGAAGGGAATTTTCCAAGAGAGTGATAGGAGACATTGAAAACAATATGCTGATATATCTAACCTCTATGACCTTTCCGAACATGTCGTTAGGATGATGAGCTAATTTTCTGCTCTGCACACAGGAAGTTCTCTGAGCGTTTAACCTTTTTTTTTTTTTTTTGATTGGAGGTTTAATGGCCACCGTGAGCAACTCAATGGGCTATAAGCAGTCGCCCGTCCCTAATTTAGGGTCACTGGTTCCAGGGAAGGGAGAGAGCCAGTGCCGTAAGACAAACACAACATCCATGCCTCACCGGGATTCGAACCCGGACCCCTTACGGACGAATGATCATAGGCCAGCGCCTTAGACCACTGCGCCACCGGGGCGGCCGTTTAACCTCGAACGGAATGTTTCTAAGCCCTACTCCTACGGCTTTTCCTATGTTACGTTTACTATCTGATACTCACTCGTTCTGCGCTGCTTTGTTTTTCATTCTGCATTTCTGTGGAGTGTTGTGTTGCCGGCGTTCACATAACGTTTACAGTTTACTTGGTATTTACAACCTGTGGTTCTTGGGTATTTGCCTAGTTTTTACAATTTTAATAAAATTACGTCAGAAACTTGAAGTGCGATTTTTGAACGATCATAATACAGGGTCTCTCATTCCCTACCGAACCCGGCATTTCTTTAATAATATTAACACCAATGAAGATACTGCAACGAAATTTGAAGTGGACTTACCTCGTTTCGTGCAACATGTGATGACATCACAACATGTGCTGGAAGTGCCCATCATTTGTGTCCAGACAGCATTGAACCCCCACAACCAGCCAGCCGGAGTGCTATTTAGTGGCAGACACATTCCTAAGTGTGACGCCACTGAGGAACAGTCCGCCATACAGATAGCCGGACGTGCCTCTCTGCTGCTTTGTTATGCCATTTCGCTGAGCGTGTCTACACAATACGGCTGTTGATAGTGAGTGCTCGTGGCTGTTCACGTACGTGTGAAAATGTGTCGGTATACTTTAAAGGAGCGAGTGTTTATTGTTCGCACTTATTACAACACAAAAGCTGGAAGACGAAAAACTCTCCGTTGGATATTACCAGCATGATGAAGCGACATCACACACAAGTATGGCCGAAATTCAGTCCATTTTCGGCGATCGCGTCATTTCGAAGGGTCTTGCTCGCCCGATGTGATGCCTCCTGATTACGTTTTATGGGAATATGTAAAAGGGAGAATTTAGGAAAATAAACTGCGAACCATAGATGCCTTGAAAGCAAACATCACCGAAGAAATTCAGGAAGTGATGGCGGACGTACTGGAAAGGACTTTCCACAATATGGTGCGCCGGGTTCAATGCTGTCTGGACGCAAATGGTGTCCACTTCCAGTACATTTTGTGATGTCATCACATTTCGCACGAAATGAGGTAAGGCCACTTCAACGAGTGGGACACCCTGTACTTTCCTATAACGGTGACGTGTGAGAAAGTAAAAACCACGTGTTATTTGAGTGGAACTCGAAGGAGCGTAATTTCGAGTCCTGCCCTCCCAGATAAAAGTTTGCTGCGGTCCTGACTTCAGCAGTAACATGGCTTCTCAAAATATCGTCATTTGAATTACAGATATTCACAGATTTTCCACGGATTTCAGAAGTAGAGTTAGTTTTCGGGGGAAGAATGCTAAGTCGTTTTGTCTAGCTAAACCTGACCATAATTTCTGGTTTCAGGAACATTTAGCCGGAAGAGTTTCTGCAACGGTCAATGCTTTTAAAATTTCTTAGTGGATGAACCAGAAAAAAATTAGTACATCTGTAGAATGCTAAATTTAGGTACACCATATTTTTTTAACACATATTTATTCTTTGTGTTCATCGAGATACAAATTCAAAGAGTTGTAAATGTCTGGATAGTGTCACGCAGAACATCCTGTAACGGTTTAAGCGAAACAAGCCCTTTTGCCGTTGGTGGAATTCGAATCTACGCCTCTTCACTCCAGAGCTAGTTGTTCTCCCAACTAAACTACACCGACGAAGCTTATCGCTGCAACTTTGCCCTCTTGACATGTTCGTCAACTCTGAGGTAGGTACTTCACGTAAACTGATGAGCCATTACATTATGACCGCCTACCAAATAAGCTGTAGACGTAGGGCCCCATTTTATCAGCAAAACAGCGGCCATTCAGCGAGGCATCGATTCGATGAGGTGAAAATAGGTATCCTGGGGTACCTGGTACCATAATATAAACAGCAGGTCCTCCAGTTCCGGTGCATTTCGGGATGGTGGTGATTTAGCGCGAACCCGCTTTTCCCAGTCGAGCGACAAATTTTCGATTGGGTTAATGTCAGGTGAATTTGGAGACCAGGGCATTAACAGAAAGTCACCAGCATGTTCCTCGAACTATTCCTTGACAATTCTGGCAGTGGGGCATGGCGCATTATCCTGTTGGTGATGGCCATCACCAGCAGGGAACACAGTTGCCATGAATGGGTGAACATAGTCCTCAACGATGTTGGTATACCTGACAGCTGTCATGGATTGTGCTACTGAGATAATGGGGCCTAAAGCGTCCCAAGAAAACATCGCCCACAGCATAAAACCACCGCTGCAGGCCTGTTTGCGCCCAACAGTGCATCCAGGGGCCATAGCCTCCGTTGGTAATCGGCGTATCCGCGCTCCGCCGTCTACGTGTTGCACCAGGAATCTTGAATCGTCAGACCAGGCCACTTTCTTCCAATCATCAACGGTCCAATCTCGATGATCCTGGGCCCATTTCCTGCGTTGTTGGCGATGACGTGCAGTGAGGGTGGGGACCCGGCTGGGTCTACGGCTACGCAGACCCATGCGCAGAAAGCTGCGATGAACTGTGTGCTGTGACACATTACCCTGATCACCACTGTTGTAGCTGCGGGTGATTTATTCCACTGTGGCCTTGCGGTCTCTGCGAACAATGAGCGATAGTTCTCCGCTCCCGACTGGCATCAATGAGCTACGGACGAGACACGGCTGGAAGACGGTTCGTCGTTTAGCCATCTGTGCACCACTTTTGATACGTACTCACTATAGGAGCACGCGAATAACCCACCGGTGGCGCCGTTTCCGAGATCGTAGTTCGGAGGCGCCGTGTCATCACAATTTATCCTTTATCAAACTCCGATAAATCGGCAGCTTTTCCCGTTATGACTCCAAACACACTACTAACCGAAAGCTGGTCCTCGGGTTGCATATATACTTCTATGTGAACTTTACCTGCCCCACCGTTCGGTCTCCAGGCGCGCTCATTTCTCTAGGCTGCGGGTGCTTATAATGTAATGGCTGATCAGTGTATATCCCCCTCCCTTGAGAAATGGCTCGGACGGAATCGTAGGTTTCCGGTCCAGCCGGCCCATGCTTGAAGAAACTTAGTGTGGAAGAAAGAACTCTGATAAATTCCACACTATGTGTGAAAGAAGCATTACACATTGTTTTCGAACCAGGAGATTCATTTAACTCTCGAGCGCGTGTATAGCGAAACAAGTCCTTTTTCAAACCCACGCCTCCTCGCTACGGAGCCTGTTGTTCTGCTATCTAAAATATGCCGACGAATGTTATCGCTGTAACTTTGCCGTCATGACATGTAGGTACGTCACACAATATAAAAACCAGAAACCGGATAAAGTTTTAGATAGGGAAAAGTCTTTATGAATCCTTCGTCGGCAGTACGTTCTTCTAATCGTACCAGTAGAATGAAGTTAAATCGAAATGCCAATAACTAATCATGACTGCCCTGTGACGTTGTCTGTGACGTAATAATCCGTAAGACTATTTAACAAGGAGCTCCCCTTTAGTAGTTACTGGTACGTCATGATTCCTTTCTCAGCAAGGGGCAGATGCCTTTCCCGTGGACTCTATTACTTTCCTGCTCTTTTTGTTGCGCTTTGAATCTTGATGAACACCGTTGCTCCTCATCAATTGCTGTGGCAAGAAGAGGAGAATAAGGAGGATAAAGATCAAAAGTGCATCACATTTAGAGAGCGGAAGACACCTCCAGAGCATCCTGTCTCCATATGCCTCGCCGTGGGTGGTTATGAAGGCACAGCTCTCTCTTAATTTGCTTCATACATATCTTCCAATTACATGCTGAGATGACGACGTATGTCTCACAACGCAGGCCCATGCACACAAATGCATTTTCCTTTCCCTGTAGGTTGACACCCAGTGGGAAACTTTGAGAGGCGTCACTATTTTTACTCTGAAATCAAGAAAAATGTCTCCGTCGACGGCGGTTCATCTTCAGTGAGTGTTTAATTACGTGTTCATAATTATGCTCAGCCGACGGAAGTGATAATAATACCCTTGGTCCTAAAATAGAAACAATTTGGTACATTGGCTTCAATTTTATGACTAAAAATAAGTATGTTGTGAAAGGACGCTACAGGAAATACAATTCTAATACTTGTGATAATTTCGTTTCGTTTTCGAATAATCTGGAAAGCTTAGCAGAATAGTGAGTAGGATTCCTTTATTCTTTTACTAGATTAATTGTAGCAGGCGGTTTCGGGCGTAGCATTTAATACGTAATCTGGATATTCCGAGTTTGATTGCAGTAGATAAGTGCTAATTCAATTCAATTCATTTATTGAACTTGCTGTTACATAAAAAAGATAATAATTCTAAACAGTGTATATAGGCCTAAATATAACAGCAGAGGGAAGATCAAGGAAAAGGCCTCGCAGAGACCTGACTTAGCCTCGATCTCCCTAGGTATAAGTCAAGCCAAGAGCATTCACATAATAGCAGCAGCAATGTCAGAAAAGAAAAACAAAGAAATAAAAGAAATATAACAAAAGTAAAAGATCTAAAAATAGAACATATTAATTAAATTAGATATCAAGTGTTATATTAAATAGACAGCATATTAAGGTAAATAAAATGTAATAAATGATTAATGGTTTCCGTCTATATGTTGTAACGTACCAGGAGATGTGACGTACCTGCCCGAAGGACGCACACGACATAAAGGCAGATAGGAATTAGAATAAAACGTCCGCGTAGCTCATTTGGTAGAGCAACTTATTCCGGAATGAGGGGACCCGGGTTCGAATCCTGGCGCGGATAAAAATGACGGAGAAATTTACTTCGTTATAATGGCACCCGAACTATCCGGATGACCCGACCGTTCAAAATCTCGCATTGGTGTGATGTTATTTCCACACCGCGAGATAGGAAAAATAAGAGAATCCCTTCTCCAGCACTTCGAAAAGAAATAGAAAAATAATAAGGGGGAGATGATGTAACGTACTAGGAGATGTGACGTACCTGCCCGAAAGACGCACACGACATAAAGGCAGATAGGAATTAGAATAAAACGTCCGCGTAGCTCAATTGGTAGAGTGACTTATTCCGGAATGAGGGGATCCGGGTTCGAATCCTGGCGTGGACAGAAATGACGGAGAAATTTACTTCGTTATAATATACGGAAGCCATTAATCATTTAATACAGATGAAACGTATATATACGTCAGCGATGTAATATTAATAAAAAGAAGTTTCATATTTTTGTACACTGCACAGGGTGTACAACTTCTGACGACTGCAGTAATACTAGAGCCATAAAGGAAGTAAATACCGTTCGCGCATCACTCTCGCGCAAGCATTCACTTCAGAGTCACGCATGCGTAGTTGTGTTTCCTCCATTACCCACGCAATGACGCTATTTCGTGAGGTTGCGCTTATGTTAAAGGTTTATGCAGTGCGTTAATAATGTTTAAGGCAATAAAACGGCTCGCCGACTGCGAAGTCCGGTTGGTTACAAGGTTTCTGAACGCGAGAAATGTCAGACCAAGAGAAAAACATTAGGGAGAACCGTCGCCTCACAATTTCTGATCTTTCGGAACATTTCCCCGAAGTTTCGAAAAAATTACTGCACGAAAGTATTATAGAAAAGCTTCAGCATCGCAGAGTATGTGCATGATGGGTACCAAAGATGTTGACGGAAGAGCACTAACTAGCAGTGGTCTAAGCGCTGGCTTATGACCGTTCTTCCAAGTGGGTTCTAGTCCGAATCCCAGTGAGGAATGGATGTCGCCTTTGTCTTACGGCCACGGTTTTCTCCTTTCCCTGGAGCCAGTTGCCCTAAATGAGGGATGGACGCCCATCGAATTGCTTACGGAGGTCGTTAAACCTCAAACAAACACACACACAAAAAAAGAAGAAAGATGACACCGAATTTTCGGGTGTAATAAGCACGTCTTTTGAATCCGTTCTGACACAAATTAGATTTATCAAAGCTATTCAAATGGTCAATGGGAACCGGTATGGAAAACAATAGTATCTGATGGAAGAAAGAAGTTTATCAATCGGGTTTTTAATCCCTCAGATATTGCTGTAAACGGAATCGTGAGTTTACGCCCTCTGGTTGCAGACGTGTGCGTTAAGAAAAATATGGATTTATATGAGAAACATTTTGCACCGGAAACGCTCTCCAACACAGAAAGAATTTTTCAAATCGGACTCTTAGAAACAGAGATATCGACAAAAATAAGATATGAATCTACACTCCGTGGCGGAAAAAACATGCATTACTTTAAGAAGAACGTATTCTCGTAAGGATTTTCGATTTGAGCAGTATAGGTCCACGAAAGAATGTTTTCAGTCAAGTTTTCAGGAGCTCACATTTTGCTGCAAATACATAAACAGAAGTTAAAACTTATGCCCCTGGTGGCCAAACCATTCTTTACTAAACATTAGAAATTATATGATAAAGATTTTCCCTCAGGTGTTGTATGCGATAAAGGTAGAATTTTTCAAATCGGAGTTTTAGAAGCAGAAATAACGCAGAAAACACAATTTACATTTGCGCCCCTAGCGGAAAGCCTATGATTTACTTCAAAATTTTTAAGTTATGTGAAAAACATTTCGCATCGGAAACACTATCCAACAATGAAGTACTTTTTCAAATTGGACTCCTAGAAATAGAGATATTAACAAAAATAAGATATACATCAAGTCCTCTGGCGTAGAAACCATGCATTATTTTAAGAAGAAAATGTTCCCAAAAGGTTTATCGACGTGAGTAGTATCGATCCACAAACAAATAGTTTGTTCAATCGATATTTTAGGAGCTCAGATTTTGCTGCAAAGACATCAGAAGCGGAAATTCAGGTTTATGCCACCTGGTGAATTAGAAATTATGTGCAAAGGATTTCCCATCAGGAGCTGCATGCTGTGCAGAAAGAATTTTTCAAATCGGAGATTTAGAAGCAGAGATATAAGGGGAAACGTAATTTACCTTTACGCCCCCTAGCGGAAAGTTTATGATTTATTTGAAAATTTTAAAATTATATGGGAAACATGTCACACTCAAAACACTATCCAACAAAGAAGGAATTTTTCAAATCGGACTCCTAGAAGTAGAGATATTGACGAAAATAAGATATACATCTACGCCCCCTGGCGGAGAAACAATGCAATATTTTCAGAAGAAAATATTCCGAAAAGGTTTATTGACGTGAGTGGCATCGGTCCGCGAAATAATTTTTTTCAATCGAGATTTTAGAAGTTTATATTTTATGGTAAATACATCAGAAGCAAAAAATTAGCACTCACGCCCCCTGGTGGCCAAAGTATTCTTTATCAAAAATTATAAATTATATGCAAAAGATTTTCCATCAGGAGCTGTATCCGCTAAAGAAAACATTTTTTAAATCGGAGTTTTAGAAGAGATATCGGGGAAAACGTAATTTACTTTTACGCCCCCTAGCGGAAAACGTATGCATTATTTAAAGAAAATACTCTTCGACATAAATGGAATCGAAAGATAAAAGAATTTTTGCAATCGAATGTTTAGAAGCAAATATATGGAATGAAACGTATTTTTAAATTCGACATCTGCATTTACGCCCTCTAACGGCAAAATTGCACATCTTAAAAAATAAAAAAAAAACGAAATGAAGGATCATCATTCACATATTTCAAGCTTTCCAATGCAAAAGGATTTTTTCAAATCGGACTAATAGTTGCAGAGATAGCGGGTTACAGACGGACGGACAAACCGATAACATAAGCACGATCTTTTTTTTACAAAAGATGTGCTAAAGAAAACGAGCACCAAACGAAGCGTATGGGATCTGCTTTGCAAATTTTGGGGCGATACGCAGAGGAAGGCGTTGATTTGTTTTTAAGCCATATAGTGACGGAATATGAGACTTGGGTCTTTCACGTAACACCTGAATCGAAACAGTCGTTCCTGCAATGGAAGCACGCGGGCTTGCTGATGGCCAAAAAATTCAAACAGACGATGCGAACGATGAAGGCCATGTGCATTGTCTTGTGGGACAGGAAAGGAATTCTGTTGGTTGGAGTCCTGCCTGAAATCACGACAGTAAAAGCGGCTTTTCATTGCAAAACTGTAAGAAAGTTTTTGCCTCGTGCGGAATATTTTTTCTTTTCGAAATATTTCCTTCTTAAAATATTCAAAGCAAACGGCGCGGCATGCTGCGCAAGGAAGTTGTTCTTCTCCATGGCAATGCAGAGAAAAACCTCATGTCGCAAATGTCACGCTAAACTGGTCACCAAATTTGGATGGGAGCAAATGGTCCATCCTCCATACTGCCCAGACTTGGCGCCTAGTTACTATCACTTGTTTCTCGACTTGAAACGATTTCTTGCCAGCCAGCGGGTTCGATGACTACAATGACCTGAAGACGACTGTTGATCGGTGACTCAAATTCCAGGCGGCAGACTTCTGTCAGGAGGAATCCAGAAACTTGTGCCACGATATGACAAATGCCCATACGTTGTGAAGTAGATTATAGTATGTAGAACCCATCGCACATTAAAGATTAGCTGTCAATACTTTTTATTTTGTTTTATCCAGTGGCGTCTCTAGGCATGATGGATTGCGGGGCTAAGCTCATCGTTATACATATATACACTGAAGAGCAATTGAATTAGAGACAGCTGGCGTTATGCAAATGTGGAGCTGTGGGCGGCCCTGCAAACAGAAACGACATGACGTATGCAGCGATCCGACAATATAAGGAGTGATGCGACGGGAATCAGTAAGAGTTGGACGCAGTATGGGTAAGACGAGGGATCTAAGCGCATTTGATCGTGGGCAAATTGTCGAATGGGTCACTCCATCTCGGAAGTCGTGAGTACATCGAATCCGGTAAAACCATCTCTGCAAGGGCCGACTGTCTTGGACAACAGCGTGTGGATAAGCGGGGTCATCGTCGGCTTGCTTGCATTGTAACAGCGGGTAGACTGGCCACAGTGCAAGAAATCACTAGGCAATTTAACGCCGGTGCACAAAAACGTGTAAGCAGCCACACCATCCGGAACCATCTCCTTGCTAAGGGGTACAGAAGCCATCGTCCCACGAGGGTACCGCTGCTGACCGCACATCACAGGGTGCAAAGATTAGCATGGGCGCTGGAACATCGCCACTGGACCTTAGACATGTGGAAAAATGTTGCCTGGACTGATGAGTCGAGATTCACGTTGGTACATGCGGATGGCAGGATACGAGTACGGCGCAAACCACATGAAGCGATGGATCCTTCTTGCCAGCAGGGTACTTTTCAAACTGGTGGAAGTGGCATTCTCGTCTGGGGACTGTTTGCGTGGACTGAAATGGGACTCCTGATACGTGTTGTATCGTCCCTCACAGGTCAACGTCACCGGGATATCCTGGACGACCATTTGCTCCCGTTTGTGCGTCTTTAACATCCCACTGGGGACCTCATCCTGCAACAAGACAATGCACCGTGCCATCGCTCCCGAATTGTATCCGAATTGTCGGATGAAAACTCCCCCGACGTGACATCGCTTCCTTGGCCAGCTAGGTCACCTGACCTCAGTCCCATCGAGCACATCTAGGATGCCATCGAGAGAGATGTTCAAGGCTCTGACCCCTCTCCATCAAACCTTCGTGAACTGTGGGTGCTTGTTCAGGGGTCGTGGATCCGTATGGCTTCCCAACGCTTCCGGTGTCTTGTCTTCCGGTGTCTTGCCGAGACGAATCGCCGCCGTCATCAGGGCGAAAGGTGGTGCTACACGTTACTAGACAGGTATTTGTAATTCAATTGCTCTTCAGTGTATATACATTATAACGATATATATATATTTTTTTTTTACTTCAGGGCTTAGGATGTGCGCGCCTTTCTCCTCAGAATCCAAGGGAATCTTTCCTCTTGATCTCTTTAGCAGTCATTCTTTCCGAATGAACGTGCACATAAAGATGTCTTGAAAAAGGCCGCATTACACAACAAAGTTGAAACTTAAAGTCACCGCTTTCGTGGAAGGAAATAGCAATTGGGCATGTAAATCGAAATTTGGAGTTCTCGAAGTGAATGTGCGTTTGTGGCGCAAATCAAAAGAACGCTTAAAGATGTGCTCGACAACCAGAAAAGCTTTTACTGGCCCTAAAAAGGGGACATTTCCCGAAATTGCCGAACTGCTGTTCGTAAAAGAACAGCGGGCAGGTGGATTACCAGTAAAAACAGAAATCCTTAAAGGGAAAGCTAAAGAAATTCATCGTCAGCTACAGAGAAAATTTGAAGCAACCCGTGTTTGGATAACGCGGTTCACGAAGAGAAAGGGATTTTCTCTTAGACGGCGGACATCCATCTACCAATAGCTGCCGGCCGACTTTGAAGAAAAGTTGAAGGCTTTCCAAAAACATTTGATCGCTATTCGAAAGCAAGGGCAGAAGACTTGGGGCAGGTCGGCAATGCTGATCAGACTCCTATCTATTAGAATATGCCTTCAAACTGCACAGTGGACAATGTTGTCGCAAAACAAGTGAAATTACTGAAAACGAGTGGCGATAAAATCAGAATGACAGTAATGCTCTATGTTACTGCAGATGGAAATAAACTTCCACCCTATGTCGTTTTCAAGAGGATGACTTTTCCCAAAAAAGCGATTTTTCCAAGAGGAATCTACCTACGTTGCAGTGCAGAAAAATGGTTGGATGTCTGCAAATTTGGTTTTAGACTGGCTAAGTAAAGTTTAGCTACGACGACCTCGAGGTCATCTGAAGTTGCGATTCCTGTAGTGCTAGACGCATTTAAAGGACATGTAGCAGATGAAGTAAAGAAAAATTGAAAGAAAACCGCAGCGATCTTGTCACTATTCCTGGAGGGATGACATCACAAATCCAGCCTCTTGATGTTTGTAACAACCGCCCATTTAAGGCTGCCGTTCGTCGACTTTATAATGCCTGGCTTTCATCGGGAGAAACGGAACTAACAAAGACTGGCCGCGGTAAAAGAGCATCCCTATCGACTGTGTGCAAATGGATTATTTCTGCTTGGGAATCCATTCCAAATGAACTTGTGTGGAAATCCTTTCTTAAGCGCGGAATTTCGAATTCTTCGGACGGAACAGAAGATGACGCATTGTTTGAAGTGAGCTCGGGCAATGAACAATCGAAAGTAGAAAGCCCTGTTAGTGAGAGTGACTAATTTTTTTTTTTTTTTTTTTTTTTTTGCAGTCATCTGTATTGGATCTAGCGTGTATCGGAAATAAGATAAACATACCTATTTGTTAGCATTTTTTGCAGATTTTTTTCTTTACTTGAGTATGTGTGTATATTTTTTCTGATTCCTAAAAAACGCACCTGGAGTTGAGGTTGCGCGTTAAATTCGGGAACGTTATATTCGAGTAAATACGGTATACATAACTTTTGAAATAATATTTTCTTCAAAAAACACCCAGAAGCAGAGATGTGCAACTCGACAAAAGCTATCCTAAGTACCCTGATTTACCTCAGTTATTTATAAAACTGGAATAATGTCGAACCCTATACATACCAGATTTTTTCTCTGTATCACAGGGCAATTGTCTGAAACTGAGTTTGAATAAAATCGACAATAAATAGAGCATGTTTGTCTGGAATGCATTTCTTGTGTGTTAGAGAGGTCGTGCGCACATTGACGACTTGGGTTAAAGACCTGTTTTCCAAGAAAAGTATTTCGCGGTGCTGTTTTTAAAAATGTTTCCAACCTACTAGCTCTGAAAGTATAGCTTGCAGTGGACAAAAGAAATCAACTACATTTAATTGAGCAGAATACGTAGCAACACTGTTCTGTAGAAAAGAATCTATCATACGACAGTTCTGCACTCTCAACTATTTCCCGCCCGATGGCCAAATACATCCACCTATAAAGTACCGTAACGAGAAATGCGTTTATACCTCACCGAAATCCGTTTACCCCGTGAAACAAACGCCTTCACTTAGTGAAAATTTCTGCTTCCTTTCATGCTGTTTTCTAGTAAAGATGTCGCCTTTTCACATGAATATTACCGTTTCCGACAAGCTGTTGCCGTTGTTGTCGTACATCGTTCCTTCAGTCTTTTGGGCTACGGTTGATTCTCAGATTTTGGTATTTTGTTAGCTTGGGACTAATTGTACGTACCTCCACGATACACCCACTTCCGTAAATCATTAAGTTGGTTAGCGTATTGTTCCCTAATGGCCTAACCCTTACAGAGATCAGGCAACGAGATTACCCCAACTACAGTAATGTTATCTTAATACTGTTTTTGTGACATCTGACCCCCTCATCGGGAAAAAAAGGGGGAATCGAAGGAAGAGTTGTTTTTATTAGCTTTGTTAACAAAATATTTAAGAAAATTCCCATCTGCCCTTTTTTTAAGAGGAAAAATATTACATAGATAAAGGTGAGCTAATACGAGAAAAGGTTTATTTTGGTTGTGAGGGCTTTGCGCTTCTTTGGAAGGGGGGGGACTGGAGCCCCGAAAAATTGGTCTAACAACGCTACTGGTTTTATCTTCAAACAGTACTTGCTTTTTGGATGGCTCTAGTAATATCTTTGGAATATATGAATACGGTTTAAATCTCAGGTCACATACCTTTTCCATAAACTATACATGCATATATTAAGTTCTAGCAGATGAAATATCGGCTTTTTCTGTTTCATTTTTGTTTCTTTCTTTTGGGAGTTTAACAACCACCGTGAGCAACTCAAAGGGTTCTAAGCAGTCGTCCGTCTCTAATTTAGGGTCACTGGTTCCAGGCCAGAGAGAGAGAGAGAGCCAGGGCCGTGAGACAAACACACTATCCATGCCGTACCTGGGATTCAAACTCGGATCCCATGGGACGAATGATTAAAAGCCAACGCTTCGTACTTTACTCAAGCATCGGGGCGACGTCGGAGTTTTGCAGACTCGTGCATTGGAAGATAATTTAGAAATTAACACATCGCGTGATGTGACTGATATGTATATTTAAAGTGTCAATGCTGCTGTCTATAAAGCACTAGTCATTTTGTCAGTTGCGTCCGTACCAAGGGGGATTGTCTTGCAGTGAAGAGGACGATAGATCAGAGCCAAATTTGTCCCGTTTTCTTACATGCGTTTTAACTTGGGCACCGTGTATACAGCATGTCGCATAAGAAAAACAAAATGAAATAATATCGTTTACTTCAGCAACTGAAGAAATAATTAGAAGGCGAATGAATAATTAATACAGACATTTAACGTGAACCAGGAACATCAAACAAAGATCTTCGCTATTTCCACGTTGATAAGTGAGTCACGGAAAAATTCTCATTGGCCGCCACCGGGAGTCGAACCCAGAGTCTTCCAGTTACGCGCCGGAAATGATTCCGCTACACCACAAATGAAATTTTTTACATATTTCCATTAGTAAAAAAATTCATTGTGTGAAGAAACTCCCTCTTTGCAGGTGGTGGGATTCGAGACCACGTCTTTGTATTCTTTAGAGGAATGTTCTCCCAACTAAACTACGCCAGCATGGCTTCATGCGTTACCTGAGTACTGCGTAACATATATCCCTCCTCTGAGAAAGGCGGGAGCACGAAATTGCTAGTTTCGTATCCGCCGACAAATCATGCTTGGAGGAGTTCACTCTAACGTATTTTTTTATTAATTCCAGGCGATGTGTGGAAGAATGGAAAAATCATCACCCATTATTTTTCGAACCTCACTGGCTGAAGCTTCATTTACGTTCGGACGACAATATAAAGATAATCCCTTTTTGCTTGTGTTAGGATTCAAAGCCACGTCTTCTTACTCTGGAGCGGGATGTTCTTCCGACTAAATTACACCTGCCAGGTTTATCTCTGCAACTTGCCGTTTTGTCTCATGCGTCATCTCAGTGCTACGTCACAATAGTGCAAAAATTATTTATTTATTACTTACATTCCGTTAGGAAACCGTTTTCTAGACATAAAGTCTTGTTTATTATGACACGAAAAAAAAAAAAACCAGTAGGCTAAAAAAAAACATGAGTGGGGAAAGGAGGCACTGCCATAACGAAAAAATAGCGATTGATTAAAACAACGCCGAATTAAACTACCAATTATTAATATATCGTTCGCGTTACTGATATGTGTCACGTGATTGTAGATAATGACAACTGTTTTGATGGCATTTCAAATGTGATGCAGATAGAGGATAAAAAACGCTGAACGAGTTGAGATTTCTGTTTCTCAATTCTGCGTGGAGGCGGAAATTCTAGAATGACAGTTACGGAGTAAGAATTTTCGAAATAAAAGAAACCATGCTGTCCAAATCCTGTGTTACTAGTGTCAAGAGACCAAAGTTTGAAGAGTAGTAGAATTTCTTATATTTCGTGTTTCCATGGCAACTTACATAACTACGCGCCCACATAGTAGCTTTATCCGATTCTTGTTTGTGTTGAGATTCTCTTGGTGGCCCTTAGCGCGTTTCAAATCCCAAGAGCGGTCGGTTACTCTGCTCGTTTCTCCAAGCAGTAAGTGTATCTGCTAAGAGAGAGAAAGCTCTCGTCCCTTAAGAGTCCGCACTCTAAGTTTTTGACCACGTAACAAAGCGCCGTAGAGATAAGGTCGCGTAACTTGATTGAAAAAAGTATTCGATTCTTATTTGTGAGTTCACTCGTTAGCACGAATTGTTGGTTGTGTGTGTGTGTGTGTGTTTTATAGCATTTTTCTCGTCGTCCCTTTCCAAAAGCAACTGGCTGTCCCTATGTCTGAAGCGCTGACTTCTGCTATTCGATCGAGATGGGCATGGCTGATGGGGTTGTCTGATGGTGCTGATTCTGTCTCTTTCCTGGAAAGATCTGCCCCATGTTAGGAAAAGCGACTACTTATAGCGTTAAGAGTTGCTCATGGTGATCGTTAAACTATGAAACAAAAACAAATATTGTCAGGTCAAGTTAATGGTTAAATAATATTTTTATGAAATTATTTCATTCAAGAAAATCTTTGCAAAATTCATCGCCAGTTTGAGCAGCCTTTTAATGTGGTCCCAGACAAAGCTACCCAGGTGGCTCATCGGTCTGAGGAGGCTGACTCCGTTCCTTCCATAGAAACGATGTCTCTAAATTAGAGACGGGCGAATGCTTGTATCGCTAAGAGCTAGATACTCACGGTGGTTGCTAAACCCTGAAAAAAAAAAAAAAAAAAAAAAAAAGATAAGACTAAAAAATTCTTTAACTGTACAGTATTTAAACAAATGTTAGCTATTCTGTGCTATGTTACTATGCACATTGTGGCATTTTTCCGGAGCGACATCATTTACAGACAAAAAAGTCTTTAAAATGGCCTGGCTCCAGAGACTTAACCATTTAAGCAACCGATACACCTGATAACCTAATGGTGCTCAGAATTTTCCAAGCTCCAGTTAAAATCTATAATATACAAGGTGATCCATTTAAACCAGTACCCTGAAAAAAAAAACACTTACATTTTTGCAAGGGATCGCGCAAGGAACTTCTTTTTTTTTTTCAATAGAAGCAGCAACTCCTGGAGAATGAAAACCGCCACCGTGAAGAAGATTGTTAACCGTAACTGTAACTCAGCTCGTGATTTGTTTGTTGTTGCGTTGTCATTCACTTGCGTGCATTCGGAAACATGCAGTACTCTGTTCCAGAGCGTGTTTTTTTTTTAGTGAAATCGTATTACGTAACCAATTCTGTCATCAAAACGCAACGAGCATTTCAAAGAGAGTTTGGAGTTCGAAAAGGGCCAAGCAAGTCAACAATTCTGTCGATGGCAAAAAAACTGGAGCAAACCGGCTCGCTTCTCAGCGGTAGCGGTAGACATCACCCTTCGATGCCCCAAACGCGTGTGGACGTTGTTCGGCAACGTTTACTTCGATCTCCGACGAAATCGTTGCGCAGATTAAGCCAACAGACAGGATATTCATACGGAACTTGTCAAAGGGCAGCAAAAAAGCGAATATTCGACCATTTAAAGTGCACGTAATCCATCAGCTGCAGGAACCGGACAAGGGAAAGAGAGTAAGTTACTGCAAATGGTTTCAAAATTTTCTTAATTTGCGATCTGATATTCTCTCCATCGCATGGTTTACAGATGAAGCCTGGTTTCATCTGTCAGGCTACGTCAATTCGCAAAACAGCAGATACTGGGCTGCCGAAAACCCACACGTTATGTGTGAAACACCGATGCATTCACAAAAGGTTGGTGTATGGTGTGCGGTTTCGTCTACGAAAATTATTTGCCATATTTGTTTTTCTGAGACTGTCAACACTAACGTTTATTGCCGCATATTCAATGAATTTGTGGAACAACTTGATGACATTGAATTGACAGAGGGCTACTTTCAGCAGGATGGCGCTACGTGTCACACATCGAAAGTCTCAATGGAACTCATAACCAGCTTCTTTGATGATATTAATTTCAAAAAACATATGGTCTCCCGATCTCCGATCTTAACTTCTCCTGACTTTTTTTTATAGGGCTACTTAAAGGATAGAGAAAACCTATCCGAAAACATTGGATGCATTGCCTGAAACAATAACGACTGAAATTGGCAATGTTACTGCTCGTACTCTACATGAGACATCACTGAATATGGTGCGGCGGAATATGGTGTTCAACTGTGTTTACAAGAAAATTGAGGACAATTCCAACTTTTGCTTTGATAAAATGATTCTCCAATACCACATATATAATTCTCAACTTACTGTATGATTTTGTTGTTATTTATAAAAAAAGGTATAAGTAAATCACATGGTACTGGTTTAAATGGATCACCCTGTAGTTTACTGTTTTCAATCTGAAGTTTGTCAATTTTTAAGTTTTGCATTTTTTTCTTTAGAAAAGGGTAAACAGTTTCTAAGAGTTTCATTTTAAAATAACAAACACGGCCAACAAAAAGCTTTGGAGATTTGAAACATTACAAATCTTGCCTGTTTGGTAAATCATCATCATCATCATTGTCAACCATTATCAATCCACTGCTGGACGAAGGTCTCCCCAAGTTTCCTCCACAACGGTCTGTCTTGTGCCAGTCTCCTCCATGTCACCCCTGCATACTTTCGAATTTCATCCACCCATCTCCCATGTGGTCTTCTTCTGGGTCTTTTCCTGTCCCTTGGAATCCAATCTAAAATTTCGGCTGTCCATCGATGATCTGTCCTTCTGGCAGTATGTCCAGCCCATTGCCATTTCAGGGATTTAACTCTGATCATGATGTCTTCCACTCTTGTCATTTTTCGGATCCACGAGTTCCTCTTCTTATCTCTCCTGGTTACACCAAGCATGCATCTCTCCATGCTACTTTGAGTTGTCTGCAGCCTTTGTATGTCTCTTTTAGTTAAGGTCCACGTCTCTGCACCATACGTAAGCACTGGAAGGATGCATTGATCAAACACTTTTCTTTTAAGACATAATGGCATATTGCTCTTGAAAATTATGCTGTTTCTTCCAAAAGCTCTCCAGGCAAGTTTTGTACGCCGATTAATTTCTCCATCAATGTGACCCTCACTTGATATCTGCTGTCCAAGATAAACGTACGTGTCTGTTATCTCCAGCTTTTCTCCATCAATCGATAAATCTTTATTTCTTGTAAAAGCATTGAACATCACTTTTGTCTTCTGAAAGTTCATTTTTAATCCCACTTCTTTACTCTTGTCAGCAAGTTCCTGGATCATACTTATAACGAAGTAAATTTCTCCGCCATTTTTATCCGCGCCGGGGTTCGAACCCGGGTCCACTCATTCCGGAATAAGTTGCTCTACCAATTAAGCTACGCGGACATGTATTCTGATTCCTATCTGCCTTTATGTCATGTGCGTCCTGCTGGCAGGTACGTCACATCTCCTGGTACGTTACATCATCTCCTCCTTATTTTTCTTTCGAAGTGCTGCTCATATTTTTCCTATCTCGCGGTGTGGAAATAACATCACACCAATGCGAGATTTTGAACGGTCGGGTCATCCGGATAGTTCGGGCGCCATTATAACGAAGTAAATTTCTCCGTCATTTTTATCCGCGCCGGGGTTCGAACCCGGGTCCACTCATTCCGGAATAAGTTGCTCTACCAATTAAGCAACGCGGACATGTATTCTGATTCCTATCTGCCTTTATGTCATGTGCGTCCTGCTGGCAGGTACGTCACATCTCCTGGTACGTTACATACTCTGCAGCTCTGATGGGCTAGTTGCAAAAAATGACTACGTCATCAGCAAAGCGAAGGTGGGTTAGATAATCTCCATTAATCTTTATCCCCTTGTTTTCCCAGCTCAGTGACTGAAAACCCCCCTCCAATGTGGCATTAAAGAGCTTCGGAGATATGGTGTCACCTTGTCTCACTCCCTTTCCAATTTTTATGTGTGTTGTATTTTCAAACAGCCTAATCTTTGCATTTGCATTTTCATAGATGTTATTAATAATATTAATGTATGCATCTTCAATACCGCAGGTTTTCAGAGCCATTGTAACTGCTGATGGTTTCACCGAATCAAAGGCTTTTTCATAATCGATAAAAGCCATGCACAATGGAAGTTCATATTCCCTCGCTCTTTCAATTAGTTCTCTCAGCACATGGATATGATCTATTGTGCTGTAGCCACTCCTGAATCCAGCTTGTTCTCTCGGTTGAGCCATGTCCAGTGTTACCTTCAAACGGTGTGAAAGAACTTTAGTGAAGATTTTATAAACTACTGATAGGAGGCTGATAGGTCTGTAGTTTCCAAGATCCTCAATGTCACCTTTCTTATGTAGCAGGATCATTGTAGCGGTGTTCCAATCCTCAGGAATCTTTCCTTCATTAAGGCATCGAGTGAAAATTTGGGCGAGTACTGTTTCGATTTCTCCACTTGCTTCTTGTATGATGTCTACAGTAATTCCATCTTCTCCTGGAGCTTTTCCCCGCTTCATGTTCTTGATTGCATGTGCAACTTCTGCTGGAAGGACTGGAGGAACTCTGGTACTGGTATCTTTCATGATGTCTGGAGTGCATGTATCATCCCTTTCATATAATTTGGAGTAGAAATCTTTCACTCTTGTCAAAATTTCGCCTATATTTCTTGTTACAGAACCATCTTCTTTTCTCAGTGCCATAATCTGTTTTCTTCCCTTACTGAGATGTCCCTTTGCTATCTTTAGGCTTTAGTTGTTTTCAATTGCTTTCCTTACTAGTTCACAGTTGAATTTTCTTACGTCTTCAGTGATACTTTTTCGTACTGTCTTGCATAGCTCTATATATTCCCCTTTGGAAGTCACATCTTCTTTAGTTATCCTCATCTCTCTTCTTTTTTGCATCAACATTTTCGTTTTTCCTGATAATTTATTTACATGCAACTTGTTCTTAGACCCAGCTAATTTTGTTGCTGTTTCCATAAGAGCTTTGGTTACTTTTCTGTTAACTTCAGAGATGTCCACTTCTTCCGATGTTAGGCCTTCTAAAGCAGAGAACCTGTTCTTCAGTTCCAACTTGAAGGTATTATGGTGTTTTTTAAGGTTGGTTATGTCAATAGATTTTGTTTGTCTTATCAGCTTGCCACGTTCAAGTTTAGTGTTGAGGTGCATCTTACATCTCACCAATCTATGGTCACTACCTGTGTTGAACTTGTTTAGCACACTGCAGTCTTCTATGACGAATTTTTTGTTACACATAATAAAATCAATTTCACTTGTCGTCCCATTTGGATGTCTCCATGTCCATTTCCTGTGTGGCTTTTTCTTGAAGAAGGAGTTCAAGATGAAAAACCCTTCTGCCTCTGCAAACTCAACGAGAGTATTTCCACGCTGGTTTCTGTTGCCGTGACCGAATTTACCTACTGAAGTTTCATTCTGTTGCCGTTGCCCTATTTTTGCATTGAAATCTCCCATAATTATTTTCAAGTGCTGCTTACCTTTATTATTTAGATTACGAATTTCCTCATAAAATTCTTCAATTTCTTCTTCAGGATGACTTGCGGTGGGTGCATAAGTTTGAATAATCTGAGCCTGGTATCTTTTCGAGAGTTGGATAACAAGTCGTGCAGCTCTGTCAGAGGAACTTTCAACTTCTACAACTTTATCCTTCAGTTTCTTGTTTATTATAAATCCAACACCACTAGTTCTGCCAGTATCAGTCCCACGATAGTAGAAGAGATGTCCACTTTTCAGTTCGATGAGATCTTCTCCTTTTCTCCTTACCTCACTTAGCCCCACGATGTCCCACTTGATCCTTTGTAGTTCCTCTTCCAATTCAAGAAGCCTTGAATCAGAAGATAGGGAGCGTCCATTGTACGTAGCCAAGGTCAGCATCAGATGGCAGCCTAGTCCGGTCCTCCGGGGATTCTTAGCACCCTCTGCCTTCATGTCGCACTGGCCGCTGCCTTGGCCAGGTACATTCCAGCTGCCGGAGACTGAGGGCCAAGATTTAAGTTGTGGAGTCATTTTGGAGGGGTTTGGCCATAACTCACCACGCTGGCCAAGCGGGTTGGTGAGTGTGGGATAGCATTTCCTCTAATCCCGATGGTATAGTTATACCGCTATGGGCGGTCGTCAGAGCCCCTTTAGTGGGAACAGGATGCACCACGAGAAGGCGGGGTTGACATTTGTCAAGGAGAGGCTGTGTTGTTACGAAGCATCGAAATATGTAATAAATTTGTATGTTTAACCTGCATGCTTAACGACGACGTTAAGAGACTCAGGTTTGAAGTTGGTCTTTCGTTGCTTACACATTGGGATTTTTCTGTAAAACTTGGGTAATCGAAAGACATTATTTGTATCATCAAATCCTTTATTCCACTTTTGCAGCTTGCTTAAATTATCTTGAAGCATTTTAGTGTTTCCGAAAGGCAAGAGATATACGAAAATGAAGCCATACGGTTTTCCATCTGAATAAGAAAGAATTCCACTGAAATTACGCGAGATAGCAGGCACTCACCGTCAACATAAAACGAACTTTTCATTGGTTGATGAAACTCTGTTTCGCATTTCGGGAAGTTTTTCAATGGCAGATAACAAAGGGCGCAACCCGAGTAGGAATAAAAGTGGGGACCGAGTGAACGAACTCTAGTTCTGTGATTGGTTGATTGCCCAAGCCCTGAATGCAACAGAGATTTCGCATACAATGGATTTCTTCGTTGCTGTTCTTACTTACCTAGTAAGTATATGCACCCTCACACGGCACAATCTCGCATGATTACGGGCATACGAAGTTAGGTTCGCGTTCGTGCTTTCAGTTCCGGCTAAAATACACACAAATACGTGTTTTTGGTTTTAAATAAAACTTTTTTAAAGCCAGGCACTTAGTTTAAATTTTCCTGTAAAAAACAAAACTGCAGCACAAAGCTTTTCTTCGCATAATTCTTTCTTTTTTCGAGATAGCAAATCTTTGCACGTAATTAGGGCATACAATGCATGCGTTGTACACAACGACCGCACGTTACTAAAACTGAGCAATCACTGTACTCTTCCATGAAGAAAAGATGTCATATCTTGTGAGTGAATGATGTCGCACCGGGAGAAACCGACTCCTGATTTGCTCTGTTTGTGTGTGTGCGAATAATATTGACTGAGTGTGTCTTCCACAAATCTCGATTACGCCGTGTAAATGCGAAGAACATGTGTGGGCTGGGAATTTCTATTCACTCTAGTTGGGTGATTCGGGCAGCTGTGGTCTTCTGGATGTTCGGGTGTTCTGGGCGCTATGATTGTTAAAGCGTTAAACCTTAAGATATCATAAATGAATTTGCACACAATGAGAAATTGTGATACCAAGTAAGAGTGAAGACGATACCGTACAGATGGAGTTTACAGTTGCTCCGCCTCAAACTGCCACCCCTGCCGGGGCGGTGGCGCAGTGGTCTAAGCGATGGCCTCTGATCATTCGTCCAAACGGGGTCCGGGTTCGAATCCCGGTAAGGCATGGAAGTTGTGTTTGTCTAACGGTACTGCCTCTCTCCCTTCCCTGGAACCAGTGACCCTAAACTAGGGACGGGCGACTGCTTACAGCCCATTGAGTTGCTCACGGTGGTCGTTAAACCTCCAATAATAAAAAAAAAACTGCCACCCCCTGTAACTAAAAGTTTAACAACTTGTTTCTTAAATGACCGTAATTGAGCCAAATATTCGTTTCCCGTATTCATCCATTAGCTAGAATACGGGAAGAAAATCCTAAAGGGACAGAACAAAAAAACGTTACGTACAGTAGTTGTTTATGATATTCCAAGTCACAAAACTGGCTGTATTATCCAAAAACATAACTAACTTGATTGACAACATAACTAACTTGACTGACAACATAACTAACTTGATTGACAACATAACTCAGCATCAACTAGCGCTCTGCTATATCACAAACACAGTCAGTTTTGCTGTGCAAAATACAATAAGTAACGGCTGCATGTGAATATCGCCTGCTCCACCTCTTCAGAGTACAACAGAATCGTTGTAGTGAATATATACCAAATACGTGGAGATAATGTAAATGGACGATGTCATTGCTCTTTCCACGTTATTTTATAAACAACGCGTAGCAACTGAAAAAATGTGTTCTTACACCGCTAGGATTGAATCCCAGATCTCTCGATAACTAGTAGTGTGCGTTCGCATTTATAACTAGCACTCGACTAGTTATTGAGCGATCTGAGAATCGTTGTATTCTCGTCGGCAGAGGAGCACTGGAAACAGGGGCGTACTGATAGCCCCCGGAACATCCAAAACGCGGGGGGGGGGGGGGGCTCATGGATAAGAGGGCAACTAACCTCACGAAAAGACATTTCTTTGCAGAAACTGCACGTGAACCTGGCTATTTTTAAAATAACAAACTCGTGAAGCTACGAATTTTTGACGGTTGCTCCGAAAAAGTATTAAAAAGAAAAGTAATTTTCGGTATTTTTTCCAATAAATAAGTAAAATTCATGGAAATCATTCTTTTGGTTTTAATTTATAACAAGAAAGATGACACCGAATTTTCGGGTGTAATAAGCAGGTAATTTGAATCCGTTCTGACGCAAATAAAATTTATCAAAGATATTCAAAATCAATGGAACCGGTATGGAAAACAATAGTATCGGACGGAAGAAAGAAGTTTTTCAATCGGGTTTTTAATCTCTCAGATATTGCCGTAAGCTTACGCCCTCTGGTTGCAGACTTATGCGTTAAGAAAAACATAAATTTATATGAGAAACATTTCGCACCGGAAACGCTCTCAAACACCGAAAGCATTTTTCTAATCGGACTCTTTGAAACAGAGATATCGACAAAAATAAGATGTGACTTTACGTCCCCTGGTGGGAAAACCATGTATTATTTTAGGAAGAAAGTATTCTCGAAAGGTTTTTCAATATGAGCGGTATCAGTCCAAGAAAATAACATTTAGTCGAGTTTTCAGGAGCCCAGATTTTGCTACAAATACATCAGAAGCAGAGTGTAACACTTATGCCCCCTAGTAGCCAAACCATTCTTTACCAAACATTAGAAATTATGTGAAAAATATTTTCCATCAGGTCTTGTGTGCGATACAGGAAGCATTTTTCAAATCGGAGTTTTAGAAGCAGAAATAACGCAGAAACCGCAATATACCTTTGTGTCCAATAGCGGAATGTCTGATTTACTTGAAAATTTTGAATTTATAGGGAAAATATTTCGCATCGGAAACACTATCCAACAAAGAAGAAATTTTTCAAATCGGACTCTTAGAAGTAGAGATATTGACAAAAATAAGATATATATATATATACGCCCCCTGGCATAGAAACCATGCATTATTTCAGGAAGAAAATGTTCCTAAAAGGTTTGTCGACATGAGTAGTATCGGTCAACAAATGACTTTTTTGCAATCGAGATTTTAGAAGCTCATATTTTGCTGCAAATACATCAGAAGCGGAAATTAAGACGTACGCCAATTTCCCATCAGGAGCTGTATCCGATGCAGAAATAATTTTTCAAATCAGAGATTTAGAAGCAGAGATATAACGAAACGGCAATTTACATCTACGCCTCCTAGCGGAAAGTATATGAATTACTTGAAACTTTTGAAATTATATCAAAAACATGTCACGCTGGAAACACTGTCCAACAAAGAAGGAATTTTTCAAATCGGACTCCTAGAAGTAGAGATATTGATAAAAATAAGATATACATCTACACTCCCTGGCGTAGAAACCATGCATTATTTTAAAAAGAAAATGTTTCTAAAATGTTTGTTGACATGAGTAGTATCGGTCTACAAACGACGTTTTTTTCAGTCGAGAATTTAGAAGCTCATATTTTGCTGCAAATACATCAGAAGCGGAAATTAAGATTTATGCCACCTGGTGGCCAAACCATTTTTTTTACAAGAATTAGAACTTATGTGTAAACGATTTCCCATCAGGAGCTGTATTCGGTGCAGAAAGAATTTTTCAAATCGGAGATTTAGAAGCAGAGATATAGGGGAAACGCAATTTCCCTCTACGGCCCCTCGCGAAAAGTCTATGAATTACTTGAAAATTTTGAAAATATATCAAAAACATGTCACACTGAAAACACTATCTAACAAAGAAGGAATTTTTTAAATCGGACTCCTAGAAGAAGAGATATTGACAAAAATAAGATGTACATCTACGCCCCCTGGAGGAGAAACTGTGAAATATTTTAAGAAGAAAATATTGCGAAAAGATTTATCGATGTGAGTGGAATCAGTCTATGAAAGAATTTTTTCAATCGATATTTTAGAAATTCATATTTTATGGCAAATACATCAGAAGCAAAAATTAACACTTACCTGGTGGCCAAATTATTTTTTACCAAAAAATTGAAATTATACGCAAACGATTTTCCACCAGGAGGTGTATCCGCTGAAGAAAAAAATTTCAAATCGGAGTTTTAGAAGAAGAATTGTCGGGGAAAATGTAATTTACTTTTATGCCTCCTAGCTGAAAATCTATGCGTAATTTGAAAAGGTAACTATATCTAAAATACTCTTCGACATAAATGGAAGCGAAAGATAATAGATTTTTTTAATCGGATGTTTAAAAGCAAATAGTGTAATAAAACGTATTTTTGAATTCGACATCATCTGCACTTACGCCCTCTAGCAGTGAAATTTTATATCTTAAAAAAAAAACACGAAATAAAGGATCATTATTCGCATATTTCAAGCTTCCCAATGGAAAAAGAATTTTTCAAATCGGACTAATAGTTGCAGAGATATCGTGGGCACAGACGGATGGACAAACCGGTAACATAAGCACGATCTTTGTTTACAAAAGACGTGCTAAAAAGTGGATGGCGGGAAAGCGGTTATTCCAGAACTCTTAAATTCCCTTTTCACAGCCGCAGCAATATTTTTTATACATGCATTCTCTGTATTAATAAGAGAATATCAAAGAGAGAGAAATATCAGTTCAGTGAATGAAATTTTTATACCAATGACGATAAGGTGTTATGCATTATAGTTGTATGAAGATAACTTTGCATCCTTCAGAATATTATGAAGCAAAAGATGTTCTTCGTGAGGATGAAGAAACAGAGAGACCTATGTTAGTTTCTCTCATTTTTTTTTTTTATGAGAAAATCAAGAGAAAAACTTTTTTCTATGTGCGAAATATTGTAGCGTAATGTTTGGTGTATTTTCACTAAATAGTTTAATACTTCCACTTTTTGGGGGCTGGAATTCTTAATTGTTACTTATTTGCTTGCTTATTTATGTTCTGTATTTGTGTATAAATCGGAAAAGGTCACTAGACACTGTTGCATGGCAGTTATGTGTTTTGCGTGTGTAATCGTAAGGCATTTCAAAGAGGCTGGCTTTAGTTCTCTAAAGGAATAAAATCTCCATGATGTGTGCTTAACTCTGGCGTAAATATTTTGTATGATTTAGTATAGGTGTAAAACTAGAGTAGTCATTTAAATTATAACATGCACATTTGTGTTACACTCAGCCAGTGGCGCACCCAGGAATTCCTGTTGGAGTGGGCTATATATATACTGTATACATAGTTTATATAAGGTTGTGACGTACGTCGTTCTTAATCTCTTTGGGGCTTTGGGAAGAAGACACTATGTAATACAAATTTTGAAGATGATAATCCGTTTTTGGTGTAATTGTGACTAGGATGGTAAGTCAGATAATATCCGAAAACTTGAAAATTGCGTTGTCCTGGACGGGAATCGAACCTGCGTCTCTCAGATAGCGCCCGGGTATGCTTTCGGATATTATCTGGCTTATTATCTCAAAGCATTATTGCTTCAAGATAATAAGCCAGATAATATCCGAAAGCATACCACAATTACACAAAAATATATAATTATTCACAATTACACACAAAAAAACCCCCACAAAAATTATACACAAAAAAATTCAATTACAAAAATATAAAATTATTTACAATTACACAAAAAAAAACCGCAAAAAAAATCATTCACAATTAGACAAAAAAAACGGATCATAATCTTCAAAATTTGTATTATATGGTGCAATCCCGTATATCATTCATGAGACTGTAATTTTTTGAACATGTAAAATAATTATTTTGACTGTTTAATTTGTGACGAACGTCGCTCGTAATCTTCTTGGAGGGGCTTAAGCCCCCAAAGTCCCCTCCGTGGGTGCGCCAATGCACCCAGTAAAGTGCAATAAGTTTGGTTTTGCGAAAAATACCTGTAGGTTTCAAAGAATTTGTATTATTAAAACGCCAATAAAATCTAATTAGTTAAGTATTAAATGAAACCGAATTTAAAAATTTCTGTAATTGGAAGCTAATTTTCGTAAAAGGGCCTTCAAGATATTCTTTGCAGGGGGGAGGGGGGAATTTTTTTCCCGCACACCACTGACTGAAGCAGACATTAGATGAATGCCGCCCAATGTAACTGAAAGCATAACAGTTCCTTCATGACGTCATAGTAAATGCAAGCAGCTGAAATTCTACAATGAACAAAGTTATAAAGTAGTTGCAGATCGAAAACGACGCTAGGGAAGCATTTTTTGCGTATAATACCCATTTGGCGATGCGTGTTCTCGAGTTTGAGTTATAAACTGCCTGAGACTGAGACAGAGTCACGTATTGCCAACAACTGCCGACATCGAGAAAACAACAGGTAACAGTAAAGGAGGTTAGAATACGATATATGGAGGTGCCATTGCTCAGTGCGGCACACCTTGCGTGAAGCCTATAGCAAAGACTGACAGCTATTAAAGTGTAGGAAAGGTGATTGATTTAAAGCAAAGTGTATTGATTACAATGTAGATTGAATGTCGTAAATACCACTATTTTTGTATCGTTCGTTTTTCCTGATCTGTACGACAATGGTCAGCTTGATAATTTTTTTTTTGTTGAGATATGTTCATATTTTTGTTTTAAACTTAATAATATAAACACCCAGATGTGTCCGTCTCTCTAGAACGCTTGACGTCACAACAACGTCTGCATTGTTGCGTGATCACTTATCGATCAATTCGTGTATGCTCTCGCGATGTCAAAGTAATTGCCTGCAATATAATAGCACGCCATCAGTTTTAGATGTCAAGGTGATCGCGTGCTAATTTAAAACCATTGGATTATTAATGACTCGAGTTCGATCTACAAAATTCGAATTGAATTCTTTATATCAAGGCAAGTTGCGTTTGTATATGAATTTAATTTAGCACAATTCGAATATTAATTTGTACGCTTTTAATTATTTTTTTACGTTTTTAATTTAACTAGATTTCCGAGTTTAGTGATGCTTATATTATACATTTTGCAAAATACCGATCTTTCTAAACGCCGATCTACCTACAATAAAAACTGAAATCTTGAGATGTCAAAGTGAACAAAATTGTATCAAAAAGTAGATGTCTCTCCAATAGCACATTGCCGAGAATTTAGATAGTTCCGATTTGTAATACCAGATGTCGTATTATTTTGTAGAAAAAGCTTTGGTATGAAGTTTCAAACTAACCGTCGAATAGGACAGTCTAAACAAAGCCGTGAAGGAAGTAACAAGTATGCTGGAGAAAAAAGTAATTTAACGCGA
This sequence comes from Macrothele yani, assembly GCA_039090855.1. Lineage (NCBI taxonomy): Eukaryota > Metazoa > Arthropoda > Arachnida > Araneae > Macrothelidae > Macrothele > Macrothele yani. The sequence continues at coordinate 93,136,085 of CM077013.1, forward strand.
AAAATCAAAGTTATTAAGGAAGTTTACACGAAAACAAATTTCCGAGTTTAGTGCTGATTATATTATACATTTTGCAAAATAGTGATCTATCTAAACCCTCTAATCTACAGTTGTTAAACAACAAATATTTTACACAGAATGTTATTTATCGCGAGGTCTTTTGAAAAACGGAAATAAATTGCATATAATTTTTAGTTCTAACATGAAGAGTTCTTACTATAAAAGTTTTTACTATGTTTCCTTACAGAAATCTGGCGTCTATTTGTTTTCGATCTGCTTCAATTAAAAATTTCACTCCGTCACAAGACCGGCAACATCCCCTATATATTAATATTTATTTAAAGCTTAAAACAACCGTCCTAGGACAGGCTATACGCTAGTTTCATATTAATTGCGTCAAAAACCTTGGATTAGTTTTACAGCTTTCCTGCTCAAGTAATTTTGCAACACGGCTTAGATTTGATTACTGTGTGTGTGTGTGTGTGTGTGTGTGTTTCCCCCGGTGCAATCAATTTTGGTTGTCGTCAGATTACGGAGATTATATATGATTCGTCAGATTATATAGATTATTTTAAAATGCTTGCACTTGTAGACCACCATATCTATTTGATGAACTTTTATGGGTAAACAGTTTGAATAAGATAATTGATTCAGCATAAGTTAGAGAAGTGAATATCCGTGTTGTATTTTACAAAATATTCGAATTTTTCCAACGGATTTCGTATGGTTTTGACTACAGTCACATAAATTCTGCAACTTAATATACGTTGTTAATATACACTGAAGTGCCAGAAAAACTGGTACAGACGAGCTTATGCAAAATACATAGCAACGTCACCTATGCTCGTACTCGGTTTCGTCCGCCAGTGCGTATGTAAAGCGATAGACATCCTTGCCAGCTGTCAGAGCTGTATTCGGCGTGAGAATGACAAGTAATAACGATTTAAGCGATTTTCAACGCGGTGTCATAGTTGGCGCTCGTGAGATAAGCCATAGTATTTCGTAGGTAGAAACGAAGTTCGGATTTCCACGGACGACCATTGCAAGGGTGTACCGTGACTACAAGAATTCCGGCAAAACCTCCAGCCTACGATACCAGTGTGGCCGTAAAAAGACACTGGGTGAACGTGACCATCGTCGGCTGTCAAGAATCATTTCACGCGATAGGCGTGCAACACTCTCGCAGGTATCATCGGAATTCAATGCTGGAGCCTCAACAAGCATCAGCGTCAGGACTGTGCAACATAACCTGCACGATATGGGCTTTGGGAGCCGAGGCCCAACTCGAGTCCCCTTGATGGATGCACGACACAGAGCTACGCGTCTCACTTGGGCACGGCAATACCGCCACTGGACACTTGATGACCGGAAACAAGTAGCCTGGTCTGACGAGTCGCGTTTCCAACTGTATCGGGCAGATGGAAGGATTCGTGTGTGGCGCAAACCCCATGAAGCCATGGACCCCGCCTGTCAACAGGGAACTGTACTGGCCGGTGGGTGGTCCGTAATGGTATGGGGTGTGTTTAGCTGGAATTCACTGGGACCCGTGGTACGTCTACAAAAGTGTGTGACCGGCCAACGCTATGTGCGTATCCTTTTTGACGAGGTACACCCGTTCATGTCCTGCGTTCATGCTGATAGTTGGGCCTTTTCCAACAGGATAATGCACCTCCACACAAATGTCGGGACGCCACATTATGGTTAGAGGAGCGTTCATCTGAGTTTGGGGGTGTTGCCATTCCCACCCAAGTCCCCAGGTCTGAACGTGATAGAACACATTTGGGATGCCATGCAACGCGCTGTCGAACACAGGAATCCGAGACCTCGGAATACACCCGAATGTGGTAAACGCTCTGCAGGAAGTATGGTGTGCATTGCCTACAGCATATTTCCGGAAGCTAGGGGAGTCCGTGACCCGTCGTATTTCTGTAGTCCTGCGCTTCCGTGGGGAACCTACCAAGTATTAGACTGGTGTACCAGTTTTTCTGGCACTTCAGTGTATGTCCTACCTTTTACAGCATAAAGTTAATCACTGAATTTTTGCATGTGCTGCGTTTAGTACCGCTCTCAGAAAATTTTGTTCTTTTAACAGATACAAGGTTATCTCTTATTTGCTTAACATCCTAGAAATTCTAGAAAATATATTTTACCTTCGTAGAGCACACCGAAATAATAAGTACACCTACTAATTGTTAGCAATTTTCATAAACAGCAGTAAATATGCACATACAAGCATCTGTAAATATTTGTTTGTCATACATCATTTGAGATGATATATTCAAGCACATCTGCTGTATCTTTCTTCTAATAAATACTGTGTGAAAACTTAACCGTATCACTGTAATTTTTTCGTAGGCCAGCGAAACTGACCTAATACAGAGGAAGTTCGCACATTCTCAGAAGGTTTTTGATTGGAAATTACAGAAAATGAAATAAGTTAAAAGAATTGAAACTGGCAACAGCGTGTTAGATGAACACGAAAGAAACATCTACTTCATTTAAGCATCGTCTGCTAAAATATTGGGGCGCGTAAAGTTGCTGTGGATAGTTATGTTTTTGATCCTTACGAAGAGAATTGTTCTTACGCTGTATTTGAAAAACGCTGTGAAAATCATGGAATTAGCTTTTCCAAAATGTGTTGAATAAGATAAGCAATGTTATTAATAATAGAGGGAAAGATCGTCAAGCATTGTTTTTAATAGGAAAAAGAACACTAAATGAATATCCAAAGATGCCTACTTTTACGTTTATTTCAAAAATAAGGGTCTCTTGTATTAAAAAAAAATCCACCGAACCAAAGAACAATCGCTGAGCCGTTAAGAAATATTTGTATCAAATGTTAACAAGGTAATAAACAAATATTTGAATCTGAAAAAAAAAAAAAAAAAACGTAATGCTCACCGCCTTTTGCTTATAGGCACATGGCTGGGCACAGGAAACGGTGTAGACTTCTTTATGAAAATCACTTAACCGGCGACAGGTGGAAACTTTTTGTGACTATTAATGAAACATGGGTCTTCCTAAACGACTGTAACAATAAAAAACGGGTCGATTTACTACGGCAAAAGAAAAAAAAAACTTACAAACTTGGTTCCAAGAATCCAAAGAAAGTTTCAGGAAAGGATTCACGATTATGGCTGGTTTCTTGTATAACAGGAAATTAAAGTTAAGAAAAGTTAAAAAGAATGTTAAAACCATTTCTACATATTACCAAAACAATGTCTTAAATCCTATATTTAAAGGGGTAATACCATTTCTTTATCCACAGAGCCTTTAAAGATGATCACATGTAGAGGATTTTAGGAAGGGAGTGTCTGACCCCAGGTCTTAAACAACCCTTAGAAATAGTAAGCTAGGAGATTTGAGCTAGAGTGCCCGATAGGAAAGTGACACGGAAGCGAAGTAGAAAGGGGAGGAAGACGTCCTTATTTATTACCGGGGGGCAGTACCCGGGGTCCGACGGCTTAACGTGCCCATCCGACGCACGGCGGATATTTAGTGGATCGAGCGTTCGTACCTGCCAGGGATCGAACCTGAGGTCCTTTCCGCGGCAGTCACGAACATTGCCCACTAGGCTACCCGCGGCTCAGAGCCTTTAAAGAGTAGAACTCCGTCAGGATAAGGTTACCAGTCATGCATCCAAATCTACCACTTTATTTCTTGAAAAAATGAATAGAGAGACCGGTATTACCTTTTGCTCATCAAACCTTCAAAGTCCCCTGATGTGTCACCAATGGACTATTTTTTCTTCTGACCGCTAAAAAGAGCGCTTCTTAAATGCTGACATAAAACAAAGATTGGACTGCGGAAAGTAGTAGAAAAGGAATGGAATAAAATACCACTGCCAATTTTAAGACATGTCATTTTATCTTGGGATTCTAGATGTAGGTTCATAGTCCAGAGAAATGGCTGTGAGATAGAACATTTAAGGAAGAAATAATTTTATTTTGAGCATTAGTAATGTTGCTGGAAAATCTTTCAAAAAAGGAGCGAACATCCTCTGTAATACCAGTTCTCCTTTCAACTACTTAAATATCTAATACACTTATGCTCCAAGTTTAATTAAGCTGCATATCTTAGACATTATTGGAGAATCCTGAAACAATAAAAAATTATAAACTTCGAATGTAACTCCCATTGGTTTAGGATTAACACGATCTGTGCAACCGAAAGCTACGAAATTTAACGTGTCATTAATTTCTTTTTTGTATTGTTAATTGCCTGAGATTTAAATTTCAGACAATTAAAAATACACAATACCTTCAACATTCCTACACTTTAAAGGCGATACTTCCTTCACGGTTAAATGACCCAGAGTATCTTCATAAGGTTTATTCTAACCACCATATGGGAACCACATGCTGTGCAACGTACCAGGAGATGTGACGTACCTGCCAGAAAGACGCACACGACATAAAGGCAGATAGGAATCAGAATAAAACGTCCGCGTAGCTCAATTGGTAGAGTGACTTATTCCGGAATGAGGGGATCCGGGTTCGAACCCCGGCGCGGATAAAAATGACGGAGAAATTTACTTCGTTATAGCTGCAAGTAAGACTACCTTTTATCGATAGAACCATTGGCATTATTAAGAAAACTAACTAAAGCCATAGCCGCACAGATGCGCGAATGGTTCTCACTTCTACTCTAGCGTAGCACCAATTTGGGCTTCCATAAGTAACGTTACGGCATTTCAAGTAAATTATTTGCTTAGACAATTTCCTCTAAAGTTTCAAAAGCATGACTTTTATGATTTATATTCTTTTCCGATTTCACTTAAAAATTCTGGCAGCAAAAAAAAAAAAAAAAAAAAAAAAAAGAAAAAACTTTTCTGTTAGTGAATTGATTCTGTACGATGTTTTTTTTTAAACTTCAGAAGGGCCGTAGTTACCGGGAGGGCATGGGGCTGCACTCCCAGGATGGCAATTACCAGGGGCGTAATTTCATACTCTGAGGGCGTAAAAAGTAGAAATGTAGAGAGTGTGAATAAATTTCTCAAATATTTAAACTCAAAAACAAAGTAATACGTTTTAATATCTTCTTTTGTAAATACTGTACTTAGCCGCATACACTATTACGCGCAGCTAAATAGCGTATAGAATTTACATTGTGAATTGTGGACAATCTCATATGGCTGCATGGAGTTGTCCGAAACAGTGGATGACGTATTCGAAAAGGTCACGGAGGTTAGGTATATTAGCAAAACAATATGCTAATATACCTAACCTCCGTGACCTTTTCGAATACGTCATAGGCGTGAAGAGCAAATTAGTCATTTGTGTTCTGTCACCAAAAGTTCCTTTGAGGGTTTAATCTTGAACGGAGTTTTTCCAAGCCATACTCCAAAAGCATCTTCCTATTGCTACGTTTACTATCTAATACTCATTCGTTCTGAGCTGGTTTGTTTTCATTCTGTACTTCTGCACGTGTTATGTTGTCGGTGGTCACATAACTTTTACCTTTAACTTCATATTTAAAATCGTTGGCTCTTGGATATGCACTAAATTTTCAAATTTTGAGAAACATTATGTCGAAAATTGGAAGTGATAGTTTTTAACGATCATAATACTTTCCTATAACGAAGGTATAAGAGTAAGTAGTCCTTATTTTAGGACTACTTACTCTATATTTGAGTGGAAGTGAGGTACTTTCGAACTCAAATGATCGTAATTTCAAGGCCCTCTCAAATAAGAAAAGCTTAACATACGAAGTTACATATAAAAGAATCAAAGAACCGTGCTTTTTTTTTATAATCTGAAATTAAACTGCAACGTACAGTCGAAAAAAGCTTATAAATGAATTACGTGTAACCGAAGTGAAAAAGCGATAGAAGCTATTGAAAAAATCAGGACTATCGCAGAATTCTGTATAAAAGTGAAAAACCTATAACCAAAATTTCACTGAAAATGCAGAATGCCCCTAAAATTTTTTTAATAATCTAGACATGTGCTATGAATCTTGGGATTGACGACAGGAATGATGCGGTAAATTTTGGAGGGGGATTGCGCCACCCCACTGAAATTAAGGACTTGGAGCTCCTCACAAAACTGTCTTCGCGGGCTCTTTTGCGAAAATCTATTAGTTTTTAATTACCGAATTTTTCAATTCCATATTAATAACTAAGTTTTATGATCGTTTTAATAATACAAAGTCTTTGGAACCTATATGTATTTTTCGTAAAAATCAAATGATTGTACTTAATGGAGTGTTGTACAAACGTTTATGTCGTAACCAAAATGATTGCCTTAGTTTTATACTGTTGCAAAGTACTACAAAACACTTTCGCCAAGGTTAGTCTCATCATGTAAATTTTATTCTTTTAAAGAACTAAAGCTTCGGAAATGCTTAACGATCAAATATTCACAAAACACGCAACTGCCGTGTGATGGCATCAAACGGCATTTTCCGATTTATTCGAAAGCACAGAATATAAGTAAGCAAATAAGTTATAATTAAGAATTATTGCACAAAAAACTTAAACTTCTCAAATGATTTACTCTTGATATATAAAAAAATGCACTTAACATAATGTCACAATGTTTTCCCATAGCTAAACCTTTTTCTCTTGACTCTGTCATAAAAGAATGATACTGGTCTATGTTTCTTCGTCCCCACAAGGAATACCTTTTAGTTATGAAATTCACAAATTTGCCGGTGGTGGAGATCGAATAGCGGCCTCCTTACTCCGGAGCCAGTTGTTCTAACCGACTAATCTACACTGACTAAATGTATCGATGCAGATTTTTTGTCGTGTTGACACGTGCTTCACCTCTGTAGTACGTCACATAGTTCATTATTTTCTGAAACGCGTAGTTATTGGCAAAACACTGTTATACATTATACATACTCATTGGTACAAAAGTTACATTTATTGAATTGATATTTCCTTCACATTCTCTTGTTAATATAGTACATATACATTGAAGAGCAATTGCATTAGAGATACCTGTCTAGTAACGTGTAGCATCACCTTTCGCCCTGATGACGGCGGCGATTAGTCTCTGCATGGATTCGACAAGACAGCAGAAGCGTTGGGTAGCCATACGGATCCACGATCGCTGAACGAACTCCCACAGTTCACGAAGATTTGATGGATGGGGGTCAGGGCCTCGAACATCTCTCTCGATGGCATCCCAGATGTGCTCGATGGGATTGAGGTCAGGTGACTTAGTTGGCCAAGGAAGCGAGGTCACGTAGGTGGAGTGTCCATCCAACCATTCGGATACAATTCGGGAGCGATGGCACGGTGCATTGTCTTGTTGCAGGTTGAGGTCCCCAGTGGGAGGTTGAAGACGCACAAACGGGGGCAAATGGTCGTCAAGGATATTCCGGTAACGTTGACCTGTGAGGGACGATGTCACACATACCAGGGGTCCCATTTCAGTCCACGTAAACAGTCCTCAGACGAGAATGCCACCCTCACCAGCTTGAAGAGTATCCTGCTGGCAAGAAGGATCCATCGCTTCATGGGATTTGCGCCGTACTCGTATCCTGCCATCCGCATGTACCAACGGGAATCTCGACTCATCAGTCCAGGCAACATTTTCCCACATGTCTAGGGTCCAGTGGCGATGTTCCCGCGCCCATGCCAATCTTTGCACCCTGTGATGTGCGGTCAGCGGCAGTACCCTCGTGGGACGATGGCTTCTGTACCCCATAGCGAGGAGATGGTTCTGGATGGTGTGGGTGCTTACACGTTTTTGTGCAGCAGCGTGAAATTGCCGAGTGATTTCTTGCACTGTGGCCCGTCTATCCCGCTGTTACAACGCGAGCTAGCCGACGATGATCCCGCTCATCCACACGCTGTTGTCCACGGCAGTTGGCTCTTGCAGGGATGGTTTTACCGGATTCGATTAACTCAGTGTGCACGCGTGACACAGTGGCTCGTTAAAATTCCAGTGCCTGAATGTCTTCCGAGGTGGAGTGACCCATTCCTCGGGCCCCGACAATTTGCCCACGATCAAATGCGCTTGGATCCTTCGTCTTACCCATACTGCGACCGAGTCTTACTGATTCCCGTCGCATCACTCCCTATATTGTCGGATCGCTGCATGCGTCACGTAGTTTCCGTTTACAGGGCCACCCACAGCGCCACTTTTGCATAACGCCAGCTGTCTCTAATTCAATTGCTCTTCAGTGTATAAGGTACAGTTGCTATGGCTGTGAAAATGGTGGCCAAGTCGTCTGAAACTGCTGCTTTCCCGTCATCCAGTTTTTAAAAACAGAAACCGTGAAAAATTTTCAAATATTTTACTGATTTATTGAAAACAGATACCAAAATTCCCTTTTTTTGTAATAGCTCATTCAAAGCTGCCGTAAAAAAACAAACAAACTGGCAATTTCTTTAATCAGCTGCATGTGCAGTTTCCGCAAAACATTCCACAAAGGTTTTTTTCTTTTAGAAGGCTTCTCAGCTGTGAGTCCCTCCCCCTCACCGGCAATGCGGAGGTTGCGGGGGCGATGAATACGCCCATGTGCCACCCCTTAATGACGTCGCTGGAAACCGTCGGAATACAAATGCATAGATTAGATATCGGTTGATATGATTTGCAGAGCCATCTGGTTGATGAGCGAAAACTTGGAAACTTTGATTTCTTGTCTACACCAAGAAATTTTGAAATACTAGTATAGTTATACTATTTCAGAAGAGAGTATGTTGTTTATTTTCTATTTGGATGCAAACTTGTGATCGCATTTTGCGATTCACACACACACACACGTGCACTATTTAAAAACTGCTAAAACTCTGGGATGTAACTTTGTGGCTCCACCATTTCCTGGCGTAGTAGAAAAGAATCCTATATATGTAATCAATATCCACCATTACGTTTCAAATGGATGCACCCAGGGCCAGCAGAAAAAAGAAAGTAAAAACTTTTAATTCATGTGTTGGAGGTTTTTTTCCTTTTGATGAACGGTTTAATGACCACCGTGAGCAACTCGATGTGGTATAAGCAGTCTCCCGTCCCTAATTTATGGACACTGGCTCCAGGGAATGGAGAAATACAAACAAAGCATCCATTCTTCATCAGGATTCGAATTCGGACCCTTCTCGGACGAATGGTCCAGCGATTAGATCCGGGATAGCGCAAAACGTACTATACGTAGTAAAGCACTAGTCTAAGATTATTTAGTTGTGAAGATTTCACTTAATCTAGAACTAGGAATTTCACAGACAGATGCAGCTATTTTATTTAAAGTTTGACGTTCATACGATTTATGATTTTTGTAATGCGATAAAATACACAATGTAGCCCTTTTTTCTCTTTCGCCGCCTATTCGACTTTAAATAAATCATTATTAAGACTAAGGAATGTCTTCTACTCCCTCAAAGCATAGATTTTGGAATTGTATATAATATTTTGAAATTTCTTTTATGTCTTTTTTTACAATTATACGCTTTTTAAGGCCATCTTATCGAAAATCGCATATTCGAGGTTCCACTATATACCGTTGTACAAACATTGTACAGCGATACATTACATACAAAAGGAAAAATACTGTATGGTGAAGAAGAAATCATGAAGTTATTTAACAGACTTCAATTTAATTAAAAAGATTTGATTCAAAGTTTTATTGAATACCTACATCTTTAAGGAAAAGATATGCCTAAGCAACTTTTACAACTGAAGCGAACTTTGCAAACCAGTGCGATATCTTCTAGTGAAAGTAAAAAGCCGCCCCAGTGGCGCAGTTGCTACTGATCATTCGTCCGAGATGGGTCTGGGTTCGAATCCCGGTGAGGCATGGATGTTGTGTTTGTCTTACGGCGCTGGCTCTCTCTCTCTCCCTTTCCTGGAACCAGTGACCCTAAATTAGGGACGGGCGACTGCTTATAGCCCATTGAGTTGCTCACGGTGGTCGTTAAAACTCCAATCAAGGAAAAGAAAAGTGAAAGGATATTTTCTCAGACGAATTTAATGATCACCCTAGTAAATTCTACTCTTTCATTCACTGTAATAATCTTATCTTCAATGGCGTGCCATAGGCGGAGATAGACAGATGCACCCCCAAATTCGGAACCTTTCGATATTTCAAAAGGCAAAGTTTTGTAATATTTTAAATTGTTTTTATGTCTCATGGCAACAATTGAACGTGTTTTCTCCTTGAACACGAGGAAGCGGCAAGGAGCCAAGGACCAGGACGTTCCATTTCAATGAGGAGCCAATAAATGGGTATAGTGAAGGTTTCTGTGGCGACGAGGCTATGCCAAGCTTAAATTCCATGACTTATTTCAGATTGCTCTAAAGCACGCTGAAAAGCAAGGAGTTTGATTAAAATACCAAGAATTACATCAAAACAAAACCGACGCTGTAACATAAACGCAAAAATCTGGAAGAATAATTCAGGATTTCTATTTATGTCCCATTTTCAGACGTGTTTATTAGTACATTTACTAGATATATGCTGTCTAACGTACGAACAACACAAACTGCGTCTCCAACTGCAAATTTAAAACACATTTATTTACAATTAAAGGTTGGTGACTCCCTCTTCCATCGAGAGTGAAATCTAGAACTACCTTTGACTTGTATAATTATTTTTTGAACATTAGAGTTTTTTCTTTTTTTTTTTATTAGAGGTTTAACGACCACCGTGCGCGACTCAATGGGGGGCTATAAGCGGTCGCTCGTCCCTAATTTAGGGTCACTGGCTCCAGGAAAGGGAGAAAGTCAGTGCCGTAAGACAAACACAACATCCATGCCTCACTGGGATTCGAACCCGGACCCCTTTCGGACGAATGATCAGAAGCCATCGCTTTAGACCACTGCGCCACCGGGGCGGCACATTAGAGTTTGTGTTCTAATGTTGGCAACACAGAGACTTGTGACGGGAATATTTTGTGGCTGTATATATATGAGATGGCTCCTCATGATGTTAAATTGAAAATTTTAGGAGGTTATTAACAAAGGAGACTATTTTATGCTAATATTGAAATTTTTGAAGTAAATTATAGAAAATTTAAATTTGGGAGATGGGTGGATGCATTTCGAAACAAAACTGAAATTTTGAATAAGGCCATGAAACAAAATAGAGAAAAATAAAATAAAATGCTCCACTGAATTTGGTAACTCCCAAAGGTTACTATTGTATTGTTTGCGTTTGCTGAGTAGATACACCTGAAAGTGTAAAAATGATTCGTGGCTCTTAGGCCTGATGATGGGGGACAAGGGAGCCCTGAAAGTACTTACCTTTGTATTTAAAAATAGTGTTTTTAATTGTAAATAAATGTGTTTTAATTTGCAGTTGGAGACGCGGTTTGTGTTGATCGCACGTTAGACAGCATATATCTAGTAATTGTACAGTTATCGTGTGAAATTTATCATTGGTGTTTATTAGTGCTTTGGAAAACAGATTTCTCGCACACAAATCGGTCTTATCAGGATTCCAGTCATTTTTCAAAACCCAATGTGACAGAATCTTCTTAAGATATTGATGGTTTTAAAACTTTTACTGAATTTTATACACGTGACCTGAATGGCTCGCAAAAAGAACAAATCGCAGGATTGAAACTGTGGTACCATAGGATTGCCGGCATAGAAAAGGAGCACTGGCCAAAAAATGCATTAGGTGCTTTAAAAATGTGCTACAGCGAGGTCTACCCAATGTAAAAACATTTATTCACGTACTAGGTACTCTACCAGTAACAATTTCAGAAAGTAAGCGTTCGGTTTTAACACTGAGTCTATTAAAATCTTATCTACGTATGATGCCACATCAGAACTGAGATTCAGTGGTTTAGCATTATTTCACATTCATCGAGAATACACTCCGAAAGCTGAAGAAGTTTTTGATGAACTAGAAAAAAAACCCCAGAAGACCGGAAATACGACTCAAGTAATAGTAAGTAAAAGTAACATAAGAGTTGAATCAAATTAAAAATGTTTGTCGAAATGAGTGTCATCAGGAATTGTTATCCTACTGTACAATGAAAAAAAAACAAAAACGCCGTTATACAAATGAAGAATGTTTCACTAGAAGGTAAATTTTTATTTCCTGGGTTGACTGAGAAGTCATGACGTATTTTTTCCCCAGTTAAGCATAATAATTTCCTAATTAATTTTGTAATTGGCCCAAATCCTTAATCAGATCATTAACATAATTTGGTCACACCTTTTGAACCGGTCCCCCCGGTTAATTAATTATTCTAGACTCTCAATTTCGTAACAATATTAATAATATTTCAAGCAATATTTATTTGAATATTTTTGCGCGGATGTTTCATACATTTTAAAAATGCACTCCTGACACATTTAGTTACATAAAAAAATATTTATAAGCCCCCCTTCCTCCCTCGAAAAACTTTCTGGGCACGCTACTGGGCTCCGCTAACGCTGTTTGGTCCTACAAAACACGCCTGATCGTGGCTCCTTCGACGTCACTAAACGACAGAGGATACGAAAAACAAAGAGCGGATGAGAACAGTAAGAAATATCTAAATATCTCAACAATTGAAAAAAATTTAGACTAGTTATTGCTTCGAAACGCAGTTCCCTTCTAGAAATGCAATTCTTAGCGCAAATTCAACTCTCATTTTTGGTTATACTTAACAGAGATTTTAATTTCAGCATTATATGTATTATGCAGAGGCGTAACTCAAGCGAGGGCGCAAAAATCACTATTTAAAATCTGATTAAATTGGAATTGAAATTTTTGCAGCAGTATTTGGTACAGTATTTTCGCACCACACTTTTTTTATTTGTCTATTTAAATAATTTACTAATGTTATGTTTCTGCCCAGTTTCGGTAGCCTTGCAAGCTTAAAATTCGCATTTCTTTCTCCAAATGCTCAATGGATGTTAACTGCCCACATTCAGAAATAAATGAAGTTTGATTAAATAAATCCCTCCAACTAAAAAAGACTCTTTCCACGTTTTAGCAACACACGGCAACCGAAAAATTGTTATTCGGTTACCACCGGGGAATTGAATCCCGGATCTCTCGATATCTAGCCGAGCGCTTTAGTCTTAAACCACGGTGGTTAACAAACCACGGCGCTATGTGCCTTTTTCTGTCAGCATCTGACATCATACATCCGTAAGATGGGCTCAGTTACTGAGACGTCTCCATCTGATGGTCATTAACGGCACTGGCTATATATTAATTACAGCCGTTAAATACAAAGGGCAAGATTCAAAATGAATTTTCACTTAAATAAATCCAGTTAAATCCAAAGGGCGAAATCCAAAGTGAAAATTCACTTTGGATCTCGCCCTTTGGATTTAACTGCTATAATTAATATATAGCCAGTGCCGTTAATGCCCACCAGATGGAGACGTCTCAGTAGTTGAGCCCATCTTACGGATTTATGATGTCAGAAGCTGAGAGAAAAACACACATAGCGCGGTGGATTGTTGGCCACCGTGGTATAAGGCTGACGCGCTCGGCTAGGTATTGAGAGATCCGGGATTCAATTCCCCGGCGGTGACCGAATAACATTTTTTCGGTTGCTGTGTGTTGCTAAAACGTAGAAAGAGCAATGTCTTCGTTTATTCACTGACGCCACGTATTTGGAGGATTTTCAACTAAAAAGGAATCATGGTCTTTGGATGACAATGGCGCCAGCGTTTTCCTTTAGCTATATGGACTATACGTAAGATACAGGATAGAAATCTTGTTCACATTGTTGAAGATTCTCTGGGACTATTCGATCATTGCTGCGGCTGCGAGCCACGATTCCCAGCTTCATTTGGTTCGTTATATGTGGCACCGAAGATCCGAACTAGTAAGCATTTGAAACAAGCTGTAAAAACAATCAGTTTGTTTGTGTCTACCGTATAAAGATAACACTGGGGTATGAAGTTAATTTTGTTTTATGTACTACGTATATTGATATATACATTATTTTTAAGATTGAAAGATAGACCGGGGGTAGGGGTGCAATATTATGTGGTTTGCTCCGGGAGCAGAAATTCCTGGTTACCGCTCTGGTATTATGAAACTGTTATGGAAAAAAAATGTGGTGTCTTTTTTAAATATAATAACTTAATAAAATACGAGCATGTACGTTATGATTTTGCATTTTGTACCACGCAAGAATAATAGGGATTTTTTTTATTGGAGGTTTAACGACCACCGTGAGCAACTCAATGGGCTATAAGTAGTCGCCCGTCCCTAATTTAGGGTCACTGGTTCCAGGGAAGGGAGAGAGCCAGTGCCGTAAGACAAACACAACATCCATGCCTCACCGGGATTCGAACCCGGACCCCTTACGGACGAAAGATCAGAGGCCATCGCTTAGACCACTGCGCCACCGGGGCGGCATAATAGGAATCAAAGAAAAATATTCAGAAATTGAGTTGCTTTTTATTGGGTCATTCCCAGCCTTTTACAGTAACTTATGTTTTAGCATTTCAACACCTTTATATCCAAAAAAAAAAAAAAAAAAAAAAGGAGCACAAATAACAGTTTTTTTCCTTTAGGATTTTTACATCTTTCAAGGAATCTACTTTGAAACAAGGGCGGAGAAATGTAGGAAATATAGTGAAGGACATTAAATAAGAATTCGAAATTTCTTTAGAAAACCCTGGGAGCGAGTGAAGAAATATGACCCGAAACGTATGCCTAGAAATTTGAATCGAAATGGAAATACGAAGTGACCCCACGCGTTTCGGGATAAGGGGAATGTTGGACACAAAGAATACCTTCTTCTACTTTGGAAAGATAGATTACAGCATCAAGACCAGAAGCATCGGCTCACAGTTTTAGCCAATCGAAGAACAGAGCCCGAATCATTGACGTCATCGGTGACGTCACTGTCGCCCTGATTTTTGCTTTCTTCGGTTTCCGGTGGACGGAGGGATGTTGTTGTTTGAAAAGGTGAGTACCAATAGAAGCTTCTGCAAGAAAATCGATAAGACAACGTCGTCGAGCATTTCCTCGGTTACGTGAGGATATAGAAAAGTATGTGTGCTTTGCTGGGAAGACCTCCGAACCAAAGGAACTTGTTTACATTCCATTTCGTTATGAAAACACTACTCCAACAACACGAAACCTCTGGGGAAGTTACGTGATCTCTCTCTGGGAGTAAGTGACTTAACTCGAACCGCAGAACCATGAAGATATCCCTCCCATCATACGCCGGGAGTAGAGAGGTCTCTTATGTAGTCTACTTCTCCATCAAAGGCCTGAAGCAAATATTTTAGGCTTACGAAGATTAAGCACGATGAAAAGCAACAAAACCAATGAAGTCAGTAACTCGGAATCTTACGTGCTGCAGCCCAATCACTAACTTAACGCCAGAGAAATATTCTGATATTTGCTGTTTTAATAATAAATGCATCCATCTAAAGTTCGTTTCGGAGCTCCAAGTAACGGGTTCAATATGTTATGCTGTTCTAAGTAACAGGCATTATTTTATCTCATTGAGAAAGCACACATCTTACAGCCAGCTAGATAGATCAGTTAGTATTTCCATAACTTAAAACAGCGACTTCCAATCTCTTCGCGTCATATATCAACAGAAAAAGAAGGGTATATATGTATCTATATATTATATATATATATAATACAATTTCTCGCATTTTTTTTTATTTATTTGGGGGCTTAGAGACCACAGTGACCAACTCAATGGCATATAAGCAGTAGTCTGTCCTAATTTAGAGTCATTGGTTCCAGGGAGGGGAGAGAACCTGTGCCGTAAGAAAAACACACCATCCATATTCCCCCCGGGATTCGAACCCAGACCCATCTCGGACAAATGATGAGAAGTCGGACCACTCGACCACCATACCGAGCGGTTAGTATTCTTGTCATATGCGGTACACACACACACACACACACACACACACAGACACACACACACAACATTCTATGTTAAGCTTATTTCTTCTAGGTAGCTTTTCTTTCAGCTTTTATTTCGTGCAATATTTAGGTTGGGCCAGCTATCATCATGTTTGGATTTTCATTTTATTGTTTTAAGTAATTTAATTTTTAAGGTTTCTACGAGTTTTAAGTTCTTTCAACAGTGGGGTGTTTATTGGTTTACTTTTAATAGTTTTTACTTGCTCTAATACGAGCCTGGGGTAGCGGAAACCCAATTTTCTAGGTCTTTGTAGAAACGAGACAATGTTACCCATGCTTGCTGGCCCCTTGATAAACTTGATAAAGCCAAGGGTAACAGTATTGTAATTTCTACATTCTATTCCTTTTTATTTTTCTACTAGCTCGTGTTATTTTTTTTTTTTTGGTTACTTTAGATTACTATAATTGATGGTTTTTGCCTATATCATCATCATCGTAAACCATTATCAATCCACTGCTGGACGAAGGTCTCTCCAGCCTCTTCCACCACAACGGTCTGTCTTGTGCCTGTCTCCTCCATGTTACTCCCGCATACTTTCGAATTTCAACCACCCATCTCCCATGTGGTTTTCTTCTTCTGGGTCTTTTCCTGTCCCTTGGAATCCAATCTAAAATTTCGGCTGTCCGTCGATGGTCTGTCCTTCTGGCAGTATGTCCAGCCCATTGCCATTTCAGGGATTTTACTCTGATCATTATGTCTTCCACTCTTGTCACTGTTTTTGATCCACGAGTTCCTCTTCTTATCTCTCCTGGTTACACCAAGCATGCACCTCTGCATGCTACTTTGATTTGTCTGCAGCATTTGCATGTCTCTTTTAGTTAAGGTCCAGTTTTTACTTGATATATATTGCCTTCATCCAGCAGTGGATTGATATATAAGTATTATAAATCCACTGCTGCATGAAGGTCTCTCCAAGTTTCTTCCACAATTGTCTCTTTTGAGCCTGTATCCTCCATTTTACTCCGATATGCTTTCGAATTTTATGCATCCATCTTCCCTGGGGGTCTTCCTCCGGATCTTTTTTCGTCCAAAATTTCGGTTCTATATACATATATATATATATATATTTTCAAGTTTCTTCCTCAACTGTCTGTCTTCAGCCAGATTCCACCATATCGCCCCAGCACGCTTTCGAATTTCATCATCCCATCTTTCACGTGGTCTCCTTTTGGCTCTGTTTCTGTCCTTTGACATCCAGTCTATTTCAGGTTTCCATCGGTGGTCAATTCTTCTAGCAATATCTGTAGGCGGTGGTCAATTCTTCTAGCAATACCTTTCAGGGATTTTATTTTGATCATGATGTCTTATCCACTTTTGTCGTTTTTCTGATCCACGAATTCCTCTTCTGACTTTTCCTAGTTACACCAAGTATGCTTCTCTCCATGCTTCTTTCAGTTGTCTGCTGCCTCTGTGTTTTTATTAAGGTTCATGTTCCTGCTCCATATGTAAGATATGGAAGGATGCATTGATTAAACACTTTTCTTCTAAGACATAATGGTAAATTGCTCTTGAAAATTGTACTGTTTCTTCCAAATGCTGTCTATCTAAGTCTTATACGCCGACTAATTTCTTCATTAATGCGGCCCTCGCTTGAATATTTGATGCCAAAGGTTGAGGCAGGTATCTGTTACCTCTACATTTTTCATATACGTACATACTTTTTATTAATAAGCTATTGGCCCACCTCGAGCTTTCAGAACAGAAACAATTCGACTTGGAATAGACTTATGCAAGTCAAGTATCATACGATAACGAAATTTGAACCATTCTTCCTGCAAATATGTCCCGACTGTGCCAGTGATGTTAGAAATGGAAAGTGTGATATGAGCTTTCGTTTCAGATATTCGTGTTTAATGAGATTGAGGCTGCCATGGTAGCTGCTGTACCTCATCCTCATGCTCTGCAAACCATAACTTGACACATTTAAAGATGTTTGAGGTGGAAAGTGTGTTCTGACCTTTTGTTCCAGATATTTCTTCAAATGTTCAATAATGTTGAAGTCTGGAAATTGAGGTGGCCATGGTAGCTGCTGTACCTCATCCTCATGCTCTGCAAACCATAACTTGACACATTTAAAGATGTTTGAGGTGGAAAGTGTGTTCTGACCTTTTGTTCCAGATATTTCTTCAAATGTTCAATAATGTTGAAGTCTGGAAATTGAGGTGGCCATGGTAGCTGCTGTACGTCATCTTCATGCTCTGCAAACCAAAATTGGATACATTTAATGATGGTGAGGTGGAAAGTGTGATCTGACCTTTCGTTCTATGTATTTCTACAAATGTTCAATAATATTGAGGTCTGGAGATTGAGACGACGGGGTAGCTGCTGTACCTCATGCTCTGCACACCGCAACTTGACACGTTTCGTGCAACGGCACCTGCACATTTCCCAACCATTCCTCTCGCACTGTCTAGGCAAATGTTAATACACGTGTCCGAAGATAAACTAAGTTCTTCGAAAAAATCATTCCGGTGTATAAGGATTTCAGCTTCTGTAGCTTTGGATGGCAATGGTTCACACAAAAGCATGCTCTCCTCTATTGAATATTGATGTTCATATCGCACAAACGCGAGAAGTACTGCAAGTCCTGCCATGTCGGTAGATTCGTCCATTTGCAAAGCAGAATCACTGCCCTGAGACAGCGAATCAGCTCCTTCTTCATGTTAACTGCTAAGTCTTTAATCCGGCGAGAAAACTGTCATTTGACACAGACACAATGGATATTTCTTTGACAGAATTTTCATTCATCATACATTTCACCAAGTCAACAGCGCAGGATTTAATTAGGCTCCCTCCTATTGTGTGGGCTTCGCCCGCCTGAGCTATATGGTAAATAATTGTATAAGGTGCTTCGGTTGCCTTTTCGTTTGTAGTACGAGTATGAGATGCCTGAACCGTAAATGTTTTTAATCTGTAATAATTCATCCCGTTTGTCAGCAAAAAAAGAAAACTGACATCTTTATCTTTGCAATCCCAATGTGTGTTTTCGAAATGACGGCGCAATTTAGCTGGAAACATGGAGCTATTTGGAAAAGTTTTGTGACACAAAGCCCAGTGAGGGTGACTATTAAAGTTTACGAATCCAAAAGGAAGGTGCCGCCCTGGTGGTGGCGCAGTGGTCTAAGCGATGGCTTCTGATCATTCGTCCGAGATGGGTCTGGGTTCGAATCCCAGTGAGGCATGGATGCTGTGTTTGACTTACGGCGCTGGCACTTTCCCTTCATTGGAACCAGTTACCATAAATTAGGGACGAACAAACCTTTTCTTGACGGGTGATTTAATTTAACGTTTCGGTCTTGAGCCACTAATCCATCGCAAATACTAAACGCTTCCACAAACGCGCAGACTTACGACGCACCACTTCTCCCGCGTCAACTGAAGAGAAATGTACTGAAGAGACTGACAAAATAAAGCTTGAGCGCATGTCGTGGTCATGTGATGCAATCGTGTGCTGTGTTGCAAATTCCAGGATTTGAGGAACAAAGAACAGCACCAGGGAGAGGCCGCGTCGTACCGGTTCACTGTTTCAAGAGCGGTATCATTCTTCTACGAACTAATACGTTCGAGGCACATTCTGCTGCACCTTTGCATGTAATAGAGCCATTTCGATCATCGGGCCTGACAGCACTCAGGCGTGGGAGAAAAATATAAGATTGCTAGGGTGCCGCGGGGAACTCACTTTTTCAACGGCGATGACAATAGGTTGTGCTTTGCTTTGTCTGCCTGTTTCAAAACTGATACCCCGCCATCCAGAATATAAAGCACAACTACGCGCAGCTTCCAATATAGGTAGCTATATATCGTATGTACATGCTTTGAAGGAAGCATTGTGTACATTCACTGTATTAGGAAATTGAGGAAGTACGTGGATTTTCTTAGTGTATTTTCCTTGTCGAACATGATGGTGTCACATGAGAATTTTCACAGAAAGCGTCGCGAAGCCACAGGGTTCCGCATAGCACACTTTAAGAATCGTTGTCCTATTCTAACCTCCTTGAATAAAATCCACTTCTGCTTCTTGCTGGTATTCATTGTCTCTCGAAAAATGAATACCGCGTACAATGAATTACCAGAAAAACTGGTACAGACGAGCTTATGCAAAATACATAGCAACGTTCCCTATGCGTGTACTCGGTTGCGTCCGCCAGTGCGTATATAAAGTGATAGACAACCTTGCCAGCTGTCAGAGATGTTTTCTAATAACGATTTAAGCGAGTTTCAACGCGGTGTCATAGTTGGCGCTCGGAAGATGGGCCATAGTATTTCGGAGGTAGAAACGAAGTTCGTATTTTCACGGACGACCATTGCAAGGGTGTACCGTGACTACAAGAATTCCGGAAAAACCTCCAACCTACGATACCAGTGTGGCCGTAAAAAGACATTGGGTGAACGTGACCATCGTCAGCTGTCAAGAATCGTTTCACGCGATAGTCGTGCAACACTCGCAGGTATCATTGGAATTCAATGCTGGAGCCTCAACAAGCATCAGTGTCCGGACTGTGCCACGTACCTTGCATGATATGTGCTTTGGGAGCTGACGCCCAACTAGAGTCCCCTTGATGGGTGCACGACACCAAGCTACGCGCCTCGCTTGGTTACGGCAACACCGCCACTGGACACTTGATGACTGGAAACAAGTAGCCTGGTCTGACGAGTCGCGTTTCTAACTGTATCGGGCAGATGGAAGGATTCGTGTGTGGCGCAAACCCCATGAAGCCATGGATCCCGCCGGTCAACAGGGAACTCTGCCGGCTGGCGGAGAGTCCGTAATGATATGGGGTGTGTTTAGCTGGGCTTCACTGGGACACCTGGTACGTCTACAAACGTCTGTGACCGGCCAACGCTATGTGCGCATCCTTTCTGACGAGGTACATCCGTTCATGTCCTGCATTCATGCTGATGGTTGGGCCTGTTCCTACAGCACAAAGCACCTCCACACAAATGTCGGGACACCAAATTATGGTTTGAGGAGCGTTCATCTGAGTTTGGGGTTTTGCCATACCCACCCAAGTCCCCAGATCAGAATGTGATATAACACATTTGGGATGCCATGCAACGCGCTATCGAACACAGGAATCCGTGACTTCGGAATACGCCCGAATTGTAGAACGCTCTGCAGGAAGTATGGTGTGCATTGCCTACAGCATATTTCCAAAAGCTAGTGGAGTCCATGCCACGTCGTATTTCTGCAGCCCTGCGCTCTTGTGGGGGACCTACCAAGTATTAGACTGGTGTACCAGTTTTTTCTGGCACTATAGTGTACATCCCAATGACAAAGCAAAGGTGTACTCGAAAATGACTAACATTTCTATGACACCCAGCTATGACCACGACTTTTACGGTTGGTTTGGTCAGTGGCGCACCGTGGTCAGTAGAGCAAACAATGGCACAAATTCGGACCTCCTCTCAGGACTTACGGCTTTGTACTTACTGAGGATTTTGGCCCAGGTCACTGCATATTGAGGAGCACCAAAATTTTGGGAATACACATGGCAAAAGCCAATTTACCTCATTACGGAAACAATAATAGCAATGAAATAGCATTTTATATTCCTTCAAATAAAACTGAGGAGTGCAATACATTTGATATTGTCCCCGCGGTGACACAGTGGTCTGAGCGACGGCTTCTGACAAATCATCCGTGAGGGTCGGGCTTCGAATCCCAGTGAGATATGGATGTTGTGTTTATCTTACGGCAATGGGTCTCGCCGTTCCCGGAATTAGTGGCCCTAAATTAGGGAAGGGCAACTGCTTATAGCTCATCCAGCTGCTCGCGGTGGTCTTTAAATGTTCAATTAAAATAAACAGTTGATATTTGATATTTCAATTGTATTAGTAATTTTTTTAGTTAATTTAATTGTGACAAATGTCAGTTCATTTTGAAACAATGACTACAAGAATCACGGAAAAAGTTGTGTGCGGTAAGCCAGCGAAGTTTCTTCTTCCTGGCACAGGTCAAGCTCAGAAATCAAAAGACAGATGTAGGAGAGGTGGCATTTCTTTAAACGAGCTCATTGACATCCGATGTACATAAGAGAGGGAGGCGGATGCTGCAGTGGATAGGTTTCGCAAAGCATTTTTACAAATTTGAAGGAAACAGTGGGATGCCCGAAACAGACATAGTTTACTCAATCAGGCAAATTTTCTGCAAGATCAAAACTTACTTGACACTACTTGAAAAAAACTTGAAAAGCGTTCTGTTTCTGAAGTCCATGCGGAACAATTAAATAAATGTGTAGAAAAAGGGAAGTATGTATAAGTAATTTATGCATATAACTATTTTGTCGTTTAATGTGCCCCTGTCTGTTACGTCATTACGTCACCATTATCCTTTGCCTTCATACGCAAAGATAAATGCCAGTCGTGAAGTGCTACTAATGGTCTTAAAAAAAGCATCAGATGGTCTAAGAGCTACACGATGGAGTCACATTATTGTGACCACCAGCTAATATCCAGTGTGAACGCCGTGTGCAGCGCGGACAGCAGCTGGGCGTGCTGGGAGTGATTCAATGAGGTGCTGGAGGGTGTTCACAGGTATGTGAAGCCGTGCTGACTGCAGTCCATCTGACAGCTGCTGCAGGGTGCGTAGTGGATGGTCCATAGAGCGAACAACAGGATCAAGGTAGTCCCACAGATGCTGAATTGGGTTTACGTCTGGGGAATTAGGGGCCGAAGAAGTACTTTGAAGTCTTCATCGTACTCTTCCAACAACTCTCGGACATTTCCAGCTGTGTGAAACGTCGCATTGTGTGGTGGAAGATCCCATCCGCCCCGGGGAAGACAATCAGCATGTATGGATGTACGTGTTCTGCAAGGATGGATTCATAACGAATTCGGTCCATAGTGGCTTCCACAGATATAAGTAGACCCAGAATATGTCACGAAAAGATTCCCCAGATCATAACGCTACCCCCACTAGCTTGTGTTCTTCCAGCAATGGTTGAAGAGTGTTTGTTCTCCGATATTTCTCGCCTTATACGCCAACGTCCATCCGTTCGATGAAGCAGAAAACGTGACTCGTCGGAGAGGCCAATCCTTTGCTAATCAGCGGAGGTCCAATTCCGATACTGCCGTGCAAATGTAAGCCTTTTCTGCCGATGCACCTTTGTTAGCATAGGCGCAGTGACCATTCGTCTGCATCTGACCACCATACGCAACAGGGTTCGCTGAGCTGTCGGTTTAGACACATTTCCGGTAGATCGCTGGTTCATTCGGCCAGTGAGTTGCTCCACTGTAGCTTGTCGATCGACCCTCACACACCTTCGAAGCCAACGTTCAGCTCTCACATCAATGGCACGTGGCGCTCCGCAGTTTCCACGTCGCTTATTCGCAATGGTGCCATTTCTCCAATCACGATACACTTTAACCACAGCACCTCGCGAACAGTTCGCAAACTGCGCTGTTTCAGAACATACTGCCACCCTTGGCTCGAAAGCCGATAATCATTCCTTTTTGAAAATCTCATAAATCGCTCTTTTTATCCATGACAACAACGAGTGACATGTTTTCAGATTGCTTATAGCACACCTTATATGCCCTCCAAGCCAGCTCACGGCACATGCCTTCTTTCATTGGTCAAGCGCTGTTGACGTCAGACGTAGGAGGTGCTCACAATAATGTGACTCGACTGTGTAGTTTTAATACTTGTTAAAAATTCGTACGAATGGAACATGATAAATTAATGGCGTGCTGTCTCCGTACGATGTCATCAAACCACCATCCCTAATTGTACAATAAAAACTTTATTTACAATAAAAGATATGATTTAAAAATATTTAAAAGGGCAAGATCTTTCGGGGCTACAATAGCACCCGTCCTCAGGCCACCCAACAGTGCCACAGAGCACTCGGAAGCGCCGCAATATATAACCAGTCCCCCAAGGAGACCCACAATGCATTTGTTCAAAACACAGGTGATGCCAATTGAGGAAAACAGCAAAACAGAAAGTAATACAAATAATATAGTTGATTAATTAAGTAAGGTCCTCTTCTTCAGTAGGTTGAAGTGAAGAAGTAATTATTTTCCTCCATTGTCTAGGAACAAAAACAGGTAAGTCCAAGTTACAACAGGTAGTATCATAAGAAATAATATACGGACTCTCTATAAAAAAGACGGTTTGTTTGTTAACAAAGGAGGAAAGTACTATTGTATTAGGCCAATCGGGAGCATAACCTCCTTGGCGAACAGCTGTAGTAAATGATGTAGAAATGGAGTCAGTTCGAAGTGAATATTTGTGTTCTGACAATCTAATGTTCAGACTTCTAAGGGTAGAACCTATGTAGTATTTAATATCATCGTTAGAGGCCGTGGGAAGCAATGGGATACGATATATTCCTGCTTTATTCAAAGTTGCGACTGGATCTCGGTCGTTACGTATGGTTGAAAAAATGTTTTTGGTGCAAATTCCAAATTAATATTGTATTTATGACATATTTTCCGCAATATGGAAACTACGGGAGGGATGAAGTCAACTTTACCAACGTATATAGGAGATACGACCTCCGTTGACAACGTCGTAAATCTTAGTCTTTGAAATTTCTGTAGAAGTTCCCGAAAGAAGCAGGCGGAATATCCAAATGATATGGCCAAGTTCTGTATGAATGCTAGTTCGTCCTGACGAATCTGACGGGTTGAGGAATGAGTAAACGCACGTTTAATTAAAAAACGTAAGGCTGAAGCTTTATGTTCTAGGATGTGGGAAGAAACAAAATGTATAAGACAAGGTATGAAGGTCGGTTTTCTATAGACAGATAATTTGATAAGATTAGATGTCAAGTCACGAGTCAATAAGAAGTCCAGGAAGGGTAATATACCATTTTGTTCAAGTTCCATAGTGAAGGTGATAGTAGGATATTGGTTGGAAAGACAGGTAATAAATTCGTTCAGAAGTAACATGGAGTGAGGCCAGAAGACCAACATATCATCCACGTATCTTAAGAGGAGTGCCGGTTGGTACGTGAATTGGCTCAGTACTTTTTCTTCTAATGACTGCAGTAAAATTTCCGCCATAACAGGGAGAGAGGAGACCCCATTGGTGCCCCCTCCATTTGTTGATAGAATTTGCCATCAAATTTGAAATAAGATCATTTTGCAACCAATTTGAAAGCAGAAATGATTGCATCGACCTCCAATGAGGAGATTGGGGAAGGGGGCACCAATGGGGTCTCCTCTCTCCCCTGTTATGGCGGAAATTTTACTGCAGTCATTAGAAGAAAAAGTACTGAGCCAATTCACGTACCAACCGGCACTCCTCTTAAGATACGTGGATGATATGTTGGTCTTCTGGCCTCACTCCATGTTACTTCTGAACGAATTTATTACCTGTCTTTCCAACCAATATCCTACTATCACCTTCACTATGGAACTTGAACAAAATGGTATATTACCCTTCCTGGACTTCTTATTGACTCGTGACTTGACATCTAATCTTATCAAATTATCTGTCTATAGAAAACCGACCTTCATACCTTGTCTTATACATTTTGTTTCTTCCCACCCCCTGGAACATAAAGCTTCAGCCTTACGTTTTTTAATTAAACGTGCGTTTACTCATTCCTCAACCCGTCAGATTCGTCAGGACGAACTAGCATTCATACAGAACTTGGCCATATCATTTGGATATTCCGCCTGCTTCTTTCGGGAACTTCTACTGAAATTTCAAAGACTAAGATTTACGACGTTGTCAACGGAGGTCGGATCTCCTATATACGTTGGTAAAGTTGACTTCATCCCTCCCGTAGTTTCCATATTGCGGAAAATATGTCATAAATACAATATTAATTTGGAATTTGCACCAAAAACATTTTTTCAACCATACGTAACGACCGAGATCCAGTTGCAAGTTTGAATAAAGCAGGAATATATCGTATCCCATTGCTTCCCACGTCCTCTAACGATGATGTTAAATACTACATAGGTTCTACCCTTAGAAGTCTGAACATTAGATTGTCAGAACACAAATATGCACTTCGAACTGACTCCATTTCTACATCATTTACTACAGCTATTCGCCAGGGAGGTTATTCTCTAGATTGGCCTAATACAATAGTACTTTCCTCCTTTGTTAACAAACAAACCGTCTTTTTTACAGAGAGTCTGTATATTATTTCTTATGGTACTACCTGTTGTAACTTGGACTTACCTGTTTTTGTTCCTAGACAATGGAGGAAAATAATTACTTCTTCCCTTCAACCTACTGAAGAAGAGGACCTTACTTAATTAATCAACTATATTATTTGTATTACTTTCTGTTTTGCTGTTTTCCTCAATTGGCATCACCTGTGTTTTGAACAAATGCATTGTGGGTCTCCTTGGGGGACTGGTTATATATTGCGGCGCTTCCGAGTGCTCTGTGGTACTGTTTGGGTGGCCTGAGGACGGGTGCTATTGTAGCCCCGAAAGATCTTGCCCTTTTAAATATTTTTAAATCATATCTTTTATTGTAAATAAAGTTTTTATTGTACAATTAGGGATGGTGGTTTGATGACAGCGTACGGAGACAGCATGCCATTAATTTATCATGTGTAGTTTTAGTCAAGGAGGTTATAATAATTCTTCTGAATATGCCCTGAGTCTCTTAACCGTAAAGCCGCAAAGTGTGTGAATTTCAGTTTGTTTACATGATACTCATGTAGTTTCAATTGTGTATATTTTGGGATTGCGTGGTTTTTGGTTGCCAAAATCGTGTAAATATCAAACCGGAATAAATGATACTTCATACACGAGTAAAGTTTTCAATTTTAACGTTATGTTTTGTTTTGAATTCGCACTAACCTTCATATACTTCAGTTTAAAATAGAAATGGAAAGACGCTTCAGTATAATTAAAAAGTTTATAAATCCAGCATATTCTCACACATCGGCAGCAAGTTACGATATAAAATTAAAAACATTTACGACGAAAGAATACGATTCGGTCAGCACGAACTGCATTGCAATAGCGTTGAAAACCATCAACTTTTCAACGCTTTAACGGCCGTCGCACGCGGTTATAGGCTTCACGCAAAGTGGCACTGCTCCATCAACAAGCGCATCTGCAGTTTTTTTTATACTATAACCTCCTTGGTTATAGCTGGGAAGGGAGGGGGGGGTGTTCTCGTATAGCGCCAGATGAGGGAGACTTCAGTCATTATATGCTGCAAAAAATAGTTCCATTTTTGCAATTATCTTTTTTTCATCGGTAACAATGGAAAATAAAATTTCCAGGATCACCAATATACGTAGGTAACGTTTGATATTAAACAGTCAGAATGATTTCATAACGATATAATTCGTTTGGGCCTTACTTGCGGAACAATAGACAACGCCATTCGTTTCCAGATGAGGAAATTTAATACAAACCACTGGAAAATGTGTACATCTATGGAAGAAAAAATGTCACTTCGCTAAACAACCTGTTAAAAGCAGAGCGAAAATTTTGAACTTCGTAAATACCGACTCTTGTGCTCACCCTCAAGCAGCTGGAGAACTAAATTTAACGAAAACTGGTTAGCAGAAGATATCCATCTGACACACACTATATTGACAAGAGTCACCGGATACCTAGAAGAGAAACACAACATAGCATTTATTGACATACGTTATTACGGTGTCGGTCAACTTTTGGCCTTAATGCATGCGCTGACCCTTCGACACATGCTTTCGACAAGGTTTTGGAACACAGCGATAGGTATGCGCTTCTTTTCAGTACATAATGCTGCCGCTAACTGTTGCTTAGTAGTAGGCCTTGGTTCCAAACTTCTTATGCGGCGCTCTAATTCATCCCATAGGTGCTCTATGGGATTAAGATCAGGGCTCTGTGCTGGCCAGTCCGCACACGATATGAAATTATCATCAAGCCACGCCGTAACGTCCTTACTTTATGGCTCGATGCATTATCCTGCTGGTACCAACAACGCTCGGTTACATAGTATTGCCACAGATTTGGTAGGGTATAATTGTCCAAAATATCGAGATAGACGTGCTGGTGAACAGGTTTGTACACGATAGCTAATGAGCCGGGACCATACCACGAAAAAACACCCACAAGCTAGTACACAGCCAGCTTCAAACTTGACCGTAGGAACAGTACACTGTGGTAAATAGCGTTCCCCGGCTGCCGCCATACCCACACACGGCGATCAGACTGATGGATCGTGTATCTGGAATCATCAGTCCATAGGACCCGTTTCCTTTGATCTACGGTCTATGATAAATGTTCTTTACACCATGCTAAACGACACGAGTAGCATTCCGAGTGGAGATGAAAGGCGTATGAGCAGCCGCACTACGACGGTAATCCATGGAATGAAGTTCTCCGCGAATGGTACGTGTACATACCGAGGTTCCAGTATTTTTACTCACCTGTACACTGAATTCTTGTGCAGTAGTACTCCGTCGATTAGCTGTAACGACTCTTCTGAGGCTTCGACGTCCTCTATCACTGATTTTCTTTGGTCTCCCGGTACGTTTTGCTGCTTCAGGCACGCCATGTGTCTTCCACTTATTCAGTTCTTCCAAAACAGTTGACTCGGGTATGTTTAAACGCCTCTCGGTTTCTCTTATGGACAACCCACTAATACAACACCCAACAATCTTTCCTTTCTCAAAGTCAGTTCTCTGCCACCGCGACATTTTCACTCAACCTCACAGTGCGATACGATCGCGGTCAGCTGCTGGATTGTTTTTATACCGTTTTCAGCTGTACCGCGCATCTTAAAAACACAGCGGGTTCATTCATTTGCTTTTGAAAGTGTGTCCGGTGACTTTTGTCAATACAGTGTATTTATAACGAAGCTGATATTCGAAAAAGTTATAACAATCGCGGGAAAAAATATGCACCGTAAAAGTATAGGTATCTTGCGCTTATTAATATCTTTTCTTTAAAAAAATTCGTCAGTAAAGTTTTATTAACAAATTATTCCTCCAAAGTTTTGAAAACTGAGTTTCCTGTTCTTTCTCCGAAAAACGGGTACAGTTTGTTCGTAAATTGTAACAACAATAACGATTACTTTTGTTTTGGGTATGAAATATTTCAATTATTAGCACGTCTTTTGTAAAAAAAATCGTGCTTATGTTATCGGTTTGTCCGTCCGTCCGTCCGCCTATACCCACGATATCTCTGCAACTATTAGTCCGATTTGAAAAATTCTTTTTGCATTGGGAAGCTTGAAATATGCGAACTGATTATACTTTATTTCGTTTTTTTTACGATGTACAATTTCACCGCTAGAGGACGTAAATGCAGATGATGTCGAATTCAAAAACAGGTTTTACTCCACATATTTGCTTCGAATATCCGATTGAAAAAATTCTTTAATCTTTCAATTCCATTTATGTTGAAGAGTATTTTAGATATAGTTACTTTTTCAAATTCATCATCGATTTTCCGCTAGGTGGCGTAAAAGTAAATTACATTTCTTCCAATAACTCTTCTTCTAAAACTCCGGTTTGAAAATTTTTTCTTCAGCGGATACATCTCCTCATGGAAAATCTTTTGCATATAATTTCAAATTTTTGGTAAAGAATACTTTGGCCACCAGGGGCGTAAGTGTTA
Organism: Macrothele yani; assembly: GCA_039090855.1. NCBI lineage: Eukaryota > Metazoa > Arthropoda > Arachnida > Araneae > Macrothelidae > Macrothele > Macrothele yani. The sequence goes on from CM077013.1 coordinate 93,165,423, forward strand.
GTTTTTGCTTCTGATGTATTTGCCATAAAATCTGAGCTTCTAAAATATCGATTGAAAAAATTCTTTCATGGACTGATGCCACTCACATCGATAAACCTTTTTAGAATATTTTCTTCTTAAAATATTCCACAGTTTCTCCGCCAGAGGGCGTAGATGTATATCTTATTTTCGTCAATATCTCTACTTCTAGGAGTCCGATTTGAAAAATTTCTTCTTTGTTGCATAGTGTTTTCAGTGTGCCATGTTTTTCACATAATTTCAAAATTTTCAAGTAATTCATAGACTTTCCGCTAGGGGGCGTAGAGGTAAATTGCGTTTCCCCCTATATCTCTGCTCCTAAATCTCCGATTTGAAAAATTCTTTCTGCACCGGATACAGCTCCTGATGGGAAATCGTTTACAGATAATGTATAATTTTTGTAAAAAAATAGTCCGATTTGAAAAATTGGCCACCAGGTGGCGTAAATCTTAATTTCCGCTTCTGATGTATTTGCAGGAAAATATGAGATTCTAAAATCTCGATTGAAAAAAACGTCGTTTGTTGACCGATGCTACTCATGTCGCCAAACCTTTTAGGAAAATTTTCTTCTTGAAATAATGCATTGTTTCCACGCCAGGGGGCTAGATATATATCTTATTTTTGTCAATATCTCTACTTCTGAGTGTCCGATTTAAAAGATTCCTTCTTTGTTGGATAGTGTTTTCGATGCGAAATGTGTTTCCTATAAATTCAAAATTTACAAGTAAATCATAGACTTTCCGCTAGTGGCACAAAGGTAAATTGCGTTTTCTGCGTTATTTCTGCTCCCAAAGCTCCGATTTGAAAAATTCTTCCTGTATCGCATACAAGACTTGATGGGAAATATTTTTCACATAATTTCTAATGTTTGGTAAAGAATGGTTTGGCCACCAGGTGGCTTAAGTGTTAATTTCTGCTTCTGGTATATTTGTAGGAAAATCTGGGCTCCTGAAAACTCGACTAATTTTTTTCTTGGGCCGATAGTGCTCATATGGGAAAACCTTTTGAGAATACTTTCTTCCTAAAATAATGCATGGTTTTCCCACCAGGCGACGTAAAGTCACATCTTATTTTTGCCGATATCTCTGTTTCTAAGAGTTCGCAAGCTCACGATTCCGTTTACAGCAATGTCTGAGGGATTAAAAAGCAGATTGAAAATCTTCTTTCTTTTGTCAGATACTATTGTTTTTCATACCGGTTCCATTGACTTTGAATAGCTTTGATAAATTTAATTTGCGTCAGAACGGATTCAAAAGACGTGCTTATGACACCCAAAAATTCGGTGTCGTCTTTCTCGTTTTTTATATTATAAGCGTGCTCCTGACCTATTTCATAACACAGAATGCCTCTCTTGCGGAAGTATTGCCAAGGGACACTACCGAAAAACATTTTTTGACGTAGAATTACATCCAACTCCGTTGATAGAATGGGACGACTTACAGCCGACCGCCTGTGACAAAAAACAGGTTCCAATTGAAATCATTGCTTTGAAAATAGGTGCCGCACATTAATCGTGTTAGCATATTCGTAAACAGCATGGAGTCCAGCTCGCGTACTGCACAATGCATCGGGAGCGCGACGCTCCCCTCTCTCCCTGTGGGCGGGGGAGGAGATGCAATATTTCTGGGTGTGCGGCCGCGTTTGACTCACAAGGAGACCTTACAGCTAACCACCCGCGGATTTCGGTGAATTTTCTTTTTTAATGAAAGCAGAGGCAAAATGAGGATATATGTGTCCCGGCATTTGATCAAATGCCTCGTATTTTCGGAATAAAAAATCATAAGGATCCGAGGACAGAAACATGAATGAAATTCGTGATTGCCTGTAAATGATACTTTACTGCAATGCTACAAGGCCTTGCAACAGTGTGTTATAGCATACATTTCCTGTTATGGTGGCTAATGTCGAAAAGGAGGGGAATGAACAATGAACTATCAGTAGCAGCAAAGAACGGAATGCCTGCATTTTCCCATCCTCCCTTAAAGTTCTCTCGTTCTCACTTTTCAGAATTCTGTAAGAAGTGACAGCAACATTGTGCGATATTGGTAGATATTGAATGAAACATATGTATTTCCGTGCAATATTTCCATGAGCTAGCTATGTCGTGAGCTGCAGGCCTTGTAGTGATGTGGAACTTACACTTAACATTGTATTGTGTGTGACGTACCTGCCAGCTAGACTCACACGACATAAAGGCAGATAGCAGTCAGAACGAACGTCCGCGACTTATTCCGGAATGAGGGGACCCGGGTTCGAGCCGGGGCGTTCGAGCCGGGGCGTGGGCACAAATAACGTAGAAATTTACTTCGTTATAATGGCGCCCGAACTTTCCGGGTGACCCACCCGTTCAAGATCTCGCTGTGGTGTGATGTTCTTTCCACACCGCGAGAGAAAAATAATAAGAGAATCCCTTCTCCAGCGCTACGAAAAATAAAAGTGTGTGATGTTGCATTCCACACACTAGATTGACTGAGAGTTCTCAAGTGCACGTACTACAGCGGATGGCTGCCTGCAACGATTCATGGTCACGGCTGACCCGTGGGCCATGCCCCCGGCCCTTTTTCGGGGGGGAGATGTGACGTGCCTGCCAGCAGGTCGCACACGACATAAAGGCAGATAGCTGTCAGAACGAACGTCCGCGTAGCTCAATTGGTAGAGCGACTTATTCCGGAATGAGAGGACCCGGATTCGAGCCCCGGCGTGGACACAAATGACGGAGAAATTTAATTCGTTATATGTGTCATTGTCAATGGCAATTCGGTGTAGTTTCACTAACAAATAATGAAGAACTTGTAGAAGCAATCGTTGAGTAATGGAGTTTAATAATAAATAGCACATATGGGGACATAGGAATTGTTAGGAGAATCGAATTATCACATTTTAGCTTACAAAGTATAAATACGTACTTTTATTTGAAGATCTAACATATATGTTGTTAGGTAACACTATCGAAGGTTTCGCTGTTGTTTTTTGGTACACACTGTTGCAGATGATAATTATCAAAAAAAAAACAATGGCTGTCCCGGTGGCCCAGTGGTCTAAGCGATGGTCTCTGATCATTCTTCCAAAAGGGGTCCGGGTTCGAATCCCGATAAGGCATGGATGTTGTGTTTGTCTTACAGCACTGTCTCTCTCCTTTCCCTGGAACCAGTGACCCTAAATTAGGGACGGGCGACTGCTTATAAGCCCATTGAGTTGCTCACGGTGGTCGTTAAACCTATAATAAAAAAAACTAAAAAAAACAAAAACAATGAAAACATAACATTTCTCTCTCTAACACGCGAGCACTTGATAAAAGTTCTGTTCAAGCGCTTACATTTCGTTTGTCGAACGTCGTCCGGAAAACACATTTCGTTCACATTTCCAAAAACCTTTCTTTCATTTATTAACTTCGCAGCAAACCAAGCGTACTGCAACATATTCTTGAAAATCGGCGCAGAAAGTTGATGATGTATAAGCGAATGGATCTTTAGGGCCTTTTCTTCTCGCTTTTTTAAATGCCTATTTTTTTTTAAAAGTTCGACAGAGTTTTGTAACTTTTTCATAAAATTTTTTACTTGACAGAAAAGGTACACATCACAAGGTTGACGGTATGGGGTAAAATGAGATGAGATGAAATGATTTCGACAGTAGAAGAACAGGTACCGCAATCTTTTGTGAAGACACTATTAAAGTGTGCTGGATCTGTTGGACCTCCCCATGAATCCAAGATCAAGAGAAACTTCTCTTCTTTGCTAAATGGTCGGATAATATTTTTCACGAAACTGCTAAATTGCTGTTTCGTTAATTTCCCTGATTTCGACGATGTTACGAATACATTTTCATAGTCCGCCGTTATAGTCCTTCCACAATCTTGGAAACAAGAGGTCCAAATTGCTCATGAGGCTCTTGCATACATAAGAAAACTTTTGGAAGTAATGATCTAGAAGCGGTCAATGCATACAAAAACAACAGAATAGCTCTGTTGTTTTTTCTCCACGCACAGAAAGTGTTCTGTGCACATCGATTCTATACTCACATCCTGTTTGATCAGTGTTAATGACGTAATCCAATGGAAATTTTTTGATCAGTCGTGTAAGACGTTTTTGGAATTTCTCTGCATCCGCGATAATATAGTTGACAAATTCAATTCATTTTGTGACCTGATGTAGCGAGTCGCTTTTCGCTGGCGGCTGCCGTGAACCAGCTTGAATTTTTCAACCAACCCTTGTGATGCTGTAAAATGAAAACCGTCCGACTGATGTTGCACCGCTGCAGCAGAAGCCCATTATTGTATCATTCGGGTTGTTACCGGCTGCTTTTTCTCTCTAGCTTCACGAAATCGATGGAAGGTTCATTTGTTGATTGTGATATTTTTCCTTTAATCCACCTTCCCGTTCACTTTCTTGCTCCCATTTCTTTAGGTCTTCCTTCCGTCATAAAGCAGTATATCGACCTTTTAGTGGAGCTTTTAAACTCCATTTTGGATGCTGTTTAGCAAGCTGTTTGAGTTTGATTTTCGTGTCGGGTGAAATATATCCTTTCTTTGATTTTTTTTTCTCGGATTCATAGTCGTTCACACTCTCTGGAGTCGAAGAAGAAGTGGAAGAGAAACTGTCTTGTATGACGTGTGATGTTGACGCGCCAGAAGATATTTTCGGTGTCTCTGGTAAAGGTTCCTCACTTAAAAGCAGCTCCTCACTATGCACCACTTCAAAGATCTTCAACACGTAAATGATAGCTTCAGCTATAGATTTGCCTATCAACACTGCTTTTTCGGACACACGCTCCGTTTTGTTCGTTTGCAGAACGTTCATATCTTTTAAAATTTGCTTGCTTATTGTCAGAGCATTTGCAATGTCTTACGGCTCATATTAAACTACGAAGTTCGGAATGTCTATGTCATGATTTAGCCTACTTAGTGACGCCATCGAAGCACTGCTACTTTCCATACTTATTTCACAAAATACATCTCAAAGATTTAGTGATGCTTCTAGATTTATTTATTCTTTTGCGCAGATATTTGCCAAAGCCAAGTAGTTGGAAACTCGAAGGATACTGACGCGTTATTCAACAAATATTTACAACGACTTCTTCAACCTTCGACAACGTACGTTATTGTGTCGCATTCGTTTATTACACTGACATTCGTTGCGTTGTGCGGGTAAAAGAGAACGCTCATAGAGCCAGCTAACATGTCCTTTTTTTTTGTACAGCTGCGACGTGCACTCATTTGCATACCTGTGCGGGAAATTCCAGCTGACCACCCGCGGATTTCGGTGATTTTATTTTTAAATGAAAGTAGAGGCAAAATGAAGAAAAATATATATACCCCGGCATTTGGTCTAATGCGTCTTTTTTTTTTTTTGGAGTAAAAAAAAAAAATGATAGCCCGGTGGCGCAGTGGTCTAAGCGATGGCCTCTGATCATTCGTCCAAACGGGGTCCGGGTTCGAATCCCGGTGAGGCATGGATGTTGTGTTTTTCTTACGGCACTAGCTTTCTCCCTTCCCTGGAACCAGTGACCCTAAATTAGGGACGGACGACTGCTTATAGCCCATTGAGTTGCTCACTGTGGTCGTTAAACCTCCAATCAAAAAAAAAATATATGATAACGATCTGCTGCGCACCATTGCACCGAGAAACTGCCGTAAGCTACGATGTGGAAGTTAGTAAAAATACCTCACTAACAATCGTATTTTGTGTACATATTGAAATGAATAAAATTCGTATTTATGTAGTTATTTGTGTGGTACTATATTTTAGGAGTAGTATTTTCGAGATGGATGTTTAATTTTTAATTGAACATACACAACAAGTTGGATTAGCTATCAAGTTACATTGTCATATGAATATAACGTTCACGAAGAGAGAACAACCTCAACCTGTGCATAGGGTGAAATTACCGGGCTTTGATAATTTGTATGAGTTGATGTTTTGTGACATTTTTCCTTTCTGTCATGTGTCACGAATAAATTATCGTTGTAGGTATTCAAAATTCTAACACTCGCCAAAGTTATACAGGCTGAAAGGTGAGCGTGCGCCAGTATGCAAATAAGTGCACGTCGCAGCGGTACAAAAAAAGCAGAAGTTACCTGGACCTATGAGCGTTCTCTTTCATCTGCTCCCCCGCAACGAATGTCAGTGTAATAAACGAATGCGACACAATAACTTACGTTGTCGAAGGTTGAAGAAGTCGTTGTAAATATTTGTGGAATAACGCGTCAGCATCCTTCGAGTTTCCAATACTACGTGGTTGTGCTTTGGGAAATGTCTGTGCAAAAAAATCTAGAAACATTATTAAATCTTTCAGACGTATTGTGTGAAATAAATATGAGACGTAGCAGTGCTTCAATGGCGTCAACAAGTAGAATAAATCCTGACGCACACATTCCGAACTTCGTAGCCTCATATGAGCCGCAAGACATTGCAAATGTTCTGACAATGTGCAAGCAAATTTTAAAAGACACGCACGTTCTGCCAACGAACAAAACAGAGCATGTGTCCGAAAAAGCAGTGTTGATGGCCAAATCTATGGCTGAATCCATCATCTACGTGTTGAAGATCTTTGAAGTGGTGCATAGCGAGGAGCTGCTTTTAAGTGAGGAACCTTTACCAGAGACACCGAAAATATCTTCTGGCGCGTCAACATCACACGTCATACAAGAAGACAGTTTCTCTTCCACTTGTTCTTCGACTCCGGAGAGTGTGGACGAATATGAACCCCAGGATAAAAAATCAAAGAAAGAATACATTTCACTCGACACGAAAATTAAAATCGTACAGCTTGCAAAACAGCATCCAAAATGGAGTTTAAAAACTCTACGTCAACGAGGATGTACTGCTTTACAACGGAAGGCAGACCTAAAAAAATGGGAGCAAGAAATCGAACAGGAAGGTGGATTAAAGGAAAAATATCACATGATCAACAAATTAACCTTCCATCGATTTCGCGAAGCTAGAGAGAAAAAGCAGCCGGTAACAACCCGAATGATACAACAATGGGCTTCCGCTGCAGCGGTGCAACATCAGTCGGACGATTTTCGTTTTACAGCATCACAAGGGTGGGTTGAAAAATTCAAACTGGTTCATGGCATCCGCCAGCGAAAAGTGACACGCTACATCAGGTCACAAAATGAATTGAATTTGTCAACTATTATCGCGGAAGCAGAGAAGTTCTAAAAACGTCTTTTACGACTGATCAAAGAATTTCCATTGGATTACATCATTAACACTGATCAAACAGGATGTGAGTATAGAATCGATGTGCACAGAACACTTTCTGTGCGTGGAGAAAAAAACCGAGGTATTCTTCGGAGATTTTAACAAAGTAACACACAGTTACACCGCGCAGAATGCATTGACCGCTTCTGGAGCATGATTTCCAAAAGTTTTTCTATGTATGTACTTCCAAAAGTTTTTCTATGTATGCAAGAGCCTCAGGGACAATTTGGACCTCTTGTTTCCAAGATTGTGGAAGGACTAACGGCGGAATATGCAAATGTATTCCTAACATCGTCGAAATCAGGGAAATTAACGAAACAGCATTTCAGCAGTTTCGTGAAAAATATTATCCGACCATTTTGCAAAGAAGAGAAGTTTCTCTTGATCTTGGATTCATGAAGAGGTCAAACAGGTCCAGCACATTTTAATAGTATCTTCACAAAGGATGACGGCACCTGTTCTTCTACTGTTGAAATCATTCCACCTCATTGTACCCCATACTGTCAACCTTGTGATGTGTACCTTTTCCGTCAAGTAAAAATTTTTATTAAAAAGTTACAAAACTCTGTCGAACTTTTAAAAGAAAATAGGCATTTAAACAAGCGAGAAAATGCCCTAAAGATCCATTCGCTTATACAGCATCAACTTTCTGCGCCGATTTTCAAGAATATGTTGCAGTACGCTTGGTTTGCTGCGAAGTTAATAAATGAAAGAAAGGTTTTTGGAAATGTGAACGAATTATGTTTTCCGGATGACGTTCGACAAACGCAATGTAAGTGCTCGAAAAGTTCTTTTATCAGATGCTCGCGTTGCAGAGAAGTGCTATGTTTTCATTGTTTTTATGATAATTATCATCCGCAACTGTGTGTACCAATAAACGATAGCGAAACCTGAGATGGTGATACCTAGCAACATATATTTTAGGTCTTCAAATAAAAGTACGTAATGATACTTTATAAGCCAAAATGTGTTATACAGAAATACATATGTTTCATTAAATATGTACCTATATCACACAATGCATTTGTAATTTTATACGGAATTCTGAGAAGTGGGAACGAGAGAGCTTTAAGGGAGGATGGGAAAATGCAGGCATTCCGTTCTTTGCTGCTACTGATAGTTCATTGTTTATTCCCCGCTTTTCAACATTAGCCACCATAACAGGAAATGTATGCTATAACACACTGTTGCAAGGCCTCGTAGCATTGCAGTAAAGTATCATTTACAGGCAATCACGAATTTCATTCATTTTTCCGTCCTCGGATCCTTATGATTTTTTATTCCGAAAATACGAGGCATTAGATCAAATGCCGGGACACATATATCCTCATTTTGCCTCAACTTTCATTAAAAAAAAAAAAAATTCACCAAAATCCGCGGGTGGTCAGCTATAAGGTCACCTTATCAGTCCATCTCGGCAACCCTGATAGCAACACGAATGTGCGTGGTGTCGTTTTTAAACTCTCGACGAGATCTATTCATATATTTGAAGAACATGTCGCAGTGGTTTGAATTGAATATTTATAAAATTGTTTTTTTTTTTTTTTTGTGAACAGGTGAACACTTTTGACAGTATAGCGGTGTATCTGGACAACCGTGAGTGCAAAACGACTGTGCGTGGTATTGTTTTGAAGCTTTCGACGAGAGATCCATTCAAATATGTAAAAACATATCGCAGTGGTTTGCGTGGTAATGTTGAAGCTTTTGACGAGAGATCTATTCAAATATGTAAAAACATATCGCAGTGGTTTGCGTGGTATTGTTGAAGCTTTCAACGAGAGATCTATTCAAATATGTAAAAACATATCGCAGTGGTTTGCGTGGTATTGTTGAAGCTTTCGACGAGAGATCTATTCAAATATGTAAAAACATATCGCAGTGGTTTGCGTGGTATTGTTGAAGCTTTCGACGAGAGATCTATTCAAATATGTAAGAACATATCGCAGTGGTTTGCGTGGTATTGTTGAAGCTTTCGACGAGAGATCTATTCAAATATGTAAAAACATATCGCAGTGGTTTGCGTGGTATTGTTGAAGCTTTCGACGAGAGATCTATTCAAATATGTAAAAACATATCGCAGTGGTTTGCGTGGTATTGTTGACGCTTTCAACGAGAGATCTATTCAAATATGTAAAAACATATCGCAGTGGTTTGCGTGGTATTGTTGAAGCTTTCAACGAGAGATCTATTCAAATATATAAAAACATATCGCAGTGGTTTGCGTGGTATTGTTGAAGCTTTCGACGAGAGATCTATTCAAATATGTAAAAACATATCGCAGTGGTTTGCGTGGTATTGTTGAAGCTTTCGACGAGAGATCTATTCAAATATGTAAAAACATATCGCAGTGGTTTGCGTGGTATTGTTGAAGCTTTCGATGAGAGATCTATTCAAATATGTAAAAACATATCGCAGTGGTTTGCGTGGTATTGTTGAAGCTTTCAACGAGAGATCTATTCAAATATGTAAAAACATATCGCAGTGGTTTGCGTGGTATTGTTGAAGCTTTCAACGAGAGATCTATTCAAATATGTAAAAACATATCCCAGTGGTTTGCGTGGTATTGTTGAAGCTTTCAACGAGAGATCTATTCAAATATGTAAAAACATATCGCAGTGGTTTGCGTGGTATTGTTGAAGCTTTCAACGAGAGATCTATTCAAATATGTAAAAACATATCGCAGTGGTTTGCGTGGTATTGTTGAAGCTTTCGACGAGAGATCTATTGAAATATGTAAAAACATATTGCAGTGGTTTAAACTAAAATAAAAAAAAATGTTTTCGTGTGAACGGGTTAACATTTTTGATTATATAGAATAAAAATACCAATGTTTCTCAAAATAAAATGTTTGTTTTACATCGACTGCAGTTTCGCAGAGCGTTTCGCTGGGCTTCTTCAGGACGACTGGAGCGTAAACATTTAAATCATTGTGACATCGTCAGAATTCTGATAGTCACAGGTTTTGGTGAGTTGTTTTTCCACACGCTTGAAATAAATGGGATCGACGGCATGTCGTTGACAAGGCGTAAACAGTTCTGGTATATGTGGAAAGCTTCTAATATATGAAGCTAAATAGTCAAATCAGGTTTATCAATAAGCGTGGCGTTCTCAAACAAAAATGTGTGGTTATTATCGTGACAATGTACATACAATGTATATAAAAATTTATGGTTATTTCCGTAACAAAATTATATATAATTTTCGACAATGGCGCGGAATTCGAAGAATGAACGCACGCAAAAAGGGAGAAAATCAAAACGAGAGGCAAGAGCGAGTGATGAGGAATGTAAGAAGCCCAAGAGAGAGACAGAGCACCACGTTGGGTAATTCGTGTATCGATCTGATTTGTGTTCGCAATGTATCCAAAGTTATTTGTAAAAATTATGTAAGCTACTTTTCATATCATACACCTGTGTTGGCTATAATAAATTAAATAAATGCTTCGGAACCATACTCGACTAGCTCATTTCAACTCTCCGATTTGCAAGTCGTAGTCCTACGCTCCGAACTGACGCGACGGCTCAATCAGAACTGAGCCTACCTGTATTTTTTTTTTTTTTAATTTCAGCTCTTTAGAATTCCACAAGGAGTTTACGATTCCATGGAATGTTTGATATTTCCGCAAAATAGAGAGCTCATTTTTAAATTTTTTGTAGAAAAAAAAAAAGGTTAAATCGCGGATTTTTACTGTACGTAAACAATATTTCATGCAAAAATACGCGGTAAAAAAAGCGGTGGAACAAATTAACCACCGCATAGCGGAACTATTTTACAACTACGCATAACAGCTGAACGTCTCATTGACTTGAGAAAAGACCCCAGATTCTCGCAGAGTGCATGACGTCATATTTCGGCAACCAGAAGAACGGACCCGCATCTCAGTTAACAGAAAATGTCTGCATTTCCCAGCGAAGCCTGCAGCTCGCTAAGCCAAGCAGAGCATTGATAAGTAGCATGCTCCGCAGTTAAGTTCCCTCACCCCAGTAGTAAATACTTCATTTTTATGGCTATTTTATAGTACATATTTCGTAATGCATACTGTAAAAAATATCCTTATCACACGAGCCATTTTCCTTGATACATTTTGTACATAAATTAAAAGCACATTCCTGATTCAATCTTATCCGTGAAATGAAGGGAAATCCCGAATTTCGCGGATATTCATACCTGAATGACAGAAATATCCCTGTTCATCTTTCTTCGGTAAATAACGGAAAATCATCATTTCTAAGAGGTGTAAACTAAAAATCTTGGGTTTTGAGAAAAACTTTCCGAAATTTTTTTCGTATATTAGCGAAAAAAAAAATCTGTTCTCGCGTTTTTTGTTTTTATTGAAGGTTTAACGACCGCTGTGAGCAACTGAATGAGCTATAAGCAGTCGCCCGTCCCTAATTTAGGGCCTCTGGTTTCAGGGAAGTGAGAGAGCCAGTGCCGTAAGAAAAACACAACATCCCTGCCTCACCGGGATTCGAATCCGGACCCAACTCGAAGGAATGGTCATAAGCCAGCGCTTAGACCACTGCGCTACAGGGGCGGCTCTCGCGTTTGCCGTATCCATATGACAGGAAATTTCCGGTAATAAAAGCGGTTAATAGAGTACTTTTGGTTTTATTAACTATTAATTTCCAATCTATTGACGGACCTGATTTTGAGGTTCCGAAGCGAGACCGGATAGTGTGTACAGCATATCGCGTGACATTAAGGCTATTATGGCAACGGATATTATAAAGTAAACTAGGTCAAGCTGCCAACGGTAACCGATAACTCGGGTACAGTTGGCAAATTTTGAGCGTAGCTATTGCAAAATCTAAGCGCATTATAGCAAATTCTCAAAAACTAACGGGTAAAATTTATGACTTCCAAAACAAAAGTATGCAATATTCTAAAAAAAGAAATGCCTAAAATGTATCATGAACTACTTTCCTTCATGCTGGTTGTGATCAGGTTGCATGTAAACAAAGCGAAAAGACACACGCGGATCGAAAACCACGTTTTTCATTTTGTATCGCGAAAGACAGACACACACACTCACATACACAAACTTCCTTTTATTATTATAGATTAAGCAAGTGTTGAGCTAACAGACGCAGTCTTTCCATTTCTTCGTTTTTCAATTCAAACGATTTTTTTAAATTAATGTTAGTGAGCAGAATTTTGGGAAAAGGTTCAAGTAAAATGCCATCTACTGTAGTTTAAATTGAAATTCCTCAATGACTCGGGAATCGGAAGGCGTCAGAACCTGACCATGGACGATGCCCAATCGCATGCCCCCAAATCACGGTGATTGGATGTGTAATATCGTAGCTATGCCCGAACAACTAATTGTCCCGAGTCTCGTATAGGAAGTGGATTTTTCAATTATAACTTAAATTGGTCAGTTTTTTAATGGTCATTATTTTTATACGACAAGATCAATTGCCATGATACTAACACCATGCCACTCACCATGTCCTTCCCTTTCTCGGTGGTAAGTGTCACTGCGATCGGCTGAAGATCTTTGGAGGAGATAGGTAACAAACAACCCCTTCTCAAAACCCAGAAAACCCCCTAAAAATGCAAGGTTTTGGACAATTATTCCTCAATGACACGGAATTTCGGGAATTGGAAGGCGTCGAAACCTGACCATATGGACGATATCCAATCGCATGCAAAAATCACGGTGATCGGATGCGTCATCTCATACCTAGCCCCAACAACTAATTGTCTCGAGTCTCGTAAAGAGAGCTCCGCTCGGCCTTCGGCCTCGCTTCGCTCAATTACACTGTAAAGCTCCTCAGTGCTAGGGCCTTATAAACCAACCATAGAATTAGCAAATTTATTGAAATACGAGACAGTTGTGGACAATGTACGTCTTAAACGTATATCATAGAACATCTTGTGTTGGACTACCAAGGCCTAAAAGATCAAAGGAATACTTGTAATTGGACGGGCTGTACTTGCAATTGAAACAACGAAAAACAGCTTGTATATACACTGTTTTGCAAAAATTAAGAATGAAGAAGAGAAATTAGCATAACAGCGGAACGAGTAGGCAGAACTGACCGAAAGACCACTCAGGAGATAGACTAGGATCTGGTACGGTAGGGCATGCGCATATCTGCAGCATGACGTGGGGGTGGGGTGGGGGTCGGAAGGGTATGAAACACACGAGCGGTGTGTACGCTCAGCAATTCGGTGAAAGCTATTGCACGGTGTACATCGGTTTGAACGGCGTCGAGTTGCTGCCACCGTATGATATGGCCAACAGGCATTCCAGTAGACGACATTTGGATGACTTTACCCGTGATCACGTCATTGGGAAGTTGCAAGAAAGTCAAAGTGTGACTAGTGTGGCCGAGGAGTTCGGGATCGCTCACAGCATCGTTTCACGAGTTTGGAGAGCATTTCAAACGACAGGAACAGCTGTCCGAGAGTTTAGCAGTGGTCGTCCACGAGCAACCACGGCGGCGGACGACCGGTATATTGTCCTACAGGCGAGAAGAGACAAACGGCAAACAGCGGGAGAAATCGCAAGGCACATGCAACAGACAACTGGACGTCCGTTATCGCGTTTTACCGTGGCCAGTAGGCTGCACAAAAGTGGTCTATTTGAACGACGGCCAGTACGGTGTGTGCCATTAACGCCTGCTCATCGAAGACGCCGGTTTCTGTGGTGCCAGGAACACAGAAACTGGATACATCAGCAAAGGGGTTGAGTTCTCTTTACGGATGAGAGCCGATTTAGTCTGACGAGCAATTCTGGACGTATACACATCTGGAGAGAGCAGGGAACACGAAATTGCACCTCCAACATCATCGAAAGGGACCGGTTTGAAGGTGGCGGAGTTCTCGAGTGGGGCGGTATCATGCTTGGTAGCCGTACTGATCTCCACATCTTCCAAGGAGTTTCAGTCACTGGTGTCCGCTATTGTACCGTGGTTCTCCTGCCTCACGTACGTCTGTTTAGAGGTGCTGTGGGTCCTGAGTTCCTCTTCATGGACGACAACGCTACACCTCATTGTACAGTGGATGTCGCAGAGCTGCTGGAGAGTGAAAATATTCAACGCATGGATTGGCCCGCAAGGTCCCCGGACTTAAATCCAATCGAAAACGTGTGGAACCTTCTCGGGAGACGCTCGGCAGCACGTCACCAGCCGCCAGCAACGATTCCGCAGCTGCGATTGGCACTACAAGAGGAATGGGCCGCGACGCCTCAACAGCTCCTTGACAACCTCATCCTCAGCATGGACAGACGTTGTAAATCCTGCAACGCAGTCAGGGGTGATCATACCCCCTACTAAAGACTGGATTTTTCTTGGCAGCCGCCTGTCACATGGACGTTTCTGTCTTCTGTCCAGTTGTGCTCGAAGCTACCTTTTCAATAAAGTGCCTTTGTATCCTTTGGATTCCTTGTTTGGGCGGTTTTGCTCACTTGTTCCATATTCTTATATCTTGGGGATCTTATGGTATGATTTGAGTCGATGTGGAGCACTTCTGTACGACATTACATTCGAAAAACCGTCTCGTTCTTAAGTTTTGCACGCCAGTGTTTATGTATATATACTCGCACATATCGTATTTAGGGAGGTGGCCAACGGGCCTCGCTCCCCAGTGTTTCATTTGTTTGTTAAAATGTGAATTTCATTAGAAAAAAAATGCTTTGGCGTAATAAAAATGCAACAACTTACATTAGAAAATAATGCATTAATTTTTTCTTCTATTTTTCATTAATTTTTATTTTGTCCTGGTGGATTTCAAAAGCTTCCAGGTTTTTGTCGCCCCGCCGAGATTTTTTTTATATACGCCCTTAAATTACCATCAATTATTATCAATCCCCTGCAGGATGGTCTCTTCAAGTGCCTTCCACAACTTTCTGTCTTCAGCGTGTCACTTCAGAATTCTGAATTTCATCCATCCATCTCCCACGTGGTCTTCTTCTGGATTTTTTCCTGCCCCTTGGTACCGAATTTAAAATTTCAGTTGTTCAACAATGCTCAGTTCTTCATGTAAATGTAATATATTCAGCCCATTGCCGTTTGAGGGTATCGCAGCAAAAGTACATATACATTCGTCCAGGGTTGTTTCTCTTCTACATTCCAAAACTCCAAGAAAGACCTGTGTACAACAAGCAGCAGTTTACTTACCGCTTAATTTCAGTTAGAATCATTTTTTGTTCAGTTATTTATTTGGCAGATGTATTGGGCTTTCTGACCTCGAGTCAGACACATTCTGACTTGGGGGGAGAGAAAAAAGAAAAAGAAAACACAAAAAGTGAGAAAAAAAACTCGCCCTGGTTATTGCTTTTAAATAATTTACAGAACTCTTGAAGTATCTTTTTTTTAAGAGAAAAAAAAGGTAAGAGAGTAAAGTATTTATCTTATTTATGCAAAATCAATTTTTTTAATTGTGTTTGTTGAGTTTTCCAGAAAACTGCTTAGCGTGGTAGCGCTCTCCAGATAATCAATCATCCTGAAAAAACGATAGCTCACAATATGTCAACCAGAAAACTTTCGTAGAACCAGCCCCAGTGAATGGGACCATGAAATTCCAAGTGGGGTCTGGGCCCCCTTGCCCCTGCCTCAGGAGTTCTCAAACTTTTTGAGACCGCGCAGCCCTGCACGTCACATTTTCCCAGCGACGCCCCGTTCCCAAAATTAAAAAAAACAAGTTAGTAAAATCATGCAATGCATTGATTATGATACGCTTTCCAACATACCAGAAATCATTACTCAATTTATGAGGATAATAGCTGTGGAATAAATTTCGCTCCTGTGCCCTGACCTTTGACCCCATTTCAATGATATTAAACAGAATTGGTTCAGTATACCTCCGGAACAACACGAAAACGTTTTGTCGTAATCGAAGCATCTTCACGTAAGTTATGACGCACAAAAACAATGGAATGAATCCCGCTCCTATGACCAGACCTTTCACCCCAATTCACCCATTTTCAGTAGGGCTTGTTCCCGGGAGGCCCCCTAGCACATACTAAAATTTCATCGAAATCGAACCCTGTTTTATTAAAGTTATTACGCATAACTTGAGTAAAAATGTTTCGATTTCGATCCAATGTTCTGACCTTTTACCTCATTTCACTCATTTTCAATAGGGTTTATCCCCAGTTGATCCCCTATCATATACTGACATTTCATCGAAATCGAAACATTTTTACTCAAGTTATGGCGCATAAGGGCAATGTAATGGATCCAGCTCCGATGTCCTGACCTTTGACCCTATTTCACCCATTTTCAATTGGGTTCGTCCCCAGTTGATCCCCTATCATATACTGACATTTCATCGAAATCGAAGCATTTTTTCTCAAGTTATGGCGTAGGGCAATGGAATGGATCCCGCTCCGCTGTCATGAACGACCTTTGACCTTATTTCACCCATTTTCAAAAGGGTTCGTCCCCAGGTGATCCCCTATCATAAACTGAAATTTCATCGAAATCGAACCATTTTTACAAGTTATGGCGCATAAGGGCAACGGAATGGATCCCGCTCCGATGTCCTGACCTTTGACCCTATTTCACCCATTTTCAATAGGGTTCGTTCCCAGGTAATCCCCTATCATATACTGAAATTTCATCGAAATCGAGCCATTTTTACAAGTTATGGCGCATAAGGGCAACGGAATGGATCCCGCTCCGATGTCCTGACCTTCGACCCTATTTCACCCATTTTCAATAGGGTTTGTCCCCAGGTGATCCCCTATCATATACTGAAATATCACCATAATCGAACCATATTTACGCAAGTTATGACGCATAAGGGCAATGGACTGGATCCCGCTCCTATGTCGTTAGCTTTGACCCCAGTTCGCCCATTTTCAACAGGGTTCGTCCTTGTGTGGTCCCTTACCACATACCAAAATTTCACTGAAATCGAACCATATTTACGTAAGTAATGACGCATAAGGGGAATGGAATTAATCCCGTTCCTATGTCGTGACATTTGACCCCATTAACCCCATTTTCAAAGGGTTTGTCCTTATGTGGTCCCTTACCACATACTAAAATTTCACTGAAATCGAACCATATTTACGCAAGTAATGACGCATAAGGGCAATGGTCGTGACCTTTGACCCCATTAACCCCATTTTCAATAGGGTTCGTCCTTATGTGGTCCCTTACCACATACTAAAATTTCACCGAAATCGAACGATATTTACGCAATTACGTATAAGGGCAATGGAATGAATCCCGTTCCTATGTCGTGACCTTTGACCCAATTAACCCCCTTTTCAATAGGCGTCGTCCCCAGGTGTTTCCCTACCACATACTAAAATTTCATAGAAATCGAATGATTTTTACGCGAGTTATCGTGCGGACGGACGGACAAAGCGGGAGCATATACGCTTCTTCAACCTACCGTTGGAAAGCGTAAAAAAAGTATTGCCCAAATTCTAGTCTGTCGTATTTTTTAAAAGAAAATAGTCATTTACATTACTAGCTTGTATTCAGGCAGATTATAGACAGATTACACACTGAGGACGTTCTTCGTTCTTAACAACGGTGCTCGTGAAACCGAAATTCAAGTATGTGCCATCATAATTTCTGAACTTGCTCCTTCTCGCCTGTTTAGAACTACTTGAAACTTCTTCTACACCACGTTTTTTATTTAAAAACATCTCCATTATCATAAACCAACAGACACTCACATAGAAATGACTATGTTTACATTTTTAAAACACAGCAGCTCAGGTTTAACGAATGTTTAATGTTTATACACGCTACATATGTACCAAATGAAGACTGCGTAGTAAACTAAGCTCCCAACAATGCGGCGGCATAATGTTTTCGCTTGACCTTGCCTGGCTTAGTCCATTTTCAGACTGAAGGGGCAGCGCGATCCGCTCGACGTCACGCCAAGTTTTCAAAGAGCATTACAGTCCGGAACTCAGATGAAGGGAGCGCTTTCACAAAAAAAAAAAAAAAAAAATGATGTGTTTTCTTTTTTATTTAACATTCTTTCTTACAATTCATTCTTTAAAATATGTACACGTCTTTAAAATTTGCATGTTGCGCTTAACTACAAATTATAAGTATTAGTTTTTCCTTATAGTCGCCGCGACATCCCGGACCATGACCTGCAACGCCTTGGGGCATCGCGAAGCACAGATTGGGAACCTCTGCCCTACCTTCCGCCGCCCGTCAGACTGGGTATAAAAGTTGAGTGTTACTCCATTGAGCCAGTTGAACTAAATAAGATGAAAGTATTTTTGAACATTGGCAGAAAAGGTTCGAAAGAAATGTTCCTTAAATTGATGCCTACTCCTTTCGGCGAAGCAGGATAGAAATAAAAAAATATCATCATCACCTCCAGTTTTTACACCTGCTATTGCATATTGTGTTACGGTAACTAACCTGGTACTTGAAGTGTCGAACTGGTTAATCATTATACAATCGTATAATGATTCGGAAGTGTATTTGTAAAAGTTTTTCCATTCATCCTAGCATGAAAGGGCAAAATAAGTATGGTTAACGATACGGACAATTTTTTTTTATAGCTAACTTGATGCTAATTAGTTCATATGGAAAATAATGCGTATTCATTTCATATACAAGGTTGATACATCTTATTTCGATACAGAATCTTAACAAAATTCACGTTTCATAGAGTGAAAGTTTTTCCATGCATCCTTTCTTTCGAATCGGTTGGTAGTCCTTTGCAATTAGCAGACAATTAATATCTTTGTCAAACATTTCTTCTGAAGAAATTCAAAATGCATATATCTGAAGTATCAATCGTAGCAATTCCGCGGAAAAATGATAAAATTAGCTTTTTTTTAGGGGTGGGGGTGGGGGTTAACGACCAACGTAAACAACTCGATGGACAGTCGCCCGTCCGTAATTTAGTGCCACTGGTTCCAAGGAAGGGAGAGAGCCAGAGCCGTAAGACAACCGCAACATCCATGCCTCAATGGGATTCGAACACGGACCCATCTCAGATGAATGATTAGATGCCAACACTTAGACCACTGCGCCACCGGGAGTGGCAATTGGGTTTGCAAAAGTAGCTGCGGACAAAATAAAAATCCGTAGTACTATTATTCGATGAATTTCCTTCATAAAACACATTTACAAAAAAAAGTTAAAGCGTCTGTCATAGTTAAATCCTAAAAAAAAAAAAAAAAACACCGCATAAGTTTAACGGGAACTACTTCCTTTGCTGTTTCATGCTGGGTGTGAGCAGGTTCTACGTAAACAAAGCGAAATGATACATGCGAGATTGGGAACAACTTGAAATGCGTTCTGATTCGGAAGTCTTTCCGAAATATCTGAACCAGCGATAATATCGCGTTCTTTTGGATTCATTGTGGAATTATTTATATCGATGTCAAACTCGATGTCAAACGTAAACAACCCTATCTGCAACTGCAGCGGAAGAAAACACGTAGGCCTAACATTTCGGAAGTGCTTCCGAAGTTTATTCTATGTAGCGAGTTAAAATCGAAGCTTTTGGAAGTTCGGGAAATTTCTGTTTAAAATATAGAAAACCTGACTGTTCTAAAAAAAAAGAAAAAAAGAACGGAAATAGTGGCAAAGGGAAATCCTATCAAAATACTAAATATTTAATGATTAGAAATGAAAGCTTTTCAAAACGAAAATTTCGTTAAAAGTCAGAGGCATCTGCATGTTATTTTCATTAATTTTCCATGAATTCGCACAACCCCGGCTTTTACAGTGTACGCTATTGTTCGGTAAGATTCCGTTGCTTAACATTTCACTAGAATGCGTTTGAACCAAAGAGGTTATAATACAACACTTCTGGAGATGCCCTGAGTTTCTTAACCGTGAAGACACAAAATGTGGGAATTTGATGTTCTTTACCCACATATTTTCAACTGTATGTATTTGGGAATTGCTTGGTTTTTGGTTGCAGAAATCGTGTTGACATCAAACTATAATGAATTATACTTCATACACGAGTGAAGTTTTCAATTTTAACATAATATTTTGTTTTGAATTCGCACTAACGTTCATGTAATTCAATTAAAAATAAAAATGAGATGGAGCCTCAACATAATTAAGAATTTTTAAATCCAGCATTTTCTCACACATTGGCAGCAAGTTACGATGCAAAATTAGAAACATTTGCGATGAAAGGATGAGATTCGGCAAACACAAAACGCATTGCAATAACCTTGAAAACCACTGGATTTCACACACTTTTAACGGCCGTCGAGCGCGGTTGTGGGCTTCATGAAAGTGGTACTGCTCCATGAAATCACGAAATACGGGATTACACCAGTGTACAATACAAATTTGAAGTTGTGATTCCATCTATTGGTGTACATTATGACAAGAGTGGTAAGGCGAATAGTATCCTAAAACTTAAAAATTCCATCGTCCTGGAGCGGGAGTCGAATCCGCGTTTCCCGGTTTGCGCCCCAGTATGCTAACTACCACACTATCCAGAACGACGAAGTCTCCAGTTTCCGAGTAATTTGAATTTAACACATCATAGGAATTGCCAGTCGAAACAACGGCATTCATATTTAGCGAATCTGGATGAGTAAAATTCATCGAGTCCCGTGATTGCCCGGAGAAGCAGATAAACCATGAAATACGGGATTACAGCAGTCTTACCGGGAGATGCGGGTTCGATTTCCGCTCCAAGACGATGGAATTTTCAAGTATTCGGATATTATTTAACTTACCACTCTTGTCATAATTTACACCAATAGACAGAATCACTACTTTAAATTTGTAGTGCTACTGCTCCATTAACAAGGATATCTCCAGATATCTTATTCTAACCTCCTTAGTGTGAACATGACCAAAGGATTTTCAGATTTAAAGATATAGCTGTTAAATGAAACAAGTTCGCAACACAGTTGCCTTTAATTTAAGGACTGTTGACAAAAAGCAGTGTTATCCTGATTACATTGCAGCTGACTTCACATAACTGAGAATAAAATATTTCATTCGGGCTATCCAGCTCTTTGAGGAGCATTTACAATTTTAGAAGAATGACAATCATGCTGCTGTGATGAACACTGCTTTAGGGCTTGCTTCTCCTGTTACGGCCGACCTTCCTCAGAGCTGATGGCAGTACAAGTCCTCCTTCAACGACTAAGGCCCCACCAATTAGTTTTGCAAGTTCTTTATCAGTTTCGAAAGCTGTTCGTATGTGGCGAGGCTTGATTCTGACCTTGTTAGCTTCACGAGCAACGTTTCCAGAGAGTTCCAGAATCTCTGCCGTCAGGTATTCCAAAATGCTAGCCATGAAGACAGCAGCCTTTGGACTAACCCTCTTAGCCAGTTTTTCATTTTTCAGTTTCTTCAAGATTCGTCCCACAGGAAATGTCAGCCTTGACTTCTCAGATTTTGTAACCCTGATCTTTGGTTTTCTTGCACCTGACGACTTTGTCTGTTTCTTCCTCTTTAAATACTTGATTTCAGCTTTCATCGTCACCGACGTGTGTCTATTCCTTGGCTTCTTCGACCTGTGAAGGTTCGCCTTTCCCATCTTCGCATCTCAGGGTTATTTCCTTATACTTTTGCGATGGAAGACCCGTTAGTGTTTAGAGTCAGACGCGAATTCAAATAAAATAATTCATTCTGTGTCCTGAAATGTGCAGTTGCGAGTCTAAGATCACTTTTCCATAATTAACTTCTCGTGAGCGATATACCACAGAAGTGAAAAGCGAATCAAATCTCGATCCGGGAGCTCCGCGCGAAAGTTGCCGTGCACATGATGTAACAGAAGTGGTTCAAATGGGGTAACTCCTTGCACAATATAGACACACGTGGCGTGTCTTTTCGTAACTAGGATTTTTTACCATTGAAAAGAATCAGTTTGTGCCACATGAGTTAAAAATGGCTGTGAAACTTTGTAAAATGGTTTTTTATTTGAACACAATAAACATTAAATCGAATCAAGCACTTATGTTCCAAATACAGTTTTTTTTGCGCATCCTTTTAAAAACCAAATAAAGGGGCATGTAACAAAACGTCGTTCAATATTTTGTTCATGTGAAAAAATTATTGACATTTACCATCTTAAGCGGAATTTATGTAGATCACTTATCTATTTATTTAATTATTTACTTATTTCATAATTTCATAGTTTTGACAACGAAATAAAATGGATTTCGACATTTGTTCGTACGAAAAGCTGTCTCGTCATTCACGTGGACTACCTATAGTCTTACCATAAATACTGTTACAAAGTATTCAATAAAATAACAAAAGAAATTTAAAGATACACTGCTGGTCACCCAAAATGCAACACCAAGAAAGACACCAGATAGCAAAGCCAGATTTACTGGACACATAACAACAGATACAAATATAAAACGATTGAGCTTACAGGCCCGTGCGACTTGCGGAACACGCAGACATCAATAGTTCGTGTGGCCCCCATGGCTGGCAATAACGGCCGCTACACGCCGCGGCATCGAACGAAAGAGGCTTTGGATGTGGGCTTGGGGTATGTCGGTCCAGGCTGCTTCCACACGTTGCCAGAGTTCATCAGGCGTAGCCGCGGGTGGTGCTTGCCGGGCCACTCGGTTGCCGATCAGCGACCAGACGTGTTCGATGGGCAACATATCGGGAGAACATGCGGGCCACGGCAGCAGTGACACCTGGTGGGCCGTGAAGAATTGTTGCACGATGCGTGCCACGTGCGGGCGCGCATTGTCCTGTTGAAACATGGCCACTGGCAGATCCTACAGGTAAAGGAGGACTACAGGCTCCAAAACGTCGGAGATGTAGCGGTGGCTGTTGAGTGTACCGTACCGGTGATGCGTAACAGAGGGGTGTGGGTGTCATATCCAATTGCGCACCAAACCGTAACGCCAGGCGACGGACCGGTATGGCGATGCATAATGCAGGCGTCATACAGTCTCTCGCCGCGGTGCCGCCACACTCGCCGGTCGGGTAACGTCAATGGTAATCGGAGCAATGGGCGCCGTGCGACAAGTCCCCGCTCCTGCAGACGACGTCGAGCAGTACGTGCTGACCCAGGTTGTTGCGCAACACACCCTAATTCCTGCGCTAACGTTCGTGATGTGGCGGTGCTAGCCGTCAATACCCGCCGTACAACATGCCCGTCCTCTTGTTCGGCGGTGTGCCGCGGCTGCGGCAATCGCTCACGTCGGTCCGCCCGTCCTTCCTGCACCCACCGAATCCATACTCGCCTCACTGTGGCTGGATGTCGTCCCTCACGGGCGCCGATGTCTCGGTACGATAAACCGCTGTCGCGATAAGCCACTATTCGTCCTCTGTCGAACCCCGAAACGTGCTGGAATGACTGCCGTATTCTGCGACGAGGCATCAGGACGCTTCCCACGCACAGGTTCGGCAGATCAATACACTTTCACTACTTACACCCAGCCTTCTGTGCATCCTTCTTATAGTGCTTCTCGGTGGCGTGCCGGGCGTACATGATTTGCATATGCCCTGCAATGCTAATAGTTTGCATGTCCTCTCGCGGGCGATGCATGCTGCGAATTTCAGGCCAATCGGATGCTTCCTTCTTGGTGTTGCATTTTGGGTGGCCAGCAGTGTATTTTAATATACCTGGGATATGACGTGACTAGTACACTTGTGAATGCATGGCACCAATCACTTTTCAAAATGGCATCCTTTTGCCTTCACGCAATCTTTCAGTCTTTGTGGCCACTCATCAATAGCTTTACGCAGGGACTCCACAGGGAAAGCTGTTACTTCCCGCACCAGAGACTGTCAATACTGGGGTGTCTCTTTCTGTTGGCCATGTCCTCCAGTGTGGCCCACAACTTGTAGTCCGTCTGGGTTGCTTGAAGGCCAATTAGCTGGAGAAATAAAGTCTGGAAAATTCACCTGAAGCCCCTCCTGGGTACACTTGACCTTGTGGGCAAGTGCAGAATCCTGCTGAAAGCTCCACTGTCAGTTTTGGAAAGACGGTGTGACTCACGTTTTTTACCACTGGTTCCCAAACCCTGCCCTGGTAGACTTTGGCGGATGTTTTCACTCCTTTTTGACAGAAATGGAGTTCCGTGGTACCCTCGTAGTAGACTCCCCACCAAACCATGACAGTAGCAGAATGATGACCCCTCATGATCCTTGGAGCTCTCCCCTGAGCTTCTCATGAGGTTGACGCATACACCCTGTCATCTTGGCGGTTGAAAGCCTCTTCAATAGCAAAAAGGTTTTCGTCAGAGAAAAGGATCTGTCTGTGGCAATTGTCTGTGTAACGCTGCAGCAAAAGTTTCGCTTTTAGCACCCTCTACTGCTTTAGTTGTGGGGTGAGGAAGTGCTCTGTACGCCCCGGGTAAATTCTTACCCTTAGGTCACTCCGCAGCACATGTGACATCGACATTCTTGAAATGTTCAGCTCACGAGCCATCACTGATTGTTTTCTGACAGGATCTCGTCGAATAAGGGCTGCCACTGCTTTCACCAGGCAATCAGTCCTTACGGTACGCGGCCGACCATTTTTGGTGCGGTCAGCGACGGTCCCAGTCTCAAGGAACCTTTTTAAGATCCGGTAGACAAAACATTCGGCTGATTTTCAGCTTCTAGCTTCTTCAAAATCTCGGAAGCTGATTTTCCAACTTTGTGCAGCGCTATTACAGCAACACGAATCTCATAATAGCTCCACTCTATGGCAAGTACTTCACGAAACACGTTATCTCCTCTGTGAAGGAACGCACAATGATTCACTAGCTCTTTCGTGCCTCTTGGATGGTCGGTGACTTTGCACACCGGTTGTGCCCAATTTGTCGAATGTTTGTAACAGTATAGTTGTGCAGTATTTCTATTTACACACCGTAGGCTTGTTCGCTAAAGCACGGTTATGATTTTATTATTAGGTGGCCCAATATGTAAAAGTGTCAGTTATTTTTTTATTTTCTTTCATGACTTAACAAGTGCTTTTTACATTGGACAGTACTTTAATCAAGCAACGCTTCAAAATATGTAAATGAACTCTTTATCCTACACATTGATTATATTACATGCATGTACGCTTAAAAAACGGTTCCCATTTTGTACATTAAGCAATATGAAAAACAAAATCAATATCAGGAAAATCAATGAAAATTACCTTTTTTAATTTGTGACAACAAGAAAAACTAAATTACGCAATGTTACGCACAACAGAGATCATTCAGAAGTTTAAATGCTCCGATACGATTTTATCTTTCCTAGAATAAGTTCGCAGGGAAGGTTGAAATTCAAATTTCTGGAAAAAAAAACTGGCAGTTTTTTGAGTTCCACTTTTCCGCACAGTTCTGTTTCATAAATTTTATACATTGTATGATCAAAAGTATCCGAACACCCCTTTTGAGTAATGGATTTGCCAATATACACTGCCTGAAAGAGAAAATGCCACACCGCGAAGACGTGAACGTAGCACCATGCAAATTGCAGGGTGGGTTCACACGTACAAGTTATGCAAGTGATTGCATTTGCAGGCCAATCGCACGAACGCCGCGCGGGATATAAGCGGACAACCATCCCGTGAGGCCATCAGTCCAGACGTCGTCACGGCCGCGAGAAGTGAGTGGTTTCTCTGTAACCGTGCCTGCAGAACGAACAAGGGGTGACAATGCCGTTAAGACGACGTCGTACGCGATTTCGTGAAATGGATGAGTTCACGAGAGGTGTCATCGTAGGCTTTCGTACCACCGGATGGTCCTTGCGTCGTATTGCGGAAGAAACGCAATGTGTTGCCACAACCGTCGGTGGCATTTCAAGACAGTTGTCCCAGGAAGAATCTGTGCAACGTCGTAGGGGGACCGAAGCAAGGAGACGGACGTCCGAGGGCACAGATCGTCGCGTCTGACGTCATGCCGTAGCTGACCCACAGGCCACGATGGGCGACGTTTTTCGAAGTGTACGGGGAGGCTTGGATGATCCGATATCGACGCGGACAGTGTCGCGCCGATTAGCTGCGTCTGGTTTGCTATCCAGCTGTCCGCTGCGAAGGCAACCCTTAACAGCGAGCCATCGTCGTCACCGCTTGGCGTGGTGTTGCTCCAGAGCTGCCGAATGGAACGGTGTGGTGTTCAGAGACGAATCGCGGTTCTGTCTCACCACGGATGATATCCGTGTGAGAGTCTGAAGACGACGTGGCCAATGGGTGGATTTCTCCCCCATTTTGGAGCGACACACGGCCCGGCAATGTGGAATCATGGTGTGGAGTGCCATCAACGCCAACAGCCGCTCACCGTTAGTACGCATTACGGGCACACTGACGGCACTCCGCTATGTTGAAAAGGTGCTGCGGCCCGTGGCATTACCATATCTCCAGGACATCCCAAACGCCGTTTTTCAACAGGATAACGCCCGGCCGCATACTTCTCGGATCAACCTGAATGCCTTACACAGTGTGCGGATGCTTCCGTCGCCAGCACGGTCCCCCGACCTCTCGCCTATCGAGCATCTGTGGGACACGATTGGACGTCGGTTGAGTACCCTCCCATCCCCGCAAAATGAAGATGAACTGTGGACACGAATCAACACCACATTCCCCGATACCCCAGGACCCTATTCGGACTCTCATTGCCTTGATGTTACATCGGATTCAACGCTGTACAGCCCAAAATGGGGGTCACGCTCCTTATTGATGATCCTGTATATTCCGCTACTGGAGCGTAGTCTGTATGTGACAATTAAATTATTTGTTCAGGACGTACTTGGCTATCTGTGTGTGGAGTTTGGTCTGTTTTCGAGCATTCCTTCATAATGTGACATTTTCTCTGTCAGGCAGTGTATAACACAGCTTTGTTCCATACATGTATAAAAAGACAAAAGACGCGCATGGCCTGGCAAACATCATAGACAAATATGAACAGCAAAATGGGCCATACGGCTGAGCTCAGTGACCGAGACCGTGTGTGGAAGCACTGACCGCTTCCGCACACGGTCATAAGGTGCCGTTTTTACAACAACTCAGTTTGGGAAATTTCTGCCCGGCTGCAGCTACTACGATCAATTGTAAGCGACGTTACTGTGAAGTTGCAATATCTAGGAGCAACAACAGCGCAATTGCGACCTTAATAAACCGCGTAAGACGACAAAGCAGGATCACCGAGGGCGGAAGCGGTTAGTGTGACAAAATCGCCTGTTCTCGGTTACAACACTCACCAAAATGCCTTTTGAAGTAACGCCAGCACCATAACGGTTCATCGAGAGCTGAAGGTAATGAGTCTCTACTGTTGAACAGCCGCATGCATATGATGTATGTATACCCTGATTTAACCTTCATTTTTTAGTTGTCTTTATGTAAATTTTGAGTTCGTTCCCTTTTTGCGTTTCGCTATATTCTCTCTCACTGAATGTTTTTGTGGCAACACCCTGAGGTCAGGGTGAGTGGTGTGTACGTAGATGAGAAGCAAGATCGCTTCATATATAATGTGTAAAGCTAGCAGCAAAAGTGTAGTGTGGTAAGCTGTCTTACGCTAAAGCCAGTGATAGCAAGTCGAGGGAATTTCCCTTTTTGAGGGAAATTTCGACCTAAAATTTCTCCAAAAGTGGAATTTTTCGGAAAAGACCCAGAAAAAGGGAAATTTGGTCTGTCATCCTTGGCAGCACAGGTTGAAGTCACTCATAATCAGTCATCTTTTGATGTTGGATTACACTAGCCAACAATGGTTCTGCGGTAAACGTGAAAGTAGGTGATTCTTGTGGAAATCTGTGTCCTGAATCCGAAAATAACGTTAGTTTTGGTCCATCACATCTAGTTGTTTTACAATATTGATTTTTCCGTATACGTGAATTGACGTATACACATTGTATGTAATGTAGAGTCATATCTCCTCACAATCGCACTTAAATATCCACAAAGAACTTGACTTAAACCTAGGAAATGTTATATTACTATGAGAAATGCCCCTTGTCAACGAATGTTCCTGCGTACTTCTGCGTTTCGTTATTGTTTATGTTTTCAGACACCGCTGCGTAGCGTCAGAGCCGTCGGCGCGACACTAGGCGGCGCGCCGCTGCTTGTTTATTGTACCACTAGGAGTTTCTGTTTAAAGAACCCTCACATTCCCTCACTGAATATCCTATCAGTCAAGCAGAGGGAAGGCATCCTTGTGCATATGCCCGTCCTATATTGGAAGTGTGAAAGTAAAACGTGAGTTTGTAATTATGGCTAGTGCATCGGGATTGTGTAGAAGACAGCGTGTGCGAAGTCTTCAGCAATTTTGTTGCATTTTTGGATGTTATGTGTTTGATGGTAAGGTACGTAAACTAGATTCATTCGTGAAGAAACTATACTTTGTGTACTTCAAAGTGAAAGTCGGCAACCAAGAAAAGTCGTTTGCGCCTCACGTTGCTTGTAACAGTTGTGTCGAGGGACTACAGAACTGGTACGAAGGAAAATGGAAGGCAATGCCGTTTGCAATTCCAATGATATGGCATGAACAGAAGAACCGCCACGATGACTGTTATTTCTGTATGTGCAAGTTATAACAAAAAGAATAAGAAAGGAATAAAATATCCAAATCTTCCATTAGCCATATGGCCTGTTCCTCATGGACTTGACTTACCAGTACCTACACCACCAGTTAACTTCAGTGATGAATCTGAAAGCAGCTCTCTACATTCAGCCACTGAGGACATAAATTTCGAACCAGAAGAATTTGACCATTCACCAAAAATGTTTACTCAACCCGAGTTGAATGACTTGATAAGAGAACTGGGGCTCACGAAGGAAAAGAGTGAATTACTAGGCTCAAGACTTTATGAAAAAAACCTGCTGGCACCTGGAGTTACATTTTCTTGGTACAGGAATCGTGACAAGTGTTTTCGGAAGTACTACTCAAAGGAAGATGATCTGTTTTTTTCAGCGGAGATCCGTAATCTTATTCATCAGTTGGGAGAGGAAATCTATCAACCTAGTTCCTGGCGCATTTTCATTGACTCTTCCAAAAGAAGCATCAAAGCGGTTTTACTTCATAACAGCAAAAAATTCGCTTCTGTACGACTTGCTCATTCCACAAAATTGTCAGAATCATACGGGACATTAAAGTTAGTGCTTGAAAAAATTAAATTCCGTGAACATGAATGGTAAATATGTGGTGACTTGAAAGTCATTGGAATATTGTTAGAATAGCAGAGAGGATACACAAAATTTCCCTGTTCCCTTTGCGAGTGAGATAGCAGAGCCAGGGACAAACATTAGGATACTGCACATTGGCCTAATAGGAAGCAACTGACAACAGGTTCCGAGAATTTCATTAATGAGAGTCTAGTTGATCGGGAGAAAATTATACTCCCTCCGTTACACATAAAACTTGGCATGATGAAACAGTTTGTAAAGGCACTAAACAAAAGTCGTCCATGCTTCTAGTACTTATGTACAACATTTCCTTCATTGTCACAAACTACAATCAGAGAGGGAATATTTGATGGCCAGCACATTCGTAAACTGATGATGGATAACAATTTCACCTGTACAATGATCGAAACTGGAGAAGAGGCGTGGAACGCTTTCAAAGAAGTGGTGAAAAAATTTCGTGGAAACATAAAGGACCCGTCGCACAAGACAATTGTACAAAATATGTTGGACAATTTAAAATTGTTTGGTTGTAATATGAGCCTAAAACTTCATTTCTTAAGTGCACATCTCGATTACATCCCTCCGTATATTTGGGATCTTTGAGTGAAGAGCAAGGTGAAATGTTCCACCAGGACTTAAAAGAGGCAGAGCGACGTTATCAGGAACGTTGGGATGAGCATATGATGGTTGATTACTGTTGGTCTATTGCACGTGAGGATCCTTCCAGAGAACACTCAAGGGCATCGCGAATACTGAGCTTCCATGGCAAGAGAAGAAAAAGAACTGCCGACTATCATTAAGGAATGTAATTAGGTAAGTTTTCAACTCTTGTAGACTTTTTATTTTATTTCTATGTAGCTTTGTTCTGGTTTTTCACTTTTAAAGGTTGTTCTTGCTTATGTTTAGTTTTAAAAATGGTTAAATATGCATGCTATATATGCAAAGACATGAACTTACATTATACCATATTACCAAGTAACCCGATGTGATACAGCAGAACCGAATGCATTTTTGAATTCAGCGCACAAAGATTAGTAAAAGCCACATATTCAAGTTCATACCGCAGAAAAAAAGTTTTCATTTGCAGGCTAGTGTTATCAATGCACCAAGGCCGTTCCATGAAGACTAAGAGTAATTGTTTTTGAGCTGGCAACAGTGCAAAATGGAAAAAAATAACCTCGCAGATAACTAACTGAATTAAGAACGTATCGATGGCAGCAGTTCTTAGCCGCGGCAGACAATTCTGGTTTTGTTATTGCGCAGTTGTTTAAGGTACGTCTGCATTTCGCCATACAGCTATGGAGGTGAGAGATTCAGAGTTAAGAAGGGAAATGCGTTATGCGACAAAATTTTGCTATCGTTTGGGTAAAACGGCTCCAGGAACAGTTGATTTAATGTAAAAAGCTTACAAAGATAAATGTTTGGGTGACTCAACGATTTTTAGATGGCACTATGATTTAAAAAAAAAGGGGGGTTGTCGGCAGAACTCGCTCCTAAACCTGGTCGACCTAAAAGTGTTGTTACGGAGCGTATTGTTAACACTATTGTATTGGCAATCCTGCAAGAAGATCGACGAATGACATGTGAAGACATAGCGGCGTCAATTAATTTTTCGAAAA